>OX336400.1:120665880-121920880 GCA_946902985.2 Meconema thalassinum
ATGGAGGCGACTGTGTAGAGTTTACAGTCTATTAATGTAGTGATTGTTGCTTATTTAGGGCCCCGTGTACCTGGGTGTGTGTGGATTTGTCAAATAGCCTGTATTATTGTGTTGGCTGTACTAATGTGTAGGGCTCGGATTTTTAGGTAAATAAATATAATTTTATGTAAATACGTATTTTAATTATTTATTCTATAAATACATAAATTCTTGTTTTTCACTTATTAGCGCATAAAAAGACATAATATTTGCATTTATAAAATCAGTATGCTAGATCTTTCAGTTTATTGCATTTTTGTTCTGTGTTACTTCAACGGGGAAGAACCTGAGAGCTATCAGATCTTCATGCAGAGCTTACTGTATGTCAGCTTGCAACGGTGTTATTCTTAACTTGTCGCCCCGTGCCACTCACTGGGAAGCCGGGGATTTCCTTGTCCATAGCCATATTGCACCTCGTGCTAGAGCTACCTGGAACCAGTGCAGTTCATTTCTGGGACTGTGAAGCGTAAGGCAGTTCTACGATGCCTAAAGTAAATACAATTACAAGTTATCTTCTGTTGCAGAATTTAAAGATAATTTTACTTCTGATTGGGGCGTTCTGTTCAGCCAACCATGTGGGAAAGCAATCAAGGCTGAACAGCGATCTCAAGTTACACAACACCTCAAGGGCAAGAAACATATTGCCGCAGTTTCGCGCCTTCAGAATAAGTGTTTCGCGATAATCGTCTATCATTTGTGATGGACAACCTGAAGATTTATCTCGTTGTGTATTGTAATGCTTCAGCAGTCAGTGAGACATAGCATAAATAAATTGCATTCGTGAGTAATGCATATTGACAAACTGAATTATAATTAAAAATTTTTACTTTTTTGTCACATATTTCAGGTATTTATAATACATAAAAAATAAATATTTCCCCGATTTTTAGCACTTAAAAATCCGATCCCTACTAATGTGTATATTTTTAAAGAGCTTTAAAATCCTTCAGTATGCCTTCGTAGGAGAAGTAATGCCGGCGGGTCCATGTCATGGATGTATGGCACGTAAAAGAACCTACCAATGCAATTGGTGGTGTGTAGCAAACTTTGTAGGTAATATTTGGCTAGTACACATCGCTCTATCAAGTTCCAACGTTCGCCGCTAGTGTTAGTGACAGTAGCATCTGGTAGCCAAAGTCGGAACTACTTGAAATTGAACTTGTTGGGAGCCCTCGGGCGTTCAATCAAAAATACCCAGCTTGTGGTCATTGGCTGCGAGTTATATATCATATTGTAAATTGAGGGTAGGCTTTGGAAAAAAGCGGCCGTGGCCATAAGTTAGAAACAATCCCAGCATTTTCCTGCAGTAGAATTGGGGGAAGCCACGGAAAACCACATCCAGGATTGCTGAGGTGGCAATCGAACTCTCCTCTACTCAGTTTTGCCCCACGAGACTGAGTGTACCCCGTTCAAGCCCTCAGAAAAATAAAACCGTGGCGATACAGTACATGAAGCGACCGCTGCCAAGCCATTTGACCTGCACATTATTGGGGTGACGCGTGGTCAGCGCGTTGGGTCCCCTCGGTCGTTAATGTTGGTCTCCGAGCCCAGGGCACTGTCTCACTGTCAGACAGCTACTCAATTGTCCTCACGAGACTGAGTGCACCCCGTTCCAGCCCTCAGACCAGAATTAAAATTAATTGGCAGAGCCGGGAATCAAACCAGGACTTCCGGGGCGACAGTCGAGAAATTTAGCCGCTACACTACGAAGTGGTCTGCTAATATACTGTCTCGAATTACTAATGAATTATTATTAACTATTAATTAGTAGATGATATACCACTTGTTCCGTGTTTTTCTTCTATGCCTTTTGCTTCTGACATAAGATAAGATGGTAGAGTTGTAGTCGAGTACTAATCAATTAAGCAAATATACAACGAGGACTTAAATAGTAAAATAATAATAAATAATAATAATAATAATACTAATAATAGGCCAGATGAAAAAAATAGTAGGAGTTGCCATCGCGAATCAGAGAACATCCAGCATATCACAGGGGGTTGAAAAACAATTTAATCTACGTATTACTTGAAGAGGCATGACCAAGTAGCCAAGATAATCACTCTGAACCTGACAAAGAAGTACTCCTTAAGTAATAATGTTCTACCTTACTATCAATATATTCCTGATGCTGAAGCTACTCTGGGACAGGTCAATGATCACAGATAGATCTAATATCAGCAAACAGTCCATACATTATTCTTATTGATACATTAGGTTGCTGGTTCGTATCCTGGCGCAGTCAGCTGGCATTTGAGGGTGCACAAATGCAAGGGAACCGTGTCAGTAGATTTACTGGCACGTTAAAAATCCCTTTCGGGGCAAAATTCCGGCACCCCGGCGTCTCTAAAAGCCAGAGTAGTTAAATGGAACGTAAAACCAATAACATTATTATTATTATTATTATTGTTATTATTATTATTATTATTATTATTATTATTATTATTATTATTATTATTGGTTTATACAATACATATAGCACATTGCTGGTATATTGCAACGTGACTATACGAGCTTCAGGGAACAACAGTATAGTTACTGAAACAGCAACTTCAAAGCTTCCGAACGATTCTGGTTGTTGATAGAACTACTGCCTTCTGCATTAGTTTGTATAGTTGCGTATCCAGACCCAGTTCTTTAAGGCCTTGGAACAAGGTAGTTGGGATCACGCCCGTAATTAAGACAATGATAGGTATGGTCTTTACCCGCTCTACATGCCATTGTCTTTTGATAGGGTCGACCAACTCGCTGTATTTGATGATATTTTCTAAATGTTTCGACTGGAGATTTTTGTTGTTAGGAATTGCAACTTCAATCAAGGTATTGTAGTTTGCTTGATTTTTTGCTGACAACCACCGATACCGATTGATCAGTCAAAATAATTCGGTCCCATTACAACTTGTATTCCTTGTTTTCAAGAACACACTCTGGCTGATATTGGTGGTACGGAACTTTCTTTCCTTTTAGAAGCTGAAACCTATCAGCCAACTCCTGATGCAAGATTTTAGCAACTGCATCATGCCTTTGTTTGTGCTCCGTTATTATTATTATTATTATTATTATTATTATTATTATTATTATTATTATTATTATTATTATTATTATTATTATTATTATTATTATTTCTTCGATTCGGCCAACTAGGGACCACGTCAGTTCAACTTTCTCTTCTTCCGAGCTTTAACTACCGCCCAGTGTTCCCGCATTCGTCTCCGGTGTTGCTCTTTTCTCTCTTGGGACCACACCTTCCCTGTCTTCAGCTTCGGCTTTTCCCGGAAACCTTTGTGCGTACGTAGTTTTTCCTGAAGTGGAACACGCTCCTGGATATCTTTAGGGGAAATTTCAATTTCACGTATATCTTTCTCAACTTCCGTGAACCATGCCCCTTATTATTATTATTATTATTATTATTATTATTATTATTATTATTATTATTATTATTATTCAGACAATACTTCCAATACTGGTAGGACAAATTCAAGTAGAGACGCAGCCAGCAGCAAAATACCTGGGCATCATGATCGACAGTAAAATGAATTTTGGAGAACAGATTAGACGGACTGCAGATAAGGCAGCCAGAGGAGTAACGTCCCTCAGTCGGCTCATGGCCAATGTTGGTGGGCCAAAATCTAGTAAGAGAAGACTATTGATGACAGCCATCCATTCAGTTCTGCTGTATGGAGCGGAAATATGGGCGGATGCCCTGGATAAGGAAATTTATAGGAAGCCACTGGCGCAAGTGCAGAGGCGGGGGGCTTTGCGCGTGGCATCTGCATATCGCACGGTCTCTGAGGAAGCAGTTCTCGTTATTGCCGGGATTATTCCGATTTTTTTTCTTGCGAAAGAACGCAAGAACATTTACTTGAGGAAATCTGATATGGGTTTACAAAATGCAAGACAATCGGCAAGAGTACAAACCTTTCAAAATTGGCAGATCAAATGGGAGCAAGGAGATCAAAGCCAATGGACTAAGAGAATGATCCCTCAGGTGCAGGTTTGGACAGAGAGGAAACATGGTGAGGTTGGTTACTATCTCACTCAGTTCTTGACTGGTCATGGGTACTTCTGTTCCTATCTTAAGAAGATGGGGAAGGTGGATTCATCAGATTGCATCTACTGTATCAACGAATTAGATAATGCTAATCACACCTTCTTCTCTTGTGGACGGTGGGTCCAAAATAGGCAGTCTCTTCAAGATCACATTGATGTAGAGATATCCCCGGACAATATTGTTGCAGTGATGCTACAAAATGAGGAAAACTGGAAACTGGTAGCAAGCTTTGTTGAAGATATCCTCCGAACAAAGAAGACGGACCTGGATCGCCACTGAATATGATTCATTACGGAAGAGTGCCCTACAGGCAAATATAAAATGACTCTAGCCTGAAGTAATGTGCTAAACGGTTCCAGGCTAGTGTTCAGAAGTAACGGGGGAGTTTTAGTCGGTAGTCTGCTACTCAGGAGCAGGAGCCCGACACTCTGTGCGTAAATGCATTTCTTCCCCTAAAAAAAAAATTATTATTATTATTATTATTACTATTGATAAATTGCAGAAGAGAACCATTCTAATAGACGTCGCAGTCCCTAACTTGCATAATATCCAACACATTTATGCTGAGAAAGTGCCTCTGACTGAAGAGATCCGACAGATGTGGGGACAGGAATTTGATACTGTATTACCTGTCATAGTATCTTCCACTGGGATCATATCGAAGTCGCTGAAAGCCAACCTCGATAAGCCTGGACACCATAACCTGCATACCAGTATGCAGAAAGTAGTGAGTTTAGAGTCCTGTTCCGTAGTTCGTTCGTTCCTCAACCTACCAATATAGAGAACTCCACTCCATCTTGCAACAAATGCCGATGAAATGGTGAATTGTACCCATAAACATTGTGAACATATGAATAAATGATGATGATGATAATAATAATAATAATGGCATTGCTTTAAAGCAGTTTCTCAATTATCCTTACGAAGCTGAGTGCACTCCTTCCATCTCCCTCATGTCAGATCTTAAATTTCTGTCAGCGCCGGGAATCGAATAGAATTGAACCCGAGGCTTTCTAATTAAGTGTCAAGCATGCTTCTCCTGCACCATGGGGCTAATAATAATAATAATAATAATAACATCAATTTCAACTGCTGCGGTTTTTAGGGAAAGTGTGTGTTTCTGTGTATTTTTTGTGGACCACAATGCATTTTGTACAGCCCTGTATGGCAGAGTATTTACAAGAATTTCAAGTTAAAGTCAGTCATTCTACAAGGATAGATAATATCTGAAGTTTAGGATTTTAGAAACGGTAAGTGGTAGGGAATGATAGGATGATTTCAGAGGAAGAAAGAAAACTTGGCTCGGGGGGCAATATTGGCGTGGAAGGTCTGTGAGATGCAATATCAAGATAACAAAGATGGTATCGGAAGATTACTTCGGGCAAACTCCCATTGATAGTAACAAGATCTACACAAACAAACAGATAGAAGTTATTAGACGATGTTTTTATCATCGGAGGCAATCGTGGTCTCTCTCATTCATTGGGAATTGCGCGCCGTGACGTAGATTTGACAGGCAACCCTTTGTACACAAATAACCAGCGGGTAGCCTACCAATAAGATTGATCCCACTTCGCGACAGAGTACTGCGGGGCTGTTAGCCTACTTTCGATTTTTGCAAAAAATGAAAGTAGACTTATGAGATCACTACAGAGCCAAAAATTGTGTGTCTGTCTGTGAGTGTGTATGTGTGTGTGTGTATGTATGTGTGTGTGTGTGTATGTGTGTGTATGTGTGTGTGTGTGTGTGTGTGTGTGTGTGTGTGTGTGTGTGTACTCTGAATGTCTGTCCCCCCCTATCAATTCGAACACGGTGAAACCGAATTGAACGAAATTTGGTACAGAGGTAGAACAAGCAAAGGGCACCTCAGTGTCATGTTTTATATCGCCGCCATCTTTACCAAAACTGAATGGCGGCCACTCAAACGTTCAAAACGTAAAATCAAATAGCGACTAACCAAATTATCCGATCTCTACCAAATTTGGTGACAACATACCTTCATATAGGATGCGTCTTGTGACCAAACTACAAGGTCATCCGACGTACCATTTCAGGATGGCGGCCGTGCGAATTATGCAAACTTTATAATCCATATCATGGGACCCACCAGTTCCGATTATCGAGCCGAGAATCGATTTAACTGTTCTAAAGGAAGAGGCACGTTCGAAATTAAAAGTTTATTTTGTAATACTATAGCGCAGAAGCGATTTTAAAAAGCTGAGCCGTCTCGGTAATAAGACAAGATGGCAGCGGATATCTTGTGCCTGACTTATATTTCACTAATTTGAGTATTGCATGCAATATAGCGCACTGATACAAAATAAATAAACTTTGTATGAAATGCTTTATAAATAAATAATATACTCCACTGATGAAATCGTTTAGTCTAAATCATTATTTGCTAACAAGTTATATGTAAGTCATTTTATATAGAACGATGTTCGTTGGCACAAATAGCTCCGTAGTAAAGCGTTGGCCTATCACTCATATGCCTATGGTTCAAACCCCATCAGATTTTATTTTTTTTGCTTGAAATTTTATATATTTATTGTTTTGTAATGATTCAGACATTTTAAAATTGAGCGTTATATTGTGCATATTACGGTGGAAAATATATATTTAATTAAAACATAATTCACCAGCAGATTTGCTCGAGACATCTAGCAGCCAAAAAGGTAACTCCACGCCGGCCTACTTATTAACTTCAAGATTTTATTGAAAAGTTTCTTCTTTTGGCCACTAGAATGCACTCGCCCTGTTAGGGTTATATTGTTCGATACTTCTCCACTAGATGTCACGACTGGTCTACGTGGGACTCCATTGGTTAGTACCGTATACCATTGGCATTCTATGCGCATCGAACTGGAAGAATGGCAAGTTGATACTACGATAAATTTTTACTTTTTATTTTAAAGGGTTTGTAACAGCCTATTGTGCGTTATTTGAAAATGTTATTTGAAGTAAAGAACAAAACGATTTCACATAGTAACTGAATTCTAGCCGTTGGTGCTAGTTCAGGTTATTAATTATTACTTTTATTTCAGACAAATAGCAATCGAAAATATCCACATAGTTTGTATACACACGTCTCTGTAGGGTCAGGGAAAGATTTGTTAATTCAATTAGGGTTGTGAAAGCCATGCACAACCAGACGTGTAAAGACATGCCTCAACTCAAAGTTGGATGTTGCCCACGGCAGGTCGATTATGTAATAATAACAATAATAATAATGTTATTGGTTTTACGTCCCTTTTAACTACTGCTGCTTTTAGATACGCCGGGGTGCCGGAATTTTGGCCCGAAAGGGATCTTTAACGTGCCAGTAAATCTACTGACACGGCTCCCTCGCATTTTTGCACCCTCAAATGCCAGCTGACTGCGCCAGGATACGAACCTGCAACCTAGGGCCCAGCAAGCGAGAACGTTACCGCTGAGCCATGCAGCCAGTTCGGTCGATTATGTCTCCAGATCCATAACATTCTTGAGATACTTCTTATCTATCTTTCTTCAATGATGGTAGTAGTTTTTTTCTAGGTTGTGGCGTTTGGTAGAGGTAAATAGTTTCTAAGGTCTTCAACCAAGAAATGATTCTATTATACTCTTTGATAATAACAACGAGTTATAACTATACTCATACATTTAGGAGAAAGTAGGCTATATGTTCTTTACTGAACATCTTGTTGCTAAGCTGTTAGCATGTACTCGGTTCTTTCTTA
Source organism: Meconema thalassinum (assembly GCA_946902985.2). NCBI lineage: Eukaryota > Metazoa > Arthropoda > Insecta > Orthoptera > Tettigoniidae > Meconema > Meconema thalassinum. The sequence continues at coordinate 120,673,687 of OX336400.1, forward strand.
GCCGTATGAAATTGAATAGAAAAAAGTCTAAAACAATATAGACGATTTTTAGCCTACTTTCGATTTTTGCAAAAAATGAAAGTAGACTTATGAGATCAACACAGGGCGAAAAAAAGTGTGTCTGTCTGTGTGTGTGTCTGTGTGTGTGTGTGTGTGTGTGTGTGTGTGTGTGTGTGTGTGTGTGTGTGTGTGTGTGTGTGTGTGTGTGTGTGTGTGTGTGTGTGTGTGTGTGTGTGTGTGTGTGTGTGTGTGTGTGTGTGTGTGTGTGTGTGTGTGTGTGTGTGTGTGTGTGTGTGTGTGTGTGTGTGTGTGTGTGTGTGTGTGTGTGTGTGTGTGTGTGTGTGTGTGTGTGTGTGTGTGTGTGTGTGTGTGTGTGTGTGTGTGTGTGTGTGTGTGTGTGTGTGTGTGTGTGTGTGTGTGTGTGTACTCTGAAAGTCTGTCCCCCCCTATCAATTCGAACACGGTGAACGCGAATTGAACGAAATTTGGTACAAAGGTAGCACTAGCAAAGGACACCTCAGTGTCATGTTTTATATCGCCGCCATCTTCACGGAAACGTAATGGCGGCCACACAAATGTTCAAAGCTTAAATCAAATTACAACTAACCTAATCATCCGATCTCTACCAAATTTTGCAACAACATACCTTTATGGAGGGAGCATACTTTGACCAAACTAATAGGTAATTAGACTAATATTTTGCGGATGGCGGCCATCTTTGTGTGAAAATCGATTCCCCCTATCAATTTGAACACGGTGAAACCGAATGGAACGAAATTTGGTACAGAGGTAGCACTAACAAAGGGCACCTCAGTGTCATGTTTTATATCTCCCCCATCTTGACGGAAACGTAATGGCGGCCACCCAAATGTTCAAAGATTAACTCAATTTACGACTAACCTAATAATCTAGTCTCTACCAAATTTTGCAACAATATATCTTTATGTGGGAAGCATATTCTGACCAAACTGCAAGATCATCAGCCCAATAGTTTGCAGATGGTGGCCAAGTATGTGTGCAAATAGATTCCCCCTATCAATTCAAACACGGTGAAACCGAATTGAACGAAATTTGGTACAGAGGTAGCACTAGCATAGGGCACCTCAGTGTCATGTTTTATATCGCCGCCATCTTGACGGAAACGGAATGACGGCCACCCAAATGTTAAAAGCTTGAATCAAATTACGACCATCCTAATAATTTGATCTCTACCAGATTTTGCAACAACATGTCTTTTTGTGGAAAGCATCTTATGACTGACTACAAGGTCATCAGCCCAATAGTTTGCAAATAGCGGCCATGTATGTGTGCAATTCCATTCCCCATATCAATTCAAACACGGTGAAACAGAATTGAATGAAATTTTTTACAGAGGTAGCACTAGCAAAGGGCACCTCATATTCATGTTTAATATCCCTATAGCACGTTGTATTTCAACAAGCTACTACAACCAACATTCAATTATACTCCATGAAAAGGACAAAGAGTTATAACAATACCCATGCATTTAGGAGAAAGTAGGCTATATGTTCTTTACTGAACATCTTGTTATAAGATTGTTGTTGATGCATTTTAGGGGCTTTGGGACGAGTACTTGGATGTGTGTGGAAATTGTCTGATAACCTGTGTTACTGTGATGGCCGTATTACAGTAGTGTGTGTATTTGTAATTCAGCATTGGAAAGGAGGCTGCCGTGGCCTTAAGTTAGGAACCATCCCGGCATTCGCCTGGAGTAGAAGTAAGAAACCACGGAAAGCCACTTCCAGGATAACTGAGGTGGGAATCAAACTCACCTCCTCACAGTTTTTCCTCACGAGGCTGAGGGTACTCCGTTCCAGCTCTCAGACCAGAATTAAATTTCTTGGCAGAGCCGGGAATCGAACCAGGGCCTCCGCGGTAACATCCAAGACTTCTAGCCACTGCGCAACGAGGCGGGCCTTTTTATAAGAGTACTAGGTGACCCGGCGAACTCTGTTCCTCCTTAGAGACAATAAATAAGCAGATTTTGGATTTTATTAAGTTCAATTTTTCATTAGGAAATACAAATTTAAAAAATAAGTATTTGAATGATTCTTTATTGTTCATGTATTTTGGTGCATAGGTTGCACTCTTCAGTTAAGTACCTTGTGATATTCGACATTTTTTGTTTTATTATCAGGCGCAAGAACAAACAACGCAGATGGTCTTTCGACCCGTGAACATGCCACATATAATTGACCATGGGAAAAACATGGATATTCCAGATTCAAACCACAAACGTTCAAGGATTGGCCTTGTGATTTGTTAATGGTTATGGCGAATGCAAGATGGATCGATAATTGAAGTCTCAAACGGCATATCGGTTGGGATCATCGGGATCCTTGGAATGAGAACTTCCTCAGCTTCGAATTTTCCTTTGAGTATCGTCGAGTAAATCACATTGTTCATCAATTTAATTACCACCAAACGCGTACTGTAGCACAGTTTTGGTTGGTTTATGTTTCGAAGCATGATTACTACGGAGCCAACCTTTAGGCCTAAATTGTGCGGTGGTTAGCCAGGCACATCCAAGGAGATTAAAAATTCAATTGGATAGTTGGTGGCTTCATCTTCATTTGTTACACATTTAATAGATTTGAATGAATGCATTGTTCCAATGATCTCATTCTGAATTATGTAGTTTAGGTCATCTACATCTTTATTCTTAGCCGCTAAAATTGCTCGCTCACTCAACCATTCATTATTTTTGTAATTAGTAATGATGTTTGGGAATACTTTGTTGATAATTTCGTCTTTCGATGAGACAAAGTTACAGAAATTATGAGGAAATGAAATCAATCCGCTCGATTCGTCGACCGGTATTCGACCATTACCGATAGTCAGCAATTGCTCAGAGAAATCTTCAGCAGATGTATCATTAAGCAATGCAGCTCTCATGTTTGTTGTCAGCTGAAGTTTCTTCACATAGTGCCATAGATTCGATGATTTGGGGCAAGCGTTTATTTCGTCGGCAGCCGTTGATCTTGGAATTACTGGCAATGTTTGGCGGAAATCGCCAGACAGTAAAATTATTGCTCCTTCAAAACATCTGGAGTCATTGCGTAGATCTTTCAATGTTCGGTTAAGTGCTTCTAATGCACGTTTATGCGCCATTGTGCTTTCGACCCAGATGATGATTTTAGATGCTGATAAAACTTTGGCCATTGCTGATTTTTTTGCAATATTACATGTTGGTTCTTCAATTGTTTGAAGATGTAACGGCAATTTTAATGCTGAATGAGCCGTAAGACATCCTTCTAACAATGTGGCTGCTATTCCAGAAGAAGCAACTGCAACCGCAATGTTGGATTTAGCACGAACAGTGGCTAAAACTACTGACATGAGGAATGTTTTGCCAGTTCCACCAAGGGCATCCAGGAAATATAAACCACCATTTCCATCATCAATTGCCTTCATTAATGTATCATAAACTTCCTTTTGTTGGGGATTCAACAGGGGTATATTCGTTTGAACTACTAAATCTAATTCCTGGTGATCATACTGTATTCACGTTCCCGTTCCCATTCTTGATTAAATGCGTAATTCATTTCACGATTTGGCGCTGGCATTCCTAACGTGACTAATTAACTACCGTACATGAGGTAACACATGTCTTCGATCAAGAGTAAAGCCCGATTATGTATCTCCTCATTCATCTCAAGATCGTGATTTCTAGAACTGACACGAATTTGATGTAAAATATCTTCTGACATATTATCCTTGTATTTTGTGCCACAGGTTAGGTGGGTTCGATGGAAAGCATGCCGAAATGATGATAGCAAATAACGTGCGTATCTGACTTGGAGATGCAGAGATAATGGCTTCAACGATTGTCGTATCCCAATGGGTATCGTTTTCTTGTAAATTGAGTTCTTCACATGCAGCACGATATGTTGGGAATATTATACCATTAACAGTCCGTAGTGTCTCAAATGACATTGGCCCACGCGCATTTACCTGCAACAACCGCAAATAGAAGCATTCATCATGCTTTGGATGAACTGTATACATACGACTAAGAGCATCAGTAGAACGCACATCCGGATAACCAGGAACCGCATCGTTTTGCTTCCGTCGTTGAAAATTCTTCGATGAAGCATTCCAATTGTAATAACATGGCATCTCCGACTAAAGCAAAGTTCGTGCAAACGGATCGCTGTGGCAGATCGCAAAGAAACTGGTCAATGTTATCGCTGGAGGTGTTTCAGCACGTTGAACAACATTCGAAGCCGTGAAATACACTCGTTGACCATTCTCCAGATGCACCGCCAAATGCACAACAGTAGGATGACGTTCGTGAGTAGGGAATGCGAATATACGCCAAATCGCTTCATTACAGTTCACATAACGACCAACTTGATAGCGCGCAATTTCATCGTTGGTATTGGAGGATCGGATGCCAAAAACCGCCATATCGCTGCCTTTCGTGACATATTTGCAAATGTATTTTATGGACTTTATTGAATTGCCATACTCAACGTTGCAATGTGTCTTGAACGTTTTGGAAATAAGTGGCGAATATGGAACAATCCAACTGTTGTCGACAACGAAATCCATTCTTTTCACTTTTGTTGTGATAGTTCGACCGTTATCACAGGGTGATCGACGCCGATACAGTGGATAACCATCGTTGCCAGTGACGGTCTCCGCCGTTAATTACCGTGGATATCGTTTGGAACACTTTCCGTCGACCAAGCAAGGTGATTGGGGATTGATGGCGCCACACGGTCCATGAATCATATTTGTAATTACAACATTATGTAGGTCTGGATCGGCTTCGTGATCGGGAATCTCGGCACATATATTATCTATTTGGTCGTGTGCGTGCGGCAGGCCTCGTTTTTGCCATTCAATTGAATACATCTAGCATCGAGTATCTCTAAAGACGCGTTGTTTAACTAACGGGATTTCATGTTAAGAGCCTCATTTTCTATACCGGTAGTGGAGAGCGCTACTCGCATCCAGTAGGCCGTGTCTCGTCAAGAGCTACTGTTGCCTGGAAACGACTTGCCTTGCCATTCCTCCATGATTTTATTTTAGCTGTCATTTGCGTTAAATTTTATATATTCTCGTTGACGTTTTATGTCACGTCATGGGATTAAAAAAAGGTATCCTATATCCGTCTCCTGGTTCTAAGCTACCTCCACACCAATATTCAGCCAAATCTGTTCAGCCGTTCTTGAGTTATAAATAGTGTAACTAACACGACTTTCTTTTATATAGATTAAAACAAGTAATCAAGTCCAGTATGTCGTCGTCGTCATCGTCGTCGTCGTTGTTGTTGTTGTTGTTGTTGTTGTAGTTGTTGTTGTTGTTGTTGTTGTTGTTGTTGTTGTTGTTGTTGTTGTTGTTGTTGTTGTTGTTGTTGTTGTTGTTGTTGTTGTTGTTGTTGTTGTTGTTGTTGTTGTTGTTGTTGTTTGAAACATCTTTACATAGCTACCACATCTTACATTCGAGACAATGTTGTTTGAGTCTTCAGTCTTTTGACTGGTTTGATGCCGCGCTCCATGCCTTCCTGTCCTGAGCTAATCGTTTCTTCTCTACATAGCTACCACACCCTACATCTGAGGCAATCTGTTTAACATATTCTAACCTTGGTCTACCCCTACAGTTCTTGTCCTCGGCCCTTCCTTCCATAACTAAGCTTGCTATTCCTGGGTGTCTTAGTATGTGTCCTACTAACCTATCTCTTCTCTTCATTAGCAGTCGCCAGAAACATCTCCCCTCTGCCACTCGTCTTAAAATCTCTTCATTTGTAACCCTATCTACCCATCTGATCTTCATCATTCTCCTGTAAAACCACATTTCAAACGCTTCAATTCTCCTCTTTTCTGCTGCACCAGTAGTCCAAGTTTCACTGCCATAGAGCGCCACGCTCCAGACAAAGGTTTTCAAAAATGTCTTCCTAATACCTAAATCTACATTCGATGTCAACAGATTCCTTTTCTGTAGAAATGCTTTCCTTGCCTGAGCCAACCTACTTTTTATATCCTCTTTGCTTCGTCCATCACTGGTTATTTTGCTTTCTAAGTAGCAGAAGTCTCCTACTTCCTTTAGTTTTTCCCCTGCCAATTTGATGTCCATAGAGGTTTCTGATTTATTGCGACTGCATTCCAATATTTTTGTTTTACATTTATTAATTTTCATCATGAATTCTTTCCTCAAGACGGAGTCCATACCATTCAAAAACTCATTCAAATCCTCAGGCGTGTCGGCCAAGATGACGATGTCATCAGCAAATCTCAGAGACAATATGTTCAACATATTCTGACCTTGGTCTACCCCTACAGTGCTTGTCCTCGACCCTTCCTTCCATAGGCTAACTAAGTTTGCTATTCCTGTTGTTTTAGTTCGTGTCCTACCAACCTATCCTTCTCTTCATTTGCAGTCGCCAGAAACATCAAACAAATTATTATTGTTGTTGATTTAAGCCCACTAAGGAGCACTTATGTGAGTCTCCGTGGCTTAGGCGGCAGCACGCCGGCCTCTCACCGCTGGGTCCGTGGTTCAAATCCCGGTCATTCAATGTGAGATTTGTGCTGTACAAAGCCGATGCAGACAGGTTTCTCTCCGGGTACTCAGATTTACCCTGTCACAAATGTCATTCCAGCAACACTGTCCACTGTCATTTCATTTCATCTGTCATTCATTTAATCATTGCCCAAGGGGAGTGGGACAGGCTTCGGCAGCCGGCACAGTTCATATGAGTCGTCAAGTTACAAAACTCGTTTAATCCACTTGTGAATAAGAATCATTTTCATGAGAAACGTTTTCTGGACTTTGCCTCGCGTATCTTTTGTGTTTGTTGTTTTCTACCTTTTTCTTTTCTTTCTTGGTTTTGTGTTTGTTTTCTGATTTTGCTTTTTTTTGAATTTTGCTTTTTGCTTTATGTTTCTTGTTTTTTGTTTTCTGTTTTTGCTTTTGTTTTTGAATTTTGCTTTTTTGCTTCGTCTTTTTTGTTTTGGTTTTGTATTTGTTTTCCGCTTTTGCTGTTTTTGAATATTGCTTTTTGCTTTGTGTTCCTTTTTTTTCTGCTTTTGCTTTTGTATTTGAATTTTGCATTTTTCTTCGTGTTTTTTGGTTTTGGTTTTTTGTGTGTTTTCAGGAAAATCAAAATAAAACAAAACAAAATAGAACAAAATAAACAAAACAAAATCAAAATAAAACAAAATAAATCAAATTAAAAAACAGAATAAAAACAAAAACAAAACAAAAATAAAACAAATTTAAAAGTAAAACAAAACTTTTTTAAGTAAAATAAAATAATTAAATAAATAATTTTACGACATGATCCTTATTCACAAGTGGATTAAACGAGTTTTGCAACTGGACGACTCAATCCTCGCCTCCCTGACCCGGTCGGTCGACTGGAAGCAGGCTGTGGATTTTCAAGGAGCGCTTATGACTAATTCTTCGATGCTCTCTTCCGTTCCTTTCTCTCCTGTGATGTTTCCTACACTTAGGCACTTTTGGAGGCGGGGACCAATAGTTAACCATATCAGCAATTTTGGAGCGATCTTGGACATCAAGGTCAGAAATCGCAGCGGAATCCAAATAATTTTGGACTTCATTGAGCCTCAGTCTTCCAGTCTTGTAGCTATTAACCAAGGAGAAGATCCTCTTGGTAAGTCTGTTGTGTCCGTACGTAGAAGGTGCCCGTAAAACTTCAGCCACCTACGTCGCATGCTGGTATCGGCCATTTCCAATATTAAACAGGGTGTTTCGGAAAAAAGGGTCCGATATTGCAACAGGGGTTGGGATAGGTCAAAACGTGAAGAAATATTCCTATAAACATAGTTAGTTAGTTATTGTTGTTTTAAGGGGCGGAACTACGAGGTCATCTGCCCCTCTTAACACAGATTAAAGAATACAAATTTGGAATTGAATTTAAAATTTTGAGGTGGACGCTTAAATTTAAAAAGACCAAAAATTAATAAAACAAAAACAAAAAATTAAATAAAAATTAAAAATTATAAAAATAAACAAAAATTACGGAAAAACAAAACATTATCATTCAAAAACGAACAAGTCGTTGAGTCAATTTATACTGGAAAATTTAGATTGCTGGCCCTAACCCACTCTCACGTAAAAAGCGGATAACGCGATCAGCAGCCACCGAGTCATCGGCTAATATAAGTTTGAGTGTCATCTGCAAACCAAGGTGTCTTCGTAAGTCAGTAAGATCCACACACTCGGTGAAAATGTGGGCCACGGTGGAAACGGCTCCACAGGTACAAAGTGGGGGGTCTTCCCTTCTCATCAGATACGAGTGGATGGATCTTGTATGACCTAACCTTAGCCTGCACAAAATGATGGACTCTCTCCGTGACCCTATAAACATATGTCCGGGAACAAATACCTGTTGAGATATGAGCCATTTTACCCGCGTGGAGTAGGCGGTGTGGCGTCTTTCCGTTGAAGGTCTTTGCATGCGTCGGATGTTCAGGATCATACTATGTGTTTTGCTGCAGTGCAGTTCGGTACCCGTACCATACTGGTGGTTCCGTGCTGTGTGGACGACATAGACAGTGCAATGGAGTGTTCCTCGAGGGTAATGGCAGATATGGTTTTCTGCTATGGATTAGCCATTGGTAGAGGACGACAGGCCCGTGTCATGTACGCACAACGACATCCACACCGCAACATTCTATCGGAATATCATGTCTGCCATTTTCCTCAGGAATACTCCATTGCACTGTCTACGTCGTCCACACAGCACGGGACCACCAGTATGGTACGGGTACCGAAATGCACTGCAGAAAAAACACATAGTATGATCCTGAACATCCGACTCATGCAAAGACCTTCAACGGAGAGACTCCACAACGCCTCCTCCACAAGGGTAAATGGCTCATATCTCAACAGGTATTTGTTTCCGGACATATGTTTATAGGAACACTTCTTCTCGTTTTGACCAATCCCAAACCCTGTTGCAATATCAGACACTTTTTTCGAAACATCCTGTAGCTTATACCGGGTGATTCAACAGCACCTTCTAATATCGTTTGCTGCAACCCAACTAACGCGTGTTGGCAGGAAGGTTGATATTTCTCTGCTTGCATCCCGTACACTGCAATCATATCCTGCAAACGATACAGAACCCTATTACTTTTCCCTCGATGTGACTACAGACTAATACAAGGGGGAAATAACAGTGTTCAATATCGTTTGCGGGATATGCTTGCAGTGCATTAGTGCCATACGGGATGCAGGCAGAGAAATATCGACCTTCCTGCCAACACGTGTCAGTTGGGTTGCAGCAAACTATATTGGAAGGGGCTGCTGAATCACCCAGTATACACACTCACCCAAGTACACGGGGTCTGAAATGACCAAGATATCCAAGCCCCTAAGTCAAACAACAACTTAAATACACAAAATGTGTGACCTCCTTGAACGTTTAGAATTTAATTAAGACTTATATTATATTTTTAAAAAGTTATGCCTCAGAATTTTATCATTTCAAATGATCTTGTCGACTTCGTCGTTATGGTTGGGGTCCATCGTTATGCGTTACGGACACGGTTTCGGACGTGACGTCATGCAGCCGCGCGGGAAGTGACGTCATGCAGCTGCGCGGGAACGTGACGTCATGCTCACGCGGGGAGCGAGAAGCAGACGCTAATGATTATTGGAGTCTGTTGAAAGAGGCCTGGCGTCGAGCGACCTGAGGCTTTGAGCGAAGCGAACACAAGAATACAGGGTGACTTCTCAAGATAAAAAAAAGGAAGATTGTAGTTTTACGTGACCGTGAATCTTGTGATTATGAGCCACGGGACCTCCTTTTTACGTGGAATCCGAACCACAGGACATGGCATTTCACTTCGAAAATCTCACATGCATTGACCGGGAATCGAACCCGGACCGCCTTGGTGAGAGGCATACAGCTAGACCGCTGAGCCACCACGCCCCCTCTTCTCAAGATATATACAAGATGCCATATAAGAATACAGGGTGCCTCCTAAAGAGGTGTGCAAGATATCAGAGAAAAAAAATTACAGTCAGTCTGAAATAAGAATACAGGGAGCCTCCTAAAGAGGTGTGCAGGATGTCAGAGCAAAGCATCGAACCAGTCCGAATATTCCATCCCTACTCTCACTCAAAATACCCCCCCCCCCCCCCCCCTAATGTTCAGCCCACCACTGCTCGCTCCCAGGTTCTACAACTCATCTCCCAACTCTCTACCGTTACACTAGTCTAGCCAGATCGAACAAAGGCCTGCCTGGGGCAAAAACTCTCCTTTTTTTTTTTTAGAAATAACAACTCCGCAACAAGCTTCACGAAAACCCAAATTAAAATCGAAAATTATATTCTACAAACACCAAATTCAGTAAACTTCCCTCATTTCAGTTACTCTATACTTTAAACAGACACAGAAGGCATAGTCATGACTCCTTCATGGAGTAGGCTATTGTCTAATCATGTTCACCTCTCCTTCACCTTTACCATAAATTTCATAAACTCTATTTAATAATCAGAAACTCACTCCACAAATCTGTAAATCAGTATTCTTCCCTTATTTCAGATACACTATTCATTAAACAAACATATAAGGCATAGTGATGACCCCTTCATGGAGTAGGCTATTGTCTAAATCTGGACACTCATACTACATCCTTACACTAATTCAAATTTACGGCCAAATGATCCTTCTGACAGGTAGGCAAAGGTTTCCGCCGGCTTGCCTGGGATGATGGGCCACAAAACCGCTTTCAAAAAGTACACAATTTACGCTTTATTCAACCAAACACATCTCTAATACAAGTACAAGAAACACATTTCTCCCCGTGACCGCGCGGGAAGCCTAAGTTAATGGGTAATGCAGTCTGTTGAAAGAGTCCTGGGAGAAGCCCTCCTGAGCCTTTCTAACATGTGTAGCATTTGTAGCATGCGTCATTTGAAATGATACAACGTCTAGTCTTTCAGAATGACTGTGATTTTTTTTTTTTTTTTTTTTTTTTTTTATGAAATTATCGACTCGGCTGTAATTAATGTTAAGAAACGTTAGATTTTGTAATTCAGTGTGACGCACTGCATTTAAATCAATTAAAATATGCATAGGATATAATTAGATTTGAAAATTAGGGATAATACCCGTGAAGAGAAGAGAAGGGAAGACATCTCAGCTTCTTGTTTTCCATAATTACGTCTCGTCGCCCGTGTAATTTTATCAGGTTCTCTTACTAATGAGTTGGATGCTGGGCTCGTTTCCGCTGTGCTGTGATACCTAGCACGGGAAATGAGTTTCAGTCTTTTCGCTTTGCTGTTACGACTCAAGATATGATCTGTTACTGGATATTCATTCGTAATTACATATGTGCTACTGCTGTTATCTCTTCAGTGTGTGTCATAGAGGATTACTACTAATATAAACACATAGCAAACCCTCGGTTAAAATCGAGCCATTGTCATTATTTTTAAGGTTATGTATTAAAGTAGGTTAATATACACTCACGGAAATTAAAAATAGCGCACTATAAAGTACTTCAACCATGGCTTGGATAATAGTTGTGCAGAAACTATTCCCGATATATAGCACATTATTAAGTCCGACGTATTATAACCAGAAGAGGGAGGGGTGGGGGGAGAGGGGGGTGAGGTTGACTAAAATTTCAAAATTCTACAGTTTCTAAGCCATTGTAATGAAATGTGTGTCACAAATATGTCAGAGAAGGAATCCTTCACATCAAGAATGAACAAGATGGAAGTGGCCTACCAGCTAAAGAAAGGAGTGTACAACAAGCGAACAGTGTCCCGCAATGCCAAACTAGGACACTATCGTACAGTTATCCGACCTGAGGTGTTGTACGCAGCAGAATGCCTCGCAATGAATAGGAAGGGTCTGGTTGAGAAATTGGAAGCCAAGGAAAGGAAGATCCTGAGGAAGATCTTAGGGCCGTTGAGAGAGGAAGGTGAATACAGGAGACGGCATAACATGTAGAAAGGATATCTCAAGTAATTCGGAAGTGAAGAATATCTTTCTATTGCCACTTAACTAGTATCAAACGCGAGAGAATCGCCAATCGGATATTTACCTAGTTCCTTAACAAGAAGACCAAGGGCCCCTAGTTTTGTGAAGTAGACGACAATTTTCAAGAAGTAGGGATCACCCACGCAGACATTATGGAACGTGATCTTTTGAAGGAAAAGTTGGAGCACAACACCAATTCCAAGAAAAAGCGAAATTAAAAACCGGCAAGAAGTGGTCTGATGAAAGAAAGTAGTTTCACAGGCAGCGAATGCATGAACACTGGGCTATGATCAAGGCCCAAAGACAGAAGCAGTTGAAATGACGTGGTCCATAGCTGGTCTAAACGAAGAAAGAATAATTATTAGTAAGCTGTATACCAAATTTCATTCATTTAAGTCATCTACTTTTTAAGTTATATTATACTTTTCCTTGCGCACACACAAAAACGGTGGAACATGGAATACTTTGGCCATATAATTCGCAATAATAAATATAAACCTCCTTTATCAATGAAGAAAAACTTGAAGGTAGGAGAGGTCGAGGAAGGAGGAGAACCTATGCGAATAGTGTGGAATTGGCACCCATGCACTATTCTGAGTCACTAAAAATAAGCAAGAAATCGCCCGCCGAATGAGCATATGGCACAAGACGAAGAAGAACGATGTCGGGGATGAATTTTCACGGCCAGATGCCTTTCCTGACGTAAACCCCTCGAGAGGAGATAATGAAAGCTAGTAGTTCACTTCGAAAACTTCACATGCTTTGACCAGGAATCAAACCCGGTTCACCTTGATGAGAGTCAAGCAGCTTGGCCAATTCACCACCATATCCCCAGAGATAGAGCCTCCGTGGCTTAGACGGCAGCACGCCGACCTCTCACAGCTGGGTCCGTGGTTCAAATTCCGGTCACTCCATGAGAGATTTGGGCTGGACAAAGCGGAGGCAGACAGGTTTTTCTCCGGGTACTCCGGTTTTCCCTGTCACAAATTCATTCCAGCAACACTCTCCACTATCATTAATTCATTTCAACTGTCATTCATTTAATCATTGTCCCAGGGGAGTGCGACAGGCTTCGGCAGCTGTCACAGTTCATATCCTCGCCGCTAGAAGGGGGGCTTCATTCATTCCATTCCCTGACCCGGTCGGTCGACTAGAAGCAGGCTGTGGATCCCCAGAGATAATAAGATAATGAAACTGGGCAACGAGTTGGAAGGGCCATGGCCTATTAGAAGATACCATCTCGGCATGTGCGTGGAGTTGGAAATGGGGAACAACGCAAATCCATTTTAAGGGACGGTGGAGGTTCGGACCCAGATCCACAGAGTCCACAGATGGCCTGGCCCCATCGCCCAGCACTGCGTATTAGCGAGCATAGATTCCGTTGGCCGTATATCTGTATTCCTCATGGAGAAAGTTGTTGCTGTGGTTGATTGTTTTGGGGGGTTTGTGACATCGTGGGCATGTAGCCCACCTGGCACCATCCTGGCATTTGCCTGGAGTAAAATGGTAAAACCACAGAAAAAAAAGCTTCCAGGATGGCCGAGTGTACCCCGTTCCAGCCCTAAAACCAGAATTAAATTTCTTGCCAGAGGTCATGGAGAAAAATATGTTTTTTATTTTTGTTTTTGTTTTTGTTTTTGGTTTTGGTTTTGGTTTTCGTTTTCGTATTCGTTTTCGTTTTCGTTTTTGTTTTTGTTTTTGTTTTTGTTTTTGTTTTTGTTTTTGTTTTTGTTTTTGTTTTTGTTTTCGTTTTCGTTTTCGTTTTCGTTTTCGTTTTCGTTTTCGTTTTCGTTTTCGTTTTCGTTTTTGTTTTTGTTTTTGTTTTTGTTTTTGTTTTTGTTTTTGTTTTTGTTTTTGTTTTTGTTTTTGTTTTTTGTTTTTGGTTTTCGTTTTTTGTTTTTTGTTTTTGTTCTGTTTGTCTGGTTTTACTTTTGTTTTTGATTATGATTTTGATTTTGATTTGGTATTAGTTTTTCGTCTTTTTTTGTTTTTTGATTATTTTTTGTGCTTTTGTGTTTTTGTTTTTTTGCGTTTTTTTTATTTGGATTTGGATTTAGTTTTTAGTTTTGTTCTTTTTATGTATTTTTTTAAATTTTTATTTTTATTTTTATTTGTTTCCGTTTCAATCGTACTTGCTTTCTCTTTCTTGGCAGGCACTAAGAAACAGAGCGAGAAAGGCGAGAGCGGCGCGGAAGCCGAACCTATCGGAGATCAAACCTGGATCTGTGATAGAGAACATTGCCCAGACCAGGAGGTTAGCGGAGACCACGCTAGGAGGGGGGCCCACCTTGTTACCTCCCTCGAGCATGGAGGAGGAGCGGCCTACCAACACAGGAAGTGGGAGTCAGGTGAGTGTTGCTGCATGGTAACCATGGCAACCAGTGTTCATCATCTATGTAGCGTCATCTACATCAGGCATTCTCAACCTGGTGCCCGCGAGCACTACGGTGCACTTTAAGGGGACCCGAAGCGTCCCATGTTTACAATGTTAAAATACGCTACGTATAAGGAACATTTTCTCAGAATCTTTTCAAGGTATCCATTTGAAATTTTTATAGTTTGTACATTATTAAAATGACAAGTCAGCAATGTTTCTCGGTTTGTGGCGTGTCTTGTGTGGGATTTTGCCTAGGACACCAAGCTGGCTCATCAGTGGGCTCTCGGTGTCCCCGCCCGGACACCCACAAGAGTAGCGAACTGCGCACTACCTCCATTTTTATGAAGCGCCCCTGCACCTCTTTACTGCGAGAATTAATAGCTCAAGCAGCCATAACCTCCCTATGACAGTTCAATCAATGTTTTTTTTAAATTTATGAACTCTTTGAAAAAGGCCAAAACTTTCAGCATTTTTTCCTTGGATATTATGATCATAAACCAAAAATATGTTATCTACCACCAAATTGCCATTTCTGCACATAGATACTAATATTATAAATGTAAACTGAAAGTGTCAAGTTCCTACATTCAACACACACTGAGAAAATGTCCCGTAAGTATTAGCAAAGTAACTTACGGGAAATGACATTTAGTTGCAACACGTGTATAAAGGCTATGTATGCTATTACAAAATAATTAATTAAAATACTTCCAGCTTGAATATTTTCAAAATATAAACACATATGGAAAGTGAAATGGAAGCAGATTCCAAATACAAAATTAAAAACATTGAAATATATCATCAAATATTGGATTCTGTATCCCCTTAAATGAAATATGGAGCTTTCGTCATACGAGCCAAAAGTGCTCGCGAGTACTAGCTTCCCTGAGGTCCATTCTTCAATTGAAATTCTGTTACACGAACCAAAATAACAGTGTTTTCGTTACTAGTTTTGACAGTCAGAAAGGTTATCATTTTGAGACATTTGTCAACAGGGACAGATGACCTCGTAGTTCCGCCCCTTAAAACAACAATAACTAAGGAACTAACTAACTAACATTTGTCATCTATCATGTCTGCCTTAATTATGTATTTTAGGTACTGTAGTTATTACATTACATTACATTATGCGAACCGGCCAAAACTAAGGACCACGCAAATATCATTTAATTTCCTTCTCATAGTTATTCCTTCCTTTCTCATCCTCCACACTTCCTTCATTCTTGTAGAGTGTTGCGCCTTTCTCTCTGCTGTCCACCTTCCTCCCCTGCGTTCTTTCTTTGCTCCCACAAGAACCTTCAAAAGTTGGAAAGTATTTCCCTGAATTGTGTTCTGTCTGGACAGTCGTCATTTGTAATTCCTAGCCTCCGGAGTTCTTCCTTCATCTGCTTGGTGTAACCCCCTTGGCTCTTCAGATTATATATTTTATTAAAAATTTGTTTATTCATTCCTGTTGGATCCATTCTAACTATATGTCCATAGAAACGTAAACATATTTTCCTAAGTGTTGTTTCCAGGTCTTCCACCTTTTCATATATCTCCTCGTTTGATCTAAGTCTGTAGGTTCCCTGTACCACTTTTGGGCCGTAAATCCTCCGCAATATCCTCCTTTCAATCTTAAAAAGCTTTTCCAGGTTCATCAAATTTGCCGTCTCCACACCATATAAGATCACCGGTTTTACCACAGCATTGTAGTGTTGTAGTTTGGCACTAAGGGAGAGGTTCTTTGTGTTATATATATTTTTAGTGGAGAAGTTGAGTTTTTCTAGATTAAGACTTCTGTTTTCCATTGACTCTTTGTCCAGTTCATTGTTGCTAATGATCTCTCCGAGGTATTTAAAATGTGTCGTGACCTTTACCTTCCCATATTTCGTCTTAACTGTTTTCTTCATGTAGTTCTCGGTGGTGTTCATCATCTCTGTTTTTGGAAAAGACATTTGTAGCCCTGTTTTCCCAGCGATTTGTTTTAGTTCATTACTGTAGTTATTATTATTATAATTTTATTTAAGTGAAAATTCCCTTACAGGAGAGCGATTAAACTGATAACATGATGTCATTTGGAGGCGCGTCTCCTCCGCTCCTCCCAAAATCTCTTCATTCTCGCGGAATGCTCCCTCTTCCTCTCATCCGTCCACTTTTTCCCAGGTTGTCGTAATGATCTTGGTTCAAACTTAACGTTCGCGATTTTCGTCTGGCACTCAGTTCGGTCTTCGAAATGTTCTATGCTGATTACTTGCAAGTCTCCCTGTACCTCTTTAAGCCATTCTGTGCCTCATTTACCCTGTGTTATGATACAAAGTAGTTTCTTTGGCAATCTGGAGGTGGCCATCCTGTGGATATGAGTGTAAAATTTGGCTCTGCGTTTTCTAATTTCGTCTGTTATCGTATTGCTCTTTTGATAGAGTTCTATACTAGAACTCTTCATCCAAATGCAGTTTCTGTTGATTGCTCCGTAGATCTTCCGGAGAATTTTTCGCTCCTGCTTTTCCAGTTCCCTAATCTTGGAATGACCATGGATTACTATTGTTTCAGTGGCATATGTTGCTTCTGGAAGAATAACTGTTTTATTATGTCGTAATTTGGCGTTCGTCGAAATGCATTTCTTGTTGTAATGGTCCCACGTTAGCCTGTTAAAAAATAACATACAATACAATAATAATAAAATACAGTACAATATTCTTTGCAATTTGGTTTCCCAATACACAAACCATTTCCCGTCTATAGCGCTGACCCGCTTATTACGTGTTTAAATGCCAGTTCCTTGAAGAGCGCAATAACGGGGTTTTGCTGAAGTTATAATTGAAATTAAGACAATGAAAATTACATTAAAAATAATTAAAATTAAAATGATAATTACATAAATTACAAATAAAATAAAATATAGAAAACTACTGTAGTTATGACCTATCAGTAGCGTCACTAGGATTTGCTTCTGGAGGGGGATGAGCAGAGACAAAACTGAACTAATAAGCTGTGAAGAGCGGTTTGCTAAATCTGTACCCTTTATGGGAAAGAGCTATATTTTTCAGGTTGCAGGTTCGTATCCTGGTGCAGTCAGCTGGTATTTGAGGGTGCGCAAATGCGATGGAGCCGTGTCAGTAGATTTACTGGCACATTAAAGATCCCCTTCAGGACAAAATTCCGGTACCCCGGCGTCTCTAAATGCTAGCGTAGTTAACAGGGATGTAAAACCAATAATATTATTATTATTATTTTCAAATGTTTTATTCTGTTATTATTTTTCTTTTTTGGTTTAAAATTTTTGTTTTGTGTCTCTATTTTGTTGTGTTTTTGTTTTGATGTTTGTTTTTGCATATATTTTTTTGTTTTTTGTTTGTTTTACTTGTAATTTTATTTTATTTTAATTTTTGTTATTGCTTTGTGTTTTTCGTTTATGGTTTCGTAATTGTTGTTTTCTGCTTTGGCTTTTGTTTTTGATTTTTGTTTTGTGTTTTCTTTCTTTTAATTTTGCTTTTGTTATTATTTTGGTTGTTGGTTTCGTGTTTGTAGGTTTCTGCTTTTGTTTTTTGATTTGTGTGGTTTTTTATTTCGGTTTTATTTTTGTTAATTTTCCTTTTTTTTTCTTTTTTTTTTTTTTGTGGGGGGAGGGGGGAAGACTTCAGTAAAATGAGACATACATAATGAAAGCAAAACTAAACGTTTTCTTTTTTGATCTCGATAGCATTTGATAGTTTAATATGCACCTATGAATGTACAAAAGCTCAACATTTGTATTATTTGGCTCTGTGTCAAATATGTCCTATGTAATATAAATGGTTATATAATCGCCATTTCCTCCATCTACAATTTCTAAGAATGCAGTTGTTTACGACTGGAACTTGAGCTGTGCACTGTGGCTCCTCCCTTTTGTTTCCATTGTAATACAAAATAATGCAAATGTAATCAAGTGATTGATGAATGTGCTGTTGCAGGAGGACGAGGATGACGTGGAGAAAGACGGCGAGAGGACTCCAGGCTCAGACGACTGTCATGTCATCCCCAACGACAAGTCAACAGAATTCATCTTGGCGACAGTCGTGGAGGAGGCCGCGTGAGTCATTACTCTCACTCAATTGCTGTCGTCTCGCAAAGACAAATTGTTATTCTTGTCCGTACATAAAGAAAGCGCGTGAACAATATTCAAGTCGTGTTTATTGATTTAGTATTTCGTTTCTAAAGCAGAAAGCGTTTGCTTTTTCTTTTAAAAAATCAAGAGAGTAAACATTCATATTTATAACTAGCAACCTACCCTGGCTTCGCCCGGTATCCTTAACGATTTACCCAGCGTAAGTTAAAAGGGCACACGGACGGAGGGCCCAGACGCAATTTAGAAAAGCTGAGGTGAACAGGGAAACTGTAAACACATAAACTCTTCTCTGAATTCTTAACTCGACACGACTCGACTGTTTGATGCTGGCCGAAGCTGGGGTGATAAGCTTGCTCGCTAGCTCGTAAACTCGCTCCGAAGCTAGTAGCCTGATTTAAATTTCCACTGAATGGAGATTGTTGGTAGAAATTAAAACGTAAAAGCACTTATAGTTGGCGATGTATTGAAGATAGATACCTTAAAACAAGGAAGCTGCTGTTCAGAGAAACGATGACAGCACTTACCGGTTCGCTTCTTTCAGCACATGGCCAAGGTCAGTGGATATTGGTCATGAAAGAGGCGAGCCCCTAAATAAGTCATCCCCACTAACGTCAACCCATAATGACAAACTAATAAAAATCTTAGTATAATGACACCGCCGAATACCAGGCATATTTACCGAAGCTAATGTTTTGTTTGCAGTGTTGCGGCAACCCTGGCCTCCCCAGCGCCACCAGCAGATCCTAACGGCAACAACGACTCTGGTTATGCAGCGTCCAACGTGGAGGAGACCATCCTTCATGCTTCGTCCGTCCCTAACAGTCCTCACAGAAGATCTCTATCACATCCAGAAGATAGACAAGCAAAGGTAAGGGAGGTCAACTTAAATAAAGCCCACATGATGGCAGGAAGGTCATGCAGCCAAATCCAGAGCTAAGAGAATAATAATTGAAGGGTCGTAGGGAAAAACGATTGAAGTCACAATTTCATTGAAAAGAGTTATTTTAAGTTGATCTTAAAAGCACACTTATACAACTCAGAGACTATGATTTATTGGAGAGTATACTCATGATGTTATGTTACATACTGTTCTTCACAACAATGACCATGTATACATCATGTACAGAGAGGTTAGTTTGGATGTATCGGAGACCCTCGCTAGCCCGCTCGCCCGCGGCGCGAGCCTGTCTCCCGCCAGGCACTTTGCCGTTATGCGGCGCTCGCGCAGCATTGAGTCATTGGGTATAGGAATTTGTACATAAATTTGTACTTCAATGTGATCCTTGACCAATTTTGACGAACTGACTTACGGAGAGCGATTGTCAACTTATTTTCAACAAAATTCTGCCACTGCTCACACTGACGAAGCATCCATGACAGAATTGCGTCGCATTTTTGGTACTAGGATTATAAGTCGGAACGTGTGGCCCCCGCGAAGCCCAGACATATCACCATGTGACTTTAATTTGTGGGGGACGCTTAAAAATAGAGTGTATGCGAGAAACCCTCCACTATAAATGAGCTTAAAGACTATATTACAGCTGAAATACAGTCAATCGATG
Source organism: Meconema thalassinum (assembly GCA_946902985.2). Classification (NCBI taxonomy): domain Eukaryota; kingdom Metazoa; phylum Arthropoda; class Insecta; order Orthoptera; family Tettigoniidae; genus Meconema; species Meconema thalassinum. Next base: position 120,693,702 of record OX336400.1, read on the forward strand.
CTGAGGAACTTCAGAGAGTACATGCCAGTTTCATAAAAAGGTGCCAGCGATGTGTAGCAGTGAATGGCGAACATTGTCAGCACCAGCTGTGAACTAGGTAAGGACAAATTCCTATACTCAATGACTCAGTGCCGCGCCGGCGCCGCATAACGGCAAAGTGCCTGGCGGGAGACAGGCTCGCGCCGCGGGCGAGCGGGCTAGCGAGGGTCTCCGATACATACAAACTAACCTCTCTGTACATGTGACCACGCGTCACTCCGCAATCTGTAGGCCGAATGGCTGGGCAGCGGTCGTTTGGTAGGCCTATGCTCTTCATGGGTTGTGGTACCACTGTGTCGGGAGTAGTAGTGTGTGTATATTTTAATTAAGGTTAGGATTTGGAAGGAGGAAGCAGTCATGGTCATAAGTTAGGCATACAAAGCCCATATATGGTCCTACATTAATGATTATTTGAGATCTTGTATCTCTAAAATACGAAGATAGAGTTGATTTCCTTTGTGTTTCTTTTTGGTATATTTTATAACTTCAAGATGGCCACTGAGCGCTATACTCGGTGTGATATTCCAATAAATAATAGTAGCGACGACTTTTATATGGTACTCTTCTTTCACTAAAATTTGCGTTAATTATGCTATTATATCGTGATTTAATGATACGAATACGATCATCCGCCATCATGAACACATGGAGTCGCTGTTTGTCAAAGAAAGACACTTTTACACGGTTCTGCATTACTGCTAATTTTCGTTGTTGTACCTTTTAAGTTTTTTCATTGTCAAATTTGTAAACAAACATACGTGATTAATAACACCAATTTAAGACACATAGGCTATGTCTTTCTTCATGGTCAAATTTTTCAACATACATACGGGATTGATAACACCAATTTAAGACATACGTCTTCTTTCATTGTCAAATTTGTCAACATACATACGGGAATGATAACATCAATTTAAGACATGAGTTATATGTCTTTTTTCATTGTCAAATTTGACAACATACATACGGGATTCAAAAAACCAATTGGGGCGTTAACTTAGCTTTCTCCCAAATAGTCAAAGAAAATTTAAAATTTATTTTCTCAGAAATACTTTTACCATTGTATCTGAAATCTTGTTCAGATACCACATGCATGTGACTACTAATAGCCTATATAAGAAATTTCAATTCTAAATACTACAGGGCTACCAACTTACAACTCCTAAATGTTACCACTTTTATTTTTGATATTATATCACTAAAGGTACATTTTTAGAAATGGTATTGGAATGAGAACACTGAAACTTCCTGATCATAATGAGGTAAGCCTGAGGCATGAGCTAACGAAGGGAAATTGTTATACTTCATCAACTTTAAAAAAATATGATTTTATAAACTTAAAATATAAATATTTAAATAATTTTAGCTTTACAGATTTTTTTTTCACATAGGTGAAGTAAGGTATTAAAATTATGCTTCGTCAAATTATACTCATAAGAGATTTAAAGAATCCCAAAAATTTTCATTGAATTCCCTTGAATAATTTTTGAGAGAATGTACTTTATGTCAACAAATATTCAATTTAGAGATAAACGCGTTCAAAGAAACGCATGCAAAATTTATTGAGGTTCCAACTCAGAAGTCTAAAACATTCCATATCCATAATCTTGTGCTCCAGTTTTCTTTTCCTCTTCCTCCTTCTTTTTCTGCTTGCTCTTCCTTTACCTCTTCTTCTTCTTCAGGTCTTCCGTGCACTTATATTCGCTGTTTTATTATAATTTATTATTATTATTAATTATCTAACTGCAGCTTGCACTCATGCTTTGAACTGAACTGATCCGGTGCGACTCCTTGACAACGCCCCGAAGGGGTGGCGTCTAGGTGGAGCACTGGGACTGCCGGCCTGGTATGGCCCTTTGTCCCTAGTCGACTCTTTGTATAATTTGCATGTTTCGACTTTTGGTTTAATCCTAGCGGTAATTTGGCTATGGGAAAAAACAAGCCTTGAGAAAGTTAGATCTGGTTTACCGGATGTGTTTAATGGTTTATCAATGTGCAACTTGGCAGTGTGGACAAATTCGCTAACCGCTGGGCACCATCCCGGGTGGGCTGGCTGTGGTCAGTCCCCCGAGCAGGCACACAGCGGCTTCGCAGGGCAAGGGTGGTGGCGGGGGGGGGGGGTGAGTTTAGTGAGCAGTGGTGACTAGCTGTTGAAGAAGTTGAAGTATGCTTGTGAGGACTGCGTGTTGGGGCTGGGAGAAGCTTGGTGGGGAGACGGGAAGTGAAAGTAATGAGGGAATGTTTTGCTGGTGTTGTGGCGGTCGCTGCCACTGCCTGTGGTGTTGTTTTAGGGCAGCTTTTATACGCCTGCATCCCGGGTACGAGGCCGCGTGTCTCCCTCCACAGTTAACACACGTGGGGGTTTCTCTGGGCACAGTACAATCTTTGTGGCGGTGAGGCCCGCCACATCGATTGCACCTGGCCTCGTACCTGCATTCGTATGCTGCATGTCCTAGGTGCTGGCAGTGGTAGCACTGGGTGATAAGTGTGGAGTGTTGTTTGGGCGGTGGACGTCTGGGCGTCCGTGTATTTGTTGGTGTTTGGGGGGGGGGGGTAGGCGGGTTGTGGATGCAGGTGTAGCAGCGCTCTCTGACGGAGAAGCAGCTGCTGTAGTGTCTGGGGCGTGTGGGATGGCAGGAGGTTGGGGGATGGCATCACCCTCCATAGGAGGGATGACTGGGTCTGTGGATTTGGTGGCGTGTTTGTACTGGACCGCAGCTTGGGTGCTTTTGTGTTTTTTCCTTGTGTGGCTTTAGTGGGACAGTGGATTTGTCTGTTTGGGTCCAGTACGTTCGTGTGTCAGGGACTGTTTGTGTAGCCTCTTGTCTGATGACTTTTGGAGTTTCTGCTGTGTCGGCTTCAAGTATGTGTACGTATGTTGGTATGGCAGGGTGAGAGGAGAGAGCTGTCAGGTTGTTTCCAACTTCTTCTGAGTCTTCCCTCCCCCTGGGGGGATGGCAATGTAGTGACATGTGAGTTACTCAATTAGTACTATGGATGATTTGATTGGGGAGAGTACCTCTATAAGTGCTGCTCGGAGGGAGCTGCGAAAATCTATTTTGTCAGGTGGGCGGATGAAGATTGTGTTGAATATGTAGAAGGAGGTGTTGGCGCTCCAGTACAGTTCCTGATCAGGATCAAGGTCTGCAATGGGAGTGGCTATGTTTGTGTGCGTGTGCTGAGAGTGTGCAAGAGAAGTGAGTGGCTGGTGTGAATAGTGTGAATAAGGTCAAACGCCGTAGCGGGCCTGGTTGATCTTGTGTGGACTCGGCGAGGAAGGCTTTTCGAAGTGTCAGTTGCAGATCCCAGTCGCCTATGGTTATCAGTTTTGGTCGGCTTGAGGGCCGTGACAATAGGCGAGCTGGGTCTTGCTGAGCGTGGGGTAGTGGAAAGGATGAGTTTATTATTATTAAACTCAGGGGCAATAGGATTTTCTTGACGGGGAATGGAGAAATTAGGCAGGGTTGGGTAGACTTTCTCGATCGCTCAAACTCATGCTTTGTAGCACATAACCTACTCCTCTTGTATTTAGGCCTACATTACGGGTACCGGTAGCCTTCTTTCTGAATGAATATTGTCAGCAAACTTCTATTTCTTTGACCACCTGGGAGAATTACGAGGTATCTTCAATTACTTCCGAAATCACTAACAGCACAACTGGCATAAACACACACTCAATATTCAAATACAACAACAAACAAAATGCATGCGAATATCGTCATGTGCTGCCATCTGTGACCGGAGAAACGTAGGCTACTACTTTCTTTAGAGGGATATATAAACAGTGGGTGAACCGCCCTGAGTCCAGCGAAGTGTGTAACTGTTTGCTCAAGTTGCTGTGAGCCACACCCACTTTAACGTCAAACTTAATTTGCCAATAACTCAGAAATTAACACAGATACTAACATGAAACCACTTTTCCTAGGATTTTGAAGGTCTGCAGCATTCAAAAACACAAAAAAGTATATTTTTGTTTTACCGAAACCCTAAGTTAACGTCTCTTGACATAGGCCTATATGTTGTTGTTTTTTTTTTGTTTTTTTTGTTTGTTTTTTATTGTCAAATTTGACAACATACATACGGGATTAATAACACTAATTTAAGACATCGAAATCGGGGCAATGTACCACAAACTCAAATAAACATAAATGACAAAAATGTTAATTTAAAAAAAAATGAAAAAAGCATCTCTTCCTATTAATATTACACAAAATAATAAAATGTCGATAAATTTCATTAACTTGAAATATGTACACTTATGGGAATTTTATTGAATGTTAAGATGAATTTTGAAGTATATTAATAGAATTGCTGTCAATAGGTCTAACGCAAATGTACCCAAATAGATTGGGCAGGGAGTACAAATATTTTAACACCCTAATCTGGAGAAAAATAAGTTACATGAATTATTTATCGCTTAATTAACACAGTTTTTCTCATGGCGGATTGTGCGCATGCGTGAGGGACAAGAATTCTGCTATTTTCTATATTAATTCAAAAATATACCGAGAGGGAATGTAGAAATTTGTATCTTTAACACACATAAAACCTTACTAATACTCCTTGATTAAACAATATTTCAGTGGTAAAAAAAAAGAAATACCGGCGAGGGCTGGGATCGAACCTTGGAACCACAGTCTGTCGCCTTAACCACATAGCTACTCGCGCACTCTTGGTCAGCAGGAAACGCAGCCGTTCTTTATCATTAAAAGCCGCTGTCTGAAGGAAATAATCCATTTCATTATCCAAATAAATCAATGTTGCACATTCGTATACGTTCATACTGTTATTATATTTTATTGTCAGAACTTGGTTAATGTATGTTTTCAATTACATGCAAGCTTATTAAATAACTTACATTTTAATGGACTTCTCACCGCCATTTTGTCATGACCCCAGGCGGATTGTGCGCATGCGTGAGGGGCAAGAATTCTGCTATTTTCTATATTAATTCAAAAATATACCGTAATATATGTGTTTATTTTATAGACACTCTGCAAATCTAGAGGCCAAGAGCTTTCGTTAGAGTGCTCTACGAAGTAAATCGGTTCTGTCGTTCTCTCAATCTCGTGGTAACAAAAATCACCTTACTGTTTTAAATATATAGATAGATAATAATACATGACGGCCAATAAGAAAATATTTACTGAAGAATTTTATTATATACGTTCTTTGTACAATTATTTTTTGGCACTATTGAAACTTTAAGGGCGTCAAAAGATTGCACTCTAGACATTGCAACATACTGCTAGCCATGATTGAAAACTTGATGAGGCAAATTGAGACCTATACGTTCCAGAGTTCCCCCTTGAGCTTTATTGATTGTGATAAAGTATGCCAAGCGAATCGGAAAATGTTGACTCTTAAAAGAAAATGATTGTTTTATCCGGTGGTGTTAAATCAAGTCGAAGGATTAGACTTTTATGCCTAATTTTAACTGCACTTACAGTGGTGGAAATATGTATTGCATCACCATTAATTACTTCGTAATTTTGTCTTTTACAGCTGTTTGCTTCAGGTTATACCAGTCTAATCGTTGTCAAACATTGTAGACACATTGTTGCCTTGATAGTTTGACTTCTTCTCACATTTCTTCGAACAATACACAACTCTTTGTTGTTGTCGTTTGTTTTTACAATGATGCCAGTGTTTATACAGTCATTTAGAGTTGAGACTTTGCAGTGAGAAGATGGGCAGGTCAGTTGAATTAACGCCAGAAAAGAAAGCTGCTCTAGTTGCTTATTCGTCTGTTGGTCTCAGCACCAGAGAGATAGCCCCTAAGACAGGTTTTAATTTCAAGGTTACCGAAAAAATACAGGGAGGAAGGAAATATTGATCGAGAGAAAGGAAGAGGTCGAAGAAGGGCGTCTACTGCCAAACAGGACAGGATATTGAAAAGGCTTTCGCCCAAAGATCGTCACAAGTCATCAACTGAACTAAAGCGAGACTGGGAAGGAATGTGGGTCATCTCAGTAATCAGTAGAACTGCAAGAAATAGACTACTGAAAGCTGGACTCTCAGCCCGTCGACCTAAAAAGAAGCCTTTATTGCCCAAGAAACTGCGACAACAGCGGCTAATGGTCTCGGGGGGGGGGGGCATTTCTAATCACAGAGTAGTTCGTCTGAACTTCATAAATGGCACTGTCAACGCGGATGTCCACATAAGCATCCTTGAAAGGAAGCTTATGCCCACAATAAGAGACCAGTTTGGAGGTGTTTCCAGTTGCATTTTTCAGGATGACTCCGCTCCTTGCTATAGAGCTTTGAGGGTGATTCCTATGATTAATAATTATACCAAGCACGAAGCTGATGCCATTCTTGGTTAATTATCACATATTTTTACAATTCAGGTAAAATCCTTCCTTCGACAAAATGGGGTTCAAGTGTTAGAGTGCCCTGGAAACAGCCCAGATCTCAATCCTATTGAGAAATGTTGGAAGGTTATGGGCAATGTTATCACCAAAAATATGCCACGGAATAAACGGTAACTGTTGGAGGACCTTGTTCGTATGTGGTTTCATGAACTGAGTGAGAAGTACTGTAAAAAGTTAATTCTTTCAATGCCTTCACGATGCCAAGGGATGATTAAGGCGCGCGGTGGAGCAACAAAGTATTAAATGGCAACAGTGCATTCATATAAGGCAATTGTGTATAAACAATCACTAAAATTGATCAGTGTCATGTTACAACATTAATACGCAGGGTTTGTTTCAACATTAGAATTCATATTTCAGAAGGACAAACAGAATAGCTGACATATCCTCCTACACCCATTTTTCAAGAAAGTGTTAAATTATTTAAAAATAACTTTTTATACAAACAAAAATAGAGAATAAAATAAAATTGACAAACATTACTGCGTATATTCATTTCTGATAGAAGTAGAGGGATTTCAGGCCAATTTAGGTCAGTTATTCAATTATTATTTTAAAAAAATTCAATTTTAGAAGGTGATGCAATAAATATTTCCACACTGTATTTCCAAATCCAAGCATTTTCATGCATATTTCATATAATTAATATGGAATCAAGTCGAAGGGTTAGATCTCTCCGCCTAATTTTAACTGCACTTATTATTTCCAAATTCAAGCAATTTTCGTACATATTTCTTATAATTAATATGTTAGCATTTAGATGCCCTTAGGAAACTTCAGATTTCACAGGAGCATATCTATGGGTCAATCGTTTGGAGTATGTGGAAGCAAATCACTTAATTCCAAGGAATTCAAGAATTCTGAGGAAATATATACAACTGGCCGCAGGAACCGTCGCTTATAATTTTTAAATATACATTAACGAAGTTCTCTCTTAAATTCCTTGAGATATCATTTCCAGTGATAAATTGTTGCAGTCTGTCAAATATTTTATATTTAGGAAGATTAATTTTGCCATTACAACACCAAAGGTCAAAGTAACCAGGCGTAGATTTCTCGCTACAGAAATACAGTGCAGAACAATGTTTACATTTGTTCGTCAAGGACCATACACCTGACGGCATAATATCTGGAATTGTTTCTGAAATGGCATTTTTATATTAGATTTTAAAATTGGCTTCGTATTTTCTACGATTTCCCACTTTTTTGTGGCTAATGTTCTTTTTTCGTCAAATGGGTATATTTATTGCAGCATTTCTCTCCAAATTAACGTCATATTCAATAACACTATAGTGGCCTGCATCAACGTAGCCGCCAAATATTAAATGGCAAATAATACTTCCATTGCCAAAATCAACAGCGTGGTTAGACTCATTGTTATGTACTCTAAACAAATCATCAATAAACAATAATATTCACGTATACAATGAAGTTCAGATACTTTCATTCTCAAGTTTGTTGCTGATGAGAATGCGATGATACTGATCGAATGAAAATGAAGATGATTCACGTATACAATGAAGTTCAGATACTTTCATTCTCAAGTTTGTTACTGATGAGAATGCGATGATACTGATCGCCAATAATAAAATCCTTATAATTATTCATGCCAGCAACAATTTTTGCAATTTGCTTGCAAACGCAGCTCAGGATAACGTCCTGCATTTTGGAATAAACAGTACGAAACTACTCTAAGCAATTTCCATCACCTGATGTAGGTACAATCCTTTGCATTTCCATGACAGTAAATTAAGCAAGGGAGCATACTTCGCCAACTACTGGAATGAGCATAGACTCTCTTCGACAGCCACCGTAATGGAGGGAGTTCAAGAGTTAGACTATATGCTTAGTGCTTGTCAAAAATCGTATTAACACAGGGAAGCCCAATCTTAAGGCTACATTCTGAGCTATCGCCCCGGATTCCAGGTTCGATCCCTGGTTTGCCAAGAAATTTACTTCTGGTCTGAGGGCTGGAACGGGGCGCACTCTTGAGGCAAAACTCAGGAAAGCAAGGTTAGATTCCTATCTCAACAATCTGGGTTGTGGTTTTCCGTGGTTTGCCACGTTCACTGCAGGTAAATACCGGGATAGTTCGTAACTTAAAGCCTCGGTCGTCAATTCCCCATTCCCCACTTGAATTACAAATGCACACATCAGTACAGCCATCGCAATAACACAGGTTATCAGAGAAAATTTTACACACACACACACACACACCAAAGTAGACGGGGCTGAGTGATTACGATGTCTGAGTCCATCAAATGAATTATATTCGTCAATTGTCTCTCATGGCGAAAGCGATTGTGGCCATCTTTTATTTAATAATTTAGAAGTATATGGCAATGTAAATCTTGGAGAATTCCTTACTGTACGGGAATAATAAAAGTAAAATATGTTAAGACAATGAATTACCAATAGCCAGAAAGAATAATTAGGAAATAAAAATACATGTCTGAGGTGAGACTCCTTCGACAATGCAAAATTCATTCCTGGGTCCGCAATGTTACCCCTGAGCCACCCAGTCAACAGACTTCTAAACCAATATTAAGTTACTTAAACAACAAACGAACTCAAACGCCTGTTGAAGTTCTTCAATCCCCTCTTTTTAATTCTCAAAAACAAAGATCACACTACGATACGGTGAATCCTTTATCCGCCATTTCTCTAGAACTGTAATTCTGGTCTGAGGGCTGGAACGGAGCGCACTCTTGAGGCAAAACTAAGAAGGGCAAGGTTCGATTCCCATCTCAACAATCTGGGATTTGGTTTTACGTGGTTTGCCACTTCCACTGCAGGTGTAATTCTGGTCTGAGGGCTGGAACAGGGCACACTCTTGAGGCAAAACTAAGAAGGGCAAGGTTCGATTCCCATCTCAACAATCAGGGATGTGGTTTTCCGCGGTTTGCCACTTCCACTGCAGGTAAATACCGGGATAGTTCCTAACTTAAAGCCTCGGTCGCCAATTTCCCATTCCCCACTTCAATTACAAATGCACACATCAGTACTGCCATCACAATAACACAGGTTATCAGAGAAAATTTGACACACACACACACACCAAAGTAGACGGGGCTGAGTGACCACGATGTCTGAGTCCAACAAATGAATTATGTTCGTCAATTGTCTCTCATGGCGAAAGCGATTGTAGCCATCTTTTATTTAATAATTTAAAAGTATATGGGAACGTAAATCGTGGAGAATTCCTTACTGTACGGGAATAATAAAAGTAAAATATGTTAAGACAATGTATTACCAATAGGCAGAAAGAATAATTGAGAAATAAAAATATATGTCGGAGGTGGGATTCGAACTGCTTCCATTGTGCGATGCATAAATTAAAAACTTCCAACGCTACCGTCTGAGCTACTGAATCACTGATAGTAGAGTGCAATATTAAATTACTCAAACAACATTCACTCTCAACAGTCCGTATAAGTTCTTCTACATTTCCCGTTTTTCATAATATTCTATTCTGTTTATATCGTGGAAACTTCATAATCAATATTCCCCTCCTTTATTATAATTCTTATTCATAACTATTGCATTAAAACGCGGTGGACATCCGCCATGTCTGTCATTAACCAAGATGATTCTGCGCATGCGCTTGAGCCAATAATTTTGCAGTTTTGTTTATAAATTTAAAAATATGTGGTAACATATTTGTTTATTTTAAAGACACTCTGCAAATCTATAGGCCTACAGCTTTCGACAGATTGCTCTACGAAGTAAATCGGTTCTACCGTTCCCTCAATCTCGCGGTAACAAAAATCAGCTTAGTGTTTTAAATATATAGATAGATAGATAATAATATCGTATGGCCTCGGGTGCTGGGTGCAAGCTTTGTAATTTGACACCCAGAGGATAGCTTGCATGTCGAATTTCGTTGTTCCTTGAATCACTATAAAAGTCAAGGAGGTTAGATATCTAAGCTACTTGAACACTATAGCGCTTTCTAGTAGAGAAATGAGAAACTTTGTGTTGGAGGAAACTCCCGAGATTAATTTTGCCATTATGAACCCGGCCTACTGAATTCAAATGGGTTCTTTGACATGCCAACATCGTATGACATGCGTGTCGTAGTTTTGCCGCCTTTCAAAAATCACTTAGGCCTACCACGGCCAGGAGCGAACCTGCAATCTTGGGGTTAGTAGACCGACACGCTATCCACTCACCCATCGTGGCAAGCTATTTATTTTAATTATTTTAATTGTTATAATTATAAATAATGTTAGTTTTTGTTTGTCTAATTTTAATGTTTGAATGTGAAGATCATTATCCTGGTTAAATTAATGTAAGGAAGCACATTATGTTAATAAGTTGGTTTCCGGACAATGATTTCTACATAGTCCTGCGGACATACTCCCACATCTTACTCCCTCTTTATGTTCCTACACTGTTATACTTCTTTAGATTCATTCCAAATCTTTTCTTGATGTTTTGTGGATTTAAATATTATACCTTACAAAGTCAATTTTCTATTATTCATGCCAGCAATGTGTATCGTATGCCTAAGGAGCTATAGCTGCCATAATAATAACGGAGAAGTACTGTAAACAAATATATTCTGGTAGCTAAGACTTTAATTCTGTAAAGATACTGTATGCCAAAGTAATTGAGAATCTTAAACTCTGACCATGAAGCCTCCGTGGCTTAGGCGGCAGCACGCCGGCCTCTCACCACTGGGTCCGTGGTTCAAATCCCGGTCACTCCATGTGAGATCTGTGCTGGACAAAACGGAGGCAGACAGGTTTTTCTCCGGGTACTCCGGTTTTCCCTGTCAAAATTTCATTCCAGCAACACTCTCCACTATCATTTCATTTCATCTGTCATTCATTTAGTCATTGCCCCAGAGGAGTGCGTCAGGCCTCGGCAGCCGGCACAGTTCATATCCTCGCCGCTAGATGGGGGCTTCACTCATTCCATTCCTGACCCGGTCGGAGACTGGAAGCAGGCTGTGGATTTTCATTTCATATATTTATTTTTAATTTTCAATGTATGTTCTTACAGATTTAATTTTGATATTTTATTGAATTAATTACAGTAATTAACTAATTTCAAATTGATTTTTACAATTTTTTTTCATAATTTTCTTATAGTTGTGTTCATCACTTTAATTTTTATATTTCTTTTAAAATCGTAATTTTATTTTTATGATTTTATTTCTATATTTATATTTTATTTTTTCGCTTTAGGCTAATTGTTAATGTTTTTAGTTTTATTTTTTTTTTAATTTTATCCAACACATTAGGCCTACGTCAAGTGTATACGTATATAATATTTGATTTTTAGAAATAATAGCACTTCGACAAGAAAGTTCTCCGAAATTTGGGTGAAAGATTCAACTATCAGCATCTTTGAAAGCATAAACTGTCCTTATGACAGGAGGTTAATATAGAGACCACTATCCCATAAAGAAATACCTCTATTCGAAGCCACTAGCATAGTCATCAACATAATAAGCAAACACGTGTTAACGGGAGTGTTTCTTCATTGCAGGCGAGAAGAAACGGTGCGGCTACAGTAAGCGAGCCCAGAGGTCCCGCCACGATATCGGGCGCTCGACTCCCAGATCCAGGCACTGGACTGACGGGCTCTAAGAAAGAACGCAAGGCCACCACGGGGTCCAGATTCACCATCTACAAGGTGAACAAGGCGAGCAAAAAGAAACGGGAGAAGTCATCGGCCAAGAAGGAGCGGAAAGCCACCAAAACTCTGGCTATTGTCTTAGGTAAGACTATTAGCTTTTATTCTTACTAGTGATGGAAATTTTCCTAAAAATTTGGGATTTTTTTCCAAAGAATGTAATTGGGAAATTTTCAAATAAATTTTGATTGGGAAACTTTTCAAAAAATGTTCGGAGAATATGTAGGCTACCACGATATTTTTCGTACGTTACAGTATTTAAAAATGTGCTTCAATATTTAACTATTAAAAGTATTTGTTAATTCTCAGTAATGTTATTGGGAAATACTGTACTAATCATTTGCCTTTTACCGGAGAAAGAGATTACATGACCTTGATTGGGAATTTTTCAAAACATTGTAGGGAAACTTTAAAAAAGATTGATAGGGAAAATATCCAAAAATTAATTGGAAAATTTTCCAAACAATGTAATTGGAAAATTTTCCAAAAATATATTGGGAAATTTTCAAAATATTTGATTGGATAATTATCCAAAAATTTGATTGGGAAATTTTCCAAAAATATAATCCAGAAATGTTTCAACAAATTTGATTGCGAATCAAACTCTGGGGATTTTTCTAAACAATGTAATTGGGAAATTTTACAAAAATTTGATGGGAAATTTTACAAAAAATGTAATTGGAAAATTTCCTTCAAATTTCGAAAAATAAATTATATTCAATCTTATGACTGAGGGCCTGAGACAATGGTACAGAAAATTTTATGTACATAGTCAAGAAACAGATGCAGTATTACTCATAATCTAGGCTTCTGGTCAGGCCACTGCACTGTGGTGTTGTAGCGATATGTGTGGCCTATCCATAGCTATCGACAATCAAAATTCTTGAATATCAGGCTATTAACAAAAACTCGCGTGTAAAATACAAGAAAAGTATCACGTAAGAGTAAAATAATATTGGCTAAAATATGAATCAGTGTTCATTTCACAATCATTTTGTTGTATAACCTATCTCTCTCTATGACCTTAGAACCGCTGCTTCAGAAATCACTTGGCAAAACATATTTGCACTAAAAATTAATATTTGCATACAATATTTAAAGCAACTATCTTACTGTTTGTAGTACAGGTACACCATCATATTTTTTTTATACGCACAAAATGTTCTTCCTCGTCACAGGGACTTTTCTGATCCATTCGTGTGGTCTATGTTTGTTGTCTTTATTTTATATTTTATTTTATTTTTATTTACTTTTGTTGTGTTATTGATGCTCTGTATTTGTCTGCCAACTGTATATCAATGCAGGGGGCTATTGTAGAAGGCTTAAAATCCTTATTGTGCCAAGTAAAATAAATACAATTAAATTTCATTCTCCCTCTCAAAGATGTCACTTGACGGAAGAATCTCGAAGTTGGTCACCAGGAGGTTTATTTCACAGTTTTTCAAACGTAATGATAAATTTAGAAAATAGATCCTCTCGCTCTTTATATTGAAGGTGGCTGTATGCTTCGTAGTCCAGGAAAATTACACTTTATTCTGAAATTCTGCACTCAGCAATAAAATTTGTAGATATTTCCAATTTTATATTATAATTTATGGTTACGGACAAAAAGAAAAAGATCGTAAGTCGTCCGCGATTAATAGTGATGGAAATACAGTTGTAGTCTAACAGAATTTTCTAAAAGTATTACATTATGTGTTCGACAATCTTTTGATCGTTTTCGAGATTTTCCATGAGATTTACCTGGAAAGTGTTATTTTTCACACTGCTCATCTTAAGAGGCTCCGGAAAGTCCAAAATCTTAAAAATATTCAAAATTTGGTTTTTCACCGTATTAATCTAAGGGTATATTCATTTCTTTCTTTCTTTCTTTCTTTCTTTCTTTCTTTTTTCGTCATGCCCGACTAAGAAGCGCGATTGAACTTATTTAGCTGATGACATTGCCTTTCTCTTCTCCCAAAATCTCTTCATCTTCTCGCTGTGGCTTCTCTTGCGATCTTCTGACCAGGTTTTGTTGGTGATAGTGCTTGGAAGGTCTGCAAAGCGGTGATTATCGACTAATTCTCTGAACTTAGCTCTGTCTAGTACAATGTCATCTGTGATGCCTGTTTCCTGAATATCTTTTCCAACTTCAAGCAGCCAGGTGTTTTAACTTTCATTGACAGGGCAAGGTTAATAATCCTTTTGGTCAGTCTCTGATTGCCCATCCTGAGGATATGCCCGTAAAATTTCAATCGTATTTTCCTAAATGTGTCTGAGATTTTCTCCGAGTGCTGGTATAAGTCTTGGAATTTTCTTTTCATCCAGATTCCCCCTGTACAGACTGGTCCAAAAAATATTCTTAGGATTTTCCTTTCTTACTTTTCCTCGTCTTTACTTAATAGGTCTCGGATGTTTAAGACCTAAAAATAGCCCGAATATGCAAGCAAATATGACCTTAACAAGTAGTTCCGTGAAGAACTAAATAGTCTATTTTCATACATCCTACTAATATCAATTGCCTCTATCAACATACAAATTGTCAGTTTGATTGCTGTAATAGATTTGTAGATATTGAAAACCGTCTAAATATTTCGGATGGTCGACATTTTGGATTTTAATACAGTATATGTAGGCCACAGAGTTATGTACTATTTCATGATGATTATTGTGTACGTTCATTATGCAAATGTTGATTTCGATCGCATGATTAGAACACAAGAAATAGAAATTTAATTTTCGAAATTCGCGCAGCCGCCATCTTGAGGTTATATAAACAATTGAACTAAATTAGATACCAGTGCATTACAATGTGTATAAACATTTGCTGTACCAAGTTTCATTGCATTTGGATCATTAAATCGCGAGAAAAGTCTATTAAAAACTTTCAAATTCGCTTGGCCGCCATGTTCGTTTTGTAGTTAGCCGGTTTTTGAAAGTCTCATAGATGAACTTCCAGTAGTTCTCTTTATCTCCGTACAAAATTCCAT
Organism: Meconema thalassinum; assembly: GCA_946902985.2. Lineage (NCBI taxonomy): Eukaryota > Metazoa > Arthropoda > Insecta > Orthoptera > Tettigoniidae > Meconema > Meconema thalassinum. Next base: position 120,708,727 of record OX336400.1, read on the forward strand.
GGTAATACCGGTAATAGTTTCAGAGATAAAGAATGCCGGTGAAATATTTCGCACAGCCGCCATCTTGAGGTTATATACCGGTAAACAATTGAACGAAGGTAGATGACGGTGCATCACAATGTGTATAAACATATACTGTGCCAAGTTTCATTGCGTTTGGTTCGTTACATCGCGAGAAACGTCTATTTAAAAGTCGCAAATTCGCTTGGCCGCCATGTTGGTTTTGCAGTTACCAGGTGTTCAAAAGTCACATAGGTGAACTACTAGTAATTCTCTTTATCACCGTACAAACTTCCAGGGTGATATCAGTAATAGTTTCGGAGATATTGAATGCTGGTGAAATATTCCTCACAGCCGCCATGTTGGATTGGTGAGACGTAACAAAATTTGAAGGGCACGGTCGGGGTCGCCCGGAATAGTGCTATGAACTTACCGAGTTTCATTGAAATCGTTCTGGCCATTTAGAAGTTATTAGCGGGGACACACAAAAATCCTCACACACACGCGCACACACAGACACACGGACAAAAGATGATCTCATAAGCTTATTTTTTATAAATGAAAATAGGCTAAAAATGACGAAATATGACTAAAAAATGACCATTTTTAATTATAAATCCAAGCGGCAATCCCTTCGAAATTAATTGTTAACTGAATTCCATATTAATTTTCTGAATAGTCTATAAATGTTGAAGTGGTTATTTACAGTCTGTTTCTATAAACACCAGTTCCCGTTCAGTAAGTTGAGGATGATTGCACACCTACAGCTGCCGTCAAACTACGAAAATATGACGTTCTTATCAAAACATGCTCAAAATATGACCTAATGGTAAAACAAGAAGTTCCGTGAAGAACTATAAGCCTACTTTTCATGCCAATGATTATTCTACAGTATATGAACCTATCTAGAATAATGACAAAATTAAGTTGGTAATATCGAAATATCTAATTAGTTCAACATATACCTGGTATAATGTAGCCTAATAGAGCACTACAGTTGGCAGCCCTAGCGACTGAATATATTCTTAGTTCAATCTCTTAAGGTACAGAATACAAAATTTGGATGAAGTCCAATGGACGTTACATGCAGTTAGACACTGGGTCTATCAGCACGCGTAAAAGCATGTTGCCAACAATACCATGCGTGTGCTGGTCAGAAATAATCTGAATTATTATGATATCTTGTTGTGCCAATTTTGGATGAAATCCATTTGTTAGTATAGAAGTTACATGTATTTAATTGGACATATCAGCAGGCATAGAATCATGTTGGCAGCACTGCCTTGTATTAATTACTCCAAATTAATCTAGGATGCCAGGTGCTATACGTGTGCAAAGTATAGAGCTGTTGGCTTGCATACCTTCTGATATATTGATATTAGGGTAAAAACAATATAGACAGCATTTATTAACAGTTAGCAGCCCTGATTGCTCTTAACAATACTTATAGTCATATCTGTTATGGTACACATACCACATACGAAATTTGGTTGAAATCCAACTGATAGTATAGAAGTTACATGTATTTAAAAATTGGTATTATCAGCAGGCTTATAATCATGTTGGTAGAACTGACGTATATAAGTTACTCCAAATTAATCTAAAATGTCAGAATATACGTGTGCATAGTTTAAAGCTGTTGGCTTGCATACTTTCTGATATATTGGTATTTGGATTTAAAAAATAGAGAGAGTAATTATTAACAGTTGGCAGCCCTGGTGGCTCTTAAGAATACGCTCAGTCAAATCTGTTTATGTACAGATATTACATACAAAATTTGGTTGAAAACCAATTGATAGTGTAGAAGATATATGCATTTAAACATTGGACCTATCAGAAGGCTTAAAATTATTTTGGCAACACTGTCACGGTTGGCCTCCTGGAAATTAAACTGGAATAGTATTATCTACATGTGTGCCAATTTTGGAATAGTTCCCATGCATACCTTGCAAGATATCCAACATGGAGCTCAAATTTCTAGTGCGTTTTTTCAGCAGTTGGTAGCACTGACATCATTTTCAAATATGGACGTGTGCTATTTCGGTGCACATCTTTACTCATACTAAATTTGGTTTTGATTGCTGCAGCCGTTTAGGAGTTGATAGGGGGGGACACACACACAGCCAGATAGACAGACAGACAGACACACATTTTCCCGCATCGATCTCATAAGTCTACTTTTTCCTCATTTTTGCAAAATGGGAAAAGTAGGCTAAAAATGTTCGAAATATGCCTTTATATGACTAATAAAAACCACTGTATTGTGACGATAATCACTTGTTTTCCATCAGATACCAATCGTCCATGAAAATAGAGACAAAGAAAAAAATATGATTTCTCCTAAACATCCGAGGCCTATTAATTAATGATCTGCCCCCAATAATCAGCGTTTCAGAAGCATACAGGGTTGTAATGCCGTAATTTTGCATTTCTGGATATATTTCTATTTGTAATATCACATTCTTGAGGCTACTTTCCGTATACTTTCCAACAATCTAGCCAGCTATTAGTAAAACCACCAAAGTACAGTCTGGGTGGTTGGTTCCTCAGTTTAGGGGCTGCGACAACGCGGTCATGTAGCCCCGTGTACTTTGGGTGTGTGTAGAATCTGTGTGATAACCGGTGTTTGTTATATGTTTTCAATTCAAGCGAGGACTGCAGACATTGAATTGTTTTCAAGTAGTTCCTACTTTTGCCGCCAAGCGTCACCGTCAACGACTAATAGATCAGAACTTGATTACCAGATGCCACCGCGACGAACATAAGAGCGCTTGTCGTATGTTTAACCTATATACATATAATTTAGCTTCACACAGGTGTAATTAATGGAAGGTTCTTTAACATGCCATAAATCTATGACATGGGACCGCCGGCTTTACTTCCTCTCCGAAGGAAGGCATATGGAGGGATTTGTAACCCTCTTAAAAAATTCGACGACTTCGGTCGGATTTGAACCCGCGATATTGGGCATAGAAACTCAGCATACTACCAACTACGCCACCGAAGCCGCAAAAGTTCAGTCTTACTTTGTATTTCTATTGAAAATGATTGGAATAAAGTACAGGGAGAGGAGGGCGATCTACAATCTATACAGAAACCAGACAGCAGTCATTCGAGCTGAAGGACATGAGAGAAGCTGGTATTCAGAAAGGTGTAAGGCATGGCTGCAACTTATCACCCATACTTTTCAATATTTACATTGAACAAGCAATGAAGGATATTGGAGGAAAATTTAAAGTGGGAGTGAAGATTCAAGGAGAAATAATTTCAACTCTGAGATTTGCTGATGACATCGTCATCTTGGCCGACACGCCTGAGGATTTGAATGAGTTTTTGAATGGTATGGACTCCGTCTTGAGGAAAGAATTCATGATGAAAATCAATAAATGTAAAACAAAAATACTGGAATGCAGCCGAAATAAATCAGAAAACTCTATGGACATCAAATTTGCAGGTGAAAAGTTCAAGTAAATAAGAGACTTCTGTTACTTAGGAAGCAAAATAACCAGTGATGGACGAAGCAAAGAGGATATAAAAAGTAGGTTGGCTCAGGCAAGGAAATCATTTCTACACAAAAGGAATCTGTTGACATCGAATATGGATTTAGGTATTAGGAAGTCATTTTTGAAAGCCTTTGTCTGGAGCATGGTGCTCTATGGAAGTGAAACTTGGACTATTGGTGCAGCAGAAAATAGGAGAATAGAAGCGTTTGAAATGAGGTGTTACAGGAGAATGATGATGATCAGATAGGTAGATAGGGAACAAATGAAGAGGTATTATGATGAGTGGAAGAGGAGAGATGTTTCTGGCGACTGCTAATGAAGAGAAGAAATGGGTTGGTAGGACACATACTAAGACATCCCGGAATAGCAAGCTTAGTTATGGAAGGAAGGGTCGAGGACAAGAACTGTCGGGGTGGACCAAGGTTGGAATATGTCAAACAAATTGCTTCGGATGTAGGTTGTGGTAGCTATGTAGAGATGAAACGATTAGCTCGGGACAGGGAGGCATGGAGTGCTGCATCAAACCAGTCAGAAGAATGAAGACTCAAACAACAACAACAACAACAACAGCAGCAACTACAACAACAGACGATGAATTATGACACCGTACAACAAGTCAATTAATTCTGTTACTTGGGAAGCATTATCACACACGACAATAGGTGCACCACAGAAATCAGGAGGATTGCTCTAGCCAAACTGGCTTTCAGTAACAAGAAACATCTTCTGACAAACAAAAACATAAACACTAAAATTAGGAAAGATTTTGTCAAAATGTTTGTGTGGAGTGTTTTGTTGTATGGCTGTGAAACATGGGTCTTTAGCGAAACAAGATATTAAACGCCTGAAAGGAATGGAAATGTGTGTATGCAGGAGGATGCTGAAAATAAGCTGGATAAAGAATAAGTCAAACCAAAATGTCCTTAAAGAACTAGATGAAACAAGGGAATTGATCAACACTATAGAAAAAACAAAACAAAATTTCTTGCCCAAACTCTACGACATAACAATTTCCTAACGATCGTGATGGAAGGAAAGATTATGGGGAAGAAGGGAAGAGGAAGACCATGGAAGCAGTATCTGGATTCTGAGATGGACAGACTAAATTTCCAGGAATATGCTGATTTGAAACGTTCTGTGGTTGCGGTGACAAGGCCTTGCCTTTAGGAAATGATAAGACAATAGATATAAAACAATGTTTAAGAAAGAGGCTGCGTTAGAAGCAATGGCAAAGGGACATGGAACAACAGAGCAAAATGGATGCTAGTGCTTCAAATCGAAGAAGAGGGATGCTATGGCAATGGCATGTTCCAAAAACTGCAAAAATCTCTTCCAATTTCTCGCAAAAATGTAAGGTCTGGAGACCGTGGTGGGTACTCAACAGCTCCTCCCCGACCTATCCATCGTCCGGGTAGATTTTCATTCAAGTAGGCTCTGACATCTCTGTGGTAGTGAGGCGGAGCGCCATCTTGTTGTAGGTAAAAACTTTCATTTCCAAACACCTCTCGGATGGCAGGTAAAATCGATGTTTGCAGCATATGAAGATACACCTCACCAGTTACGGTACCTTCAAAGAAGAATGGACCAATCAAACTGCGCGATAACAGACCATAACACCCTGTAGATTAACATGTTTCTCCACGCGAGCGTGAGGATTTTCAAGAGCCCAGTACACGCAGTGACTCCTAAAGAGGTGTACAAGATGGCAGAGAAGCATACAGTGTGACTCCTAAAGAGATATACAAGACGCCAGGTGACTCTTAAAGAGGTGTACAAGATGGCAGAGAAGAATACAGGGTGACTCCTAAAGAGGTGCACAAGATGTCAGACAAGAATACAGGGTGACTCATAAAGAGGTGTACAAGATGTCACACAAGAATACAGGGTGACTTCTAAAGAGATATACAAGATGCCATATAAGAATACAGGGTGCCTCCTAAAGAGGTGTGCAGGATATCAGAGCAAAATACATGTTAGAAAGGCTCAGGAGGGCTTCTCGCTTCGTTTGAAGCCCCAAAAATCTTTCAACAGACTCCATTACCCATTAACTTAGGCTTCCCGTGCGGGAAACGGAGAGCGGGAGGTGCGCTCTGCTGCATGACATCACGCACTCGCCGTTTCCGTATCGCATAACGCCAGACCCAGGAGTAAACTCAGACTCAACAGACTCCATTACTCTTTAACTTAGGCTTCCCGCGCGGGGAACGGAGAGCGGGAGGTGCACTCTGCTGCATGACGTCATGCATTCGCCGTCTCCGTATCGCATAACGCCAGACCCCAGGAGTAAACTCAGACTCAACAGACTCCATTACCCTTTAACTTAGGGTTCCCGCACGGGGAACGGAGAGCGGGAGGTGCACTCTGCTGCATGACATCACGCACTCGCCGTTTCCGTATCGCATAACGCCAGACCCAGGAGTAAACTCAGACTCAACAGACTCCATTACCCTTTAACTTGGGCTTCCCGCGTGGGGAACGGAGAGCGGGAGGTGCACTCTGCTGCATGACATCACGCACTCGCCATTTCCGTATCGCATAACGCCAGACCCAGGAGTAAACTCAGACTCAACAGACTCCATTACCCTTTAACTTAGGCTTCCCGCGTGGGGAACGGAGAGCGGGAGGTGCACTCTGCTGCATGACGTCATGCATTCGCCGTCTCCGTATCGCATAACGCCAGACCCCAGGAGTAAACTCAGACTCGGTGCATATGCACTGAACAACATGATGACGTCATACACGCCGTAACCGTAAAGCATAACGATGAAGTTGACAAGATCATTTGAAATGATAAAATAAAGAAATTGAAAAAATTTACGGTACGATCAGGAAAAGGAGGGTTCATTTCTTTGGACTCGTAATGAGGATGAATAACACCAGACTTACAAAACAAATTTTCAGTCATATATACAAAAGCAAGAATTGTAATCAATGGGTACAAAGTATAAAAAAGGGATATGGAAGAGATGGAAGTAACAATAGATATTATTCAGGACAGACCACTTTTCAGAAATATTATCAAAAATGTCAAGGGTTTCCAGGAGAAGGAAAAGAAGAAGTGGGCTAACATCTGGACGGAAGAGAGAAGAGGAAACAAGTGAAGTAATGAAGAACTACTGGAAGGCAAGAAAGGATAAAGGAAATAAGAGACAGTGAATGCAATGGGTTATTTTACGCGGTCAAAAGATGGCCAAAATCAAGGAAAGAAGAAGAAGAATAATTAAAATTAGAGAGTGAAAATTTACGAGAAAACAAATTAGAAGTAAAAATAAATATGCTTCTAAAAATTAACAATAAATAAGCTCATGAAAATTATTATCATAATATTTTTTATGTTCGACCCTGACTATTATGTGTCTGAGGACTGTATCATAATGAGGCTCATTATAACACTATTTTTCATTATGAAACAGTTTCTCCCACCAATCAGAGCTCAAGAAACAGTTGTGTGACCAATTAGATAAGGATACCTTCGCGCATGCGCTCAAAATCCAACATGTCTATATAAATTACCGAAAGTGCACCGTCCATATGTTCGCGTAAATAAACTGGTGAATATGAGACACTGTACCTTAATATCCCCAAAACCAATTTCTACACAGCGCGTGGTTTTGAAACGACTTCGGTAACAGTTTTACTGAATACTCGTGCAAAATCTGCACATATGGCATTGAAGCTCACAGAGCGCATGCGTCGGTTGTCCAGAGAGCTTGAAAAACAGAGATATACTACCCACCGCAGCACCCGATCACAACATTCTAGTGACTGAGCAGATATTTATGAATATTTACGTTAAAACATATAATAAAGTTATAATTATCGTCGAACATAAACAGTCGTATGCAACTCGCCGATAATGGTAATTAAGACACTCGTATGGAAACTATAAAACTCGTATACGCTTGTTTTCTAAAAATACGTGTGTCTTAATTATAGCCATTATAGGCTCGTTGCATAATGTACTATTATGTTCGACGATGTCGAAATGTAAATATTATATATCAGAAAACTGTATCATAATGAGGGTCATTATAACACTATTTTTCATAACGAAAAAGTTTCTCCCACCAATCAGTGCTCAAAAAACAGTTGTGTGACCAATTAGGTAAGGACAGCATCGCACCTGCCCTGACTTTCACGGCCTTCTATTTTAATTTTGACTGCGTGGCTTCTAGTGTTATAGTGGGGTATTCCAGGAGGCAATGGTATTCTCTGCGTCCCATGCGCTCTGTTCAGTACATTAAAACTCGCGAAATCTCGACAGATATTTATGAATATTTATGTTCGAACATAAAATAGTAATAATTATTGTCGAGGTGGCTTAGGTGGCGTAGTTGGTAGCATGCTGAGCTTCTATGCCCAAGATCACGGGTTCAAACCCGGCCGAAGTCATCGGATTTTTTAAGAGCATTGAAAATCCCTCAGTATGCCTTCCTTCGGAGGGGAAGTAAAGCCGGTGCACAGTGGGCCAGAATCTTGAAAACGTGGCCAAAATATAAAGAGTTGTTCAATTTGTACGAAAGTTAGTATGTAAGGGTTATCGAAGTTGCTGATTAAGAATATATCAACAAATCAAAATGGCGGATCCAAGATGGTGGGGAAATATTGATAAAAGTCATTTTATTTATATAAAAATATTTTTTTGGAAATTATCGTGGTTGTTGATGAAGATTATGAGTTCAAAAATTTAAAAAAACAAAACGGTGGATCCAAGATGGTGAACAAAAATTGATAAAAGTCTCTTTATTTATATAAAAGTCAGTATCTAGGGGTTGTTGTAGTTAATGGTAAAAATAGGCTATACGCTCAAAAAATGAAAAGCTTGAAAAAATACCAAATAGAGGATAAAAGATGGTGTAAAATATTACAAAAAATAATTTTAATTCAATTACAATTATTCATTTAGTAAATTGTTTGTAACTATAATTAGAAGTTGTCGTTTTCTTGCTCCTTTTCATATTTGATCATTTTCTCTTTCTTCTTCTGCTTCTTCAACTGAATCGTCATCATCAGCATCATCTTCAAAGACTGTTTCCTCATCATCTGCATCGGAAGCTTCATAATCTTCATAATCTTCCGCCACAGAAATTAAGACGTCGACGGTTTCTGGCGACAAACTCTTCAGTTTCTTAGGTGATGATTTGTGTAGGGGTCTGCGGTTGCCAACGATCTCCTGAGCACGTCTTCCATAGTCTTAACTCTGGATAATGTTCGAGAAAAACTCAGGCGATATTGCCTTATCACCTTACTGACTGATTCTTGAGCATCATCAGACAGTTCACCGATGGTTAAAATGACCGAAGAAATAATTTCTGGTCTATGGATCAACAATCTATGGACTGCTGTTGGCATGTTGTACCAGGGGTATTCTTTGACGTAGTGTCTGGCAGTTGCTATGGCGTAAGCTCAAAACTTTTCAACGTCGATTTGACGTTCGCTCGAAATCACCTGCAAAATAATGTGAAAACGGTGGATTAGTTCTTCGGAAACTCCAGTTATCAACGCTGATGTTGGAGTGTTTTCAAAGAAACGTCGAGCGGTGTTTCCGTCCTTTTTCTACTTATTGTATTCTTTACAGTGCTTCTGGGCATCGATTATAATTTAAATTGTACACATGTGGCTCATAATTACTAAATTTTATTGTCATTTTTCAACATGTCTCAATAATGACATTTTGCAAGTATCGCGTAATACGAGGCTCAAAACCGGAGTTGGTACTAGTAGGTGGAATTGAAGGTTAATTTACAAAGGTAATAATATATACTTGCGGACACAGTGCAAAAGAAAGCGGAATGTCGTGGTATTCGTAAGTTATCTCTAGCTTTTAAACACATTTTACAAATTTCTCGTGCATTTTCCGGTTTAAAGTTAGTTAAAAGAAAACATGTATAATTAATGCTTTAATAATGATATACATGTTTTTTTAATTAGTATATACCTCCTGGAACATCTTCCATATTGAAAATATTCGCTTCACTTACACAGAACACAAATCTTTATCTTTAAAGAAAAGACTATTTTGTAGCCCGGCCGGCTGCACGCACCGCTAACAATGAATTGCCGCGATTGATCTGAAATACGGACAAAATGAAGTTCTGCTCGTCGGCACAACCGGTATTCAGTAGTCCCAACATTACTGTAGCCAACCTGATAGTCCAAAATTCCTATCTAGAAACTTTCTTTTTTCCTTTTTGGCCACGTTTTCAAGATGCTGGCCCACTATGCGGCGGTCCCATGTCATAGATTTATGGCATGTTAAAGAACCTTCCACTAATTACACCTGTGTGAAGCTAAATTGTAGGTTAGGTTAAATATTTGACAAACGCTCTTAGGTTCCGTCGTTCGTCGCCAGGAGCCGACTACGATGGCATCTGGTAACCAGTTCTGAACTAGTAGTCGTTGACGGTTGCGTTTGGTGGCAAAAGTAGGAACTACTTGGAAAAATTCAATGTCTGCAGTCCTTACTTGAATTGAAAACAGATAACACACACTGATACAGTCATCACAATTAACATCGGTTATTAGACAGATTCTACACACACCCAAAAATACACGGGGCTACATGACCGCGTTGTCGTAGCCCCTAAACTGAGGAACCAACCAATTATCGTCGAACATAAACAGTCGTATGCAACTCGCCTATTGCCATTATAGGCTCGTTGCATAATATACTATATCATTTTAATTTTGAGATTATAAAAATCATATATAGATTAAAATGATCAAAATAAATATGGACATTAAAATGTTTAAAAAAAATACAATTAGGCTAAAATAATTAAAATGACATTGAAATAAATACAAATAAGTTAAAATAATATTCTGCCCTATAAAGGGTTAATATTGATCTTTGTTTCTTTATTGCAGGGGTATTTTTGATCTGTTGGGTGCCGTTCTTCACGTGCAACATCATGGACGCGATGTGCACCAAACTGTCGGCAGACTGTTCTCCTGGTCTGATTGCGTTCAACTTGACAACGTGGCTCGGCTACATGAACAGCTTTGTGAACCCCGTGATCTACACCATCTTCAACCCAGAGTTCCGTAAAGCCTTCAAGAAGCTGATGGCGCTTGGCACGTAACAAAACGGGCTTACCCGGGGTACGTATGCCAACGTCCTCCGGGGTCATATCACCAGCGCTTTCTCTCTCCTGCAAGTTGCTGCTGCCGAGAGGAACCAACAGCAACAACAGTAGGTAGGTGTCACGCTTATTAACCCTTCATATGGCGTGTTGCTTCGGTGGCGTAGTCAGTAAAAGCTGAACTGCTATGTCAAAGATCGCGAGTTCAAACCCGGTCGACGTCGTCGTATTTTTAAGAACGTTAAAATCCTTCAGTATGCCTTCCTTCGGAAGAGAAGTAATGCCAGCGGGCCCATGCCATAGATTTATGACATATAGAAGAACATACCACTACAATTGGTAGTGTGTAGCTAAATGTGTAGGTTATCAACTCCATCAAGTTCCAAAACCAGCGCTTAGAGCACTGCCATCTGGATCGCATCCTTCCTGGCTGCTTTAGACTGCCTGCCCATTCAACGATTACAGCATTGGTTTATGCGTACAACCTCGTTTCCAAATATAGACGCTAAGAGCAGCACCAACCCGCTGTGATCGCCACTTTTTCAAGTCACTGTTGCAGACAGTTGCTTTGTATTGATGTTAATGGCTTCAATAATAATAGCCTGTTTTTTATTCGGTGTTAACTGTATTGCAGAAGCATAACTTTTCTGGGATTACTTGGGCACATTGTGGGTAGAACTGTCGGTAAGGTTAGGTACGGTCTGACTTCCTTGGTAAGAAGCTATTGCTTTGAGTGTGAAAGGCTTTGGAGCCTCGCTGAATTATGATATTCAACCGTTTGTTGTTTGTTTTCCGCGAAGTTGTGTTTTGGATTTTAGAATGCCGTACTGCTGCGTGCTCTTTTGTAAATCAGAAAAGAAATCTGCAATTAATATATATCTTGTACACCTCCAAGTGTTGAATGGGCAGGCAGTTTAAAGCAGCCAGGAGGGTCGCGATGAAGCTGGCACTGGCAGTGAAAAAGCCGCGGTGATCACAGTGGGTTGGTGCTGCAACCTATCTTGTACGCCTCTGAGCGTTGAATGGGCAGGCAGTCTAAAGAAGCCAGGAGGGATGTGATCCAGCTGGCAGTGGCTTAGAGACAGCCCAGCGGGGCTAACGAAGCGACCCGAATACTTAGAGAATATTTAGAGAATTCGACCTTTTAAGGTCATTTCTTTTTTCAATTTAGTCATGTCACAGCTTTATATGAGGGAGTTAGTCTCTCAGAGTTAAGAAGAAGCTAGTAGCTGATACATGATCATTTGAAATGAAAATCCACAGCCTGCTTCCAGTCTCCGACCGGGTCAGGAATGGAATGAATGAAGCCCCCATCTAGCGGCGAGGATATGGACTGTGCCGGCTGCCGAGGCCTGACGCACTCCTCTGGGGCAATGATTAAATGAATGACAGATGAAATGTAATGATAGTGGAGAGTGTTGCTGGAATGAAATTTTGACAGGGAAAACCGGAGTACCCGGAGGAAAACCTGTCTGCCTCCGTTTTGTCCAGCACAGATCTCACATGGAGTGACCAGGATTTGAACCACGGACCCAGCGGTGAGAGGCCGGCGTGCTGCCGCCTAAGCCACGGAGGCTTACAAGATCATTTAAAATATTGAAATAAAATATTTCAGTATTGCTATTAGTAGAAAAATATATATCTTGGGTGCAGAAGAACGGTACCGTAGGTATACAGATGCTCTTGTTTTCGTCGCAAACCATATTAGCGGAATGGAATGTTACCTGCTCTGTTGAACATGGTGGCGGCGTAGAAAGGGGAAGTGGTGTATATTCTTGTCTCAGTTCCGCATAGTTAACGGCGAGAGATATCGTTCATTGCCGCTTTCAAAATACCTAAAATAAAACCGTGTGTGTCAGTGCATTAAAAACAACTAGTATCTAAATTTATTATTATACGATAATTTTCTCCACTGAATAGTGCATTTTTCGAATTTTTAGGTCATTTATTACAGTCATTTTTGAAAATATTAAGGACATTTTTTAAACTTTTTTACGGCATCAACCTCCGGGCCCTAATAATGACATTTGTTTTTGATATTTTTATTTTAAAATTAATATTTTGTGTTTTTATTTTACATATTTGATCAAAATTACATATTTTAACATAACTTTACTTGATTTATTTAAAATTACATATTCTGTCTCCTATTGTAAAAGAAAAATATTTTTTCCCAAGTGAAATATATTTGTTCACTAAAAACTCAGGTACATGAAACGGGTTTTCCAAGCAATTCATAAGCTGTTGAGAAAGGGCTAGGGAAGATATTAGTGGAGATATGGGGATGAACACCCTGCCGGAGACTCAACGGCTGGACTTTAGTTTATTTCAGTTGTCCAGTGAGTGTCTGGATTCTAAGAATTAACGCACAGAACAACAAATCAAGTTATTATTCACAGAACAAATGCCCGTCGATAAACGAAAGAAAAATGGCTGTATTATATAGTACGTGGAACAGGTTGGCTGATCGGTTATATTCGTGAGCATTCGGGTCACTTCGTTAGCCCCGCTGGGCTGTTTCTAAGCGTCAGTATTCCAACGTCCGTACAGTGGCATACCTGGTAGCCAAAGTTGAAACTACTTGAAATTGAACTTGATGGGGAGCCTACGAGAGCTACGAGGGTTCAATTAAAAATTCTAATATATACAGGGTGTATCAAAATGAATATCGGGGTGTTCAACGTGAGCACCATTCGTCACACGGCACACATAGAGTAGATAGCAAAGTTCGTCCCAAACCTTGCTCAGTGTCTCTGGAGTAATATTGTTGTAACAACTGCTTCAATCCTGTTTCTTAAGTCGGTTAGGTTAGCTGGTAGCTGGTTACGAACCCTCAGAGGTAAAATTCGCTTGGCGTCAGATTGTGTGAACGTGGAGGCCATGCGAAACAAGGTCTGTCATCTGGAACGTAATACAAAACGAACGTTGCACTGTAAATGCAGATTCAGTCCTTGCAAACTGTAAAACACAAAGGACTTTCTTCTCCCTAGTCACCATCTTGGCTACTAGCCCTTCTAACGGAAGACGGAGGAACCAGTGCATGCGTTCAGGTACGAACAGTTGTAGGGCAAACTGTTTGAGTTGCTCTTTCATTTTATGTATTATTTATAATCATACGTTAACTGTAATAAATACTACAAAGCCTTATAACCCCGATACACCCTGTATATATCAGAGCACAAGTGGATCAACTCCATTCAGGGACAATTGGGCCATTCTACTCGAGCGGGTCAACTGCCGCGTTTCGCCCGCCTCCTATCACGCCAAAATGTTTCAATCTACACGTGACCGTTAAAACGCGGCGTGCGACCACAGATTAGGCTACCTACTACTGCGTGCGACCCGCCTAGAACAGACCGCGCCAAAATTGTGCAATCTAAAAGTGGCATGTGAACAGATGCGCCTTCTATTCTATTCTATTCTATTCTATTCTATTGAAGTGCAAAATGGCAAACTGGATTTGAGCAGCGGCGTTCAAACCATAGTTTATAATTTACGCCAGCATTTTACAATTTTATCAGCCAAAACTCCAAACAACGTAGGAATTCAGTATATTAATACCGACTAGGCTACTTACAATAATTGAAATTGAAACAAAACTTCGTTGTTCTAAACGTACCGGTATCACAGTGAGAAGCACATTGCACAGCTGGTTACTAATCGCGCCTATACATGCGCTGGGGATGCACTCTATCGGCAACTAGAGGGAATTTTCCAATTAAACGTTATGCATGGGTTCTAACTGGGAATGTCAAGGCCGGTATAGAGAGTGCAGCTCGCATCCAGTCGGCCGTGAGGTTACTGACGCGTGTAAACTGCTTGCAAAATGCCACGTGTAGTTTCGAACGCGGGTCTCCCGCTAGCGGACAGAACGCCTCCAGAGGCGTGCTTCCCGCCCGACGCGTCTCGAACGCCTCCGCCCGCGACCGGCAAAACGCTCGTGTAGATAGACCAATTCATTACTGTAGGTTCTGTCCGATGGCGCGGTAGGAGGCGGGCTAAACGCGGCAGTTTACCCGCTCGTGTAGAATAGCCCTAAGAGATATTCACCCGTTCAGGAAATAATTCATGATGAAAAATCAATAAATGTAAAACAAAAATAATGGTATGCATAGGGTTGTCAGATTTCAAGAATGGAAAAACGGAACACACGTCCCAAAACATTGTTTTTATTATCAAGGTTGTAAATGTTGTGATAAATAATGTACATACCGTATGTATTAAATAAGCATTACATAATCAAATACACAAAATTAAAACTATATATTGCTGACATATCATATAGGCCTATGACACCAGAAACTTACAAATGCTTTTCATTTGAACGACCCTTTGCAAGGATTTTTTATTATCATTTTAAATTATCTTGTCGACTTCGTCGTTACGCTGGTGTCTGGCGTTACGTTACGGTGACGGGACGAAATGTACTCAGATGCACTGAGGTATGTGACGTCATAGTACCGCTTGGTGCATGTGTTCCCCGACAATCTCTACTTCGTTAGTATAAGACAAAAATCCTCGATTCTTGGATGTCACGGGTAATCTCGAGAACCACTGGATGGATTTTGATGCAGTTTTCACCAATCTCTAAAGGATATTTCGAGGAAAGATTCTGTAGAAAATAATTTATGTATGATCAAAGGAAGCCAAGCAGTAACGATTTCAGTGAAAAAGTCGAAAACAAACTTGGCGTCCGTGCGCTTCTTAAGCTTACGCTGGGCAAACCGTTAAACATATCAGTATACTATGAGCGTAGGAATTCTTCAGCATGAAAAGTTCTACAAAAAAGTCCGCGAGAGCATATTTCTATCTTCTATACATCGCCCACTATAAGTGTTTTTAGACTGGATGGAAGGGGCCCGTCCCCGCGCGCTCTTGTGAGCGTGCGGCATCCCGCGCGCTAGACCTTGCTTTGCCCTTGGTTTGCACTTGCCGTTCGCGAGTAATTTGAAACAAGATAAGCAAGATAAGTATTATGCAGATAATTTTCTAACATGTCAAGAGTCTTTGGCTTCGAGCGAAGCGAGAAGCCTCCAGCCCTTCTAGCATTTTTCAGCATTTGTAGCATTTAAAATGATACAAAGTCTAGTCTTTCAGACTGACTGTCACTTTTTTGTAAGTACGTTCTGATAAAATTCACTACAATTTTTATCATAATTGTAATATGTGAACAATTCTTGTTTTATCAAACTAATGGAGCTTCTGTCTCTATCATCTCTCCATTTGATATTCATGACAGAAAAATATATCTCTGTAAAAGCATTGGATGGGAAAATGCTGAGTATTAACTTCACAAAGACTAAAATATTTCTTAATTGTTTGCCCCTAATAAATCTATAACATGTACCCATCTATCTGACACAGACATAGAAATCATTTTCTCTTTCAAACTTGTACCTGTATCACAAGAAAACATTTGAAAATTGGTGCGAAATTGAATATATTATCAAATTATCCAAAAAACGGAATATTAGGCGTTCCGTTAAAGATTGAAACGGAACGCGGAACAAAACAAGAAAAAACGGAATATTAGGCGTTCCGTTAAAGATTGAAACGGAACACGGAACAAAACAAGAAAAAACGGAATATTAGGCGTTCCGTTAAAGATTGAAACGGAACACGGAACAAAACAAGAAAAAAACGGAATATTAGGCGTTCCGTTAAAGATTGAAACGGAACGCGGAACAAAACAAGAAAAAACGGAATATTAGGCGTTCCGTTAAAGATTGAAACGAAACACGGAACAAAACAAGAAAAAACGGAATATTAGGCGTTCCGTTAAAGATTGAAACGGAACACGGAACAAAACAAGAAAAAACGGAATATTAGGCGTTCCGTTAAAGATTGAAACGGAACGCGGAACAAAACAAGAAAAAACGGAATATTAGGCGTTCCGTTAAAGATTGAAACGGAACGCGGAACAAAACAAGAAAAAACGGAATATTAGGCGTTCCGTTAAAGATTGAAACGGAACGCGGAACAAAACAAGAAAAAACGGAATATTAGGCGTTCCGTTAAAGATTGAAACGGAACACGGAACAAAACAAGAAAAACCGGAATATTAGGCGTTCCGTTAAAGATTGAAACGGAACACGGAACAAAACAAGAAAAAACGGAATATTAGGCGTTCCGTTAAAGATTGAAACGGAACACGGAATAAAACAAGAAAAAACGGAATATTAGGCGTTCCGTTAAAGATTGAAACGGAACACGGAACAAAACAAGAAAAAACGGAATATTAGGCGTTCCGTTAAAGATTGAAACGGAACGCGGAATAAAACAAGAAAAAACGGAATATTAGGCGTTCCGTTAAAGATTGAAACGGAACACGGAACAAAACAAGAAAAAACGGAATATTAGGCGTTCCGTTAAAGATTGAAACGGAACACGGAACAAAACAAGAAAAAACGGAATATTAGGCGTTCCGTTAAAGATTGAAACGGAACACGGAATAAAACAAGAAAAAACGGAATATTAGGCGTTCCGTTAAAGATTGAAACGGAACACGGAACAAAACAAGAAAAAACGGAATATTAGGCGTTCCGTTAAAGATTGAAACGGAACGCGGAATAAAACAAGAAAAAACGGAATATTAGGCGTTCCGTTAAAGATTGAAACGGAACACGGAATAAAACAAGAAAAAACGGAATATTAGGCGTTCCGTTAAAGATTGAAACGGAACACGGAACAAAACAAGAAAAAACGGAATTGTTCCGTTAAAGATTGAGACGGAACACGGAATAAAACAAGAAAAAAACGGAATATTAGGCGTTCCGTTAAAGATTGAAACGGAACACGGAACAGAACAAGAAAAAACGGAATATTAGGCGTTCCGTTAAAGATTGAAACGGAACACGGAATAAAACAAGAAAAAACGGAATATTAGGCGTTCCGTTAAAGATTGAAACGGAACACGGAACAAAACAAGAAAAAAGGGAATTGTTCCGTTAAAGATTGAAACGGAACACGGAATAAAACAAGAAAAAACGGAATATTAGGCGTTCCGTTAAAGATTGAAACGGAACGCGGAACAAAACAAGAAAAAACGGAATATTAGGCGTTCCGTTAAAGATTGAAACGGAACACGGAACAAAACAAGAAAAAACGGAATATTAGGCGTTCCGTTAAAGATTGAAACGGAACGCGGACCAAAACAAGAAAAAACGGAATTGTTCCTTGTAATACGGAACGTCTGGCAACCCTAGCATATGACGTAAAATTGGCAGGTGAAAAGCTGAAGGAAGTAGAAGACTTCTGTTACTTTTGAATTAAAATAACCAGTGATGGACGAAGCAAAGAGGATATAAGAAGCAGGTTGGCTCAGGCAAGGAAAGAATTCCTACAAAAAAGAATCTTTTCACATCAGATAGAGATTTAGGTACGGTATGTCATTTTTGAAAGCCTTTGTCTAGAGCGTGGTGCTCTATGGAAGTAAAACTTGGACTATATGTTAGTTATTGTTGTTTTAAGGGGCGAAACTACGAGGTCATCTGCCCCTCTTAACACAGATTAAAGAATACAAATTTGGAATGAATTTAAAATTTTCAGATGGACACCTAAATTAAAAAGACCAAAAATTAATAAAACAAAAACAAAAAATTAAATAAAAATAAAAATTATAAAAATAAACAAAAATTACGGAAAAACAAAACATTATCATTCAAAAACGAACAAGTCGTTGAGTCAATGTTCACTGGAGAATTTAGATTGCTTGCCCTAACCCACTCTCACTTATAAAGCGGATAACGCGATCAGCAGCCACCGCGTCATCGGCTAATATAAGTTTGAGTGTCATCTGCAAACCAAGGTTTCTTCGTAAGTCAGCAAGATCCACACACTCGGTGAAAATGTGGGCCACGGTGAAAACTTGGACTGTTGCTGCAGCAGAAAAGAAGAGAATAGAAACGTTTGAAATGTGGTGCTGGAGGAGAACTATGATGACCAGATGGGTAGTTGGAATAACAAATGAAGAGGTATTAAGACGAGTGGGCGAGGAGAGATGTTCCTGGCGATTGCTAATGAATAGCAAACTTAGTTATGGAGGGAAGGGTCGAGGACAAGAACTGTAGGGGTAGACAAGGTTAGAATATGTTAAACAGATTGCTCGGATGTAAACTGTGTAGTTACTGTATGTAGAGATGAAACTATGAACGAGGCATGGAGTGCTGCATCAAACCAGTCAAAAAAATTAAGCCTCAAACAACAACAACAACAACACCCGTTCAGTTATCCCACCTCGTGGTGTAGCAGCTAGCATTCTTAGTTGGAGGTCCGGGTTCGATTTCCGGATCTGCCAAGAAATGTAATTCTGTTCGTGAGAGTTGGAACGGTGTACACTCAGCCTCGTGATGCAAAACTGAGAAGTGGCGGGTTCGATTCCCATCTCAGCCATCCTAGAAATAGTTTTCAGTTGTTTCCCACTTCAACTCCTGGCAAATGCCGCGGCCACCTCCTCCCCAATCCTCACCTGAATTACAAACAATAACACTAGTACAGCCATCTCAATAACACAGGTTATAAGATAAAATTTTCGCTCATCAAGCGAGCGTCATCAGATCCAAATTGTCATCCCTTAGTTTCATTCTTATTATTCAATAGTCCATAACAAATGAAGGGTCCATACCAAAAACCAGCCAAGTCAAGAAATTGACTTTTTGAGATAAATACATCTTCTTCCTCTTCAAGGCCAGCTCTACGTATAGATATTATTGCTGTCTCCTAAGTGCAGACAGGTCGGGTTATATAAGAGTGTGAAATATTGGGGATTCTACAAAAATAAGACAAGTTCAATGCTTTTCCAAAGCTTTTTCAAGATAATTAATTACCTGGAATGTTTGGCATTCAACAATGATTTGTTCTTTGATAGGATTTACATAATAAATAATAATCGTATTTGAAGATTAAAATATTTTTCATTTTTGTTTTCAAGTAAGATTTCGACAAAAAATACAGGCTATTCCAAAGGGTTTTTTAAGGTTTTCTCAACTGAAATATGAAAAATGAAAATCCACAGCCTGCTTCCAGTCTCCGACCGGGTCAGGAATGGAATGAATGAAGCCCCCATCTAGCGGCGAGGATATGAACTGTGCCGGCTGCCGAGGCCTGACGCACTCTGGGGCAATGATTAAATGAATGACAGATGAAATGAAATGATAGTGGAGAGTGTTGCTGGAATGAAATTTTGACAGGGAAAACCGGAGTACCCGGAGAAAAACCTGTCTGCCTCCGTTTTGTCCAGCACAGATCTCACATGGAGTGACCGGTATTTGAACCACGGACCCAGCGGTGAGAGGCCGGCGTGCTGCCGCCTAAGCCACGGAGAACTCAACTATCCTCTTAAAATATATATTTTCTTTATGTGCAATGTAAAGCTGTTAGTGAGACAATACAAGGTCTAAAATCAATTCAGTTTTTTCATTTTATTTTTATTTATTTTTTTTTTATTTTTTTTTTACTTGTCTGGTTCTTGGAGTGAACCCTTCAATTATAAATCTTAATTACGTGTAATTTATGTCAGGTTATTTTTCACATATTCCAGTAGTTGGAATGATTTTGTGTTGACAGAAAGCTACAATATTATTTTGTTATTACTTGTAGAAATATTATTTTATGTTCGATGATGTCGGAATGTAAATACTATATGTCAGAAAACTGTATCATAATGAGGATCATTATAACACTATTTTTCATTATGAAACAGTTTCTCTCACCAATCAGAGCTCAAGAAACAGTTGTGTGACCAATTAAGTAAGGATAGCATCGCATCTGCGCTGACTTCCAAGGCCTTCTATTTTAAAATTTCACTGCGTGGCTAGTATCATAGTGGAGTATTCGAGGAGGCCATGATCAAATACAAAGTATTCTCTGCGTCCCATGCGCTCTGTTCAGTACATAAAACTGGCGAAATCTCAACAGATATTTATGAATATTTATTCGAACATAAAATAATTATAATATCGTCGAACATAAACAGTCGTATAATTGCCATTATAGGCTCGTCGCATAATGTACTATTATGCTTGTAATTCATAAAGTTATTCAAAATAAATTTCTGTTTCAGATGCAGGAGACAATTGAGCTTCCTGTGTGTTCTTCTTACCTGCCCTAATGAATGAAAGATACGGACCAATGATCATCTCAACCAAATAGAGTGGTACTTTCAGCAATAACAGAACTCACTGTTCTCTAGCATCTAACTGGAAGTCTTTAGATTCAGCTTTCTCTCACTTTAAATAGTGTACAAAAATAGATAACACTTCTTCACTTCCTATGATGTGAGGAAATATATTCAGGACTCATTATGTACCACTGAAGAAACCTTACTTTGGAGACTGTCAGTTACGCTACAATACTCGAACTAACACATCGCACTGGTATTTATACATGACACTTGTTTTCTGAAGCACTGACTATACAAAAGATAACATTTCACATATCAATGACTCTGTAAGCTAAATTACTTGGTGTTCTGAAAAAATAAACTAACACAAGAACCCCGGTTTTTCGTTTTATCAAATTTATATCCTACAAAAGAAAACAGACAATTTTAATCAAAAATAACTATTTCAAAATTGTATTGTGAAGTTCAAGGAAATAATAATGCTTAATGAAAAAATATGCTTACAGTGAAAAGAACTGCTTCTGTAATATTCATTTTAAACTTGTGTACATAAAATAAACTCTATTGCATAGGTGGAGATATAGGGAGCAGGGAACATAGTAAGGTAATGCTGCCCCCCCCCCCCCCCCCCCAAGTTCTTCCTAGGGGAAGTACAGCCTGCAATTGCCAACCTCTTGAGGCTCATCGTTTATGGAATGTGGTTAGCGATCTCAGGAGGCAATCCTGAGTCTGGCATTGCTTCAACTTCAGGGTTCTTATCCTGGGTTAACTCTTCTTCTAATACCTCAATGCTATTAAAGCATCCTTCGCTTGCCACGGTGGGTGAGTGGTTATCGTGTCGGTCTACCAACCCCAAGCTTGGAGGTTCGCTCCTGGCCGTGGTAAATGATTTTTGAAAGGCGGCAAAAATTATGACACGCATGTCATACAATGTTGACATGTCAAAGAACCCATTTGAATTCAGTAGGCCGTGTTCATAATGGCAAAATTAATCTCGGGATTTTCCGCCAATACAAAGTTCCTCATTTCTCTACTAGAAAGCACTATAGTGTCAAGGAGCTTAGATATCTAACCTCCTTGACTTTCATAGTGAAATTCGACATGGAAGCTGCCCTCTGGGTGTGAAATAACAAAGCTTGCACCCGGCAGCCGAGGCCATACGATAATAAAATTTAAAGAAAGAACATCCTTCATCCCCATCACAATGCTGCACAGATTGTCCACTTGTATCAACATAATATCCTACACCAGGTCTCTCCAGGTCTACTAACCCCCAAGATTGCAGGTTCGCTCCTGGCCGTGGTAAGTGATTTTTTTTTGAAAGGTGGCAAAAATACGACACGCATGTCATACGATGTTGGCATGTCAAAGAACCCATTTGAATTCAGTAGGCCGTGTTCATAATGGCAAATTTAATCTCGGGAGTTTCCGCCAACACAAAGTTCCTCATTTCTCTACTAGAAAGCACTATAGTGTTCAAGGAGCTTAGATATCTAACCTCCTTGACTTTCATAGTGACTCAAGGAACAACGAAATTCGACATGCAAGCTACCCTCTGGGTGTCAAATTACAAAGCTTGCACCCGGCACCCAAGGCCATACGATATTATTGTTATTATTATTATTATTATTATTATTATTATTATTATTATTATTATTATTATTATTATTTATTTATTTATTTTACACGTTACATGCCTATTAGACCACGCGAAGCAATCATGACTTTTTGTTCTTCCTGACTTGCCAGTACTCTTCATTCGTGCACTAAGGGCCCTCTTCCTTTCTTCGGTCCACTTTGGTCTTTGGGCTGTAGGTGCAGCTCTCTCTGACAACACTTCCCACTTGTATACTTTGTGTCTAAATACGCTTTTGTCTATGACGTCTTCTGGGTCTACCTGTGCTTTTACTAGATCAATTTTGACTTGCATCATCCAGGGTGTAGTAATCTTGAACCGCTGTATGTATCTAAGAATTTTGTTGGTGAGTCTGGTTTGGGGGAGTCTGCTGATGTGGCCGTAAAATTTTAATCGCCTCTTTCTGATGTCTGCTGCGAGGTTGGACAATTTCTCTGTGGTGTCTCTGGAGTGAAGCCTGTATCCTTCATCTGTGTGCTTTGGTCCAATTATTTTCCTTATTATTTTTCTTTCCTCTGTGAGGATTTTTTCCAAGTCGCCCTTAGTGTGTAACGTCAACGTCTCACTAGCATAAAGCACCTCAGGTTTAATAACCGTGTTGAAATGACGAAGTTTAGTGAATGTGGACATACATTTTTTGTTGTAGACACTCTCTTCATTTTCATTAACCTAGTGTTCTGCGCGATTTTCTCTTTTCCCGTCGGTTCAAGCACTTCACCTAGGTATTTAAAGTGGGCGACTCTATTGATCTTGCCATATTTCGTGTTTAAATTCTGTATGTCGAATTTCGTACAGAAAAACTCTGTCTTTTGGAACGAGATCTGTAGTCCTACTTTTTCGGCGCACTCTTGGAGTACTTCTATCTGTCTGATTGACGTGGTTTCGTTATCTGAGAGTAGAGCCAGATCATCCGCGAATGCTAGACATCCAACCTCCAGTTCGTCCTTTGGTCGTCCTAGTCGCACTGGCCTCCAGTAACCTTGAAGTCTCAGCTCTTTCTCCCATTCCTTGATAACTTTGTTCAGCACTAGGTTGAAGAGGAGCGGAGAGAGCCCGTCACCTTGGCGAACGCCTGTATTGATCTGAAATGGTTCTGAGATTTCCCCCATGAATTTCACTTTTGATGTCGTGTCTGTCAGTGTCTGTTTGATCAATCGCAAGGTCTTGCTATCCAAACCTTGCTCGTGTAAGATGTTGAACAATGACTGACGGTCAATGGAGTCATATGCCTTCTTGAAGTCAACGAAGGTACATATAACTGGAGTATTCCTGAGGGCTTTGATTTTCAATATACTTTTTAGGTTGAAGATTTGTTCCGTGCAGGAGCGACCAGGACGAAATCCCGCCTGGTACTCGCCAATCTTGTGTTCCAGCTGATCCCGAGTCCTTTGGAGTAGGCACGCTCAGAGGATCTTGTACGTAACTTGTAATAGTGAAATGCCCCTGTAATTGTTTACGTCAGAGCGGTCGCCTTTTTTGTGTAATGGGTGGATCAATGCACATTTCCACTCATCTGGTAGCTTTTCTGATGTCCAGATGTCAGTGATAATCTGTGTGAGTTCCCTAAGTGAGTGTGGCCCTAGGTTTTTCAGTAGTTCGGCTACTATGCCGTCTTCACCAGATGTCCTGTTGTTCTTAAGTTTGATGATGTGCCTGTGAACTTCCTCTTGTGTCGGAGGTAATGAGTCTGCCTTCTTGACTGTAGATTCTTCCTCTGAGAATCTCTCTATTGGTTCTGGACAGTTGAGAAGATCAGAGAAGTATTGTGCCATCACCTTGCAATTCTCCTTATTCGTTAGTGCTAATTTTCCATCACATTTTCTGAAGCAAAGGTGTGGTGGTGTGTACCATCTGATGTGTCCTGCAAACGTTCTGTAGAAGTCCCTTACGTTGTAGTTACGGAAGTTGTCCTCAATGGAGTCCAACTGTTCCTTCAGGTATCTCCTCTTGGATTGTCTGATAATTTTTGCGGTTGCTTTTCGTGTTTCATGGAAAGTCTGTAAATTTTCTGGGGATTTTTTACTGTTGTATTTCTGATATGCCAATTTCCTGGTAATGAGTGCATTCTCACAATCAACATCCCACCAAGGATATTTGGAATTCTTCTTCAAAGGAATGAGAGCTTGTGCTGTTTCTATGATTTTTCGGTGGAAATTTTGCCAGTCATTGGCATGTTCTTTTTCCCAGGCTTCCTTCACTCCAGAATCTGCGATCTTTTTTGTGTCAAATTTTGGTAGGGGGTTTTCTTGCAGAAAGTTCTCTTTGGGGTGAACTTGACCTTGACGCGGGTTAGGTAATGGTCAGAGTCAATGTTGGCTCCTCTACGTACCTGTACATCATGAATCTCCTTCTGTACTGGATATGAGATTGCCACATGGTCGATTTTGAACTCACCTAACTGCTGGACTGGAGAACGCAAGGTTTTCTGTTTTCTAGGGTGTTTTCTAAGAGATGTTGACTTGAGCTTGAGGTTATTCTACTGGCAGAGTTCTATGAGTCGTGTGCCATTTTGATTTGTGAATTTATGTGCAAGATAGTTTCCGACTGTTTTCCTGTACATCTTTTCTCTACCGATCTGTGCATTGAAGTCGCCCATGAGGAGTTTGACGTCATCCCTGGGGACTTTGGACATCACTGTGTCAAGGGTCGATCAGAATTTTTCTGCGGACTGTGGATCGCTCTTGTTACTTTGGTTAGTGGGGGCGTGTGCGTTGATCAGTGTGTATTTATTGTTGGCGCACCGGAAGCGCATGCTCATCAATCTGTTGTTTACTGGAGTAACTTCTTCTAAGGATTCTACTATGGTCTTGTGAACCATGAAGGCCATCCCCAGAAGTGGAGCGCCTTTGGCAACGCGCCTGTCAGTCTTGATCTTGAACAAGCGGTAATTGCCATAGTCCATGGTGTCTTCATCTGTGATACGTGTCTCCTGCAGCGCGAGGATTAGAAGCTTCTGTCTATCGAGTTCTGTCACTAAATTGTGCAACTTTCCAGGCTGTATGAGAGTGTTGATGTTTAGAGTGCCTACGTATGTTGGTGTCTTATGTGGAAGTTTGCTAGAGAACTCCGATTTTCTCTGTGGCCGTGGTTGCCATTATTATTATTATTATTATTATTATTATTATTATTATTATTAGCCCCACCACTGAATAATTAATAATTTTATTGCCATATTAGACATCAACACCTGAATTGAAATATATATTCACAGGGAAAATGGTTTACATAATACGAGGTCAGATCAAAAAGTCTTTCCCCTGTTTCTCTTTAGCCAAAAAAAATACATACAGGTAATTACAAATATATGTACTGTTGTATGTACAGTACCTTACACTATTTTTTCACATAGTCTCCACACTAATTGTTCAGACATTTGTCCCATCGCAGCACTAAATATGCTGCTGTCTTGGCATCATTGTTGCACGTGAATCGCTGTGCTGCCAGGAACTTCTTCAGCGGACCAAAAATGTGGAAATCAGTGGGGCGAGGTCCGGACTGATAGTGGGTGGTCCAGACACTCTCAGTGAAATAACCGGAGCTTGTTGGTGGTTCTCATTGCCACATGTGCTCTCGCATTGTCATGGTCCACTGAAGAAGTTCCTGGCAGTACAGCGATTCCCGTGCAACGATGACTAAAAAAAAAATAGGGGCAAAGACTTTTTTGATCCGCCCTCATACTATGCAGTAGACGGCTTAGGTGGCGTAGTTCGTTGCATGCTGAACTGCTGTGCCCAAGATAGTGGGTTCAAACCCGGCCAAAGTCATCGGATTTTTTAAGAGCATTAAAATCCTTCAGTATGCCTTCCTTCGGAGGGGAAGTAAAGCCGGCGGTCCCATGTCATAGATTTATGGCATGTAAAAGATCCTTCCACAGACTAAACTTGTGTGAAGCTAATTTTCTAGGTTAGATTTCGTTGGAACACTCTATCAAAGTTCTAACGTTCGCCACTAGGTATCAGTGACATCTGGTGGCGAAATTTGGAACTACATGAAATTGAACGGAACTTGTAGCTTACCCTATGAGTGTTCGGTTGAAGCAGCTACATCTCCTGGCGAGCCGAACATGTCCTCGGATACTCCCGGCACTAAAAGCCATACAATAAATAAATAAATAAATAAATAAATATGCAGTAGACTGTCATCAACAGTATAATCAGTGCCGGATTTATCTCTGAAGGGGGCCCGAGCAACTCTCATGTTTTTAGGCCCCTGTTTGGATCCCCCCTATAATTTAAAAAAGTCGATACCTGATTCAGTTAATGACCCTCAATCCTTAAACAACATACCATTGAAAATGATAATCTGGAACTCGGTGAATTTCTTATCTGCTCAGGAATTTTGAAACAATTAAATACCATTGGTTATAGTGGTCATAGTGTCGGACTACCAACCCCAAGATTGCAGGTTCGCTCCTGGCCATTATAAGTGATTTTTTGAAAGGCGACAAAAATCACGATACTCATGTCATACGTTGTTGGCATGTTAAAGAGCTTATTTGAATTCAGTAGGCCGTGTTCAATGGCAAAATTAATCTCGGGATTTTCCAACAACACAAAGTTCCTCCATTCTCTACTTGAAAGCGCTGTAGTGTCAAGGAGTTTAGATATCTAACCTCCTTGACTTTCATAGCGTTCAAAGGAACGACGAAATTCGACATGCAAGCTACCCTCTGGGTGTCAATTAACAAAGCTTGAACATCTATAAAATACTCAAATTTGAACCAATTTTACCAAAAGCACTCTTTCACAAGATTGTGCAGGGTCCTTTTCGATGTGAGCATAAAAAGCAAAAGAAAAAAAACATCTTTCGGGGGCCCTTATCAAAGTGGGGCGCCAAGCAAGTGCTTCCCTTGCTTTTTGGTAAATCCGCCACTGAGTATAATAGTTTCTTTGAAGCATGGTCACAGAAGATATGAACCTCACTTATATTCCTAATCCTAGAGGGCAGTTTGACGTCTTCTGTGGTCTCTGGGTTTGATGCACGAGATAATAATATGGCTTTCCAGGCTCTTCTGAAGTCGTTGTTTTAAGGGGCCTAACATCTAGGTTATCGGCCCCTAATGGTTTGGGTGATCGTGAAGATGAAAATGAAATGCAAACTATAACTAAAAACGAACTACTAACTTATATACTAGAAGAAGAAATGGAAAACAAAAGGAGAATAAGGCAAAGAAAGGACAGGAGGAAAAGAAATGCCCTCAAACCTCGAAGAATGCGGATTGAGGGACTTGGAAGGAAGGAGAGCCATGAAAGGCAGATAGGAAAGTGAAAGAGGAGAGGGTCCGCCCCACAGGTAAGGGACAAAGGAGGGGGAAACCGGACCCAGCTCAGGAATCCCTCGGGGTCGCCAACTCCCGAACTCACCAGCCGTGAGCCCCTGAGGGTGTAGCAATATCCAGGGTGCACCGAAGTGGTGGGCCTACACACACCCTGCCTCCTTGATGGCCTTGAGCAGAAGGCAGGAGATAACAGGAAAAGAAAAAGAAGGCTGACTCCTCGGAGAAAGAGGGTATCAGAAAAGATGAGACAAGGGCCAATTAAGGCGGGAAAGGAAGAGACTCCCTAGGCCTCGGATACGCTAATACCGTCGGGGCCGGAAGAGAACAAGAGTTGACCAAGTTAGGTCGACAGGAAAGAAGACGGAGAGGAGCCCGGCACAAGTAAGTGGAAGCAATGCCGGACTCAGCTGGGACCCCGTGGTCGCCAACCCACGTCCCACACGATGTGAGTCCCTGGGGGGGTAAAGAAAGAGGAGGCTCATGGTAGTTAGGAGAATGAAAGATACGCTGGCCTTCCAATTCTTCTAAAACCATCAGGACTGAAGTAAAAGTGTTGAAAAAATGGAATAGGAACATGGCACAAATGGAAGCAATGCCATACCCAGCTTAGTGCCCAATAGTAAATCTATCCATATTTTACCATTAGTGATCCTGTGGGGATACAGTCCATGAAGATACGCTGATAATCTTATATCAACATGTAAATCATCTTACGGTACTGTGAACATATTGTATCATCACCTATGCTTTCATCAAAGTGTACAAAAACTATATAAACAAATTGTACAGCTAAAATACTCATTATGGTATTATCAGGGTCTGCAGGTTCTACCGAGCAACTGAGGGCACTTGTATAACAAAACAAAATACTTTTTGTTCTTAAACTTTGTTTTAGGAAACATACCATTTTTTTATGATAGTATGTACTTGTTTGGATCTATAGAAAGAGAGAGTATATTTATTTTGGACAGCAAACTGAAAGTAATGTAAACACAAAGTGGAGACAGCTGGTGGATGAGAGAAGGAGGGTTGAGAGGGGTGAGGAGTATCAGAGGGAGGGAGAGGGGATATGCTAACAGAAAAATTTGAATGGTTTATAGAGGTTGCAGAATTGGAAAGATGACGGACAAAAGTTAGCAACCCAGGTGAAAGTTCCAGTTCTGATCACCTAAGAGATTCTCCACAACTGTCTTCTGGTAAGCCTACACTGTCCATGGCTAATGATATCACTCTTCCTCACAGTGAAAATTCTACTTTTGATTGCCTCTCATTTTCAGCCTCAAACACCTGGACCATGAAGAATTATTTTTAAAATATTCTAGATTGTATATAAATATGTTCTATAATTTTCAAATTAATGTTTATTGAACTAAAAAATGTTCTTTTAGATCATATTTGTGAACATGAAACATGGAGCCACACTTTTTTACTGTGGTGACCATTTGTTTGACACACCTGTTCTAAACAAACATTGGCATCTTCATTATTATTGTATTAAAAATGCACATTTATGTAAAATATTTTTCAAAAATATATATTTATTTATTTATATTTATTTATATTTAACTTATTTATTTATTTATTTATTTTGTTTATTGTATGTGTGTTTGTTTGTTTATTCAAAGAAACTTTGTTCTAGATGGTATTTTCATTTTTTCTCTTTGAAATTTACCTTTAAATAAATAAGATATTTTTCAAAAATTTGGATTTTAACAAGTTAACTTTGCTCTAAACAAATATGGGTGTCTTCATTATTTTTCTCTTTAAATCGTACCTTTAAAATAGTAAAATGTTTTTCAAAAATTTGATTTGTTCTTATTGTGGTTTTTTTCTTTTCTTTTTTTTTCTTTTTTTTTACAAAGAAAATTAGTTCTAGACAAGCATTGGTATTTTCAGTATCTATTTAAAATGTACCTTAAAATAAGTAAAATATTTTTCAAAACTTTGGTTTTTTATCAAAGAAACTTTAAGAACAGAAAGTATTTTGATTAAATTTGTAAATGTCCTTAAATTTCTGGTATAAGCTGTAACCTTTATCAGTACCTTCATCAGTGTTTGTTAGAAAACTAATTCAGCAGTATTTTGTAAATATGGTAACAGACTTGCTGTATTATACAAGCTTATTAAGTCAGTGTGTGAAAGAGAGAGTAGCCCTTCTTGAATTTCTTACACGAAACAAAAGTGCAGCCTCTCTTCTTTTAACTTGCTAGGTGACTGCCCCAGAAATGTTGAACCTAAGGTTTGGGATAATTTTAAATGAAACTATCCTTTGGCTTTCATCCATACACACCCACGTTTATGCTGTAAAAGCATAATAAAAATATATTCCAATTCAACTTTTGCCACCTTCCCCTGGAGCATACCAGTTAGAATCTTCAATCTTTAATGGCCTGAATGAGGGGTGAGTCATATTCTTTACTTAGAAGGAGAACACAGTCTACTCAAAATATTTTCACTGGACTTTTGTAAATGGTATTTTACTATTTTTTTCCAATTAGCATATACTGTTTAGGCAAAGGCTGGAGTTTCTATTTTTTCAGAAGCATAATCTGGGATACCCTCAGTCTTTTACTGGACATTCAAATTGCAATTAAACGGATTGTAGCATTGAATACGTTAATAACACGACAGAATATAAATTTGTTTTGTCTTTAAGTAGCCTATATACCATTCTTCACTCGCACTAATTTGATTCTCTTTCACTCTTTATGTTGAGAAGTAGTTTTTATCAAATGAATGGATTTTGTCAATCAAATTATTGATTTTTGAAATAATGTCATAGAACTTTGTACATCACATGTGCTTCTTATTGTGGGTTTTAGTTTTCACTGTGTCTAAATTAGGACGGTTCCTTTCATTTTTCCATAAGGGATTCATCTGAGGAAAAAGCATGCTCCATGCAAGCATTAGACCTAGGATGTGGTAAGACATTATCGATTCTCTATTGTTGCTATTTTATATTCTCATGAAGTATGCTACAAAATGTAAATTATAATTTGAAGGAGGACTCTGACATGCTCAGAAAAATAAAAATCCTGAACTGTCCCAGTAAAATCAGGTTGTTTGGGACCCCTAACAAAAGCACCAGACATAACTATCTTATACTGTATTTTCATCCAAAATATTCCCTCGCATTTCTATCTTCTGAGGGCAGTCCCCACATAAGTCTCTTGACATTAAAACTACACCGCTTATATTTCTGTGTGAAACGGGAACTTGTAATGTTTGTATGTGAATCAGTTGCAGCGACTGTACATAACTTTGTATGTTACCCTACCAATTTTATTGCTATGTGGAAGTAAATGTATGTACATATGTAAATGTTGTTATAAAACCACTCAACTATTCTTAGGTTATCTAAAATAACTCCAAGAAGTTGGGGAGTTGGCTCCAATTTGTTTCGTATCTGTGATAGAGTCACATTATACTATATGTTTTAACTGATAAAAGAGGATTATTTGTGTTATAGTTGAATGGTGTTACATAAACTGTGATGATATTGGATGATGACTTAAATCAGAGGTGTCTTTCCTCTTTGAGTAAAGGACAACAACTTGTATCAAAGACTGATTCAAGGGACACAGTGTACAATCTCTATAAAATAAAGAAAGTTTGTCTGAATATTTTGAATTTTTTGCTAAAATTTTGTATTTATCCCGGATGATTTAAATAAGGAGCAAATATACGCTCAATCTTTATGAGTTACCGGTAGTAATTTTTGTTTTAAGTGGCGGAACAGCTAGAAACCTGTACCCAATCCAAGAGAAATACCAGCAAACTACAAGCAGTTGAGATGAAGTTTTTAAGAACTATGATTCAGAAGACAAGGAGGGACAAAATAAAAAATTATGAGATACGCCATCTTGTCCAAGTAGAACAATCTCTAAATGAGATCGGTGTTGGAGCCCGGCTGAAATGGTTCAGTCATCTCAAAAGAATGGACACACAAAGAACACCTAGAGTGTGGATTGAGAAAGAACTGAAAGGCAAGAGACCAAGAGGTCGACCGAGGAAGAGATGGATCAACCAGGGTAAAAATTATCTTGCAGGGAGAGATCTGGATTTACTGCAAATTATGGAGGAGGAAACATTTTTGGAGATAAATAAATGGAGAACGCTCATTCACAGCACCCGGGAAACTGGAGCCGGTTCAAGATGATGATGATGATGATGAATAACACTGCCCAACAATGAAAATATTTCGAGCTCAATATTAGCTTATTCTTATGTATTTACACCTGCTGAATTCAAGAATCACCATTAAAATGACCGATTAGCTCTTGTTTTGGATATGTCATTTTTTTCGAGTCTACATTTTCAGTTTGGGGGAAATTTTGATTTTTGGAGTTGGCACACCTGTCAACTGCCAAAAGAAAAATGTTCTCCAACTGTTTGTAGGTTATAAACATAAATACTGTTGCTGTGACTGTGAGTGCAGAATTTCTGGTCTTGGAGAGTTTTTAAGTGTAAAATTTAACATGCTACGAAAATGTGTAATTTCAATGTTGTTGGCATATTTAATTAAAATGTATTGTTTTCTCTTAATCCGTTAAAATAAAACACTTCCACCTATTGTACCGTATATCACAAAAACTAGAGCTAATACAAATTTTTCATTGTCATATTTGTTTCTCTCACCCCAAAATTAGTAAGATTTGATTCATGAAATGAAGGAAACATTCAATTATTATTCTTTGTTGTTGGTCAGTGTAATTGAATTGTAACTTTCAGTCGGTCAACACGAGTATAAGCCCAATTAAATTGTGAAATGTGATACCACCTGGAAAAGACTTATGTGATTAAAAGTAATTTGCAAAGATAATGAACAATCCCATTAGAACCCATTAACAACAGGTAATGAAAGTTAGTTTGATATAAAATTTTAAAATGTGGATGTAATGTAACATTTTCTCTGCTTAGCATGCCCTGCAGTCTCAGCTTGTCTTGTATATTTTGATCTGATGAAGCTCGCTTGACGAGAGAGAAACATGTCATCCAATTAAAAATCATCATTTGTTGGAGGATTGTTTCAAAGAGTGTATTCATGTAACATTTCTTTCAGGTAATGGGGTGATAAAATAATTGTTAATTGCCACTCATTCCATTTGGGCACATTTGTGTTGGCAAACTGAAGAGCAATTCTGTTGATTGACAAGGTATTATCTCAGCATTTTGAAAACAGGAACTAGAGAAAATCATTTCAAAGACAACCGACGAAGGGGGTTTGAACTCGCTCATCTTCTAAGTCCAGAAATGGCCTGGCCCCATGGCCTTGTATATTAATGCGTAGAACAATCGAGTTGGTATTAAAACTATAACATTATTACCCATTATTATTTACCTTATTCTTTATTCTTGCAAATAGATTTTCAGACTTTTAATCCTTAAAAGATATCAAACTGTACACTGTGAAGCCTTGAGGTATCAGTCTAAATGAAGGGCTTAGAACCATAGAGGGCCAAGTACCATTCTTAAAATGTAGAAAGTACAAAGGATGGAATTTACTAGCTTCTATAAATGAGGAGCTCACATTCAAAAGAGTCTTTGTCCAAAAATTTAAAAAAATGTGCTTAGTACAGGTTTCACTTTGTGAGATTTATCCTGAGGTCCCAACACCCTGTAAACATTCAAAAGTGACTTTGTCTTGGCTATATTGATCTCTGAAAGTAGACTATTCATTCAAAAAACAACTTAGTCCACTGCAGTATTCGTTCAAACAAGACTTTGTGTACTTCAGCCAATCAGAACTCTAGCATCATAAGAATTGACTCCCATCATGCTTTGCGTGAACAGCGAGGTAGTGTATGACCTGTGTGTATGATGATTATTGCTTTTGCTGTTCAATCCAACTTCTGATTAATGTTTCCTGTGTCATATTGGTTATTAACGATTCTTGTGAAACAGTTCTAGTCGGAGATTGTTACAAAGGAAATGGAAAGATAGCATGATGGGAGAAATTAATCAGAAACTTCAGCATAACAATCAGAATTTAGATCAAGTACGGTAGCTAAAGTTAATGAGAAGTTAGGTCAAGATTATAAAAAGTTGATAGAAAGCCTAGTACAAGTGATAAGTGAGATCAGAGGAGAGATTAAGGGCCAGTTAGAGGAGATTGTAGGTGAAAGTAGAAGAGAGGTAGAGGATATTGTAGGTGAAGGTAGAGGAGATTGTAGGTGAAAGCAGAGTAGAAGTTGAGGAGAGACTGGATGTAGTTGTTAATAGAGTAGATGAGATGAAGGATCAGGTAGAGGAGGAAGGAAGGAAGCTTTTAGTTTTACGTAACCATTAACCATGCGATCATGAGCCACGGGACCTCCTTTTTACGTAGAATCCGAACCACAGGGCATGGCAATTAACTTAGAAAATCTCACATGCATTGACCGGGAATCGATCCCGGTCCACCTTGGTGAGAGGCCACCACGCCCCATAGGTAGATTAGATTGTAGGAGTTAGTTAGTTATTGTTGTTTTAAGGGGCGGAACTACGAGGTCATCTGCCTCAGATTTTAGGAGAAAGTAGAATAGAGGTTGAAGAGAGGAAAGAATAGATCAAAGAGAGAAAAAGAAGGGAACAATGAAACGGAAGTGAGAGAGAAATGGGTGAAATAAACTTAGAAATGTAAGTAGGTGAAAATTGGTTTAGGCGAAAAGATTTGCAATGGTACAAGAGGTTGTTAATGGATACACCTGCAGCAAGTGTTCCTCGTGAGGAAGTATTATGTGACTGGAAGATGATGTGGGATTCCATATATAAAAGAAGATTTTTGTTGTAACGTTTCATAAGAATGGACGTTTTGAATATTAACTAAGTAAATGACATTGCGGTTGAATGTTCGGCTTATTACAATGTTTCGAAATGAGTTAGATGTTTAGGCCTTATCAAAATATTATGCAGTCAAAGAGGACTATGTCCCATGTTCATGCAAACAAAAAGGATTATGTCATTTCTGTTCAGTCAATAACAACTATGTCCAGAATTTAGTATGTAAATACTGAATATCTACTGTAGTTTGATTTCATTAGAGTGTCTTGTTACATTTTTATAACCCATATGTGTGTACATAAATGCATAAAATAAGCAATAAGATGTTAATTTGAGAGAAATCGGTTTTTTGGTCATTCCCTAAAGTTGTATTTGAGTGACAAAGTCTCTTTTGAAAGTTAGCTCCTCAAATCGTTAAAAAAACTTGTGCTAATCTCGAAGATATGCTTTACTCCAAGTAACATGTTCCAGTCGATTGTCGAAATTGGGATAGGCTACCGTAAAACGGGGCAATACCGATCATTTTTCTGTGTTTTTTATTGATATTTCCCATACCAATAAAACCATATTTACGCAATGTTATATTTAAAATGTGTGACTCTTTCCCGTCCATTTGATAACAATAGAAAATTGAAGCAATGGAGTATATCGCGAGTAATGGAAAGAAATCGCTGCCGATCATAGGTTTATTTAGCTTGATTATCGGTGTTACACTATTTCAGGGGTTATAACAATCAAAATTTTACTTTAAAAAAATACAGAAACTCCGTAATTACAAAATAAAAAGATGTACATTAAAAAAAAAAAATGAAAACCGCTTCACGCCTCTTTCGACCAGCACCTTCATCTGTCCCGGGTCGTCACAAAAATTTGTTTTGTCATAGTTAATTATATTAGAGTCAGGAACTCCATCCACCGTTTCCCTAAGATTATCATAATAATCCTTTGCGATCTCCCTCGAAACTGCTGCTCTAACTCTTTTCGTGTTCTCTCCAATTCTCACAATCAGTTTCTTCTCAGAAATACATGAACCTACTCTAGTCCTGGCCAATTGTCTTTGAATCTCTTTTCCACTTTCCCTGCATGGTAAAGGTAACCCTGCACGATGTTACGTACATCCGTGTTTCTCAGTGGAAAACCCCACTTGGCACACATCAATAAGCCTTTAACAAGCGTTTTCTGCTCTTCCCTGTTTAAAGCTGTGTTTATACTTATTCCTTAACTTGTCGTTAAGGGTTGTATAGGGCACAGCAAACTCTTCTGATGCTCATTTTCCCCTGTCGCACAGCCTTTACTGCATTTTCTAGGAAAATTGAGATGTATTTGCATCTTCTATCAGGCCCAAATTTCTTGACGTATGTTCTCACCATGATCGGTATTACCCTATAACAAGACAACTTTTCATATAAAGCCCTATAACTTCAAAGTGGCATTGCTTAGAAACTTACAGAAATGTTCATATGATACCCAACTAACTGAGGAATAGTTAATGATATTTACTTACTGTATTTGTACAGCCTGTGAAGCTCCTCAACTGAAGTTTTCACTGTTAACTTGTTTTACACTTAATAATGTGTTCCTCACAACATTCACTAGCCGATTGCAGGTAACAACTAAGCGAATTCTTGGCGCTCAGCCAAGTAAGCAATAATGTTACCCTTGTTATTACAATACACGACGGGGCTATTATTGTCGCAGTTTGGCTGGAGAGCTCAACTTTCAAACTACAGGCCAAATGATTGCTATTGCCCCACTATACCGGTATTGCCCCATTCTACGGTACTTCATCGTTAGTTGTTCCCACATTTTGTAAATGGCACTTGGACCACTCTGGCTTCCAATCCTTCAAATAAAGTAATATTGTGGTAAAAATGACTGTTTCAACACGGATGAAAATACTGAAAACCATACGGGAACTAGAATTATAGTATATTTAAAACAAATCCAGAATAATATTAATATGGTACTAATACAGTATTCCTGTCCTCTGTGATCCTTGTGTGTCTAGGAGCTCCCTAAATGTACCTTATTCCAATAAATGTTTTGTACAGTTCATGTGTAACAAACAAGTGGTGTACAAATTTGGTTCCAATTTTAATGAAAAAGAATGTATTCTTAAGAAGTGTTGAAAAGTGTGAAAACCCCAAATGCTTATCATATGTGTGCAAATCACTAAATTATGTTATTCTAGAGACTGCTGAAAAATATAACATGACCATATAATATATATATAAAATGCATAAAGAGACCAGGAATCAGATTACATTACCTGGACTCAAAATCATGGACTGGGAAATGTACAGAAAAGTAATGATTAATATTACTCTTCTTAACATTCCCTAAATTTCTGAGCCCCCTTTGCCATGATTTCGAGTTTAGGTGTATTTTTTTCAAATATTCACATTCCCCAAGATGGGTATAAGTTAGTTTAAACGTTGGATATTAATTGAAGCATATTTTACGAAACCGAGACTGAACAAACTTGGGAAATATGAATGTTTTGCAACAGTGATTCCTGATATCTTTTCTTGTCTTTGAACCACTTTTTTCATTCCTTAAATAAGCATAGTTTTATAATGAGTTATGTGTAATGTCCCGGAAATGATGCGTGTAAATTCTTGGTTACCAACTATGGTCTGAAATGTCTTTATAAAAATGTAGATACTACTTACCTATTCTCTTGGTCCAATAAAATCTTATGCTAAGTATAGTGTATTTGCAAATCATTTATATCTTCCTTTTCTACTCTTTTATCAAGTACCGGTAGGACCTCACACTGAAAAATTAGATGAGATTTTTTTCTGAGGAAATACATTTTGGAAATTAATACAGTAGTTTAAGGTCCGAATGTCTTGTCACCCCCTGTTTGTTTGGACATGTTGAGTATTTATACTCCACATTTTATTTCAGATGGCGGACACGAGTACCTATAGTGTGGAAGAACATGTTCTGGCATCTACATGGACTCATGAACGTCCACACACCGGGAAACCCATTAAAGATATGCAAAGGGACTTTGCGACACGATTCAATAAAGAAGCTCCACCAAAGCGAACGATACTGCGATGGGAAGAGAAACTCTTCACGACTGGATCCATTTTGGATAAAAAGAAGACTGGTCGACCATCAACACGACAACAAACATGTGCAGCAGTGGCGGATTCTGTGACCAGATCTCCCAAAAAATCATTGCGGAAAAGATCATCTGAACTTGGAATTCCAAAAACGACTATTCTGACACACATGAAAGAAGATCTAGAATTTAAATCTTTTAGGCCAACATCCGTTAATGAGTTGAGTGATGAGGAAATGCGACGAAGACATGAAGCTTGCTCAAGATTACTTGATGTGTTTGTGACGCTCCTACAGCGGGACAAAGTTTTCTTCTCAGACGAATGTGCAATTTATAAATCTTGTCGGAATAGGGGTATAATTTTCTGGATCAAAGAAAACCTGAATTATTATGAAGAGTTAGACAAAAAAACACATGTTATGATCTGGTCTGCAATGCCCAGTAGGCACCTCATAGGGCCGTATTTTTTTTACGGTACTGTCAATCAACATTCTTACCACCAAATGTTGAGCGAATGGTTTATTCCAGAACTCCAAAGACTGGACATTGTTGCTGACAGTTGGCTTCAACAAGATGGAGCTCCTGCCCACTACGCTCTCTGTGTCCGAGAATTCTTGGATGAAGTGTTACCCCAGAGATGGATGGGGAGAGGACCATTGCATCTGCCAGCACCGATCGAGTGGCCTCCCAGGAGTGCAGATCTGACATCATGCGACAATTCCCTGTGGGGAATAATTAAGCAGCATGTTTCAAAACATCGATACCAGACAACTGAAGAGTTGAAGGAAGCTGTTAGGGAGGCATTCAGGGATATCACACGGCCTATGCTTTGGAAAATTTCACATAGGACATGGCGCCGCATCATTTTGTGCCGCGATAATGATGGTGTCCATACTGATGTTCTGGATCACTAAACAGGCTGGAACATAAAGAATCAACCTTTGTCACACATCTGCTATGACATGTTCAAAACACATGCACATCAACATACATAAAGGAAGGGGGGGGGGGGGGGGTTACAAGACATTCGGACCTTACTGTACACCTCACCAAGATGTTGGCTAGTTCACGACAAGAAGGTCACTGCAAGGTTGCTATGAACCACGAGCTATGCCAATGTATAAGGCCCATCCAGAAATTATTTCATTTTTTTTTTTCTTTTCTTTTCAAGAAAACACAGTTATATGAATAACATTATTGACACCAGATACAGAAATGTTTCAGATATTTTTCGAAATGATCACCACAAGAATTGAGACACCTACCATGTTGTGGGATCAACATTTGTATTCCTGTGTAACAACAACAAAATGTTACAAGATTGACTTACCGGTACGGTACCAGGTAAGAACACTGTAGAAACACACACAAAGAAAAGTTACAAGGTTCCAGAATTTTTGTTTCAAACGTCTTCATTGGAGTAGAGGACAAGATGTCTAGGTACCTTTGGGAAGTAACAGTGTTATCCGCAAAGTAAACAAGAAGTTCCGTGACGAACTAAAGAGCCTACTTTTCTTAAAATTTAAGATTCATGCCAATGATTAATCTATATGGATCTATCTAGAATAATGAAGAAATTAAGTTGGTAATATCGAAATTTCTAATTAGTTCGAAATACTGTTACCTGGCATCATCATCATCATCATTTCCCCTTATCCAGCTCCTGCCGGGTCAGGGTATTTATGGCACTTCTCCACTTTCCTCTTTCCTTCCACCAAATGCGAGGGAGCTGTGTCAGTACATTTACTGGCACGTTAAAGATCCCCTTCGGGGCAAAATTCCGGCACCCCGGCGTCTCTAAAAGCCAGTGTAGTTAAAAGGGACGTAAAACCAATAACATTATTATCTTCTTCCACGATCTTGTCCCAGTCCAGATTTCTTTTTCTTACGCTGTTCTTCACTGAATCAATCCACCTTGCTCTCTTACCCTTGCACTTCGCCTCCAGCATCTGTCTTGGTATTCTATTTTCCTCCATCCTCTTTACATGTCCAAACCACCTTAGTTTATTCTTCTCAATTCTCTCATTTAGTTTTCCCATCCCAACTTCCTTCCTAACATCTTCATTCCTCACTCTGTCTTTCCTTGTCTTTCCTATCCTACTTCTTAGGAATTTCATTTCACTGGCTTGGATTCTACTCTCTTGCCTGCTTGTCAGGGTCCAAGTCTCAGCTGCATAAGTTAATATGGGAACATAGTACATCATCATCATCATTTCCCCTTATCCAGCTCCTGCCGGGTCGGGGTATTTATGGCACTTCTCCACTTTCCTCTTTCCTTCCACCATTCTTCTTCCACGATCTTGTCCCAGTCCAGATTTCTTTTTCTTACGCCGTTCTTCACTGAATCCATCCACCTTGTTCTAGGTCTTCCTCTTGGTCTCTTACCCTTGCACTTCGCCTCCAGCATCTGTCTTGGTATTCTATTTTCCTCCATCCTCTTTACATGTCCAAACCACCTTAGTTTATTCTTCTCAATTCTCTCATTTAGTTTTCCCATCCCAACTTCCTTCCTAACATCTTCATTCCTCACTCTGTCTTTCCTTGTCTTTCCTATCATACTTCTTAGGAATTTCATTTCACTGGCTTGGATTCTACTCTCTTGCCTGCTTGTCAGGGTCCAAGTCTCAGCTGCATAAGTTAATATGGGTACATAGTACACTTTATACATTACCTCCTTGCTTTTCCTTGGTACTTCCTTATCCCAAACAAGTTTTCTTACACTTTGATAGAATGCATTGCTCTGCTGTACCCTCCTGCCAATCTCCATGTCCAACCTACCAGTTTGCATCAATTCACTTCCTAGGTATTTGAACGTGTCCACAATTTCCAAACTCTGACTTCCAATTTTCACAGTGCCCTTTCCTTGTCTTTCCCCTCTTGTCATCACCATGGTCTTGCTTTTCTCTATACTGATTTTCAGGCCATACTTCTGAATATTTTCGTTCAGTGCATCTAGTTGTTTTTGCACTTCTTCGGTGTTCCTTCCCCAGACCACAATATCATCTGCAAATAACAGTAACTTCATTTCTTTATGTTCATATGCTTCCTTTGTTTCCTTTACTATTTCATCCATCACCATTATGAACAAGAGAGGTGACAGCACACTCCCCTGTCTTAGTCCAGTCTTGTTCGTAAACCAATCTGTCTTTCCAACTGGGGTCAGTACCCTGCTAACACAGTTGTTGTACATTGCTTGCACCATTTCCAACATTTCTCTTCCCAGTCTCTTCTTAACCATGGTTTCCCATACCTTCTCTCTGGGGACACTATCATATGCCTTTTCTAGATCTATGAAAGTCATGATCAAATCCTCTCCATATTCCCAGTTCTTTTCCATCACCTGCCTCAAGCTAAAGATTGGGTCCACTGTGGATCTTCCACTCCTGAAGCCATACTGTTCCTCTTGCAACTCTCCTTCCACCTTTCTTCTCTTTCTTCTTTCTAATATCCTTTCCAGTATTTTTACTACCTGTGATAAGAGGGTGATCCCTCTATAGTTATCACACACCTTCTTGTCCCCCTTCTTAAACACTGGTATTATTAGCCCTTTCTCCCAGTCTTCTGGTACACATTTCCGTTTCCACACACACTTTAGCAGTCGATACAACCATTGCATACCAACAGGTCCAGCAGCCTTTTTCATTTCTACACTGATTTCATCCACCCCTGTTGCTTTTCCCATCTTCATTCTCTGTACTGCTAATTCCACCTCCAGCATTGTTATATCATCTTCTGTTGTAGAGTCGTCAGGTTGTGTCACTTCCATCTCACCCGTACAATTGCTCACATTCAATAGCTTATCGAAATACTCCTTCCATCGTCCCTTTATATCTTCTGGGTGTGTTAACAACTCTCCGTCTTCCTTTTTCACCAGCTTTGTGGTAACTCTTTCTTTCCTCTTACTTCTTAGAAGCCCATACAGCATCCTTTTACTGCCACTTACATCTGTTTCCATTCTTCGTGTAAATTCTTCCCAACTTTTCTTCTTTTCTTCTCCTACCACTTTCTTACACCTCCGTTTGCTGTCGTGATACTTCCTTTTGCTTTCTTCTGTTTGATCTCGGTTCCATTCTTTCCATGCAGACTTCTTTTCTTTCACTGCTTTCCTCACTTCCTCATTCCACCATGGTGTCTCCTTCTCTTTCACTCTTGTTGACGTCCTACCACAAGCACTCTCTGCTGCACCAACAAATGCCTTTTTAAAGTGGGCCCATTCCTCTTCAATGTTTTCCACTTCGGTAACTGGGATTTGTTACTTCAATCTCTCCTGAAAATCTCCCTGTACAGTTTTGTCTTTCAATTTCCATACTTTTATTTTACTTTCTCTGATCTCCTTTAGGTTTTCCAATTTTTCCCATCTAAATTTTGCCACCACAGCTCTATGGTCCCCATCAAATGCTTCTCCTGGTAAAGCTGTCATATCTATCAGCTTTCTGCGGTTAGTCCTTTCCACCAGAAAGTAGTCAATTACTGATTTTGTTCTTCTATCGCCCCAACCATATCTCGTAATTTTCCTGCTGTTTTTCTTCCGAAACCATGAATTACCCACTGTCAGTCCATTCCTTTCACAAAATTTTACAAGTTCCTCTCCTTCCCGGTTCTTTTTCCCATATCCATATGGTCCAATGACTTCTTCCTTTCTTTGTCTCTCGTTTCCGACTTGTGCATTCATATCTTCCATGATCACCACTTCTACATCTGAAATTACTCTTTCTACATCCTCCAGGAATACTTCAATATCTTCTTCTCTGTTTCCAGTCTGTGGTGCATACACTTGTATGAAGTCCATCATGTCATTTTTCATCTTCATTCTAATTTTCATTATTCTGTCACTCACACACTCGACCACTTCAACATACTCCTCCAGTTGTTTCGAGGTTATCAGTCCCACGCCATTTTTTGCCTCTTGGCCACCACTCCAGTATAATGTATACCCTTTCCTCAATTTCTTCCTTCCTTTACCTTTCCATTTCACTTCACTCAGCCCCATCAATCCAACATTCTCCCTCTCCATGAAGTCTACCACCTCCTCCACCTTGCCTGTCAGGGTCATGACATTCATGATTCCCACTTTCATTTCGGTAACTGGTCGCCCATTTCTCACAGTTCCCCCAGTACCAAAAGAACTGCGCGTCGCCTGCAGGGTACGCCCTAACCTTCTCCGAATCATTTGAAGTGCCATTTCCATTTTAGGCTATTATTACGATGGGGTCACCACGCCCAAAGGCATTTTATGAAGCTACTGCCAGCTATTATACAGGCCGCCCCTAACATGGGAAACAGACGCCCTTGCAGCCGCCCCTAACCTGGGAAACAGATGCTGCCGATTGATGCTGTACTCATACTATTCCCTGAGTACTGGGTTGCCTCTTCCGCAATCTCCACCTTTCCGAAGTCCATCTTCTCCGCTGCAGATTCCGTTGAGGTCTTCGCAAGTAACCCTGTGCACGGGGCCTATGTTATACCCCATAGGACTGGGTCCTCACCAGAACTTAGCCGGTACTGTAGTTCCATGGTATATTACCTGGCATAATGTAGCCTAATAGAGCACTACAGTTGGCAGCTTTGGTGACTGAATATATTCTTAGTTCCATCTCTTAAGGTGCAGAATACAAAATTTGGTTGAAGTCCAATGGATAGCATGGACGTTACATGCTGTTAAACATTGGAACTAACAGCGCGAGTAAAATCATTTTGGCAACAATGTCATGCATGTATTGGTCAGAAATAATCTGAAATAATATGATCTATTGTTGTGCCAATTTTGAATGAAATCCATTAGTTAGTATAGAAGTTAAATGCATTTTAAAATTGGACCTATCAGCAGGCTTAGAATCATGTTGGCAGCACTGACGTATATTAGTTACTCCAAATTAATCTGGAATGTCACGTACTATACGTGTGCAAAGTTTCTGATACATTGATATTAGGGTAACAGAAATAGAGACAGCATTTATTAACAGTTGGCAGCCCGGGTTGCTCTTAAGAATACGCATAGTCATATCTGTTATGATACACATAGCACATACGAAATTTTGGTTGAAATCCAATTAATGATAGTATAGAAGTTGCATGTATTTAAATTTAGACCTATCAGCAGTGACGTATATAAGTTACTCCAAATTAATATAGAATGTCAGGTACTATCCGTGTGCATAGTTTAAAGCTGTCAGCTTGCATACTTTCTGATATATTGGTATTTGGATGGAAGAAATTGAGAGCATTCATTAACAGTTGGCAGCCCTGGTGGCTCTTAAGAATACGTTCAGTCATATCTGTTTATGTACACATAGTACATACGAAATTTGGTTGAAATCCAATTGATAGTGTAGAAGTTATATGCATTTAAATATTGGTCCTATCAGCAGGCTTAGAATCACTTTGGCAACACTGCCATGTATGGCCTACTGGAAGTTAAACTGAAATAATATTATCTATACGTGTGCCAATTTTGAAATAGCTCCCATTCATACCTTCCAAGATATCCAACATGGAGCTCAAATTTCAATTGCGATTTTTCAGCAGTTGGTAGCACTGACATCAATTTCAAATATTTTCAAATATCAGGTATCAAATATTCAGGTAGGCCTATAGATCTTTACTCATACCAAATTTTGTTTCGATTGCTGCAGCCGTTTAGGACAGACAGACACATATTTGCCCGGATCGATCGCATAAGTCTACTTTTTCCTCATTTTTGCAAATAGTGAAAAGTAGGCTAAAACGGTCCTTCAACAATCCAAACCACACATTCACTTTCGAAGAGTCACATTTGTGCTCTGACAAACCAATTTTTCTAAGTAAACCATCATGGTTTATTTAAAAGTGTATTAAGTGTGTAAAAACTATTTTGAATTCCTCTGCTTGTAGAAACAAACTGCCAATAATTATTTTAATTATTAGTTTTATTATGGAAATCTGAATGTGGAAGTGTCACACAGGATTCAGGTAGGATGGATGAACTGGAGTGGAGTAACTAAACGTCAATCAATCAACTTCTAAAGGCAATGCCTTGTCTCCACAACCATTGCTGTCTGTCTTCAGCACCTCGTTTCATCTCACAGTAGGAACCATAATGAAGAGTTAGTGTGAT
This sequence comes from Meconema thalassinum, assembly GCA_946902985.2. Lineage (NCBI taxonomy): Eukaryota > Metazoa > Arthropoda > Insecta > Orthoptera > Tettigoniidae > Meconema > Meconema thalassinum. The sequence goes on from OX336400.1 coordinate 120,753,274, forward strand.
GTCTTGCAGGAAACATTTTATCGGTCGACCTCGGCCTTTCTTCTAGGAGATTAGTTAGGAAAGCGTTATGTCGCAAGATGTGGCCTGTGAATTTAGTTTTTCATTTTATGGATAGTTGGCCTCAGTTCTCTTTTCCCTTGAATTTCTTGCAGGATGCTGATGTTAGTCCTCTTTTCAATCCATTTAACCCGTAATATTCCCCGCCAGATCCACATCTCAAACGCTTCAAGTCGCTGCCAATCCTGACCTCTGATCGTCCAAGATTCACATCCTTACAGAAGCACAGTCCACACAAAGGACAAGACAAATTTATTTTTAATTGCAATAACCACATTTGCATTAATCAAAAGATTTTTCTTATTATTGAAACGTGATAGAATAAAAAATAGAAAATAAGAGAAACATTGAAGTTTGTGGAAATATCTAAGAAGTTACAAGAAAAACGAATTCAAAGGTAGAGGCATGAGAGAAGTAGAGAGGAATTCTACGTGGGGAGGAGGATGCTAACCATGCAACTACAAGGAGTAAGTCTGAGGGGCAGGCCTAAACGACGATGGATGGATTGTGTGCAGGAGCACCTCAGGGAAAACCAGTAGTGACCGGGCTAAATGGAGAGAGCTATCAGAAACATCGACCCCACATAGGAGTGGGAATGATGTATAGAGAAAGAAAAAGACGTTTCATGATAGCATATTAATATTTGTTTTCTTCTTCTTTCTCCGTTAGGGTCATCTCACGACCACGAACCAATTTCAATGTTTAGTCCTTTGTTGTTCTTTCTTCTTCCTCCAGTGCTCCTTCATATTTTCGCTGTGTGTCTTCTTTCTCTCTTCTGACCATTTTGAGCCTGTTTTCTTATATTTCCTTCCTTGGAGTCCTTCCATTCCCAATATCTTTTTTTTTGAACATTTCTCTCTCTAGTGCATCTTCAACTCTTACATTGTTTCTTTCTAAATATTTCTTTACCCTACCGTACTTCTTGAAACCAGGCTGTTGTCGATTTCTTTTTCCAAAGATATTTAAAAATCTGTTTGGTTAACCTGCTATCATTCATTCTACATAAATGTCCAAAAAATAACAATCACCTCTTCTTTATTGTCTCCGTTATGTTTTCAATGTTCCGATATATTTCTTCGTTACTTCTTAATTTCCAAAACTCTGTAGTTCTTAATGGACCGATAATTTTGCGTATGATTTTTCTTTCTGATACTTCTAATTTATCCAATTTATAATTTAGTATTAAACATTCACTGGCATATAAGCATTCTGGTATAATTACTGTTCTATAGTGCTGTATTTTCAATTTCTTAGATAAACATTTTTTAATTTTTGTTTTATTATACATCGAAGTTGGACACTGTATTTATTTGTTCTGAGCACATATATAACTGGTGAGTTTAAGTTGCATAGGCATAATCATGTTGCTTATTTGAGCCAATTATGTTGCTCGTCTTTGTTGGCCATTGTGGGCACAATGCTCACGTCTCTGCTTCCCTGCGCTCCAACTCTTCGGTACTCCGCCACGAATTAAATGTGCAAAAAGGAATAAGGGAAATAAAAGGCAAGGGAAAAGGAATGCCCTAAACCCTTGAAGATTGAAGAATGAGGAAAGGAATAGGGGAGAGAGTCTGTCCTGTCCCAATGTCAATGGAAAAGGGGGAATCCTTTGGGGTCACCAACTCCCAAACTTACCAGCCAGGAACCTTTGTGAGAGTACCGGTACCACTGTCCAAAGTGTATCATATTATGTAGTGGGGCTACACACACCATGTCTCTTATAGGGCTTCCTGCAGATGGTAAGAGATAGGAGGATGATATTCAATCTGTACAGAAACCAGATGGCAGTTATTCGAGCCGAAGGACATGAGAGAGAAGCTGGTATTCAGAAAGGTGTAAAGCAAGTCTGCAACTTATCATCCATACTTTTCAATCTATACGTTGAACAAGCAATGAAGGAAATTAGAGAAAAATTTTAAGTAGTAGTAAAGATTCCAGGAGAAATAATCTCAACTCTGAGATCTGTTGATGACATTGTCATCTTACCCGATTCACCACAAGATTTGAATGAATTGTTAAATAGTATGGACTCTCTTGAGGAATTTACGTGGCTTCGGTGGCATAGTTGGTAGCATGCTGAGCTTCTATGACCAAGATTGCGGGTTCAAACCCGGCCGAAGTCGTCGGATTTTTTAAGAGCGTTCAAAATCCCTCAGTATGCCTTCCTTCGGAGGGGAAGTAAAGCCGGCGGTCCCATGTCATAGATTTATGGCATGTTAAAGAACCTTCCACTATTTATTTATCGTATGGCTTTTATGCCGGGAGTGTCCGAGGACATGTTCAGCTCGCCTGAGTCTGTAGCTGCTTCCAGCGGACACCCTTAGGATGAGCTACAAGTTCCGTTCAATTTCAAGTACCGGTAGTTCCAACTTACGCCACCAGATATCAATGATACCTGGTGGTGAACGATGGAATTTTAATAGAGCGTTCCGACGAAATCTAACTTAACAATTTAGCTTCACACAAGTTTAGTCTGTGGAAGGATCTTTTACATGACATGAGACCGCCGGCTTTACTTCCCCTCCGAAGGAAGGCATACTGAAGGATTTTTAACGCTCATAAAAAATCCGACGACTTCGGCCGGGTTTTAACCCGCTATCTTGGGCTCAACAGTTCAGAATGCTACCAACTACGCCACCGAAGCCGCTAATTACACCTGTGTGAAGCTAAATTATATATAGGTTAAACATTCGACAAACGCTCTTAGGTTCCGACGTTCGCCGCAGGAGCCGACTGCGGTGGCATCTGGTAATCAAGTTCTGATCTAGCAGTCGTTGATGGTGGCATTTGGCGGCAAAAGTAGGAAATAGTTGAAAAAATTCAATGTCTGCAGTCCTCACTCGAATTGAAAACAGATAACGTACACTAATACAGTCATCACAATTAACACCGGTTATCAGACAGATTCTACTCACACCCGAAGTACACGGGCTACATGACCGCGTTGTTGCAGCCCCTAAACTGAGGAACCAACCAACCATCTCTTGAGGAAGGAATTCATGATGAAAATCAACAAATGTAAAACAAAAGTAATGGAATGCAGCCGAAAGAATCAGAAACCCCTATTGACGTGAAATTGGCAGGTGAAAAGCTAAAGGAAGGAGTCTTCTGCTACTTAGGAAGCAAAATAACCAGTCATGGACGACGCAAATAGGATCTAAAAGATATGTTTGCTCATGCAAGGAAAGCATTTCTATAGAAAAGAAATCTGTTGACATCAAATATATATTTAGATATTAGAAAGTCATTTTTGAAAGCCTTTATCTGGAGCGTGGCACTCTATTGTACAGCCCAGGGGCAGTACCCCTAAGACCCACCCCTTCATCTTTTACCAAAACCACCCTCATAGGCATGCCATAAGCCTCACATACTTCCTCAACACGAGCAGGCCCAGCAATACTGCTGACAGCCACGCTTACATAACACATACATAAACACACTATCTGGAGCAGCGACGGTGAGGAAACGCCGACCAAGCAGTGGGGGAAGGCCTTAAAAGCTAGACCCAGAGGAGCCCCATTATCTATTCGTGGCCAGCGGCTCTGCTCCTCCAAGGTCCGTTCCAGCTCTTCACCAGGTGAGAACTAGCCGTGTGCTCAGATTCCTAATTATTGTAACACCTACCCAGAACACTTTTGTATTTCACACACTTTGTACTTTGCTTTATACCTGTCCACCACCTAAAGGGACAGTACATCACCGCCACTGACCAATAAATACTTGGTCAGTAAACACATACATCTATTACTCATTTCACCCAGTTTTACATCCTTACACCCAACCTGACCTTAGTCCTAATTGCCCCTGACCGTGAAGGCCAGGAACTGCACCGTCAGGAATCCCATTGTATTCGAGCAAGCAGTCAGACTGCAGCGTGCCAAGTTGTCGACTCTGCACGTGAGCTCGCTAAACGCTCGCTCTACTTAGTTGGCAGGCTAAGTTAATAGCTCACTCTTAGACGTTCATCCCCTAACAGGTAGACGCACCCTGTAGGAACACCCCCCAACAGATCACATCCTCACACCAACACATTACACTAGTAGTCTCCCCCAATTACGGGAAACTACCCTTTTTCGGAAACATCCCTTAAATTAATACATCTACACCACCCTGTTTATCCCACCCCCAACAGAGGGATAAAACACTATGGATGTGAAACTTGGGCTGTTTCTGTTGGAATATGTGACCATGGTTTGTGTTGGTCACACTGTTAATCAGTAAACCTGCTCCATAGCGATATGTTTCTCTTTTGTTTTGGTGTGTATAAATAAGAATTTATTGCAGCCGAAAGGCCAAAAGAAGAGAATTTACATCTTACTGTACTCAGTCAATGATAATGTTCTTTTGGAGCACTTTGATAGGTGGTACCTGTCACATTTCTGGTTACACAGCTCACATACACAGCTTTCGCTTGGGTTATGGTACGATTTTGATGCACACGCTCTTTGATGAAAACCGTGGATGGCGTGTCTCGTCACGACATGCCTCAGTTCCTGGTTTTCCTTCATCCAGTTCCTGTCCACCATGGCGCTTGTAGCGTAGAAGTCCGGATCTATATCTTCGCTTTTGGCTTTCCTCCTCTCCAGATATTTAGAGTAATGCTCTGTAGCTGGTAGAAGCAGTTGGGTCCTTAGGTCTTCTGCGTAGTAGGTCTCCTTTGTTAGTCTATAGACCATTCTTGTTGGTGCTGCTTTTCCCACTCTCAGTGCATTTTTGAGGAAGCGGGCTTTGACTCGTTCTATTTTTTCAAAGTCACTGAGTTTTAGACGTTCCCAGATCAGTTCTAATCCGTACGTTACTATAGGGGATATGGCGGCGTTAAAAAGTCTCTTTGCTGTAACTAGGGACAGAGCTGGAAGGTTCTTTATGACTGAGATTGCTCTTGTGGCTGCTACAGTTCTCTCCTGAATATGGCATCTAAACGACTTTGTAGTAGTTTGCAAGGTAATTCCAAGATACCTAAATTGATTGACAATTTTCAGATGTTCTCCATTAAGAGTAAGGGAGTCACTACCTGCAATTTTTCCTCCTTTCCGATATGTCATTTGGACTGTCTTCTCCAAATTAATGGTGAGGCGGTTTTCCAGCACCCATTTCTCCAGCTCTATTAGGGCTCGTTGCAGGTCATTTCTATTTGGTGATCCCAACACCATGTCATCCGCGTATACGATAAGTTTCGTATTCGATGTGCGCTGAAGGATGTATGTAGTATCTGCTGTGGCGATGTTGAACAACAAGGGGCTCATTGGATCTCCCTGCAGGACTCCATTTGTTTGTTCGAACGTGTCTGATACGTCGACTGTATCCTCAATCTGTACAAAATTGACTTTTAAAATGTTTTCAATTGCTCTGACAAGAGGATGTGTTGTCCCAATCATGTCTTTCAACTTTGTCATCAGTATTTCCCTGTTTAGGAGGTCGAACGCCTTCGTATAGTCAATAAAGACAGCGTAGTATTTTCCGTTCGGATGTCTCAAAGCATCTTCTATTTCTTCCAGGAGGTATCTGACTACTTGAGTTGTGTTTCTACCTCGTATGAAACCAAACTGGCATTCAGGAATATTTGAGAATGTTTCCAGTTTTGACGCTAGGATTTTTGTATATATCTTAAAGATATTATTTTCCAGTGCGATTCCCCTGTATGAGTTAGGGTCGTTCGTATCTCCTTTCCCTTTGTATAGAGTCCTGATGGATGATATTCTCCAACAGTCCGGGATCGTTCCAGACTTTAGGCATTCATTGAATAATTTTGTCCAAATTGGTACCAAGGTCTCTCGTGATTGTTTTAGGTGTTCCATGTGTATTTGATCTGGGCCTGAGGCCTATTTGTTTTTCGTTTGATGTATCGCCTGTGTTACTTCTGCTGGTGTTATTTGCATGGTTTGCTCCGTTTGTTCCTGGATGTCTTGTTTTTCTTGCTCTTTTGAGGATATCGCGTCCACTTTGAAGGCGCATGTTTTGTTCTCCTGGTTCAGTAGTTTTTTGAAGTGTGCCTCCCACCTGTCCATTGGAATTTCTTTCGGTCTGGTTGCGATTTTCCTTCTGAGGGGCAGGAAGGGGTCTGATTTCGCGTCCTCCGCTAATTGTTGTGCCTCCGTTTCCATATAGTTGGATTTTTTCAGTATCAAGAGTTTTTTATAGTCTTTCCTGTGCTTGGCGTATTCCTGTAGCTCACTTTTCGTGTCCTTTGACCTTGCCTCGTGTAACAACTTCAAGGTTTCCTTTCTATTGTCGTAGCATTCACTGTCGAACCATGGCTGTGATTTTCTCTCCTTTGCTGGCATGATCGCCTCCCTAATTAGATCAGTAGCGATTTGAGTTGCTTCGTTTAATTGTGTGTATAAAAGAATGTTGTATCACCTTGTTCGTTCAGTTCTGTTCTAGTAAATGTCAAGTACATTAAACGTGTGTTCCATTTCAATTGCCTGTGTGCCTCGTAATCCTACAGTTTCCTCAGCAGAAAAGAGGAGAATATCTACTAGGTAGAATTACTAAAAATCATTGAGCTATGTATCGAGAAGAGGGGTTAAATAAAATTGTAATTTATAGCGTAATAACTGTCTACTTTTTTACAAACTGGACTGAATGGATTTTTTTATTTATTTCAGGTGGCCTCACCCTACCCCCACTATATGCAGTTAGATCTAAGTTAATAGAAGAAAGAGTTTACGGTTTGGATGGGATAGCCCTTTGTGACTTTCTGCTTGTCCCAGTACTATATCAGCAGGCAGGTTGGTCTTTTGGTAGGGTTGGTAAGATACAAGGAAAAACTTATGGGCTGAAAAGAAAGGAGGCACTATACAGACAACTTTAAGAGTCAATTTGGGCATGTTCAACCCCGTCTGAATTACATCCTGTGGTGGGCCTTCAGATAAAACTTATAGTTTTAGATTTATTATTAAATGTATAATATCTATTCTTTGGTTACATTGGTCCAGACTACAGCACAGTCTAATCAAGACCAACTACAATCCTCAGACCTTAATGTAGAAAAAACATGGCGGCGATGGTTGCCCTAGCTATAGCTAAGGTCATGTCATCGGGCTTATCACAGTTCGTGTAAATTATTATTTTTACTCACCTAAGAGCATAAAATATATCACAAGATGATACTAGGTTCCGAAGAAATATGCACCAATAATTTAGACTTACCTGAATTAATTTATCTATATAGTGCTGGCCTCGAATTATAGGTTTCTTCGTCTTCACCCAAGGGACAGCTACAATAGTCTCACTGTTTCTGTGGTTGAATAAGAAGCTTTTTGGCGAGTTATCACGATTTGTATTTAAGTTCAGTAATTATAGAATAATATTATTAGCAAAAAATCAAACAGATTCTGAAGTAGGAGAGAAGAAAGTACCCGGTTACTGAAGTGCTGTCGCAGCGCATGCAGAGTATTTGTATACACAATCGGAATGAGAATAGTTGCCTGAATTAATCGAACCAACGCCATAGAGATACAAATGAACTAAGACCTCTCGTGGAATTGCCTAAAATCTCGGGTAAAACATCACACCGAATTAGTTAATTGAAATATGCAAAGAAGTCGTCGTGTGGATATCAGAACATAATTAAGGAGAATACTACACACAAGGGACACGATAATATGTTACCATCTAACCTATTAAACATTCGCTGTTACCGTTTGGAATAGTTGAACGCTGGAAATATTTGATTTAGTAAAGTACTATAGGTTGGAAAGCACCATCTCCCTTTTACGGAATTATCGCGGCACACCATCTCGCAATATAAGTACATAATTGACAAGGTACTCACAACACTTTATTACACACATCATAATTTAAAAAAAACTTGCAAGCTGTAAGAATCACAAAAGTATGAATAGTGACGGAACACAATGAGTTCACTGTTTGGTACAGGGGAACATCTTCCTTAACCAATAAAACAGAAGTTCACTGTATTATTTGGCGTGTATACAAGGCAGTGTAGAACATCTGCCAGACTGGTAATGATTTACGGAGGCACATATTGCTGAGCGTTCAAGATAACGTCAACGGTTTGGTCTAGTCGTAAATGCTCATTGCGTTTTCCCTTTACGTACTTAAGTTCGACACAACTGACGTGTACTAAGCTATTATTATATTGTCACTAACTAGCAAATCATTGCGGTGTATATTCTTGAGACACTTCTATTATGCTTTAATCTTAGGTACTTCAACATCCGAAGTAAATGTCACAATGCCATCGGTTGACTGGACAATCATAACACAAACGAACCACCAGTCCATATTAAGCGTATTATCACATATTTACATACGATTGCAGTACATTAACGCGAACTGGACTTTACAGCCATACAGAAGACACTAAAAATTACAGATGAGTGACAGTTTATCTCAACTTTCATCAAACGAAGCTAATCAAAGCTAAATAGTGTATCCCAGCAACGAATGTAAACAAACAATATGCCGGGGCTTCAGCATACGCCATTTTCACACTTTCGAGACCTGCATTAAGGTCTGAGTATTGTAGTTGGTCTTGGTCTAATATACATAGTCGTGAATCTTGGCACATTTTTTCCTGACAGCAGTGCTCTCTTGCGACCAGCAAGCCGGTACCACACTGGACGGCATGGTCGACTGTGCTGTAATGGTGTATGCTATTGTTGCTGGACTTATGAAAGCATTGTGTAAAAGTGATATATTTAATTTAACATGGGCTTTACGAGAGGAGATGTGTGCGGTACAATAAACTGTTCAAATAACAAGAAGAAGACACCTGAGTTATCATTCCTTAGGTTTTCAATAGACCCTGTAAGGTAAGACTTGAGCTATGGATTTTAGGCAAATACAGTACCGTATTGTAAAGCTTTTCAATCAAATAGTGAGCAGCATAGCCCAATTGGTATAGCTTAGCCTAACCTCACGCAACCTCACGCAACCTCCCACCACCTCTCCTATAAACCCTTAAACCTGTGTGGTGTATACTGTATCGGACATGTTGGCTAAGTGTGTCAGAATCTTTCAATTTCAAACAATTGTGGCTAAGTGTGTCGGAACCTTTCAATTTTAAACAGTTTGAAACTTTCAATTTCAATCAATTTCAAACAATTTCAAACTTTACGTATCAATAATAATATGTGTGTCGTGTCTTGGCTAAGTGTGTCGGAACCTTTCAATTTCAAACAATTTGAAACTTTCAATTTCAAACAATTTCGAACTTTACGTGTCAATAATATGTATGTCGTGTCTTGGCTAAGTGCTGTCGGAACCTTTCCTTTCAATTTCAAATAATTTCAAACTTTACGTGTCAATAATATGTAAATCGTGTCTTGGCTAAGTGTGTCAGATCCTTTCAATTTCAAACAATTTCAAACTTGACGTGTCAATAATATGTGTGTCGTGTCTTGGCTGAGTGTGTTGGAACTTTTCAATTTCAAACAATTTCAAACTTTCAATAATATGTGTGTCGTGTGGTGAATTTCTTGATTCAAGTTGGTAAACGTAGTCACATGATTGTCTTTCGGGTGTCACATGACTGTCCAAGATGGCGTCCGTAGTGAAGGAAAATGCATTATTTCCGTAAAATAACAAATATTGCGGTGCAGCAGTGGCTATTGAGAATGAAGAGATTGTGAAACGACTCCCAATAACTCCGAGTAAGGTATGTACCGGTATATCATAAATTATATATTTTCAATGAGCTAAGCTGTTAAAAGTGATGAAAAGGAAGGATTGACCAAACTGCACAATTAATAGCTGCAGTAAGTACAGATATCGTAGGTTCGAATCCCAGTGCTGACAGCGGTTATCCTGAGTGTGGTTTTTCCCCGGGTTTTTCCACACTCCCTACAGGCAATTGCCGGGATAGTGTCTTACTTCAAGTGAATTAAGAACAATTCTACAAGTATTTCCATTTCTCAATGAGCTATTATTACACAAGAAAAGTGTCATGTATTTTGCTCCAGACGTTTTCGAGTAATACAATATGCACAAAAGTCAACCAAAAAAAGTTCTGTAAAAATGAAGTTAATTTTTGACTGAAATGGTGAATCGAGAAGATTCCTGTTCCCCTGACAGGAACAAAATAAACTCGAATCTATCTGTGCTACCAATATGAAGACCGCGTATCTCTCAACAAGAGAAAACATTTACAGAAGTCTCAGCAGAAGTGAGCATGTCCTCTCACGATATATCATGTTGATTGATGAGTTATGCAATTGGCTACTCATTTTTATGTTTATTCAGGTTTTTCAACACGATCCTGTGCTTTATATTGCAATTAGCCCTGAACGCCTAAAATATCATTTTCGAAGATTTTTGTCACCTACTAAGTCCTTTTTACCTTACAAATGCTACATCCAGCCGGAAAAGGGTTTAGTTGCTTAAACTACACATGCGACAAACTTCACTCATTTGTAACTGGGAGATAATAATAATAATAATAATAATAATAATAATAATAATAATATCGTATGGCCTCGGGTGCCTGGTGCAAGTTTTGCTATTTGACACCCAGAGGGTAGCTTGCATGTCGAATTTCGTAGTTCCTTCACTATGAAAGTCAAGGAGGTTAGATGTTAGATATCTAATCTCCTTGAACACAATAGCGCTTTCTAGTAGAGAAATGAGGAACTTTGTCCTGGCGGAAACTCCCGAGATTAATTTTGCCATTATGAACTCGGCCTACTGAATTCAAATGGGTTCTTTGACATGCCAACATCGTATGACATGCGTATCGTATTTTTGCCGCCTTTCAAAAATCACTTACCACGGTCAGGGGCGAACCGGCAATCTTGGGGTTAGTAGACCGACACGCTAACCACTCACCCACCGTGGCAAGCTGGGAGATAACCGTACGATAATTCGGGGGATTTATTGTTGGACATACAGTATACTGTACTAAGGTTATATGAATCAACTCGACTGATGCTCAAGAAGTTAATAACGATCCCACAAATAGTGTTATTAATGTACCAATAGATTTTTTTAAGTCCTTATTAAAACGAGTTATTATTAATTAAAACTAGATTACTTTACATAGAACTTCTCTCCCGCGAAGAAAAGAAAAAAAGCTAATATTGTCAAGCTAGATGGGATTCAAAATTATTTGATGCTAGCCTCAATTTGAAATGAGCTATATTTCGCGGGGGAAAAGTTAGATTAGCAAACCTGGCAGGACGGAGTTGTATTACCACAGTCTAAAATACACAGTCACGAAGCTGCAACCTCTTGGTAGATGGTGTGACACTAGCGCTCGTGGCGATCAACAAGCTGGCAACCACGGTAACTAGAAGAGACGATAGGTGTCAAGCGCAGCTTGTCGAGAGCGCGTGACGTCATAGGGCTCAAGAAGCAGAGTTGCTGTGTGTTAAAAGCAATGCGTGGAGCGGTCCTTGCTCAATTAATTTTTATTGAAGTAATAAAGAGGACCGGATAATGATATCACATTTAAGACAAATCAGGCCCTAACAATTAAGAAATAGTTTTAGCCGACTTGGTCAAAATAAGAATACATAATTCAAGTAAGATACACACGGCCAAATTGTGTTAAAAATTGCCAAATGAAACCTACTGATATCGCGCCAGGAGTTGTCAGTTGGGTTTGAACGGCAGATGTCTTCCCGCTCACTGCGTATCGCGCATTCCAAAAACATTAAGTTAGTCACTATACTCACTACTTGTTTCACTCACTCAGCACATTCCTTCTTTCACTGGCTGCGTGTCGTGTGCTGCAATAACAGCGATTGGCAGGCGCGAAGCCGATATATTTAAGTTTGGCGTCATAGCGTGTTGGACTGCCATCTCCTGACGCGATATCAGTACCTTTCAGGATGTAATTTTGCTCATCTTCTTTAACTTCTTTCGTGTAGCGTCAGCATCCACACCCGTGGTCCGACTCAATCTCTTAAGAACTCTATTCTTATTCAGTTCTTTCATTCTAATAAATGAACGCGTTCTCACAAAACATGCAACTGCAAACTCATCGACCTCACTATATTTAAATCTGACGATATCTATTAGTTCCTTCATCACTGTTGAACACTTCTTTAGATCATTTCCGTGAAACCTTTGAAATTCTTTTTCTAATTCACAAACGATATTGAACCACTCGGGAGATGGGTTCGTTAGGCCTCCCCTAGACAAAGCCGAGATCCAATCTGAATTCCTAACACTTATGCACTTTCCAGTTTTTCCACCGTAGTTAAAAGCAGAGACGATTCCCCTTTTTGCAACTCGGTATGCAATATACCCGGCCAACATTTTCAACAAGTCCTTGTCCTCATTATGGAAACTCTGTTCGAGATCTTCCTGGTCAGTAAACTGCTCTATTAATGAATCTACTATAGGCTAGAGTTAAAATGTTCATACTCTGGGTCAGAAATTTCCAAGTTAGTTTCAAGTGGCTCTGCAGAGTCATTAGGAATAGCACAGTCTACTTGGCCGAGAACTTCTACAGTCAATGTTTCACACTCTTCCCTGGGACAGTTTCCAGTTTTTATTATATCGTGTGCACTTTTGCTAAACAGGGATTTAATTCTCTGTGTTACTGTTGTGGGAAGAGGATGATTGTAAAACCGCGCTAATCCTCTGAGAGCAGAAAAATTTGATTCTAAAACATCTTGATTACATTTTGATGCTAGCAAATATTTATATCCTTCAGATTTCAGGTTACGGAATAATCCCTGCAAACTGCGGATTGAAATCATGCAACCTCTTTGGAAAGGCAGCAAACCAGATTTCCCCATAACTCTTACTGATAAGAACAACTCGAACATCTTATTCAGTTTGACATCCTGTTCCTCTAAATTTGTCCCGTAAGCACTTTCGAGTATGTTTGTTGGATTATGTGGGATTCTGTTATTCAAAACATCACATCCATCATTAACAGTTTCGACAAATTCAACCACATGTTCATTCCCAGGGAAAATATATGATATAGCCTTAGCCACAGTGCCAGAGAGAAGTTCAGCAGCTTTCCTTACAATGTGTCGTTCACTACCAGTAACTAGCAAATGGTGTTCAGTTATTTTGTGAGTAAATTTTAAGTCCCCACTATTTTGGTGTTGCACTAACTCAACGAAGATGTCTTTGGTAACTGTCTCACCGGACGTAAGCCTGTGTCCATGGTCTAACAGATGGTTTCTTATTAACTTAAGGATATGAAGAACGTCATAAAATGCCCGAATTACACGGTCATCAGCACATGGGTTAGTTATAAAGGATTTCTCTGGACTTATTCCGAGGTCTATATATAATTTTCGGTTGGAACCACCCATATCACTAACAAAAACTCTTAAGCGAAAAGTCGTTTCCTCAACAAGTCTAACTGTCTCATAAAATAAATCAGTACTGACCGCCTGGTCGAATTGATAATAAATCGGCTGTTTCCATCTACCAGTTAAGCTTCTTATCATAATAACTTGTACATTTACATGTGGCCCTCTAAACACATCTTCGACACTGTCATAACAAAATAAATATCAGATTTAACTTTCATTTCGTCAAAGCTCATCACTACATCCTTTTGAAAGTTATCACTCATAATAATTGATTGGCCCTTACGTAGGTTAAAAGTGACATCCAGAAACCAAGAAGGAGTAGAAAATTGTGACAACCGTCGTGCTATTGTTGTTTCACTTGGGAGGGGGTATTTTAGAGTTTCCCTTACATATGATAAAGCTTTCTTAGAGATACACCGTATTGTAACAGCTTTCGCCACATCTTCTGCAGACCAGTTTGTACACTTTCTTTTCAATAAATATTGCTTCTGACAAGTAGAAAATACTTCATCATTGTTTTTTAAATGTTTCTCCAATTTTCTTATTTTTTCTTGGGATATCTTCAGATCCTCAGAAAGTAATTTAATCCTTTCTTTTATTTTTTTCATTTTCGGCCAAAACACTACGTAGTTCACACATCAAGGGCAAGTTGTCTTCAATTTGGCGAAACTCATAATTAATCTAACCTCCCTGAAGAAGCTCAAGATGTTGACTTCATTCTTCTACCGAGTTCTTTATTAGGGACTGTAAATCTTTCCTACAATCACGCCTCTCGGCTCGCGTATTTCTCTCGCAATTTTCTGTTGAAGCAGGAATGGTGGGAATTTTTTGGGAAGGAACTGACCCTGTTTTTAGCAACCTAACAGTTCAGATTGTAAATCTCTTTCAAAATCACTAGGCAGAAAATGTTCCGAACAAATGCGAGCTGTATTCGAGTTAAACACATCTTTCCTTTTACAAAAATGTACCCATTGTTTGTGCAGAGACGGGTCTTTTGGGAATCTGTAAAGTGACAACTTTCATTTGTTTGCGTCCCGGACATGATTTGTACAGCCTGCTACTGCACAGCTCGGCATTCTAGCACCTTTTAACACCACTCACAGAAGCTAGGCCTAAACACAAGAACACACTTCACTCACACACGAGTTCACAGGTTGTAAAACATTCTGATAAGATGAAAATAAACATTCACCTGACCTACAGACCGATAGTAATACACCGAACTTCACTACTCTTGACTGGTTACCGTGGGAAACAGTACAGGCCGGACGTTTGTTTTAGACGAGTGAAAAATCTTAATGGAAGCCTGGAGGCGAGTTACTATACTGTGATTTACAAACGATGCTCGTTGAAAACTGTCATCCGCTTGATGGGTGAGGTGAGGAGTGGAGACGAGAGGGGTAACGGTCTCCAAGGCAACAGTGTGCAATGTTGCAACGTATGCCGACACAACAGTAAGCACATGAGTAGTGTATTTGTAAGAGTTCTATACCCACCGCCACCTCACCCACCTCACAAGATGGCGGCCATAGCTTAACTTAATCTAGCCTTACCTAACAAGATGGTGGCTGTAGGTTAACTTAACCTAGCCTAACCTAAAAAGCTGGCGGCATTAGGTTAATTAATCTAGCCTAACCTAACAAAATGGCGGTGGTAGCTTAACTTAAGGGCCTAACTACACTTTTGTTGATATTTCCTGAACCCCTAATGGGATTTTGACAAATGAGGTGTCAAATTACTCGGGCAGACACCCCCTTTCCTATGGACAACTTATTTCCACCCCAAAATAAAACCTACCCCTACTAGGGGGGGGGGGGGGAAATAATATTATTTTTAGTAAATGTCGCTTTCCAAGTGCGACATGTGAGAGGGTGAATGCTAATATGAAATTAAACGTTATTCCACATGTAAAACATGCAGTCTTGCATGCCGCTATGATTTAACGTTTGTTTTGTTTCTGTTTTTATGCATGCGCACTTTAGGTTTATTGTAAGAGGGCGGGCTTTTTGAATAATGAATTATAGATAAGTTATTTTTAAACAAATTAACCAAAAGATCCAAAACTAATAGGTCATCGGCCTTTTAATATCTCATGAACCAAGAAGGCTAGGGACTTGTTTGAGGGGTCGTTGGACTTGGGTGACGCCCTGTTTTAGAATGTATTATTCATTTTTGTCAAAAGGGCCTAACTACACTTTTGTTAATATCTCACTAACTAATAATCAGAGAGGGTCAAGTAAGGTGTCATAGGACTCAGGATGGCCAACCCTTTTCCATGGCCAATGAATCTACCCAAATCTACCTAATCTACCCAAAGCACTGAACTCTTGTATACCCAAAAGACCCAAAACAGCAAGGTCATTGACCTAAGATTTTATAAACTAATAATCAGAGAGGGTCAAGTGAAGTGTCATAGGACTCGGAATGGCCAACCGTTTCCCATGACCAACGAATTTACCCAAAAGATCCAAAACAGCAAGGTCATCGACCTAAGATTTTATAAACTTATCATCAGAGAGGGTCAAGTGAGGTGTCATAGGACTTAGAATGGTTAATGCTTCCCATGACCAATGAATTTTCCCAAAAAATCCAAAACAGCAAGGTCATTGACCTGAGATTTTATAAACTAATAATCATTTGAGGTGTCATAGGACTTAGAATGGTCAACCTTTTCCCATGGTCAATGAATTTACCCAAAATACCCAATACATCAAGGTCATCGACCTAAGATTTTATAAACTAATAATCGGATACGAACATGTGAGATGTTTACCATGAGTGATGAAACAAGCTAGGTAAAGGAAGGATTTGTGTAGGCTACATGTATGGTGACTGACAAGTCTTTCGCCATTGGAACTTGTTTTCAGATCAAACTGCAGTACAGAGAGAGTATAGGATTCAGGCATGGGTTAATAAATGACAAACGGTGTACACAAAATGTGATTTATCGATACAAGAATTAAGAGTAGACTATCTTTAATTGATTGGTTAAAGAGGATAGCTAAAGCACAAAATGGTGACTACATTGAACTAAACTGAACCAAGCTGAATCAAATCCAACTAAACCGAACTAAACCGAACCAAACCTAATCGAAAACAAGCCAAGGGTTTAAGTGTAAAAATTGCAGGTGGATGTGGCCATTGGTGATGTTAAAAAGGAAAGGGATAACGCACTGCCTATAGAGGTTACGGTAAAGCTAATACATGGTGCTAATGCACACACACCCAAGTACATGAACCACACACAACTATCATATGCTGTTGTTTATGGGTTGACTGTTAAAACCTGCTCAGTGGTTACTGGGACAAGATGGTCGCTATACACAACAAGCTTTAAATACTTGAGGTTAATAATCTATACACACACACTCGCTTGTTCTAACCTAAACTGTCTTGCTGGGAGTGCTCACACAGTAGGCAAATGACAGAAATGCTTGGCTAACAGAAATACAATCCTTTTCGGTTGTCTAATGTTACCAGCTAACCATTTCGTGCTGCAGTGGCGAGCACATGTGCCTCTTGCACTGGAGATCTTAAATCGATTTCTAGCTTTGAGGCCTAGAACGAATCAAACTAAGAAGAAAGGGCATGGTGGCGCATTGCTTAAGCTGTTAGCCTTTCACTCAGGTAGACTAGGGTTTGATTTCAGGTTAATATGCATGTAATAAACATATTTTAAAAAAAGCAGAGATAATGTTTAAAACTGATTACACTTGTCTCTTTTCAAATTATTAATTGGATTATAAATACATAGGTGGACTGGGTTTGATATACAGTTAATGCTGCCTATCGCTCACTAGACTGTAAGAAAGCCAAAAGAGCAACAGGCGTAGGTAGAGCAGTGGTAAAATCGCTATATGTAGAGAACTACTAGCGGTTTTATGAACTGACAAATCTATATCACATAAACAGTGCAGGTTACAATCCAGCAACCATAATTTGTATCTTGTGGAACAGAGAAAATGCACTTTTGCCTTGATGGATAACAAATGTGTGCAGACGAATGACCAACGCATTAGCCTACCATGGGGTTATATCCACGAGGAGGAGGTGTGATTTCTATATTTTATTGTTTAGATACATGGCTTTTTTTAACCAGTGGATTTAGTAGATTTAGTATTTTGTAAATATTCATTTTTGTAATTGTAAATAGATAATTTTTTGTAAATAGTGAAAACCATTTTTATTTGTAATGGTAAATGTTAAATGTATAACTAAAAGTTCTTTGGGATGAGTGTGCAGGTTAATGATGTTTCTGGAGGGTATGGTTGTGTGAATGTATGACTACACAGAAAGAGAGAGAGAGTGTAAAACAGCCTTACCTGCAGTAGTAGTAGTAGTAGTAGTAGACATCTATGTTATGCAAACACATAGACAGACTGTACCATCACCATCGTCAAGCACTCACTTTAACACCATTTACAAAAACTTAAAATGAAAAAATCATGTTTCGCAAATATGAACTTTTGACATACCGTATACAAAATAAAAATAAAATGTGTAAACAACAAATTGGAAAATCCATGCTTCCATATCATGAAATTCAAAAACTTCAAACTGACATTTTTTTAATGCAAAGGAAAATTGACAAATTGCAATGTGAAATATAAAAATGAGCAAATGGCTATCATTATTTTAAAGGAAGTGGTTTAGTCAATGTATACTGGAAAAAGTGTTGTAAACACTCAAGTCCACAAGACTAATTAAATTAGTAACTGCGAGGTTGGCCGAGTGGTTAAGGTGTTTGACTTAAGTTCAGATTTCCTGTACAAGGAAGCAAGGGTTCGAATCCCTTATCTGACTTAACTATTGCCTTAACATGGCTTGGCCACACTGTATTATTATGATACTCGGTACACAAACCATAGATGGAGTGCATTGTTTAAGACCACTCTCTTTCTGAACATAGTCAGAGACTGTTGATGGTTAACAATTGCATTAATAGTGGGACATGGGGATAGCAATTAAGAAAAACAGACAATACCCACACACTATTTTTATTTATTTAATGTAAGTACTTGTACAATAGTTATATAGAAAATACAACTTTCTTTTGTCTATTACTATCTAGTCCTTTTTCAATAAACTTGCATATCAAGGGCAGATGTTTTTGTAGTTCAGCCCCTTAAAACAACAACAACAACACTATCTCTTGCATAGTCTGTGATGTTGATGACTCTTGAGACGTAGAAGATGGATTAAACATAACTTTTACAACAAGGGTTAAATGTTGCTCAATAAACAATGCACTATTTTGAGTAGCAACATTGGCTCAGCGGTCTAGCTGTATGCCTCTCACCAAGGCGGTCCGGGTTCGATTCCCGGTCAATGCATGTGAGATTTTCGATGTGAAATGCCATGTCCTGTGGTTCGGATTCCACGTAAAAAGGAGGTCCCGTGGCTCATAATCACAAGATTCACGGTCACGTAAAACTACAATCTTCCTTCCTTTTGAGTAGCAACATTTTTCTCTTGTACTAACTTTTTAGCATTCTGATGATTTTTTGTCAACACTAGTGTTTTGTCTGGAGCACTACATTGATGATCACTCACACTTATAACCACACCATTTCTACTTTTCATGTCGCCTCGACATCTTGTTGACCTCTGTTTTGAGCATTGCCAGAATATTATTCCTTTTACATTGTGTCGTTTATAGTTATAAGAGTAGCCTTTATAGAGTACACGTTGTTTACCTCGGTTAGTTGTAGTAAGTTCCATAGTAGCAACTAACCTGTTAGTATGATTTGCACACTACAAAGGTTATAACTGTTCTGGCAATAGAATTATTTAGCGTTGGCTTTTATATTTAATATGTACAGTTTAAAGTGACAGCAAAAGTGAGAGCAAAGTCATAGCAAAGTGGTAGAAAATATTACATGTATTGTTAAGAAATAGTTTAAGCGGTTATTTGGATCCATTACATAATAATTGTGGCATGACGTAGCTCATTTTCTATATTCAACAGTTCTTTCTCATATTTAGTATGACCATCCTGTTTACATGCATGTAAGTGCTAAGGCCGCTGGATTAGCTTACTGGGATTGTTCCAATAAATAAATTTAACAAATGACTTTTAGGGGTAAACAGAGCATTACCATTATCTTTATCATCATCATCCTCAGCATCTGTATCACTATTATTATAATCACCATCATTGCGATCAACATTATCCTCAACATCACTAAAACTATTCAATTTCTTTTGTATCTTTTCCACAGAGACCTCTCCCATAGTCTGTGTTGACTTTGATAGTGTTGAGGGTTTCTTAGACTTTGACAACTGTCCTAACATGACTTTTTGAGGACATGATAAGTACTTTTTAACACACTTGAACTCGCTTTTTAGCATTTTCATGATTTTTTGTAAACAGCAACCGTGGTTTGTTTGGAGCACTGCATTGATGAACACTCACACTTAAAACCTTTCCATTTTTACTTTTTAGATTGCCTCGACATTCTGTTGACCTCTCTTTCGAGCATCGCCAGAATATTATTCCATTCACATTCTGACGATTATAGTTATAAGAGTAGCCTTGATAGAGTGCACGTTGCCTACCTTTGTTGGTTGTAGTAATTTCCATAGTAGTAACTGACCTGTCAGTATGATGTTCACACTACAAAGGTTACAACTGTTCTGGTGATAGAGTGACTTACCATAAGCTTATATATTGGCTTATGTTTTGGCTTTTATGTTGGCTTATGTATTGGCTTTCGTATCGGCTTTTGTATTGGCTTGCGTATTGGCTTTTGTGTTGGATGACATATCGGCTTTTGTGTTGGCTTATTTGACAAGTTATTTTTCTACAGATGCATGTACTAAACAGTATGTTGATATATACAGCTTATGACGTACCAAAGGAGATTATGACATGCAAAATAAACGATGGCTTGTGTGTTGGCTTTTATGTTGGCTTATGTATTGGCTTTTGTGTTTGCTTTTGCGTTGGCTTTTGTATTGGCTTATGTATTGGCTTTAGTGTTGGCTTATATCGGCTTTTTGTGCTTTGGCTTATTTGACAAGTTATTTTTGTCAATGTATTTAGTGGATTTTTTTCTTGGTTTTGGAAAGTATCTCAAAGAAAGGAAATATTTAAAGACTTAACCTCAGCGCACCTAAAATAACCAAAGTTTGCCTAACCTAACCTTGTCACGTGACATGCGTTTGATTTGTTGTGTGAAAAAGACCGTAAACAAACCCAGTGGATTGAAACTCATGTGCAACTAGAGTGGAATCAAGGAACCATTTCAAATAAGCACCTGGACATGGTCATGAAAGCCCACTTGTCCTCTGGCCATGTGGTATTTGTGCAAGGTAGTGAAAAACGTCAGTGGCTACAACCATTTTTAGCGTCTTACTGTCAATGTATCGATTTAATGGACTTGGGCTGTCCCTCGCTGCAAACACTCATGGACCGCTGCCCCCTGTGACAATATAGCCCATAAAGCCATGGCACAGGTGTGGCAATTGTTTCATTGGCTAACCACCAATGCCTGCTGGGAGTTGTTAAATAAAATTAAAACTCTAGGTTTACCTGTGAATGACACCAGTGAGATTTCTACAAGCGACGTGTAAACATCTACATTATACCATGGAGAGAGGGGATGCTACCGATAAAGCCATTGGCAAATTCTTTGTGTGCAAAAAGAAACTAGACAGTTTTACCAAAGTAGAATTTGGCTCTTCCAAAATCGTTCATATATTATGTTGCAGCAAATGCCGTGAAAGAAATCTGGCAACATGTACCAAAATCATGGACTCAAGACCCTGTGTTAAGTGAATTGCAACTATGTACAGATTATGATCACCATAAGCAAGTGGCCACGGCAACAATACCCTCTATGCGACAGTGTGCTACTTGCCAGCTGGTCAAACTGTATCACGGTCATAAAAGTCAGTGTAAAGACTTTCTTTCCTCATACCACGGGTGTGATGGCGAGAAAAAAGCAACAACATCAACATCGTCTACAGAGGAGGAAGAGAAAAATCAAACCTTTTCTCCACCTATGGAAAAGGATATGTCAAACTTGTACTGGTCATGGCGTCATTGACAAAGTCATTCAATACTTACCTTTTAAAATCCATCTTCCTGGTTATCGTTTTTCTGGTCCTGGAACAAAGCTGAATCAACGTTTGCAACGTGGTGATGTACCTATTAATCCTTCGGATCAAGCATGCAAATAACATGACCTTTCTTATCACCATAGTCATCCTGGTTTAAGACATGTGGCAGATAAATTGGTATTGAAAAAAGCTAAACAACGTTTAACCTCCTGTGATGCCTCAGTGGGAGAAAGGTTGGCAGCCCTCATTGTGATTAGTGCTATAAAAGGAAAGTTAATGATGAGTGGACATGAACATTGAAAAGGATTGAGGAATTGGTATTTATTTGTATTCTATTTTGTAAAGCCCTATTTGTTGCGAAATAAAAACAAGGTTTACCAGATCACAATGTATTTTAATTTTTAAAAATGGTGACAGCCATTTCATTATTTTCACACATGAATATTTACAATTTTCACTTTACATATTTGTACATTCCCCTTGTTTAGTTCACACATTCTGTACATTTTGTTGTTGTTGTGAAATAAAAATAAGTTTCACCAGATCACTATATCTTTTAATTTTAAAAATGGTGATAGCCATTTCATTATTTTCACACATGGATATTTACAAATTTCACTTTTCATTTTTTTACATTTCCCTTGTTTAGTTCACACATTCTGTACATTTTGTTGTTCTTGTAAAATAAAAAATAAGGTTTACCAGATCACAATGTCTTTTAATTTTAAAATGGTGATAGCCATTTCACTTTATCACACATGGATATTTACAATTTCCACTTGACATTTTTACATTCCCCTTGTTTAGTTCACACATTCTGTACATTTATTAAAATCTTTTTCGTAATATAAAAAGCAAACATGTTACACTAAAATGTATTACTTATATTATTTTTAGAAAACTACAGTAGCCTAACATTATACATTCTACTTACAGTTTTTACAAAAATATTACAATATAAAACACACTACAAATATCACAATATAGCGATCATTAGACTTAAGTAAAGTAATAGTCGTCAATGCGACTATTTCCCCAAGCAAGAGTATCAAATGTGTTGGGTATAATGAATCGTTTGTTGTGTTCATTACTTAAAGCAACTTTGTTCAGCAAATTGGTATGTAGCTGATGATTTTTACTTTTAAATACACACATTTTCTTATATAATACAGGTGGGTTACTAACTATACAGTTTTTATAATCATATCTAACGCTTTACTAACAACATTCTTTTTTACGCCTTTTAATTTTTTGTTACTACATCATCAATTGTCATATAGCTGTATGATTTAGATTTTGTGCCTACAAAGGTGTCTATAACAACACCAGCACATTCATCATTAAATTTTCCAGGAACCTTTTTGTTTACAAGAGGTAAATAGTAAATATTATCCTCGGGATAGTCACTTGTATCAAACCTATTTAGCTCAGTTTTGATATCCTCATAAAAATCATCAGTTTTAAACTCATAAATAAAGGAGTCTGTGTCTGTATAGAGTAATTTAGCATTATCATGATAGTTTTCATTACATAATCATAGTGAAATTCATACATAAGTGTTTTTGACAATTCCAGAATGGTGTAACCCACATAAATGGGTTTGTTGTAAGTTACTTTAAGATGATTCATTTGTATTACAACTAAATCCTCATGAATAATTGAACAGCTATGAGAGTTAGGCTTGCTTATTAAGTTGCTCGCACCATACCTTTTACCATCATTCTCCCACTTTGTTATCAGCTTTACATCAACTCGCTTATCAACATTCTCCATAGTCTTTCCAGAAACACTATTATTCATGAGTTTATAAAAATCTTTTTCAAAAGCGTTTGTTGACTGTGTTCTTAAATTATTGTTTAGATCAATATACGGTTTGAGCCATGCTGACTGATGAAATTGTAATACGCGATGAATTTTCGTTAATTTCAATCCATGCTGTAGACACTGTTTCAAGTTTTGATAATGTATTACATATTTGCATTTATCATTCTAATTAGCAATTAACATTTTCGTTCGTGATGTGAAGTACGGAGATTTCATAGTCTCAGGACAGAATGGTAAATCATTATGATCATCATGTATCTCTTTAGGGTACTCAAGATTTACCTCTAAAATATATCCTTTATCATTGTTATCATTTAGAGTGTTAACATGTAAGACATCAATTTCAGATTGTGTCAGCCAGCAAAAATCTTTCAGTGGTAGAAATTGACTCATAGCCCAAACATATCGGTTATTTGCATCGAGGTAGACAAGGCGCTCGATAGAGTACCACATGATCTCATCTGGCTGGCACTGAGGCTACACGGTGTACCAGAAGCCTATGTAAACTGGGTGAAACTTCTGTACCGAAAGACAACAAGCTCAGTGCCGTGTGCAGCAGGAATGTCCGATACCTTCCAAATCACTGTTGGTGTCCATCAAGGATCAGCCTTGTCCCCCTTGCTCTTCATACTCTGTATGAACGCCATCACAAATGACATCCAAACCAGGCATCCATGGACATTATTATATGCGGATGATGTCATGATAGCTAACGAGACCCGTGGGCACCTCGAACAGCAAGTACAAGAGTGGAAGATGCGTCTTGAAGAATTTGGGATGAAATTGAACCTGAAGAAAACGGAATACCTGGAATGATGTGACCAAACTGAAGGCACGATCACTGTTGGTGAGGTTCAACTTAATAAAGTGACCCAATTCAAATACCTTGGGTCATGCATCACCTCAGACTGCAGCACGATTCCTGATGTCAAAACAAGAGTCACTGCCGCATGGATGAAATGGCGCCAAGTTACTGGAGTCCTATGCGATAAGAAAATTCTATTACATTTAAAATCTAAGGTATATCGCACAGTGATTAGACCGGTGGCCCTTCATGGATCTGAATGCTGGCCTACAACATCGAAGCACGAACAGGCACTTCATGTAATGGAAATGAAGATGTTGCGGTGGTCCAATGGTATGACTCGACTGGACCATATTAGGAATGTTGCCGTGCGGAAGGATTTCAAGGTTGCCCCAATCACAGAGAAAATGCGTAAATCACGTCTGCGGTGGTATGGACATGTGCTCCGTAGCAGTGAAACATCAGTTGTTAAGACTGCCCTTCAACTAAATTTGGAGGGTCGTCGACCTCGAGGGCGACCTCAAACACGCTGGTTGGATAGGGTGAGAGATGACATGCGGCTCACTAAGCTCCGCCCCCGAGACGCTATGGATCGATTGAAGTAGAGGAAACATTGCAGGAAGGCAGACCCCACATAAGTGGGAAAATGCAAAGAAGATGATGAGACAATATACTTTGACTCTTCACAAGGGTTGTAGTTAGGCATGTATTTATTATTTGCTTTAGAATACCGACCACTACATTGGCTTAATCCACCTCGAATTGATGATTTTATAAAATTAATCATGTCTATATCAGTCATCAATTCTAAATTTACTTTCGTTTTTTTTTTCAACATTGAACTGAAACTTAACCCAGGAGCAGTAAAATACTGGCAAGGATCAAGGTCGTAAGTTTTCATACAACCATTCCGAAAATTTTCAAAAACATCTGCTAATAATAACACATCTGTCTTCAAATATATGTCTGAAAATTCACCTAAAGGTTGAATGTTAAACTGTGTCCATACACGATGTGCATGTAAATATTCCTGATCACTGATATGACTTGTGTTTAAGGAACTGTAAAATGCATCTTTTGGTGGTAAAGAACACTCCTAAAGACGTTCCACACAGTTAATATATTCATAAGGGAATATACCCTTTTGACGAATTAAATCAAAATCATCTTTTTCAGGAAAGACACGTTGAATTTCACAAAACTGATCTGATTTTAAATTACTAGCAAGTTTATCAAGAATACTTGGCATAAAGCGGAATGAATCTAAAAATCGCAGTTTTATAGTTTTTTATTGTCAGTTTTGTTATATTTTGTGAACGATATGTATTGTTGCTTATTATTTGCAATCACATCGATTTTTACATCTGAAGCTCCAAATTCTTTAACGATAAAGTGGTTATCGTATTTGCTACCGTTATGTAGAATGACTGGAATGAATTTACTTACTCTATACTTTAAATTACATTCTTGGTGAGCAGCACCACGATATTTTTCTGTTAAATGGTCATGATCGCGAACCATATCTGTATATAAACATTCACCACATATAAAACAATTTGTTTCAGTTTCAAAACACATTTGCTGTGATGATGTTAGTGGCTCCATTGGAATGCTAGTATTTAAAATAGAAGATATACGAACTGCATCTTTTTCAAGCCTTTCCATAACAACTTTAGGTGCATCAGTTCCTCTATAGAACTCAAACTTATTTAAAGAGTCATAACTACATTTAATATAATATGCAAAGCTGAAAGGTTCATGAATGTGAGTGAGTAGTGTTGGTAAAAGGTTTGGCTGGATTCGATGAACATGTATTAAAAGGTTTTAGCAAAGCTTCAAAGTCAGCATATATAATAAATGATACTCGAAGCTGTTTCTCATAGTCCTTAAATTTTAGAATGTTATTTTTAGGAGTAGGCAATACCGTACAAACATGATTACAACCCCATTTTAGATGGTGAGTTAGATGATCCTCTTTTCTAAAATATAGTAAACAACCATCAATAACCACTTTTTACCATTACATTTTGATAGCTGACTACTGACAAGTCTACTTAAATGTTTTATCCAACAATAGTGGGCATTTTCACCTTTAGTTATGTATAGTAAATTTACATGATTATCCTTTTTTTCCTGAGTATAATATAGAGGACCTACTATACTCTTGTTTTCAATTTCATAAACATTAATACTTACATTGTTCAGCTCTTCAAAACGTTTAATGCCTTTTATCGTCATAGGAAATTCTATTTCTTTTAGATCTAACACTGAGGAATAGTGAGGATATGGATGATCTATCCATATGCTCTACTGCTGGATGGAGAGCTGAGGTTACAGCCCACGCAAAACATGCTTGATCACTATTCAAAACGTTTACACAAGCTTTCTTCCGTTGATCCATTCAGGTAAATCAATGTATGATGATGCTCGAAGGGGGTTATATTTATTCGTGTTGGTTTCTAAATAAAGTACTTCAACCAACGCCCAGCCTGACTTCCTTTCCTGGAACCCTTCACTCTTTACAATGATAGCACTTGCAATATTTTGGTACATATCACTGATATTAGTTGATTCACTAACAATTATGTTTTTTGTATCAAAGGATTTGATATCCATAATTTCACCTTCACTCCCAGTTTTTACATACAGCCCAAAGAGTTCGAAATTCATTTTAAACGTTTTATGCTTCACTAAAACATTATCTACCAAGCCAAACACACTAGGTTTAACATCCTGTAAAAATGTTTCAATACTTTGAGTTATTTCTTCACTATGAAGTCTGTAACTAGCAATTCGACTTTTAAACGCACTACCAATTTGTTGAATATTCGCAGGATTTCTTTCATGGCAAGCGTTATTTTTTTGATTAATACTGAGTAAATGTCCATGAAGGATTGAAAAAGGTATATCAATATTACATGCATCACAATGCGTTATCGAAGGTTCACCATTCTTCATTCTTTTTGTTGTACAAATATTTTCACAATCTTGAGAACGTTTACGCTTTTGAGCGTGCTTTTGGTGCTTTTTAGCACCACATTTGTTAAAAGGTTCCGTGCTAGTTGATGGTTTTGCAGTTCTTAATTCCTGTTGCTCACCATGCACTTCAACCATGTGGGATTGATATCGCTTTACACCAGAAAACCCAAGTTCACAAACTGAACACGAAAATGGTGCTGAACTAACATGTATTAAATTTACATGACGTGCAAGATTATCCTGTCTGTTAAATGTGGTAGCACAATGTCTGCACACAAACAGTTTAAGGTTATGTTTAGCGTCTGCATGGCGTTGAAGGCTGTCAGGTCTTGAAAACTGTTTATTACATTTACCACACTTGTACATAGTGATCACTTTCCAAATTACCTATAATAGAAAGAAATCATAAATATTAATAAAAAAATAAAACAAAGTAATAGAAAATATGTTGATTAAATTACAGTCAATGGTTATATTAGAGTATTTTAATTGATCGTCTGTGGACTCTCAGCAAGTCTATTTTCACGTAGTTTCAATCATGGTTAACAGGTATCATTGTCACTGCCACCTAGTAGTGAACGTTGAAGCTTGATAGAGCATTAATCAAATCTAACCTACAAATTTAGCTTTACACACAATTGTCAAGTAGTTCCAACTTTGGCTATCAAGTATACCATTGTCACTGACACCTAACGGTGAACGTTCGGACTTAATAGAGTGTTAAAGATACATTTCACTTGATCTCTTGATTTTTAAATAATAGAAACCAGCGGCCGTCAGTTAATTGAGCTAAGTGTGACGTCATAGCCAGTCTTAAAACAAGTCTAAACTTGTAGAACATATCACGTGATAGAAACCAGCGGCCGTCAGTTATGTGAGCTAAGAGTAACGTCATAGCTAGTCTTAAAGCAAGTCTAGACTTGTAGAACATGTCACGTGATAGAAACCAACACCCGGCAATTAAGTGGGTTAAGTGTGACGTCATAGCCAGTCTTAAAGCAAGTCTAAACTTGTAAAACATGTCAAGTGATAAGGTTAAGTTAGGTAAAGTTAGGTTATGTTAGGTGAACTGAGGTTAAGTCTTGAAATATTCCCTCTGTCACTGACATCTAGCAACGAACATTCGGACTTAATAGAGCAGTAATCAAAATCTAACCTACAAATTTAGCTTTACACACCATGGTCAAGTAGTTCCAACTTTAACTACAAAATACGCCATTGTCACTGACATCTAGTGGTGAACATTGGAAAATATCACTCGAGCTGTTTAAAAGTTATTAGAGGGGGTACTTACCTTTAATAATTTATCAACTGCTGTCACTGAATGAACAAGGTATAGGAATCGGTTAACCTACAGATACCCAATTATCTGTAAACAAATAAATCAATCAATCAAGAAATACAATCCAATCAATAACTTCAACATCAATTAGTAATAAAAGACTACAATCCATTAATAATAAGTAATCACCTTGCAAAATAATTTAATGATTTTCTACTAAAAGGCTTTTTTTGCAACTCTTGAGCAGTAATATTGGCAACTCAAACTAACACTTGGGGCGCTGCGGTCGTCTGGATAAGTAGGGTAAAATTACTCAATAACACGCGTTTGATATAGAACACTTTTTATTTTTCGGTTATAATCAGTAAATGTGGTCACTAAAATAATGACAGTGTTATTTTCAATTGTAAATATGTATAACTGTGCGATACACGTGATCTAATTTGTGTGTTCCACTGGATTTTATGTGTGAATTGCATATTATCAAGCATTGGTTGTCTGCTGGTATTTGTTTTTGTGCAGTTCGAGCCATGGCGCTGTTACGTTTAAAAGCTATATTTGAGTTTGCTCACTGTACCATAGACTCTAGAAATTATTTGCTGCTTGCTAGGGCGAAGGGATGAGTTTAACTTGTATTAAAACTCGGGGTAGAGAGGAATTGCTTGATTTGGATGGTATTTACCCTGCGAAGTCAACTTAGGCCTATATGACTCGTAGTGGAATGGCTCGGATATCGCAGACCGAGGTGATGACGGTTGGTAGGGTTATTGGAAATGAACTAGGGAGCGGGAAAGGATACCTGACTGATGAAGCATGGCTGTCCTCGACTGGTGTAGGCCTATGCTTGGCGAGACTGTGCTTGGCTGTCTATATAGGTGCGGCTTGGCACGGCGTAAGTGAACAATCCGTCCTGTCGTCGGTGAGTGTAGTGGTGAGTGGTCCAACCCGCTCTTGCCCCCCGTCTTTATTTGGTATCGTCACCTTTCGGCTATTGCTATTTGCATCTTTTGGAAAGTGATGAAAACGTATATCCGCAGCCCTCTTATACATCGACTTACAGCCGTAAACTGAGCAATATACTTTGCTTGTACTCATTTTGCACTCTTATCAACGAGTAAAACTTATTACTTATGTATACTCACGAAGAATTTATCACGATCTGCTTACCAATACAAGAAACCATATACAAACAGTCACCACGTGGCAAATGTACCCTACTTCGTAAGTTTCTCATTTTTACCGCTAGATGTCATATCAGATAGCTGGAGTTGCCAATAGCACTGTTCACTCGTAGCGAGTAATGAAGACAGACAGTAGGGGGGTATATGACACCTCTCTTATATAGGCTCTCATCGCTCGTGTCAGCAGTTTTTGCAGATCATTGCAATTCCTTTCCCATACACCTGCCAGTCCAAAGTACGCTAGGAACACCTGTGCAATATCCAATGACTGCTAACGTTGCATTACCCATTGTCAAGATGAACACCTGCGGTTTTAAATTACTGTAGCGTCTGTCATAGCAACAGAACTGTGTGCTCTCTGCCATGTCAGCAACATAACACCGGAAGGAACACCTGTGTAATATCCAATGACTGCTAACTTAGCATTATCCATTGTCAAGATGAACACCTGCGGTTTTAAATTACTGCAGCGTCAGTCATAGCAACAGAACTGTGTGTTCTCTGCCATGTCAGCAACATGACACCGGAAATAACAAGACGGCTTACAACCCGTACCATTTCTTCAGTTTTAACATTTTAAGAGCATGCATTATTCTCTTTCAACTACAAATGTGCCCTGTGTACTAGGGTTTGTGCATTAGCCCTAACGCTAAAACCTACCAACCCATCAGGAAATTTTTCATCTCTTAGAATTCATTCTTGTAGCTCAGAAACTGAGTGTATGTCACTCATGCCTTGAAGCCGCCATGTCGTAGGTAGCCGCATGTCAATCCCTCACCACTTCATCCGTAATTCAATTCCCAGTCGCTCCATGTTAGATTTGTGCTCAACAAAGCAGAGGCAGACAGGGTTTTCTCTGAGTACTCCAGTTTTTTCACTGTCACAATTTCATTCTAGCAACACTTTCCACTATTATTTAATTTCGTCTGTCATTCATTTAATCATTGTTCCAGGGGGAGTGCGATAGGCTTTAAGGGGGTGTCACCCCATGTCCTACCACCCCTCATACACGTCTCTAGCGGGTTGGCCATTCCGAGTCCTATGACACTTCACTTGATCCTCTCTGATTATTAGTTTATAAAATCTTAGGTCAATGACCTTGCTGTTTTGGGTCTTTTGGGTAGATTTATTGACCATGGAAAAGGGTTGGCCATCCTGAGTCCTATGACACCTTACTTGACCCTCTCTGATTATTAGTTAGTGAGATATTAACAAAAGTGTAGTTAGGCCCTTTTGACAAAAATGAATAATACATTCAAAAACAGGGCGTCACCCAAGTCCAACGACCCCTCATACAAGTCCCTAGCCTTCTTGGTGGATGAGATATTAAAAGGCCGATGACCTATTAGTTTTGGATCTTTTGGTTAATTTGTTTAAAAATAACTTATCTATAATTGATTATTCAAAAAGCCCGCCATCTTACAATAAACCTAAAGTGCGCATGCATAAAAACAAAAAACAAACGTTAAATCATTGCGGCATGCAGGACTCTGCATGTTTTACATGTGGAATAACGTTTAATTTCATATTAGCATTCACCCTCTCACATGTCGCACTTGGAAAGCGACATTTACTAAAAATAATATTATTTCACCCCCTAGTAGAGGTAGGTTTTATTTTGGGGTGGAAATAAGTTGTCCATAGGAAAGGGGGTGTCTGCCCAAGTAATTTGACACCTCATTTGTCAAAATCCCATTAGGGGTTCAGGAAATATCAACAAAAGTGTAGTTAGGCCCTTAAGTTAAGCTACGGCCGCCATTGTGTTAGGTTAGGGTAGATTAAGTTAACCTAATGCCGCCAGCTTGTTAGGTTAGGCTAGGTTAAGTTAACCTATAGCCGCCATCTTGTTAGGCTAGGTTAAGTTAAGCTATGGCCGCCATCTTGTGAGGTGGGTGAGGTGGCGGTGGGTATAGAACTCTTACAAATACACTACTCACATGGTTTGACGCAGTGTGTCTTCACTCGTCACGGTCATTAGAGCGCCAGGCAGGGGGCTAACTTACCCAGTATTTGTGTCTTCCTGCAAGCCTCTTGGAATGTTATGAGTCATGATCTGCCTCAGTGGCAACGCAGCATTTCACCACGTGCTAGCTTTGACAGCTGTCAGCAAGCTTTATTGGTAATTCAGGACATACAGTACCTGACTTAAGTTTGTGCCCTTAATTAGGCAATGGTCACTCAAGGTTCAATACCACCGTTGCAATATACCAGACTTGTCGGAATGAAGTATTCAGCAGTGAAGTTCCAACAATAGTTTCATTCTTCAAACTAGAAAGACCTGGTTACATACTAAGTTACAGCTTGACTTACGGACTAGATGTGAACATTGAGGGTAAATGGCTTCCGTCTTTTATAGTTTGGCAGAAGCGGTAAACACCCGAGAGGGTTCCAGAATACCTTTCTTGAAATACATGTCATGTTACGATAAGCCTGTTTATGACCCACTTACAGAAAGAGGAAGCTTCTAGAAGACCTTGCATACCTGGCTGTGTGTAAAAGCAATATTTCCTTGGAAAGCTGCTAAGTGAAATCGCTTGTAGTAGCAATCAGTTCCTCAAGGGAACGTTGTTAAGAAAGTGAACTCTCGCTTTCACTTAGCTAACATTGTTTTGTATCAACCAATTAGAATTGATATTTGGAGGAAGATTCCTCTATTTGTATGGTTTATGTGGGTAATGCCACTGTTATATGCGGGGAATATAACTCTTCCCCCCTTTGTTCCTTGTTACTGTCCTCATTAACATTTGATACCTTGATATTTCTCAATTTCCTCTTTTTACATACAAGATACAAATTATACAATCTTTTTCTAAATATTAACATTATGATACATATAATAATGAATATGATTATTCTATTAACAGGGGTAATTTCTTTTACGACATTATATATAGGAGCAAGAGGTTTCAAATCTAATTTTAATTCATTTACATCAAGGTGTGAATATTGAAATTGTATTTCATGCTTTACGTAGGGCTCCTTTTTGATATAGAGAAGAGGAAATTTATGAATATAATTAGTTGGTTTTGGTTCTAGAGTAACACTCATTGCTGAGATTGAACATGAATCATTTGAGTATACAATATTTGGTCCTGAAATATGAAGAGTCTTTTGATAATTAACACATGTTTGTAATAAGGTTTCTTCTTTTTTGCTAAAGAAGAGGATATGTTCATTATTTAGTGCTTGGAATAATTGTACATCATTATTTACTATAGCAAAATCACATCCTGTTGTTTTAGTTAAATTACAAGTTGTTATACGTGCATTATAATATACACATACATAAGATTGCGTACCCTTAGTACATGGTGTACTGGACCATTTTGACCCTGGTCCTTGTAAATAATATTTTTCAGAAGGAATTAATATAGTATTATCAATAGTAGGTGCAGGATAAATGGAGTACAATTGGTAATTATTAGCATCAGTAATAGGAACAGAAAGGATTACAATCAATTCAGTGTCCATCATTAACACTTGAGTTTTTGTGAATTTAAGGTTTTCATACAGGTGATAAGGGTCTGTATGTATTATCGATTGTGTAGGATAAATAGAATGTAAATGTTTTATGACATTGCGTAAATCCTCTTGAGAAAACAATTCCACACTGGTTATATCACTGAACGATATACTGATGGTACCTTCTAAGGTCTTGATGATTCTTCTTAATTTATTCACACATATTAAAACATATTGATATCGCTCTAAGAGGTCTATTTCAAAGTTTTCTTTTGTAACATATCTTTTATTATGCCCAGATTAAGATTGACATGGTCCATTACATCATAAAATTTCTTTGCAACTGAGTTACTAAATGACACTAGTTTATTAATATGCTGAATCTCTTTATTGTGACTTTTTCTTAATAAATCTATTAGGCCTTGCAGACTATCTAAGTCGTCTTGGTCCAAATTACCTCATATAAACTTTATTGCTTTTCCTAAGGCATGAATGAGACCTCTTTTGTTTCTACGAGTTGTTGGTAGGAGTTTATTTAATTCTTCACGAGTATCTTTTATAAGATTATTTAATTCAATAGATAAATATGGAAACGTATTATTAGCATTTAATACAAGGGTGGATACTGTATTTCTAGCATTGATATATGAGGTTAGTTAAATTAAAATGGAACATAAATTTGTGATAATTGTTGACTATTACTGCGGGTCCGAGTGAATCAGCGTAGAATCCTTGAGTTTCTACTTGTTTGACGTTAATTGAGCCATATCTTGAGAGGAATCTTAACCGACAGTAGTGGCTACGCTGGCTAACGCGCAGCATTAGGTCATGGGGCCAAGCTCTCTGCTGACTCGGTAGACGCGTGGGTTTGAGCCCCACCGTCGGCCGTCCTTGAAATGGTTTTCCGTGGTTTTCAACACAGGCAAATGCTGGGACGGTACCTTCTGACAGGCCACGGCCGCTTCCTTCCACAGCCCAGTTTCATTCACCATCATTCATTTCATCTCTCATTAACTCCTCTCATGAGGTTGGCGTCAGGAAGGGCATCCGGCCGTAAACACCATCGCCACAAAGACCTCCATCGCATCTCATCCCCGACCCCGTTGTAAAACGGGAATAATAAGGGGTAGACATGCATGCATCTTGAGAGGAATCTGAAAGAGAAAGTTTTTTTCTCTTAGGTTTTACATCTCGAAAATTTCTGACATGCACTTTGCCATTTTTCATTGTGCAGTAAATCCTATCATCCTCTATCTTTGTTATAACTCCTTCATTAAACAGATTTTTAGATTTTATTTCTGGTCAATGTTTTTTTTTTTTTTTTTTTTTTTTACATAAACAGTCTCTCCGATTTGATAGGAGTGTTGGAAAGTGGGATTGCTAGGTTTTATAGTATTTTCTTTTAAGATGCGGAGTTGATCACTTTGTCTTTGGATATATTCATTGATCTTAGGAGAGGGAGAAAAATGTGATCTAATGTGTTATAATAGGGTCCATAGAGGATGTTAAAAGGAGGTTTCTTGGTTGTTGAATGTATTGATGAATTATAATTCAAGATGGTGTTGATCAGGAGCTGAGCTAAGGGAGTGAATTTGTCATTATCCCTTGAGATACGTAGTTTTTTAAGCAATGTGGAGTTTAGTCTTTCCACAGGGGAGTTTGATGAGGAGTTCAAAGGGGTTGTTGCGTGGTATTCCACATTCGATGATTTACAATATTCTTTAGTTATTTTCAAACTCTTCGCCTTGATCATGCGTTATTTTCTTGGGTAGACCGTGATGTGAGAAATAGAATTGTAATTTGTTTAATGCAGCCAGAGCTGTGCCATCCGGCAATATGTAGGTTTGACCGTATTTGGAAAATACGTCAATAATTGTTAGAATTCGGGTTTGTTCAAAGTAGAACGTATCAATGTGAATCTGAGCAAAGGGGTAATCTGCCGTTATTGGGCCTTGATCTGTTACTTCGTTGGGGTGTCGTTCATATTTGTTTCGTTGACACAAGTTGCATTGATTAATTAAGTTCCTAACTTGTTCTCTTAAATGAGGCCAATAGTATTTTGTTTGCAAGTGCTCAATGGTTTCCGAGATTCCATTATGGTTAATTGAATGGTAATGTAAGATAACTTGTCTTTGTTTATCAGTGTATTCGACGTCCTCTAGGAATTTTGAAGTTCTGATAATTATGAGTTCTGATGTGAATAAAATCTGACAGGTTCTAATAAAGGGAATTGCCAAAGTAATATCATCAAAATAGACAGCATATCTATTTGCAGTAATGATTACTTTCAATAAGTGATCTCTTAAGTCTTGGTAAAGATTATCCTGGGTGACTATCAAAATGTGTCGGGTATGTTACTTAAAGAGCTTTTGTTCGATTATTTTTGGTGATTTTCCAATTTCGATAAAGAGTTGATTACGATTCTGATTTAAGTTTCTTTCAGAGACTTTTAGAGTGAAAATGGGATCTTCTTGATTTGAGTGTATCGTTTGATTATCAATATCATCCTGA
This sequence comes from Meconema thalassinum, assembly GCA_946902985.2. NCBI lineage: Eukaryota > Metazoa > Arthropoda > Insecta > Orthoptera > Tettigoniidae > Meconema > Meconema thalassinum. The sequence goes on from OX336400.1 coordinate 120,788,683, forward strand.
TATTTATCATTTCCTACTATGGCTACATTAGATTCTGTTTCTTCATTTGCATTAATTTCTATGCGTGAAAGGGCATCAGCGACAAAATTAGTTTTACCTTTTACATATTTAATGTCAAAATCAAACTCTTCGAGTTTAATTTTCCATCGGTGGAGCCTCGAACTTGGGTCTTTTAGAGTAAATAGCCACTGGAGTGGTATGTGGTCGCATTCCACTTGGAAATGTCGTCCCCAAATATAAGGTTTGAAATGTTTGCAACTATCTACTATACCGAGCAGTTCTCTTTCGATAGTTGAGTACCTTCGTTCGGCTGGATTGAGTGTTCTTGAATAATAAGCAACAGGGTGTCCTTTTTGTGAGAGAACACTTCCAATAGCAAAATCTGAACTATCAGTTGTCAATATGAAGGGTTCATTGAAATCTGGAAATGTTATGACAGGAGCATTCATAAGAAGCGTTTTATGTGTTTCGAATGCATTTTTATAATCTGGACTTTCAGTATCAATTTTTGAATTTTTTTAAGCAACGCGTTATGGGCTGCGCGACTTTTGCAAAGTCTTTAATGAATCTCCTATAAAAACCTGTTAATCCAAGAAATTGTTTGATTTCTTTTGTGGTTTTTGGAATAGGGTACTGTTTTACTGCTTTTAGTTTTTCTGGGTTGGGCTTTACTCCATCTTGTGTCACAATGTGACCTAAGAAAGCGACTTCTTTGTGCAAAAACTCCGTTTTATCCAACTGGATTTTTAGGTTGACTTCTTTGAGTTTTTGAAATACTTGTGATAAATGGTGCATATGTTCTTCTAGGGACTTACTATAGACTATTATGTCATCTATGTATACGAAACAGAATTTATACAAAGATGGGCGCAAAACATTGTCCATTACTCTTTGGAACGTGGCTGGTGCGTTTTAAGCCCAAAAGGCATACGCTGAAACATTAAATGTCGGTTATCAACCGTAAAAGCGGTTTTTTCTACTGATCTAGGGTCCAATTCTATTTGATGGAATCCCTGGGCCAAATCAATTGTGCTGAAATATGTACAGCGTCCTAAATTGTCGAGAATCTCTTCGATTCTTGGAAGTGGGTATTTATCTTCGATAGTTTTTTTGTTTAGTTGTCTAAAATCTATCACTAATCTCCACTTCTTTTGCCCTGAAGCGTCCAGCTTCTTTGGTACAATCCAGACTGGGTTACAATAAGGTGATTCACTAGGTGTGATAATACCTTGTTCTAAGATGGGGTGGATACCGATAATTTTTCTGGTAAACTGGATTTTCGTCCGTGGTACGTATGTAATGTTTTACTACATTGGTGAAAGATAAATCACATCCTGGGTAGTAAAATATAGCAGGATATTGAGAACAAAGTTTGTAGATTGCTTCTTTCTCTAGATCATTAGCATGTTGTGTTCTGAGATACTCTTTTATATACCTTAATGGTTTTAATGGAATTATTTTTTTAATTATTAATTATTAATTTAATGGAATTAATTTCTATTAGTTGAATGTCTACATTTTCGAGTGGTTTGACCAATATGGCTTAAATTGTGCTTCTATTTATTAATTTATGGCTAAAGTTGTTCTCTTAATTCTATATTTTTATCATGATAATTTTCTTGTTGGTGAATTAAGTCCATTTCTTCACAATAGGGAACTTCGTATTGAGTGTTCTCAACCCATTCTGCATTGAGGGGGTTTTCAGATTCTTCATGAGAATTAAGGTTACTTCTAATGGTAGACACGCCTGACATAGGCTTTGGGAAATTTTGATTTTGTGGGGTGAACCGTCTTCCAATGTTATTTGGAGTGGGGTAAGGACGATTCATTTGAAATGATGGTCTTGACATAGGAACATTTCTCTGTATAGAGTTTTGAGGAGCTTGTTGAGGTGTGCTGGGCTAACTTCGTCTCATTGGACTGTTGGACTGGTTTTGTGAATTTTGTGCATATACATTCTGTGATAATTGAGAGACTTGAGGTCTGTTGAATGGAGAGAATCCTGAAGATGCAAATGGATTATGATTAAAGCTACCAAAATTGTTAGGCAGTGGTTTTGAGTTGATAAATGGAGGTTTAAAAGGGATGGATCTGTCGAGAGGTGGTTTATGTCCTCCTCTAAATTGGTCCATATATTTTTCGTGAGCTCGTTCATTATCATATGACCTGCAAATTCTAAGTGCATGACTGAAATCGGTAATTTGAGCATAACGCAAGTATGCTCTATAAGGTTCCAAAATTCCGGCTTTAAAAGTGTTGAGTGGTAACTCGTCTATTTCTCTGAGTTTTAAATCTAGAATCTGGTCTCGGTAATTAAATTTACAAATACTCTTGTATCTGATAATCAAGGAATCAAGGTGTTCATGATAAGTGTTATACGATTCATTAGTTTTTTGAAAGCAATTCGAAATCTCTTGTCATAGGAGACGCTCATTTCTAACGTCACCGTATTTTCTTAATAATTTATCTTTGAATCTGTCATAATTGGTATTGGCATCTACATCTAATATACTGCGCGCTTCTCCTTTAAGCTTAGATTTAATTACATTAAATAAAAATTCATTAATTAATTCTGCATGAGGTATTCCCTGCGCTCTCTTGAAATTATTCAAAAAAGAGTCACATCGGGCAATAAAATAATCTAAACTACAGGTTGAACGGCCATCAAATTCGGGCAATAATTGAATATGTGCATATTCGAATTTAGTAAGCAATTCTGCTTCGGCCATTTTTACTTATTAACTTAAATAATAGTTACTTTCTTAAAAAATTAATTAATTGATATATTAATTATTGATTTATATTAAGATTCAAATATTATTGTATAAAATTGATATATTAATTATTATTAAAATTAAAATATTATTATGTAAAATTGATATATTAATTATTAATTTATATTAAAACTAGAATAAACCAGGCTATCTTAATTTGGGTTCACAAGAATATTTCTTTTGAACGTGAAATAGGCTTAGACCTCTGCACTTTGTTCAAAAAGAAAGACACTATGTAGAGAACTTGTATTGAATGTCCACTTACAGGCTTGAAAAGATGAACAGCAATTTCAGCATCCTCGGTCTGCAGCGGACAGCTGGGCAGCTTCTTCTTGAGAAAACAGCCAGACAGCTTCTCTCCTCGACGAGTCGGTTACTGCTGGTGAATGGTGGAATCGGCAGTTAGGTCCTGCTGGCGGTCAGAAAGGCCCCTTTGAAGTTGTGCAGTCACCTAAATTTTGTTTGGTAGAGCTGCAAAGCGGAAGACTTCTCCCAGGGTTGTCGTTCCTTCAACAGTTCCTTCTTGGTCTTCAGGCTAGGAAGACGCTGCTCGATCCCGGACGGGCCCCCACTTAAGTTTGTGCCCTTAATTAGGCAATGGTCACTCAAGGTTCAATACCACCTTTGCAATATACCAGACTTGTCGGAATGAAGTATTCAGCAGTGAAGTTCCAACAATAGTTTTATTCTTCAAATTAGAAAGACCTGGTTACGTACTAAGTTACAGCTTGACTTATGGACTAGATGTGAACATTGAGGGTAAATGGCTTCCGTCTTTTATAGTTTGGCAGAAGCGGTAAACACCCGAGAGGGTTCAAGAATACCTTTCTTGAAATACATGTCATGTTACGATAAGCTTGTTTATGACCCACTTACAGAAAGAGGAAGCTTCTAGAAGACCTTGCATACCTGGCTATGAGTAAAAGCAATATTTCCTTGGAAAGCTGTTAAGTGAAATCGCTTGTAGTAGCAATCAGTTCCTCAAGGGATCGTTGTTAAGAAAGTGAACTCTCGCTTTCACTTAGCTAACATTGTTTTGTATCAACTAATTAGAATTGATATTTGGAGGAAGATTCCTCTATTTGTATGGTTTATGTGGGTAATGCCACTGTTATATGCGGGGAATATAACTCCTGTGTTGTTATCAGCTGCCCCAAGCGATCCGATGATTGACAAATCTGTTTCACACTTCTGCTGAAGTACAGTCATTGGCAAATATAATGACGGTCTGTTCGTAACTACGTAACGTGTACTTCCGCCCGTCACACAATACTTCGACGTGGACTGTACTGTCTGCTCCAGTCTGGAATTCCATTACATCAGATCGGTGGTGACAAGTGTGAAGTGATAGGGTGAGAGAGTGAGTGTGTGTAGGTTCACCCGCAGGCTTCAAGGTCAAGGGCAATCGTCTAAAACTAACGTCCGGCCTGTACGTACGAGACCCAGCGTTGGAGCCCAATGACGTCATCTACGCGGCAAACTACTGCGCATCTCGCTCATGACACCTACCGTCTCTTCCAGTTACCGTGCTGGCAACTACCTTGAGCGCGTTATTCGCGGTACTGATGATTCCACTTTTGTAGGGGTTTTATGAATTTTAACTCACCTGAGTGATTATTTCAATTATAAACATAAGTCATGTTAAATCACAATGTTGATATACTGTACACTTTTAATTCATAGGAACATTAAAAAAATGCTATGTTTTTATTAGTTCAGTTCTCTACAAGTATCCCTAGGTACAGTTGTATGACGTATTTAACGAGTCTTACGTAGAATTAATAGTCCATACTAGTTATAAATTCAAGTATTTGTTTCAATGAAAGTCGCGGGCATCTCGACATACTGTAGTATAAAACAGTCCCCGATTCTTGGATGTAACGGGTTTTCTTGAGAACCACTTGATGGATTTTGATGCGGTATTCACCATTCTGTAAAGGATTTCTTGAGGAAGGTTTCTGTACAAAAGCATTCATTTGTGACCACAGCAAGCCTAGCAGTAACGATATCAGTGAATCGAGTCGAAGAAAAACCTGTCATCTGTGTGCCATTTTAGCTTACGCTGGATAAACCGTTAAAAATATATATATATAGGCCAACTATGAGTGTAAGAATTGGTCATCATGAAAAGTTCTACAAAATCGTCCGCGACAGCATATCTATATCATTAATACATCGCCCACAATAAGTTATTTTATGTTTTTATTTCTTCCAACAATCTCCATTCAGTGGAAATATAAATTACTAGCTTCGGAGCGAGTTTACGAGGTAGCGAGCAAGTCTATCACCTCAGCTTCGGCCTGCATCAACTTTCAAGTCGTGTTGAGTTAAGACTTCAGAGAAGAGTATACCGGTATGTGTTTGGAGTATCGCTGTTCACCTCGGCTTTGCTGAATTGCGTCTGGGACCTGCCGTCCGTGCACCTTTCAAGCTTACGCAGGGTAAACCGTTAAAATTACCGGGCGGGCTTCTAGTATGGGTATAATTGTAAATAGCTATGCTATATCAAATTCTTGACCATATCAAAAGCTAGTTCTTCCGTAAAATTGAGTAACATTATAATTAATTAGAAAAATACCGGTGTGATTTGTGCAACGAACAGTATAGAAATATCTTAAGGTCTTAAATGGCTCAATGGTAAGTAGTCCACTTCGTATTTTTGTGCGATTTTGAAACCTTTAATTCCTGAATTTGACAATATAATACAATTTCAATTTTATAAATAATTTCAGCAATAACAATGTGTACCGTACCTTCACAGCAGTCATGTGGGAGACCAGGTATTTCATAAGAGAATTAGCAAACAGTGTACCATATCTAAGTTTGTGAGCATTATCCTGATGGCATATGTGGGCTTACTTCAAAATGATTCGAGAATAAGTTTATATTATTGTACAAAATAGTCTACATTTTTATTCATTAAATCAGCTCTCTGACTATTTGAAAGCCATTTTCTACATCTGAAAATTAAAATATCGGTACGTGTTTGAAATGACATAATTTACATTTACTTATGCCTTAATTTTCAAAATGCATTGATATTATTTATATTTGAATTGCAACCAATGGCCATAGAAGGACATTTCAATTGAACGCCCGTAGGCTACCCAATTTCAATTAGTTCTGACTTTGGCTACCATACGTCACTGTCACTGACATCCAGCTGCGAACGTTGGAACTTGATGGAGTGTTTCTAACCAAATACCGTACAAATTGTGGCTACGCACTACCATTGTAGTGGTAGGTTCTTTTACATGATATAAATCTACGACATGTGCCCGTCGGCTTCACCTCCCCTCCAAAGGAAGGCATACTGAAGGATTTTAACGCTCTTAAAAATCCGACGACTTCGGCCGGGTTTGAACCCGCGATCTTGGGCATAGCAGTTCAGCATGCTACTGACTACGAAGCCATGCATAGATATCCTACCGAGACATGCTTCTGATTTATAACCGAATGGCTGCGTGGCTCAGCGGCAACGTTCTCGCCTGTTGTGTCCTAGGTTGCAGGATCTAATTCTGGCGCAGTCAACTGGCATTTGAGGGTGCGTAAATGCAAGGGAGCCGTGTCTGTAGATTTACTGGTACTTTAAAGATCCCCTTTGGGGCAAAAATCCGTCACCCCGGTGTCTCTAAAAGCCACAGTAGTTAAAAGGGACCTAAAACCAATAACATTATTATTGACTTATAACCAGTTAAAGACCTATTTCCGTTTTTGGTTTGAAAAGCTTTATAATACTAGCCTAAAACCCATACCTCAAGTCTTACCTTTCAGGGTCCTTTGGTCCTTTTTGTTATTTGAAGTCTAAATTATTTGAATGACTTCCCAGTTGGTCAACACGAATACACCGAATTAGATTGAGCGAGGAGTAACAATTAATCTCCCGGTGTAATTCATAATACAATAATTATTTATACACTTAATAAAACGTTTTTCATACAACCCACCTGCCTTCATGGCAAGAAGCATTTTATTTAGCGTATACATAATTCATGTATTTATATTTCAGGGACTATGACATAAATTGCCACTCGCCGCACAATCTAATTGGGTACCGTAAACTCGTGTTGACCGACTGAAAAGCGATCATATAGGTTACATAGCAACACTGAAATATGGCTTTTAATATTTGAATTGTTTATTGCACTGCACATCTCCTCTTGTAAAACACATGTTAAATTAAAGACATAACGGTTACACAATGATCACATACAGTAAATCCAGCAACAATAACATACACCAACACAGCGCAGTCGGCACATGATTGCTGGCTGCGTGAGAGTATTGTTGTCCGGCGGTGCGTGGCGGTAGAAAAATAAGAGCCACGTTTCGCGACTAGTTTTAAGGGGCGGAACTACGAGGTCATCTGCCCTTACTGCATAGGTAGATTGAGGTTATACGATGTCAAGAAGACGTGTCTATCTTCAAATGTGGAACCGGGCCGAAAGGCGACAACTGTACATCACCTAGTAGCCGGCGTGGTGGTGAAACAGACACAAATCACAACCATGCCGATTTTCTAATGGGGGGGGGGGGGGGGTTCTAACCCCCAGTAACCCCCTCCTGACTACGCCACTGATGCGAAGTAATTTAGTTTTGGTATACGGTATCTTCATGTGGCCTCTATATTCCAGTACATTATGAACTATATTCAGTTGGCAAGTGCTTTTAGGTAGATTTCATTAGAAAGCTGCCAATTTTTTAATTAAGTGACCAGTGGAGCATTTTAGTTAGTCTGTCAACATTAAGCTTAGAGGCCTATAGACCTCGTGCGCATGGATGTTGCTGCGCTCTGGCGGCAAGTCGTTCGAATAGTCCATGTGGCGCTTGTCAGTGAAGTGAAGCAAGGCTGCGTTTGTTGAGGTGCGAATTAAAGTTCGAGGTGGAAGAAAGTTCTACAAAGAGTAAAACAAATTGTTCTGTGGTTGGATGTAATCACAGATTACCTACTAACTATTCCTACAGAAATTGTCCGCTTGGGACGAAGTTCTTCGTATTCCCAAACATTAAACAGCACATTCATAGAAGGAACGCTTGGACTGTGGCTTTAAAACGGGACACGAGTGATGGTAAACTATGGCATCCCACAAATAATTCACGTGTTTGTAGTCGGCATTTTATAAACGGAGCACCGACAATGGATCCTGACAGTCCCGGTTACATACTGAGGCTCTACATGAAGCCACATTATTTTATTGGATCAGCACCAGCAACGAGAGGGCAGCAGAGTAACTGCGAGATACAAGAGGCGAAAAATGAGGCATGAAAATGACGGGGGTGAAGGAAGTGTGATGGATTATGGTTCATTCAGTGATGCGAGCACACAGACGGATATTGTGACCGTATATAGTGACAAGACGGAGGTGAACATATTGTTTTCTTCTTTGAGAAATAATTGCGAAGCAGAAGTCCAGACAAATCTGCCAATGCCCCTTGCGAACAAACAAACAAACAAACAAACAAACAATGACTGACACTTGTTTAAAACAAGACTGTAGTGTTAATATGGACCTTGTGGATAAGAAGCATTATTTTTGTGGATACCGGTCAGTGAAAGAAACTGAACATAATCTTGTTGAAATAGTGGGTGTAAAGCTGACAGTGATTCGTATCCTGTTATCGTTGTTACCTTCTGTTCATCATAATTGTACTCTTGACAAGGAATATATGTTACTTCTCCTGTTAATGAATTGCAAACTGGATATTAGTTTTGCTGCACTGGGCGTTATGTTTAACTCTCACAGTACTACGGCTTCTGCTGCCTTTAAATTACACTCTACCATCTTTTTGAGAAAACTAAGGAATGGATTTTCTGGCCACAACGATCACTATTAAATGTACTATGCCAAATTCCTTTAAACGTCGTTTTGAAAATTGCACGTGCATTATAGGTTGTACTGAAGTATACTGCGAAAGACCGCAAAGTGTTCATCAAAGAATTGTAATGTTCTCTCATTACAAAAATGCATTCATTGTAACATTTCTGGTTGCCATTACTCCATCAGGTTATATTTCTTTTCCTTCTAAATGTTATGGTGGAAGAGCGACTGACAGCTACATTACCGTACATTCCGGTATACTAGATCATATTCAAGCGGGAGATCTTGTTATGTGTGATAAAGGGTTCCCACGGATAAAATCGTGCATTGAAAATAAGAACGCAGTAATAGTAATGCCACCATTTGCATTTAATCCACAGTTTTCAGATGAGGAAGTAGAATCATCATATGATATAGCATCTGTCAGAATTCATGTTGAAATAGCCATGCATAGAATGAAGATTTATAAAATATTAAGTAACCTAGTTACTACGGATTTGGTACCTAATTTAGACAAGATTATTCATCTCATAGGTGTCTAATTTCAGTCCTCCTATCATTAAATTAGACGACTGATATATTTTAGGCAAGTCCTTAACTTAGACATGATTATATAATTATTGAATTGTACATGATTACACCAATCTAATTCACTGTTTTTTTAATATTTCTAACTCGAGTAGAAATTATTTCAAAATATCTGAATAGTGGTGAAACCCAGCATGAGAATGGTAACAATGTAACAATAGGTATAACGCTTGAAAATTAGCGGGAGGTAATGTTCGAAAAAAAAAACATCATTATTGTGGGAATAATATTTGAAAGGAATTCTTAATTTATGGAGACACTCACCTTCACACTTTTCTTTGGAGAATATACAAACAAGTCACAGAATTTGAGGTTCAAAATATACAATGATGCCTGTACCTGGGTGTAATATACATGAGTTTCCTTTAACTTGATATCACCATCAATCTTAATATACAAATATGGAACAGTACTCGTGTACAGGCTTTTCCCGACACGAGTAAGGGCACTTAATCTCCAAAAGAGAAAGGCATTCCTGACCTAGCGCTATCCCATCCGGGCTGCAGCAGAGCCAGGGTTGCTCTTCTTTTATAAACAAACCAGCTGTGACACGCAACATTGGGACGATAAACAGAATTCCTGAAATGCACTCTGCTCATTATCTCTTCCGTATCTCACTGTAGGACTATTTATGTATTTAGAAATAAGAAGCTGCAAATACTAGAATTGCGAAAAAGTGGTTTGACAAAGACTGTTATATCAAAAGGAAACAAGTACTAGATATACTACATCAAGTAAGAGGAAACCTCCAAGACACAACGATGTTAAACACGTATGCCTACGTAAGAAGACAATAATAAAGAAATGATCAAATTGAAGAAGAAACTCCACAACGAAAAGGAAGCGAAACAGCTGGCAGATGAAGCTGAAAAGGACCCCTACATTGCCCTTCGACCTAGAATGCTCCCAACGACACACTACATCAGTTTACAAACGTGGGAAAACCACTTCAATACCATATTAAATAACAAAAGCGACACTAAACTACCAAGTATGGAAATGAAAGAAACAAAATCTATAAACAAATATAAATGGTCAGAAATAACAACAGAAGAGGTTCGGAAAACAATAAATAAAGCTAAGAACAAAAAGGCTGCTGGACCTGACAATATTTTTAATGAACATATGAAAGCATCTACTGAAATACTGCTCCCAACTTGGACCAAATTATTCAACAAGTGTTTAGAAACAGGAAAAATTCCCGAGCAATGGAGAAACTCCACAATTAAAGTGTTGTTATTCAAAGGAAAAGGAGATCCTGAGGAACCCAACAAATACAGGGGCATCGCATTGGAAAGTAATACTTTCAAGATATTCACTAACATAATAACACAAAGACTGAAGGAACCTATCGACAAATCACTCCCCGATGCTCAATTCGGATTTAGAAACAAGAGATCTACGTTAATGGCTGTAGAATTACTATTAAATAACATCAAAGATGCACTTAAAAAGAAAGAAAAATTCTATACTGTATTCTTAGACTTCACGAAGGCTTTCGACCTACTGGACAGAGGACTAATAATATCGAAGCTGGAGAATACCTTAGGAATTGATAATATCTGGATTGAAATTATTAGATCTATACTCGCCTACAACACCATACAAATATCGGATGGCCTTTCTACATCAGATACAATTCTACAGACTAATGGTGTACTCCAGGGAGACCCTATGAGCCCTTTATTATTCATTCTTACATCTGAAGAATTAATAAGAATCATCCAAGACAGAAAGGATATTTACATTTATGCTTACGCTGACGACATAGCAGTTAGCTCCAGTAACCCGCCCATATTGCAAGAGGCGATCGATGTTATGGTTAAATGGTGTCAAGAAAACAGTTTCTACATAAATCAAACAAAAACAGAAATGATGGTCTTTAGAAATGGGGGCAAAATACCGTCCGGTATACAAATCACCATAAATGACTCTGCACTTAAAATAGTAAATGACTTTAAATATTTAGGTGTCACATTGCAACCTAGTGGCAAGTGCTTCACCAAACATATAACAGAAAGAGCTGCCAAAGCAATAATTGCAATATTAAAGATATAAGAAACTTACAAACACTAAGCCTCGAAACGGCTATGAGACTATTCAAAGTAAAAATACTACCAGTACTAACTTACGGTATAGAAGTTATCTGGCCTGATCTTACCAGAAATAATCTATATACACTGGAGAAAGTTAAAGCATACTTTTTTTAAAGAGTATTGGGGGTATCTAAAACAACCAGACCTCGCACAGTATACGAGCTGTCTAGAGAGCCGTTCCTTATTGAAGAACTTCGAATGAAGATGCTCTTGCCATCTAGTGCCAGCTACACGCAAGGTCTTGCTGTGCTGCAGCGGAAGAAGGAAGATATATGGAGCGAGTTCTACGCTACAGATGCTATGATGACACAGGATTGGACACAAGCAAACTACGAGCTGCGTCACCTGGCGACCCGATTAGCAGTACACGGTTTCCATCACCGCCTATGCTTGACTAAATCGTATCACACACCGTGCTCAGAATGCGTGTGTAAGCGATGCAACAATTTCTGTGAACGATATCATGTGCTGAAGTGTCCAGACAGGAGAGAGACTCTAACACGGTTCTGCTTGGATGATTACCAGTTATACCAATGCACATTGCGAGCAATTTTAACGTTATAATTCATGTATTTAGGTATTACGTTAGTATTTATGTTCTTTGGCCATTGGCTGCATTAAATGTTTGCAACATGGACTCATAATTTTTTGGCACTAGTGATATCTTGCCACTTGGCAAGTAATTTATTCCATAGCATCTAAATAGTTTATTAACGTTTTGATGGTCTAATTGCTGGAGACACTGAAGTAAAAGTCTTGTTTCGCTCTGTTCTACAGCATCATCCACGATAGCTTCAACAATAGAAGTGGAGATAATTATGGATTCACCTTCACACTCGACATTCAAAATTCTTGTAAAAGCACAGTCCATATTTTTAATTTTCTCGTATAGTTCAGTTTTGGTGAATGTCTCTAATCCCACACTTTCCGACACGCTACAAACTGTCCGCTTATTTAATCTATCCTTGAACATTTCTCCTAAATGTTCACCTTTAGAATATTCCGCGATAACATTCTTAGGTTTCTCCCATTGTGGCAGGAAGGAAGTCTTCGAAGAATCTCTCTCGGTATTAACATAAACGCAAAGCGCAGCAATGTGCTTGCAGCATTTGGAAGGGCCTGCTTTGCAATCACACTCGGCTGACTGAATGTTCCTGTTGCAATCGATCTGTTAAATATCTTAAAAAATTCTAGGATTAATTAATGAAAAAATAATTTACAACGGCAATGGATACGGGAAATATATATAATAAAGTTATGTTTAAAATTAATAGTCTTAATATACATATGATTTGTGGACCAAAAAGAAAGGTAATTATTACCTTAAGTTTAACAGCATAAGGTGGTTGATTAATGCTCATTTCTCCTAAACAGAAGCTGGATATTTCTTCTCCCAATCGTTCCTTCGCCTGACATATGTGATTACTTTCATTGAGCTGTTTGCCTTTCTTTAGCGTAGAAGCTCTAAAATACGACGTATCCCACCGAATCACCTGAAAGCCCACGTGAAGCTCTATGGACGATGACATTTCAGCTTTAAATTGCTTCCTTCACTATCACACTTGATTCTCCCGTACAAGCCAGTACACACACTCGCCACATGGATGTTCTGAGCGAGTTGCCGCTAGGAGCGCCAGCAGGTAAAATATCGCCATGCGCACGAGGTCTATTGTGATTTGTGACTGATGAGTGTATCTGTGAACGGGACATTGAGGTACTCGTAGGCTACAATACAGCATTTTATTATTACCTTGTCGGGAATTGACAGTGCATAGCATGATAATATGTATCCTATTGTGTAGATTTAGCGGATGTTATGTTCTTTTGTATTTTCGGAAACATTTCACGTCAAAATGTATGTGTTTACGCAGTGTTAGCATTACAATTACGGATTGAGAATTGTAGACGGCGATAGTTCTATTAATACGTCGAAGGACAAAGACGGGTAAACCTAAATTTAAATGTATTTGCCTCAGGAATTATTGTTATAAGGAAAATATAACTACGCAATGGGGATTTTGGAGATTCAGAGGCAGTCCTCAAAGATCCCCTACTAGATGCGTACCAGTCAGAATCGTATTATTAAGCCAGGTGCAACGGCCCCGTTTTGTATCGTAGTTGGTGTTACTGACTATCCGTGATCACGTGAGAAGACTTATTTATTCCATGATAAAGATTTGTGACAGTGCTCAAATGTCAAGAGACTGCGAAAGAGTTTTGTAAGAATAATATTTTTTGTTTTGTGCCCTATTGCATTTAACTGAGACGTTATTTTTTACGGGACGCAATGGTTGGTTGTTTTGAAAATGTAACTGTACCGCCATGTATTTGGTTTGAAGGGGAAAGTAAGAGAAATGCTCTTGCTTCGATTGTTGCTGGGACATTGGTAGGTTATGTGCTATACGTCAAAGTTTTTTCTTTTATATATCACTTGTTTTTCTGTTGAAATATTTCGGTAGTTGTATCTCTGTAGGAGCTGTATTAATTGCTATTTATAATTATATATATCACAAAGGTTAAGAGAGGATCGATTTTCAGAGTTGGTTGCGTGTTTATATTCAGGATAGCCTACTTTCCTGAACAACTTTTGACTTCTTTATGAGCTATTTTGTATTACACCCATTCGTTCTTTCTTTTGCAGTTTTTCATTGGATGGTGGGTTATAATAGATGTGGCAGCTGCATATCCATCATCCGCTGACTTCAATAAAGCTTATCATGTTTGTGGAGTGTTTGGAACATTATCTTTATTCATGTAAGTAGTTCTTATTCCTCTTGAGCATTGCGATAGTTTCAAAGTTATTTCTTACATATGGTGATCAAAATACTGTTAAACTGGATTGACACCTCAGTACTTGTATTAAGTGGCAACATGAGACAAAGAGTAATTAATGCCTGTAGGCACGGCCAACTGGATGCGAGCTGCACTCTCTGTACCGGCCTTGCCATTCCCAGTTAGAACGCATGCATAAAGTGTAATTAAAAAATTACTAATTCTGCAGACTGTGAGAACATGCCTTTTCTTAACTTTTAACAACGTATATTATTGAAAATGTAGTATTTATGATTGACGAACCTTTCTCGGAGTTGTTGGGATTTGTTTCACAATTTCAATTGCCACTGCTGCACCAGAAATAATTACCTTTAACGTAAATAAAGCATTATTGGTTGTGTTCATTTGAACAAGGTCAGCCATTTTCTATTCACCCCGGACACTACGTCATACCCACGTGACACGTTGCCAACATGAATAATGGAATAATAGACAAAACCATTGGCCTGGATAAAGATTATTGATGCGTGACTTCCCCACTGTGCATGATAAAAACCAGGGCCGCGCTATCAATCCACCATTGGTCTGGACGAAAATATTGGTCTAGGAAAAACCATTGGTCTGCCACATGCGATATAGTTCCGAATGCGTGGGGTTGGCATTATGGACTCCTTCACAGAGATGGCAGTCAGTGCAGCAATTTCAACTATATAAGTGTTGCTCCTATTAGGTCTACGGCAGCGGATGAGTGAACATCTATTACTATATCATCTCCAGATACCATTACTACAGTTATTTTGGCCAATTTCATTAGGCTACTTACAATGTTTTAAACACAGGTTCTCATACTCTGCAGCGCCACCAAAAAATTTCCTCTAGTTGCCTTTAGAGTGCATGTATAGGCGCGATTATTAAACAGCTGTGCAGTTAGTTTATTAAATGTGTTTCGCACAGTGATACGTTTAGAACAACGAAGTTTTGTTTCAGTTTCAATTATTGTAAGTAGTCTGTATTAATATACTGAATTCATTAATTCTTGACATTAGCTACATTTGGCTTTTCAACTTTTACAAGGCAGATTATTGAAAATATATGATTTATGATTCACAAACCTTTCTGGGAGTGATTAGAGGTCGATTGCAAATTGAATTATCCCTGCTGCACCGGAAATATTTGTTTTTTATTACGTAAATAAATGATTTTACTTTTTGCTCATTCAACGTCGGCTGCAATGACACATCACACAACAATTGACGTCCATACCCGTTGCCAACATGTCCAATACAAAATACACCACACAACTAGTAATGTGGGCCGGGTAAATACCCAGTGGGAAGGTAAATATAAATTGGGTATTTACCCGGGAGTATACCCAGTGGTCATTTAAATACCCAAAATGAGGGTATTTTCAGCTTTTTGAGCTGTGTTCAACACTTTCTGATGTGTTGATGAAGTGTTGGACAAACAAGGACTGAAACACAGGTATTTCATGCCTTAAATTGAAATCAGGAACAATATTGATCCTTCAATACTAAAAGAAAAAGAAAATGGACGTCCGGGTATTTGTGAGTATATGTTTTGGCACTGTAACCTTGTCTTTAAGTGTGTTTTTTTCCTTAAACTAAAGTAAAATATTGGATAAAACCTTTTGGTTGTTTTGTGTTTTAAATTTTTAATAAATACCAAGAAATTGAGAAGGTCGAGTTTTATTACGGTACTGGAAATGAGCAACAAAGATGTGGGTGGGAAAAGCTATTTTTTTTAGTAATAAGAGTAGGCTATATGCATATTAATTGAAAGGTGTATGCCAAAACTCAAAAGGTAATAAAATATATTCAATAGAAAGGACATTTCAAAAAAAAAATGCATAGTAAAAGTGCTTTAAGTTATTATTCATTCAATTTTAAATATTAAAAAAATATCATTTTTTAAAATCCTACTCTAATATAAATGCATGTCAGGAAGTTTTTGTAGTATGTGGGCTTTATAATGGGTGAAGATGTATGCCAGCAAGCATGTGAGTTGGCAACACTGATCAGCTCATCCTACCCAGAATTCAAACTGACACTGTACTTCCCTCCCATTCTCTATTCGTTTGATGCCTACTGTACTTAACCTAACTTTTTCAGTGTAGTGGAGTTGTTAGTTTATATCTACTGATCTAATTCCCAATTCTAATTCTGTTTTTTAAGTCCCAATTCTAATTAAATGTAATTTTATTAATTATTATCTAATGTTGTTGCATTTCTAAGAAGTTAATGTAGAATAGTTTGCATACTGGTACCCTTTTTTAAGGTTCAACTTACCAGGACACAGGATTTTTAATGAAAAATCTAAAATACCCGGGTATTTACCCAAATTGGGTATTTACCTGAGTATATACCCTGGGTATTTACCCCAATTTATAAATACCTGGGTATTTTACATCACCACACACAACAAACATAACTTTGTAATTATGTGAAAAAAAGAAATAAAAGGCAAAACCTTTTGCCTGGCTAAAGATTATTGATGCATGACTACCCCCACTGTGCGTGACAAAAACAGGGGTGTTTATATTAGCTAATGCAGTCCTTATGATGCTAAACATGGCTGAGTCAGCTGGAATTTCGCCTGTATTAAGTCGTGTTCATATTTGGGATGGCTGGCTGGGTCACAGACAGCGGAGGAGTAAACATATATTACTACAGTACATCTCTCCAGATATTTTCCTGATTATTAATTCAGGTATTTTGGTTAATTTCAGTACTTTAAGAATTTTTTCCCCATAACGTAGCTCTTGTCAAATTTTACTCTGAATTCCTATGTTGTTTGGAGTGTTTGCTGATGAAATTTGTGAAATGTTGGGGTAAATTATGAACTATGGTTTGAACGCTGCTGCTCAAATCCAGTAAGTCATACTGTTGTGTGCTACTTTGCACTTCGAATAGGAAGAAAATAGGAGGAGTGCTTTCATTTCACGAGTTTCCATGTGAGATAGGTGTGATGATTGGCTTAACGTGAGTTCCTGCGATAACTTTGTTCCGGACACAAACTCTCCTTCGTCTGTTGTGTGTAGTCGTCATTTTAAGAGTCCCGCGCCGTAGTTGTGATCGTGTAATCATGCACCACGACTGCAAAGGCAGCTGTAGCAAGTCCAGAGATCATAGGTTCAAAACCCAGCAACGACAGAAACTATCCTGTGTGTGGTTTTCCTACACTCCATCCAGCCAAATGCCAGGATAGTACTTTACCACTGCTAGTAACGCACATGTTAAGGATTTCCTGACCTCTGAGACCTACGAAGATATCCAATTAACTACGGAATCAACCGTCCAGTGCATATCCTTAAGGTATCTTCTGAAAAATGGGTATCATAATATTTTCTTGCGATTCTGTTCAATCATTCTTCAGTACATCCCCCAAGGGCTCACGACTAGTGGAACGTGGGTTTGGTGACCACGGGACCCCAGCTGAGGCCGGTATTGCTTCCACTTACTTGTGCCGGGATCCTGTCATCTTTCCTGTCGACCACCCTTGGTCACCTCTTGTTCACTTACGACATTACGACACTACCCCTCCCTCAGGATCTTAGTGGGACGTTGGTTGGCGACCAGGGGGCCCCAGCTGAGTTCGCGATTGCTTCCACTTAATTGTGCCGGGGTCCTCTCTGGCATATTTGCTGTCGGCCTACCTTGATCATCTTTTGTTCTCTTCTGACCCTGACGATATTGGGACATCCGAGGCCTAGGGAGTCTTCTAATTCCCGCCTTAATTGAACCTTGTCCCATCTTTCCTGATACCCTTATTCTTCAAATGGTCAGCCCTCTTGTTTTTCTTTTCATCATATCTCCTGCCTTCTGCACAAGATTATAAAGGAGGCAGGGTGTGTGTTGCCCCACCGCTGAAGGTGCACCCTCTCCTATTTCCCTTCCTATCTGCTTTACATGGCTCTATATCCTTCCAAATCAGTCAATTCTCATTTTTCGAGGGTTGAGGGCATTTCTCTTACCTATATATTACAGATAGCTTACCTATATATTACAGATAGTTTAGTTTGGATGTATCGGAGACCCTTGTTAGCCCGCTCGCCCGCGGCGCGAGCCTGTCTCCCGCCACGCACTTTGCCGTTATGCGGCGCCCACGCGGCACTAAGTATAGGAATTTGTACTTACCTAGTTCACAGCTGGTGCTGAAAATGTTCGCCATTCACTGCTACACATCGCTGGCACCTTTTTATAAAACTGGCATGTAGTCTCTGAAGTTCCGATTGTCTGTATTTCAGCTGTAATATAGTCTTTAAGCTCAGTGGAGGGTTTCTCGCATACACTATTTTTAAGCGTCCCCCACAAATAAAAGTCACATGGTGATAAGTCTGGGCTTCGCGGGGGCCACACGTTCCGACTTATAATCCTAGTACCAAAAATGCGACGTAATTCTGTCATGGATGCTTCGTCAGTGTGAGCAGTGGCAGAATCTTGTTGAAAATAAGTTGACAATTGCTCTCCGTAAGTCAGTTCGTCAGAAAATTGGTTAAGGATCACATTGAAGTACAAATTTAAGTACAAATTCCTATACCCAATGACTGAAAGTGCCTGGCGGGAGACAGGCTCGGGCGAGCGGGCTAGCGAGGGTCTCCGATACATCCAAACTAAACTCTATGTATTTCTCTTATTCCTTCCTTTTTGTCCTTTTCTTCTCCTAATCCGTAAGTTAGTTGTAAGTTTTAGTTAGTTTTTGTTCTAGTGTTCATTTCATTTATTGTTCACTTTAGACCATCCTCCCTTTTCATCACTTTTAACAACTTTTATCACCTTAGCTTATTGAAGATATATCATTTATGATATGCATACCTTTCTGGGAGTTGTTGGGAGTCATTTCACAATCTCTTCATACTCAATAGGCACTGCTGCACCGCAATAATTATTTCACGGAAAGAATGCAGTTTTTCTTCACTTACGGACGCCATCTTTGACAGTCGTGTGACACCCGAAAGTCGATCATGTGACTACATTACCAACGTGAATAAAGAAATTCACCACACGCCTTCGCTACTAAGTTAGGCACTATCTTGTGGAAAATTACTGCTAGTACTACAAGCAAGGGGGTCTGGGGCATAAGCCCCAGGTTAGGTCTGTTTTTGTATGTAAAACATTATAAATACATAAATAAACACTGTAATTGAGTTCACTTAGTGATTTCATACATCACGTGCGAAATAGTACCAAACGCGTGGGGTTGGCAATACCTACTCGGTGAGAAAGATGGGGGTTAGAACTTCGATTTCAACTATATAAGTCGTGTCGCTATTTGGGAGGGATGGTGGGTCTATGACAGCGGAGCAGTGAACATCTAATACTCAATCCTCTCCTGATATCCTCCCGACTATTAAATCAGGCAATTTCAGTTTTTAAAAATATTTATACAAAGGATGGTCTAAAGTGAACCTCTAACTTGCGCGAGCGCCGCATAACGGCAAAGTGCCTGGCGGGAGACAGGAACGGGCTAGCGAGGGTCTCCGATACATCCAAACTAAACTCTCTGTATTTCCCTTATTCCTTCCTTTTTGTCCTTTTCTTCTCCTAATCCGTAAGTTAGTTGTAAGTTTTAGTTAGTTTTTGTTCTAGTGTTCATTTCATCATCATTTTTCATTTTCACCCCAAAAATTTAGAGGCCGATAACCTCAATGTTAGGCCCTTTAACATCAACTATCATCATCAAATTACAATTTTAGCAATACGTTTGCCGACAATGAAAACTGCAAGTCCGAGTTACGTTGTACGCACAGTGGAAAGAATTTCTTGTATGAAATGTTTGGATTGCATTTCTCAGACCTCTAATCCTCTCCACTCGTTAACCTAACTGCAGCAGCGGACGTGCCAGCGTCATTGCAGAGAAATTTTTGTATCACCGATTACAGATATTATTGCACAAGCCGAAATACCTGTTGCTTCCAAATGACTTCTGTACTAACCACTCAGCAGGAAAGTTCATGAAGTTTTATAAAAACCGAGTTAACCTAATGAAATTCTATTTTAATAAGGTGCAAGGTATGTCTAGTTTCTCTCAGCTGTAATATCACACTAATTTATTTTGTGATATAACTTAATTTGCATTTTGATATTGCGGAAATTATAATGACAGTGCCATAAGTCTTTGTCATGCTATACTGGGTTGACAGGGCTATGTGAGCAGTTCAGTAACTTAACAGGATTTCATGTAAAAAGCCTCATTGTCTAAGCCGGTAGTGGAAAGCGCAGTTCGCATCCAGTCTGCTGTGCTGTAGGCTACTGTGTATTTCAAAAGAAAGAACGATTCAGATATGGCGGGAGCTTGAAACAGATGAGTTGCTTTGCCAAGTGTTAATCAACTGATTCAAATAATACCCAGTGCTACGCTGTGGACATTTAATCCGAACAATTATACAACAGGTATTTTGGCTGATTTTGGGAGTTTAAGAATATTTTTTTCCTGCAATATTTGTTCTCTTCCAGTGTTACCAAAGAATATATAGCACTGGGCATTGTGGCGATATTGTAGCCGAGGTTTAGCTGTAGAGTTGTATTGTAGCCTATGTTAGAACATTATGGTGTCTTGGATGTTGCCCCAGAAGTCCGGATTTGATTTCCGGCTCGGCCAATAAATTTAATTCTGGGCTGAGGGCTGGAACGAGGTACGCCCAGCCTTATGAGTTGAAACTGAGAATAGTTGGGTTTGATTCCCACCTCAGCCGTCTTTGAAAGTGGTTTTCTGTGGTTTCCCCAGCCGTATGCTGGGTTGGTAGCTAACATAAGGCCATGGCCGCCTCCCTTCCCAATCCTCCCCTAAATTAGAACTACACATACTTTTATAGCCATCACAGTAACACAGGTTATGAGACAAAATTCCACACACACACTCCAGTACACAAGGCAAAATAACCACGATGTTCAAGTCCCTCAGAGAAACAACAGAAACATTATGCTGCTATGAAAATTCAAACACAAACTTGTCGTGATTCTTTGTCACAAGCAAATTGACACAAATAAATAAACTTCAGTTGTGTGGCAAGGCTTCGACACCTTCCATCCTTCCTTCTCTGTCCGTTTTATCATTATCGTCGTCATCGCCAGAGTTTGCAGTGGATGAATCGGGAAAATTAATGATCATTTCATCTGCTGTGACATCCGAGAACTGCTCTTTCAACCGCATTCAATATTTCATTTATCTCAAGTTATACAGCACGTGTCCAGCCTTTGGGTTGAACCTCGGCAAACCCCTCTCATTAAAGCTTGACAACAGCTACCTTTTTTCTTTTTTTTTTTTTTTTTTTTTGCGGCTTCGGTGGCGTAGTTGGCAGCATGCTGAGCTTCTATGCCCAAGATAGCGGGTTCAAACCCAGCCGAAGCCGTCGGATTTTTTAAGAGCGTTAAAAATCCCTCAGTATGCCTTCCTTCAGAGGGGAAGTAAAGCCGGCGGTCCCATGTCATAGATTTATGGCATGTTAAAGAACTTTCCACTAATTACACCTATGTGAAACTAAATTGTATAGGTTAAGAATGTAAACAACGCTCTTAGGTTGCTACGTTCGTTGCCAAGAGCCGACTGCGGAGGCGTCTAGTAGCTAAGTTCTGAACTAGGCCTAGTAGTCGTTGACGGTGGCGTTTGGCGGCAAAAGTAGGAACTATTTGAAAAATTCAAAGTTGCAGTCCATACTTGAATTAAAAAACAGATACACACACTAATACAGTCATCACAATTAACACCGGTTATCAGACAGATTCTACACACACCCAAAGTACACGGGGCTACATGACCGCGTTGTCGCAGCCCCTAAACTAAGGAACCAACCAACAGCTACTTTTGGCTTTTACACTTTTACATTGCAGATTATTGAAAATATATGATTCATGATTTACATACCTTTCAGCATGCTACAGACTATGCCACCGAAGCCGCATTGAGGTGATTTAGAATGTCAGATTTGGCAAAATGGCTTCAGATCAGGTCAGGCCACAAGATCCATTTCATTTTGAGAGGCGGCTTTGGTGGCGTAGTTGATAGCATGCTGAGGTTCTTTATAATAAAATTGAATACATAAATCTAATGCTTAAAAATGAACTTAAAGACATCTCAGCACTATGTATTTCAGAACATTGGCTGAAAGAGGAACAACTCGAATTAATTCAATTCCCAGTGTTTATACTAGCTAGTAAATACTGTAGCCATGGTGGTACTTGTATCTTCTTAAGAAATAATTTAGATCATAAACAGTTAACAGCTTATGATTATCTAATTGAACCCGGTTGCCAACATGTCCGATACAAAGTACACCAGAACTAAATTGGGTGTCTGGACTAAACCATTGGTCGCTACTTGGTTAGACGACTGTCTGGATGAATCCATTGGTCTGGTCTAAATAATTGGTCGCTAATTGGTTAGATGATTGTCAGGGCGAAAATTACTGTTTGCACTACAAGTAAGGGGGTCTTGGGCGTAAGCCCCAGGTTAGGTTTGCTTTGTAAGTAGCTAACAGTATTTACCATTGTAATGAAATCTAGTGGGCCTGTGCGAGCTTTCGCAACGTGAATGTAGGTTTATGGGGTAGTAGGGAAGAATGTGGGAGAACGAAGTTTTAAATATTGAAGAAATGTATTTATTGTTGTTAAACGGCATATGTACATGAGAAGAACACAAAGAATTATGTAGAACAGTGTTTTGTACTTGTCACAGCACCTCTTTGTAACTAGCAATATGCCGCGCTCCCGCCAGATGGCTCGCGCTGCCTTGCGCTCTAGCGGCAGGCTCGCCTAGCAGTATGCCGCGCTCCAGCCTGATGGCTGCCGCCGTGTTGCCCTGCGCTCTAGAGGCAGGCTCGCCAGGTTACGGTACTCCCATTGTAAATTTACATTTTTTAAGGTATTTATTTAATTGTGAGGCATTTAAAGAGGAGGTGAGTGCATTTCGGGCACACGTGGGGTTATGCGGAACCTGTAGGTACCCCATATGTGTAGGTTGGTGTTAACAGGACCTTATTTTCGGTACAAAACCGGAATGGGACCTTAGCAGAATAATATAGAGAGAATTGGTGCACCTTCACATTAACTTGATGGCGCTCTTTTGTTTTACGATACCGGATGCGAAATAGTACCGAATGCGTGGGGTTAGCAATATTGCACATGTTGCTAAAAATGGCTGATTCAGCTGGAATTTCATCTATATAAGTCGTAATCGTATTTGGGATGGCTGGGTGGGTTATAGACAGTGGAGGAGTAAACATCTATTACTACATCACCTCCAGATTTTTTCCCGACTATTAATTCAGGTATTTTGGCTAATTTCAGTACTTAAAGAATTTTTTCGCATTAAGTAGCTGTCGTCAAGTTGTACCCTCCTCTCTAACTATAGGGGTACCAGGTAGAAAAGAATGTTGGAGGCGGGATTCGCCTTATGTTGCTGCTGAAGAGCTTCCCCTTCCATACACGACTTCAGAAGCAAGAAGGATATTCAGAAGGTCCAACGACAAGGACCAACGAAGCCAGTAGCAGCAAGAAAGAGAGAGACTCACTTCCCCTACCTGACGCACATGCACAGAAGAATGACTAGCAGTGGACAGACAAGAATGATGGAAACACTCTCCCCTACTTTGGTACCCTTGCGCAATCTGTTCTATGTGGTAACCCTATAGCACCTATCTCTGCTAAATTGACCGTTTTGGTCTTTCTTGTACCATACCCCTGTTACTTGAGGTATATTGATTCCGCTGTAGAATGTCGATGATGTGAAGGCATTCTGATGACTTCATGGGCATGTAGTCTCGCTAGTTATCTTCATCAAACAGAACAAACATGCCCTGGCAATATGGTGCTCAATAGTCATAATTTCCAAAGAAAAATTCTGTCAGATGGTGGTGAACTGCCAAGTTACTGAACAGTGTTGCCACACACCCGAGTCTGTATTACGAATGAAGAACGCTGACAGGTGTCGTGCGCTCGTAAGGTAAGGTGAGATGTGTCGTGGAGATGAGCAGGTTAACAGTTTCCATGGCAACAGCAGGTGGTGTTGCAATGTATTCAGGGACTGTGGCAAGCATATGGTTTGACGCAGTGTCCTAGTGTACTGTGACTCATCACTGTCATTAATATTATCCCATGTACCTATTGAAGTGTATTGTTTATTCTTTCATAGGCGACAGTTAATTTTTAGCCTACTTTTCACAGCGGCTTCGGTGGCGTAGTTGGTAGCATGCTGAGCTTCTATGCCCAAGATCGCGGGTTCAAACCCGGCCGAAGTCGTCGGATTTGTTAAGAACGTTAAAAATCCCTCAGTATGCCTTCCTTCGCAGGGGAAGTAAAGCCGGCGGTCCCATGTCATAGATTTATGGCATGTTAAAGAACCTTCCACTAATTACACCTGTGTGAAGTGAAATTATATATAGGTTAAACATTTGACTAACGTTCTTAGGCTCCTACGTTCGTCGTCAAGAGCCGACTGCGGTGGCATCTGGTAACTAAGTTCTGAACTAGTTGGTCGTTGACGGTGGTGTTTGGCCGCAAAAGTAGGAACCACTTGAAATAATTCAGTGTCTGCAGTCCTTAACAGATACACACACTAGTAGTCTACAGTCATCACAATTAACACCGGTTATCAGACAGATTCTACACATACCCAAAGTACACGGGGCTATATGACTGCGTTGTCTCAGCCCCTAAACTGAGGAACCAACCAACCTACTTTTCACATTTTGCCGAAATGAGAAAAAAGTAGACTTATGAGATCGATCCGGGCAACTGTCTGTCTTGTCTGGCTGGCTGTGTGTGTGTCTTTATCAACTCCTAAATGACTGCAGCAATCGATATAAAATTTGGTATGAGTAAAGATCTATACCTGAATATCTCAATACCGTATTTGAAAATATCAGTGCTACCCACTGATGAAAAATCGTTATTGAAATTTGAGCTCCATGTTGGATATCTTGGAAGGTATGAATGGGAGCTATTTCAAAATTGGCACAAGTATAGATAATATTTCAGTATAATTTCCAGTAGGCCATACATGGCAGCGTTGCCAAAAAGATTATAAGCCTACTGATGTGTCCAATTTTTAAATGCATCTAACTTCTACACTATCTATTGGAATTCAACCAAATTTCGTATGTGCTATGTGTACATAATCAGATATGACTGAGCGTATTCTTATGAACCACCAGGGCCGCCAACTGTTAATTAATGCTCTCAATTTCTTTTATCCAAATACCAATATATCAGAAAGTATGCAAGCCAATAGCTCTAAACTTTGCATACGTATAGTACCTGGCATTCTAGATTAATTTGGAGTAACTAATGTATGTCAGTGCTGCCAACATGATTCTAAGCCTGCTGATAAGACCCATTTTAAAATGCATGTAACTTCAATACTAACTAATAATATTTCATTCAAAATTGGCACAACAATAGATCAGATTATTTCTGACTAATACATGCATTGTTGCCAACATAATTTTACGCACACTGTTAGATCCAATGTTTAACTGCATGTAACGTCCATGCTATCCATTAGACTACAACCAAATTTTGTATTCTGTACCTTAAGAGTTGGAACTAAGAATATATTCAGTCAACCGAGCCGCCAGCTGTAGTGCTCTTATTAGGCTACATTATGCCAGGTATACAGTATTTCGAACTAATTAGAAATGTCGATATTACCACCTTAATTTCGTCATTATTCTAGATAGATCCATATAGATTAATCATTGGCATGAATCTTAAATTTTATGAAAAGTAGGCTCCTTAGTTCGTCACGGAACTTCATGCTTCATGTTGTGTTTGTTGGGGGCGTGTGTATTTTTGATAGTTTATTTCATTGATTCACATCATCGTGTTTCTATGTTTGTTGTGTAAGAATTGCATCCGTAGTGCTCGCGGGAGGCCCAGGGTACATTCTCCATGACAAAGAATAACTTCAGGTTGTGGCTTCACTCTCCATAGCCAAGCAAGGGAGATGGTATGTGCTTTTATGAAGGAAGAAGAGGGGAAAGTATGTACGCACGGGAGGAATCTCTGATTCCATTTATTCAGGTGAGGAAAAGAACTACAAGAGAAGTTACCGTCTGGTGATGCTGGCCCGCCTAAACTTCTAACTCCAGGAAAGAAGAGGCAGAGGGAAGGGGTGGTCACTAATTTAGATAGCTTCCAACAAGATTTTGTGGTAACACTGAACGAGATGTCATCATATGATTACATTTTCTAAACTACTGAAATTAGCCAACAAAAAAAAATCTGGAAATGATGTAGTAATAGATGTTTACTCCTCCGCAGTCCATAATCTTCCTGCCATCCCCTTTTTCGATCACGACTTCACACTGTAGTAAAATACCAGCTGTGTCCGCGAATATGCACATGAATTATCGTCAAGTACAGTATTAACTTTCACTGTACTGTTTCAGTCTTTTCAATACAATTTATTTATTTATTATTATTTACATATTTTACACCCACATTGAAGCACTTAAATCAATACATTTGAGTAAATTTCTTTTTTTTCTCCGACCTGGAAGCCCTTGGTGTGTCCGATATAGTATATTGTTTCCATTCAACTGTTATTAGTTTGAGATTTATGCTTTTGTTCTTCAAAATCCTCTTCTCTTCTCTGTCTTTGATTTGTTGCCGAGTTATACCCAATTCTTCCAAATCGTCCTGAACTTCTTTGAACCAATTCTTCTTCTTTTTGCGTTTTGCCCATTATAGAGCACGCTTGAACTTGTTTTTCGGCTTGATGATATTCGCCTTCCTATCTTCCCAAAATCTCTTCATGAAGTCACTGTGCTGCTTTTTCCGTTCTTCTGTCCACTTGGTTCCAGTCCTGCCACTAGTTTTCACCCTAAACTTGTGCTTTGTTACTGCGGTCCTGAAGACTTTGCGTTTTCTCAGAATATTTTCTCCGATGTTCAACTCTTGCAGGTCCTCTCTTGATTCATCCAGCCAGGCTATCCTTGACTTCTGAGAATTTATTACATTGAATAACCTTTTTGTAAGTCTATAATCGTCCATCCTGAAGAGGTGTCCATAAAATGTTAAACGTCTTCTTCGTACAGTGTTGCTGAAACTATCTGTGTGACGGTATAGATCTGAATTTAGTCTTTTAATCCAAATTCCGTTTTCTTGTATGGGGCCGAATATTTTTCTAAGAATTTTACGTTCTTGCTTTTCTATATTTGCAATTTTAGAATGACCTCCTAAAGCTATGGTTTCTGAAGCATATAGAGCTTCCGGTAGTACAACTGTTTTGTAGTGTTTCAGTTTTGCATTATGTGACATTACTCTTTTATTATAGTGATCCCATGTTAGTCTGAATGCTCTATGAAGTTTTGAGGCTCTTTCTGTGTTAGCCAAACTGTCCAATCCTGAAGGAAGAATTATTTCTCCAAGGTATTTAAAAAATTCTACTTGAGATATTGCTCCATACGCTGTTTCTATTTTTTCTTTCTTGTTCTTTTGCTGAAAATTCTGCATGTACTTGGTTTTTTTCAAATGATATTTGAAGGCCTGCTTGTGACGCTATTCTGTATAATGTCTCAATAGCATGCTTAGTTTCTTCTTTGTTCCTAGTGATAATCGCAAGGTCATCTGCGAAAGCCAAGCATTTCACATTGATTTTGTTTCCAGCAGTTCCTATGCTAACGCCTTTGATGTTCTTTTCCCACTCTCTGATGACTTTATCTAGAACCAGGTTAAATAGAAGGGGTGAAAGTCCGTCTCCTTGGCGAACACCTGTTCGTACTTCAAAAGAGTCAGAAATTTCTCCAAGAAACTTCACCTTCGATGTTGTATTGGTGAGAGTCTGACGAATCAGTTCTCTGGTCTTCCTGTCCACTTTAAGTTCTTCTAGCGTCTCAAACAGGGTCTGCCTGTCCACAGAATCATATGCTTTCTTTAGGTCCACAAAGGTGACAATTGTGGGGTTGGATCTGCGGATCTTCAAAATCATCTTCAGATTCCATATCTGTTCAGCACATGAACGCCCTTTCCTAAAACCCGCTTGATATTCACCAATCAAATGGTCTGTTTGTTTCTCTAGTCTGTTCAGAAGAGCTTTAGATAGGATTTTATAGGCCACAGATAATAGGGATAAACCTGTATAGTTATTTGGATCAGTTTTGTTACCTCTCTTGTGCAATGGATGTATTAACGCGCACTTCCAGTCCTGTGGGATCACTTCTGTTTCCCAAATTGCTTTTAAAATTGCGTGGATTCTTCTGGTGACCTCTTCCCCTCCGAGTTTCAACATTTCAGAGGTAATACCGTCTTCTCCTGGTGCTTTGTTATTTTTAAGAGATTGAATGATCTCTGCTGTCTCTTCCATTGTCGGTGGATGTGAATCTGGATTCGGTGGGTCACAATTGAGTAGGTCTTGGAAGTAATCTGCTAAGATCTTGCAGTTTTTCTTGGTGTTTGTTTCTAGTGAGCCATCTGGTCTAATGAAACATATGCTAGGTGGTTGATAGCTAGACAGACTCTCACGGAAGGTCTTATAGAAATTTCTGGTGTTGTTTTTTAGGAAATCCTGTTCTATCTCTATGAGTTTATTCCTGTCGTATGTCCGCTTCTCCCTGCGGACTGCTACATGATCAATTTGGAATTCTCCTAGTGCTGGATTTGGTGATTTCCATGTTTTCTTCTTGTGTGGAGACCTGGTGAAATATGTAGACATGAGCCTCAAATTAAAGGATTTACAGCAATTTATCAGATGTTCACCATTCTGATTTGTTCTCCAATGTGCTGGATGATGACCAACTATGGATCTATACTTCTTTTCTCTACCAACCTGTGCGTTAAAGTCACCGAGTAAAATTTTCACATGATGTTTAGGAATTTTGCTGATGGTTTCCTCGAGGAGTTCCCAAAAGTCTTCTACTTGAGGGTTTTTCTTATTGTCATTGTTTATGGGAGCGTGGGCATTAATCAATGTGTATGCCTTGTTGCTTGATTTTATTGAGAGAATGGAGATCCTTTCGGAGGGAGAAGTAAAGTTGAGTACTGAACTGGCTATTGTTTTTCTTACAAAGAACGCTGTTCCGAATTGTGATAAATTATCTCCAATTTTTATGGCTGGTTTCCCCTTATATATCCTAAAGTTTTCTGAATCAAAATGGTTTTCGTCTTGGAAACGAGTTTCCTGAATGGCTGCAATTTGAATATCAAATTTATTCAAGGAGTCAATTAACTGTTTAAGTTTCCCAGTTTTGAGCAAAGTGTTCACATTGACTGTTCCAATGAAGTTCTTTTTCTTCGGGCGAAGAGATTTTGAGAAGCTCCGACTCTTCTCGGCATGATGCTCCCGATCCCCCAGAATCCGATGATCGGGAGAACCCGAACTGTATAAGTCCGGGGCCTGGGGTAGTTGCTGTGATCCAATACGATCCATCATGCCAGGTTCACGAGTTGAAAGTGAAAAGTTGGGGCGATCACACGAAATGATCACATGGTTGCTACTCGATTGTTGAGATCGAGAGGTGCCACTCGATGTTCTGCAGCTATTTACGGAGTGTTTGGTCCGCGAGAGGTATTTTATTTCCCTCAAGTCCGCTGGCAAGCCAGTGAGGACCCCCCTATCCGCCACCTGGGACGTGCCACGTGGGAGTATCACCTCTCCCCCTGCTACGACAACGTAGTAGGTTCGTGGTCTTTGAACCAATTATTATTGATTTTATTTTTCAAAAAGTAATCAAATAGTTCTTTCAATATCCTGGTTTCTGACAGTCTTGATATGTGACAGAATAAGGAAATTCTTCTTTTACGCATTGTAGTTATTATTGATTCACATTCATGATAGACAATGTTGTTAGGCAACAATCTCCACTGTCCATCATCATCATCTTGCACAGTTTCCAGCCACTGGCCGGGTCTGTTTGGAACACAAGCCTCTCCAACGTCTCCTGTCTTCCCACCATCTCTCAGCCTCCACCCTTGTTAGTCTTCTCCTCTCTTCTTCACGCTTTCTTCCACCCCCTTCAGCCACCTGTTTCTCGGTCTCTTTCCTTCCCACTTCGTCTCGTGTACTCTCCTGGGTATCCTCTTCTCCTCCATTCGTTTTACATGTCCATACCATCTAAGTCTAGATTTCTCTATACCATCCTGTAATGGTTCCTCCTTCATTAATTCTCTGGTCCTCTCATTTCTTATTCTGTCCATCTTTGTAGCTCCAATACTGCTTCTCAAGAACCTCATCTCACTGGCCTGTATTTTGCTCTTCTCCCTTCCTTTCATAACCCAGGTCTCCGAGGCATACGTCAGGATAGGGACATAGTACGTCCGATATGATCTTTTTGCTTTTCTGAGGAACATCCTTGCTCCATAACATGCTTCTCACACTCCTCCGAAATGCTTCTGCCTGCCTTCCCCGCTCATTTATTTCTCTATCGTTTCCTCCATTATTTTGTATGTGGCTTCCCAGATACTTGAAACTCTCCACTTCCTTCAGCTGTTCCCCACCAATTGTTATTCCCGTTGTGGTTCTATCCTTCTTCCTTGTTGTGATCACCATCTCACTCTTATTTATGCTAAATTTCATCCCATATCCTTGTATTATTCCTTCCCACACGTCCAACTGTTCCTGTACCTCCTCCTCCTTGTTCCCCCAAATAATCAAATCATCTGCAAACACCATTGCTTTCATCTTTCCTTCCCCAATTACTTACTGTCCATCGATACAATTTAATATAATACAATAAATTGTATTGAAAAGACGGAAACAGTATAGTGAAAGTTAGTAGTATATTGTATACGGACCTAATATGGAGAATAATACTCATAAGTACAGTAATGCCAACTTATGGTACTACTGAAAATTTTGTTAAATCCAGACCCATGTCTTTTGCCTAGACCAATAATTATTAGGTAGCGAGGCCCACCATACTTGAATTGCAGCCAATGGCCATAGCGGGGTATTTTAATCGAATGCCCTTAGGCTCCCCATCAAATTCACTTACTAGTAGTTCCAACATTGGCTACCAGCTACCTAGTGGCAAACATTTGAACTTGACAGAACGTTTCTAACCAAATAACATACAAATTTAGCTACACTACCAATTGTAGTGGGAGGTTCTTTTACATGAAGGATTTTAACGCTCTTAAAAATCCAACGACTACGGCCGGGTTTGAACCCGCAATCTTGGACGTAGCAGTTCAGCATGCTACCGACTACACCACCGAAGCCATATATACACCCCTGGTTTTTGTCACGCACAGTGGGGTAGTCGTGCATCATTAATATTCTCCAGATCAGACCTGTGTGGTGTATTTTGTATCCCACATGTTGGCAACTGGAGTGACGTCAATGTGTGCACCTTGTTAACCATTGAAGTGACCTCGTCTGCTGTCTTTAAATGAGGAATATATAAAAACACATATTTCCGGTGCAGTAGTGATTAGGTTTTAGTAATTTCGATTTGTAATGTCCCCCAGAAGATGAAACAGTGAAACAAGGTATGTATCCCATGATGACCGTCAGATTCAGAATTAATGATTCTGTTAGACGACATAGCCCTATTTATGGATATTATTTTAGGCAAGAGATTCCAACATACCAGAAACTTCTTGTTTCACTCAGAGAGGCAAAATTATTAAAAGGAAGCCTTTCTTCACTGAATAAAGTGTTGCATGAACTTGCTGATGATCTAGCATTATTAGCAACTAGTATCGAAGAAGCTAAATTCCAGGTAGAGGAATTGGAACGATTAGCAGCAAAGGTTGGGTTGAAAATTTCCTTTGAGAAAACAGAAATGATGCCATCTTTTCAAGCTGACACATCACATATTGTACTGCATAATGCCCAGAAAATAAGGATTGTGAAAAAATTTAAATATCTTGGTGAGATCATCACTTGGAATGCCAATGAGAGAGCATCAATAGATAATAGAACTCTAAAATTGCGACGAGCACAACAGATTACCTGGCCAACATATAAGAAACAGTCTCTTTCGATTAATGCTAAACTTCGACATTATTTCTCCGTCGTTAAGCCAGAAGCAACATATGCAAGTGAAACTTTATTTAAACTAAACACCCGATCAACAACTGACAAACTACAGAAGGTTGATAGACGGATTCTTCGGACAATACTCAATAAAAAACACCAGGTTGAGGGCCAGTGGAGACTTTTGCCCAATTCAGTACTTTACAAGGAAAATGAATCCATCATTGACACGATGCGAAAACGAAGGATTGCGTTTTTTGGACACATATCCCGCTTGCCAAATACTAGACTCCTGAAACAACTTTTTGACTTCTTTTGGAACAGTAAAACAAAAATCACATGGTTTAAAGAAATACAAATGGATTTAGACGAATTGAAAATAACTCAACATCAAATTGAACATAGAGAGGAGAAACGGCTTCTGAATAACAAATACACTCGACTAACATTCAAAATTTCACAGCGTAAGCAATATGTTATATCAGAAGAAGAACGAGCTGCAAGATCTTCCAGACTGAAGAAGTATTGGGAAAGGAAAAAATTATCAAGAATTAAGAACTGAACTTATTATTTGAAATATTGGAAGACTTTGTATATCAGGTTTGATTTTTGGTGCTCCAATGTGGGCGTAAACAGTGTAAATAAATAAATAAATAAGAAAATTAATGGCCAGAAAGCAAATGCTAGGATAGTACCTTATGTCAAGTCCCGAGGCACATACCCCATCCCCCCGTGTGGGTGCGGGATAGTATACACCCACGGTATGCCCTGCCTGTCGTAGGAGGCGACTAATAGGGTCGACATGGCCGAATAACTTGCCAGTTTTTGATTTGTTCAGATCCCCTGTGGATGGGGAGGGCAGAATTCATCCACGGTATCCCCTGCCTGTCGTAAAAGGCGACTTAGAGGGGGCCTTATAAAGGTCGATTTTGGTTTTCTGGTCCCAGCTCTGGTTTGACCAATAGAAACAAACATGCATGCCGTTAGGGGAAGGGCCACCAGCTTGGCCATCTGGCCAGAAAGCCTAGACGGTATGCCCCATCCCGTCAGGTGGGTGCGCCATGTACCCTACAGTAGTATCCGCCTTACAACGAAGGTCCCTGCATGGCCGAATACTGGAGCTGAATAAATCCTGTGCATGCTGAGGGGGAAGTGCCTGTTCGAGGCACTGGGACCCCGGGCAATATCTGCTATGCCAGGTAGGTATTGCCTTGGCTGGGTGGCGCCCACAGTGATAGCCCCCGTTCGGAGTGGGCAGTATTCGGGGAGGATTTCGTCCGGGATGCGTAGTAAACGATCACGGACACCTGTACAGGGTGGCACCCTTAAAAAGCCGTCTCTGGAGTGTAGACCGAATCCCAAGGTGTATACGCCTTGGGATGAGGCATTTAATAAGAAGTTCCCTGTTGACAGGTCTCCTCGCTACCTGGTAGCTACCAGGACAGACGGGGGAGATTTTAAACAGGTAAAATCGATCCTATTTTCAGAGGAAATCGAGGGGAAATATCGCGACCTTAACGGGATTTCCAAGCTCCGGAACGGGCAGCTCCTGCTGCATACCGTTGACCGGCAGCAAACCGAAGCGTTGCTGGAATGCACGCATTTCGGCGAAATTCCCGTTAAGGTTGAGAAGCACGATACGCTAAATGAGGTCCGTGGAGTTATATTCCATCGCGACCTCATTTTAAACAGCGACGCGGAATTGATGCGGGATCTGGGGAAGCGAGGCGTCACCAGGATTAGGCGCATCACCCGGAAAATTGGAAATGATAACGTCGATACTGGCGCTTTCATTCTTCATTTTGAGGGTGATGTAGTGCCTAGGCAGGTGAAGGTCACGTCGTACCATTGCGACGTTAGACCGTACATCCCTCCACCTATGCGCTGCTACAATTGCCAGAAATTCGGTCATGTTTCTGCCAGGTGCACTGCCAAGGCGGTGTGTAGAGAGTGTGGCAAGGGGACACATGACGGTGTGGGGTGTACGCCTCCCCCGACGTGTCCTAACTGCCAAGGAAGTCACTCTCCGCGGTCGAAGCAGTGCCCTGAGTTCTGCAAGGAAGCAAAGATCCAAGAAATCAGAACATTGGATCGGCTTTCATATCACGACGCTCGAAAGAGATACCGTGATATGACTGCACCCGAATTTCCGGTATCTTTCGCGGCTAAGGTGACGCCACCTATCACCCCTGCCACTTTCGTTCCCCGTGCTGTACCCTCGACGACGAACTACTCTGAGATCGTAAAGTCTCCCCTCGCTGTCCAAGCGAGACCTGTCAGCCCGAAGAAGGTTAAACAACCTTCTTCGGCCATTGTGATAAAGGCGCCGGTTATACCATCTAAACCGGCGCAATCGGAGAAGAAGTCATCTTCCTCTCCGAAACGGTCGGAGAAGAAGTCTTCCCCTGCCAACGAGGCAAAGAAGACTTCTGCGACCGGGGCTGGATCGTCATCCAGCCCATCTGATAAGACAAAGATAGTGGAGAAGAGGGGGACGGTTCGTCACCGTCTCTCTCGCCCTCCTGCTGACGGGGTGGCTACTGTCTCTGCTGGCCTTTCCGCTCCCACTACCACCAAGGGAGCGAAGCCTGCTGAAGCCAAGCCCGTCCGTATGGAGGAACTCCCCTATAGAAAAGAAAATAGATCGGCGGAGGAGAGGGGAGCGGTTCAGCGCCGTTTCTCTTCCTCTCCTAAAGGCAGGGCTGCTCACGTATCTGCTAGCCATCCCGCTCCCACCACTACCAGTGGAGCGGTGCCAGCAGGAGCGACCTTGTTTTATAAGGACCCGGCGTCTGTGGGGAAGGGACCATCTACTTCCCCAAACACACGTCGGCGCCGATCCAAGAAGAAGTCTCTTCGGGGCGTGTCGGGGACAGACACCCAGTCTTCGGACCGGGAGAAAGTCCCTCGACACCGCTCTCGCTCTTCCCCAAGGGCGAGACCCCTGAGGTCCGACGACGACCGTGCGCAACCCAAGAGAGCGCCCGCTCCATTTTCTTCGTCTTCGGACGGAGATGTGGAGATTGAGGTGTGCTCTCCTGCCCCATCATCTCCAACTAGAGATGGGGAAGGGTGGCAAACGGTCAAGCATAAGTAGAAGACCCACTTCTACTTAAGTCCACACCATGGCACTATTACAATGGAACTGTAATAGCTATTCTGTTCATCTCGCTGAGTTACGACAATTAATATCTTCGTTTTCGGCAACCATTGTCTGTCTTCAGGAATCCAGGTTTCGTCCTGGACATGAGACAACAATGCGTCACTTCAAACTCTTCTCTAAAGACCGGATGGACGGAGCTGTGGCCGCTGGTGGCGTCTGCACTCTCGTCCACTCTAGCCTCTTTAGTGAAGAGGTGCCGATGCGTACTCAGCTAGAGGCAGATGCAGTTCGTACTTCGTTGCCAGTAATGGCAACAGTATGTAACGTGTACATTCCACCTGATTCTCAGCCGGATTACGACCAGCTGGTGGATCTAGTCTCTCAGCTCCCCCCCTCCTTTTCTCCTTCTGGGAGATGT
Organism: Meconema thalassinum; assembly: GCA_946902985.2. Taxonomy (NCBI): domain Eukaryota; kingdom Metazoa; phylum Arthropoda; class Insecta; order Orthoptera; family Tettigoniidae; genus Meconema; species Meconema thalassinum. The sequence goes on from OX336400.1 coordinate 120,824,184, forward strand.
TAATGCCCACAACACCATCTGGGGCTCCGCTACCACTAGCGGTAAAGGGAGAGATTTTGAGAGGCTGATCAGGCGGCTGGACCTGTGTCTGTTGAACACAGGGGAGCCTGCGCACTTCTCTATTGCACACGGTACTTATTCAAGTATCGATATTACCCTGTGCAGTCGTGCGCTGGTTCCCCTGCTACAGTGGGGTGTACACGATGACCTTTGTAATAGTGACCATTTTCCAATTATCGTTACTCTTCCGAACCAGAGAGCCATCGAGTTACCAAGTCGATGGCTTCTCCGTCGGGCTGATTGGCCAACTTTCACGGCACGTGCGGTGTTTGCCGAAGATACCTTTGAGAGTGTCGACGATCATACCATTCACATAACGAATGGTATTTTGACTGCTGCTGAGGAAACAATACCTTCCTCATCCGGCAACTCACGCCAGAAGCTTGTCCCTTGGTGGACAGCCGAGATTGCAGCAGCCATTAAAGATCGTCGACGTGCTTTCAAATGCTATCGGAGGCAAAACACTATGGCCAACCTTATCACCTTCAGAAGGATGCGTGCTAGAGCCCGATATCTGATTCGGGAGAGTAAGAAAACGACGTGGGAAAAGTATGTGTCGTCCATGACGGCGCATACTCCATCTCAAGTGTGGACTAAGCTTCGTCGGATCTCCGGACTCCCGACATCACTATCGATACCCGGAGTGTCCATCAATGGGGACATCATCACGGACCATCTCGCCATTGCCAACAGCATTGGCTCGCACTTCTCCGATGTATCCTGCTCCGGGAGTTACGATCCTACATTTCTGACTCTGAAGCGGGAGGCAGAGACTCACCCCTTGTCCTTTGCCACTGCTGCTTCGGAGTCCTATAATGTACCATTCTCTGAATGGGAACTGCGAAGTGCGCTTGCACTGTGCAGGGATACGGCTCCTGGACCGGATAACATACATAATCAAATGTTAAAACATCTGTGCGAATCCAGTATGAAAGAACTGTTGATCCTCTTCAATCGTATATGGATTGAAGGGGAGTTTCCATCTCAATGGCGAGAGGGGATCGTGATACCGATTCCTAAGGCTGGAAAGGATCCCAAGTTTGTAAGCAGCTATAGGCCCATTTGTTTGACAAATGGCCTATGTAAGCTGCTCGAAAAGATGGTGAACCGTCGACTGGTGTGGTTCTTGGAGGATAAAGGTCTCCTGTCTGAGTACCAATGTGGATTTCGCTCTCATAGGTCCACCACTGACCATCTGGTGCGACTTGAGAGCGCCATACAGGAGGCTTTTTTCCGGAAGCAGCACCTAGTCACGGTTTTCTTTGACCTCGAGAAAGCCTACGACACCACATGGCACTACAGGATCCTTTCCACCCTTCACAAGTGGGGACTCCGTGGTAACTTACCGACTTTCATTGCGAATTTCATGTCCGTCCGACTCTTCCGTGTAAGGGTCGGTAGGACATTATCGCAGTACTATACCCAAGAAAATGGAGTTCCTCAGGGTTCAGTGCTGAGTGTCACCTTGTTCGCGATTGCCATTAATGGCATTGTTGCCGCCGCCGGGTCCGCGGTAGTTCCATCGCTGTATGTAGACGATTTAGCTCTGCATTACAGCTCTGGAAGTATGGCAGTCGTGGAACGGCAATTGCAGCTAGCCATCAACCGGGTCGACAGGTGGGCTCACGACCGGGGTTTTCGTTTTTCAGCAGCGAAAACCTCCGTCGTCCATTTTTGTCGGCTACGGAGGCTACATTTACACCCTGAACTACATCTCAGGGATGCTGCGTTGCCGGTGGTTGACACTTATCGCTTCCTGGGGCTCCATTTTGACAGCAAGTTAACGTGGCAGCACCATATACGGCAATTGAAAATGACATGTCTCAGGAAACTGAACATGCTCAGGTTTCTTAGTGGCACTACGTGGGGGGCTGACCGTGCGGTGCTGCTACGGTTCTACCAAGCCCTCGTCCTGTCCCGGCTAGACTATGGTTCTGCGGCATACGGTTCAGCAAGGCCGGCAACCTTGAAAATGCTGGACAGTATCCACCATAGTGGCGTTAGGCTGGCTACCGGTGCCTTCCGGACCAGCCCGATACCCAGCCTACTCGCCGAATCGGGTGTTCCACCTTTAAATTATAGACGCCAACATATGCTGTTAGCATATGCTGCCAATGTGCGTCAAATGCCGCAACACCCGACCTATCAAGCTCTCTTCGGTACCCAAAACCACCAGGGGTACGCCAACCGGCCTCGTGCCACTCGGCCGGTTGGTATTAGACTTGATAGCTCGTGTACCGAAATAGGAGTGGCTGTAGGTCCCTGTATGATCCGGACATCTAGCGAGGTGCCTCCGTGGCAAGTCCCGCATCCGGAAATTCGGTTAGATCTGCACCGAGGTCCTAAGGTGAACGCGGATGCCTCCGTTTACCGGAGGCAGTTCCACAGCATAGTTCACCAATTTCCGGACGCTGGCATTCTATACACGGATGGTTCGAAGGTGGACGAGAAGGTGGGTTGTGCTTACGTTATTGATGGTGCAAATACCAAGATCTCTTTGCCTGAGGCCTGTAGTGTGTTTACTGCGGAGCTCGTTGCCATCTATGAAGCTCTGCAGTTTGCACTACAGGATGCTCGAATCCACTTTCTCGTGTGTACCGACTCTTTGAGTTCGTTGCAGTCAATTGCTACATGTTTCCCGCAACACCCCCTAGTGCAGCGAATCCACGACCTACTAGCCGGGCTGTGCCACGCTGACACTCGAATCACCTTTCTGTGGCTTCCAAGCCACATGGGAATTGCGGGAAATGAGTTAGCAGATCAAGCTGCAAAAGAGGCGGTATCACTACCACCTCGACCAATGGAGGTACCCGCTAGAGATATTCGCTCTCAGTTACGCCTACAAGTTCTGGCTTTTTGGGAGAGTCAGTGGCTAGCTGACCCACTGCCCAGTAAACTGAGAGCGATCAAGGGAACTACTCGCGTTTGGCGGAGCTCCTTCCGGGCCCGGAGAGAGTCCGTCATTTTGTGTGGGCTAAGGATAGGTCATACAAGATCCACCCACTCGTACCTAATGAGAAGGGAAGACCCCCCACTTTGTACCTGTGGAGCCGTTTTCACCGTGGCCCACATTTTCACAGAGTGTGTGGATCTTGCTGACTTACGAAGAAACCTTGGTTTGCAGACGACACTCAAACTTATATTAGCCGATGACGCGGTGGCTGCTGATCGCGTTATCCGCTTTATAAGTGAGAGTGGGTTAGGGCCAGCAATCTAAATTTTCCAGTGAACTTTGACTCAACGACTTGTTCGTTTTTGAATGATAATGTTTTGTTTTTTCCGTAATTTTTGTTTATGTTTATAATTTTTTTTTTTATTTATTTAATTGTTTGTTTTTGTTTTATTAATTTTTGGTCTTTTTAAATTTAGATGTCCACCTCAAAATTTTAAATTCAATTCAAAATTTGTATTCTTTAATCTGTGTTAAGAGGGGCAGATGACCTCGTAGTTCCGCCCCTTAAAACAACAATAACTAACTAACATACCCCATCCAGACTAAAAATTACAGCTAGACACTACTACAGTAACCAAAGAATCACATGCGGCAAATGACCAAGCTCCTAAAATGAATTAACATTTCAATAAGAACATTATCAACGTTTTAATTTTGCAGTAATAAACTGGTGAAAACATTTGCCATGTTGGATAGGCAGTGCTGCCAACATCACTTCACTGTGCTACAATAAAGGCATTGTCTGGATAAAACCATGAGACGCCTACTGGGTTAGACCTCTGTCTAGGCAAAACCATTGGCCACTACTGTGTTTGACCACTGAGATTTGTAATATACCAGGTCATCTCAACATTCCACATGACAGTTTCATGTCATTTTGTTTACGCTATGCTAGCAAGCACTGCAGCAATGCTAGGATATACTGCGATTCCTACCTGTCTTTGGGGAATTTTTGTGTAGTCGATGATGTTGCGAACGACTTACAAATGTTGATGTTTGTTTTTTGTATAGTGCCTTGAATTACCGTTAAGTAACTTTGTTGTATGAGGTTTCAAAAAATGCATAGTCAGGTGCAGATGCAGTCACATGTGTTCAAATGTGAGATTTGGTCGTGAGTTATGAATGTTTATAAATTACTTTAATCGTTCAATTTAATTGAGAGATTGGCAGGGTGTCTACTACTCTGGAAAACAGGAAATACTCAGGGAATTTTTAAATCCTGGTTAACTCAGGGAATTTTAGTTTTAAAAGGTGCAACCTTGAATAATTGGAAATTAAGCATTATATTTTGAAGGGGGAAAAGTATATTCTGGTGATGATTGTTGTAGATGTATGTTGGTGTAGAGCACACAAATTACATGTGTAAACTGTGTATCCCTATATAAATGTGTAACTGTATGATTTTTGAGAGCATTACTATTGACGAGCTACTTTCAATACTCACAAGTACTGTACAATAGTTTTTTCTGGTTGAAAATTTTAGAAATTGGCAAAATATAGAAAAACGCCTTTTAAACTTTGCCATGCTACCCTTTATTGTGTGAGCACATCTTGGAATGCTTTTTAAGTACAAACTCTGTTTTATATATTTATTATGGCCGCTACTGTTACTCCTTAAATTGTCTGATTTATCCTGGAAAAATCAGGGAATTGTCAGGGAAATCTGTTAGTTGGTTCTGGTAGACTTCCTGTTCTAAAACTATGACGAGACAAAACCATTGGTCACTGTTAAGGTAGACGACAGTTTGGACTAAACCATTGGCTGCTACTAGGTTAGACGGCTGTCTGGACAAAACCATTGGCCGCTACTAGGTTAGACAACTGTCTGGACAAAAATTACTGCTTGTATTACAACTGAACCCCAGGTTAGGTTTGTGTTTGTATGAAAGCTTATTAACACACAGTATTAAATATGGATGCCACCATTTTGTGTCTAGGGGAATGTTGTAGTGTAAGGTATCGCTACTCCCTATGCTCTATACCCCCATAATTATATTTTAGGCATGTCCCTGCGATGGATCTATCAATGACAACCCTCAATCTGTTTAGGGATTTTGAGGTCATCCATCCATATTTTTGCTAGGAGGTATTGGTTCCTTGAGAAAGCATTACTAATAATAATAATACTAATAATAATGTTTTTCATGTTTGTGATTTTGTGTGATGCAGGATCAACTCTGTATCAAATGCTCTGGTACGAGGTGATGGATACTCTGGAGGTTGCTTCGGCCCTCGGGGAGCGAGGGCGTGGCTTTTCTTAGGATTTGTGATGGGCTTCGGTGCTGTCATTGCCTCCTGCTGGATCTTGTTTGCAGAATATGTTGCCAGTCATTGTAAGTAAACCAGAAATATGTAGCCTAACGTTTTTTAGGGATGAAGTTACGCTAAGTCATTCTCAAAGTTTTAAAACTCACATCTTCCCTTTCCAGATGCATATGGCTGAGATGTTCACATAAGTAGGGTCAACTCTAATTTCTTTTATTCATCTTTGGATAGGTAATACAGTAAACTTTGTACCCACCACAGCCATTCATAACAGATGCTGGAAGTGCTGATGACACATACTCTCGCTTATTGCAAAACAGACTCCAGCCCACACGTGTGGGATTCACCCGGTCAAGGACACCGTGCTAACAACTAAACTGCTGATGCTAGCTCCGGCAGAAGCCGGCAGTCACTGCGGAGAACATTTCCTGGCGCCCTGTAACCATCGTTGTCGGGTCAGTTGTGATATATTTGCAGAAATGTTAACAACCCTTCCAGCCAAATGCGTCCTTGTAGACAACTTTGGTGGTCGCTCTGGGGAACGTACGAGTATATTCTACCCGCCGTCTGGGTGAAAGGCTAGCATCTAGGCCACTGCACCATCATGGCCTCTCCGCATACAAATACTGAAGTAAGAACGTTCGAAAGGGATCACTTAGTAACTTCTCCGTTCTTTTCTTGTACCAAGGTACAGTACTGTAAATAGAAGAGTAATAGCTTTTGCGTGGAGATTGTTTAGAAGTGAACGATATATTACTCTTCGCACCCGCAGCCAGGGCCCTATGTATTTTTTTTTTTCTCATGCCCCCCTTGAAATACTTTTAATTATTACTATCCATTACTAGCTATTCCGAAAAGACAATGTCATGCACAGTTAAAATAAATATTTAAAAAAACATACAAATCTTTTTTCATAGAAAACATTTTATTAATTATTTTATGAAATACATTTTGCTAAGTTCACAGAACGATTTTAGATTGAGTAATTTTAATACAGTTAACATGCATAGGGAAATATTTCGAATTTACTCGGCTATAGGACCCCATTTTTCCTAAATTTTTTGTTCCGAAATTGGGAAGTGGAGGTTACAATAGACGTGAATTTCACAACAATCCATTATTTTGAGAAAGGCCGAGAGTAAAAATAAACTATTTTATTTTTATGCTACAACATGGTGTCGAGCCTCCGTGGCTCAGGAGGCAGCATGCCGGCCTCTCACCGCTGCGTCCGTGGTTCAAATCCCGGTCACTCCATGTGAGATCTGTGCTGGACAAAACGAAGGCAGACAGGTTTTTGTCCAGGTACTCCGGTTTTCCCTGTCAAAAATGTAATTCCATCAACACTCTCCACTATGAACTGTGCCGGCTGCCGAAGCTTGTCGCACTCCTCTGAGGCAATGATTAAATGAATGACAGATTGTCACAAGCACCTGCAAGCTGATCACCGGCACCTTCTATTTCATTTCATTTTATTCTCTTCTTATAACTTAAATTTTTTGGTGCACCATATTAGATTTAAATACGTATCTTATTACTGTGCTACGCTTTGTTTTGTGTTTTTCAATAGCTGATGAAGGGGATAAAATGTAATTAATCCTTGAAACATGTACTGAAAACAAGTTTAATAATTAATTTTTTTCTTTATAGTATTGATTCAGGCGGATGTACTTTCTTGTTAATAACTATTCTAGCATATCAATACGGAACCACCATGAGTCATTTAAATAATGTAATTCCCTGGACGTATTTAAAACTGTGTTATGGTAATGACATCCATGTCTGGACATGTCACCTCGTGATATTCAGCAAGTGAGAAATTACCAAGCTGTTCTTACACCTGGCATTGCTACAAGGGCAGATCAAAAAGTCTTTGCCCATATCTTAGTTTTAGCCAATACAAATGCATACAGGTTATTACAAAAAATATACATACTGTTCTACGTATCTTACGCTATTTTTTCCACATAGTCTCCACATTTGTTCAGACATTTGTCCCATCTCAGCACTAAATTTGAGATGCCCCTGTGGTAGAATTCAGCCGGCTGACTGTGGAACCATTGTCAAGACTGCTGTCTTGGCATCATCATTGCATGTGAATCGCTGTCCTACCAGGAACTTATTCAGCGAACCATGACAATGCGAGACCACATGTGGCAACCAGAACCGCCAACGAGCTCCAGTCATTTCACTGGGCGAGTCTGGACCACCCACCAGACAGTCCAGACCTCGCCTCTAGTGGTTTCCACGTTTTTGGTCCGCTGAAGAAGTTCCTGGCAGGACAGTGATTCACGTGCAACCATTATAAATTGTTTTATTGCATTTGTTAGCCAATACGGAACCAAATTTTCAAAAATACCATTATGGTTCATTTTAAAGCTTTTCCATGTGATGCAATGTTGTTATGCTCAATCGGAGTACAAAAATATACTAGATTCTTCAGTAAACAGTTTTATTTATGGAAATTGGAGAATTATGACTTTTTAACACTTACTTTTATTGTTTCATCTGCAGCAACATTGCCTAGTTGGCCAGGCGTCGGGCTCTTTCTTCAGAATGTGTTCATCTTTGTTGGATCATTGGTGTTTAAGTTTGGAAGAGTCGAAGATCAGTGGACCTAAAGGGAACGAGGATGGATTTGGTTTCTCATCACACCAAGTCATTTGTGTCCGACACCATATCGAACTGAACTGAGATGCAAATTGCATATGAATGGAAGATATTCTGTAAATTGACGCTGATCTTTGATACTAGTTGTCATATTTCTGTTGCTCTATTTAGCTTGTTATTTCTTTTGCTACTGAATTTATATCCACTAGATGTTTCAAAATATCCTGCCACCTTATTGGGAATTATTTCTCTGTTTTAAATGAAGCTTATTCTTTTGACATAACTACACAGTTATTTTATGTAAAATTTTGGCTGGTTGTAATTTAGCACGATAAACTCTCGATTGTCCATGTTAATGTGGACTTGAGATCGCACGGATAATACACACATAACCTTACCTGAACACGACACTCTTATTTACTAGTCATGCAACGTATGAAACACAAAATCCATTGCATTTCAAATTTCTCTCAGTTTCTCGCTGTTCTGCCCCTTAAAACAATAACTCTCGATTTGCTTTTGGGAAATAATCATTTTTATTTTTTTCGGTCTTTCTTATAGCAATCTTACTTTATCGGAGCGTCAAAATGTCAGTGCAGTGAACTGTTAGAAGCCATTGTTCAGTGTTACCTATATAAATAATTAACAGAATTGATCTTAAATCTGTCAACTTATATGTTAGAGAAGTGTTAATTATTGTTTTTAAGGGGCAGAACAGCGAGGTCATCTGCCCCTATTGGAGAAGTATGTTAATGTATGAAGAATTCTCGCAACATTTCTATCAAATTTTAGGGTGATAAAGTAATCATCACTTTCTGCCCAATCTATTTAGGCACTCATGTGTTGACCGGTTGAAGAGCAATTTTGTTAATTGAAATGAGTTTTGCCATGTGTGAATAATGGATGATTCCTCGATCTGCATCTTTTCTCGATTGCTCTTCCTCGGATGCATATGCGCTCACTCTATTTACAATGTCGGAATGTGTGCCACTCAGCTGTTTGAATTCTAGTTCTCACGCATCACTGTTCAGCCACTCACGAATGTTTTTATCAGTTTTGACACCAATAGTTTTCTAATTTCTTTGCTTTAGATAGAACAACATGTTCACGCTTTTCTGCCATGCCTTGCCTCTATTTTCAGTCACAAGGAACATTGTGATAATGAATTGTGTGCGTGATGATTGCCCCCAAAATAAATAGAAGAATATAAGGCAACTAACCAGATAATTGACAGACTGCCTGAGGCATGGTAAATACAATAACAATGCAATGCTAACGGCACTATTTAACTGTAAGCTTTTGCCAAACGGGAATTTTTTAAAATTAGCACAGCACAGGATTTTTTTTTGACGAACCACACATGGATAATCAACTGTTTATTGTCCTGTATTCCAATATTCTTTGGTTGATTCTAGCTTACCATTAATATTGCCGGCCCCATGGTGTTGGGGTAGCGCGCCTGCCTCTCACCCGGAGGCCCCGGGTTCGATCCCCGGCTCCGTCAGGGATTTTAAAACTGACGTGAGGGTTGGAACGGGGTGCACTCAGCCTCGTGAGGACAATTGAGTAGCTGTCTGACAGTGAGACAGCGCCCCGATCACGAAAACCAAGATTAACGGCCGAGGGGTCCCGACGCGCTGATCACGCGTCACCCCAATATCTGCAGGCCGAATGGCTGGGCAGCGGTCGCTTGGTCGGCCTTAGCCCGTCATGGGCTGGATAATGCCAGGGGTTGACTTTTTACTTTTTTACCATTAATATTGCAGGTAACAGACCATAGAAAAATTCTGGAAATTTTCAGGTTAAATGAGACAGTTCATACAGTAGTTTCCTTGGTTAATTAGTGGCAGAGCATAATTATCATTACACATTTCAGTTACAAGTAGCATTCAATATTAATGCTGAAGAACTCTGCTTAATTATCTGAAAGGAGGAAAATATCAGGCATTTTGTGGCAGTGTACTGCGTTTTGGTGCATGTGGTATGCCACGTATTTTGTCGTTTAGGGTTTTTACAGAAAGGTCATCTGGAAAGTGGGCAGGTATCCTATTGAAGATCGGTGTTATATTTTCACTTTTTGTAGACTACATATTCTATATACTGTACCGGTACTGTACTACATATTATTGTATATGATTGGCCCATTAAAAAGCAACTTTTTTTTTTCTTTTCTTTTCTTTGAAGAATATTTTTCAATGTGTCAATCATAAGAAGGTCTCGGCAACACGGAACAGGTGCTCTACCTGGAGATTTTAGTCAGTGACAGCTTCAAGTTGTCCATGTATAGAAAGTGGTTAATCCAAACACCTACCCTCACTGCAATGCCATATCAAGTAGAATTCAAGGGATTCATTTGAAGACAAACCAAAGCAGGTTCAACAAATCACCCAATCAATATCACATCATTTTGTAGGTCTTCGTTTGGCATATTGAGTCATGGTTTGCCATAACAACATGACACTTTCCAGGATCCTGGCAAATACCTCGTCAAACTTGTATATTCTCAGCACTGCTTTCAATTGATCCTAAGGCACTGAGTTAAACACCTTCTTGTAATCAATGTATGCTAGGTTGCATTGGTTCAAGTATGTCTCATGTCCCTGAATTAGTAATTATTAGCTGCTGCTGCTATTATTATTATTATTATTTTATTTCCGGCCCCATGGTGTTGGGGTAGTATGTCTGCCCCTCACCTGGAGGACCCGGGTTCAATTCATTGCTCCATCAGAGATTTTAGAAACTGGCGTGAGGGTGGAACAAGGTACATTCAACCTTCTGAGGACAATTGAGTAGCTGTCTTATCAGAGAGGCAGAACCCCGGTCAAGAAAACCAAGATTAATGGCCTAGGGGACCCGATGTGCTGACAATGCTTCACCCCACAAAATATAGGCCAACAGGGGTAGGCAGAGGTCGCTTGATTAGCCAAGGCCCTTCCAGGGCTGAGTGTCGTGGATAGTGGTTGTTGTTATTATGCTAGGAGTAAAATCAAAAACAATATACCGTACTACTGTGGCAATTGGATTTCACTTAACTAAGTGAAATTATTTTAACTTCTGTTTAGTTGTAAATGTGTTTCATGAGTTAAAGAATGTAAGCTTTGTTTCTTGCAGAGATATTTCCAAAGAGGGGCACAGGAAGTTTTTGTAGGATCTCATATGAATAACTGAACTAAATGTGAAAATGCCCTGTACAGTTTACTTGATTATATTTCATATATACCAGCAAGTGCTATATGTATTACAAAGACAAATGGTGAGTAACTTTGCTTTGTCTGCTTTTGTAATAAGATATTGTATTATAACAATAATCAATATTCATGAAACTTGACAATTTGGCCAGCAATACATGTTGGTGATGGGTATTGTGCTGACAAATTGACAGTTTAGTATATCACAAAATGCTGTTAGAACAACCTAAGAAATCTGTTTCATAGATTAACAGGACTTAGTAACAACTGACAGATTTCACTATGGAATAGGAAATACAAGTCTGACTATTGCCCACCCCTTCTTATAATTTACTAACTCCATCTTTTTATGTTCTTAGATATGGCATAACCAATTTTCTTTTCATTGTAACACAGTTTTGTTATTATTTTTAAAAAACCGTAGAACCCCATTTATCCAAAATAAAGGGGGCGGAGTCACTTCGGTTGACGCGTTTTTTCGGATAGCACATGATAAATATTTTTGGAAGTTAAATGTTGAAATAAAAATGCATAAAGTCTGTTAAGCAAAGGTACATACTGTATTAACATGAAAATGTGTACATAATGGCAATCATTGTATAAAATCAGTGATTATCTACTGAATTTTCTTGGTCCAGCACCACCGTTTAATTAACAATACATCAGCTGGTGTAGATTCATTGCTTTGTTCAACAAAGCGCAAAGCAATCTGAAATTATGAAACAATTTCTTTTGTTACTACTGAACTGAATATACAGTAATTTTATCAATTAAAGCATGTGGTATTTTAATAAAATTTCGAAATCAATTTTACATTTAAATCCATCAACTGCTGTAACTCGGTTCTCATAACTGCTATTGTCAAGGTCGGAGTCGTCTGCTTCTACCCTTGGCAGTAACACGGAATCCACAATTTCTTGGTCTGTTAGATCAAGTTCAGCATCATGTGTTATCTTCTGTTTGTAGCTTGCCACGGTGTGTGAGTGGTTAACGTGTCGGTCTACTAACCCCAAGCTTGCAGGTTCGCTCCTGGCCATGGTAAGTGATTTTTTTGAAAGGAGACAAAAATTTACGACAAGCATATCATACGATGTTGGCATGTCAAAGAACCCATTTGAATTCTGTAGGCCGTGTTCATAATGGTAAAATTAATCTCGAGAGTTTCCGCCAACACAAAGTTCCTCATTTCTCCACTAGAAAGCGCTATAGTGTTCAAGAAGCTTAGATATCTAATCTCCTTGACTTTCATAGTGCTTCAAGGAACAACGAAATTCGACATGCAAGCTACCTTCTGGGTGTCAAATAACAAAGCTTGCACCCGGCACCCGAGGCCATACGATATTATTATTATTATTATTATCTGTTTGTAACCACTCGTTCACCTCACACCGGTTAAAATTCTCACATCCTGGAATTTGTTTCACCATCTCTTGCAGATTGTCGTCACTTTCCTCATCTTCCGAAATTATCCCTTCATACAGTTTGTTCCAGGAATCACAAAAAGTCACTTTTTCATATTTTTTTTATTAATTTTATTTTTATTATTATTGTATTTTTTTCTGTCGTGTGGCTTCCTAAGAGGCCGAGTGCAGGTCTTTCTAGTCGACGCCCGTGGGTGACCTGCGCGTCGGAATAAGGGATGAATTTTTTCTTTTTGCCAGAGCATTTCAGTTAAGCGGGGTTCTACTGTTTGCAGCTCTTTTTTTTTTATGAAACCTTTTGTAATATAATTTCAAACTTAATTATCTCTTTCTTGTGTAAAAAGTAAGAGATTCAAATATAACAAAGATTTTATCTAATATCATGGCAGTGCAATGTAGTTACAAAACCTCATGTGGTTGTGGTTGAAAATGGATTCCAACACCAAAAAATATTCATTAGTAATAAGATGTAATTTTTCTATATTAGACAAAACTCGTATACCTCTTACAGTGAGTCTCAAAACTTTCAGTGAATTCAACACTAAGGATGACTTTTTAGTTATTAGTCACCACATACTTGATTAAAATTACTGAATTTAAATATTAAGTTGAGGGACTAAATCACAATTGTGTTTGCTGTAATCCCAATCCATGCTTGCTCTTCCTGAAGGTCAGTAGAGTGTGCAATGTACCTCTGTGACCCAAACCATGTGGTAAACTGTATAATATTGAGGAACATAGGCAATCATGGTGATTGAAAAATGCTAAATGACAATGGTGGGCGGAGTTCATGACCGTATCCTTGTTAACCAACTACTCTCACTATTTAATGTAAAATGGTAAAATGAGCTCTGTAAAAATTCATGTTTGCAGAAATCAGGGAGAACAAGCTGGATTTTACCTGGCCATTCTTGCATTGACCAGATCACGCTACAGATCATTGAAAAATCTGTGTATCTGTGGAGAGAGCTTGTACACCAGTTGTGAGCTTCATCAGACATACTGTAGTATTTTCTATTGATTTTTCTTTTTCAGAAATATTATTCAAATTAAGTTTTGTTATGGTGGTGAAGTACTGAAAGTTCAAAACATGTTCATTATTATTATTATTATTATTATTATTAAGAAAATGTTGTTTTCACTTTGTTGTTTCTATTAGGCAGATTGTTCTCTAATTAAAATCTTTTCACTTATTTTCTATTCAATACTGATCGTCTTTCTTAAACAGGTTTGAATTTATGTCATCCTATGTGTCAGGAATACCAGCATCACCATTTCTATTAGTTTCTCCCGGAGGGAGGAGTGATTTGGACAATCCACTTATCAAATAATTGGGAGTTTTCTATAGTTGATTCAAAGAGTTATAAACAATTCTTCCTTCTATAAAATAATATGATTCAGTGTTAAGAGGTTTCCATATTATGCCAACAATGTGATAATTTTATATCTATATATCGTAGGCATCTTTGGCAGAGGAACTGTTAAGTTTGAGGAAGAAACATAATTCCTTAAATTTCTGTTAATATTTTATTCACTATGTATATCAAATGGTGATGGCTGACAGTATTTTCATTTTTGTACTCTTGAGATATGTGGCAGGAAACATGTACTCTGACCACTCTCTCTAACCCTTTATCTCCTAGATGTTGAGTTGTGTGGTGATTCATATATCTATAGTGATATACTAACATGATCGTTTAGTCCCTGTACCTCAGTCTGAGGCTTGAATGGTTGACCAGACTCGTGTTCTTCCCGATGACACTGTCTAAACTACTATCCTGCCTTAAGGTTTTGTAGTGTGTTCATTGTGGCTTTTTATGCCTTCTATCTTGAAAACCTCTTGAATGTTAGAATGGTTGTGAATTCATATTAGATTACCATAAATTTGAGACTTGAAATAATTCATAGATCTGTGAATCACCTTGTGTAATAGGAGAGCTACAACCCTTAGACAATAAAAAAATGGAAGGAAAAGGTATAGAACATATAAAGTCATCCATACAAGAGCTGTGCACAGTATTGTCTCTGCTGGGTGGGTGGAATTGTGTGTAGTACAGTCTGCAATTGAATTTGGATTTAGAGATCTCTCGTGATTACTTTATGATTCTCGAGTTTTCTCAGCAAGACAGCTTGTATAGGAAGAGACAATTTGGTGTGATAAAAGGGACTGATAAATTGAGTCGTCTAGTATCAAAACCGGCCAAGTCACAAAATTTACGAAAATGAGTTATGGTTATCAATTTGAAGTAGAAGTACAGCACTATCAGGCGAAACAAGAATATGCTTCAAAATCGTACATGTCTTCATGTTACACAGCACTGAATTCTTGGTCGTGCAACAAAATGGGCCAAGTCATGCAGACAGTGCTTTCAAAACCGGCCATGTCGAAGAACGAGTAGCAATCTTCATGTCGCAGCATTATTGTCTGGAATCTAGCGTTGTTAGTTTACGCATGAATGTGATATCAGTAGGCAACATTGTTCCTTATTTTGTTTACTCTTCGAAGTCATAATAATTTGTATTTCGTTCGTTTGCAACACTGACTTCCGTATTCGCGGGCCTCTCACCGCATTGGCGCGAAAGCAATCGTATTTCCTGTGTGCTCGTATTTTGTCATTGTGTAGTGTAACGTGTATATTGTTCCTATTTTAATAAGTGACTCATTTTCTTTTACTGTGTTCAAGATCTAAGTGAACTACTAACTTTTAATGATATAATACCTATTTTGTATTCTCCTCAGCTTTCTGATGTTCATCTTCATATATTAGGCTACTATCCAATTTAAGCAGAATGCTTTCGTTTTTATTGCAATAAAGACAGGTAATTACGTCAATTTATTTTAATTTAATTGCCTTTTTTCACTGGAATTTGGAATTTAAAAAGAAAAGTTTTACAAAAAAGGACTAAAATTATACCAAATTGCAACAAAAACGGCCAAGTCAAAATTAATATTAGCAAAAAAGAAGGGTTCATTATGAATCAGATTTCTCAAAATAGCAGAACTTCAATATTAAACCATTATGGATATAACTATGCAATAAAATCTTGTGTGACCACCATTGCTTTGTCTCTAGAGGTTTTTCATCCATACTGAAAAATATGCCTTCAGTGACTTGGCCGGTTTTGATACTAGACAACTCAATTGTCTCTCCCAACTACTTCTCGACTAACCAAGCTTGCTTACTGAAATTACTTGGTTCCAAACATGGCATTGGTTAAGTATTTGAAAATAGAACCAAACAACTAGTCTAAACAATTATTATTATTAGTATTATTATTTATTTATTATAGGTCATACAAAAAGTATGGAAAGTCTAGTGAAAAAGGGAAAGCCCTAAATAATTTATGCTTCACTGGTACAATTTACATCTGCATTGTTCAAATTTACAGTATCTGGATATTTTAAAAATTATAAAAATGAGATAAATAATAGAATAAACATTAACACCCTGCTGCTTCAATCTCTCATGTGTTCATTCAATTATTCATTCAGCCAGTCAAACAAATTCCATTAATCAGTCACTCATGCAGAATATTGTATTTATACAATGTACTTTTTTCTTTGAAGAGGCAAGTTCTTGGCATCCCACTATGGATAATTCATGCATAAATATGTATTTTAATCTGTGACTAGCTAACCGCAATATTTGCCCCTCCATTTAAAGCATGCTTTTCTTCCATGTGGCTAATGAGCTCTAAAAGAAATACAATCTTCCAGTGCCACTTGTTCTGTATAGGATTGTTATCACTGCCTGTCTGGTAGTTTAAACATGTGTGCCTGTGTTCAGTGTTACTGTGCCAGGCAGTACCACAGACAGCTATCTGCCACAGTTGTTCTTCTCTCCTATCAAAGGTTCTTCATGTTGATCAAATAACATGCATGTTTTCAGTGTATTATCATAGAAACAGTAGTTTACTGGTTGAGTTCCTATGTTGCACCTTTAAATACTTCCAAACCAACACAGGATTTTATTTCTGTATATTCAAGAAGTCCAGCAAATGCTCTAAGAATTAATACTTTTTTTCCTTTCTTTAGTACTTATTACAGTATTGTGGATATCATGATTGTTGTTGGCATTGCTTATTTATAACTAGATTAGAAATGTGTATTGTGAAGGTATGAATGTTCAAGTAAAGTATCTATTAAAATGTATTTCTTCAAAAAATAAAATATAATTATGAAGACATGGTTCCAGATTCTCTTTTATTATTATATTTTTTTACTTAGTTACGTCCGAAGCCTCCGTGGCTTAGGCGGCAGCACGCCGGCCTCTCACCGCTGGGTCCGTGGTTCAAATCCCGGTCACTCCATGTGAGATCTGTGCTGGACAAAACGGAGGCAGACAGGTTTTTCTCCGGGTACTCCGGTTTTCCCTGTCAAAATTTCATTCCAGCAACACTCTCCACTATCATTTCATTTCATCTGTCATTCATTTAATCATTGCCCCGGAGGAGTGCGTCAGGCCTCGGCAGCCGGCACAGTTCATATCCTCGCCGCTAGATGGGGGCTTCATTCATTCCATTCCTGACCCGGTCGGAGACTGGAAGCAGGCTGTGGATTTTCATTTTCACTTAGTTACGTCCCTCAAAGATGCACGATTGAATCTATCTTGCTTTCTTGTCCTCCCATAATCTCACTATAGCTCTTTCTGCGTTCCTCTATCCAGGTTCTGCTGGTTGTGATGTTTAGGTGGTCTGAAAATTGATGATTTACTAATTTATTGGATTGAGATCTATCCAGTGCTCTATTACCTCAGATGCCCATTTCCTGAAGGTCTTTTTCAACTTAAAGCTGCCAGTTCTTAGATTTCATCGAGAGCATTAGTTTCAGAATTCTTTAAGGCAGTTTGAGATCGCTCGTTCTAAGAATGTGTCCAAGATTTCTCTGACTGCTGATAAAAATCTCCTGGGATTTCCTTTTCGTCCAGATTCTCTCAGTACAAATTGGGCCGAATGTTTTCTTTCTTGCTTTTGCATATCTTTAATTAGTGATCTGCCCCTAATGATCAGTGTTTAAGAGGCATATAGTGCTTTCTTTATTATAATTAAGCTAGCTAAAGCACAAAACTTACCCTGGGACATTCACAAAAAGAATGCTTATCCATAAATGCATAAATAAGACACTATAACACAGTTGTTAAACCGGAAGTCACATGTGCAGCAGAAACACACTTCCCCCTGAATGAACAATCAAAGACTGATAGATTATAGAATATAAAAAAAAAATGGAAGAATTAGCATCAACAAAAAATACCAGAAAGTTGGACATTGGCAGATTGTGCCCAACAAATTCGGGTACAAGTAATTGGAACCCATTACTGATAGCATGCGTAAGAGAAGACTGGGATTCTTTGGATACATAATTAGAATGATGGATTCGAGACTTCTGAAACAACTAGTCAAGTACAATCTTACCTCAAAAAATACCACTACAGGATGCAAATGGGTCAAACAAATGAGAAAGGATCTGCAGGAAATTGGCCTTATACCAGAAAACACCACAGATAGAAACTCAGCAAATTTTCTAGGTTGTGCAGTGTCTTGTGTGGGGTTTCGCCTAGGACACCAAGCTGACTCATCAGCAGTCTCTTGATTTCTCGCCCGGACCCCCACAGGAGTAGCGAACTGCGTGCTACCTCCCTTTTTATAGAGAGCGCCTGCGCCTCTTTACGGCAAGAACTAAAAGCTTAAGCAGCCTCAACCTCCCTATGAAGGCATCCAAAAAGATGGTTTATTGGCTTTCACGGCCAGTGAATTAAAACTCAGCAATTCTTCTATGTTCGTGCCATGTCTTGTGTGGGGTTTCGCCTAGGGCACAAAGCTGGTTTGTCAGCGTTCTCTTGGTGTCCTCGCATGGACCCCCACAGGAGTAGCAAACTGACCGCTACATCCCTTTTTATGAAGTGCACCTGTGCCTCTTTACGGTGAGATCTAAAAGCTCAAGCAGCCTTATCATCCTAATGAAGGCTTCAAAGAAGATGGCATATTGGCTTTCACGGCCAGTGAATTATAACTCAGCAATTCTCCTAGGTTCGTGCGTGTCTTGTGAGGGGTTTCGCCTAGGATACCAAGCTGGCTCATCAGCGGTCTCTTGGTATCCCTGCCCAGACCCCCACAGGAGTAGCAACCTCCCTACCTCTCTTTTTATGAAGCGCACCTGTGCCTCTTTACTGCAAGAACTAAAGGCTCAAGCAGCCATACATAACCCCCCTATGAAGGTTTCCAAAATGTTGGTATATTGGCTCTCTTGGCCAGTGAACTAAGTCTGAGCAATTCTTCTAGGTTCGTGCGTGTATTGTGTATGGTTTCGCCTAGGTCACCAAGCAGACTCATCGGCGGGCTCTTGCTGACCCCACCCGGACCCCCACAGAAGTAGCGAACTGCGCGCTACGTCCCTTTTTATGAAGCGCACCTGAACCTCTGTACTGCGAGAACTAAAAACTCTAGCAACCATAACCTCCCTATGAAGGCTTCCAAGAATATGGTAAAATGGCTTTCTCGGCCAGTTAATTAAAACTCAGTAATATCTGCTAGGTTCGTGCGTGTCGTCTGTGGGGTTTCGCCTAGGACACCAAGCTGGCTCATCAGCGGGCTCTTGGTGTCCCCACCCGGACTCCCACAGGAGTAGCGAACTGCACACTACCTCCCTTTTTATGAAGTGCATCTGCGCCTCTTTACTGCGAGAACTAAAATCTCAATCAGCCATAACCTCCTTTTGAAGGCTTCCTAAAGATGGTATATTGCCTTTCACGGCCAGTGAATTAAAACTCGGCAATTCTTCTTGGTTCGTGCCCTGTCTAGTGTGGGGTTTTGCCTAGGAGACCAAGCTGGCTCATCAGCGGGCTTATGGTGTCCCCGCCCGGACCCCCTAGGCGTAGGGAACTGCACACTACCTCCCTTTTTATGAAGTGCACCTGTGCCTCATTACTGCGAGAACTAAAAGCTCAAGCAGCCAATCCTCCCTATGAAGTCTTCCAGAAAGATGGTTTATTGGCTTTTGTCCCTGCCCGGACCCCCTAGGAGTAGCGAACTGCGCACTACCTCCCTTTTAATGAAGCGCACCTGCGCCTCTTTACGGCGAGAACTAAAAGCTCAAGCAGCCATAACCCCCCTATAAAGACTTCCAAGAATATGGTACAATGGTTTTCTCTGCCAGTTAATTAAAACTCTGTAATTCTTCTAGGTTCGTGCGTGTCGTCTGTGGAGTTTCACCTAGGACACCAAGCTGGCTCGTCAGTGGGCTCTTGGTGTCCCCGCCCGGACCCCATAGGAGTAGCGAACTACACACTACCTCCCTTTTTATGAAGTATACCTGCGCCTCTTTACTGCGAGAACTAAAATCTCAATCAGCCATAACCTCCTTATGAAGGCTTCCAAAAAGATGGTATACCGTAAACTGGGGATACTTTGACCACTTAAGAATTTCATTGTAACTTGTAAATCAGACTTCTAACTGAAACATGTTGTTTTTTTTATTATTTTATGGGGGGTTGATGCATAAATAGAATGCAATTGCAAATGCTCACTCATAATGAAAAATCTGGTGGGTATTTGCAGAAAACTAGGTGGTCAAAGTTATCCGGTGTTTGGGGATACTTTGACCACAGTAGTTACAGTTACTTAAATACATGCTTTGTTCAATATTAACCTTTAATATGGAAACTTTGACCACTGCAAATTAACGTAGTTATGCATAGAAAGAAAATGTTAGGTATTAATTTCACTTTGAGCACAACCTTTATTTAACAAATGAATGAGAAAGCTAAAACATGGTCACATTACTTCAAAATTCCTAAATTAAAAATTGAAACACCTAGTTAACGTATGCCAAGTCCAAGGGGATACAGGTAATGTACCATAACCCTAAAATCATAAATTAGCACAAATTGAACCAATCAACTTAATTCCTTTTGAATATGAACCCTCGTTTGAGTATGTCTGGTTTTGATAGAATAAGGACAATCTGGGTTTGGTCTACAGTATCCTTATCTTCCACATCAGGCCATAAAAACTTCCTGTTCATCCTTCTCAAATATCTGACACAATACTTTTGCTCAGAATCATTACTTAAAATCTCAGCTATATAATGTCTGAAGATGTCCTCTTAATTGTAGGAACCCTAACAATCACAAAGCAACCTATTTTTAACTTTGCTTCTGCCTCTTCCATCACTGCAATTTCAGTGTCTTTCTCAATATCTGGTTGGGAATTGCTGTCTTCATCATCTTCAATCCCATTATCGTCAGAGATGTCCATGTACGAAACATGACCACTGGCTTCACTGCTTTCATCGCTTGAAGTAGAAGGATTCCTCCTTTGCCTTTTCCTGGATGTTTTGGGAGTTTCAGACAAGTTGTTCAGTGGCTGTGGCTCATAATCTTCAACAGTAATACCTATTCCAGCAGGAACATTGACTCTCTTTCTTCTGACTTGCCCTTTTCCCCATGTCTCATCACCTTTAGAATTTCTCTGACACAGTCTGACACTACAGGCGATACTGCCTCCATGCGATGTACTGTGGAATCTGGCA
This sequence comes from Meconema thalassinum, assembly GCA_946902985.2. Taxonomy (NCBI): domain Eukaryota; kingdom Metazoa; phylum Arthropoda; class Insecta; order Orthoptera; family Tettigoniidae; genus Meconema; species Meconema thalassinum. The sequence continues at coordinate 120,845,208 of OX336400.1, forward strand.
TCCTACAAATAATTTCATTGGGTTCAAATGGTACAATTCCACATTTTCTAAAACCTGCCTTTAGGTTCAGAGATAGGTTTGAGTTATTTGTGTCACAGACTTTTTCAGAAAGTTCATTCAATAATCCAGGAAACGCCTCCTTTGTGACGGCTTGTGATCTTTTCCTCTGTCCCGGCTTCCATCTGTCCAAAATACCTCTCCAGTACTTCTTCACAGGTCCATAGAAAGCTACATCCAGAGGCTGGCAGATGTGTGTCGCATTCTTTGGTATGCAGATAAAACAAATGTTTTCTGCTGCTATTTTCAGAACATAGGGGGAGAAGTGACTGGATAGATTGTCACCTATGAGTGCAACTTTACCTTGTGCAAGCAAGTGCCTAATGTGGGGAATGAAGATACTCTGAAACCAGTCCAGAAAGATTGTGGAATCAAACCACCCACTACGGCTTCTGTTGTATCGTGTTTTCTTGGGTCCACCTTGCATCCAGTTTTACCACAAATGTTCAGACTTATATACAACGTAGGGTGGGAGAAGGAATCCAGCTGCTGAACCGCAAAACATTACAGACACACTTGTCTTGCTCGAGTCTTTGATCCGTTCAGGATACTTTTTGCCTCGCTTAAACAAACATTTCTTAACACCTGGGTCATGACTTAAATTAGTCTCATCGTAGTTAAATATCCGCTCAGGTGTGATCATTGTCTCAGAATCACTTTCTGAAAGAGTCCCCTTCAAGTGACCAAAATATTCCTGAACATTTTCAGCAGTCACTTCGGCCTTCGAAAGTTTCAAATTTTGACATGTTCTACGAGCCAGAACATTTTTGTGTCTTTGCATAAAACTAGTGGCCCATTCAATACCAGGTAAATTTGTTGGACCAAATTTAGGTACCTTATGCCCGACTTTATCTAAATATAGTTTACCTAGGTAGCGCAAGTCTTGGAGATCAAAAGGAAAACCCCACTCACTGACTTCTAAAACGTAGGTACTGCACAAAAGCTCCTCCTCAACAGCACTAAACACTGCTGGTCGGCCCAACTTGTTGCAATGTTTGTCATGGATCCTATTAAATAGTGTTCCCTTACTAATGTTATAGACTTTTGCAGCTTTGATCATGGATAATTTTCCACTCTTTACATCGTCTATTGCTTTGTGCATATCATCTTCAAGGCCGGAATTATATCGCCTAGCACCTGGTTTCATTTTGTGTTTCCTCATTGTGTAAGGATTTGGTATAACCTATAAAATAAAAGATTAATTACATTTTATATAAGACTTTGACCAGGTTGGGTAACTTTGACTGTCCGGTCAAAGTATCCTCAATTTCTTAGGTTAAGGAGCCTGTATAAATAATGTATCTGAATTTGACGTAATCCATCACCATGCCCTAGGTATAAAGATATATTTTAAAAGAAAAACTACAGATGTACATACCTACAGGTGCAAAATGGCAAAATATTTCTCCCAGATGGGATAGAATTGACAATTTTTTTCCACACGCACTTTTTAGCGGGAAACTGACACAAATATTCAAGTAACAGCCAGGCCGGCCAACAGCATGACAAAAACTTTTTTGAGTTACCAGAGCCAACTGCAGGGATCAATGAAACTATCTGCAACCAGGATTGTCAATACAACTGAATGTGTTCAGAAAGAGTAAACACAGAATATTTTCCAGAGTTTCTGGTCAAAGTAACCCCTAGTGGTCAAAGTATCCTCAGTTTACGGTATTGACTTTCACGTCCAGTGAATAGAACTCGGAAGGTGGCGTAGTTGGTAGCATGCTGAGCTTCTATGCCCAAGATCGCGGGTTCAAATCCGGCCGAAGTCGTCGGATTTTTTAAGAGCGTTAAAAATCCCTCAGTATGACTTCCTTCGGAGGGGACGTAAAGCCGGCGGTCCCATGTCATAGATTTATGGCATATTAAAGAACCTTCCACTAAAGACCTGTGTGAAGCTAAATTGTATAGGTTAAGAATGTAAACAACGCTCTTAGGTTCCTACGTTCGTTGATAAGAGTTAACTGGGGTGGCCTCTGGTGGCTAAGTTCTGAACTAGTAATCGTTGACGGTGGAGTTTTGCAACAAAAGTAGGTACTATTCGAAAAATTCAAAGTGTGCAGTCCTTGCTTGAATCAAAAAACAGATAACACACACTAATACAGTCATCACAATTAACACCGGCTATCAGACAGATTCTACACACATCCAAAGTACACGGGGCTACATGACCGCGTTATCGCAGCCCCTCTCTCGGCCAGTGAACTAAGTCTGAGCAATTCTTCTAGGTTTGTGCGTGTATTGTGTGTGGTTTCGCCTAGGACACCAAGCAGACTCATCAGCGGGCTCTTGCTGACCCCACCCGGACCCCCACAGAAGTAGAGAAAAGCGTGTTACCTCCCTTTTTATGAAGCGCACCTGCGCCTCTTTACTGCGATTACAAAAGCTCAAGCAGACATAACCTTCCTGTGAAGACTTCCAAAAGGATAGTTTATTGGCTTTCACGGCCAGCGAATTAAAACCCAACAATTCTTCTAGGTTCGTGCGTGCCTTGTGTGGGGTTTTTCCTAGGACACCAAGCTGTCTCATCAGCGGTTCATGGTGTCCCCCCCCCCCCCCCCCCCGGACCTCCTAGGAGTAGCAAACTGCACACTACCTCCCTTTTTATGAAGCGCACCTGCACCTCATTACGGCGTGAACTAAAAGCTCAAGCAGCCATAACCTCCCTATGAAGGCTTCCAAAAAGATGGTATATTGGCTTTCACGGCCAGTGAATTAAAACTCTGCAATTCTTCTAGGTTCGTGCCGTGTCTTGTATGGGATTTCGCCTAGGACACAAAGCTGGCTTGTCAGCGTTCTCTTGGTGTCCTCGCCCAGACCCCCACAGGAGTAGCGAACTGCGCGCTACCTCCCTTTTTAAGAAGCGTGCCTGCGCCTCTTTACTGCGAGAACTAAAAGCTCAAGCAGCCACAACCTCCCTATGAAGGTTACCAAAAAGGTGGTGTATTGGGTTTCACGGCCAGTGAATTAAAACTCAGGAATTCTTCTAGGTTCCTGCCGTGTCTTGTGTGGGGTTTCACCTAGGACACCAAGCTGGCTAATCAGCGGGCTCTTGGTGTCCCTGCCCGGACCCCCACAGGAGTAGTGAACTGCGCGCTACCTCCCTTTTTAAGAAGCGTGCCTGCGCCTCTTTACTGCGAGAACTAAAAGCTCAAGCAGCCACAACCTCCCTATGAAGGTTACCAAAAAGGTGGTGTATTGGGTTTCACGGCCAGTGAATTAAAACTCAGGAATTATTCTAGGTTTGTGCCGTGTCTTGTGTGGGGTTTCACCTAGGACACCAAGCTGGCTAATCAGCGGGCTCTTGGTGTCCCTGCCCGGTCCCCCACAGGAGTAGTGAACTGCGCGCTACCTCCCTTTATATGAAGCGCACCTGCACCTCTTTACTGCGAGAAATAAAAGCTCAAGCAGCCATAACCTCCCTATGAAGGCTTCCAGAAAGATGGTATATTGGCTTTCATAGCCAGTGAACTAAATCTCAGCAATTCTTCTAGGTTCGTGCTTGTCTTGTGTGGAGTTTTTCCTAGGACACCAAGCTGGCTCATCAGCGGTCTCTTGATGTCCCCGCCCGGACCCCCACACGATTAGTGAACTGCGCGCTCCCTCCCTATTTATGAACCGCGCCTGCGCCTCTTACAGCGAGAACTAAAAGTTCAAACAGCTATAACCTCCCTATGAAGGCTTCCAAAAAGATGGTATATTGGCTTTCACGGCCAGTGAATTAAAACTCGGCAATTCTTCTAGGTTCGTGCCGTGTCTTGTGTGGGGTTTCATCTAGGACACAAGCTGGCTCATCAGCTGGCACATGGTGTCCTCGCCCGGACCCCCACAGGAGTAGCGAACTGCACGCTACCTCTCTTTTTATTAAGCTCAGTTCGCTAGTCCATGGGGGCCGGGCGGGGACGCCAAGAACCCGCTGATGAGCCACCTTTATATCCTAGGAATCGAACTCCGTGTCCGTGAGGGTAATTCTTGGTTGGAGCAACTTAGTACGGCAGTGAATTAGTATTCGTATTTTTCTTATTTTAATAACTTCATATATCAATTCAACATGGTGGCCACGCGATGTTATTGTAAAAGCTACTCTGAGTATTGTTACTTTTTTGGGGTTCCAAAAATAACTGGTCAGGCTTATAGTGCACTAATTCTTTATTTACACTAATATAACTTACACCAATTAACATTAAAACAAATTAGGCCTACTCACTCGCACACATACACAAAGTCTCACTTCATACAACTACTGGTCATTATTTATTTACACAGACTGTACTCTGCAAGAACGTGTCTCTTACAGCCAATATTTATTTTCACATTTATTTTCACACCACTGTCTTCGCTATTTATCTTCACATTTATTTCCACAGTCTTCACCCTGTTCGTGAGTCGTCATAGTGTCCCAGCTTACGCTTACACGTTCATCTACACAGATCCTCTTCAGCCTGGCACCTGCCGCCCCATTACCGTATTATCAGAGTCCTCTTGTTGCTTCTCGTGCGCTCTAGCTCGTCCCGTGTCGAACCCGGACCCTCGACCACGTCTTCTACGAAGCACCGCGATACCACCAAGCAATCACAGTCCCGACTCAAAGTTGCGCCCTGGCAGATAGGCTTCCACTATGTTACATTAGACGTCCGGTAGTAAGTCACTGCACTCGCAGGTGCGAGGCGCCCGTTAGCGTGCTGAGGCTCAGTCTATCCGTAAATAAAAATTAAATTAGTTTTCTTCCGCTATTATGGGTGTTTTTCGATTGATATTTCAAATATTATATACTAGTTGTTACCCGCGGCTTCGCCCGCAATAACATTTGGAATCTCGTTATAACATTAGTTATATATATTTTTCATGTAGTGGAAGATAATGACGGTAACATGGAGCGTTGAAATTGAAAATCGGGTGCAATATCCGACGGGGAGGTTTGATTTAAGGCAGGTCCCCTAGCCTACTGCCATGTCTATCGAGAGTGATTTTAACGCCTAAGCCCTCCTCTGTAAACTACATTTCTGGTCTTTCTCTCAGGCTGCAGAATGACTAAGCCACCAGAAGAACTGACTCTGGAGCATGCCACGTACATTTGACCATGTGCGAAACAGTCACTTCTCAGATCCACACTAGCTACTTTTAAACTCTGCCCCTGAGCCTTGTTCTTTGTCATGGCGTAGCAGACTTTCAAAGGAAACTGCAGACGTTTGAATTGAAAATGGTCTCATGGGATTAGAGGAAGTCGAGGTATGAAGACAGTTTCGCCTTGGCCAACACCTGTAAATATGGTGGCTTCAATCACAAATTTATGCAGAGCTTTAACCTGCAGCCTGTTCCCTATTTACTGCATGCTTTACTCATTGCATCCTTCAGGTGCACATATCCCTCAATTCTCAACTTTTTCTGATTGATGCGAATCCAAAGTAGTCTCTCTGTCTCCTCTGCATCCCTATTTACTTCTGGGTGGCTCTTTGTATATTTGGCCACAGCATCCCTATTTACTTCTGGGTGGCTCTTGGTATAATTGGCCACTGCATTCCTATTTACTTATGGGTGGCTCTTTGTATATTTGGCCACTGCATCCCTATTTACTTCTGGGTGGCTCTTTGTATATTTGGCCACTGCATCCCTATTGAGTTTCTTATTGCTTTCAACATACTTCTTAAATGCCCTAAGGTTTACTTCAGGATGTTCTTTCGCGTATTTGTTTACAGCTTTATTTAATTGTTGTTTTTTTTAACGGATGTTGTTAGTAAATCGTTTTCTACGTTTTGAACCTCTATCTGATTTAGTTTGAGGCACTGACTCGAGGAGGATTTTCGCGTTAGAAGGAGAAGATGTTAATGAAGAAGGCCGAATGAGAAGCGCGTATTCACATTGTAAAATTGTAGGCGTGAATGGCTCGTAAACATCAAAATGTCCCTGCGTGAACTCTCCCGTAAACCTAAACCTTTTAACAGAAGCTGCAGAACCATACGTATTTCCAGTTCGGAGTACACAATTACAGTAGACCTGGGATTGGAAAGGATAAATCTCTGCCGCTACTTGCAATTCGAATGATGTACCGTATATGTAAGGCATAGACATAACAGATACATATTCAGCCTTGTTTATGTAAGGCTGGCAATCTCGTGTCATAGAATACACCTGTAGTCTTTCCCAGTTATTAGAGGCGTGTCTGACAATGTCAGCACGCACTGTACGTGCATGTGATATGTTGCCATACGTTGCTTAAGATAGAGAAGAGACAGGCACCATCTCCGGGAATTTTATAGACTTGGTGGGGAACTTGGGTGCCATCTACCTCGAACATTTCTACTGCAGCCATCGTGAAAACAATCAATGAACAGCAAATACAAAAAACAAAAAAGAAGAAGAGGAACCCTTGAGTAATTAAAAAAAGATACGAGCCTTACAGTAGTCGCATTTGATGTGTAACATCTGACATGTTATCCTACTCGTATACGACACAGCTTGGACATTCTTAAAATGTTAATTTACACTCCATTTTCATACTGGTACTATGATGAATGTATTGATTAAATTGGCGATATGCTACTGTCACATTTGTGGCGCAGCGGTCAAGCTGTTAGTCTCTCACCAAGGTAGACCGGGTTTGATTCCCGGTCAATACATGTGAGATATTCGAATTGAAATGCCATGTCCTGTGGTTCGCATTCCGCGTAAAAGGGAGGTACCGTGGATCATGATCGTGAGATTAACGGACACGCAAAACTACAAGCTTCCTTCATTTTACATTAACAATTCATAATAACAAAGTGACACACAACGTCGACAGTACTCTCAAATACCATACCGTGTGCACATTCCTCAGTAACTATAACATTCATTATTCTCATGGCTCTCATACAGTTCGTCGTAAACAATCAAAACATGGCTTCCTACAATCATGAAATGACCTCGTCTCACATATGATGAAAATACAGCTTTTATTCCACTCATATAACAACATTCTGTTATGCATTTAGTATTTGACTACTCACCCACAGCTTGACAATAATGCCGCTTACTTAAATGTCATTTTTCGTCTTTGTCCTACCCCATGTGATATTCAACCTTGAACGTGAAGCTTCATAAAGTGCTCAATGACAAATGAAAGTCGGTGAAACATTTGCCACTGTGCTCGTCAACCCAGTGCCTGCTAAATGCACTGCCTACTGTATTGCCATAACATTCTCGCGCTACAGAGCACACACTGCCTTGTTTCCAATATACACATTTTCAATTGTACATCCAGCTGGCAGTGCGTCTTCACTTCCGTCCGATCCACTTCCGCCCGATTCACTTCCGTCCCATTTTTCTGGTAGTGCGTCTTCACTTCCGTCCGATCCACTTCCGCCCGATTCACTTCCGTCCCCAATTTTTAAAATCACTCCCACAAAACTATCCAGCAACCGAGTGGAAAGATGTTACACATCAAAAATGGAATACACCTAACGTAAAAACAAATCTCTACTTAAACACCTGATAAATGGAATAGACAAAGCCTAACTTAACAAAATTGACGTTGGTAGAGGTAATTTTCTTTTACCAAAATCCACTTTTCATTATAACTAACAATGTACTGCCAAGAAATGATGAAAAACGCCGAACCTAATCCAACAAACAAAGGAACTCTACAGTTACTTCAACTAAAGGCTAATATATAATGCAATATGATGATTATGAAGTGATGGTGAAAGTACGAAGTACAAACAGAAATGAACTACAATATGATGACTATGAAGTGATGGTGAAAGTACGAAGTACAAACAGAAATGAACTCGACAGTTACTTCAACTATAAGCTAAAATGATTATGAAGTGATGGTGAAAGTACAAAGTGCAAACAGAAATTACAGAGAAGTACTGTTTGAACAGAGAGAATGGGTAAAGGTCGGGAGCGCAGACAACGTGCACGTTATGACGGTAAAGAACACACTGAGCATTGCCACACAGCTCTCTACCAGCAAATCACCAGAACTCTGGTAGGGGCGACGTGGTGCAGCCCGCATTACTTGGCAACAATACAGTAGACTTAGGCATTATTGAAGCTGTTCATATAATCGCGGGTTGACCATGACCCCGAGTGAAATTTTTGAAAACCTTTCTTAGCGAGCACCTATGGTCCTTGAGGAAGCTGCAAACCAAATTTCATTCCAATCCGTTCGGTGGTTTCTGAGATTTCGTGATGAATGAGCGGTATTTGGCAAATATGTAGTAGAAATCGCGGTTTTCTCGGTTTTACCATGATCCCGAGTGAATTCTTTGAAAACCTTTCTTAGCGAGCACGTACGGCCCTTGAGGAAGCTGCATACCAAATTTCATTCAAAACCGTTCGGTGGTTTCTGAGATTTCGTGATGAATGAGTGAAAATATATAGTAGATTTTAACACGCGCTGCCTAGCGCTGTATCTGCTCACAACCAAATCAACCAATTTAATAGCTATTCACCTCATCTAAGCCTGACGCACGCAGACGCAGTAGCAACTATTTGGTGGGCGGGGTGAAGAGGGGGGTGTATCTTGTAAACGTGTGCGTTAATAATTTAAGGCTTGCCCAAGGACCTGGAGGGAGAAACCCCAGAACGCTGGTTGTAAGTAACTGCTGCACTCTAGGGGTGTTTGGCAGAACTAAGACAGCACAGTATAATTAATGATACGGGTTACAGGAATGTCAACGATATTAAATGCAAGATACTATAATTTTCTGACATGTAAAATTATTTAACATGGACATAAATCTGAACAGGACCCAGACATACGCAAAAAATGAATTTAAGATAAATCTCATTATGTGTTACTTTAAAATACATAACTTAACTTGCAGAATGATATTTTTTTTAAATGTGCTCTTTCGACATGTTGGCAGTCCTGGCTACACGGTGAATGATACGAAACTGTGTATTGCCAGTGTGGAATGTAAGTGCAGTGAAGTGTGTTTCTATTAATCTATTTGTATCTTACTGTGAGGTGTGTTTGTGTTACAGTGTAGTTGAAAACAAATACTAGGCATCAGTACGCTGATCTACACGACACATGCGTTTCAATGGATGCGTTCAATACATCTCAAGATCCATTGAATTTTCTTATTGAAAATCCAACATTTTTTTCTCAACTCTCTTTGGAGGAATAAATCCAGGTGAAATATCGGAAGCCCACGCCAAGCTTGTCACTTCAGAAAACCGATGGAAAGTTTGTAAGACGGTTTCAGAGACAATGGTACGAGTCGAAACCATGGTTGAGTGGTAGTGCTACCCGAAATAGATTATTTTGTTTTTATTGTGTGATTTTTGCTAAAGACAATTTAGAATGGGGAAAAAGAGGGGTTAGTGAGGAAAGTCTTAAAAATTTTCTTTCTAAGGCAAAAAAAAAAAAAAACATGAGTGTTCAATTTCACACATCACAGCCGCTGTTAAATATGATCATTTAGGTACCGCTAGAATTGACCATGCCCTTTCTGAGCGATGCGTCTTGCAGCTTTGCAACGCAATGAAAAAGTCGAGCGAAATAGGAATATAATGAAAAGACTGATTTCAACTCTCTGTTTCCTGGCGCGGCAAGAGTTAGCTCTCAGAGGTCACGATTGGTTGGTTGGTTGGTTCCTTAGTTTAGGGGCTGCGACAACGCGGTCATGTAGCCCCGTGTACTTTGGGTGTGTGTAGAATCTGTCTGATAACCGGTGTTAATTGTGATGACTGTATTAGTGTGTGTATCTGTTTTTTAATACAAGTAGAGACTGCAACTTTGAATTTTCAAATAGTTCCTACTTTTGCCGCCAAACGCCACCGTCAACGACTACTAGGTCTAGTTCAGAACTAGCTACTAGACGCCACCGCAGTCGGCTCTTGGCAACGAACGTAGCAACCTAAGAGCGTTGTTTACATTCTTAACCTATCCAATTTAGTTTCACACAGGTGTAATTAGTGGAAAGATCTTTAACATGCCATAAATCTATGACATGGGACCGCCGGCTTTACTTCCCCTCCGAAGGAAGGCATACTGAGGGATTTTTAACGCTCTTAAAAAATCCGACGGCTTCGGCCGGGTTTGAACCCGCTATCTTGGGCATAGAAGCTCAGCATGCTACCAACTACGCCACCGAAGCCGCCTAGAGGTCACGATTAATCTGAGACGTCTTTAAACAAAGGCAATTATTTAGAATTATTGGATTTCTTGGCAGAGGAAGAACCATATATGAAAGATCATTTATTATCCAATGGGGTATATAAAGGCACTTCCTCTGACACACAAAACGAACTACCCGAATGCATTACGGAAGTACCGTACCGTAGTTAAAGAACAGATTTTTAGTGAACTTGAAAATAGTCCGTTTATTTCCATACAGGCTGATGAAACTACGGATGTCTCAACTACAAGTCAAATGAGCGTTATTTTCCGTTATGCCAATAACGAATCAGGAGAAATTGAAGAGAGATTAGTCGGATTTTATGACGTTTCAAAAGACCGAAGGGCTCAAGGTATAGCCGCTGTTTTGCTTGACGTCCTCAAAACCTGGAAGATCTCGAAATGGAAATTAATATCCCAAACGTACGATGGATGCAGTGCAATGGCAGGTAAAAATGCTGGTGTTCACTGTATTGTAAAACAAGAATATCCTCATGCCCTCTTCATCCATTGCTACGTGCATCAATTACATTTGGTTCTGCTTTATGCTTGTAGAACAATTACGCAAGTTAAGATTTTTGTAGCAAACCTCGCAGGATTCCATACTTTCTTTAGCCGTTCTAGAGCTCGCGTCAGCCCGGAAGGCGGCCGGCTCTCTGGGATTTGCGCAGAGAGAGAAAGAGGTACATGTCCACTGTTGCAACAGGTCCACCATGTCCGAGTCCCCCATACCGCAGGCTGCTGCCATGAGTTCCTGCGGTATGGCAACACTGTCGCTTACCTCATCGAGCCTGTCTCTTTCATCCTGCTTTACACTTCGCTTTCCTGACAACACGCTAGCTCAGATTCTCAAGCGATGGTGGGATGGAAGTGAGGCATGACGTAATGGTAGCGTTGTGTTCTGCGCACCGCCTTCCCGGCTGACTCGAGCTCTAGTAAAATAAGCGATCTTCTTAGAGCAGGGGTTTCAAATTGCCAAGCTCATGTGAAACAAGATGGAACTTTCATTCGCGTACTGTTGCAACAATTATCCTTCACTATGCGGAACTAAAAGCCGCATTTCATGATATTATAGACAATGATGGATGGGATGATAATTCCTTACATCAGGCAATTGGACTCGGCAAAATATTGAATGATCTGATGTTTCTTTTTTTTCTGCAGCTTTATAATTTGATTTTTCAGCATACGGGTGTATTGTTTGACATCCTGCAAATCAAAACCGTAGATATAAGACGTTGCAAGTACGAAATTGAAAATTGCACCAAGGCGTTTTTTTTTTGTCGTGTAGCCTCCTGGGGTTGATAAACTAAGATGTGAAGAAGTATTTCTTGCCTGCATAGAGAAAGCTAATTCTCTCCTAAATTCAGCAGGTGAACTTAAAACTACTCTAAATGAAGCAGAAATTGAAGAGACTTGCGTTTGAATTTGTTGACACTATAGTAGTGAATATGGAAACCAGATTCCAGGACTTTCAGAAGGTAGATTTTACGGAATTGGTAGATGAAAAATTGTTGTGTTACAATAGGCCAAATAATTTCCCGACATTTATTCTCGAAAAATTGTTTAAAGTGTATCCATTCTTCGATCATGAAAAACTGATAGGAGAACTTATGTTCGTTTATAGTAGTGAGGATAAACACATATCGCCCAGGGATTTATTCAAATACATTATACATGATGGATTAAAAATGTGCTCCCCGAGTGCGTGAAGCTACTTTCCTTGGTACTTTCAGTTCCGGCGACCACTGCTTCATGCCAAAGAAGCATGAGTACATTGAAACGTGTTAAAACGCACCTCCGCAACACAATGACGAACGATAGACTATCAAATTTGGCAATTTTGGCTACAGAGAAGAGAACTGTTAAATCTTCTTCCAGACGTCAATAATTCATTTCTCGAGTTATCGACGTCTACGCCCAGATAAAGGACAGAAGGATCGAACTTATCTACAAAAAATTAATGGTGAGTGATAATGTATTAATTTCCTTGTCGAATTAGATTTAATTATTTGAAATAACACATCTGCTCTATTATGACTGTGTAAGTGCAGAATACAATTTAGTTAAGATAATTGTTCTATTTTATTTTTTCCATACATGATATGAGTAACCGTGTGTGCCCCATTAAGATTTAAAAAAAGGCCCGACCTCTGATGAGTTAAGGGACACTGGGGACACAGCCTTTCCAGTAGACTAAAGCTGTGAATTTTGAGGAGTTGAGCACGTTTGTTACTTTCGGAATTCATTCAACTTCAACCTACCCTACAAAAAATATCACGCTTCGCCACTGCTGCACTGCTCCGCTCTCTCTGACTGACTAGACTCTTCACCCCTAATAACAGTATTCACTCTTCACTCAGACAGACTCAGAACTAAAGACTGAGAACTGACTCCTCTCATCGCAGCCCCTGGCCTGGAAAGTTCTCGATGTTAACCACTTCCAGTAGCATCGAGTCCCTCCTTGTTGAATGCTCTCGATGGTTGGTTTCCAGAACTGTCCAGTCCCTTCCACCGATGTTCTGGATCTTCCTGTCGCACCCAGTAGGTTCAAGTCTATTCTGGTTGACTCTATTCAACGTTGCGCGGGGAGGGGCCAACCCAAATCAGCCTTGGTCGGATTGGCTGTCCAGCACTCTCCAACACCCCACCCACTTGTTCGCCGAGAACAAGATGGTGGCCGCCGAGTCAACGCGGGTCTGGGAACTGTCTTGCCAGCTGATGGATCTGTCACACCGCCTCCTCCCGAGACCTCTGCCCGTCCAGCCCACGGTGACACGCAACAGTATTATACGGTAAGTAGCCTACACTGTATACAATAGCGAATGCGTATCCGAATGGTAAACTGATTTTTTGTAACACATGTAAATACTGTATGCCATAATCGATGGGTGAAAGGAAAAACATCTTAATCGCCAATTTTGCCTAATTGTACTTTTTATCATGAATTGAGGCACTAAATACTTCGCCCCAGCAAAACATCTTATTGGACGAGCTGCATGAACTGCAAAACAAGCACCCACGGAGCGGTCATGTGCTACTCCAAGAGCGTAAGAATGTATACACATAAAACTGTGCTAAACTAGGAAGCATAATAACTTATTTTTATGAAAATTAATTCAACAGGAAATGTATAAAACGTTTTCTTCGTTTCCTGAAAAATATGCTAATTGGTAATTAAGATATTCTTCCATTCACCCAACGATATATGTAATGTAAATTTTGCCAGTGAAGCATACATTATGTATGTGGGACCCCTTTAACCCTAGGCCTTCTTGTATGATCTGTGGCAAATAATAATAATAATAATATCGTATGGCCTCGGATGCCGGGTACAAGCTTTGTAATTTGACACCCAGAGGGTAGCTTGCATGTCGAATTTCGTTGTTCCTTGAATCACTATGAAAGTCAAGGAGGTCAGATATCTAAGCTCCTTGAACACTGCAGCGCTTTCTAGTAGAGAAATGAGGTACTTTGTGTTGGCGGAAACTCCCGAGATTAATTTTGCCATTATGAACACGGCCTACTGAATTCAAATGGGTTCTTTGACATGCCAACATCGCATGACATATTTTTGCCGCCTTTCAAAAAAAATCACTTACCACGGCCAGGAGCGAACCTGCAATCTTGGGGTTAGTGAACCGACACGCTATCCACTCACCCACCGTGGCAAGCTATAATAATAATAATACCGTACTATTTTTAAGGAAATATTACACACAGTACATGTTGTTTATTCAGGATTATTTATATGTTAAGTTGTGTATGCCTCAATCCTCAAAGACATTTTTTAATTTCATCCTGAACAGTTTGAATCTATTTCCAGTGGTATTAGAAGCTCATTGACCTGGTCAATTAATAACAATATGATTATTCAACAAAATATACCGTACTTGAAGTGTGGTCTTGATCACTCAAATTGGAATCAGATGGTGCAGAAATAGTATCTCCTTTTACTTTTACGCTCACCGGCGTAGCGCAGATTCTTCCTTCTTTTATATAAGGAAAAATATATCAATTCAAAACAACAATTTATTGACACTTCTGGATGCCATGACAGTTAATTTTACAACAGTGGAAAAAGATGACAATCTTAATGTAGCATCTTTGCCCAAAAGATATGACATACTCCCACCTTGAGTTGGTGGAAGAACAACTCAACCATACATAAGTAACTATAATTACCTCAAAATACAGTAATCATAAATCTAATCTCTTTGGTGTATTTACAGCTCTACCACTTTTAGTGGTTACTCTTGACATCCCTTCTCTCAGAGGAATAGGGGATTTAGATATGCATCTTGGTTGGACCTTTCTATTGTCAGTCCAATTTGATGATACCTCTGTTGTATATTTACATGAACATTCTAGAAAGTGCTATGTTAACATGCACATTCTAGTCAGTGTTGTGTATTTAGGCTACTTGAGTTAACACGAACATTCTAGTCACTATGCCCAGAACATTCCAATCTGGAACATTCGATTCTGGAACTTTCCAGCTACTATGTATATATGCACCCGCGGACTGTAGACGTCAGTGTCGCTCAAGTTAGTTCACATTGTGTATCGTTGTGTATCGACTAGTGTATAATAAACCGTTGTGTTATATTAACAAGTGTATGTTATTTATCTTGTATCTCCCACGACATAACAGTGGTGCCAGAAGTGGGATAAGATAAATAACGTTGTGAAACCGAGTGACTTTCTAACCTCAACGCAAGTGTTGCACCGAACGACGTTCATCGCAGTGCGTGTTGGAAACTAAACCGAGTGAACTTTCTAACCTCAACGCAAGTGTGTGCACCGAACTAAGTTCATCGCAAGTGCGTGTTAGAAATACTGTTCTCCACTCATCTTCACCATGCCGGACTTAACCTCTGAGCAACTCCAACAATTCTCGGCAATGATCGCCGACGCTATCCGACAGACAATAGGGTCAACAACGTCATCAGAACCTCGACCGCCAAAGTTCACAATGCAACCGTATCGCACTACCGACGGAACGACTGTAGCCGACTATTTCACTCGCTTTACCTGGGCGCTCAACCTCAGCAAGGTACCCGCGGAACAGCATGCAAACTTTGCACGGGTTTATATGGGATCTGAACTCAATGATGCCCTGAAGATCCTGGTGAGTCCTAATGATCCGGAAACTCTGTCATACAACGAGATTCAATCTAAGCTGAAAGGCCACTTTGACGCCACACGCAACAAGTTTGCTGAGAGCATCAAATTTCGCAGTGTAATGCAGAAGCAAGGAGAAACCATCGCTAGCTTCACCTTAAGACTGCGGCAGGCTGCAACGTTTTGTGAGTAAGGCACATTTCTTGATCGCATGTTAATTGAACAAATGCTCGCAGGTTTGGAATCACGAGAAATGTGCGATGAGATTATTGCAAAACAACCAGAGAACTTCACCGCAGCATATGAAATCGCGCACGCACTCGAAGCTACTCGCATTACCACCGACGAGGTCAAAACAGCTGCCGCTAAGTCTGAATCAATCAATCGGATTGGATACGAGAAGCCTCTGTCCAGGAAAAACATCAACCAGCAGCCGCCACGCAGCAAGTCAGCTCATCGAAGTCAAGGGTCTTACAACCTAACCAGACAGCACCAATGGCCACACCAGCCAAGCCAGAGTGCATCCCAGGACAACCAATCAACATGTGCAGGGTGCGGTGAAGCTCTCCCTCGTAGTCAGTGTAGGTTCCTTAACGCAGAGTGCCTGAAGTGTGGCAAGAAAGGTCACATCAGAAAAGTTTGCCGATCGAAATCGAGGAAACATCGAACAACAAACCATGTGACCGAAGAAGAGCTTCCAGCAGAAAACCTCGACGTTGTGGACTACCTCATCAAAATCGAGGTCATCGGATCGGTCAACGCAGCACCTAAGCCACTGGTTGATGTCAACATAGAGGGAACCACCGTCAAAATGGAACTCGACACCGGCGCCCCCTGCTCAACCATGAGCAAATCAAAGCTAAGTATGATCAAACCGGGTTTTGTGTTGCAGAGAAACGATCATAACTTCGTCAGTTACACTGGCCATCCGATTAAATGCATTGGCAAAACGTCAGTGTGCACCACCATCGGAACCACAACCAGGAACCTGAATCTCTACGTGGTTGACGATGAAGTCGAATCGCTCTTTGGCCGAGAGTGGATTTCAGAGTTTGTACGGGAGATCGACTTTGGTCACCTCTTCGCAAAACCCGACCCAATCCACAAGCTCTCAGACAAGCAGGCTCTGACCTTAACAACAGAAGCAGCTCGACAACATTCTATCTCGCTACCAGGATGTGTTCAGCGACACCCCCGGGAAGATCTCAGGTCCCCCAGCGTAGATGCACCTGAAGGCTGGAGCCACACCTGTTTTCGCCAGAGCTCGAGACGTACCAGTTGCCCTCCGCGATGCCTATGCCAAGGAAATCGACAAGAAAATTGCATCTGCCTTCTACAAAAGAGTGGACTACTCTGAGTGGGCATCGACAACGCACGTTGTCGCCAAGAAGAACGGCAAACTGAGGATCACAGGCAACTACAAGCCTACTCTCAACCCGCGGATCATCATCGATGAACATCCGATTCCCAAGATGGAACATCTGTTCAACCGAATGCGCGGCGCCACTCTCTTCTGCCATCTGGATATCTCCGACGCGTACACTCATCTCGAGGTCGACGATGAGTTCAGCCATGCTCTCATGCTTAACACGCCAACTCACGGTCTGATCCGCCCAACGCGAGCAGTATATGGAGCAGCTAACATCCCCGCTATCTGGCAGCGGCGAATGGGCACAGTCCTGCATGGTCTCCCAAACGTCGTAAGTTTTTTCGATGACAGTATAGTTTTTGCTGTTAGCTTTGAAAATCTGATGCAGGCCCTCAGCACCACTCCGGAACGGTTTCGGCAACACAACCTCAAGCTCAACCGAGCCAAATGCGTTTTCGCTCAAAGTTCTCTGGAAGCCCTTGGCCACAAAATCGATGCGTCAGGCATCCACAAGTCGGATGCACACATCCGAGCTGTACGTGATGCACCGAAACCAACTACACCAGATGAACTCCAACTGTTTCTTGGTAAAGCAACCTACTACAGTTCGTTCATCCCCGATTTGTCCACCAGAGACAGACCACTCAGAGACATGCTGCTCAAGGACCATCTCATCTGGACACCAGAAGGCGACAGGGCATACAAAGACATCAAGAACGCCCTAACCTCGACCCAGGTACTCATGCAGTATGACCCAGCGTTACCACTCCTGTTGGCCACGGACGCCAGCAAGACCGGCCTAGGCGCAGTATTGTCACACCAGCGCAGCAACGGGCAAGAACGTCCAATCGCTTACGCCAGTCGAACGATGACAGCAACGGAGCAAAGGTACCCTCATCTCCGCAGGAGACTCAACTTGACCAGGCCACGTCGAGGTCACCGCACAACCAACCAAGTCATCGTGCAACCGACCAAATCACCATGCAACCGACAAGGTCACCGTGCAACCGACAAGGTCACGGTGCAACCGACAAGGTCACCGTGCAACCGACCAAGTCATCGTGCAACTGACCAAGTCACCGTGCAACGATCCAAGCCACCGCACAACCGACGGAGTCACCGCACAACCGACCAAGCCACCGCACAACCGACCAAGCCACCGAGCCTGAGACGAGTTCGCTTCACCGAGACACCAGCAACAGTCCAAACACCACCAGCCACACCAGCTACACCTGTAAACAGGACATCACCTATTTCCCAGACCTCTTTTATTCCCCGCAGGAGTACTCGCCAGCAGTGACCACCTTTGAGATTCTCTCCTGATTCCTAAATCATCCATTTAAAAGAGGGAGGAAATGTTGTGTATTTACATGAACATTCTAGAAAGTGCTATGTTAACATGAACATTCTAGTCAGTGTTGTGTATTTAGGCTACTTGAGTTAACACGAACATTCTAGTCACTATGCCCAGAACATTCCAATCTGGAACATTCGATTCTGGAACTTTCCAGCTACTATGTATATATGCACCCCCGGACTGTAGACGTCAGTTCCGCTCAAGTTAGTTCACATTGTGTATCGTTGTGTATCGACTAGTGTTTAATAAACCGTTGTGTTATATTAACAAGTGTATGTTATTTATCTTGTATCTCCCACGACATAACAACCTCCAAAGGATAAACTCTCTGAATGGGACGGAGTAGTGATGTAGTAGCTGTTTTCAGCGTACAAGACTAGTCACATTATCCTTCCCTGGAATGATCTCCATAACACGGCCCAATGGCCAATCAATGCGTTTGGCATGGTCACTTCCTATCAAGACAATGTCTCCTATTGTTATCTGAGCCTCAGCTTTCTTGGGATCAGGTCTTTGAACCAATAGTCCTAGGTATTCTGATCTGAACCTGTTTCTCAAGTCAGTCATTAGTTTCTGTCGATATCTCAGTCTCTTATTGAGCGAATACCCATCGACAGCATCACAATCAGATACTCCAGTTTCATTTATATCATGTAAAAATAATGCTGGTGACAAAGGAAACAGTTCACTGTCCGAGTCAGAAATGTAAGTCAGAGGTCGAGAATTAATAAGTGACTCTGTATCACACAGGACAGTGTTCATCTATTCATAGGTAAGAAGGGCTTTACCTAAAACTTTCCGAAGAATCTGCTTCATTATTCCAACGAGTCTTTCCCAGAATCCACCCCACCAGGGGGCTGTAGGTGGAATTAATTTCCACTCTATTTTCTTCAAGCTGCTGTATTGCACGATCTTATTCCAGTCAACGGATTTCAAATCAATTGAAGTGCCCACAAAGTTCGATCCATTATCAGAATAAATGATTGCTGGCCTTCCTCGACGAGCAACAAAACGTCTAAGTCCCTGAAGAACATTTTCAGAAGACAAAGATGACAATAATTCCAGGGGTATAGCTCTATATACAGCACATGTGAATAAGCAAATCCAAGCCTTAACAACATCTCTTAAATGTAATGGCTCTGCCAAATCAACACCGACTACCTCAAATACCGCAGAGTCTTTGATTCGATCCTTGGGTAGAGGGGCAATGAGAGCCTGTAAATTACGTCCTACATATCTTACACAAATAACACACTTTGACAGGATATGTTGAACAGTCTTCCTAGCCTTCAAAATCCAATACTGTTCCCTCAAAATGCTTAATAATATTTGAACACCAGCATGAGCGTTCTTTTTGTGCTCACTCATAATCAAACGATGCCCCACGGGATGGTTTGAAGGTGTAACCGTACATACTTCTTTCTGGGTTATCGGGGCGTGGTTGTTATTTCACAATTAGGGAGTTTTCTTTTAAAAATAACATCTTTCTCCATTTTATTCTTCTAGTATTTAACACTAAGCATCAATCACTAACACTTCACTTCTCGGGATCTTTTCACACAAAACCTTACCTACTTCCAAGACCAAAAACACAATAAACATCTCAACAGATACTAACATGGAACAATCCCCTACCCTATCTCCAAAGATAAAACGGACAGATACTCTAACACAAAATCCCTCAGTACGGACTCCCAACAAAAACAGCCAAAGATATATAAAAACAAAATAGCATCAAAAAGAACATATAAAAGAAACTATACAAAAGCATCTAACTTCATTGGCAAGCCACCTGCCATGCCACACAGAGATGCAAACTGCCCTCCCAGCAAGCGCCATTTCCTTACCTTACAAACCAAAAAGAGCTGAGCCTTGCAATCAGAATGGTTGCAATCGCCCCTCTATGTGATTCTCACGTGAGAAGCACGTATCACATACATTAAAAATACATACATAAACGTAATATACATCAAGCATACTAAAAACACACAGAGTACAACAAATTATAGATCATCATCATCATCTTCGTCTCCTACAGTTTCTTCCATTCCACCTTCCTGGTTCTTCCTTTTCATCTGTTTCTCCTTCTTCCCCATTCTTCTTTCTTCCTCTGCCTTCCATCTCGTCTTTTTCGTCATCCGCCATGTCATTCCGTACCTTGTACTCCTCATCTTCCATCTCCACCGTTCCTGTTTCCTTCCCTTCCTCATTTTCTTCTTCTGATCCTTCACATTCTTATCTTCCTTTGCCTGACATCTCATCTTCTTCCTACTCCTTTTCTTTGCTTTCCAACTCATCCTTTCATCCATTCTCCTGGTCCTCTTTGTCTTAATTCTCAACCACTTCTCTCTTCTTCTCTTCCACATTTTCCACCTCGCGTGTCTTGTCTTACTCAACAGTTCCTTTCTCTTCTTCCACTTTGTTTTCCCCTGTTTCTTCATCACCTTATCTTCTTCCAGTATGTTGTCTTCTCCATGACCTCTTGCACTTTTACCTTCTTCCTTATCCGTTTCTCCTTTCTCTTCTGCCTTTTCCTTTCTTTCATCTGCCTCCTCTCCGTCAGTTTCTTCCATATCACCTGCTTTCTCACGCCCCCCACATCGCTGATAATTTTCTTGTTTTCCTTCAAGTGAATCACTTATCTCATTCACTTCCTCCTCTTTTATCTTATCCTCCACTTCTTCCTCCTCTACAGCCACTTTCCAGGATTCCAACTCCATACTACTATCAAGTACAGACTTATGGTCCTGTATTTCTTTCCTGAGACTCTCTATCCTTGTGTTCGTGGCCCTGTTGCTCTCCTGAATTAACTTACTTACAAATTCCTTCACTTCTACTATCTGTTTGGTCACTGACACTACATTCTCATTTACAGAGCCTACCTGCTCCTTAATCTCCTTACTCATAGATTCTCCTTGCTTCTTAATCTCTCCTTTTATATCACTCAGTAGCATTTGTATCAAACTATCCTTCATAACCCCCATTCGTTCCTGTTGTGTATTCGAACCCTCAGAAATGTATGTTTTAAAGAAATTTCATCCTCAACAGTTGGTAACACATACAAACCACCAGATACTCAGTTATCGATTACTCGTGCGATCAGAGCCGTTATTGCGGCGCACTGATCTGTATTGTTCTGTATATATTGTTTTGCTTCCTCATAATAAATGCTCAATCTTCGAAAACACAAAAGTGGTGTCAGAAGTGGGATTGATAAATAATGTGTACGGTGCCGAAGTTCAACTCCACGCCGTGAAACTTGTGCGAAACGTGCTACCGAACGAAATTCAACTCCACGCAGGTTAGTGTATCAGTGAAGCATCTCCCTTCATCATGGCAGAAGGAATATCCACAGAACTTCTTCAGACTCTTTCTGGGATTATTGCTAGCGCTATCAGGGAATCCACCACGCGAGGCGGCATCGGGATTGAGCCGATATCACCGGGACGGCCTAGACCACCTCAATTCTCAATCTCAGCATACCACGCCGCCGATGGGACCACCATAGGGGACTATTTCACGCGGTTCACATGGGCGCTCGGTCTGAGTAAGGTCCCAGAAAACGAACACGCGCAGTACGCACGTGTCTACATGGGCGCCGAACTTAACGAAGCTTTGAAGATTCTAGTAAGTCCCGTCGACCCGGAAACTCTCTCATACAGCGAAATCCAGTCAAGATTGTCGAACCATTTCAACGCCAGCCGTAACAAATATGCAGAGAGCATAAAATTCCAGAACGTCTTGCAGAGAGCACGGGAGACGATCGCCAGCTTCACTCTCAGATTAAGACAAGCAGCAACACACTGTGAGTAATGAGAATTTTTAGACCGCATTCTAATTGAGCAACTGCTTAAAGGTTTGGAATCGAGGGACATGTGTGACGAAATTATTGCCAAGAAACCGGAGAGCTTCACTGCTGCGTACGAGATAGCCTGCGCACTCGAAGCCACTCGGAACACTGCTGACGAGGTTAAGAATTCGAATATAACCTCAAAATCGGATTCAACCAATCGGATAGGCTTCGAAAAGCCACAGTCGCGGAGGGGCGGCAACCAATGGCAACGTGGGATATCGACCAATTGTCAACAGAAATCCGACCAATCAAGGCCTCAACAAGGATTGCATCCAGCAAATCAGGGAACATCAAGTAACCAATCGTTGTGCGCTGGGTGTGGTGGGGAACATCCACGCAGTCAGTGCAGGTTCTTCAACGCTGAATGCCGGACATGTGGCAAGAAAGGTCACATTGCTAAAGTTTGTAGGTCCAAACCAAAGCAACGGAATACAAATCACGTGACCGAAGGAGAACAACCAGCTGACAGCGTTGATGTCATACATCATTTCAACAAAGTTGAGGTCATCGGAACAATGCAGTCTCCAGGGAAGCAGTTGATAGATGTCATCATAGAGGGAACCACCGTCAAGATGGAAGTCGACACCGGCGCCCCCTGTTCGATGATGAGTAAACTGAGGTTAGGTATGATCAAACCAAATTGTGTTTTACAGAAGGTTGATCGTATTTTTGCAAGCTACTCTGGCCACCGTATTAACTGCATCGGGAAGACACCAGTCACCGCCACCATTGGCACCATCTCCAGGAACCTCGACCTCTACATCGTCGACGATGAATTCGAGACACTCCTTGGTCGAGAGTGGATCTCTGAGTTTGTGCGAGAGATCAATTTCGAGCAGCTTTTTGGAAAACCAGAACCGTTCCACCAACTCTCCGCCAAACAGTCTCTGTCCCTGGACCAGCAAAAGGAACTTGACGCCACCCTCAACCGCTACCATGATGTCTTCAGTGATACCGCCGGGAAGCTGTCAGGCCCACTAGTGAAGATGCACCTGAAGGATGGCGCCACCCCAATCTTCTCCCGAGCACGTGACATTCCTGTAGCCCTGCGAGATGCCTATGCCAAAGAAATCGACGCAATAATCGCATCTGGTTTCTACAAGAGGGTAGACTACTCAGAGTGGTCGTCAACAACTCATGTCGTTGTGAAGAAGAACGGCAAGTTGAGAATCACGGGAAACTACAAACCTACTCTCAACCCACGGATCATCATTGATGAACACCCGATTCCGAAAGTCGAATACTTGTTCAAACAATTGCGTGATGCCACCCTCTTCTGTCACCTGGACGTCACAGATGCATACACTCATCTCGAGGTCGATGGTGAGTTTAGCCAAGCCCTCACGCTCAACACTCCAACCCATGGCCTGATCCGTCCAACTCGTGCTGTCTACGGAGCAGCCAACATCCCCGCTATCTGGCAACGGCGAATGGACACGGTTTTGCAGAAACTCCCAAATGTTGTGAGTTTCTTCGACGTCACCATTGTTTTTGCCGATAGTTTTGGCAATCTGATGGAGGCCCTCACCGTGGTACTAGAGCGCTTTCGCCAAGACGGTCTCAAGCTCAACCGAGCAAAATGCAGCTTTGCAGAACCTGTCCTGGAAGCTCTTGGCCACAAGATCGATGCTTCAGGCATTCATAAGTCTGATTCGCACATCCAAGCCGTACGGGATGCGCCGAAACCAACGACTTCAGAAGAACTCCAGCTGTTTTTGAGTAAAGCGACATACTACAGTGCCTTCATCCATAACCTGTCAACGAGAGATCGGCCACTCAGAGACATGCTGTTGAAGGATCCTCTCATATGGACACCAGACGGCGACAGGGCCTACAAGGACATCAAGGACGCTCTAACCTCACCGCAGGTGCTTATGCAGTACGATCCAACACTACCACTTTTGCTGGCAACGGACGCCAGCAAAACCGGTCTCGGCGCAGTGCTATCTCACCGGATCAGCAACGGACTAGAACGGCCTATCGCATATGCTAGTCGGACAATGTCATGTACGGAGCAAAGGTACTCCCAGATCGACAAGGAAGCGCTCGCCATCGTTTGGGCAGTACAAAAGTTTTTCAACTATCTGTACGCTCGACAGTTCATGCTAATCACGGATCACAAGCCCCTGACGCAGATCCTACATCCAGAGAAGTCGCTACCAGTCATGTGCATTAGTCGCATGGCCAATTATGCCGACTACCTCGCACACTTTAACTACACTGTGATTTTTAAAACATCGAAGCAAAACGCCAACGCTGACTACTGCTCTAGAGCACCGTTACCATCGACAGTCAACAAGATCCAAAGCTCAATCTCGCAACAGAGGGAGGAAACGGAGGATTACGACGACTTTGATTTTTTTACAGTTCACCAGACGCAGCAGTTACCCGTCAAATCCGAAGCCATTGCACGAGAGACGAGGAAGGACCCTGATCTCGGTAGAATTGTCAAACTTCTGGAAGGAGGCCAAGATCTCACCCGCCACGACTTCAAGGCACCCGAGGTAAAATACACGCTCGCCGCCAACTGCTTGATGTTCGAGCACAGAGTAGTGGTTCCACCTGCACTGCGAGATGCTATCCTCAACGACCTCCATGCAGCTCACCTGGGGATCGTCAAAAGGAAGGGAATTGCACGTTCCTTTGTGTTTTGGCCAGGCATCGACTCCGACATCGAGAAGCTCGCAAAGTCCTGCACCACATGCGCAACCCATGCGCACGCTCCACCCAAGTTCCGCGAGCATCACTGGGAGTGCCCGAAGGCACCGTGGGAACGCATTCACATCGACTATGCGGGCCCAGTAGCTTACAGCATGCTTCTGATTGTTGTAGACGCCTACAGCAAGTGGCTCGAGGTCAAGACAACAACCACCACGACAGCTGCAGCAACAATATCCCTGATGGATGACCTGTTCACAGCCCACGGCACCCCAGTCACCGTCGTTTCGGACAATGGCAGGCAGTTCGTCTCAGAAAAATTCAAGGCCTTCCTGCAGAACAGTGGTGTGAAGTACCACAAGCTTACAGCACCATACCATCCATCAACTAATGGCCAAGCAGAACGGTATGTCCAAACGGTGAAGGATGCCCTCTACGCGATGAAAACAACCAAAGGAACTCTGCAGACAAACCTGAACGAGTTCCTTCGCCAATTTCGAAGAGCGCCGCACTCTACCACCGGACAATCTCCAACTCAACTATTCCTGGGACGAGAACTTCGGACACGTCTCAACCTGGCGAGACCCGAAGACGTTCGCACTAGAGTCTGCGAGAAACAGAAAGCAGAAATGGACTCTACATTCCGCACCTTCGAAGCGGGTCAGTCAGTTTACTTCCTCTCTGGCAACCCGAACCTGGACAAGTGGCTCCCCGGTACCATCGCAGCCCGCATTGGAGATCTTCACTATGATATCAACTACCGGGAGAAACGAATAAAGCGCCACATCGACCAAATTAGGCCATTTCCAGGAATACGGCCAAACACAGAGAACCAGGAACCGACCAGCGATGAACCTACCGAAATTCCACCTAGGCCACGTCGTGTTCGGTTCTTCCCAGCACCAGCTACCGCAGTACCACACGAGAGGATGCCACAAGTGATCCGTGGAAACCGAACACCAACACCAGCTACTCCAGTTATACCGCGCATGTCTACACGCAAACGCCGCCCACCATTAAGATTTTCACCATAGACATAAGTTCAATTTAAAAGAGGGAGGAAATGTTGTGTATTCGAACCCTCAGAAATGTATGTTTTAAAGAAATTTCATCCTCAACAGTTGGTAACACATACAAACCACCAGAGACTCAGTTATCGATTACTCGAGCGATCAGAGCCGTTATTGCGGCGCACTGATCTGTATTGTTCTGTATATATTGTTTTGCTTCCTCATAATAAATGTTCAATCTTCGAAAACACAAAGGTTCCCCTCGTTGGTGTGTCATAATTGTAATTTTTCTAACTTCCCTTTATCGAGCTCCCGTTGAGGGGCAATAATTGTAACCGTACATACTTCTTTCTGGGTTATCGGGGCGTGGTTGTTATTTCACAATTATGGAGTTTTCTATTAAAAATAACATCTTTCTCCATTTTATTCTTCTAGTATTTAACACTAAGCATCAATCACTAACACTTCACTTCACGGGATCTTTTCACACAAAACCTTATCTACTTCCAAGACCAAAAACACAATAAACATCTCAACAGATACTAACATGGAACAATCCCCTACCCTATCTCCAAAGATAAAACGGACAGATACTCTAACACAAAATCCCTCAGTACGGGCTCCCAACAAAAACAGCCAAAGATATATAAAAAAATAGCATCAAAAAGAACATATAAAAGAAACTATACAAAAGCATCTAACTTCATTGGCAAGGCCACCTGCCATGCCACACAGAGATGCAAACTGCCCTCCCAGCAAGCGCCATTTCCTTACCTTACAAACCCAAAAGAGCTGAGCCTTGCAATCAGAATGGTTGCAAAGGCAAGACAATAGGGGTACAAAAATACTCGCTGTCACTACGATTAATGATTTTAGTTTTCAGTCTCAGAAGTCCCTCCTCATCCCTAAACACATGTAGGCTACTGAGACTTTTGTCATTTTCTGAAGAGAAAGACTCTTCCTGTACCAATCTTGCGACTATTTTTCTTCTGACATTATCTCCTCACATGATAATTCTCCACGAGCTCTTGTAAGGTTTGCTCTTCACGTATTTTGGATAAACCTCTTTATCCAAGCAACCAACCGAATTATTTTTCCATAGCTTGAAAAATATAAGTAACACCAATTAAAATCGTGGTACCTGCACTGATCATTATTTACATGTTTTGGGGTGCTACATAACTCACATGAAGTATCTACAAAGTAACTCATTGTTTGAGTTGATTTTCTCTTTTCTTGCAAAATCAGCTCTGCCTCTGCAGGTGGAACTTCACCAGGCCACTCTGGCCGGTCCTTTCGTAAAATCTCTGGCCCCTCCCACCTTCGAAGTGCTAACAATTTTTCTGCCAGACAACCTCTTGAAGGAAGATCTGCAGGATTCAAATGGCCAGGAACATATCTCCACATTTCTGGTAAAGTCAACCGATGGATTTCTTTAACACGGTTGTTGACAAACACAGTCCATGTTTCTTCCTTTCGAATCCATGCTAAAACCGTTGTCGAATCAGTCCAGAAATACAACTTGACATCTTGGTAGTTTAGTCCTTCTAGCACTGAATTACCTAATCTAGCTCCCACTGTTGCAGCAATTAGTTCCAGTCGGGGAATGGTGACTGTTGTGAATGTGCTTCTGTAATTTTGTGAATGTATTTCTGTAATTATTTGATTTTTGTAAGTTAGCACCCTTGGGGCGTTGATGAGCAAGATGGAACAGGTCTTGAGTAACTGAATGTAATGGCTGGATAGTGATGCTC
Source organism: Meconema thalassinum (assembly GCA_946902985.2). NCBI lineage: Eukaryota > Metazoa > Arthropoda > Insecta > Orthoptera > Tettigoniidae > Meconema > Meconema thalassinum. Next base: position 120,872,501 of record OX336400.1, read on the forward strand.
TTTGGTACAATAAAAGTGATTGTTCTTGAATTGTAGACATGAGTTGAAGAATTGATTTGTAACATTTTGGCGACCATTGACAGGATTGTATTGAAAAAAGTTGGTTTGGTGAACAATTTCCCTGTTTTGTTTTGAATTTGTTGCCTTGCAATGGCCACGATTGAAAAGTTGAAAAAGAAGAGAAGTGCGTATCGGGCAAGTGCGACGAAAGCTATTGGAGCGGTCGGAGTTGAAGCCGATTTCCAAAAATTACGTGTGAAAATAAATACTCTCCCAACAATTGCGGATACCTTAAAAGAATTGGACGAAAGCATCTTGAACGAGTTGTTGAATGTTGACGGAAACGAGGATGCCTGTATCGAAGAAACAATGCACTGTGTTGCCGTTCAAGAAGACCTACTGCAAGCACTTCTTGAAGCCGAGGATAAAGTGGAAGGATTAAAACCTAGTATTGCCAGTTGTGTTGATGCATGAGATAATTTCAGCGTACAGAGCAACGTGGCTTCGGCGTCGTCATCCATGTCGTCAGAGAGGTTAAGGCTGCCGAAAATCACGCTTGAGGTATTCGACTTGGGTCCAGGTAACTGGATAAATTTTTGGACACAATTTCAAAGGATTCATGAGGATTCTAACATTACGAATGTTGATAAGTTTAGTTACTTAAAATGTCAGTGAAGGGACAGGCTAAGAAGTTAGTTGACAGTTATCCACACACAAGTGAGAATTATGTTAAAGTCTTGGAAAATTTAAAGAATCGTTTTGGTAAAGATGAGTTTGTTATAAATTGTATGTATAAAGATTTGTTGCAATTGGTTCGCTCAGATTTATCTGTGACTGACCTGTATGATAATATAAGTACCAAGTTGAGATCCCTCGAAACATTAGGCATGAATTCTGATAGGGCAGCAATCTTAGTTCCACTCATTGAAGAATGTCTCCCCATTGATGTTTTGAAAATATGGGAAAGAAGAGCAGCAGAAGAGGACGATGATGGTGGTAATAAAATTGATAAACTTTTGTGTTTTCTGGGCAAAGAAGCCGAGAGTGAACAATGACTGCGTAATCATGCTAAGGTGAATGAGGTTGATAAATTCACTGCGCCCAGAACAGAGCCAACAGCTGCAGCTCTCGTTTCTTTCACTCCTACTGCCTGGCAGAATCGGGTAAGTTATCAGCAAACAGGATGGCCACACAAAGTAACCCTAACCTGTTTGTTTTGTAATGAGAACCATCCCTCTTACAAGTGTTCTAACGAAATGTCGGTTGAGGACCGTCGTAAAACTGTAAAAGAAAAACGAGCTTGTTTTGCATGCTTGCAGGGAGGTCACTCGAGACAGCAGTGTAGGAAAATAATATATTGTGGTAAATGTAAAGGGAGGCACTATGAAATCTTGTGTGTTGGTGAACCCAGCAGAACAGCATCGTTATTTGCAGGGCCTAGTGGAACTGTCATTTTAAAAACCTTAGTAGCACAATTGCGTGGTGTCACTGTTCGAATATTACTTGATACTGCTTCACACCGCAGTTATATTTCGGAAACTATCTGTGAAAAATTGGGTTTGATCGAATGTGGTCGTGAAAATATTTGTCATATGCTGTTTGGTGGGAGTGTGTCATCTGAAATATCACATCCAATTCATGAAATTGAACTAACTAGCTTACAGGGTGATGACAGTTTTGTTCTTAAGGCACTTAGGGAGAAGAAGATTTGTGGTTTGATACCACCTGTGGATGATCCGCATTTGTTACGGAAGGTGGCTGCACATGGTATTACATTGACAGATGATGGAGTTAACCGACCTATTGATGTGTTGTTAGGAGCGGATGTTATGGGCGAACTTGTTACAGGTGTGAAAGGTATTGACTCGAAGCTGTTAGCATTTGAGACGAAGCTTGGATGGTGTCTCCTGGGTACTGCAGAGAGGCAAGAAGTAAGCAGTATGACAAACTTTGTGACCTCTTTGCTCAATTTACACCATCCTTTATGGGACTTAGAAGTTATTGGAATTGAGAAACAGACAGAAACAAAAAGATCGGACGTAGATGATAGATATTTGCGAAATTTTGAAGACACAATTCGTTTCGAAGGTGAAAACTGTCGGTATGTAGTAACATTGCCCTGGATTGATGAACACCCCCCTCTTCCCACTAATTGTGAAATAGCTGAAAGTCGTCAGAAATCAACAGTAAGCCGTTTAGATAACAATGGACTCTATGATGCGTATGATACTGTTTTTAAACCCTGGGAAACAGATGGGATTATTGAAATAACATCTGATGAAAACAAAGGGCACTTTCTACCTCACAGACCAGTTATAAATTATGGGAAAACAACTAAAATACGCCCAGTCTTTGATGCATCGGCGAAAAGTATTGGAAACGTCTCTCTAAATGATTGTATAGCAACGGGACCCAACTTGATTGCTAGTATTGAACCTATCCTATTACGTTTCAGGTTACAGGAGGTCGGTGTTGTGGGAGACATAAAACAGGCTTTCTTAATGATTGGACTGAACCCTGAGGATCGAGAAATGTTAAAAATCTTGTGGTGGCGTGATGGGCATATTATAACGCTGCGCCACTGTCGTGTAGTTTTTGGAGTTGTGTGTAGCCCATTTTTGCTGAATGCCACCATCACTCATCATTTGAATAACGGTACTCTAAGTGGTGACAGTTGAAAGACTGAAAACTTCCTTTTACATGGATGATTGCCTTTGTTCATTTCAGTCCCTGAGTGATGCCAAGGAATTTGTGTCCGAAGCTACAAATGTCATGTCTCAAGCCAGTTTCCAACTCCGTGGGTGGGTTTTGTCAGGAGATGATGTGACACAAAATGTCTTAGGTGTCAAATAGCATGCTTTAGATGATCTGTTGGGATGCAACTTTAGCTTCGATGAAAAAGAGAAAATCAATGAATTAACTAAGAAGAAATTGCTGTCGATTATAAGTAGGGTGTTTGATCCATTGGGTTTGTTATCAGCACCTTTACTCCATTAGGTAGATTTCGTTAGAAAGCTAACTATTGCAATGGGTCCCATGTTTCAACTTCCGGAAAATTTCGACATATCTTCGCGTTTCACATCCCCCAGACCCCAAAACCACCGTCAGTTCAAACGTTTATACATAATTTATGTATGTATATATATGTATATCAGTTTCTTGTGGACACGATAACTGTCGTAATTTTGCACCAATAACTTTGAATTTTTTACATAATATGTATACCCATAAAATCTCGGTCGAGTTCGTTAATGGGAAAAATCGGTCAAAGGGGGTGAAAATGGGAGGCTTTTTTCGAAAAAGTAAAATATCGCTATAACTCTCTTAATGTATGAAATATTGAATCCATTCAAAGTTCATACTATGTGTCGGACAAGGCCCTAAAATTTATGTTTGAAAAGTTTTTTGATAGCACCAACCATTGACCAAAGGGGTGGGAAAAAGTGGGTTTTTCGTGAAACATTAATCATATCTCTGTTAATAGGCACAATATCAAAACCGTACAAAATGGACAATATTCCTCCAATAGTTACCTAAAACTTTTGTCTGAAAGAATTTTTGATATGACCCACCATTACGCCACGGGGTGAGCAAAATGATTTAAATTATAAGAAAATGCCAAGTGCCAAGAGAGGTTGCCATGACAACTTTACTTTTAATTGATAAGGGATGAGCCATCAGCAGTTGCTATGACAACGCCACTGCACGAGATAACACTCAGTTTTCCATCTGTCTGTGGGAAGCGACTTCGGTATCGGAACTGGTAGCATGCTGAACTTCTATGCCCAAGGTCGCGGGTTCAAACCCGGCTGAAGTCGTCGGATTTACTAAGAGCGCTAAAAAAAACTGAGTTTGCTTTCCTTCGGAGGAGAAGTTCCAACGTTCGTTGCGAGTTGATGGTTCCGGTGGCATCTAGTAGCCAAGTTCACAGACAGGTGTCGTTGATGGTAGTATTTTAGGTAGATTTCATTAGAAAGCTAACTATTGCAATGGGTACCATGTTTCGATTTCCGGAAAATTTCGACATATCTTCGCGTTTCACATCCCCCAGATTCCAAAACCACCGTCAGTTCAAAAGTTTATATATGATTTATGTATGTTTATATACATATGTACAGTATATCAGTTTCTTGTGGACACGATAACTGCCGTAATTTTTCACCAATCACTTTGAAATTTTTACCGAATATGTATACCCTCTCGGTCGAGTTCGTTACTGGGCTAAATCGGTCGAAGGGGATGAAAATGGGGGACTTTTTTCGAAAAAATGAAATATTTCTATAACTCTCTTAATATGTGAAATATCGAATCCGTTCAAAGTTCATACTATGTGCCGGATGAAGCTCAAAAATTTATGTTTGAAGAGTTTTTTTTATAGCACCAACCATTGACCAAAGGGGTGGGAAAAAGTGGGTTTTTCGGGAAACATTAATCATATCTCTCTTAATAGGCACAATATCAAAACCGTACAAAATGGACAATATTCCCCTAATAATTACCTAAAACTTTCGTCTGAAAGAATTTTTGATATGACCCACCATTACGCCAAGGGATGAGAAAAATGATTTCGGAATTATAAGAAAATGCCAAGAGCTATCAGTGGTTGCCATGGCAACACTACTAAATTGATGAGGGATGAGCCATCAGACGTTGCCATGACAACGCACTTGTGCGAGATCAGATTCAGATTTCCATCTGACTAAGTGTGAAGCGGCTTCGGTGACGTAACTGGTAGCATGCCCAAGGTCGCGGGTTCAAAGCCGGCCAAAGTCGTCGGATTTTCTAAGAGCGCTAAAAATCCCTCAGTATGCTTTCCTTTGGAGGGGAGGTTCCAACGTTCGTTGCGAGTTGCTGATTGCGGTGGCATATATTAGCGAAGTTCACAGCTAGGTGTCGTTGACGGTAGTATCTGGTAGCAACATTAGGAACTACTGCTTGAAATTGAGCGTCTGCATTCCTTACCTAAATTACAGACTAATACAGCCATCACAATTCACACCGTTTATCAGACAGATTCTACACTCACCCAAAGTACACGGGGTTACATGACCGCGTTGTCGCAGCCCCTAAACTGAGGAACCAACCAACATCTCTGCGGGAGATATAATTTTGCGTGAAGAAGTAACAGACCGTTACATAGTTACACATCAGTGTCGAAACCTTGCATAAGGACAGTGTGACCACAAGTATAAAAATTGACTCAAAATGACAAGAAGGTTACCGTCATCATAAGAAAATAAAATGTTTAAAATATGCATAAAATGACGAAAAACATAGTTAATTAATCTCCAATTATTAAATACTTTCACGCAATTAATGAGGTCTGATCCTTCTACGAAAACCTGCATATTCTGCCTATTTTCGCCTATCCCCAAGTTTGTCCGGTGAAATCTACCTCCGCCTTCCGGCGTGCCGAGAGGCCTTTTTGAAAATTGCATTTCAAATGGTATTTAAGCTCAAACTACACTGGGACACACCCCTTCCAAAAGAAATTCAAATGAAGTGCTCGCAATGGCTTACCGAAGTTGATTTTATTGACAGCATTGTGGTGGCTAGATGTTTAAGAGATGTCTCTGACACAGCTTGTTTACATGTATTCAGTGATGCCAGTCTCCTTGGACTGGGCACTTGTGCTTTTATGAGGTATGAAAACAAAGATGGCTTTAATGATCGATTTGTTTTAGCTAAGTCCAGAGTTGCACCAATGGAAAACATGCCAATCCCTCGTAAAGAGCTTGTAGCGGCAACACTTGCAGCAAGGCTTGGTTCTGTTATTAGGAAATCGACTAATATTTCCAACATTGTGTACTGGTCTGATTCTATGATTGTTCTTTACTATATCAAGAAAGGTGAATGGAAGACCTTTGTTGGAAACCGGGTAAAGGAAATCCACCAGTTGACGTCACCCGAGCAGTGGCGATTTGTTCCTGGCGATTGTAATCCTGCTGATATACTCAGCCGAGGAATCTTGTTGTCCGAATTTGTTGCATCAAAATGGTGGGAGGGTCCTCAGTGGCTCCTAGAGACTGAGAACAAGTGGTTAACTGTGAAAATAGCCCCTACAGAAGAGGAATCTAAGAAAACGGCTGTTAGTTTGTACAACACAGGCGACGTAAGATAAAACATGTTCACATGCTTCTTTCTCGAAAAATGTGCGTGTTGTTGGTTGGATCTACCGATTTCTTGAGAAAGCTAGCGGGAAAGGTTCAAACTGCGCAGAGGAGCTGACTGGCAAAGAAGTACGACTTGCTGAATTAAAATTAGTACGGTGGATTCAGAGTATTACCCTCTAGATGTAAATAATTTCAACATTAAAACTGATGATGATGGCTTGATTCGAGTTCGTACTAAAATATTATCTGATGAGTTCACACCCATGTTCAAGGAACCCATTTTACTACCTCAGTGTGAACTAGTGGAGTCCATGGTGGTAGAATGTCATGAGAAAATGCACCATGCTGGAGCAAGTACTGTGTTAGGAGCCCTGAGAGAAGAATACTGGATAGTCAGAGGTAGCCGATTAGCCCGACGTGTTGTTAGTAAATGTGTTCGTTGTCTTAGGCACAAAGCCCAACCAGTGAGAACACCACCTGTCGGGTTACCTAATAACCGTGTAAATCTTGGAAAGGTGTTCCAAGTATGCGGAGTCGATTTGGCTGGACCTCTTTTCATAAAAGATGGTACTAGGGTTTGGATTGCCTTGTTCACCTGTGCTGTATACCGTGCAGTCCATCTTGAAGTGGTAGAGTCGCTCTCTACAGAATCGTTTTTACATGCTCTTCGAAGAATGATCGCCAGACGGGGCAGAATCACAACTATGTACAGTGATAACGGTACTAACTTTGTAGGAGTTTGGAATCTCATTAAGCAGACTACAGTTGAACGTGAATTGAAAATTCAGTGGCTATTTAATGTTCCCACAGGTGCTTGGTGGGGTGGATTTTTTGAGCGGCTTATTGGGGTGATGAAAAGGCTGTTGAAAATATCCCTTGGCCGTGCGTTATTGAATCTTTGTGAACTAATGACCTTGATTACCGAGATTGAGGCTGTTATGAATGCGCGTCCCATTACCTACATGTCTGAAGATGTTAATGAGTTGAGACCAATAACGCCTGCTATGTTTTTGTAGGAGCAGTTTGAGACAAAGGTGCCTAATCTTGACGAAGTGGTTGAAAAGGGTCTTTCTGCTAGGGAGAAATATGTAGCTGAGGTTAGGATAAACCTAAAAGAACGTTTTCGTCAGGAATACCTAGGGTCTCTGATGTTAAACACTGCTAAGTCTTCTAAGAATGTCAGGGTGGGAGAGGTTGTATGGGTTGTGTCTGACCAAAAGAAAAGAATTGGTTGGGAATTGGCTCGAGTGCTTGAGATCTTCCCTGGTAAAGATGGAGTAACTAGAGTGGCAAAGGTAAATACAGTTAAGAGTGAGTTGTTGCGACCAGTCCAACGTTTGTGCTTGATGGAGATTGGATCTCCTTATGAAAATAGTGATGGTTCTTTGTGTGGTCCCAATACTGTTGACTTGGTGCCTGATTGTGACTCTAGTAACCCCCCCTCAAGTAGTTGAGAGTGAAGCTGTTGCTCTGACAAGAAGGGGCAGGGTTGTTAAAAGGCCAACCAAACTGAATTTGTAAATATTTGTTAATTCCATGTTTATTCCTATGTTTTGTATTATTTTGTGCTTTTAGTTGAAACCTATCGTTTCTAGGTGGGAGAATGTTGTGAATGTGCTTCTGTAATTTTGTGAATGTATTTCTGTAATTATTTGAGTTTTGTAATTTGGCACCCTTGGGGAGTCGATGAGCAAGATGGAACAGGTCTTGAGTAACTGAATGTAATGACTGGATAGTGATGCTCTTTGGGTACAATAAAAGTGATTGTTCTTGAATTGTAGACATGAGTTGAAGAATTGATTTGTAACAGTGACTGTCTTTAATGGGGCTACTCTTGCTCTGGCTGCAAAAAGGTGTACCTTACTCTCACCGTCAATTTGTAGTCGTATGAAGACTACTGCAGCGTAGGCCTGTGCACTAGGATCACAAAAAATATGTAGACTGACATCCCTGTGGTTCTTGGAATAATGAAACCAGCGTGGAATTCTCATCTCTTTCAGGAGATAAAGGCTTGAATACCAAGTTACAAATTGGTCCTTAATATCAATAGTAACCTCTTCATCCCAAGATATACCACTTAGCAATAACAATTTAGGAATTAGAAGTACTGGACTAACTATGCCAATCGGATCAAATACCTTTTGTGCAACTGACAGAATGGATCTTGTCGTGATCACTCCCTATTCAAGGTTCTGTAACCATTCCAAGTTTAACAATAAAGTGTCAGATTCCAAATCCCATCGTAAACCTAGCACCGCTATCTGTCCTACAAGAAAGAAAGCATCATTGTTGGCCTGCCAACCTCTGAGGTTGAACTTTCCTTCCTGCATCACATCACGTGTTCCATTAATGAATTCTTTCAGTTCTGATTCAGTATCAACACTGGTTACAACATTGTCCACATAAAGGCTCTGTTTAAGTCTTGACATCTGTTCTTTACTATATTGACAATCTTCCATTGCCTTGTCCAAATGGTAATCAAGAACTGCTCCTAAAAGGAAAGGGCTACATTTTAATCCAAATACCACCCTCCGATGCCGAAATATCTTTATATTCTTCCAGTCATTTGGATCACACCAGAAGAACCTAAGAAAATCTCTATCTTCTTGACGAACGCTTATTTGTACCCACTCAGCTAGAACTGCATCGTATGGAATGAGAAGATTTTGAGACTGAAGCTTTCTAGTGGTAGATTCTAACCTTTTGAGTGCTAGCTCCCTGTTACTAGGAAGAGCCAAGCTATCTTCTTTCCATAGCAATGAAACTTCGTAACGTCTCTCATCATTTACAGTAATACCTCTTAGAAAATCATCTCTAATTTGAAGCTGTCTTTCATGTTTGGACATTTTAACAGCTGAGTCTGAGATTCCAATGGCATCTAGGCTCCAGAGATCGTTGATCTCATTAACAAACAGAGCTGTAACTTCTTCTGCCAAGTTAACAGAAAATTGTTGTGGAACTTTCCAAATCAAAGTCCAGCCTAAATTTGTTTCCACAGCAACCAAACAAGAAGAGAGAACTTTAATATTTCCTGTCAGAAGTCTGCCCGCTACATCCGCCCCAATCAGCAAGTCCACAGGCCTAGACTCATCCCCAATATCTGTTAGGCTAATATTCCCTTCCTCAATTTCATTCAACCAAGGTCCTTTCTTGACCGAAGGGATGCCATTACATATTAAAACCTGATCCAATACTTCAAAATTACATTGATGCTTTCCATCCAGGCTTTCAATTTCTACTTTGTAACATGAATGTTCATTAACACTTGTTTTCACTCCCCCAAAAAGGTCATGTTTAATTGTTTCAGTTCTGACTGGAGTGTAACCTAATCTTTTAACAATGTCTTTCTTAACATAGGATCTCTGGGATCCTGAGTCAATTAAGGCTCTAACAGAGAAGGAAGAGCCAATACCTTTCATCTTTATAACCAAAGTTTGCAAAAGAACTTTAGGATATTTAGATATATTACTCAGCGAATTTGTCTTTTGTTCATTCTTCCCCCAGGATTGCCTGTGTTCGATATTATTATTGGATATATTTTGTTTATTCATAGGTAAATCAGGGCACATCAGAACTTGGTGGCTCTTACTACAAATAATGCACCGTACTACGGCTTTACATTTATTGACACAGTGTCCTTTCTTAAAGCACTTAAAACACCCACCCTTCTCCTTTAGGACATTCTGTTTCTCAGATAGACCTAATTTTTGTGCTTTAAAACAATTAAGGGCATCGTGTTGACCTCCACAAAAAAAAACAGTACCCTCTCCTCTCCTGAACTGGGTTAGTGTTTTTTTTTTGCATTTTATTAATCCCTTTACGAGCCAAGGACTCATATACAAAGGAATTGTACAGTTTTATCTTGTTGGCGACAGATTACAATACAATGTTTAGTTTACAAAGTTTTCAGTATTAAAATATATACAACATTTTGTAGCTTTAATAAGTTTTTGTACACAATGTGTTCTTCTTTTGTCTTCTCAGATTATGAAATTTCTTCAAACTGACATTTTATAATCATTCCACATAAACTGTTTTAGCCACCTTTTAAAGATTGGTAGGCTAGGTGCAATTTTTATATTTTCTGGTAGTCTATTGAATTTTACAAAGGCACTATACTTAATGCTATTACGGCCATATTGTTTGGAATTGATACGGAAAAGTGTTATGTCATCTGCATGTCTAGTTTTGTAAGCGTGTAAATCAGATTGTTTAGTGAAGTTTAAATTTGTGTGGATTCTGTTGTGTAGGATTTGGTACATCAGGACATTTGATTTGATTTCTGCATTTAGGGCTACTGGTTGAATTTTACTCGTAATATAAAGGTGCTTGGTTGGTGTTAAAAAAGGGTAGTTATAAATATTTCTTATGGCTCTATTTTGAATTGCCTCAATTTCCTTTTTTAGGTAATTTGAGCATTTTATCCAAATTGTATTCAAATATTGTACGTGGCTGTGGATTAAGGAAAAATACACTTTCCTGAGTAGATATTTTGGGATATAGTAGCTCAATTTTTTAACATCCCAGCGGCAGGTGATTTTTTTTTTTTTTACTATTGCATCAATGTGCTTTTGCCAGGAGAGATTTTCATCTATTATTAAGCCTAGGTATTTGACAGATGAGACCCTTTTAACTGCTTTTCCATTCAGCATTATATTCTGAGTGATGTCTAACTTTGTTCTACGCTTAGATATTATTAAATAATTTGTTTTATCTTCATTTATTGTTAATTTATTTGACTGGGTCCAGCCAAGTATGGTATTCATGTCCTCCTGCATGTGTGTAATCAGCGTGTTGGTGGTGTACGCATTGTAAAAATGCTTAAGTCATCTGCAAACAACGTTATATTACCATGAAAACGGAGTGTTGCTATGTCATTAATATATACTAAGAAGAGGGAAGGACCCAGTATTGATCCTTGGGGCACACCGAGGGTAATATTAACTTCCTCACTTCTGTAGCCATTTATTTCAATATACTGCTTACGATTAGATAGGTAATTTTTAAACCATGTCCAACCTACTCCTCGGATACCTGCTTTATCAAGTTTCCCTAAAAGAATTTCATGGTCAACAGTATCAAACGCCTTTCTCAGGTCTATGAAAAGGCCACTCGCTGTCATCTTATTGTCTAAGACATCCTGAAAGTTAGAGATAATATCAATTGTGGCTATTTCTGTGCTTGAGTTTTCTCGGAATCCATATTGCCCTTTGTAGAAGTAATCATTTTTATTTAAGAAATTAACAATTCTGTTTTTTACTACTGTTTCGAGTACCTTGGATATGGGTGGGAGGATGGAAATGGGTCTGTAATTGTCCGGATTGCTTTTGTCACCTCCTTTATAGACTGGCATGACTCGTGCTATTTTTAGATCATCAGGGACCAGACCAGTCTCTAATGATACATTTATTAAAGTAGTTAGTGGGCTACTTAGCATGTCAATGGAGGTTTTTAACAATTTTACTGACATACCATCTTTGTCTTGGCTACTTTTCATTTTAAGGCTTAATATAATATTACGAATTTCCATCTCATTTGTCGGGGTTATAAATATGGAATCTGTGTTGACATTAATTTCATTAACTTTCTTCCCTGGGGGGATGTTTATGGCTAATTTGTGTGCTATGTTTATAAAGTGAGTGTTTAGAGCATTGCAAATATTTTATTTTCCTGTGAAAGATTTACCGTAAATTATTATCTCACTGGGACCATCTTTGTTTTCAGTTGTGCAGTTGTAGATCATTTCATTGATTACTTTCCAAGTATCTTTTATGCATGCCTCTCACCAAGGCGGTCCGGGTTCGATTCCCGGTCAATGCATGTGAGATTTTCGAAGTGAAATGGCATGTCCTGTGGTTCGGATTCCACGTAAAAAGGAGGTCCCGTGGCTCATAATCACAAGATTCTCGGTCACGTAAAACTACAATCTTCCTTTTTATCTTTTATGCTATTGGCATTCAATGTTAATTTATGTTCATAGTATGAGGATTTCAGTTTCCGTTTTAAAGCTGTCACTTTGTTCCTACATATTATGTGCTCTTCCTTTAAGAGGTTATTGTTTCTGTGAATGCTAGTTTTAAGGTTAGCATGTAGTAGGTCCCTTTGTTTTATTAGTTGAATTAATTCTGTTGTTATCCATGGTGTTTTGTGGTTCTGGTGTATTTCCTTCAAAGGTGAGTCAGTGTTTTCTTTGTTGGGTGTCTGTGTGAAGATTTTGTGTTTCATGTCGATGTAAGTTTCGTTTAGATCATCTAAGCAGTCTATTTGATTGAGATCATTAGAGAATTTGTTTTTGTCCATGTACCGGTAATTTTTATTCACGTTTTTTGTACTAGACCTTTGCTTGTTGGGGGCGTATTTAAATGTCATGTTCGAGATTCGGCTTTTGCCTGGATAGTAGTTTGACCAGAAAATCTCAGTTACAAGAATATTATGATCACTAATATCACTATTTATATTGCTTATTCTATAGGCATATTTACAGTTATTAGTGGCCACATGATCAAGGAGTGTACTTGTTGATTCACTTATTCTTGTTGGATAGCGAGTATTGCCTTGTGTGAAACCATAGCTTGATAGTAGATTGAGGTATGATTTGGTTACATTATTTTTGTTTAATAAGTTAATATTTGTATCACCAATGCATAAGGAAAGATTGACATTGTTTTTCGAGAGAATGTGCTCTAGAGATTGCATGAATTTTGTTGCGTTATTTATGTTAGGATTATATAGGTCTACTGCAATTATATTAATAGTATGCAGGTTATTGAAACGAACAGTATCATTTCTTATAAGCTCTAACTGGATCAAGCTATGGTTTCTCTCAACTAGGTTAAGAACTTTTGTATTCCATTTTTGTGGACATGAACTCCCACACCTCCACCATCCTGATTGTCTCTGTATACAAATGCAACAGAATAGTTGTTTAGGTTGAAGTATTTAGCTTCATTACTTTTTACCCAAGTCTCGGTTTCCACTATGACATCTAGATTTTCCACAATATGTATTAGTATCTCGATATCTTCTAGTTTATTTTTTAGGCTTCTGCTATTTAGGTAAAGACACTTGATTTGGCTAACCTCATTTTTAGTGTCTAGATAGATAGATAGATTTTTATTAATTCCATTTGATCAAATACATGCATTCAATACATTTTTGATATAGGACACGTCAGAATTTACATCTATAAAATAAAAGATCTAACAGGTATATATTACTATTATTATAACTATTTAACTTATTATAATAGCAAATCTTAATAGACACAATCTTATTGCACAACTATTTACACCTCACTCTATTATAATAATATGAAAACTTAATTCTATAAATACAACAACATACAGCTAGGTATTACAATTAAATTAAAAAAGTAAAATATAATTATAGATTTCATCGCTCCTATACGCTAAGATATTCAACTACTGAGTAAAAACAATGGCACTGCAGATAAGCTTTCAACATTCTATCAAAGGTTTTTATTTTTGGGGCCAGTTTTATATACTGGGGTAGTTTATTGTATAATTTAACTCCAGTGTGAAAAGTTCCTCTTTGATATATGCTTGTGTGTGTGTGTGTGTGTGTGTGTGTGTGTGTGTGTGTGTGTGTGTGTGTGTGTGAAATATGAATGTTTTGATTTTGTCTTGTGTTATGCCTATGAACATCATTGTTTGTTTTAAGAAAAACATCTTTATTCATTAAATTCTTTTTAAAAACATAATACTTTCAAAGATATATATGCAGGGCAGTGGGAAAATGTTTAAATCTTTAAACAGAGGTCTACATGATTCTCTAGAGTTTACATTTGCCATAATTCTAACCGCCCTCTTTTGTATCCTAAACGTGCTTAGTACATCTGGCGACATACCCCAAAATATGATCCCATATCTTAAGTATGAATGGAAATAAGCAAAATAAGTATTTCTTAATGTGTGCATGCTAGTGCAGGTTTTCAAAATACGTAACGCAAAGCACATCGAGTTCGGTTTAGTATTCAGATATTGTATATGTTTATTCCATTTCGAGTCTTGTTGTACCCATAGTCCTAAAAACTTTGTTTCTGATTTATTTTCTATTTGATGACCATTTAATGTTATATTGGGTTTCGCAGGATTCCTATTCTGTATATTGTGGAAATTTAGACATACTGTTTTTTTTTTATAGTTTATTATGAGGCGATTATCTTGTGACCATTTGGTTAACTCTCCTGTAACGGAGTCAGCAGACTGCTGTATGACCTGTTTAGTTTCACCTTTTATTACGAGTGTTGTATCGTCCGCAAACAAAATTTCCTTATGTGAATGAACGTTCTGTGTTATATCATTGATATATAGAAGAAAGAGTAGTGGGCCCAAAACCGATCCATGGGGTACTCCAAATTCAATAATTCCCTCATTGGACAATGTTTCATTAAGTAATTTGGTTCCATCATCCTTGTGTCTCAAGCTTACTATTTGTTTACGCCTTGTTAAGTAAGACTCTATCCATTTATTAGCTAGACCTCTAATACCATATTGATTTAGTTTGGTAAGGAGGATTTTATGGTCAACAACATCAAATGCTTTCGATAAATCCAAGAATAGGCCAGTTACATGTTCCTTATTGTCAATTAATTTCAGTATACAATTACTACATTCGTAAATTGCTGTCTGTGTAGATTTTTCCGTTCTGAATCCATGTTGTGAGTTTGATAATATTTTATTTTTTTCTATGAAACTCATCAGTCTCTTATACATAATTTTTTCCACAATTTTTGCAATACCAGTTGGTAAGGTAATAGGACGATAGTTATCTAATTCATCTTTTGAACCGTTTTTGTGCACTGGAATTACTTTTGATAACTTCAAAATATCCGGGTAAGTTCCTGAGAGAATTGAACTGTTTATTAAGTGCATAAGAGGATTTATTATATTTTCTGCACATTTCTTTAAAATTGCATCAGGGATGCCATCAATGCCAGAAGAGAATTTATTTTTAGCTCTTTTATAACTATTCTTACCTCTTCACATGTGATATGATTTATAAATAAAGAATCACTGCATATATTTATTTTATTATTAGAATTTAGTGTATTTACCTGTGATTTATTTAATAATTTTTGTGGAATTTCCAGAAAATAGTCATTAAAAGTGTTTGCTATTTCCTCTGGATTATTAACCACTTTATTATTTCTGGTCAGTGTAATGTTCCTTTGTATTTTAGCAGATTTTCCAGTTTCCTTCTTTATCACGGACCACATAGCCCTGTTTTTATTAGATGATTGGGAAATAAAATTAGCATTATGCATTTTCTTTGCTAGTCTTATTACCTTATTTAATATGCTAGTGTATTTTTTGTAGTATAAATTGAATTCAGGTGTTGTGTGGTATTGTTTATATAATTTGTGTAGACATTTCTTTCTTTGACATGAATTTATAATCCCTGTTGTTATCCAATTGCTAGTTTTGTTATTTTGAACAGTTCTTCGTTTAAAGGGGAATGCTATTTCAAAATAGTGTTTTAGGGTACTGTAAAATGCATTAAATTTATCATTTACATTTTCTAGTTCATAAATTTCTGACCATGTTTCCTTATTTAATAAGTCATTGAAATATGTAACATTTGATTCAGTGAATGACCTGCACTTTGATTTTACTCCATTATCATTATTATTGATTGTTTCGGATACTTCAAAACTCAGTATTTGTCCATGGTGGTCACTAAAACCCGGACAATAGACTTCTATTGAATGGTGATATTTATCTGTATTTAAAAAAAATTGATCAGGAGTGGTTTTACTAAATTTTGTTATTCTTGTTGGGTTATTTACTGTAGGTTTCAGTCCATAGGAAATTAGTAACTGTGTTAATAATTCACAATTTCTATCAAATTTTAAGAAATCCACATTTACATCCCCACAAATTATTATATCGAAATTTACTTTGCTCATGTTATTGAGTAACAATTCTAATTTATCTATAAATTAAGGAAACTTTCCTGACGGAGAACGGTATACGCATACAATTATTAACTTAAACTGCTGTATTTTTACGGCAGAGAATTCAAAATCCTGTTCCATAATTAGATAATCATAAGCTGTTATCTGTTCATGATCTAAATTATTTCTTAAGAAGATGCAAGTACCACCATGGCTAATATTAGATCTAGAGTATTTACTAGCTTGTATAAACCCTGGGAATTGAATTAATTCGAGTTGTTCCTCTTTCAGCCAATGTTCTGAAATACATAGTGCTGTGATGTCTTTAAGTTCATTTTTAAGCATTAGATTTATGTAGTCAATTTTATTATAAAGAGACTGGACATTCTAGTGGTAAATTTTAAATTTGTTACTTTTGCAAGCTTGTGTTGGTGATTTATTTACATTATTATTATCATAATTGTTATTATTATTGTTGCTAGACAAATCCGAAATACCATTGTTGCACTCCGTTAAATTTGACTTCAAAAGATCTGAATACCAAACCTCACGTTTGGCTTCTTCTACCAGTTTCCCTGCTTCCACTCTAATGATATTACTGTTGAATTATTCTTACCATTTGTATTTACAATTTTGCAGATTTCATCACTAAGATACTCTTTTCCTAATCTATTTAAGTGTAGGCCATGCCGAGTGTGGAACTTCCTGTCTAATTTACTTACATCTACAATTTGGACATTTGGAAAACTCTTACAAATTTTATGAATTTTTCCATTTGTAGTCTCTATTTCTACATTTACACATGATTTGGGAATTAAATCGTATCTCTGCGGAATGTTTACAATAATGACATTTGTTTTTTGCATGGATGGCAATGTACCCTTTAAATCTTTGATTTCCTGCTATGTAGTCGTGGATACAGTCATATTTACGCTCATCAATTGATGTGTGTAAGTCAACATCAACTAACTTAGTAGGTCCATGTCTTGATACATTATTATTACTGTGAATGGGATGGCTGAGCCTTGTCGATGGAAGAGTCTTTTACTAGCGTTTCAATGTCTTCTGGTGAGGCGATCCTGATAGCCTTGTCACAATCTGATTTACGGACGAAAATTTTACAGTCCCGGGTCCAGATGTATTTAAAACCTAAATTTACGGAGGTCTCTTGCCTGTGTGTGAAGTACTTTATTTGCTGGCGTCAAATGCTCGTTAATGTAGATAGGCCTAGCCCTTCCATTGTTTCCTGCAACACTTGAGTTCAGGTTGGATTTGGATCTTTTGCCTTTTAGAATTGCGTCTTTTTTCAGCCGGCTGCAGAATTTTACTAGTAAAGGAGGTGGAAGACCTTCTCTGCTGTGCGGTAGCCGATGGCAGGCGTCAATATCGGACTCAACAACTGTGACACCCAATTGGTCAGCGATAGTCTTGACAATTTGAACGGGGTTTTCGTTTGAAGTGTGCGGCACGCCATGAAGCTCTAAGTTGTTTCGCCGAACGTACTGTTGAAGCTCGAGATTCTCTTGCTTTAACAATTTGACCTCACTGCAGGCGATATTCTTATCTTTCTCTAACTCACAAACTCTTTGGCTGAGCTTTGTTATTTCCGACAAGGCTTGCTTCAGAGTTTGTGCGGCAGTTGAAATGTCACTTTTCATACCATCAAAACAATCAGAAAAGTACCGTATGTCATGGACTTAAGCATGTCATTCTGAGTCTTTTCAATGTTTTCGAGTTTTGTCAGTCGGAGGTTGATTTCACAAACAAGATCGTGTAAATCTGGTTTACTTACATTCTCGTCTGGCGAGGCGATTTTAGAAACCTCATCCGTAGTTGAATTACTCATTGCACTGCACAAGACATTGCTTGGCCTTGTCGGACAAAAGCCGGTTAAAAACTTTTTTCTTTATGTTTACACAGGTTCTGTGGTATGATTTACCACATTCCTCATCACAAATTATATAATCTTCATTATCAGTTACACATTTTTCACACTGGCCGCACTTGGTTGATTTGTTACTTGTCGCCATCTTGAAGAACAAGTCAGCTGCAGTAGCAATGTGCTCTGACGATTTGGGGTGGTCTCTACTCCTGTTATTATCTTTGATTCCAAAACCGGAAATTGCTAAACTGATCCGTTCCTCGGCTTCCACTTCCCCTTTCACAAATAGCATGAGATTGTCTAACCTATCTTTCGAATCACGTGTGTGTGCAAAATTGAAACTCCTTTGCCAGGCCCTAAGAAACTCCTCAGGCAAACATGGCTCTACTAAAGGATACAACATAGATGCACACTTATCTGTTGTAACACCTAAGGTTTCAAGTGGCCGTATGTGCGATTCCAAGTTGTCATAAAGGCTACACATTGAACTGCCATCACCGGGAGTGGAAGATTTCTTAAGAACTAAAGATAACAACTCTCTTACGTAAACTTCAACCAACAGATCATCTCTACCGAACCTGCTCTTTCAACATTCTACTGCCTTCGTATAATTTTCCGCAATAGGTGGAAAACTTTCAATAATTTCTCGAGCACGAGACCCTTTCAATGTAGCTTGCATTAAGTATTGAAACTTATCTTCCGGTGCAATATCCGGATCCTGTCTATCTTTTCAAACTGGCCCCAGAACTGTAGCCACTGTTTTACATCGCCATCAAATTTCCTTAGTTCTAATTTAGGTAGTTTGAATTTTCTCTTGCTCACAAGATCTACACTGCTACAATCACTGTTGTCTTGAGCGATGCCTGCTGGAGGTAGAATATATTCAACACTCACCTCTATATCAAGAAATTGACGTTGATAGTCATCGGCAAGTCTACATTCGTCGTCCAATTCCTCTTGGCCGACGTCAAGTTTTAGACTTAGGACCTTACCATCCAGCTGCAGGAGCTCATCAATTTTCTTTCGAAGTAAAGAAAGGGAAACCTGAACTTTCCTTCGCTTTTCATGAACTGTCATCTGGACGTCCTCAATTTCACCTTTGACGTAATTCAACTGCCTCGAAAACGCTGCCCGTGTTACCTTACGTAGCTTTATCGCTCGATCCAGTTCACGTTGGGTTGTCTCCATAATTAAAATATATTGATATATTTATCCTATCACTGGTCGCCACTTATTTTACTTTTACGCTCACCGGCGTATCGCAGATTCTTCCTTCTTTTATATAAGGAAAAATATATCAATTCAAAACAACAATTTATTGACACTTCTGGATGCCATGACAGTTAATTTTACAACAGTGGAAAAATATGATGGATAGATAGATAGATAGATTTTTATTAATTCCATTTGATCAAATACATGCATTCAATACATTTTTGATATAGGGCACGTCAGAATTTACATGCATAAAATAAAAGAACTAACAGGTATATATTACTAAGATTATAACTATTTATAACTTATTATAATAGCAAATCTTAATAGATACAATCTTATTGCACAACTATTTACACCTCACTCTATTATCATAATATGAAAACTTAATTCTATAAATACAACAACATACAGCTAGGTATTAAAATTAAATTAAAAAAGTAAAATATAGTTATAGATTCCATCACTCCTATACGCTAAAATATTCAACTACTGAGTAAAAACAATGGCACTGCAGATAAGCTTTCAACATTCTATCAAAGGTTTTTATTTTTGGGGCCAGTTTTATATACTGGGGTAGTTTATTGTATAATTTAACTCCAGTGTGAAAAGTTCCTTTTTGATATACAGTATGCTTGTGTGTGTGTGTGAAATATGAATGTTTTGATTTTGTCTTGTGTTATGCCTATGAACATCATTGTTTGTTTTAAGAAAAACATCTTTATTCATTAAATTCTTTTTAAAAAACATAATACTTTCAAAGATATATATATGCAGGGCAGTGGGAGAATGTTTAAATCTTAATGTAGCATCTTTGCCCAAAAGATATGACACTCCAGCTGCAACTGTGATTATGGGTTCTGCCACTCTTATTGTCCGAGAAGGAAATCGTTCTGACAATGTATCAAACCCATCAGCAAGAAAATCTTCTTCTCTAACAGAATCCTGAACATTCACAGAAATATAATTTGGCAAGCTCTTCTTTATATCTGATGATGAACTCGTAGAGTCTTCTGAATCTGAAGAAATACTGTATTTTCAAAAGAAGGATATGACGCTTGAGAGCACCTGGACTGAACATCAATACCGGTATCTTGTTATGCAGATTTACACAAAGGAGATTTACAAACAAATTTTCCACTGCTACCGGTATCATTTTCATAGCTTTTTCTAAAACCTGATTTCAGGAAGTCTAATTTCATCTAAATTGCTTGTTTCACATGACTTGTTCTGAAACTCGTCAAAATAACACTCCATCTGTGACAGTACTTGTGTTCTGGTCGTTTTAATTCTCTTGTTACCGTACTGCTAGATGGATGTCTTTCATTACTTACAAGATATTTTGCATGCTCAAAATGAGATTTACTTGTACTTTCATGGGATACATTGCTGATTAATCTGACTGTACAACGCTGGCTCAAATTTTCACATTTTGTAAGCACACTTGGTATAATATTGTTCTTATTGTTCTTGTTTTGTAATAATGTAGGCCTACCCATAACAGATGGCTTCCTAGATTTATTTTCCTGCTTGGTGCCACATTCATATTTTTCTTACTCTTTCGTAATACTCTCGTACACATCATTGTCATGGACAAAAGGTCGCTTTCTTCACGTGCAACTGTACATCAAGAGCCTCTTCACCTCAGGGTTGATAATAAATAAATAAATGAAAGCTTGCACTTAATCAAAAGATGGATACCGGTATAAGATAAGATATAAACAAAAATTATTGTATTCATAATGTTGAATTTTGGGCTTATGCCGTGTTTATTATCTTAAAATTCGACGCGTTTTGAAAGAAACCATGCCTTTCTTCGTCAGGAATAATCTGGAAAACGACAATTTTAAGATAATAAACACGGCATAAGCCCAAAATTCAACATTATGAATAGTAACACGGGCCGTGAAAGTCTAAATGACAAAAAATTATTGTAGATTATTGTCTTCAAAAATTGTATAATGGTATGGTATATTTGATGAAAAGTCAATTAATAAACGTGTATTGCGTATTACGAACAACTTGATAGAGGTAGGTCAACAACTTAAACATGGCGAGAGCGCGAACTTCAAATAATTACAACTGATCCCTCAAAAGAGACTGGACTTTATATCATTTTAAATGCTAGCAGCCGAGTACCAAGAAGGCAGTGGAGAATAGAGTTTCAAGATTCTATTTTGTTTCTTCACTGCCTACTTGATTGTTCACTGCCTTCTTGGTACTCGGCTGCTACATCGTACTATGACGTCACACACTTCAGTGCATTCTCGGTACATTTCGTCCCGTCACCGTAACGTAACGCCAGACCTCAGCGTAATGACGAAGTGGACAAGGTCATTTAAAATGGTAAAAACTAGGTACACACACGAACAAAATGTGCTCACATATCCTTGCCTTTCACGATTAGCCTACTATACCATGTAACAAGGCTGCGAGGCAGACTGAGTTTCAAAATGCACCTCAGGTACTTCTTTATTTAACTCGTTATCACTTCAGCTGCGAGGGCACCTCGCGGGAGGTCTCAGGTGCATTTCCTTTAAAATTTGAATGCTGGTCCTTCAGACGGCATCGTTGTCGGTTTCTATTTGTTCGAACAGGATAGTTGGAAGGACCCTTCATTTATATAACATATTCCAGCCTTACTTAACCCGCATGAAAGAAAACTGCCGTACACAAAATAGTCTTTCTCAGTAGAATGTGGGGATTCTGGAACCTATTTATTTGAAAAGTGGTATAACTGGAGAAAAAAAATAATTGCTGGGGATCAGGAATGCCATCTTTATAAACTATTTTCTAACCTCAACTTAAAACTAAAAGTATTTCTGAAATTCATCTGTAAAACTACGTCAAAGCATCGAAAATGAGATTTGCGTTCTTTTAGTTCTACTTTAATAACACATTGCTGTGTTCCATCACTAAATTGAGCTGAAATAATTCTCGCTCATATAATGAAATAGTATGCAATAGTATGCTCCAGTCAGACCAATAACATTTCACGTAGTGTACTTTCTTATCCAATCAGGCTCCGCCACACAGCCTTACGTATGGACAGGTCATGATGTTGGATATGTAGTCACAGTCAAACGCAAGCACATGTTTTAGTAATATCAAAACAGGAAGGAAAGTTCAGGGATTTGGTGATTCGCTGTGGATGAAGACCACCGGTTAAAGCCAGTGTGTACTTTTGTAGAAGACTATCTGAAGAAAGGTACGTACTAAATTTTCGCCGAAATCTGTGTTTCCTTACTTTATGTCACCGTATTTATTACTTTATATTTTCATGTATCGTCTATAATTTGCAATAATTTGACATACGTTAACGCAAACGGTGCATTCTGTATTATATTCTGTTCTTGCTTCGTGGTTATTACTGTCAATGTCGCGTTGGACGTGTCAACATGGAGCGGTGTCAAATAGGTTAAAACGTTGTTTACTAGTTTATTAATCTATTGTCTATTTTGTTGAATTTAAAAAAAAGTTTTCGTCAATTGTGTTATCTAGCAAATGATTATTCATTAAAACCATTATTAGATCGATAGACTTGTTTAAAATCAAATTGGCTCTGTTAATGATTTCTCTAGTTTTCTGGAATAATCTCGTTTAGTGTTTTGTTTCAGTTCTACCTTCGGATGTGTTATTTTGTTTAAAACGTGAGATATTGCTCCTTATTTAACTGCTGGTGGTCTATATATCCATCTTAAAATGAATTTGTCAATTTTGTAAACTATCATATGTCAGCTTACTGTGGATCAATCTTATCTTCAATTTGCCTTTGTTATATAATCTTCTTATTAAGCCCCTGTAAACAACTGAAAGATAACATTGATTTTGGTGAATTAATTCTTGAATAAGAAGATTTCTTGGTTTTGTGTATCACATTGTAAAGAAAACCATTTGAACCTGTCTTAGCTCTTAAAGTAGGCCTAGTCGTTGTAGTGCAATTATTTTATTTAGGTTATGTAGCTTGATAATCCATCTTCACGAGCCTAGTTTGGCAGAAAAACTCCTCCATATGGATGGTGCTAGGTTTAGTAGGAAGGACCACCAATAGACTAGTATATAGGCCTATATTTTATTCCACCCTGGCATAAAATTCTACTTATTGTGCTGTGAAGGTTCACATTAAATGCTAGGGGGATCATATCTCGAATAGCCTAATTTTCCCAAATGAGCCATATTATTTACTTGGACATTTCAGGCAAAAGGATGCTAGAATCTACGAGCCTACATATACGATTTCCATACTGGCCCCATTGCTTTTACATACCGTATCTAATTTGTCAAGGAATGATATATATCAATTTCTCAGACTTACTTCAAAGGTATAATCGAATTTTGGTGGTGAAGTGCTTCATCACAGTTGCAGTATAGTGTTCACTATTTGTTGAAAGGTAACTCTGAATGATGATGATGATGATGATAATTGTTGTTTTAAGGGGCCTAACATCTAGGTTATCGGCCCAACTCTGAATGAGAAGTCACTCGTACGATAAAATTTTCTTCTTCTTTCCTCGACATCATTCTCACTCGTATGTGGGGTCGATATTTCTGACAGCTCTCCTCCATTTAGCCCTGTCATGCACATCCTCTTCCGACGACTGTTTTTCTCTGAGGTCCTCCTGTACACCATCGTCGTAGAGGTCTGCCTCTCATTCTCACTCCCTGTATTTGCGTGTCTAACTTCTTCCTGCCCACGTAGGATTCCTCTCTTCTCACATGCCCATACCATTGTATCTTCTTAGATATTTCCACAACCTTCAATGTTCCTCTTATTTTGACATTTTCAACTCGATCACGCTTAGTCACTCCACTCATCCACCTGAGCATTTTCATTTCCGTGACATCAAGCCTGTTTGTGTGTGATTTTCTTGCTGGGCATGCGTGGAGGTAATTTCAAGGGGGGTTGAAATTATTTTTCTGTTTCAAAAAAGGGTCTTCTCCTGTGAACATGATTCACTTTATAAAATTTCTTAAAAGTGTAGGTACTAAAAGTTAGTTTATAATTAAAAAAAGGTACTAATAGGAATGAATAATATTATAAAAAAGTTTCTTTGCCACCCCATCTTCCGGGACGTGGAGGTAATTTCAAGGGGGGTTGAAATTATTTTTCTGCTGGTCTTATGAGTTATATATTTTTCCCTTAACCCTAGGCTTGATCCTGCGGTCACAGAGCACTCTTGACATCTTCCTCCAGTTCATCCATCCTACCTGAATCCTTTGTGACACTTCCACATCCAGATTTCCATCTCCAGTCTCCACCGAACCCAGGTATTTGAACTCCTCCACTCTTAACGTTTCCCCATGCATTCTGATCTCAGTCTTGATCCGTATTGAACCTCATATACTCAGTCTTCTTCCTGCTAATCCCGAGTCTTCTGTCTTCCAAGGCTGCCTTACACTGTTCCAGTTTTTCCTCTATGACATCTTTGGTTACTTTTAATCAATTAATTTCAGATTTCGATTAATCGAAATGAATAATCGATTAATTATCGTAAATAACGATTAATCAATTAGTCGATTAATCGATTTTTAGAAAAGTCGATTAATCGGTTATTCGAATAATCGATTAATCAGTTTTTGATTTGTTTTGCCGATTAATCAATGTATTATCAATAAATGATAAAAATGGTCCGGTTAGCTCAAACAATGCTAGCGTTTCGCCCCAGTGTGCCGTTGGGCTAGTCAGTTGGCCTTCTCAGCATGTGCTAGCCACGCGTATTGGTAGGTGTGTCTGTACCAACTGACGAGCCCAACGGCACACTGGGGCGAAACGCTAGCATTGTTTGAGCTAACCGGACCATTTTTATCATTTATTGATAATTCATCCGCTCAAATGGAAACTACATCATATTCTCTTCGGGAATATTCAAAACCTTAATCAATGTATTTCGCATTTTTAACTACGCTCTCTCAGAATCAACCAACTATGACACAACTTGGTTTCTTAATGCTATCACTCGACATGGTTAGCCGGGACAGTCCCATGATGGATGATGTTTTTGATTCTTTTAGGGGCTTTGCAACATAGTGGTCACGTATCCCCGCTTACTGGAGTGTGATTAAGACTTGTCTGATAACATGTGTCACTGCGATATATGTACCAGTGTGTTTATTTGTAATTCAGGTAGAATATGGGTAGGAACCGACCGTGGCCTTGAATTAGGTACCATCCCGGCATTTGCCTGGAGTAGAAATGAGAAACCATGGAAAATCATTTCCAGGATGACTGAGGTAAGAATCAAACCCTCCTCTTATCAGTTTTGCCTCACGAGACTGAGTGTACACGTTCCAGTCCCCACACCAGAATTAAATTTCTTGGCAGAGCCGGAAATCGAACCCAAACCTCTGTGGAGACAGCTAAGAATGCTTGCCACTGCTCAACGCCTGCTTTGAGGTTTCATTTAACTTCACTCCAAGGATTACCTTTTTCAGGCTTGCCTTAGAAATCAAAATTTGTTTGCTAATCCTGAAAAGATACTACATGATGTTAAATACACTTGGATAACTAGTTTCGATCGTCAAGTGATCATCATCAGATCATTTACACGTAGGCTATTAAATCTACTGTATATGGAGAAGTATTGAATGATAATTACAATATATACACTTATTTATTTGCTGTAGCAATTGAAATACCAAACTAAAGATATGTGCTTTTTGTTGAGATACTGTTAGTTATTAAATGGTGCACTTCGCAGTTTGAGCGATGTGTGGTCCGTTTTTGTGCACAGCGTGAGGACGATTATGCTGACACAATAACCTGACCATTTAATAACAATCACATAATGGCACTAAGCAAGCAAACTTGAAGATCAATCACAACTATCAGTATCTCAATAAAAAATAACATATCTTTACTATTTGTCACAAGAGTTTAATGCTTTTCAGTCGGTCAACATGAATGTACCCAAAAGAGATGGGTTATGCCCTAATCCTGAAATAAATTACATGAGATTAATAAAATACTAGGATGACCAGTTTCGATCGTCAAGCGATCATCATCAGATCCATTACACTTAGGCTACAAAATCTATGTTTGAAATACAGGTGAAAATAATTACAATATGTACAATTATTTAGTTGCAGTATTGGTACTGCAACTGTCAGTGTATGCTAAATGCAGTATATATGTTAGGTGAAATGCTAAATGGTGATAGCTATCCGGAGATTGTACTTTAGAGAGATTATATGGTTGTAAACTATGGTTAAACTATAAAATTTTGGCTAACTACTTATCTGATTGTCTTCCGTATTACAAAAAAAATTTATAGTTTAACCATAGTTTACAACCATATAATCTCTCTAAAGTACAATCTCCGGATAGCTATCACCATTTAGCATTTCACCTAACATATATACTGCATTTAGCATACACTGACAGTTGCAGTACCAATACTGCAACTAAATAATTGTACATATTGTAATTATTTTCACCTGTATTTCAAACATAGATTTTGTAGCCTAAGTGTAATGGATCTGATGATGATCGCTTGACGATCGAAACTGGTCATCCTAGTATTTTATTAATCTCATGTAATTTATTTCAGGATTAGGGCATAACCCATCTCTTTTGGGTACATTCGTGTTGACCGACTGAAAAGCACTAAACTCTTGTTTACTAAGGCAACACTGAAAATATGGCTTCAAACACCACAATGTTCACGGCTATTCAGGCAAATCGTGAAGCCAAGAAATTCAAATCACTCAGGCTTAAACTCATGAATTTAGACAAGTCAATTTGGTTCAACAAAAAATGTATAGAACTAAACCTCACCCCTAAATACGTACCAATTAAAACCGTACTGAACACACCAGCCACTATCATTTCAACCAAACAAGCCAAAGCGCTTTGGATAAAAAACGAATTAAGATTTGCATACATAAGAAAGCAAAAAATTAACCAACAATTATACGACATTCAATTGCAACTAAGTAATTTCTGGCACGCGGCCCAATGGGACAGCTTCACCGAGCACCTACATGACAACATCAAAATCAGAGCAACGAGGAAGCATGAAACGCTAGAAAATAAATTAAGAAAACTAGGAGAAACACAGAACCATCAATCTAACGAACAACACACGAATAACAATGAATTCAATTTCCACAGCAGAGTAAACAACAGAACGAACGTAACCTTTTCTCAAGGTGAAATGAATATGTTAGACAAAGGTTTGAAATACAACTGCACAGACGCACACACGAACCACAATATAAAACAGTTAATCACAGATATTGAGATAGCCAGTCACAAGCTCCCAGCAGAAGACAGGGAATTAACCAAAAATCTCGCCACCAACGAAGCCAAAAAAATCCTCAAACGAGAGGGCGATAGCAATAACATTCAAAACAACAAACAGCTCAAAGAAATAAAGTCGTTGAAACAAAAAATAAAAGAACATGACTTAATCATCACAAAAGCAGATAAGGGAAACACTACAGTAATTTTGAACAAAACAGAATACATTGAAAAAAGTCGAATTCCTAAACAACAACGAAATCAAGGAATTAACAAAAGACCCCACCAACAAATTCCAAAAACAAATAAAAAGTGCGCTAAAAGAAACAGAATACATACTGACCAAAGCCGAAAAATCAAAACTAATAAACATGAACCCGAAAATACCGTCATTGAGGGGACAACCAAAAATACACAAAAAGGAATGCCCAATGAGACCAATAGTCAATTGTAGGAATGCCCCTAATTACAAAATCAGCAAAGAGTTACTAAAAATATTAAAATGCCGTCTTTCCAACGACAAAAACAACTCTGTAAAGAACACAACAGAACTAGTAACAGCATTGAACACCCTACAAATGAAACCTAGCTTCAGGCTAGTATCCTTCGACGTAACTAACATGTACACCAATATTCCGATTATTGAAGCAATCAACACTATCGAAAACAACTTAAAATCCAACAATTCGGTAAAAGAAATTGAAGAGATTGTGAGATTACTGAGGGTCGTTCTCACCCAAAACGTGTTTCAATTCGACAATAAAATATACACACAGAGAGAAGGCCTAGCAATGGGATCGCCACTAAGTGGGTTAATCGCTGACATCTTCATCAATGCACTAGAAAATGCGTTCTTAGAAAAGACTTCAACAAAGGGAATAGTAATATGGAAAAGATACGTAGATGATGTAATTTGCATCTACGATACTGAACTAACAAGAGAAGAAACAATTCTCCAATCCATTAATAGCCTTCACCACTCTGTCAAATTCACTAAGGAATCCGAAATAGACCGGAAAATAAATTATCTCGATATAACTATTGAACGTAAAGACAACGACCTTTCATATTCCATATTCCGGAAAGCAACACAAACCTCGCATGCAATCGACAATCAGTCTAATCACCCCAGTACGCACAAACTAGCGGGTTTCAATTCAATGGTGCACAGAGCTTTAAACATACCCATGTCAAAAGACAACTATAATAAGGAAATAAGAACCATTATGCAAATAGCAAAGGAAAACAACTTCTCGCCAAGCAAAATAAATCAAATTATAGCCAAACATAAAAATAAAGATAAAACGATTCCCAAACCGGACAGTAATGAGAAAAAATTTGCGCGTTTCAACTATGTGAATGCGAATACATATAAAATCACTAACCTATTCAAAAAACAAGGCATAAAGATAGCTTTCACGACGAAAAACACAACCGCTAGGCACCTCCTAAATAGTAATCTAAATAAACGTGACCCGTATTCAAGGTCAGGGGTATATTCTATAACGTGCCAAGACACCGATTGTCAAGCTAATTACATCGGGCAGAGTGGAAGGCGAGTAGACACACGTTATAATGAACATAGGAATGCGATAAGATACGGAACACATTCAGCCGTGTGCGAACATATGTGTGACGCAGGGCACAGCTTTACCAACATAGAGTCGGACCTTAAAATAATCCATCACGAATCGAAAGGCAGAGCTCTTGACATAAAGGAAGCATTAACAAATTCACAAAGAAATTTGATACAATAAAGGAAGCAATCGAGATACACCTAGCCAAACGAAACAATCCCAACAATCTAAATGAACACACGTTCATGGAGAGCTCACCCCTCTTCACGCTACTAAAAAAAAAAACACACCCTGTCTGAAACAAAACACAATTTAGCGACACAGCCAAGCTAGATAAAAAAGGGGGGGAAATTAGGGGTTTTTTAATAGGTAAATGTTATCTGGATCAGGTGTACGATGTACTTTGCTTCTGCAATAAACCAAGGCCCATATTCGCGGCAGTATTAAAGGTGCCGGGACGTCCTCATAAGACCGTCAACGCTTAGTTCGAATGGGTTATGCTCCACGCGTGGCGAGGGCCAATCCACGGTCTTTAATAGTTGTGGACCCACCTCATTCAATAACATACATCTTATCTAGGTTGGCAACACCTCACATAAACACATCGCTATCACTCCCCACAGCACGTAGGGACAGGGGGGAGGAGGCAGGGGAAAAACCAGTCGTTAAGATAACCACCGCAGTCGACCGCACAGCGAGTTCCAGTGAGCACGAAAACTGCGAGTAGCTGTAATACGGAAGACAATCAGATAAGTAGTTAGCCAAAATTTTATAGTTTAACCATAGTTTACAACCATATAATCTCTCTAAAGTACAATCTCCGGATAGCTATCACCATTTAGCATTTCACCTAACATATATACTGCATTTAGCATACACTGACAGTTGCAGTACCAATACTGCAACTAAATAATTGTACATATTGTAATTATTTTCACCTGTATTTCAAACATAGATTTTGTAGCCTAAGTGTAATGGATCTGATGATGATCGCTTGACGATCGAAACTGGTCATCCTAGTATTTTATTAATCTCATGTAATTTATTTCAGGATTAGGGCATAACCCATCTCTTTTGGGTACATTCGTGTTGACCGACTGAAAAGCACTAAACTCTTGTTTACTAAGGCAACACTGAAAATATGGCTTCAAACACCACAATTTACTATTTGTGCTAGATTAATTACTACTGCAACTAAAAAAGTGCATGTATTGTAAATAACATAATCCATACTTGTCGACACAGATTAATAGCCGAAGTGTAAAGATCTGATGATCGCTTGACGATCAAAACTGGTCATCTAATTGTATTTATTAATCTCGTGTAAAACGTCTTTGACCGTCCGAAAAACATTAAATTTCGACTCCAAAGATACAAATGTGACGTCTTACGGACGAAGGTATGTCTAAAGTCAACATTTAGGTAAGTTCGATAAAAACTCGATGATCTCATGGTAGGGCAGTTATAAAAAGCGTAAATATTGCAATCAATGCAAAAGACGAGCTGGACGTCTATCTTGGGAATTCACCGCCTGACTTGCATACTCACCCTTTTTCACAGGTGGAAAATGAATAAACAATATATCAAAGGCCCGCTAAACTAGCGACAAAATACTGATATTCCCCGCTGGAAACATTGTGACTGCAAAGCGTAGCTGCCTCGTCCCAGAATATGAGTACTTGCTAGTATTTTTGCACCAAAACAGACCGTCTATTGAAATATGTTGTCACATTTATTTTTAAATAATGCATCTTGTTTGTGAACTGTTGAAGCCATTGTTTCAGTGTTGCGTATACAAAAACTGTCAGTTGTAACTCTTCAGTCGGTCTACATGAATTTGTCCATTGACTGTGCGGGGTGCAATGTATATAAAATATGAGTAATAAGTAAATTAAGTCCTTGAAAAATTACACGTATTAGTTATGATCACAATGAGCCCGGCGGGAGTAGGCAGGCTAAAGCTTAACAAATGTACGACCAAGGCTCCGCTTAGATATGTAAACTTATGCATAATAGAATTCAAGTGCATGCTCTAATTTTATTTTATTTATTATATTGTGTTATTCTTATTTGTATACACGATCATAATACTCCTAAATAATTCACAAACCCTTATTAAACAAAGTAAACTTATACAATGCTCAAAAAAGGTATCGCATGTTGTGATTCAGTAACTTGTTTATTTTGCTATGTGTATGTTATCATATTATACACAATATAGGGTACATACAAAGAAAAACCACACACAATCTGCTTTGCAAAAGAGACAGAAACACACGAATAATAACAAAAGTGATAATGTGGGACTGAGTACACAACCGTCCTTTTCATGTTGGGGCATATCAATACCATGTATGGCCACCACGAGCTCTAATCCATGCTTGCAGATGACGAGGCATACTGAG
Organism: Meconema thalassinum; assembly: GCA_946902985.2. Taxonomy (NCBI): domain Eukaryota; kingdom Metazoa; phylum Arthropoda; class Insecta; order Orthoptera; family Tettigoniidae; genus Meconema; species Meconema thalassinum. Next base: position 120,903,848 of record OX336400.1, read on the forward strand.
CACCAACAAATACAACGTGGTTTGGGGCAGATTCCCCCACTCTTGGAAAGCAGCTTCAATCAGTTGCTCTTTGTTTTATGGAGGATTGGGACGGTGCGAAATTGCCCTCTTGGGCTCTTTCCAGGCATGTTCATTACAGTTCATGTCCGCAGATTAGGTAGGCCACTCCATTCTCTGTATGACATGCATCTGAAGGAACTGATTGACCACCCTAGCTCGATGGGCACGAGCATTATAGTCCACTAGTGTAAAGCCCTCACCCATTGTGGTAGCAAATCCTGTAACAATGTTGTCTGTATACACCAGACCAGTCATGTTACAGGCCGGACGTTTGTTTTAGACGATTGCCCTTGACCTTGAAGCCAGCGGACGAGCCTGTACAGTCACTCCTTCACCCTATCGCTTCAAACTTGTCACCACCGATCTGATGTAATGGAATTTCAGACTTGAGCACGTGGTGACACCGTCCCGCTGACAGTACAGTCCATGTCGAAGTATTCTGACACACGGAAGTACACGTTACGTAGTTACGAACAGAACGCCATTATATTTGCCAATGACTGTACTTCAGCATAGTGTCAGACAGCTTTGTCAATCATCGGACCACTTGGGGGAGCTGATAACAACACAGGTACTGCAGTAACTCGCCTCCAGGCTTCCATTAAGATTTTCCACTCGTCTAAAACAAACGTCCGGCCTGTACCTTGGATAGGAATTAGAGGCGTACATCGACCGAACATGATTCCACCCCAAAACATGAATGAACCTCATTGCTGGCTTTCCTGGATGAAGGGCTCGTGAAATCTCTTACCCACTTGGAGCATTCGAGTGTGGCGACGTAATAGTGATAGTGATTGTAATAGCGATCATAACTAACACATGTAATGTTCCTAGGAGTGTTGTTTGCTTATAATTCATATAGTTTATACATTGGACTCCGCCCAGTCATTGGGCAAATTCAAGTTGACCGCCTTAAGAGTTACAACCTACAGGTCTTTGAGGAAATTAGGCTAAACCAGAATAAAACAAAAATGTTCCTGTCCTAAATTGTAAACAGCCTTTCCAACAAAAATTGAACAAGATTCAAAGGCATTGCTGAAAACTCCTCGTTTTCTTTTCCTGAAACCCTTCCCAATTTGATTGATGTTTGTCCTTCCACGGTCACTGACTCTTATTTGGTTATTGTTAACATAAACAAGGAAGGACACGTATCTTTACGCAAAATTTAACTTTTATAGATTTCTATACATCATTCCGAAAATAAGCCTAACACAACTTAAGCGATGGCTTCTCATTTAAACCATTTTCAAAACTTGTTTTCTTATCTCGTGTCTACTATCAGTTAATAGATTTTTCGATTAATCGGTTTTAAGGAGCTTCGATTAATCGTTTCCGATTAATTTCAAATTAATCGATTAATCTATTATTAATCGATTAATTGAAAATCGGTTATTACCAGCTCTACCTACTACACAACACAATGTCGTCTGCAAACATGCCCCAGGGTGCTTGGTCTCTTAATCCACAAGACATTTCGTCCAGAATTAGGTCGAACAAATATGGACTTAAAAGCCGAACCTTGGTTTACACCTACCCGAACTGGAATCCAATCTGTAAGTCCAACGCTGCTTCTAACCTGTGTTCTTGCTTCTTTTTACATTTCTTGAACCAACTGCACGTACTTGTCTGGCACACCCTTCGCTCGTAAACATCTCCAGACTTCACCCTGGGGCACCCGGTCATATGCTTTCTCTGGTCCATAAATGTGAAGTAGGCCTATAATCCTTTCTGTCTTTCATGATACTTAATCCATTACTTGTCTCAGGGCAAACACTGCATCTGTGGTCACTTTTCCTGGCATGAAGCCAAATTGTTCCTCGCCAATGCTAGTCTCATCCCGGATCCTCTTGTTTATCACTCTTTCCCAGATTTTCATGGTATGGGACATTAACTTAATGCCCCTGTAGTTAGCACAGTCTTGAATATCCCCCCTCTTTATAGTAGGGGAGCCCAAGAGGCTAAATGGGGATATACTCGAGCATCGTGGGGACCTTTTGGATTGTGAAGATTAGATGCTAAAATGAAAAAAAAAAAGCTTATATGATGTATGCCCTTTCACTAGTGGGGGGGAGCGTGTACAGATTAAAAAAAAAGTCTCAATGAAATACTCGGGCGCTTCAGATATTAATGGTGTATGTTCCCCACGTGTTTCTGATAACCAAGAAATATTAATCTGCCGGTTTGCTTGGAGGGGGTGGCTGTATGAAGGGGTTGAAAATGGGGGGAAAATAAAATTTATTCGAGCACGTCGGATGTTCAGAAGGGATGTTAAATAAACCCTAAAGGTGCTCCTATTCAAAAGACTGACGATTCGGACGCGACCAAAACTCCTCACCTGGCCGATTTTTGAAAACGCAAAAAGCATCGCGACATTGAAATACTCGACCGCGTCAGATTAATATACAGACGGTTCAGCTTGATGACCTTGTCGTGCTGACCCATAATCTGACATGTGGAGGAATTCCCTTAATCTGAAGGTGTGAAAGAAAATTGTTTCAATGTTTTTTAAATTACTGAATGTAATAAATAAAATTACCAGAAAATAATATATATAGGCTATATAGAAGAAAATGGTATAATGAAAAAAAAAAAAAAGTGAGAAGGGACGAGAGGTGCGGAGTGGAAAATACATAGTTTTCAGCAGCTGCACGCACCACACTTTGATGATTTTAACTCGACTTGTGGAAATCGGCAGATTATATTATTCCCGTAATCTTTGAATGATTTCCTTAAAAATAAAAAATTAATTAACCGCGCTCGAGAATGTCCAGGTGACTTTCTTTTTTCAACTTTGTGACTCTGATTTCCTTATGTCACGTGCAAATCATTTGATTATTGAAATGCACACTTTTCTGCTTGTAATTAACTTGCCTTGCCTTAATCTGACATGCTCGAGTATTTCTAACGATCTTTTTTTTCTTTCTTTCTTTTCACTATTCTGATAGGCTGACCTAAATGCACGATCCTATATAAAGGGTTCATGTATGGTGGGGGTAATTAACAGGGTGCAAGGTTCCCCCCTTATGTTATTCTGCCGCTCTTGAGTAAATCCCTAAATCCCTGGTTGGGCTCTCCTACTATTATACTGTAGATAGGCACTAAAATACTTTCTCTCCAATCAACAGGTATTGCTTCTTGAGAATACATTTTTTGCATTAAATCCAGCAACATGTCGATCCCATCTTTCTCCAGATACTTCCACACTTAACTGGTATTTCATCGGGTCCTGGTGCCTTTCAGTTTTTCATTCTCCTATGTGCTAAATGTTACTTCTTCTCTTCTAATATCCATTGTCATACCCTGGTGTTGTTCTCCTTCTCCTAACCTTGGGTTCTCATCATTCAGAAGTTTTCCGTAGTAGTTTCTCCATCTGCACTTGATGTCGAAATGGTCAGTTACTACTAGTGATGTAAAATACCCAGGTATTTATAAACCGGGGTAAATACCCAGGGTATATACCCGGGTAAATACCCAATTTGGGTAAATACCCGGGTATTTTAGAATTTTCATTAAAAATCCTGTGTCGTGGTAAGTTGAACCTTAAACTATGCAAACTATTCTACATTAACTTTTTAGAAGTGTAACAACATTAGATAGTTAATAAAATTAAATTTAATTAGAATTGGGACTTAAAAACAGAATTAGAATTGGGAATTAGATCAGGATATAAAATTCAATAGTTATAACCTTAAACACTCAGGGTTAGAATTGAACTAGGCTTTTTTTTTTGCTAACATTGAGATAAAAGTTGGGGGAAATTTATTCAGAGCATTGGCCAAGTTTTACCAAAGGTGTAATGTACAGTTTTTCAGAACAGTTTGTAAAATCATCTCTACTTAGTAAAAGTCCCCGATTTTTGGTTGTCACGGGTAATCTCGAGAACCTCTGGATATATTTTGATGCGGGTTTCACAATTCTGTAAAGGATATCTCGAGGATGATTTCTGTAGAAAATAATTTATTTATGATCAAAGGAAGCAGAGCAGTAACGATTTCAGTGGAAAAAAAAATAAACAAAAAAAACCTGGCGTCCGAGCGCTTTTTAAGTTTATTTTGGGCAAACCATTAAACATATCTAAATACTATGAGTGTAAGAATTGTTCAGCATGAAAAGTTATCCATAAAATCCAGGAGAGCATATCTCTATCTTCAATACATCGCCCACGATAAGTACAGGGTTATTACAAATGATTGAAGCGATTTCACAGCTCTACAATAACTTTATTATTTGAGATATTTTAACAATGCTTTGCACACACATACAAAAACTCAAAAAGTTTTTTTTAGGCATTCACAAATGTTTGATATGTGCCCCTTTAGTGATTCGGCAGACATCAAGCCGATAATCAAGTTCCTCCCACACTCGGCGCAGCATGTCCCCATCAATGAGTTCGAAAGCATCGTTGATGCGAGATCGCAGTTCTGGCACGTTTCTTGGTAGAGGAGGTTTAAACACTGAATCTTTCACATAACCCCACAGAAAGAAATCGCATGGGGTTAAGTCGGGAGAGCGTGGAGGCCATGACATGAATTGCTGATCATGATCTCCACCACGACCGATCCATCGGTTTTCCAATCTCCTGTTTAAAAAATGCCGAACATCATGATGGAAGTGCGGTGGAGCACCATCCTGTTGAAAGATGAAGTCGGCGCTGTCGGTCTCCAGTTGTGGCATGAGCCAATTTTCCAGCATGTCCAGATATACGTGTCCTGTTTTTTTCGCAGAAGAAAAAGGGGCCGTAAACTTTAAACCGTGAGACGTTAACTTTTGGTGAATTGCGAATGTGCTGCACGAATGCGTGAGGATTCTCTACCGCCCAGGTTCGCACATTGTGTCTGTTCACTTCACCATTAAGAAAAAATGTTGCTTCATCACTGAAAACAAGTTTCGCACAGAACGCATCCTCTTCCATGAGCTGTAGCAACCGCGCCGAAAATTCAAATCGTTTGACTTTGTCATCGTGTGTCAGGGCTTGTAGCAATTGTAAACGGTAAGGCTTCTGCTTTAGCCTTTTCCGTAAGATTTTCCAAACCGTCGGCTGTGGTACGTTTAGCTCCCTGCTTGCTTTATTCGTCGACTTCCGCGGGCTACGCGTGAAACTTGCCCACACGCGGTCAACAGTTTCTTCGCTCACTGCAGAACGACCCGTTGATTTCCCCTTACAGAGGCATCCAGAAGCTTTAAACTGCGGATACCATCGCCGAATGGAGTTAGCAGTTGGTGGATCTTTGTTGAACTTCGTCCTGAAGTGTCGTTGCACTGTTATGACTGACTGATGTGAGTGCATTTCAAGCACAACAAACGCTTTCTCGGCTCCTGTCGCCATTTTGTCTCACTGCGCTCTGGCGGCAGAAAACTGAAGTGCGGCTTCAGCCAAACAAAACTTTATGAGTTTTTCTATGTATCTGTAGTGAGTCGTGACCATATGTCAAAGAATGGAGCTACAGTGAATTTATGAAATCGCTTCAATCATTTGTAATAGCCCTGTATTATTACGTTTTCATTTCTTCCAACCATGTCCATTCTAATATTGAGGTGACAGTTTACGAGCTAGCTAAGGGCGAGTCTTATCACCCTTATTACAGCCTAACTAGCGGGCAAACCTATTGCCCCAGATACAGCCAGCAGCAAACCGTCGAGTCGTGTTGAGTTAAGACTTCAGAGAAGGCTGGTTGTGTTTGGAGTTTCCTTGGAAGTTCAACTAGGTTTTTCTTCATTTCGCCTGTGAACTTCCGTTCCGCAAAATACACAGTCAATTTAAGATTGGACGGAAGGGGGATTTGTGTTTCATGCACCTCGTCATTCTTAAATTACGTCTGACAAGAATTTGTTACAATTAATAGTCCAGTCAGTGATGTTAAGCCATCATGCCAAGATGTAAAACGGATATAGGTCATAGTTCATTGACATCGCAAAATAAAAGTGCTTATCACGTAACAATGAAACAGAGCAACAAATAATTTCTAGATTGCCACAAGAGAGAGAAAGACTTCGTTCTCGGCACCGTTGCTCAAGAAAAACACCGTCTGAACCACGATCAGAAACAAGCTTAAAACACTGAGAAGGAAGGTAAGATATTTTTTCTCGATGCCCCTGTAGGCACCGGCTAAACGTTCTTGATTTATGTGTTGCTCGCCAAAGTGAGGTCTGGTGGTAATATTGCTCTTGCCGTCGCATCATCTGGAATTGCAGCCACTCTTTTGGAAGGAGGAAGAACAGCACATGCAACATTTAAACTTCCTTTGAAAGCTAGCAGTAATGATGGAAATGTATGTAATATTTCAAAACAAAGTAACACTGCCAGTTTAATCCAAAATTGTTCTTTAGTTGTATGGGTTGAGGCTACAATGTCGCACAAAACTTCCGTTGAAGCTGTAGACAGGACCTTGCGTGATCTAAGGAATCAGAACACACCTATGGGTGGCTGCACAGTTTTGTTCGCCGGAGATTTTTGTCAAATCTTACCAGTTGTTACCAGAGGAACGAGAGCCGACGAAGTGGACGCTTCATTAAAAATATCTTACATCTGGCCAGATATAACAAATTGGCACTCAAAACTAACATGAGAGTAGGCTACTCTTATCTTCAGAACATAATAGTTTGTTTGCTAATTTGTTACTTAGTCTGAAATGGAGATTTACCGGTCATTGACGGGAAAATTACCCTCAGTTAAGATTTCTGTGCTTTAGTAAGCAGTATTCAAGAATTGATTGATAGAGTTTTTCCTCAAATCCATGGCCTATCTAACAAGTCTCATTCATGGTTTAAAGAAAGAGCAATATGATCGCCGACAAACGAACAAGTTGTGAAAACTAATGACTTGGTGTTCTCCAAATTCACTGCCCAGGCTCTAGTATATTACTCACTAGGCTAGACGCGGTAGTCGATAGTGAAGAAGATGTTCATTACCCTACAGAATTCCTAAATTCTTTATTTCCTTCTGGCTTGCCACCACACAAGCTTATTTTAAAAGTAGGAGTGCCTATTATATTGCTACGTAATTTACAACCACCAAAGTTATGCAATGGGACACGATTGGTTGTGAAAACTTTGAAAAACTGTTTCATTGAATCAACTATCTTAACTAGCTGTGGTACAGGAGAAACGGTCTTAGTACACAGAATCCCTATGATTCCTTCAGATTTGCCGTATCGTTTCAAACGAGTACAATTTCCAGTAAGAGTCTGCTTTGGCATGACTATAAACAAAGCACAGTATCAGACACTTAGCGTGACTGGAGTTGATCTTAATGGAGAATGTTTTTCTCATGGACAGCTTTACGTGGTTCTATCGCTTGTTACATCAAACCGAAATCTTTTCGTGTTCACTGCTGGAGGGAAAACGACTAATGTCGTATACAAGGATATCTTATAAGACCTCCGTTAGAAGTAGCCTTGCATTCATAACTGTTCCCGGGCGAAGCCGGGGTGGGTTGCTAGTTCATATATAAAATAAATAATCAAATAACCAAAAAGGCTAGTAAATAGAAAATCAAACAAAGAACAGAAAATGAGAGGGAAGTACAGTGTCAGTTTGAATTCTGGGTAGGATGAGCTAAGCAGTGTTGCCAACCCATATGCTTGCTGGCATTCAGTACATCTTCACCCATTATAGAGCCCACATACTACAAAAACTTCCTGACATGCATTTGTGTTATTTAGAGTATGACTTAAAAAATTAATATTTCTTTAATATTTAAAATTGAATAAAAAATAACTTAAAAGCACTTTTACTAAGCATTTTTTTTTTTTTCAAATGTCCTTTCTATTGAATGTATTTTATTACCTTTTGAGTTTTGGCATACACTTTCAATAAATATGCAAATAGCTTACTCTTATTACTACAAAAGTAGCTTTTCCCTCCCACATCTTTGTTGCTCATTTCCAGTATCGTAATAAAACTCGACCTTCTCAAAATCTTGGTATTTATTAAAAATTTAAAACAAAACAACCAAAGGTTTTATTCAATATTTTACTTTAGTTTAAGGAAAAAACAAAAGTAATTAAAGACAAGGTTACAGTGTCAAAACATAACATATAAATACCCAAAAATACCTGGACATCCAATTTCTATTTTTTTAAATATATATATAGTTTTGAAGGATCAATATTGTTCCTGATTTCAATTTAAGGCATCAAATACCTGTGTTTCAGTTCTTGTTTGTCCAACACTTCATCAACACATCAAAAAGTGTTGTACAAAGCTCAAAAACTGAAAATACCCTCATTTTGGGTATTTAAAGGACCACTGGGTAAATACCCAATTTATATTTACCTTCCCGCTGGGTATTTACCCGTCCCACATCACTAGTTACTACTAGACCATTTTCATCTTTTTTGATCTGCTTTATTTGGGTGTAGTCCTTCTTGTCCTTATCTCTTGCCTGCGCTACTCTGAAAATTTTCCTTTCCCTTCTGTAGTTTCCAACTCTTCGTACAGCCGATCCATCATTTGTGCCTTCGACTGTGCTACTACCTTTTTTTGCTTCCTTATTACATCGTGTAGTTCTCTTGTCTACCTGACTTATCCCATAACTTCTTTGCATCACTTTTGGCTTTCACGATCTTCTGTACCTCATCATTCCACCTCCATGTTTCTTTGTCAGCTGGTGGTTTCTTGCCAGAAGTTCTCCCTAGCACTTCAGTTCCTACCCTCCTTATCAAACTGCTATTGTGCGCCCACCACTCCTGCACATCATTGCATAGAACCACTCCATTGAGTACGTTCTCTTTAAACTGGTCCCTCAACGCCTCTTCATTTAGTTTCCACCACTTAATTTTTGTTAAGACTCGCACGGACCTGCCTTTCATCCTAATCATTGTTTCCAGTCCATGACTACAGTCTTATGTTGTGCTGCCTCTGCTTCACCATTAAAAACTTTAGTTTTGTATTTCCCTTAGTTGGGACCTTTTACACATTAAGAAGTCAATCTGGCTTTATTTGGCCCCACTCTTGTACATCATATATTGACCAGTGTTTTTCTCTGACCATGTATTAACAATCGCCAAATCATATGCCATCTCACAATCCACGATTCTATGTCCTACATCATTCCTCACTCCTACTCCCCAGACTATTTCGATTGTATCTAGACTCCTGGCGACATGTCAATTATAAGCACATACAATGTTTACCATTTCTCCATCAAGACACAGTTTGATGCTCTTTATCCTGTCACTCCTCTTAACTTCAACTATGGTCTCTTTTATGTCTAGGGAGAGGATTATTCCCACTCCATTCCTTCCATCCTTGTCTGCTCCACTGTAGCTTATAGCCACTACCCAACTCTCTAGTCCTATTTCCCTTCCATCTAGTCTCTTGCACACACAATATTTGCACCTTTCTCCTTTACGTGAGATCTGCCAACTCCCTTCCGTTCCCAGTCATCGTTCCTACATTCAGTGTGCCTGTTCTTCATAACTCGCCATATTTTTGAGCTAGCCTCTTTAACCGGGTTCACTCATGTCACAGTAGCCCAAGCCCATTTCTCACAGGGGTCGGGCGAAATCCCTGCACGTCGCTTCTGGGTTACGCCCTAGCATTTTCCGAGGTTAAACTAAGATATGCTGCCATATTGGTTTTGGCATAGTTTTACAGCCGCATGCCCTTGCTGACGCCAAGCTTTTTATTCCTATGGTCAGGTAGAAGTAAATCAGCCGCCCCTCACATGGGGAACAGACGCTGTTTGTAGCTGCCCGCTCCGGGTCAGACCGGTTGATATGTCTCTGAATTGAGAGCGATACCTTTTATTCAATTTCCCGAGCACTGGTCTGCCACTTCGCCGACTACACTGTACCAAAGGACTCCTTCTCCACTGCGGGCACTGCGATACCTTTTACTCAATTTCCCAAGCACTGGTCTGCCACTTTGCCAACTACACTGTACCGAAGGACTCCTTCTCCACTGCAGGCACTGTTGAGATATTCACTTATAACCCCGAGCTCGGCCCTCCATATTTATGACCCCTGGAGAGAGGGTGTCCCAGCATTGTGAAGCCCCCAGGAATTGGACTACCTGTTGGTCTGCGGGTTCTTTTGGAGGGTATTTGAACCAACCCTACTATTGCTGTAGGGCCCTCCTATCCGCCACCTGGGGACGCACCCTCTAGAAGTTGCAGGTTCCCCCCGAGGCCGTGTGATAAAATTTTCTGATGCACTGAAATTGGCCAAAATAACTTTTCTAATGATGAAAAATAAATCTGGAAATGGTAGATGAAGTTCCTTAGAGGTATAATTGGAAAGACCCGCAGAGACAAAATCAGAAACAAGGAAATTAGGGAGAAAACAGGATTTCCAAAGTTACAAGACAAAATCGAGATCAGTAAGCTAAAATGGTATGGACATATGATGTGAATGGGAGAAGACAGTCCCGGAGCGATTATTTACTGAGAAATTCACGGGAAGGCGCCAAAGGGGAAGAGCGAGGATAAGGTGGATGGATGCAGTGAGGGAGAGCGTTGAGGCAAGAGGAGTTAAAGTAGAGGATGTACTGGAAGATGGACGAAAGTGGTGGAGAGACAGAAGAGAATGGAGGTCCTTGTTTCACACCCCAACCCAGATCATTGGAACCGGGAAATGAAGAAGGTAGATGTTTACTCCTCCTTTGTCCATAACCCGCCCACCATCCCCTTTCTAGATCACGACTTATATTAAAATTTCATCTGCGTCGGACATTTTGCACGTGAATTATCAAATACAATATTGCCAACCCCGCGCTTACGATACTACTGTATAATTTGTTAAATCCAGACCAATGGCTTTTGCCTAGACCAATAATTATTAGGTAGAGTGGCCCTCGTCAGTCATATACACAACCCTGGGGTTTTGACATGTACAGTAGAGTAGTCGCGAGTCAATAATCTTTGGGTACCGGTAACGCTGAATGAATTACTGTTTTATGTAATAAGTAAAATCTGTTGAATCCAGACCAATGACTTTTGTCTAGACCACGTTAGCCATATATACTCGCGTATCAATAATCTTAATCCTGTATGGTGCATTTTGTATCCCACATGTTGGCAACTGTAGTGACGTCAATGTGTGCGCCTTAGTAAAAGTTGAAGAGACCTCATGCGCTGTCGCACATGGTTGCCGTCTTCAAATGAGCAATAAATAAGAACACATATTTATGTAATTCAGCACATATTTCCGGTGCAGTAGTGACAAGGGTTAGTAATTTCAATTGGTAATGTCCCCCAGGAGATGAAACGATCTACTTATATTTCACTTTCTGTTGTAGATATGTCTCCCTCTACATGGATGCTTGTTCTTGTGGGGTTGGCAGCAGTGCTCATACCTCACAGAACTAATGCAGTGGCTGTGATGAGCGTGGATCTTGGCAGTGAGTGGATGAAGATTGCCATTGTGTCGGTATGTATCTTTAACTTATCTGGTGTGTTTTATAATGATTGAATAATTTCATCACAGACTACTTTTTGTATGGCTTAGGGATGAAGCACGTATTATGGCTTAGACTACTCAAACTTCGCCTTAGCATTGTTCCACTCTTATTCGTGTTTTTTCATTGATCACATATAATGATATAACCTATTTAATGTTTGAACTTGCTCGAGAATCTAACCACTGCGAGTTGTGCATTGGCCATGGCTACAGCCCTGTGCGGATAAACAGAATGTTATCCGCATCTGCTAGACTGTTATCTGCCCTGCATCCACACGTTGGTTATCCGAATGTACTGACACAACAATAATTTTTAATTTATTAGATAAAGTATTAAAGAAACACATTTAGACATTTGAGGAGAAAGTCATTCCCCTAGGCTATGTATGTTGCGTGCTATGTTTAAAATTGTCATTCAATCAGAATGGCAACTCTTTTCAGTTTAGAGTGTCAATTATGCTTAATGACACATTTGAATGAGATCAGCTTAAATCATCTTACATTTGTCATGGAAAGAACGCAACGTAAAACATTAGTAAGTCATAAACATCCGGGTCCTAGTAATGATATGCAACAAGTTCGGATTGTATTCTAAAAACTATCTGCAAATTTACTCCAAACATTATCCGTTATCCACACTGCCATGCAAACTATATCAACTTGGCGAAAAATTCTGCGGATATCCACGGGTTGATCCGCGCAGGGCTGTAGCTATGGCCACTGGACTTAGTGGTGCCAGCTTTTGTAAAGAGCAGTTTTGCTGACATAACTTGTTCTCTATGACTGTAAAGTTGCTGATAGCATTTATCTATGAACATAAAGAAAGGAATAATAATTTAATTTAATTTAATAGCGCAGTTAAGAAATGAACCAAGTTAAAATCAGCCTGGATCAGTTTGTTGTCTTAACTCTTATAACCAAGCCTTATTTTTTGGAGAAGCCAGGGACTTAGCACCTTGGCATTGTTAGTGACATCACAGGAGACTTGCTATGGTCTTACCAGCATCTTGGTGAGGTGTCCATACCAACTGATGAACCGAATGGCACACTAGGCCAATACATTGGCAAAATAAACAATAATGTCTAGCTCTTTGGCATGCCCAGGTCGAAGAAACTATAATTATACGCGAGCAAATACGGTATATGATTTTCATACCTTATTTGATATTCCGGTCAATGCATGTGAGATTTTCAAAGTGAAATGCCATGTCCTGTGGTTCGGATTCCACATAAAAAGGAAGTCCCGTGGCTTATGATCTCGAGATTAACGGTCACGTAAAACTACAATCTTCCTTCTTCCTTTGATATTCCGAGAGTCGTTACCAATTGAAACTACTATTACTGTTACTGTAACTCCCGTTATTTTCTTGGGCACAAACTGTATCTCAAAACTGTCTGGTTTAGCAGTTTTTGTGAAGGTTTATATATAGGGATTGTTCTTTTGTTACAGCCTGGTGTTCCTATGGAAATTGTCCTCAATAAAGAGTCGAAACGTAAGACACCTGCCACTATAGCATTCCGTGATGGTGAGAGACTGTTTGGTGAAGATGCAGCAAGCTTAGGTGTGCGTTTCCCAAAGAACAGTTACAGCTATCTTTTGGACCTGCTGGGCAAGAGAATAGATAACCCCCTAGTGCAACTGTACCAGCAAAGATTCCCATATTATGAGATCAAGGCCGATCCTGAGCGAGATACTGTGGTTTTCCAGCATGACAGGTAAGCACTTTTATGTTCGACCCTGACTATTATACGTCAGAAAACTGTATCATAATGATGGTCATTATAACACTATTTTTCATTATGAAATAGTTTCTCCCACCAAGAAACAGTTGTTTGACCAATTAGATAAGGATAGCATCGCACCTGCGCTGATTTCCAAGGCCTTCTCATTTAAATTTCACTGTGTTGCCTAGTGACATAGTGGGGTATTCGAGGAGGCCATGGACAAATACAAGGCATTCTCTGCGTACCATGCGCTCTGTTCAGTACATAAAACTGGCGAAATCTCGACAGATATTTATGAATATTTATGTTCGAACATAAAATAGTTGTAATAATTATCGTCAAACATAAACAGTCGTATGCAACTCGCCTATAATGGTAATTAAGACACTCGTATGGAAATTATAAAACGAGCTTATCATACTCGTGTCTTAATTATTGCCATTATAGTCTCGTTGCATTATATCATTGTAAAATTTATATCACTTACTGCCATCTTTTCCTTGTAATGTATATTTTTATTATGAACAATTGCTAAGCATACACTGCACAATTTTCCTGGTATACAAGATAAGGACTGTAATTAATAAACTTCAATCATCATTCAGGTTTTAAACAAAGTAATAAATTACAGTGCCTTACAATTTCAATCTTCAGTGTTTCTACAGTGAGGACCATCCCTATAGAGCTTTGCCACGGATGCGTCATGTGACAGGCGGGCCACTTTGTGTTGCAGCGTGTCGAGCAAAACACTGGTGCTAGCAGCAGCGTCGCCCAACTAGTTTAACACATTCACACTCTTTTTTACGTATTTAATAATCATATTTATGCACATGAATTTCAGAGTAGTTGCTGGAAATGCTGTCCTTAGTTTTCTAAACACACGTTGCACTGATGTACGAAGTTTTGGTACACTTGCTGTAATTCATCCTCACTGATATTTCGTATCGGTGCAGTTATTTCCGTATTGAGAGCCTCCAGAATATGCGGATTGTTTCTGTATACCTTTTGTTTGAGGTTCCCCCACAAGTAAAAATCGTGCGGTGCTAAAACTTTCGAACATTACTGTAAGACTTCTTGAGGAGATAAGTTAGAAAAGTTTCCACTAGGAAAATGCGTTGTTTTGTTTTATATCTAACAAGGTAGGCTAAAGTGCTTCACCACAAGTCTTAACTTTCTCAACTAAGGTATCTTGCCTGCTGCTTGTGTAATAAATGCAATGCTTTCGAAGTGAAATGCCATGTCCTGTGGTTCGGATTCCACGTAAAAAAGGAGGTCCCGTGGCTCATAATCACAAGATTCACGGTCACGTAAAACTACAATCTTCCTTCTTCAATAAATGCAATGCTAGTATTCGGGACTTCCCATGTTATCGCTAAGTGCTTCTGAAGTGGTGTTGACTAATCACTCTGTCCGTATTGCATGCAAGCAAACCTCCTTTCTCTACGGAAGGCCCTCACTGTATGTAAAAGGTACTGTGCCCGTTTCTGGGATGGAAAGATGCACAATGACCTGTCTAAAATGATAACACACAGTCACTATCACTTCCTACATCTCCAAAATGATTTATGCAATGGGATTGAGCTTAGTAGTTCAAAATCAAGATCTCGGGGTGTATTGGGATTGTTGGTAGGTAGGGTTTTTCAGCAAACTAAATTCGCCAAAGCATAAATCTCTCATCCAGCTAAATACATTAGCTAACTAAACAAGTAACAACTCCAAGTTTTATATTCAAAATCAGTGTGAAGCTAAAGATGCATTCGACTCTTAACACAAAGAAATCAAAACACTTCCTCTCTCGCATACTCCTTGGTTTATACCTTGCTGCCAAAAAATTCCTCCAAAATGTATTCAGTAGAAGAGAAATGCACTCTTCATTTGTTGGTGGTATGGTCTTGGCCAGGCTTTAGGCCAATAGAATGCTCCCTTTGAACTGGCAGGGACCTGGTGTCAATATCGTTGATCAAACCTTTGTTTTCTTTTAAAATTATGGCTGAATTGGCAATCGAATTGCCTTAAGAATGGTTTCTCATATCTTTTAGAACATTTTACATGGGCTCTTGTTATATTTTTCTAGTATCTCTCTTGAAGTGCTTGTTTCTGTTGTGTTGCAGTGAAACTCAGTTCAGTCCTGAGCACTTGTTGGCCATGCTACTCGCCAAGGCTCAGGAATATGCTCAAGAATCTGCTCAGCAGCCAGTGAATGAAGCTGTCCTCACTGTACCTGGATACTTCAATCAGGCAGAGCGTCGGGCATTGCTGCAGGCGGCGGATCTTGCGGGCATCAAGGTGCTGCAACTTATGAACGATTATACTGCAGGTAGGCCATCCATTGGTTTTAGACTCTAAATTAAGGTGACATTAAATGGATCAGCATCTCATATTATTGGAATATATCTGAGTAAATAAGAATAATACCGAGAGTTTCCAGATGAGTTTCGAAACCAAAAGTAGTCTTAAATGTAATATTTGATCTAATTTTGTAAGATGAATACATCAGATATATTTGCGCGAGTGTCTCTTTTCTCATTTATGTGAAATAACACAAGAAATCGTAGTTAACGCACTCTGTCACATATTCAGTTTTGTAAATTGTGGGTATGCATCATTATAATAGTCAACAAATACATGAAGAAACTAGAAAAAGTGAAATTTGCATTCATCACAATTACGATTTTTCTGTATCTCTAGCTATTACTAAAGTCAAGACTCTCTTCCATGAATTTAGCCATCAAGAATGCTAGCTTAAAATGGAGTTAACTGTAGATGCACAATGAGAAGCTTTGAACGAGGTGGCAGCGGCGGCAGTAGATTCCAGGTCCTAAAAACTTGCATCGGGAACTTCCGTTAGAGCCAACAGATCAACATTTCTTGAGGATGAATGAAGTATTCAGTCAGCTTGCTAATCATGCAAATTCTATACTTCACACAACAAAGATTCAGGACACACTGATGAAATGTTGTGAAATATATTTACAGGTCTTCACAAAATGTCAAGCCCTGTTGAAAGAAAGATAATGTCCTTCAGTATAGTGAACAAACCCTTTTTATTGTCAACATTTATCCTCATCCTATAAATATTATTGCATTAAAAAAATTCAAAACTTTGTACACATACTGTATATTGATAGTGTGGAGAGCCCCTTAACTCTTGTTTTGCTAACTGTGTAATTGAGACTGGCAATAGTTACAAATTTGATTTATCTGGCAGTCAGGAGATCAAATTTCTTATTGAATGTACAGTGGAATGTGGCTAATTCGAACTTCTATAATTCGAAATCTTCTTTAATTCGAATTTTTCTCTTGGTCCCTAGCATTTTATATACAATCAATGCTAAAAAATCGTGGTTAATTCGAATTATATTATGGATAATTCGAAGTTTTTACAGGTAAAAAGCCGATCAGAAGCCAAGCAGTTGGGTCAGGAATTCCCGAAAAACGATGTTGTATAATTGGCATGCGGCCCCTGCTAGATTGTATTCGGTTTTCCGATCCTTGAATTTGTTAGATTCTTTTGTGATGGCCGCGAGACTTAATTGTAGGAAATAGGTAAAAATCTCAAACTTTTTTGAAAAACAGTGGATTTCTCTACAACTTAACTAGATTGCTGGATTACTACTGTCATTAAATAGGTGAATAGTAAATTTTGGTTTTATTTTATAATTTGAAACTTTTGATGTTATGCACGATAGTCATTTTTCAGTACCGTTGTCTGTTAATCTGCTTTGTTGAACGTAAATCATTATGTAAACTTAATACATAGTAGCCTATATACACACTTAACTCGTTAGAAACCTATGTAATATTATGTTTTATAAAAGTTCTTGGATGAAAACTTAAAATTTGAATATTTTCTCTACCCTTTTCAAAGAACTTTCTTAATTCGAATATTTGGATAATTCGAATTTTTTTACTGGTCCCTTGAGGTTCGAATTATCCAAGTTCCACTGTATTAAGAAATATTAACAGAAATAAGAATGGAATCTAAAAATATAAATATCCCAGTAAACTTCATGCTTTCATGGTGTATTTCTCCAAGGTTTGCATGTACTGGTAATTTATGAACTCTTACTGTATGCATAATCTCTTAATGCTGAATTTTGTTATTATATTCGTATTTGTCATGGTTCCGTATTGATTGAACAATTATGCACTAAGAGGGGGATAGGTTCCGCCTGATCAATAAAACGTAATTCACATTTAAAGGGTTATATTATCACCCTTGTGGTACATGTTTCGGGTCCTTATTATGGCCCCTTCATCAGCCTCAAAACAACAATAGATATCAGTATCATATAGGATTCAATACAGGTAAAATCTAACCTTAAATGTATGAATGACATGAATGAAAATGAAACATATTAAACAATTATGGTTAATGTGGTGAAACATATGAAAAAACATATCATAGATGGGGACATAAAACTATTACGTACAAGACAAAGATTAAAAACACATTAAAATAGCAAGTTGCAATTACAAGCACTTCTGGTGCATGTCGAATAATGTCTTGCAAAGTTCGTATTGGAGTCCTATATTATAACACAGTGCTTGATCCAATTCTGCTTCCGTCCAATAGGTCAGATCTCCATCTCGCCATCTGACCTATTGGACATTCATAGTCCCGCATCGGAGGTCTCTTGTGTTATCCTCTGCTCTAACATTCTTAAAGGCCCGTGTTCACATAGACGAAGGAGTCCCCTCTCCTCTCTCAGTTTGGGATTTGCCCGTTCTGTCTACTACATCTCGTATCCAATGGACTACCTCTACCATCAGGATATTGTCTCTTATGCTTGGCCTGTTTTTTAAACGTCAATGGTGATGTATTATGATTTGACTACTAGTCTAATAGGAGATTACAGATACCATAAGGCTTTCCCTACAAGTTTCAACCATTTAATAATAATGGACTCTATGACACGGAAGCGGAATTGGATCAAGCACTGTGTTATAATATAGGACTCCAATACGAACTTTGCAAGACATTATTCAACATGCACCAGAAGTGCTTGTAATTGCAACTTGCTATTATGTGTTTTTAATCTTTTAATCTTTGTCTTGTACGTAATAGATTTATGTCCCCATCTATGATATGTTTTTTCATATGTTTCACCACATTACCCATAATTGTTTAATATGTTTCATTTTCATTCATGTCATTCATACATTTAAGGTTAGATTTTACCTGTATTGAATCCTATATGATACTGATATCTATTGTTGTTTTGAGGCTGATGAAGGGGCCATAATAAGGACCCGAAACATGTACCACAAGGGTGTTAATATAATCCTTTAAATGTGAATTACGTTGTATTGATCAGGCGGAACCTATCCCCCTCTTAGTGCAGAATTTTGTTATTATATTGTATAACTTGTGTGTCCATGTAATTGGTTTTTAGTTTGGTACTTTGTGCTGATGATGACTTGACAGACAAAACTGGTCCAACTAGATTTAATCTATGGAATAGAAAAGTTTTCCTTCATATATATTTTTCTTATTCATATTAAGACCAGGCTCTGAAAATAAAGCCAGAACTTTTCCTCACTTGTAATGTACTTTATTTCACCACTAATAATAATAAATATGATCGAGAATTGTGAGAAGTGTTTAAATAATTTTAGGTTAAGGACAAAAATAGTTTTTTTTTTAAAATTGGTATCCCTCTTCTCAGTGACAAAATAATATTTAAGATATTTTTAATGCTTTCAAAGATATAAGCAAAAATGTATTTGGCATAAGCTGCCCTTTCCCACTTAAAACTGCATATTTCTACTTCGGCAAGTCCTTGGAATCTGTCAAAACAAACTTACCGGGCCATGACCTGACTAAGTTTGAGGTATACCGTGTTACTTGTTTACTTCAGGCTCTGACTCAAGTTATCCTTTTATCGCTTGCAGTTGCCCTAAATTATGGCATCTTCCGGCGAAAGGACTTCAATGAGAGTGCGCAGTACATCATGTTTTATGATATGGGAGCAAGCAGTACTACAGCCACTGTTGTTAGTTATCAGATTGTGAAGACCAAGGACAAAGGCTTTGTAGAGACCAATCCACAGCTGACAATTCTTGGAGTTGGGTAAGTAGGGGTATATCTTATCAAAAACTGAAGAAGCAAATTAATACTATCTCTGACAACAGACTAGTGCATTTTTAAATTTATTTTTTATTCTTTTTTACATACGCTGGGATTGTGCCTTTCTCAAGCCTAAGGGTACGTGATTGGTTTGAGCTATTATCCCTTTATTTATCTTTCAATCCTCTGGTTCCTGGAGCCTTGTGGTTTTGCATGGAGGTTCATTTTAAACTTAGAAGCCTGAAATCACTTGAGTTACAAACTTGGCATATGTTTTCTAAGAGACAAGTGTTCCAAGAATTTCTGGATTTAAAAAAAAATTTGGGAGAATTGGGTTATAAAATAAGTGTACACATGTCCCTGAAACTGCTTCAGCAAGAAAGGTAACGTTCAGAAAATATGCTGAAAATTCCTCACATAATTGTCGTAATTTAATCTAAAATTCGTAGAAGAAATGCAGGGTGTTCTGGTTATGTGAATAATATTAAAGTTCAAAGAAGGAAAGTCACAATTTTTAAAAATATACTGAAATATTATTTGTTTAATTTGTATTCCCGTATATTTCACTTTCATCAAGATCACCATCATCATCATCATTTCCCCTTATCCAGCTCCTGCCGGGTCGGGGTATTTATGGCACTTCTCCACTTTCCTCTTTCCTTCCACCATTCTTCTTCCACGATCTTGTCCCAGTCCAGATTTCTTTTTCTTACGCTGTTCTTCACTGAATCGATCCACCTTGTTCTAGGTCTTCCCCTTGCTCTCTTACCCTTGAACTTGGACTCCAGCATCTGTCTTGGTATTCTATTTTCCTCCATCCTCTTTACATGTCCAAACCACCTTAGTTTATTCTTCTCAATTCTCTCATTTAGTTTTCCCATCCCAACTTCCTTCCTAACATCTTCATTCCTCACTCTGTCTTTCCTTGTCTTTCCTATCATACTTCTTAGGAATTTCATTTCACTGGCTTGGATTCTACTCTCTTGCCTGCTTGTCAGGGTCCAAGTCTCAGCTGCATAAGTTAATATGGGAACATAGTACACTTTTTACATTACCTCCTTGCTTTTCCTTGGTACTTCCTCATCCCAAACAAGTTTTCTTACACTTTGATAGAATGCATTGCTCTGCTGTACCCTCCTGCCAATCTCCATGTCCAACCTACCAGTTTGCATCAATTCACTTCCTAGGTATTTGAACGTGTCCACAATTTCCAAACTCTGACTTCCAATTTTCACAGTGCCCTTTCCTTGTCTTTCCCCTCTTGTCATCACCATGGTCTTGCTTTTCTCTATACTGATTTTCAGGCCATACTTCTGAATTGTATATTTTCATTGTTAACACCATGGGCATAACAGTCCATTGCATTGTTCCCATGGAAGTGGCTGATGCTAGACTGGTGCAGGATGTCCCTTGGGCAAGTTTCCACCAATAGTCGGGCCGGTTTTCACGTTGGCGAACTGCGGCTTATTGAATCTCGTCATTCCGAGGCCATCTTGCGGAAGTGATGGATACACAAGTTTCATTCCCTTGGAATGGCTCAGAGTGCTGTCTAGTCTGCTGGCTGCTCACATAGCGTGAATCATAGCCTTCAGGCGAAAAGACAGGCTCCTTTCTTCTGAATATACCATATTTATTCGCATATAAGACCAGTTTTTTATCATATTTTTGATACTGAAAAATTGAGGGGCGTCTCAAAATTTAATATGGTAGTGTATCAAAATATCCATTAAGTACATACATACAGTACATACCAACACCCTCGAAAATATATTTCAAAACAGAAAATGTATTATTCAGGTTTAAATAAAATAACTATAGACCATTATACAATATTAGCCTGATAGCTAATTGCGGCAAGTCATCGTGTGTGGTATGGTAGGCCTAGTTTCACGTTCACTGTGCTGAAATAAACTGAAAATTCTATTTGGGATACATTCTTTTTCGCGATCATTAGTTACTTGTTGCTTTCGCCAATATCTGACCTTATTTGGTGAACAGCAAATTCAAGGCCGGTGGTTTGCGCTTTATTCTTATCGGCAAAGATAAGAGAATTTAGCATAATAACTTTTTTACGCTTTTTGGTATTAACTTTACCACTCGTGGCAGTACACAACTAATTCGAATATTATCGTCACTTTCCCCGACTGTACCAGCAGGCTACTGTAATTTGACTTAGCGTTCACTGCCTGAGAAGTGTATTGACAATAACAGAAGAGTGAGAGGGATGGCTTTGTGTGACTGACAGGTTAGGAATGCAGCCCTGTACTGTCACCTACAAAGTACCGTAACAGCAATTGGTACACTCCCGACATTTAATGCAGAAACTTCCGCGGGATACCGTATCAAATAGCAACAACCTGATTTTTTCCCTTCATATACTGCCTAGTAAAATGAACTCTCTAGTTAACACCCATCGTCAGTTACCTGTATTTCGTTAATAATAGGCCCAATATGCGAGGAAAAAATTATTTTCTTTTTTCCTGGTTAAAAATATGGGGGAGGGTCTGATATGCGTTGGTGTTTTATATGTGAGTAAATATGGCAAATAATGTTTATAGTCATTGGTGACATGGTGGTAAGGTTTCATCCTTGGTAACTTAAGACTAAAAGGAAGGAAGCTTTTATTTTTACGTGACCATTAATCATGCGATCATGAGCTGCGGGACCTCCTTTTTACGTGGAATCCGAACCACAGGATATGGAATTTCACTTTGAAAATCTCGCATACATTGACCGGGACTCGAACCCGGTCCACCTTGGTGAGAAGCCAATAGCTTGACCACTGCGCCACCACTCCCCCTTAACTTAAGACTATAGACTTCATCAGGGTTATGGCTGGTTGTGTGATTGCCTGCTGTGCCGAAAGTTGCAGGATCGGATCCTTGTGCAGTCAATTGGCATTTGAAAGTGCGCAAATGTGAGGGAGACATGTCGGTAGATTTACTGGCACGTTAACAGGGTAAAATTCCGTCACCCTGGAGTCTCTAAAAGCCTCAGTAGTTTAAAGGGACGTAAAATCGGCTGGTTGGTTCTTCAGTTTAGGGGCTGCGACAACGCGGTCATGTAGCCCCGTGTACTTTGGGTGTGTGTAGAATCTGTCTGATAACCAGTGTTAATTGTGAAGACTGTATTAGTGTGTGTTATCTGTTTTTTAACTTAAGTACTGCAACTTAGAATTTTTCAAATAGTTCCTACTTTTGCCGCCAAGCGCCACCGTCAACGACTGCTAGGCCAAATTCAGAACTTGGCTACTAGACGCCACCGCAGTCGGCTCTTGGCAACGAACGTAGAAACCAAAGAGCGTTGTTTACATTCCTAACCTATCCAGTTTAGCTTCACACAGGTGCAATTAGTGGAAGGTTCTTTAACATGCCATAAATCTATGACATGGGACCGCCGGCTTTACTTCCCCTCCGAAGGAAGGCATACTGAGGGATTTTTAACGCTCTTAAAAAATCCGATGGCTTCGGCCGGGTTTGAACCCGCTATCTTGGGCATAGAAGCTCAGCATGCTACCGACTACGCCACCGAAGCCGCCTAATGTAAAATCAATATCATTATTATTAGGGACCTGAAAATTTAGCATCTATTTTCATTTAAATTAGGATTTATTTTTTCCCCCCTTTTTAGCATCTATTTTTGGAAAATTAGCATCTTTTTTTTTCTTTCTGGATTCTTATAGACTATGACTTTATTGGCGACACATTTGTTTTGACTTACATTTTAGGCCTACAGAAAATTGAAAGTATTGTAAATAAGTCCGACTTGCACTCTTTCAAGTTACATCTACTGTCTGCAACAACTGTATGGTAGTGCAATAAAACACTGAACTGTCTACATTGTTTCTTACATTAAACTAAGTACGGCACATTGGGATAGCTGACTGTGGCCTAGATGCTACAAGCAGGCTGAATGCTAGCACTGTGTGTCTGTGAGGGGAGTTACTAGAATTGGGAGAAATAGCCATCTCTCAAGGTCCGTATTGACAATTTGACTAATTTATTGATTGATTGGCGGACCATAGAATAATCAATTAATTAGGGAGTTTCTGGGGCGGACAGTACTGTTGCAGAGTCAGAACAATAAAAGCCATGATTAGCGTACTGCTGTGCTCTTTCATGAGCAGTTACAGCAGTACGTCCCATTTCTAGAAAAAAAACTTCGAACCTTGAAGTGCTTGAAGGTTGCAAAAAAATGAGGTTACTATTCAAGCGGCAAGCCGAAAAATTTTCAGTTTAGCGAAGTCCATGTGTTCGACAAACCACCAGTCGCCACGATGCGCCAAGTACACAAACTAGTTTCGTTCGTCAGCTGTCTGAATAAGTTATAGATAGTCGAAAGTTCGTATCGATACAGAAATCTATTGTTATATCGACCAATATGCGTAGCACACTGCGAGTCCGAGATGAGGTATCTCTAGCGAGCGATTAGGCCACCTACAGTACTAAACTTTTATTTTGTTTAATAAACAAATTCGCAAATAAATTAGCAGATTTAAAGTAATTTCGCTATAAAATCGCACTTATTCGGTATTTTCGCATTTTGGGACACAATTTGCTTTTTGTTGCACTTTGATTTAAGTCTTTTTTTTTTTTTTTTTCACACATTAAAATTAACATAGGCTTGGATTCTGTACGAAATTTAAAAATTCGCATTTATCGCAAATGCGATTTTTTCAGGTCCCTAATTATTATTAATGCCTAGTTATCAATTTAAGCATACTGTTTGTGTGTTGGCAGGTATGATCGCACCCTTGGTGGACTAGAGATCCAGCTAAGACTTCGAGATTATCTGGCAAAGAAGTTTAATGAAATGAAGAAGACTCCCAATGATGTGTTCAAAAACCCTAGAGCACTGGCTAAACTCTACAAGGAAGCTGGCAGACTGAAGAATGTATTAAGTGCAAATGCTGAACATTATGCACAGGTAAAATTTGCCTTGGTCACAGATGGCTTTAATGGCAGTAGATCTGTTTTCGGTAATTGTGACCATATTGAGAGTGCAGTAAAACATAATGATAAGGTATCACCAGTAAAACTTTATGATCATTGCCAGGAGCTATAAACTTGACTCCTAGTGCATTTAGATGTTCCTGTTTTTCATGAAGCCTTTTAGATCTTTCACATTCATTTTCTCTTTGAAGGGATCGTTCGATCCACCCACTTTTCCAAGCAATTACCGTATATACCCGAATACCGCCTGCACATTTTTATACCAAATCAGATGTGAAAATTCGGGGTGCGGGTATTGATTGAGCCATTCAAATTTTAAAGCTTTAAATCGCCCGCCACGCGCGAGTATCCGGTATATGGTGCTAGTGCTTGTTCGGGTGTACTTGTTTATTCCCATCTAATGGCTTGACCAGTCACGCAAGCCTAGCACAAGCGTCAGATTCGTAATAGCATGGCATTAGTAACTTAAAACATGTGTTCAAAATAGGTAACCTGAAATCTCTTCATAGGTCGTACATTGCAAAGTACAGTAGAACCTCGTTAACACGTTCCTTATTAGTACGTTTTATCACATATTACTTCGTAATTTTCAAGTCCCGATTCTTATCTGATGACAATAATGTGAAAGTACCTCATTTATCAAGTCGCAAATTTGGCCGTGCATCGCTTAGTACGATCGCATTTTCGTCTGCCCTGAAAGCATTCTTTGTCCACCCCTAGGGGAATGTGAGCCCGGCCGCTCTGAGATAAAATTCCTTGCCAACAAGCGGACGAGGGTTGCGACATAACTACGCCATTCGAGATACGGAATCCAATCGCGCTCTCGTTGGTGCGTAACTCTGGCGAACTTTACAAAATAATGGCTGCCAGGCATTTTGAATACTTGGGGTGTGGAAGTGGGTCTCGCGTTTCAGAGGCGAGGGACTGGAAATTGCTACAAGGTTACTTAAAATACTGAGAGAAAAATCCATGGGTTAAAACAAACCAATTAAAGAACAATATATTGTAATAAAACAAAATACAAAAGTGGAAACAAAAAGAGTAATAACCAAACATGAATAAATACACTCCTATCTATATTGAAACCCCACATGGTTGCTTGGCAGCCAACGGTCACGTTTGGCGATAATGCGTTTAAAAAAATAAAAGAGGAAGCGTATTCCTTGGTGACAAGAAATATTATCACCCCAGCAATGGGTTGTAAGTAAAACACAAGCTTAATATGGGAAGAAAGTGTCCATCGACGAAACAAGCAAAAGTCATGAGGTTTCATGAAAAATATCAAGATCACAACCTAAAAATCTCGAAAGGAGAAATCCCGAGCAGAAACTCGAAAGAAATAAATGGAAGGATATTACCATCGAAATAAGTTGCACAAAACTAAAGAACAGAAACATGAAGTTATAAAAATCCAAAAGGCAGAACAAATTGCCTCGGAGCGAGAGCTCTTACAACACGTCCTAACATGACCGCGGCCGACGCAGAAGTCTTGTCGCCGACTGCCCAACACGAGCCAAGCCTTTAACAAAAATGTACCATGTTCGCGACAATGCCAATGTCGCCCTCACCAGAGTACCCTCCAAAATAATCATTTAAAAGGTAGAAGCTAAAACTAAAGAATAATAATAAAGTTTATATTTCACACGCAAAACAAGAATAATGTTCGCCTAGCAGTCTCATCAGTTAAAAATAGTTATTAAGTCTTTTTTTTTTTTCGTGTAGCCTCCTGAGAGGCCTAGTGCAGGTCTTTCAAGTCGATGCCCGTAGGCGACCTGCGCGTCGGGATGAGAGATGGAATGGATGAAGATGAATGAAACTGGGCAAGGATGTGGAAGGAAGCGGCCGTGGCCTGTCAAAAGGTGCCGTCCCAGCATTTACCTGGTGTTGAAAATGGGAAACCACGGAAAACCATTTCAAGACAGCCTACGGTGGGGCTCGAACCCACGCGTCTACAGAGTCAGCTGAGAGCTTGGCCCCAAGACCTAACGCTGCGCTTTAGCCAGCTTAGCCACTACAACGTAGTTAATAAATCTTGCAAAATGCTGTCCTCTCATGACGACACCATGAGGTTAAAGTTTCTCCAGTTAGTTGAAAGATTAAAAAAGTTATTTCACCACTTCTAAGGAGTAGATCAAGAAATGTTACCTTGTCCGTAATGCCGGCCATGAGGCCTGGAATGGCCAAGCTCCGAGGAGCCCGGCCGCAGTTCAACCAGTTCGTTACATTGCTGAATTAGTAGTGGTAGTTATGCTCACACAAAACACAGCTCGACGGCCAACAAGTGGTGTCGGGCGCGCCTCGCGGAGATATAGAGAAGCGGATGCTGCCAACCTTGGCAGGTCCCCACAGTCACAGTCTGCCATAAGCTGGCCTTGCCAGAAGGAGATTTGGGTTGGCAAGCCTGACCAAAGCGTACCCATAATGCATGTTAGTAGTAGGATAGCACACCATTGGCTCTTTTCAAACGGCGGGACCAATAGTGTCCAAGATGATCGGCAAGGATTTGTCTTGCCTGGTAAATGATCTCAAACTTTGCCTGGCCGGAACAGTCGACTCGCCGGGAAGGAAAATGGCGGCAGCCGCAGGCGGGACATTCAAATGTGAATTTCTTTGTGAATTTGTTAACATTCAAATGTGCCGCACAGAAAATAGATAGTCTCGTAGAAAAGGTTGCCGGGAGGGCAGGCGGCGGGGGCGAAAACGTGTGCCAGTCTTTATGGTGGCACAATAACTGGTATAGGAGACTCTTAAACGTAAGGCAGTGGCACGCGCTGACAATGTTGCACATCTGCACATAATTCTGTCCAGTCTCGCTGCTAGCTCTCAGTGGCTACAACAGTTAGTTACTACGTTTACATGGCGAACTCTAATAGGTTTGAATACCATCCTGCTTTCGATATGATGCCTAGTTACATGAGCAGTTTCAGTTCGTGAGTTCAATACGATATATAATTTATGGTGGCCAACCTGCAGTTATGTTGGCTAACTCGTAGTAAACGGTAAAACATAAAGGACCCGTAATTATCATCCGAGTAAGTGTTGCTTGTAAACATGAAAAATGTATGCATGGAAGAATTTGATGTTGTTTGTTCTTAACAAGTTTATGTTCAGTTTAATAATGATAAAATCTATTGGTTTTACGTCCCTTTTAACTACTGAAGCTTAAAGCTTTTAGAGACACCGGGCTGCCGTTATGTTGCCCCGAATGAGATCTGTAACATGCCACAATTTACGTACGGATACACCAGACATTAAAGGTAAAACTGACAAAAATATATTAACGCTAAAAACACGTGCAAACAAACCGCTTATCAACCGCGACTAGAACACAAACAGTAACGAACAATATGGGCAGAAAGTAAAATAAGCGATTTGAGAGTCGGGTGACAGACGAGTGTAGGCTTAAATCAGTTTAAAAATGTAACTCAAGAGCGCGCAGAATCGCTTTCAATACGATACACGTTTACATGTTCTTGAACATTTGTGAAACCTAGTGATCATTTTGTTGTGTCGTATTGAAATAATGGATAGGCCTAAGAAAGTAGTTAAATCATTAACTAGTGATGAGAAAATGAAAATTCTTTAAGTAGTCAGAAATCCTCACCTTAGGCTTAAGCGCATGGAAGTTGTTTTTTGTTTTCTGTATATGCGCGGCCATGTCAAACCCCAAAAAAAAACTCTTTTATATCCAATCGTTCACGTCAAAGAATAAGGCACTTCTTTTTCTCAGGATATCAGGAAAAATGTGTTTAAGCCGAAATCAATTATACAAAACTAAATATTTCAACTTGTACTGCAGTATTTGAATTAAGAATAAGGTTACGGTATAGTACACTTTTCTCTTGTTTTCATTGTTCTCGTTTCTCTGTGCTGTGTAAACTAGTTCTGTAATTCAATAATTCTGTAGGTTGTTTAAAATTGTATATTCGATTGAACGTTCTTCCGATTAACACGTTTTTTTTTAAATTTCCCTCACTGAAACAAATTAATGAGGTTTAATTATCATTTTTCATTAGTATGTTTTCACGCTTTTTACGTTCATTTTTTTCAGTCCCTTGAAAAACTTACTAATGAGGTTCCACTGTACTTGATATAAGTATTAGAATCAAATCTTTCGTATTTTAGGTAGTTGCCGAGTAACATCGCAACACTGCATAACCCTGAGCTCGGCGTATGCACTGCTGTGCGGCTGCAGCACTGCCTTAGTCCTGTGACCAGTCAGCTGTGATGATGCAAGAGAGTGGCTATTTAAATGGGCTATTATCTTGCTTTTTTAAAATAAAGTATAGATTAAAATAACTACCGTATTTCCTCGCATAATCGTCCCACCTTTTTTGCCTGAAATTCGTGGAAAAAAGCAGGCTGCAACGATTATGCGAAGAATATTTAAGTTCAAAGAAGAAAACCACAATTTTTAAATATATACTGTATCATAATTTGCTGCACGCTTGTGCACTTCCTTCATATTATTATTTGCTTATGTTATCACAGGTATTTCACTTTCATCAAGATCATCGTACAAATCTTGTATTTTCTCATTTTGGACACCAGTGAGTAACATCACGCACGGGTCTCTGTTGCGATATTTTCACGGAAGTGGCTGATGCTAGACTCGGCTAGAATGGCACGAGGTGTCGCTTGCGTAAGATTCCGCTAATAGCAGTCGGGCCTGTTTTAACATCGACGAACTGGGACCAGCAGCGCTGTGTATGGCAGCTTATTGAATCCCGTCATTCCAAGGCCAACTCACGGAAGAGATAGGTCCACACAAGTTGTTTAGCATGCCGTTCGCCTAGCGTGAGTCATAGCCTGCAGTCAGAGAGACGGGCTTCTTTCTCCTGACAAGGTCACGAAAAGTTATAAGCTTGTGGAATGTGCTGACGAAGCTGGCCACTCACGTTGCAGTTCATAGCCCGCACTCCCGCAGGCATAAAGAAGAGATTACTTTCTTCTGGCAATATCACGCCAGATTATAAGCTCGTGGAATGTGCTAAGTGACAATGCTAGCCGCTTGAGTCACGGTTCATAGCCTGCAGTCAGAGAGACGGGCTTCTTTCTTCTGTCAAGGTCACGATATTATAAGCTAGCGGAATGTGCTGACGAAGCTGGCCACTCACGTCGTGGTTCATAGTCCCCAGGCATAAAGAGAGATTACTTTCTTCCGACAAGATCACGCTAGATTATATGCTCGCGGAATGTGCTGACGAAGCTGGCCACTCGTGTTGCAGATAATAGCCCGCAGGCATAAAGAAGAGATTACCGTATTTGCTCGCGTATATCTTGCACTTTTTTGACCGAAAATATGTGTGAAAATTTTAGGTGCGAGATATACGCAGGGAATTACCATATTCCAAAAAAAAACACAAAATTTGCGATGTAACAGTAGGCCTACTTGCGCAACTGTTGTGGCGCGCTAATCGCTAATTCGAACGTGTCTCAAGGCGGTGAATTTAGCCAGACGTGGCCGAAGACGCGGCGAACGATGTGCAGCGTGCTAACACTCACGATGCGCCGTATTCTTGCACGCGGCCGAGCTCTGATGCGACGCAATGCGTAAAGACGAAATCATTGAGATTCGAGAAGACTGAACTGCGTTTCTCTGTGATGTAACATTAGGCCTACTTGAGCAACTGTTGTGGCGCGCTAATCACTAATTCGAACGTGTCTCAAGGCGGTGAATTTAGCCAACCGCGGCCGAAGACTCGGCGAACGATGTACAGCGTGCTAACACTCACGGTGCGCCGTATGCTTGCATGCGGCCGAGCTCTGATGCGACGCAATGCGTAAAGACGAAATCATTGAGATTCGAGAAGACTGAACTGTGTTTCTCTGCGATGTAACATTAGGCCTACTTGCGCAACTTATGTGACGCGCTAATCGCTAATTCGAACGTGTCTCAAGGCGGCGAATTTAGCAAACCGCGGCCGAAGACGCCGCGAACGATGTACAGCGTGCTAACCCTCACGCTGCGCCGTATGCTTGCACGCGGCCGAGCTCTGATGCGACGCAATGCGTAAAGACGAAATCATTGAGATTCGAGGAGACTGAACTGCGTTTCTCTGCGATGTAACAGTAGGCCTACTTGCGCAACTTATGTGGCACGCTAATCGCTAATTCGAACGTGTCTCAAGGCGGCGAATTTAGCTAACCGCGGCCGAAGACTAACGATGTACAGCGTGCTAACACTTACGCTGCGCCGTATGCTTGCACGCGGCGCCTCGATCCCTAATCGGCTCGTATCGAAGTTCGGATCAACTCGTTTGCTCGCTCTTCCTGTTAGTAATGCTTCAGGTAAATTCCTGGACAATGACGACTGTTGTGGCGCGCTAAATCGAACGTGTTTCTACCTCAAGGTTATTACGGTCATTTATATGATGGCGTCAGTAATGAATGCGAGATATATGCGAGTACTTTTTTTCCCCCTGAAATTTCAAATTAAAAAATGGGGTGCGAGATATACGCGAGCAAATACGGTACTTTCTTCTGGCAAGATCACGCCAGATTATAAGCTCGTGGAATGTGCTAAGTGACAATACTAGCCGCTTGAGTCACGGTACATAGCCTGCAGTCAGAGAGACGGGCTTCTTTCTTCTGTCAAGGTCACGATATTATAAGCTAGCGGAATGTGCTGATGAAGCTGGCCACTCGCGTCGCGGTTCATAGCCCGCAGGCATAGAGAGATTACTTTCTTCTGACAAGGTCACGCTAGATTATAAGCTCGCGGAATGTGCTGACGAAGCTGGTCACTCGTGTTGCAGTTAATAGCCCGCAGGCATAAAGAAGAGATTACTTTCTTCTTGGAAGATCACTCCAGATTATAAGATCGTGGAATGTGCTAAGTGACAATGCTAGCTGCTTGAGTCACGGTTCATAACCTGCAGTCAGAGAGACATGCTGCTTTCTTCGGACAAGGTCACGACAAGTTGTAAGCTTGGAAATGTCTGTTTCCAAAGGAAACAATATGTAAAAATTATCCGATTGAGCTATGTACATTAACAAATTCACAAAGAAATTTGATACAATGGTCTGGCTAGCTCAAAACAGTTGCCAGCGTTTCGCCGGACCATTTTATCAAATTTCTTTGTTAATCTGTTAAAGTTATAAGCTCGCGTAATGTGCTGACGAAGCTGGTCACTCGCCTCGCGGTTCATAGCCCGCAGGCATAAAGAGGAGATTACAGTACTTTCTTCTGACAAGATCACGCCAGATTATAAGCTCGCGGAATGTGCTAAGTTACAATGCTGGCCGCTTGCGTCACGGTTCATAGCCCGCAGGCTTAAAGACGAGACAACTTTCTTCTGACAAAGTCGCAGCAACATGTGCAACTGACTGGTGGACAAATAAGAATATGCTATGCGACGATTATGCGATGAAATTTTATAAACCTATTTCAGTGTTTGAAAAGTGGGATGCGAAGATTATGGAAGCAATTGCTCAATAACATTCGCTCACCTTTGCTGGCCCTTGCTGCCACTATGCCCACTGTCTCCGCTTGCATGCATTCCTAAACCTCTGTACTCCTTCATGAAGATTTAAGGACTCCCTGTACCATGCCATCCTAACCTATATCAAGGGAAATTTTCACTTATTATACCCTCCCCTATTTTTGAAGCTGAAAATTTGGAGAAAAATAAGGCGGTATTATTAAGTACCGTAATGATTGTGTACCTTATGTTTTATTTAATGGTGTGTAGTACAGTATTGATAGTATACATTTGTTTAAAATAAAGTGACAGCAATTTAAAAAGTTTTTTTTTCTTCTTAAATTACCATACAGAAATGTGGGGGCGGGTAATATTCGGATATATATGGTACATCTTTTCATAGTATACACTCGATACTGGATTCTTTTAATTCTATAGAGTTCCTTGACTCATATTGTAACTACACACCGAGAATAAATGTTGTTATACAGTGGATGCCTCTTATTATGATCACTCAGGGACCCAGATAATTTGATAACATTAAAACCGATTGACAACAGTAGCCAAAAATTAAAATTGATAGGTAGCCTACTGTATTTATTCATAACCTACATGCACTACAATTAAAAGTCCGGGGAACAGCACTGCAATACAGTTAACTGTTTTGAACTATGTAAATTAGTCTCTAATTGTTGTTTGCTACTGGTTGTCTCTAAAAAGTCCATTAATGAATTTTTCATTTTTCATGACGTTTTTGGTAGTCCACTGACCTACGCTGAACACCTTGTCACAAGATATCCAGTGCCCTTTCGCATTTCAGGATTCATTGGTGATCGGGAAGTTTCGGCACCATCGTCATCAGCATCGTTATCTTCTGTTCCATGTTCTTCACCTCTCCTATCTGATTCTGCAGAAGTAACTGCGTCACATAAGTCATCTTCTGTCTGTTTTGCATCAGTAATGATGCCCTCATCAATGTTCATCCTTTCCTGAAATTCATCTTCCGTTAAGACTGAAAGTAACCTTTGAAGACAGGTGCAGTGTAAAAATGGGGTTTTAAGGGTTGGGAGAGTTTTCCTTGCATGCACTAAACTCTCATACATGCGAACAAAATCCTTGAAGACAAATATGATAACATAAACCGAATTCATGATCACAATAAACTGAAGATTTTCAATGTTACAGTATTTGTCTGTACTGGACTTTGTAATAGTGATTATATAATATGGTTGATAACATTATCCGCGATTACAATGAACGGCGACCACTGTATACTGCAATCTCCCGGATGTGTGACAGCATTCTAAGTGCTACAGCCTTAACCCATTAGACTTAGGGTACCCTGGAATCTCTAAATCCTTCAGGGCACAATTCTTGTGAATAGTAGTAGTAACAATACTGTAATAATATGGCTTTGGTTGTTGTCGTGGTAAGATTCATCAGACTAGAACAAGGTTTTTACTAATATTTTGATAAGTGCTCCTTCTGTGTGCTCAGGTGGAAGGAGTTCTGGATGACCATGACTTTAAGCTATTGGTGAAAAGAGAGGACCTGGAGGAGATGTGTGCTGATCTGTTTGATCGAGTCAAAGGACCTATCGACCAAGCACTCAAAACCTCTTCCTTAGATATGGATGTTATCAGCCAGGTTGGTATTCTGTTCTATTAATTTCTTCCTTTATTTAATACCACTTTCCAACAGAGGAAGTGAGATTTTTGAAGGGAGGGGGGAAAATCTGAGTTGTACATTGTCTGTTCATAAAATAATCCTTTCGTCATCTTGTACATTTCCCGGTTCCAGTGATCTGGGTCGGGGTGTGAATCAAGGACCTCCATACTTTTCTCTCTCCACCACTCTCGTCCCTCTTCCAGTACATCCTCCACTTTCACTCCTCTTTTCTCAAAGCTCTCCCTCGCTGCATCCATCCACCTCATCCTCGGCCTTCTCCTTTGGCGCCTTCCCGTGACTTTCTCAGTAAATAATCGCTTCGGGACTCTTGTCTTCTCCCATTCGCATCATATGTCCATACCATACCATTTCAGCTTGCTGATCTCGATGTTATCTTGTAACTTTAGGAATCCTGTTTTCTCCCTAATTTCCTTGTTACTGATTTTGTCTGTGGGTCTTTCCAATTATACCTCTAAGGAACTTCATCTCTGCTGCCTGGATTCTACTTTCCTCCCGTTTAGTTGTTGTCCACATTCCTGCTGCATACGTCAATATAGACGTGTAAACATTTAACACGGTTATCAGACAGATTCTACACACACCCAAAGTACACGGGGCTACATGACCGCGTTGTCGCTGCCCCTAAACTAAGGAACCAACCAACCATAGATGTGTAATATGTTGAATACAAGATTTTTTTTACATTTCTCGGGAACTTCCTGGTTGCACATCAAGATTCCTAACACTCTGGTAAAACCATTTGCTTGTTGGATCCTCTCACAAACTTCCTCACTTATCCTTCCATCATCGTAGCTATATGTGGCCCCGTAGGGTTCCAGTTTCTTTGCTTAACTGAAAGTTAAAATTGTGGAGTAGAGCCAATTTCTCATATTCATCATATCCAAATCCCTTTCCAGCTATTGCCGGGTCTGGGTGATTAAAAGTTCTCTCCATCTAATTCTGTCTTCGCACCATTTTTTTCCTCTACTTGATGCCAGTTAATTCCTCTTCTCTCTATACAGACTCTCATTCCTGTACTCCATCGCATTGTTAGTGGCCCTTGAGGTCTTTTGCCCTCAACCTTTAGTTCTTCCATTATTTGTGGCAACCTTTGCCCACTTGACATGTCCAAACCATTGTAATCTCTTTTTCTCTCATACTTTCCTGTTTAACTTAATTTCTAATTTTAACATTCCTTACTGTATCTAATCTGGTTTACCCTTGAACTTCTCTGAGGAACTTAATTTCCCCTACTTGCAGTCTTCATTCCTCTTCAGTCAACGTCCAAGTTCCTGCTCCATATGTAACAATGGGTGAGTAATAGGTCTTATACATAAAAGTTGTTTTGCATTTTCTGGAACTTCCTTGTTCCAAACCAGATGTTGTATTGTTTGATAAAAATTTCCTCCTTTCTGCAGCCTCTTATTAATTTCATTTATCCTACAGTCACTAGATTGCCTAAGTAATTGAAACTGTATACCATTTTGAGTGGTTCTCCATCCAACTCAATATTCTGCTGTATCTTTCTTTCTCTTCCGAATATTATGACTTCACTCTTGTCTTGATTCATTCTCAATCCATACCTCTTCATGATTCCCTTCGATGCTTCTAGTTGTAACTAGACATCTTCCTCTGTATCACACCTTATTACCATATAATCTGCAAAAAGGTTCAGAATGCCTGCTATAGAGGAAAGACTTTGGTTATTCAGATTAAAATGGTTTTAGACACGTTAAATGTATGAATAGTACAAGACTGCTGCATGCATATATGGAAAGAGGACTGCTAGGCAGGAGACCAGTTGTAAGACCAAGAAAAGAATGGATGAACCAACTGAAGGAGGATGTGACAAGAAGAGGATGGAACTGGGAACATAACTTGGAGAATGAATGAAATATTTATGGACAGGCAACGTTGGAAATTGCTTGTATACAACCACCCTACTCAACATGCTGGAAGGGCAAGATGATGATGATTATGTTCAACTTGGTAAATTTAGGTTTTGACTCCTTATAGTTAACCTTTGCCCCTCGTCAGTCGGGCAAGCCCCGACTTAACGAATTTCCCGTTCAGTGGTGTGTCGGCGAGCCCCGACATCATAATTGTGTCCTCTACTGCTCGTCGTCGACTCTGCCCCGATAAATTATCCATTCCTATTTAGTGCAGCGATCTGTTGGTTGTGTGAGGAACATCGTAAAATCTCGATATTGCGAAGCAGGCAACCGCTAAACTTATATTCGGAAGGCTGTGCGACCTGTCAGCTGTTACTCGGCGACCGCCAGACTGATAGTAAGCAAACATGGCTGATCGGACATTGACAGAGGATGAAATACGGCATGTTTTTGATGATAGTGTTGACATATCTTGTCTGAATTTGATGAATGTGATGTAAGCAGTGAAGGTGATAGCACACACAGTGATAGCAGTTTTATTTTTATTTTGCAGTGTTGTTGTTGTTGTTGTTGTTTGTTTTCACTTGGGGCTGATGACCTACATGTTTATGGCAAAACTACTTCATATATACATGTTGACGGTGACTGACAGTGTTCCTATTGATAAAATTTCTTGGTAAACATAGCTTGGCTGAATTTGATAAGTATAATAATTGATAATTATTATTATTAATATTATACAATAATTACTTACTGTTTACCCCTAGAGGGCGCGTCCCCAGGTGGCGGATAGGGGGCTCACAGAAATGTGGGCTGGTTCAAATACCTCGGAAAATGAACCCGCGGACCAACAGGCAGCCCAGTTTCTGGGGGCTTTAAAATGCTGGGACACCCTCTCTCCAGGGGTCATAAATATGGAGGGCCCAAGCCCAGGATTATGGGCGAAGCCCCAACGGTATCGGCGGCGGAGAGGATGGATTTCGGTACGGCGTCGATGGCGGAAGAGGGAATTCTGTACTCCAGAGGAGCGGCTACAAAAGGCGTCTGTTATCCAGTGGATCGGCCTAGAACAATACCTGGCAGTAGGTCATAAAATGCTTTTGAGTGTGGCGAACTCATCGTACTAATAGCCTATAAAATGAGTGAGTGTGAATTGAGGCCTCGGAAAGTGCTAGGGCGTCCCCTGCAGGCGACGCGCAGTTCCCAGGGGTCTGGGGGAACTGTGAGAAGTAGGCTACCAGACACCACAAACATCGCCTTCATAAACGTGATGAGCCTAAATGGCAAGACAGAAGAATTGGTGGACTACATGGAAAAGAAGGAAATAGCAATGATGGGAGTCAGTGAAGCGAAATGGAAGGGAAAAGGTGAGAAAGAAGTCAAGAAAGGGAAGGGATATAGAATATATTGGAGTGGAGGAAAGAAGGCAATGAATGGTGTTGCAATAATATTGAGAGAAGACTTAGTGCAGTATGTTGAGAAAGTAGACCAAATTAATGACAGAATGATGAAAATTAGACTAGGACTTGGGAGTGGAACAAAGGATTTTATACAGATTTACACACCCCAGACAGGGAAGGTAGATGAATGTTTAGAGGATTTCTTAGAAGAACTGGAAAAGTGTATAGAAGACAAAGAGGTTATAATAATGGGGGATATGAATGCACATGTGGGAACAGATAGGCAGGGAAAAGAAGAGATAATTGGCCCATTTAGCTATGGAAATCAGGATGAAGAAGGAGAAATGTTAATAGATTTCTGTAGAAGGAATGGATTAATTGTTGGAAATACATGGTTTAGGAAAAAGAACTCCCAAAAAATAACTAGGTATGGATGGGGAGACAGACAAAAACAATGATCGATCTTATCCTAGTGGAAAAGGTTAATCGTAGACAACTGGTAGATGTGACAGCTATGCCAAGAGGAGATTTTGAAGGAGACCATAAAGTGGTGATAGCCAAATTAAGGCTTGGGAAAATCACAAAGCTTGCGGAGAAAAGGGAAAGAAAAATAAAGGTGTGGAAGCTAAAAGAGAGAGAGGCAATGGAAAAGTTCCAAGAAGACTCGAAAAAGGAAATTCCCAAAGACGAAGCAAAAAGTGTCGAACAGGAATGGTCATGTTTTAGAAATTGTTTTGCGAAGTGTGCAGTAAACACTTGTGGAAGACTATCAGGGAAGAAAAAGGAAAGGGAGACTCCTTGGTGGAACAACAGGGTAAAGGAAGCTGTTAAAGAAAAACAAATGGCATGGAGGAAGTGGATAGGCAGTAAAAATGCAGAGAAATGGCAAAAATATAGAGAAGCAAAGAAGGCATGCCAAAAAATTGTACAAGAAGAAAAAAGGAAAAGTTGGGAAGGTTTCACGGAAACTTTGAAGGAGGATATCCAAGGAAGTAAAAAGGTTCTATATGGATTGGTGAAAAACAGTGTAAAAGGTAGGGAAAACACAAAATTTGTAAAAACTGAAGCAGGACAGATATTGTATCAAAGAGATGATATATTAAAAAGATGGGAAGAATACTTCTCAAAGCTACTAAATGTTAAATACATTGAACTGGAAGATGAAAAAGAACAAGAAGAAACAATGGAAGAAGAAGAACAAGAAAAGGAGATCACTATGCTAGAAATAGAGGAAGCCATACAGAAGATGAAGAGCGGTAAAGCAGCAGGAGAGGATGAGGTGTCCGCGGAAATGATAAAAGCAGCAGGACCAATAGGTGTACAGTGGTTGTATAGATTATTTAGAATAATTTGGAAGAAGAAAGAGATTCCAGAAGAATGGGGAAAGGGATTAATTATCCCGATTTTTAAGAAAGGTGACAAAAAGGAATGCAATAACTACAGAGGGATCACTCTTATCGCTCATGTAGCTAAGATCTTTGAGAGAGTTCTGGAAGGCAGACTGAGGAGGAAGATAGGAGAGATGGAAGAAGAACAGTATGGTTTTAGGAAAGACAGATCAACATTTGCATTAAGGCAAATGATGGAGAAAAGATGGGAATTTGGAAAAGACATGGTGATGACATTTATTGATATTGAGAAAGCGTACGACAGTGTGCCTCGACAGGTGGTTTGGAATGTATTAAGGAAAAGGAGAGTTAACGGAGCTGATGTCCAATAGTTAAAAGCTATGTACAAATATTGTGTGAGTAGCGTGAAGACCAGTATAGGAGAAACAGAATGGTTTAAAGTGGAAACGGGTCTCCGACAGGGAAGTGTATTGTCCCCCTTACTATTCATCATAGTCATGGATGAAATTCACAAGAATGTTAAACAGAGATTGGGACAAGGGGCAACAAAGATGATGATGAATTACTTAATTGTTTTGCATACTGTTTTTATTTGCTTAATGATGCAGATGATATAGTGATATGGGGTGAAGATGAAAAAGGAAGTACAAAAACAACTAGATGTATGGAATCAAGAAATAGAGAAATATGGGATGAAAGTAAGCACAGAGAAGAGCAAGACAATGGTAATGTCAAGAGGAAGGAAGGAAGAGGAAAGATAGAATTGAATGGGAAAATTCTAGAAGTGGTTAAAAGTTTCAAGTACTTGGGAAGTGTGATCACAGAAGATGGAAGGATAACTGAGGAAATTGGAAAGAGAATACAACAAGCGAACAGTTTTTACCAGAGCATAAGGGGTATTCTGTGGAACCGAGATGTCCCAAAGAAATGTAAAAATGTATTATATTCAACCTACTACAGACCCATACTAACATATGCAGCTGGAGCGTGGACTACTACAAAAAGAGAGGAGAGTAGAATACAAGCCGCGGAGATGAAATTCCTAAGAGGTATAGAGGGCAAGACCAGAAGAGATAGAGTTAGAAACGAAGAGATTAGAAAAAGGACAGGAATCTTGAAGCTGCAGGACAGGATAGAAACAACAAAGTTAAAGTGGTATGGACATATGATGAGAACGGGAGAGGAGAGAGTACCAAAGAAAACTTTCTGTGAAAAGATGACAGGGAAGAGACTACGAGGAAGGCCCCGAAAGAGATGGGCAGATACAGTGTGGGAGTGTGTAGAGAAGAGAGGAGGAAAACCTGAAGAAGTACTAAAAACAGGAGAGGAGAGACAGGAAACGTTGGAGGTCCTTAATTCACAACCCGACCCAGGAAGCTGGAAACGGGAAATGAAGATGATGATGAATTACTTAATTGTTTTGCATACTGTTTTTATTTGCTTAGTGATGATTTTAGTAGAAGACTGTAGACACATATGTATAATTTAGGAGCTAGTTATAGTTCTAAAGCAGAGCTAAATAAATACAAGTAATAGAATGTAAAGGTTCAGAAATTAAATACGAGCTGTAGGGATAGCTATGAGGATTTTAATTCGAGGGGTAAGGGTTAAGCTTGTCAGCAGGTTTTTTGGTACTCTCTGTGAATGGCGTGGCTGTGAAAGCTTATATTCGCTCCCTTATTAATATTGTTTGATCTTAGGTCATCCTGGTTGGCGCAGGCACTCGGGTGCCCAAAGTGCAGGAGCGCCTGATGGAGATTGTGGGCATGGAGCTGGGTAAGAACATCAACACAGATGAGGCTGCTGCCTTGGGTGCTGTCTATAAGGCAGCAGATCTCAGCACGGGTTTTAAGGTGAAGAAGTTCCTCACCAAGGATGCTGTCGTCTTCCCTGTTCAGGTAAAACAGCTCTCCTTAATTGGAACCTAAAAATGTGAAATCTAATTTTCCTCCAATTGAGCATTGATTTATTCTTAGTTATAATACAGGGCAAATCCCAACACTAAAACCTGGTTAATTCAAAACTCTATACTCTAATTCTTATTTTGTTTTTTGGTCCAGAGATATATACTTACCTGCCAAGTTTGCCGTTTTTCCCGGAAGATTTCCGGATTTTTTGAGGTGTTTTCCGGTTTTCCTTATTAACATAGGTTTTTTTTATATTCAACTACCTAGCTTGTTTCCATTCTCTGCAACCAAATCACATTTCAGTTTTGATATTCGATAATAACTGCTATTCTGAGATGCGAGTGTTTGAAATTCGATTGAAAATCGACCAATATGTTTATCGATAATCCCGTCTCGCAGATTATCGCTGCGCTTTTGTCATTAATTCCTTGCGTTTGACATTAGGCTGAAAGTTGATCGAACTGTCTATCGATACTCGCAGATTATCGCTGCATTTATATTACTCTTTGTGCTTCGACTGTTTGTTAGCGGGGAAAGCTTGGTTTTAAGCGGTGTTTGCTGTAGTTCTGGTATTCGTGCAATTGTGTAACGAATTTTTGTGCGATTTAGTGTTTTTGTGATGAATTAAAGTAAGAAACTATATCATCAGTCTTTCATCATCATCATCATCTGTCTTCTACTCCAGTTGCCCGGCATATTATTCAGAATTTCCTTGTATTAAGCGATCACGGAAAGGTGAAACATTCGCATTCTCCTCTCCAACCTGTGATGGAATATAGCCAGTGTTCTGCGACTTGCAAGATCAAAGTGAAGAAAAGCTCATGTTTGTGTAGTGTTTGAACTGTTCCCAATGATGTGATCTTGGTGTAATTGCAATATTTTTGGAAACTGGCACAACAAATTAGATAGTCTCACATCACCAAGAATTTGTAATCTCTTTCCCTGTAGTCTTTTCTTGCTTTTTTAAGACCTTGCGACGCATGTATGCGTTAAATTTTTGCTTTTTGGGATCTTCTGGATTTCTATTTTTGAAGGTTGGCAGGTATGTATATAGTATATACATACAGGGTCAATTGCATAATCGAGCAACATAGAGGTGCAGCGACATACTGCATTTGTAGCCAGGTGATTCATTGCCGAGAGATATATTGCCATGTTGCTAGGTCGATGAAAGGGACCCTGTATAATTATATACTGTGTGTGTGTTTATATATATATATATATATATATATACATAACATGGTGATCAAACCTACTGTGTATGTGTGTGTGTGTGTGTGTGTGTGTGTGTATATATATACACAACACGGTGATCAAACCGGAAGTTCTGTATGCAAGTGAAACTCTTAATACTTAACAGGAAGGGTGACTTGGAAAATATCCTGAAGGAAAAATGCAAGATCTTTAGAAAAATTCTTGGCCCAGAAAGTACAGAAGATGGATACAGGTTGAAATCTCGTAAAGAAACTGAGAAATTATCTAATCTTGCGGCGGACATCAGAAAACTAAGATTGAAGTTTTATGGACATGTTCAAAGACTTCCACAGACTAGGCTTACACACAAGATCATGAATGATCTACGCAGAAAGACTGAAGAATATATCGTGGATTCAGCTAGTCGAACAGGATTTTGAGAAGGTCCAAGTAAGAACAGTGGAAGTTTTTGACAGTAACCTATTCCAATGTGGGGTAAATGGATGGAATGTAACACAGGAGAATGATGCTCCAGAGAGACCAGGAACCAAGTGGACTGAGGAAAGGAGGATGGCTCATGGAGAGAGAAAGAGAGCTATATGGAAGATCAGAAAGGTGAATCATAAAAGTACTGCGTGATCTATCTGGGTCCATTCGCACATAATAATATGGCATGTGAAATTGTCTGTTTATTTTGGAATCTGTGTGATCTATAATTATAGAGTGACCAGGTTGAAAAGAATGTTGCAACGCGCAAGCGCACCAAAGTAGGGGAGAGTGTTTCCAGTTCCCTTGCCACCCAACTGCTAGTCTTTCTTCTGCGCATGTGCGTCAGGTAGGGGAAGTGTCTCTCTCTCTTTCTCGCTGCTACTTGCTTCGTTGTCCTAGTCGCTGGACCTTCCAAAGTCGTGTATGGAGGGGGAAGCTCTTAAGCAGCTACATAATAGAGCCCCGCCTCCAACAGTCTTTTCTACCTGGTAACTCTATAAAAGAAAATTATGCCCTCACATGCTTGACCCCCAATAACTCAAAATATTCAATACCTGCTTCCAATGTTCACCCCTCCCCCAAGTGGCATCTTAAACAGGGCCTTTGGATTGGACGATGTGTCTGTAAATGCACTGCCTCGGCAAAAAGGTCTGTGGGAATCCTATCTAAAGGACCAAGAGCAGTGCTGAACTTGTGCCACCATCATCATCTTGAACAGTTTCCAGCCACTGGCCGGGTCTGTTTGGAACACAAGCCTCTCCAACGTCTTCTGTCTTCCCACCATCTCTCAGCCTCCACCCTTGTCCAGCCTTCTCCTCTCTTCCTCACACTTTCTTCCACCCCCTTCAGCCACCTGTCTCTCGGTCTCTTTCCTTCCCACTTCGTCTCGTGTACTCTCCTGGGTATCCTCTTCTCCTCCATTCGTTTTACATGTCCATACCATCTAAGTCTAGATTTCTCTATACCATCCTGTAATGGTTCCTCCTTCATTAATTCTCTGGTCCTCTCATTTCTTATTCTGTCCATCTTTGTAGCTCCAATACTGCTTCTCAAGAACCTCATCTCACTGGCCTGTATTTTGCTCTTCTCCCTTCCTTTCATAACCCAGGTCTCCGAGGCATACGTCAGGATAGGGACATAGTACGTCTGATCATCATCTTGTACAGTTTCCAGCCCCAGGCTGGGTCTGTTTGG
This sequence comes from Meconema thalassinum, assembly GCA_946902985.2. NCBI lineage: Eukaryota > Metazoa > Arthropoda > Insecta > Orthoptera > Tettigoniidae > Meconema > Meconema thalassinum. The sequence goes on from OX336400.1 coordinate 120,946,571, forward strand.
AACATAAGCCTCGCCACTTCGTCCTTTGTTCCCACCACCTCTCCGCTGTCACTCTGGTCCAGTCCTCGCCTCTCTTCTTGACACATTCCTCCACTTCTTTCAGCCATCTATCTCTTGGTCTTCCCCTTGGTCGTTTCTTCTGCATCTGCATCTCATGTATCCTCTTGGGAATCTTCTTCTCATCCATTCTCTTTAAGTGTCCATACCACCTCAGTCTTGATGTCTCAATCCTACCTTGCAAGGGCTCCTCTTTCACCATTTCCCTGACCTTTTCATTCCTCACCCTGTCTCTTCTTGTTACTCGGATCCTACTTCGCAGGAACTTCATTTCACCTACCTGTATTCTGCTTATGTCTCTTTTCTTCATTGTCCAAGTTTCTGAAGCATAGGTCAGTATCGGGATATAGTAGCTTCTGTATAACACTTCCTTGCTTTTTTGTGGGACATCTTTATTCCACACTAAGCTCCTAATGCTTCTCAGAAATGCTTCTGCCTGTCTGCATCGTTCCGTAATCTCTTTGTCATTTCTCCCCTTTTCCTCCACTATACTTCCCAAGTACTTGAGACTTTCCACCTTCTTCAGCTCCACCTCCAAGTGTTATCCCACTCATTGGTCAGTCCTTTTTCCTGGTCGTTAACAGGATCTCACATTTACTGATGTTGAACTTCCATCCGTCCTCTCCCACTGTTTCTTTCCAAGCCTTCAGTTGCTCCTGAATTTCCTCCTCAGTTTCCCCAGACCATGAGATCATCTGCAAACACCATTGCTTTCATCTTATCTTCTCCTATCTTTCCTGCTATCCGTGTCATTACCTCGTCCATAACCACAATAAAGAGAAGGGGTGACAGCGCACTACCCTGTTTCAGGCCACTCATTTGTCTGAACCAGTCTGTTCTTTCCCCTCCAACTTTCACACAACTCACACTTCCACAATACATCTCCTTCACTCTGCCTACAGTCCCTTTTTCCACTCCCATGTTTTCCATTGCTTTCCAAACCTTCTCCCTACACACACTATCATAGGCCTTTTCGATGTCCAGGAAGGCCATCAACAGATCCTCTCCAAATTCGTAGTGATGTTCCTGGAGCTGTCTCACTGAAAATATGAGATCCACTGTTGATCTCCCAGGTCTGAATCCATACTGCTCCTCTCTCAATTTTCTCTCCACTTTGGCTTGTATTCTACTTTCTAATATCTTTTCATATATCTTGGCACAGTGAGGTATGAGTGTGACTCCCCTGTAATTTCTGCACTCCTTTCTGCTTCCTTTCTTAAATATTGGGACAATTAATCCTTTCTTCCAATCTTCTGGGGTCTTTTTCTCCTTCCATATCACCCTCATCACACGGTACAGCCACAGTTTCCCAACCTCCCCTGCTGCCTTGACCATTTCAACACTCGCTTCATCCACACCCGGTGCCCTTCCTCCTTTCATCTTCTATAGCCATCTCCAGTTCTCTCCAATTCAGGTCCTTTTCCATTCCTGTGTTGTCTTCTCCATCTTCCAATACATTGTCTTCCTCCCTATGACCATTTGGATTCAGCAAATCCTCAAAGTACTCTTTCCACACTAGTACGTCTGATATATGATCTTTTTGCTGTTCTGAGGGACATCCTTGCTCCATAACATGCTTCTCACACTCCTCCGAAATGCTTCTGCCTGCCTCCCCCGCTCATTTATTTCTCTATCGTTTCTTCCATTCTCTTGTATCAGGCTTCCCAGATTCTTGAAACTCTCCACTTTCTTCAGCTGTTCCCCACCAATTGTTATTCCCGTTGTGGTTCTTTCCTTCTTCCTTGTTGTGATCACCATCTCACTCTTATTTATGCTAAATTTCATCCCATATCCCCTTGTATTTTTCCTTCCCACACGTCCAACTGTTCCTGTACCATCTCCTTGTTTCCCCAAATCGTCAAATCATCTGCAAACACCATTGCTTTCATCTTTCCTTCCCCAATTACTTGTGCCACTCGGGTCATTATGTCATCCATCACCACAATGAAAAGTAATGGTGACAGTGCACTTCCTTGTTTCAGGCCGTTTCTCTGTTCCAACCAGTCGGATCTCTCTCCTCCCTCTTTCACACAGCTCACGCTTCCCTTGTACATCTCCTTTATCCTCTTAATAGTCCATTTCTCTACTCCTCTATCCTCCAGGGACTTCCATACTTTGTTTCTGCATACACTGTCATATGCTTTCTCAATGTCCAGGAAGGCCATCAGTAGATCTGTTCCATACTCATAGTGCTGTTCTTGTAACTTCCTTACAGCAAAAATCAAATCCACTGTGGACGTTCCTGCTCTGAAGCCATGTTGTTCTTCCCTCATCCCTCCTTCTATCCTTGTCCTAATTCTCTTTTCCAAAACTTTCTCGAAGATCTTTGCACAATGACTCAGTGTTATTCCCCGATAGTTTCTGCAATCTGTTCTACCTTTCTTGAAGATGGGGACAATTATTCCTTTTTTCCAGTCCTCTGGGGTCTTCCTTTCCTTCCATGCTGTCCTCATCACTCGGTACCACTGTAGCCCCACCTCTCCTGCTGCTCTCACCATCTCCACACTCAACTCCTCCACACCCGGTGCCTTCCCTCCTTTCATCTTGTTCACTGCATCTTCCACTTCTTTCCATGTTAAGTCCTTTTCTGTTTGCAGTTCATCTTCCTCTTCCCCGATTTCTTCCTCCTCACCATCTTTTCCATTTGGGTTCAGGAGTTCTTCAAAATATTCTTTCCACATTTTCTTCAGTTCTTTCCTATTTTCTATCTCTTGTCCCCTTTTGTTCACCATTCTAACATAATCCATAGGATCCTTCCGCCTCTTATTTTTTACCATCCCATACAGGACCTTTTTTGTACCTTCACTATCCTCCATCATCTTTGTCCACTCTTCCATCCACTTTCTTCTCTCCTCAGCCACTACTCTCTTCGCCTCCTTCTTTCTTTCCTGGTACTCTTCCCTTGTCTCTACCGTCCTATTTTGATACCACCTCCTAAAGGCTCTATTCTTTTCCCTAACTATATCTTTTGTCTTCTCATTCCACCATGGTGTTTCCTTCCACCTCTTCTTACTACATTATAACCCCGATTTAACGTGACCTCGATTTAGCGTAAACCCGCATTTAACGGAGGAAGTTTCAAGTCCCGAAAATTATTCCATAAGTGCAATGCAATTTTATATTCGATTTAACGTAATTCGCGTTACGCCAAAACCCGCATTTAGCGTTAGGAAATGTTAAAATTCGCTAGTATTTATTTCAATTCGTTATGGTTATGCGACATTAAGAACCTATGAAAAAGACGTTATAAGCTCGTTAAGGATGATTCAAGGTAGAAAAGGAACTCCAGCATTTATATTGGATATGATCGATCATCTTCCATATCGATTCCTCGCTACATGTACGAGCGAGCTCGATCTTACCCGACCGCGGCTGAAGACACAATGTAGGCCTAAAGCGTGCTAACAGTCACGCCGGCGCCGCATCACATGCTTGCGCGAGGTCTGTCCGAGTTTGTACGTTCGTAGCGGCACTACAGTATAGCGTCAGTTTACGCAAGTTTGCATCAGTTCGTGTGTTATGGTTATGCGACATTAAGAACCTATGAAAAAGACGTCATAAGCTCGTTAAGGATGATTCATGGCAGAATTTAGAGCGCAGACGCGTAGCGATCGATACGATCGATATCTTCCATATCGATTCCTCGCTACATGCCCGAGCGAGCTCGAACTTAGCCGAGCGCGGCCGAAGCGGCGTCACTTTACATGCTTGCACACGGCCGAGCTCTGAAGCGACGCAATACGTAAAGACGAAATCATTGAGATTCGAGAAGACTGAACTGCGTTTCTCTGCGATGTGAGAGTAGGCCTACTTGCGCAATCTTCGAAACATACGAGCATGTTGGCGCGAGTGGTATAGCACAGATTTCCTTATCTTCAAAGCCCAAACAATACAAGAGGAATGCACTTCACACTCGGAACCTACCCTACCTTTGCCAACAGCTGATCTGTGAGTTGTGAAGGATGGTGGATGGATGTGTGGACAGCGTATTGTAAACAGCGATTATTGCCGAATGGCGCAAACTTGCGCGACACCGAGAGCGTGTTTGTTTGATGCTCTTCATGCAGTCAACAAGACATGGGAGTAAAACACCGCTACTACGCTCGTACATAAGCAAGGGCAAGTTAGACGTCGATAAAGTCGATTATGATTTAAGACATGAAACCAAAGAAGAAATTCCGTGCGAATTGGACTGTTGGTTAGGAAAACTGAAATCCAGTTGATATCGAGTGCGGGAGTGATGCTACGGAAATCCCTAAAATTTCACACAGTCAAGCTAGTGTCTCTAGTTACACTTATCTCTTAATAGAAAAACGAGATGAATTTTAGTTCTCATATGTTTTCTTCTGAAATGTGCAATCGAAAGGTAGAATAAACGATCTAAGAAACAGTTTATTTTCTAGGTTTAACAAAAATAACTGCGGATAATTCGCGATTTTATTCACGGAAGTTCGTGCATTAATTACCGCGAATTATCGAGAGTGCACTGACTTTTTTTGTTGTTAAATATTAATGTAGGCATAATAACATAGCCCTACCTCTAGCCTAGCATGTCTTATAATACACAACAATCAAGTGTTATAATTATTATTTTCCATGTTCAAGCCTATTTCTATATTTTAACCAATAGTTTTGTTTTTCTAGGCTTCAACAATAATAACTGTGGATAATTCGCGGTTTTCGATAATTCGCAGAAGTTAGCGCATTAATTACCGCGAATTAACGAGAGTGCACTGTATGTGGAGAGAGAGCTGCAGTTAGTGATGAAACCTATCGAAACCTCGATTTAAGGTAAACCCCCATTAAAGGTTAAAAAATACCAGTCCCTAGAAAAACGTTAAATAGGGGTTCTACTGTACTTGTCCTCCCACATACTGCTTCTGCTGCACCTACTAGTGTCTTCTTAAATCTAGCCCATTCCTCTTCCACCCCTCTTTCTTCATCTGTTGGAATTCCTTTACCATTTTGAGGTACTCTACCCTTCTATCCCCTTCTTTCAGTTTCCATATCCTTATACGTCTTTCCTGGTTCTCAGTCCCTTTCTTCTCCTTACTCCCTCTCAGGTTCATTACCAGCAATCGATGGTCGCTATCCAGGTTCTCCGATGGTATAACCTTGATGTCCATGATGTTCTTATTTAGTTCTTTCTCATACAGTATATAGTCGACCACCGACTTCCTGGTCAAGTCTTCACTGTACCATGTGATTGTGTGGCTCTCTCTTTTCTTAAACCAGGAGTTCCCAACTAGCAGGCTGTTCCTCTGGCAGAAGTCAACAGCCTCTTTCCTTCCTCATTTCTTCCTCCCCAACCCTCTGGTCCTAGAACACTCTCATAACCTTGGCTTTCTCTTCCTACATGGGCATTCAGATCCCCCATAACAATCATATTTCTTCCTACCAGCTGCTTCTGCAATTCCTCTTCAAACTCCTCCTTCTCTTCAGAGGCGCAGCCTACTTGTGGAGCATACACTTGCACTATTTCTGCGGTCTCTCCACTCAGTGCTACTTTCACTTTCATCATCCTATCACTTATTCTCCTCACTTCTTCTTTTAAACCATCTCGTACTACTACTCCCACTCCATTCCTCTTTCCCTTTTCGTTCCCACTCCAATATCTCCTCCACCTTCCCCGTCAGCATTCTTAGGTTTAAAGTTCCAAATCTTAGTCCGTGTGTACAGCCGTGTCGTCTATTAAATCCATCATGTCCGAGGCTCGAGGCTCGTTCCATTTTTGAAAGCATTTGGTTTCATCCACTACAGGCTTGCTGGGCCTACAAATATTCTATATACCTGACCACAAACCTGTGATGATTACTCCATTTAGGACAGTGAAAATCTCATCAAATAGACTGAAAGTGGTGCATAACATCATGATTCCTACTCTTCACATTTCCCATGAACTTGCAACTTCAACTCCCCTAAGGCATCAAGAATTTAGTCAGAAGTGACTCAAGATTGCTTAATATTGCAATACTTGCTCACAATATTTTTCCATGTCCCTTTGCAAACCTGTGACTGCAAGGACAGTGAAATCTCGTCAAACGAGATGAGAGCGATTGTAACTTCACGATTCCTACTTTCACTGAATATCCACAGTATTAAATCAAGACTTTTGGAGACTGATATTATGGCCATTGAAATAATAATACAGACTCCATTGAGATGGTATGGACATGTGAAAAGGATGAATGATGGAAGAATGCCTAAACAAGTGACGGAGAGACAGATGACTGGAAGAGAAAACTAGAAATACCTAGAGTATGGTGGATGGAATTAGTGAAGGACAGTGTGAGCGAACGGTACCTGGAGTGGATTTCAGTGGTTAAGGAAGGATGGTGAACAAAGAGTTACAGGCCGGACGTTTGTTTTAGACGAGTGAAAAATCTTAATGGAAGCCTGGAGGAGAGTTACTGTGGTACCTGTGTTATCAGCTGCCCCAAGCGGTCCGATGATTGACAAAGCTGTCTCACACTCCTACTGAAGTACAGTCATTGGCAAATATAATGACGTTCTGTTCGTAAATACGTAACGTGTACTTCCGCGTCACACAATACTTCGACGTTGACTGTAATGTCTGCAAGTCTGTGTCGCCACGTGCTCAAGTCTGGAATTCCATTACATCAGATCGGTGGTGACAAATGTGAAGCAATAGGGTGAGAGAGTGACTGTGTACAGGCTCACCCGCAGGCTTCAAGGTCAAGGGCAATCGTCTAAAACAAACGTCCGGCCTGTAAGTGGAGGGGTGTCATAGTTGCTCAGACCCGGCACAGGCTGAAAAATGGAAATTTGATGATGACTGGCACTGCTTCAAATAAATTACCTAGAGAGCTATTAAACTTGATTCAGTGATCTTAAAATCCGATTAGGTGACTTACTGTAATGAGACCAGGCCCAACGGAATCATTTTCAGTCTTGCAAATTATTGGTGTTCATTGGTTTAAAAGGGTGGGATGCTGAAGTCATTTCTAATTAAAGAGGCCCTGGTTCAAAGAAATTCAAAATGATTTAGATGAGTTTAATATTATGTCCCAGAGGGTGGTACACCCTCAGGACACACACCCCCTGAAGGGAGAGGTGGCCCACGCCACTGAACCCACATACACCCACAAGTTGGACATCTATAAATACACCTACAGTTACTCTATGAGGACGACACATCTACCACATTACCAAGCACCCTCTTCTGTCCCAAAACCACCCCCAACTGGAAATACAATAAATCCAGAACACCATCTTTACACAGCAAGCCGGCGACCGCCTTGTATAGGAGGTTGGCCAAGAGCTTGCAAAACACACATACAGTTTACACTAGAACTATTTGGGACAGCTACAACTGTTGCAATGCTGACCATGCAGCTCCAAAACGTATAAGAAAGGAACCCGGACCGAACCCATTGTCTATCGCGGCCGGTGGCTCTGCTGGTTTGGTTCCCGATCATCGCCTGAAGGTAAGGTGCTCTCAGATTCCTTAAACACATTACATTTGTGATCCTATCACTTTACACCCCTTATTATTACTCTGTCACCAATTGCATTGTGTTACACGCTCCCATACATAAAGGGACATCTCACACCATAGTGCTGGTCCAATAAATCATTGACCAGTACACTTACTCATTTATCACTGAACCCCTTACACTTGTCTTCACGTTCCAATTCCCCGCCTGATATTCCTAATTGCCCGTGACCGTCAATTATATAAGTGCTAAGTAAGGATTTCTATTGTGCTAACATTGAAGAACTCCAGCTGCCAGGCAGTCCACTCAACTCAGCAGGTAGGCTCATAGCGCACACACGATTGTTTGATCAGCACTGCAATTAGCCCCCATCTTGATGGCGCATCCCTTGAGGGCCGATCAGACCCCTTTAGAGTTAACCCCCATTTCACTCACATTCCCTTACAAACACCCACACTCGCAGTTTCCGCACATACGTGGAAACCTGCACCTTTTTGGACATCACCCCTAAATTTGACATTTTACACCCCTTGTTCGTCCATCCCATCTCACCCCCGGACAGAACAATATTATAATAAAACAAATTGCAAATACAGAGGAAAAAAGGATAGTGCACTAATAACTAGGCAACGAAAACCATATCATTGTCTGATGAAGAAAGTGCAGCCAGGTCAGCCAGAATGAGGAGATTTTGAGAGAAGAGGAAGATAACTAAATTCCCTATCAATTCTCAGATTGATTAAATGTGGTTTGATTTAAGTGCTCCAATGTGGGCGTAAACTATATAAATAATAAAGAGGCTCTGTGTGATTCAAAATGAATTTATTTAGGTCCCTTACATTTTGAATTAACCACGTTGACAAAATAGACTGTCATGGCGACCGAGATGCATCGTGCGTAAAAGTGCTCCGTAGAATACCTGCCGAAACCGCAACATAACTCACAAATAGTCTGCTAGGGTGTGTATTATTAACTATATACAACTTGGTGAATATTTAGTCAATAGTCATGACCCTAAAAGCCGTCAATCAAAGAATCTCATCGTTTGAAGAAAAGCTCAAAGTATTTCAAACTCGCCTAGAGGGAGCCACCACAGCTGGAACGAGCACTTCTACCAACCTCAACTCCGTGAAAGTGGAAACCCTAGCTTCGGAGTTCGAGACTTTTCGCCTTGAAGTCATAACGGAGCTAAGTGACTTAAAAAGGGATTTGAATGAGCAGATTGTGAAGCAAGAACTTCGAATAGATGAGGCAGAACAGTACAGCCGCCGGAACTGCCTACTGCTACATGGGGTAAGTGAAACTCCTAAAGAAGACGTGTACGCTAGAGTAACGGAGGTACTTAAGGACAAGCTTAACATAGAACTGACTATGATGAGCATCGATCGGTGTCATCGATTGGGGAAACCAAAGAGATCGTCTGCGGATGTGGTGGTTACCGGTAGAAGACCTATTATTGTCAAGTTCGCCCGCTACCACGAGAGGGAACGTGTCTGGCGCGCCAAGAGACTTCTCAAAGGAACTCCTATCCTCATAACTGAGTCCCTCACAGCATCACGCAAGGACATGCTCAACAAGGCCAGGGATCACTTTGGAGCAAGGAACACCTTCACTCTGGATGGGCGAATAGTGATAGTGGATTCTGACGGTAAAAAACATTACGTTAACACTCCAGCAGAACTTGCCTGCTTAATAAAAGGGCAGGTATCGGAAGTTAAGTGAACAGGTTAATGTGTGTAATTGTGAGTGTGTGTTTAATATGTTATTTTAATTTTAGTGTGAGTGATTGCATAAGTGATAGGTGGTTTAATTTTAAATTCAGTGAGAGTGGTTGTTTAATTGCTTCTAGTGGCCTGTGCATACATGAGGAAACAATGGTAAGTTGCATGCTCTCTTTTGTTTTATGGCCAGTGTAGTTGGTACCGTTACATTCAGTCCCGACAGAGATAATGACCTTCACCTTGACAATGAGCCTCCCAGCCCTCCCCAACCCCTGTCTTCGTCTCTCCCCACCCGCAATCATCTGGAAAGGGAATTTTCCACATTTCCCCGTTCACTGCTGTGTGCTCATGTCAATGCCCAGTCCATAGTAGCGCATCACGCTGAGCTCCAAGCTATTTTTGAAGGAAGCATGGTAAACGTTGTAGCAATTAGTGAAAGCTGGATGAAAGACTCTGTCCCTTTAAACATGATAAGTCTAGTAGGGTACAATTCGCTCTTTCACAACCGACTGAAGCGTCGAGGAGGAGGAGTAGCTTTATTCTATAAAAACAATTTGGCGGCAAGGATTATAAAAACATCGAACCTATCTACTGACCCCTTGACCGAATATATGTTTGTTGAGCTCACTGTTGACGTGACTAAAGTGCTTATTGGTGTAGTATATAAACCACCTAAAGAAGGGAACTTCATGGACTTTGAAGAAACTCTACTAAGACTGTTACCTACCTACGAACACGTACTTATATTTGGTGACTTTAACACAAACATATTAATAGACTCCACTGACGCAAATCGTTTACGGAATATGTTTACCTCTTGTAACATGACAATATTACCACTCGGTCCTACTCACCACGTACACACCCCCCAAGGATCTTCACGCACTCTAATTGATTTAATTATCACAAATAACCCACAGAAAATACTAAAACACGGACAGATTTCAGTACCTGGCATATCTTTACACGACCTGATTTATTTAGCTTATTCTCTAAAAACTCCAAAATCTGCACCTAAATACATAACATATAGAGACATGAAAAGATTGAACCTTCAAGAACTAACACAAGACGCAATTCTCTGTCCATGGAACGATATACTACACTTGACTGACGTTGATGAAAAGGTGAGCAGATTTAACAAAATACTGCTGGAACTATATGACAAACATGCACCTAAACGAACAGCAAAAGTCACTCGTAAAGCTGCCCCCTGGCTATCAAGTGACATTAAATCCGCAATGGCCAAACGTGACGCATTTCACAGACGTTATAAGCAGACCTTATCAAGTGACGATTTTGAAAAATATCGTGTGCTTAGAAATAGAGTTAAACAAATGATTCGAAATAAAAAGTATGCCTACTTCCAACAGCTAGCCGGTAACTTGAACGCTAGAAGCACCTGGCAGCAACTCAGGTCGGTAGGTATTGGGAGGCGCACTAAAAACACCAATACGCAGGATATTAATCCCAATGAATTAAATGCTCACTTTGCTCGAGAAATAATTAGAACTGATCCCCAAATAATACAAACAACAATAAATACACTGCGATGTGTCCCACTACCTCACCGACCGTTATTCAAGTTTCGTAAAATAGATGATACTGTCGTAAGAAAAAAAATAATATCTATCAAATCACAAGCAGTTGGAATAGATGACATCCCAATTTCCTTTATCGTTAACCTGATAGAAGTATTACTGCCAATTATTACGCACATTTGTAACACATGTCTTTTAGAAGGTTTCTTCCCAACAATATGGAAAGATGCTTTAGTTATTCCAGTTCCGAAAAATTCTCTTGCTAATTCTCCATCCGACTATCGACCTGTAAGCATACTTTCCTCAGTTTCCAAAATACTAGAAAAACTTATGCATGAACAACTTCTTCAGTACTTGACGCAATACTCACTACTTGATCCGTTACAATCTGGATTTAAGAAAGGACACAGCACATCTACTGCACTCATTAAGATCACTGATGACGTAAGACGAGCAATGGATGAGCGTAAAGTGACTATACTCATTCTTCTAGACTTCAGCAGTGCATTCGACACCATTAACACGGACATACTTATGGCTAAATTGCAATCATTCCATCTTAGCCCCGTTGCTCTCAAATTATTCGCCTCCTATCTTCATAACCGAAGACAACGTGTACTCCTTAATGAAAACAGAACTGAGTGGAAGTTCAAAACAAATGGAGTACCTCAGGGTTCAATTCTCGGCCCCCTTATATTCATTCTATATCTGAACGACATCTCTTCGAAACTGGAAAACTGCAATTACCATCTATATGCTGATGACCTTCAGATATATTGCCACACAAAAGTAAACGACATAGATGCGGCAATTGAAAATATGAATCTAAATCTAAAGAGGATCAGCCGCTATGCAACTGAAAATTCTCTTGCCATCAACCCAATTAAAACCCAAGCTATCGTAATAGGGCAGACTAAATTGCTTTTCCATTTACACAGTAGACCGCTTTCTTTAATTCAACTAAATGGTGTTGCTATCCCGTTCTCTAAATCGGTAAAAAGTCTTGGAGTCACACTAAATGAAACTTTGAATTGGGATGGGCACGTTACTAATACATGCAGGAAAGTTTACTCGTCACTTCATCCACTTAAGATTCACCAGTCCGTTCTACCCCGTAACTTGAAAATAAAACTCGTCCAAACCTTGATACTCCCAATATTTAACTACTGTGATGTTGTATTAGTAGATGCTACCGGTGAACAAAACAAGAAACTTCAGAGAGCTTTAAATTCCTGCATTAGGTTTATTTTCTCCTTGAAATTTTCCTCACACGTGTCTCCTTTTTATGATCTACTTTCCTGGCTAAAAGTGGAACAACAAAGGAACCTGCACATTTGTACCCTCATCTATCGACTTCTCAATGAAAGTACTCCTCACTATCTCCCTTGTAATTTTCGTTTTCTTTCTTCCTTTCATGATCGTCACACGCGATCTGGATCTATAATTGCAATTCCTCTACATCATTCTTCTGCCTTCAGTAACTCTTTCCTCGTGTCGGGAACTAGAATTTGGAATAATTGTCCTCGTGACGTCAGAAATTGTACATCCCTTACAACTTTCAAACGTGCATGTAAAGATTTCCTCTTGAATTCGTAGGCCAACTAGAACAATTTGTGTATGAATGTGTGAGTGAATGACCATAGTATAATTTTGTTAAAAATGTATGTCATTTAAATTGTATAGCTTAGTTAATCTCACGCAGTCGCCAATTTAATTTAATTTTTATTTTATTTTATTTTATTCTAGTATTTAAGGTTTTCCTAGTATTTAAGTTTGGTAGGTTAAGAATAACATATGAGTATTCATGTAAGTTGCACTGTATGTGGTTAAGTGTAAGAGAGGGCCTAGAGCCCTAACTTCGCCACAATAAAGGCACCAATAAATAAATAAATAAATATTTTGGAAGATGGTAATTTTGGCTAATATTTAACCAAGCTTATGTTAGAATTTTTTTCCCATTTAAATTGGACATTGTAATATAACTGGCAGCTTTGTTGGCGTAGTTGGTAGCATACTGAGCTTCTATGCCCAAGATACCGGGTTCAAACCCGGCCGAAGTAATCTGATTTGTTAAGAGCATTAAAAATCCTTCAGTATGCCTTCCTTTGGGGGGGAAGTAAAGCTGGCGGTCCCATGTCATAGATTTACGGCATGTTAAAGAACCTTCCACTAATTACACCTGTGTGAAGCTAAATTATATAGGTTAAACATTCGACAAACGATCTTAGGTTCCGACGTGTCACCGGGAGCCGACTGCGGTGGCATCTGGTAATCAAGTTCTGAACTAGTTGACGGTGGCATTTGGCGGCAAAATTAGGAACTACTTGAAACAATTCAATGTCTGCAGTCCTCACTTTGAACACAGATAACACACACTAATACAGTCATCACAATAAACACCGGTTATGACAGATTCTACACACACCCGAAGTACACGGGGCTACATGACCGCGTTGTCGCAGTCCCTAAACTGAGGAACCAACCAATATAACTGACACAATAATTTATTTTATTTTGGGGGGTGGGGGCTTTATCTTTCCAAATCAAATTGTTTAAAAAATGAAACATCCTAAGAAACACCCAAATACACTGTCCAGTCACATTAATGCGACCACCCCGTATGTTCGACCTGTCACAGTAGGGAATGAGCATTGGCTTTCAGGCCAAGGGTGGAAGCATTTCCGAAACGGCTACAGTTTGTAAATTGTTCACGTGCTGCAGTGGTTAAAGTGTACCATGCATGGCCAAATGGTGCTATTCAAAACTGGCGCCAAGCAGCTGTCGTGCACCACGGTCCATGAACTACGGCTGCAGAGGTGTGTACGGGCGAATAGACATGCAACTGTAGAGCAACTCAGCGCCCAGTTGAACCTCGGGGCTACCACATTGCTGCGCATGGGCCTCCTCTACAGGTGCCTGGTTCATGCACCCATGTTGACTGCTGTTCATCGGCGACGAAGGCAGAATTGGCACGCCAATACCGCAACTGGACGACCATTGAGTGGCGACAGGTGGCCTTTTCCGATGAATCATGTTTTATGCTCCATCGGATAGATGAGCATTGGCGTATACGGTGTGAAACGTCTGACATTTGCTGGACAGGTCCAGGCCGGAAGTTATGGTGTGGGGAATGTTCGTGGCATTCCCTGGGTGATCTCGCTCTTCCTGCAAGTCTGGCAGCGGTACATGCTGCAAAAGATGGTTATGCAGGCTATTGGTGTATTTACAGGGTTAAATTCATCATATATTTTTAATTTTTTCTGAATTGTTGGTAATTGGGAAGTACTTTGATCTCCTCATTGCAGGTGGTGTTCGAGCGAGAAGTAGAAGGCCAGGCCTCTCCAAAACTAGTGCGCCGTATCTTGTTTGGACCCATGAACCCTTACCCTCAGAAGAAGGTGCTCACTTTTAATAAGCATCAAAGCGACTTCACCTTTTATGTTAACTATGCAGAGTTGGACCACCTACCTCCAAGAGAGATCCAGTGAGTATAGCAACTGCTTATCCTCATTTGTTGCTGAGCGTCGACGATTGTATGTCTACACATTATTGTTCTCCAGGATTTTAATCTTGGTACTAACCGTGGCTATCCTGAATTCCTCCCTTTTTCCTATAGATGCTATTTTAACACATGGGTGATGGGCCCCGAAATATCTCGTAGTATGCTAGAGAACCGTTGGTTACGGCCTCCGAGAAATCTGTTTTATTCACGACAACAGTTTTGGTAATCCTGCCGCATCTCTTGACCATGTATTGAACAATTTCGGACTAGCACATTGAGTAGAATATAATTTTATTAATGCAGCCAATGGCCATGTACTTTTCTTTTCAGGACGGGTCAGGGAAGGGATTTTGGAAGGAAATCGGCCGTGAACCTATTGAAAGGATCCGTCCCGGTATTCGCCTGGTGCTGAAAATGAGAAACCAGGAAAACCATTTTCAAGACGGCCAAGGTGGGATTCGAACCCACGCTCTCCCGATGCCAGCGAGGCACGAGGTAGCGCTTTAGCGTTCTCAGCCACCGCGGTCAGTACATTGAGTAGAATATTTGTAGATGTATATGTGCCGTTATCAGTTTATTCATGGCCTTCTTTAATGCTTTGATTTAGTTTCTAAACATCGACTTTCTTTCTGCTGGATCAGTCAATGACAAGATGAAAAAGAAAGGACGCTTTTAGTTTTACGTGACGGTTAATCATGCGATCATGAGCCACGGGACCTCCTTTTTACGTGGAATCCGAACCACAGGACATGGCATTTCACTTCGAAAATCTCACATGCAAATGACAAGATGGAGGGCTTGCATAATAAGATGAGATTTATCTTTTATATTATCATTCAAATGGAGCAAGTTATAGTGAATTAGTGGAAACTGAATGAGTGATATTCAGGTATTGAGGCGACTTAATATAACTGTTTACATACTGAACTTTGATTGTTGATCAGTCTAACCTCAAATATACTGCATCTGCTCTATCTGTAAGCTGCCACTGCACATTGTGTTATGTTTCCAAATACATCACAATCCTGAGCACTAGAAAGATATCTGAGTTATTTCAACGATTATGTACCTTTTTATAATCTAGTGCACTCAAATATTCTCAGTAGAAAAATGTCCGGTCCATAGGGGATGTGACATGTCCAGGCAGTGTTAATTGGTAAAACTTTGGTATGCAATAGTTATGACTTCTGCCATATTTGTTAGCCTCCACACTCTCCTGATATCAATCTGAATAGGAAAAACACATCAGAAGTACACATACACTGACCGGCAAAGAAAACCGATCAATTGAAAATTTCAACATTACTTTCATTTAAATCTATACTAATATAATAAAGCTGAAGAGTTTGTGTGTTTAACGCGCTAATCTCTGGAACTACCAGTCAGATTCGAATTTTTTTTTTATGATAGCCAGATTCAAGAGGAATAATTTAGGCTATGTAGCATTAGGCTACACCTCTTAGGTAACCTTGAAGATTGATTTTTGTTCAGTAAGTCTATAGAACAATCGCTGCCGAACAGTTCTATCCGCATGCGCTGTCGTTATGGTTCGTGATACGTACACCAATTCACCGATCTGAACCAAAATTTGTATTTGAAAACCTGCGAGTAACACTATCTACGTGAAATTTCAGACAGACCACTCCATTCCCTGCATTTAGTCCCTTTGGCACAAATCTACACAGTTTCACCGATCTGAAACAAAATTTGTATACTTACCCTTTGTAACCCTGCGAGTAACACTGCATGAAATTTTGGACATACCACTCCATTTCCCGTATTTAGGCCCTTTGGCACAAATATACACCGTTTCACCGATCTGAACCAAATTGTACATACTTCTTCTTCTTCTTCCTGGCGTTGTTCCCAATTATTTTTTGGGGTCCGCCACTCTGCACCTCGCTCTCCATTTGTTGCGGTTTGCTGCATCTGTAGGACGAAGACCTACGATGCGCATATCGTCGTGTAGGGTATCCATCCAACGCCTTTTTGGTCGTCCTGGAGGTCTTTGTTCATCAGGCTCGAGAGGAAGTGACTTGCTTACAATGGACTCTGTATTTGCTCGGGCTACATGTCCGTACCAACGCAACAGTCTCCCTCATTTTGGCTGGAATAGGGGCAATTCCAAGAGTATTGCGGACGTCTTCGTTCTTAATATGATCCAGCCGTGTAATTCCCAAGGACCATCTTAGCATCCGCATCTCCATTGAGTGCAAAGCTTGTTCATGTTTCTTTGTATTAGGCCAGCATTCAGCACCATACAAAGCAACAGGGCGGACGACTGATTGATAGATCATAGTTTTGAGGCGCAAAGGGATCTTGCGGTCACAGAGAACGCCTGTGACCTGGCGCCACTTCATCCATGCAGCATTCACTCTTGCACGGGCATCCGAGACTGTATCACCATCAGGTCTCACAACGGAGCCAAGGTATCGGAGATGTGAAGCTTTTGGTAGTGGGGTGCCATCCACTATGATGGTCCCATCTGTCTGGGAACCACATTCAAGATACTCAGTCTTAGCGAGGTTGAGCCGTAGTCCAAATTCACAGAGCCTCGCATTCCAGAGGTTGACCAATTGCTCTAGATCATTACGGGTCTCGCTTGCAAGCATGACATCATCGGCGTACAGTAATGTCCATGGTGGTTGCCTCTGCAAATCGGCAGTCACTGTATCCATGCATAGGATAAACAAGAGTGGAGATAGTGCAGATCCCTGGTGAACCCCAACTCGAATATCGAACTGTTTGGTGAGTCCAGCAGCACTGCGTACAGAGCTAGTTGTATTATTGTAGAGGAGTTGGACCCAACGCACATAAGCTTCTGGTACGCCATGAGATCGAAGAGTAACCCGACGAGTAACACTGTCTGCTTGAAATTTCGGACCGACCACTCGATTCCCTGCATTTAGGGCCTTTGTCACAAATCTACACCGTTTCACCGATCTGATCCAAAATTTGTATACTTACCCTTTGGAACCCTGCGAGTAACACTGACTGCATGAAATTTTGGACATACCACTCTATTTCCTGTGTTTAGCCCTTTGGCACAAATCTACACAGTTTCACCGATCTGAACCACATTTTGTATACTTACCCTTTGGAACTCTGCCGGTGATACTGTCCACTTTAAATTTTGGACAGACCACTCCATTCCCTGCATTTAGGCCCTTTATCACAAATCTACACAGTTACTCCGAATTGCACCAAATTTTACATACACTTTGAAACCCTGCCGGTAACACTGTCCACTTGATATTTTGGACAACGCTCGCCATTCCCTACATTTAGAATAACAGACAAAACGAGCTTGAAAACCACGTAAGGCCCTAGAACCATCATGTCCGTAGTAGTGTAACTGTAAGAATATTTAAATAAGTCTATTGTTGGCTGGCAATTCGGGCAGCATCACGTCGCCCCTACCAGTGTTCTGGTGCAGAATTGCGAAAATGGTTGCATCTTGCGTTGTTTATAAATTGCAGTCACGGGGATGAATTATTGCATAAAGATTTCTTAGCCACCTTGAAACAGTTATCATGAAAATAGTAGGCCTCTGCATAAGTGCAATGGTGTTGGTGCAGTACATTTTGGTTACCAGCTGCAATAAGCTTTTGTGCTTTCAAATTTACCTTCATTTATTCCGAACTTTATCGTTGAGCGCTATGTGGCGATAAATGATACTTTTGTTACCTCAGTAGTTTGGGACAGCCGAAGTTTTCCAACTTGTTCCGATTATTTTCCTACGGCGCTATGCGACAAAAGGCGACACTATTGGTCTCTACATTTCTAACAGCCAATGAGATATAAGCCCTAGGCAGTGTCTTTTATTTCACTTGCTCCTCTTTCTAATAATTTTTTTAAATTTGTTTGTAAATTACATGTGCCAGTTCTGTAGTTGTTGTTTGAGTCTTCAGTCTTTTGACTGGTTTGATGCAGCTCTCCATGCCTCCCTGTCCTGAGCTAATCGTTTCATCTCTACATAGCTCCGACAGCCTACATCGGAGGCAATCTGTTTAACATATTCTAACCTTGGTCTACCCCTACGGTTTTTTTCCTCGACCCTTCCTTCCATAACTAAGCTTGCTATTCCTGGGTGTCTTAGTATGTGTCCTACCAACCTATCTCTTCTCTTCATTAGCAGTCGCCAGAAACATCTCTCCTCTCCCACTCGTCTTAATACCTCTTTGTTTGTAACCCTATCTACCCATCTGATCTTCATCATTCTCCTGTAACACCACATTTCAAATACTTCAATTCTCCTCTTTTCTGCTGCACCAATAGTCCAAGTTTCACTTCCATAGAGCGCCACGCTCCAGACAAAGGCTTTCAAAAATGACTTCCTAATACCTAAATCTATATTCGATGTCAGCAGATTCCTTTTTTGTAGAAATGCTTTCTTTGCCTGAGCCAACCTACTTTTAATATCCTCTTTGCTTCGTCCATCACTGGTTATTCTGCTTCCTAAGTAACATAAGTCTCCTACTTCCTTCAGCTTTTCACCTGCCAATTTGATCTCCATAGAGGTTTCTGATTTATTTCGGCTGCATTCCAGTATTTTTGTTTTACATTTATTTATTTATTTTCATCATGAATTCTTTCCGTAAGACGGAGTCCATACCATTCAAAAACTCATTCAAATCCTCAGGCTTGTCGGCCAAGATGACTATGTCATCAGCAAATCTCAGAGTTGAAATTATTTCTCCTTGAATCTTCACTCCCATTATAAATTTTTCTCTAATTTCCTTCATTGCTTGTTCAATGTAAAGATTGAAAAGTATGGGTGATAAGTTGCAGCCTTGCCTTACACCATTCTGAATACCAGCTTTTCTCTCATGTCCTTCAACTCGAATGACTGCTGTCTGGTTTCTGTACAGATTGTATATCACCCTCCTATTCCTGTACTTTATTCCAATTGATTTCAAAATGTCAAACAATTTAGTCCAATCAACGTTATCAAAAGCCTTTTCTAAGTCTACAAAAGCCATGAACGTTTGTAGTATTATTCATTATCATCCACAAAACAAATAAATCCACCGGGCGAAGCCGGGCACTACTGCTAGTCATAAATATGAGCGCTCTAGGCCTAGTACATAACTTACTGTTTATAGCATGGAAGTAAGGTTAATTGTTTTCCGGGATTTATCATTCTTCATGTCTTTGTTTCACTTAACAATAGGGATTCATTGACATGATGCCGTTTCCTGCGGAAAGATGTGCGCGCCACCATTTTAGATTGGGGACACTGCCCAGGCAATATCTTCAGTCCTTAAGCACATATTCATCTATGAATTGCACAACAACTACTGAGGATTTGGCTGTATTGATCTTTTCCTATGCCAACAAGTGGCAAAAGAAAAAAGAAACATTTCATTGTTACGATAGCAATGGCGCGCACATCTTTCCGCAGGAGTCGGCATCAGGTCAAAGAATCACTATTGTTAAGTCAAACAATAACATGAAGAATGGTAATGCATCCAGGAAACCAATTAACCTTATTTCCATGCTATAACTACTGCATGTACTGTACTAGTGCTATATCATTCATATTGATGATTTGAATGAAAGTATAGAACATTCCTAATTTGTTGTCCACCCACTGTGTTAATTATAAATAGTAATTGAGTATAAGAAATGTTTATTTGTAGAGCCCTGGGACCACTGAATCTCAGCAGGGTGGATCTGACTGGAGTGGAAGGGGCTCTCAATAAGCATGTGGGTCCTAACGTGGAGTCGAAAGGTATCAAGGCTCACTTTGCAATGGATGAGAGTGGTCTTCTGAATCTGATGAATGTGGAGCTCGTCGTCGAGAAGACGTTAACGGAGGAGGAGCTGGCTGCCCAGGAGGAGAGTCCACTCTCAAAGCTGGGGAACACCATCAGCAAGCTCTTCACAGGTATGTTCCCTCCTCACCTCACAGGGGTTAAGATACAAACATTTTAGACTCCCCCCACATTGCGTACTATTTAGCATTCTTGGCAGTCATTTCTAAGGTCTGGGTTTGATTCGTGGCTCTGCCAAGAATAAAGAAAATGTTTGCAAATATCATACACAGAATTGCACTCCTGCCAAACATTCAGATTTATTCAGAGACTTTACGAATTTTCAGCTTTTCTTTCGGTCTTCTTAATTACTATTACGGGGTGTCAAGTAATACGTGATATGCGGGAAACTTACAGGAATTTTAGTGAACTGGGAAATACACCGGAGTTTCGCATTTGATCCGGAAAATCTTGAAATGTCTGATGCCAGACTTCTTAGTCTCCGAACGCTCCGTAGAGTCCTGCCTCTTGGCCTTCTATTTCGTCTGCAGACTAAGCCGCTACCTGCATTTTGTGCCACCGCGGAAATTATAATTATTACAAAGGGTATATAGATTGATTATAGTGCTTCAATGTGGGCGTATAATATATGAAAAAGAAAAGGAGGTATTTTGACTATTTTCAGTAGTGTAGAAAATTGTATTGCCTTGTTCAGACTTCCTACCATACAATTCAATCACTTCCTGTAAACATTTACGTGCCACTTACATTCTCTCAGCCCTCCTCGGTAAAAGTCATTTCTCTCTGCTCTCCTCGGGTAAACGGTATTTTATTTTGTGTTTGTAGCTGCTCATCCCATTTGCGAGGAAGTTCAAATTTATCGTGCATGCGCATTACTCACACTATGGACTTTGCCTAGTATAGCTCGACATTACCCTCCGAACAATCGGTTACACTTATGCTAGGAAAAACTTATGGCTGATTAATATTCATTTTTCAGCCATTCGGTATGCTCTAGTCTCAGAGTTCTAAAATATACGGGAATTTGGTCTATTTTCGTTCGGGAAATACGGAAATTTAAAAACAGGTCACCACTCGACTCCATGTATCATTTCTTCCGAATTTTAGATGCGGTGTAACTTCCCATCCAAACTTTTGAATGTTCTCGCTGGTGAAGCGAGCACTGCGGATGCATGTGTTATTGTGTTGCAGGATAATGTTCTTTCCAGGACATTTATCATGATGCACGGCGAAGCTTGCGAAACGGTTCGATGCAATAGGCAGTATTTACGCCCAGGTTCAAGAAATTGACAGAATGACGCCCTCTGCATTCTAGAAGATGGTGCCATTCCGTGCTTTGTTGGTTTGTTTCTGGTTTCCATCCAAGGCATTTGTGAAGATGAAACTCTTCATAACTACTTCTGTCGTCTTCTTAACACATGCCCGTGTAACACCATCACGCAAGGGTTCAACTGACGGCCTTCTTTATTTTGTCTTCTATCGTCGGCTTATTGTAACTAACAATACCAGATGTCGACATGTTCTAGCCTAACAATTACAGTACAGCCGTCGAGTGTCCGGCTCTGACATTTCTCATGAGGGAGGGAGACAGCGTTGCCGGTTCTGTACCGCAAAATATAAAACAGCGTGGACTACATAAAATATTTCACATGTTTTTAAATGAATTCTGACGAACCACTGACCATATTACTAAAGTAATATAATTACACACAGTTAACCGGTAAGTGTGCACACACAAGACAATAAAACAACAAACATGCACTAGCACAAAGAGCAACAGAAGGGAGCCCTTGCAACATCGAGCTAAATTTAAAGACCGGCTTACTGGGAAAACCGCTGATTGGTACAGGTGACAACATTCTTCATGGTAGTAAGCGACTTCGCCAACATAGGCGGAATTCCACTGCGATCGAAGAATTTAGGTTTTGTAACCGCAAAATGTCGGAATAACAAAATGATGCATAAAATTGCATATAGGGTGTGGGACTTCCACGTTGAATAGTGAAGATGTTAGAGAAGAATTAAAATGATAGAAAGTTCCAAGGTTCTATTAACAGCTTCTCATTGCCCTAAGTTGGCTATATTGTTCTTTTCCCCTCTTCTCCCACCATCGCCAAACGTCAGAGCCGGACACTCAGCGGCTGGACTGTAGTTATTTAGCATGTGGAGCTCCAACAAAACAGCTGACGATCACACCCTGTGTGTTGTTTTACTGCGTTGCCACATTTGAAAACGCCTTACATGTTTTGATAGTGGTTTCAAGCACGTCTTTTTGTATATGCCAGTAGTGAATATTAAATTCAGTCGCATTGGTTTCTTGACTGGCTGCTCCACCGGCAATATTACCATAGTCTTCTGTGTATTTTTTCACTTTAAACCAGCCATAGTGATATGGCGGGACGATGAATTGGAAGTCCAAGAACAAGTAAATGTTTGGAACCAGGAAATAGAAGAGCATGGAGTGAAAATCAGTGTGGAGAAGAGTCAAACAATGGTGATGACAAGAAATGTGCGAGATGGTGGGGGGAATATTGCAGTAGATGGAAAACCATTACTTGGGAGTGTCCTAACAGCTCATGGAAGGATAAGTGAGGAAGTAGGTAAGAGGATCCAACAAGCAAATGGGTTTTACCAGAGTGTGAGGGGTCTGGTGTGGAACCGGGAAGTTCCCGAGAAATGTAAAAAGATCTTGTATTCAACATATTGCACACCTATATTGACGTATGCAGCAGGCACGTGGACAACAACTAAACGGAAGGAAAGTAGAATCCAGGCAGCAGAGATGAAGTTCCTTAGAAGTATAATTGGAAACACCTGCAGAGACAAAATCAGAAACAAGGAAATTAGGGAGAAAACAAGATTCCCAAAGTTGGAAGACAAAATTGAGATCAGTAAGCTAAAATGGTATGGACATATGATGCGAATGGGAGAAGACAGTCCCGGAGCGATTATTTACTGAGAAAGTCACGGGAAGGAGAAGGAGGTCGAGGATGAGGTGGATGGATGCAGTGAGGGAGAGCGTTGAGTGAGAGTGGAGGATGAACTAGATGAGGGACGAGAGTGGTGAGGTGACAGAAAAGTATGCAGGTCCTTGATTCACACCCCGACCCAGATCACTGGAACCGGGAAATGAAGAAGACAAGAAGAACAACCACCCAGCCATACAACTTGTGCGTTTTTATATAACTTGGAGATCGACCTCCTCCAAGAAGACAATCAGCTGAGAAATAACAATGGAACGTGAAGACAATACTGGTACTTATCGACAATGCAACAGATCGGTAACAAATGCCGTGAATGAAAGGAAAGCACCACCACCAACTAACAGTAGCATCACAGGTAAGACGTGTGATGTCCAGTGGGTGGGGGTTCTATCTTAAAACTGCTATGATCATCTTGATGGCGGTGTCCGAAATTGATGCGAGATATATGGGAGGAATTGTTTTTCCTGGAATTTCAAATTTAAAAATAGGGTGCGAGTCATACGCGTTGGCAAGTTATATGTGAGCAAATAGGGAAATGGAGTTATATATAGCAGTGTTTAAATTTCTGTGAATTTGGTGCTTAATTCACACCTGACAAAAGAGACCCTCCCTCTCTTTTGCCCGCACCACGGTATACTATGCACATCAAAATCTATCATTTAAAAAATCTTCCCATTTTTTGATTGGTAAGAATGGCATTGGCATCACCCCTTCCAATTACAATTTATCTGTATTTCGAATATAACAGATTAACCCTCTTAGTGCCAAGCCATTTCCTGAAATACTTGCCAAGAATGCCAAGCTATTTTCAATGATCATGCAGACTATTCGAAAAGAAATCATTAATACCACATTTTCAATTATAGAATCATTACTTTCGCTTTGCATTATAACCAATACCCCAGTCTTTCATACATTATGTTCATCAAAGGAAATACTGCATCTAGACCTTTATAATGGAGGTTATTCTGAAAATCTTTCAATTCTTTTGTGTAAAAATCAATTTTGAGTCTAAATTAAGGTCACCTAAGAGTCATATTCGAAAAAATACTATGTTTCCAGCTGTATAAAGTTCTTAGATACATCTGTAGGCAGAAAACTTCAACAAGAAGAAAACAACTGCACCACAATTTTGGCGGGAATGTGCGTGATTGGGGGAGCGCTAAGGGAGGGCGTGAATATAAACTCAAACCTATCGCATAACGAACTTCGAAGGAAAAAAGTAAACACCGCACAGGCAAGCATGGAACCTCACCTTTCCAACAGTATGAAATAATCACGGACATATGCGTACAGAAATCTGCAGATATAAGATAAACAGCGCGCCGATTCAATCGGCTTTGGCACTTTCGGCGCAAGCAGCGAGAGTCGATCTGATCGGCGCGTGGCACTAAGGGGGTTAAGTAACATGAAAACACACACCATGATTTTCGAAGAACAAAAATTTCTTTGAATCAGACTGGGTTTTGAATTATCATGGTTTTATTGTATAAGCTATGGCTTTGAATCTCTTAGCCTTAAGGATGAAGTATTTATTGAAGGTTACTGTTTGTTTAGGAGGAGAAGAGACGAAAGAGGAGCCTAAGGAGGAGAAATCAGAGAAGGCAAATCAGGAAGAGGAAGTGAGGGACACACCAGAAGAGAAGACCTCGGAGGAGAAGGCCGGAGACAAGAAAGAGGAGAAGAAGGCTGGCAAGAAAGAGGACGAGAAGAAGAGCGAGAAGGAAGATGCCAAGAATGCCACCAAGGGGTCCAGTGGTGAGAAGAAACCCAAAGTGGTGGTGTTGAAGGAGCCCATAGCATCCACAGAGGAGCAGCAGGGAGTGCCTGCGATGAGTGAGACACAGCTGCAGGAAGCTTTCAAGAAGTAAGTTGCACTTTCACTTACTTGGCATGTTAGTTACCGTATTTACTCGGCTATAGGACACCCTTTTTTTTTTCTAAATTCTTAGTTCCGAAATTGAGGGGGGTGGGGGGTTCTATAGACAGGAACTTCGCAAAATCCATTATTTTGGAAAAGGGAGAGAGTAAAAATAAGCTATTTTATTTTGTTGCTACATAGTACGATATACATTCAATCAAAATAAATGAAGTTTACATCTTTAATCGGCCCATTATGAGACTGCCATAACCTCACTAATAATAATATCGTATAGCCTCGGGTGCCGGGTGCAAGCTTTGTAATTTGATACCCAGAGGGTAGCTTGCATGTCTAATTTCGTTGTTCCTTGAATCACTAGGAAAGTCAAGGAGGTTAGATATCGAAGTTCCTTGAACACTATTGCGCTTTCTAGTAGAGAAATAAACTTTGTGTTGGCGGAAACTCCCGAGTTTAATTTTGCCATTATGAACACGGCCTACTGAATTCAAATGGGTTCTTTGACATGCCAACATCGTATGACATGCGTGTCGTATTTTTGCCGCCTTTCAAAAATCTCTTACCACGGCCAGGAGCGAACCTGCAATCTTGGGGTTAGTAGACCTACGTGCCGTCCGACTCTTCCGTGTAAGGGTCGGTAGGACATTATCGCAATACTATACCCAAGAAAATGGAGTTCCTCAGGGTTCAGTGCTGAGTGTCACCTTGTTCGAGATTGCCATAAATGGCATTGTTGCCGCCGCCGGGTCCGCGGTAGTTCCATCGCTGTATGTAGACGATTTAGCTCTGCATTACAGCTCTGGAAGTATGGCAGTCGTGGAACGGCAATTGCAGCTAGCTATCAACCGGGTCCACAGGTGGGCTCACGACCGGGGTTTTCGTTTTTCAGCAGCGAAAACCTCAGTCGTCCATTTTTGTCGGCTCCGGAGGCTACATTTACACCCTGAACTACATCTCAGGGATGCTGCGTTGCCGTTGGTTGACACTTATCGCTTCCTGGGGCTCCATTTTGATAGCAAATTAACGTGGCAGCCCCATATACGGCAATTAAAAATGACGTGTCTCAGGAAACTGAACATGCTCAAGTTTCTTCGTGGCACTAAGTGTGGGGCCGACCGTGCGGTGCTGCTACGGTTCTACCAAGCCCTCGTCCTGTCCCGGCTAGACTATGGTTCTGCGGAATACGGTTCAGCAAGGCCGGCAACCTTGAAAATGCTGGACAGTATCCACCATAGTGGCGTTAGGCTGGCTACCGGTGCCTTCCGGACCAGCCCGATACCCAGCCTACTCGCCGAATCGGGTGTTCCACCTTTAAATTATAGACGCCAACATAGGCTTTTAACATATGCTGCCAATGTGCGTCAAATGCCGCAACACCGACCTATCAAGCTCTCTTTGGTACCCAAAACCACCAGGGGTACGCCAACCGCCCTCGTGCCACTCGGCCAGTTGGTATTAGACTTGATAGCTCGTGTACTGAAATAGGAGTGGCTGTAGGTCCCTCCGTAGCAAGTCCCTCGTCCGGAAATTCGGTTAGATCTGCACCGAAGTCCTAAGGTGAACACGGATGCCTCCGTTTACCGGAGGCAGTTCCACAGCATAGTTCACCAATTTCCGGACGCTGGCATTCTCTACACGGATGGTTCGAAGGTGGACGAGAAGGTGGGTTGTGCTTATGTTATTGATGGTGCAAATACCAAGATCTCTTTGCCTGAGGCCTGTAGTGTGTTTACTGCGGAGCTCGTTGCCATCTATGAAGCTCTGCAGTTTGCACTACAGGATGCACGAATCCACTTTCTCGTGTGTACCGACTCTTTGAGTTTGTTGCAGTCAATTGCTACATGCTTCCCGCAACACCCCCTAGTGCAGCGAATCCACGACCTACTAGCCGGGCTGTGCCACGCTGACACTCGAATCACCTTTCTGTGGCTTCCAAGCCACATGGGAATTGCGGGAAATGAGTTAGCGGATCAAGCTGCAAAAGAGGCGGTATCAATACCACCTCGACCAATGGAGGTACCCGCTAGAGATATTCGCTCTCAGTTACGCCTACGTGTTCTGGCTTTTTGGGAGAGTGGCTAGCTGACCCACTGCCCAGTAAACTGAGAGCGATCAAGGGAACTACTCGCGTGTGGCGGAGCTCCTTCCGGGCCCAGAGAGAGTCCGTCATTTTGTGTAGGCTAAGGATAGGTCATACAAGATCCACCCACTCGTACCTAATGAGAAGGGAAGACCCGGACTTTGTACCTGTGGAGCCATTTTCACCGTGGCCCACATTTTCACCGAGTGTGTGGATCTTGCAGACTTACGAAGAAACCTTGGTTTGCAGATGACACTCAAACTTATATTAGCCGATGACGCGGTGGCTGCTGATCGAGTTATCCGCTTTATAAGTGAGAGTGGGTTAGGGCCAGCAATCTAAATTTCCAGTGAACATTGACTAAACGACTTGTTCGTTTTTGAATGGTAATGTTTTGTTTTTCCGTAAATTTTGTTTATTTTTATAAATTTTTTTTTAATTTAATTTTTTGTTTTTGTTTTATTAATTTTTGGTCTTTTTAAATTTAGATGTCCACTTCAAAATTTTAAATTCAATTCAAAATTTGTATTCATTAATCTGTGTTATGAGGGGCAGATGACCTTGTAGTTCCGCCCCTTAAAACAATAACTGACTGACCTACGTGCTATCCACTCACCCACCGTCGCAAGCTATAACCTCACTTATCCACCACTATTCCCGGCTACCCCCCAATGGCTTTCACTACTGTCCCTTGCTAAGCAAAAATCTTAGTACCGGTATCAAAGAAATGGAATGGACAAAGTATCAGACATGGAAATGCAAACTTCATTTTTATTTGAACATAGGAAGGGAGAATATTTTTATTTGAACATAGGAAGGGAGAATTCATCAATTAGGGAATGAGTGATGATTCTGAAAGATAACTTCTCACATTTGTAAACACAACTTAGTACGTATTATTCACATATTTCACATTAATATACCAATAACTAACTTGCCACACAAACTCAGACGGCTATTGCAACAAATGAAATGTGTTTATAATAAAACTAAGAAGACTGTCGTAAACACCTCTTCAAATCACAATACAAAGAATACTAAACAAAAGAATGCAGGCAAGAAATGAAACCAAAACTTTCATTGAAAGATTTTAAACTTGGCGCTTCTACTTGACCAATAGTGTCATCTTCTATTGGAAATCGGGAGAAGCCTATTGGCTACTCAATTAGATGCCCTGCCCAATCGCGTACGCAGTACATGAAAGCAAAATGGCGGTCATATCGTCTGAATAACAAAATAATACAACAAGAAAAACATTTTTGTCATAAAAGAGAATTTCAGTTGTAATTTTAAAAATTCTTAAGAATTCGTCTATTTCCAAGAATGTTGTGTTTTGACCCTCAATAATTAAGGAGGGGTACTATAAGCAAATTCCAAGAATTGTGTATTTTGGCTCTAGAAAATTAAGGGGTGGGGAGGTCCTATAGCTGAGTAGTGTAAATACGGTATAATTTTTTGTGCTACACCCGCCTATGAATGGTGCACAAGAACTATATTCCCCTTTCGCTCTTGAGTCGTCTTCTTCTTTCCTAGTGTATTTCCCGCATTGGCGGCAGGGTCTGGTTGCTTGGTCTTGTCGAGGGCAACTTCAGGTTTGAGGCAGTATACCAGTAGGTTTTCCCTGATTCTATCCATCCAGAGTTTCTTTAGGCGCCCACAGGGTCGATGCCTTCCTGGATCTTATCGGAGGGCTGTTTTACTACCAAGTTCTCATCACTTCTAGTGACATTCCCATACCAGCAAAGTCGCGGTTCCCTCATTTTGTCTTAAATTGTTGCAACTCCTGTTGGCTTCCTTATGTGTTTAATTCTGACAAGGGTCAAGCCTTGTAATACCCATGGACCATTTTAATTCCATGGAGGACGTGTTCTTGTTTGGTTGAAGCTGGCCAACATTCTGTGCCGTAGAGTGCCACTGGTCTTATCCTGGTCTTCTAAACTTTTCCTTTCAGGTGAATAGGTATTTTCTTATCACACAGTACTCCTGTGACTTGGCGCCATTTCAGCCACGCAGCATTTACTCATGACGGGCGTCGAGAATGGTCTCACCATCTGAAGTGATGAGAGAACCAAGGTACTTGAATTTAGTGATTTTTAGTGAGTTCATGGTCTTCAATGTTAATGGTATCATTGATCTGTATGCCACATTGCAGATATTTGGCTTTTCCTATATTGAGTTTTAAACCATATTTGCCCAGGTGATCTTCCCAACACAGCACGGTTCTCGAGATTTTAACAAGTTTGATCGGCGAGAAATAAATCGGCATATAAGATTGTCCACGGGTTAAGTGTTTCTATGTCGGCTGTTACTGTACCCATGCACAAAATGAACAGAAGGGGAAAAAGTGCAGAACGTTACTCCAATACTGATGGGGGGGAAAGTAGGTAAAACTCCAGCTGGACAGTACTTGTGACGTGGTATATAGACTGTATGTATTGGACATAAGCTTCTGGGACCCTGTGAAGCTGAAGTGATCTCCTTATGAGCTCACGCGGCACTCTGTCAAAAGCCTTTTCGAGATCCAGATGTACAGATTGGTTCTTTTCTCTGTTTTTTTCAGGCCTGCCGCATGGATTGCATCTTTTGTACCAACCCCTTTTAACAAAGCCACATTGGTTTGGAGAGATTTGGATAATCATGTCAAGGCATTATGATGTCCCATTTAAGGATCACCTTTGTTCCGTATTGATGGGGATATGTTAATTAGAAGATGTTTATCCTACAATTTTAACCACAATTGGTCTCCAAGAGACTTATATATTTTAACAAAGAAGTTTCTTCTCGTTTCTCCAAATTTGGCCAACTATGGACCGCATGAAATTCATGGCTTCTTGGCCTCTCTTCTCTTCGCAGATCCTCTTCTTTCTTTCACTTCTCGTCCTTCTCTCCTCCTTGGAAATGATCCTTACAGGTTTCTTGTGTAGTGATTCCTCTTCTGAATGCACTTCTATCATGAATTATATCTGGAGTACGGTAATTCCAACTTCTGCTGCATCCCTCTTGACCTCTTCTACCCAGTTAGAGGTGGCCTTTAATCCCATAATGTATTGGAAGATCCTTTTGGTGTGCCACCCAGTGGTGAGAAGAAACCTAAAATGTTGGTTTAATACTTTATGCTGTAACTAATAAATGAAAA
This sequence comes from Meconema thalassinum, assembly GCA_946902985.2. NCBI lineage: Eukaryota > Metazoa > Arthropoda > Insecta > Orthoptera > Tettigoniidae > Meconema > Meconema thalassinum. The sequence continues at coordinate 120,976,705 of OX336400.1, forward strand.
ATATTATTGTAATGTCAGCGGATTCGGATAAAAGTCGTGCGGATGCGGGTAACATTTTGTTTATAGGGTGGGATGTTTAGAGAAGAAAAGAGGATTCTGAAGAACAAACACATAAGACTTACAATAAAAATTAAACAACGAAAACAATTTCATATCTGATGAGGTAAGTTCAGACAGAATGAAGAGGTTTTGGGAGAGAAGGAAGATAACAGCTAAATTCCCTGTCAATCTGTAGATTACTTAAATGTATTTGGTTTGATATAAGTGCTCCAATGTGGGCGTAAAGTATGTAAATAAATAGGGCATGCTGTCGAATATACCAGGAAATGCAGTACTCCACTATAATTAGGGTAGCTTGCCACGGTGGGTGAGTGGTTATAATGTCGGTCTACCAACCCCAAGCTTGCAGGTTCGCTCCTGGCCGTGGTAAGTGATTTTTCGAAAGGCGACAAAAATCTCGTCACGCATGTCATACGTTGTTGGCATGTTAAAAAGCCCATTTGAATTCAGTGGGCAGAGTTCATAATGACAAAATTTATCTCGGGATTTTCCGCCAACACAAAGTTCCTCCTTTCTCTACTAGAAAGCACTATAGTATCAAGAAGCTAACCTTGACTTTCATAGTGTTCCACGGAATGACAGAATTCTACATGCAAGCTGCTCTCTGGGCGCAAATAACAAAGCTTGCACCTGGCATCCGAGGCCATACGATGTTGTTGTTGTTTATTATTATTATTATTATTATTATTATTATTAGAAAAGGTTGCTTTCTTTGTGTTTCAACCTGCTTACTTTATTTTATGGATGGGTATAATTATTGGTGTTATTTTATTAATAGGATCCAGGCTTTGAACGAGTTTGACCGAGAGAAAACACGCCGTGAAAGTGCCATGAATGCATTGGAGAGCTCAGTTTTTGATGCCCAGAACAAGTTGCAGACACCGGAATACAAAGCCGCTGCAACGGAAGAGGATAAAGAGAAGATCACAAAAATGTGCTCTGAGGTACGATTCATGTTGTTTTTGTTGTTGTTAGTTATATGGGGGTCACTTACTAAGTCATGGCAGCTATTTTATTTTAGACAAATGCGTTGTTATACAAACATTTCATTATTATTTATTTATTTTAATTGTATGGTCTGCATAGGACCAAGGACCACTTTAGTCAGGTTTATGGGTCAGGTCTTTCCTCTTTTTATCCTCCCAATACAGTGGAATCTCGTTAGTACGTTTTTCAAGGGACTGAAAAATTTGGACGTCATATGCGGGAAAACGTACTACTGGAAAACGTCATACTGCATTTACAACGTATAAGAAAGAACGTGGCGTATATATGGACGTCAAATCGCCGACCTTAGTAAGTGATTGTATGCACTACTACAGTCACAACTTAAACATAGGTTATCAGTACTTGCATGGAATAAATAACATAAAAATGAATTACTGTACCTCTACACCACAGTATAATACAGGGTCTTTATTTCTGCTTAGCAAGGACATTCTCGCTCCGCCAGTGACGGCTCAGTTACCGGCGACCGCGCACGCATATGTTTGAAGCACGGGCTTGCTTGAACCACTTCAATAAAGCGCTTTCTAGTTCAGGAAACTGTTCCTCTCGCACACGTTTCCTTTTGCCGCTCACCCCTTCTTCAAATGCACGTTCGATTTCCTTCCTTTTGCTGAGAATCGTGTTCAGTGTAGACGGAGGAATGTTCCACTTTCGCGCTTTATCCAAACGCTTCATGTGAGGATTGCAGTCCATGTCTCGAATGTATTTAATCTTCTCATCATTAGTTATCTGCCGTACTTTCTTCTTATCCATTATGAAACACGCAATAAAATAAGTCATAACTGGACGTGAACACTAAGAACTAGAAGACAATAGTGCGGAACACGAAGACAATAATGCGCCTACATGAGAAATAAACAAAGGGAAGGGGGTGAAGGGCAGCGGGAGAGAGACGCGTCACCTGTGTTGCGTCATAGCTATAGCCACTTCTACACCGTCAAACACAATAAAATCATCTACACTGTCAATAACTATCAGAGAATATGAGGCAATATCGTGTTGTGTTTTCCAGAAGCCGAATTTTATAATGAAATAACAATAAAATACGGTTCACTAACAAATAGTTCAACGGAAATTTGATCGTTGTAAGCGGGAATAGAGAACGTATTAAGGGACTTCAGAAGGAGAGAAAGGGCAGCGGGAGAGAGACACGTCACCTGTGTTGCGTCATAGCTCAAGCCACTTCTACGCCGTCAAATACAATAAAATCATCTACACTGTCAATAACTATCAGAGAATATGAAGCAATATCACGTCGTGTTTTCCAGATGCCAAATTTTATAATAAAATAAGAATAAAATCCGGTTCGCTTACAAATAGTAAAATGGAAATTTGAACGTCGTAAGCGGGAATAGAGAACTTATTAAGGGGATATATCAACATGTATTTTGTAGAATTGGGACTGGGACTTGCTTCATCGTGCTATTTTTACGTATGCAAGTTTTTCTAGTCAACTCGCATCCATACTTACAAAAACTACAAACATAAACAATGCACTGACTGACTTGCATGCACATCCCTTTTCTTCTGGCTTGCATTTCCACACAGTGTATCAATATTTAAAGTACTATATATCCTACTGTAAATGTTGCATGTAAAAACATGTGGATTGCAGTCCTGGAATCCGCGGAAAAAAATAAGTTGCTGTGACTTGGTAAGTGACCCTCTGCAAGTTGCCTATTCGTGGTCAGAGCTCTTGATGGCTAGCCAGGCGTTGCTTCTTGGCACACATTCCCTCCCACCCCGGAATTGTAGCAAAGAATTACAAATCTCCTTAAAAATATTGAGCCCTCTTAACATTGAGACGCCACATTCCTGTGGTAATAGTCTGGAAGGTTTAAAGCTTGGCTTGCATATCTTACCGTCTCTAATACTGTACACAGTATGCCGTAAGTTCTGTCAGTACTTTCAATGCATTTAATTACTAAACTAAACTCTGCAAACCCATTAATATACAGTGTGTATATATATTCTGTAAGAACGCAAATAATGCCACAGAATGAACATACTCTTATTCGAAATGATCACCATGTGCAACAACACAGTGGCGAAGCCACTCGTCAGTAGCTGCACGAATCTTGTCCAGTGGAATATTTTTAACAGCTGACGTGATTGATTTTTTTAACATTTCAATATTGCGGTGCCGTTCTTGGCATGCTATCGCCTCTAGCTTCTACCACAGAGAATAATCCAATGAATTGGGGTTCGGACTTTCACTAGCCCAATCAGCAGCAGCGATGAACTGCGGACAATGGTTTGCCAACCACAGCTGTGTGGTTTTTGCGATATCCCTTCAAACAGCTTCGAATTGTTATGTGATATCACCTTTTCCAACATTGCCTGGTATCCACATTCGCAAAAATGCACCAGCAAATGCTCCCCGCCAGGGAACCGCAGGGTGTTGTTCACGCTGCACACATGGAACTTTCTCCTTGTACGAAAAGCTTTCACAATTTCTCTTCTGCGTACACACCTAGGATGGCCTGATCTGACGTGATCAACAGTTGCACCCGTTCGTTTAAACCATGCTATTGTCTGAAACACAAATCATTCATTGATACCGATAGGTTTAAGTATTCATTAGGGCGGAAATTTTCATTACCAATTCAAAGTGACAGAGGTTTCAGTGTAGAACCAATTTCCTTAACCTGCTTTCCAACACAAAATATCTCCAATACAGTGATACGATTCTCATACACTCCCCACTCCATCTTTCACTGCTGCCTCCTGATAGCATACTGCAAGTCGGTTACTGGCGGAGTCGTGAAGGTGACCTTGTGGATGACGCAGTGTTGCCACACTTCTTCATTCACTATTATCATACTACAACGCATTTAGATTTTACTGACAGAACTTATGGCAGTATTGTGTATATAGGAAAAAACATACAAGGTGTGGAAGTAGACAGGTGCAGACAGAGGGAAAGAGAAAAGGTAAAAATACATAGACAGGGAAGATGTCCACAGCTGGACACACCGCCATCTTTGGGGATGCGCATTCATGCTATCTATTCAATCTTTAGCTCTTTCTCATGTTCCCACGAAGTAGCCGTGCTCGTTAATTTGTGCTCCACGACAACGCAAGTCCAGAGATCATAAGTTGGAATCCCAGCGCTGACAGTGGCTATCCTGTGTGGGAATTTTTTGCCGGGGTTACCCACACTCCCTCCTGGCATATGCCAAGATAGTACAGTTCCGCTACCTTATTTTAATCAAAGAAAAGAGTTTGATTATCAGCCTTTTCAATACAATTTTATAACAAAGTTTATTTACAGGCACATGTTTCGGAGGTCATTCCTCCTTCTACATAGATAAACTTTACATATAAAACATACAAATTTCCACGAAGAAAACATAATTGGAATACATACCGACAAAGAGTAACTAATCCATGCAAGTAAGATGAATAAATTTGACTAATGGACATTTTTAAACCTGTCATTGCGATGAAAAACTAACACTTTAAAACACTTATAAGAACAAATAAAATTTGACTCGTGTCTCTTGTTAAGTCTTTCACTGGTACATATTGTTCATCACGAGTTGCAACCTGGTGCATTCTGTGGTATTTGTGGTGAAAAAATAAACACGTTAAAAACATTTAAAAAACCATTAAAATTACATACAAATACATTAAAGACTGGCATGTCCTCTTATCCTTTCTTGTTCTATGTATCCTGTTGGCTTTAAAGGTCCTCTTTTATTGACATCTGGTTGAGCTTGCTGCGAGTCGTGGACAAATGTGTCCAATTTGGATTGGACAGTTTGTGGCGGTGTTGCGCTTTCCTTGCGTACGTAACTACGGTTCCTTATGTGTGAATAACACTGGAGGCAGAATCTGGTCAAGTTTGAACTGTGTGAGAGGAAAAAAAGAAAATTTTAAGTGGGATTGAAGAGAACTTCATACTATATATTAAGCCTTATGGGCGTAAATGTAGGTTATATAAACTTACATGCTGTTAATGTATTGGCGTCCGAGCTTCTGTAGGGTAAAATTCACGTTCAGAGGATTTTAATGTTCTAAGAAAGAAAAGAGACATTAGTGAGAGTGATGTCTTAATGTATTTGATCTCTAAAATTATTTTTAAGGGGAGATACATTGAATGAGGCTCGCTTACCTTGCCATGTTGAGTATGGTGCAAACGGAACTTGACTGAATAGAATGTGCTGCGGCGATCAGTGAGTGTATCAGCTGTGCACCTGTGACGCGAGAGCGGAGTGGGATAGGAGGGGAAGGGGGTTGGAATGGGGTAGGGTATGGGGAGATGAGCGGACGTGTACATTGGCGGAGGGGAGGTGTGTTTGGGAATCGGGAATTAATTACTGCATTACTGACGCGATCTTCTGAGGGTTTTAGTAGAAACGTAAAGAAAGTGCCTTGAATGTAAAGGATCTGAATCTAAAGTTATCCGTTATTGCACAGAAGTCCGTTAAAGTATCTCATAAAATATTCGTATCTAAGTTTATTTCATTTAAATTGTATGATGGATTAATTTTCTGAGTGCTGTTAATTTCTATTTGTTCCAAAATGTTCATGAAATTGTCTTTCTTTTCTTGATAGAGTATTTTTAAATCTATGTCAATGTTTGTAATTTTATGCCCAGTTTTTACCATATGATTTCCCATCGCCGAAAATTTATTGTATTTTAAATTGTATTTAAACCTTTAAACCCAACAGGATACATAGAACAAGAAAGGATAAGAGGACATGCCAGTCTTTAATGTATTTGTGTGTAATTTTAATAGTTTTTTAAATGTTTTTAAAGTGTTTATTTTTTCACCACGAAGACCACAGAATGCACCAGGTTGCAACTCATGATGAACAATATGTATCAGTGAAAGACTTAACAAGAGACAAGTCAGATTTTATTTGTTCTTATAAGTGTTTTAAAGTGTTAGTTTTTCATCGCAATGACAACAGAAAATATATGGAATGTTACTTATAACAGCAGATGATATGCACCATGGACAGGTTTAAAAATGTCTATTTGTCAAATTTATTCATCTTGCTTGCATGGATTAGTTACTCTGTCGGTATGTATTCTAAGTATGTTTTCTTCATGAAAATTGGTATGTTTTATATGTGAAGTTTTTCTAGGTTAATGAAAGACAAGCTGTAGAAGGAGGAATGACCTTCGAAACATGTAGAGCAGACGCAAGAAAAGCTTGCCGAAAAATGATGCGCAGATCTTCGGCCATGTTCAGGTGTTCGTGAGTGTTCGGTAGTGGCATACAACGCCCCTCCCACTTCCCGGCAGTAGCTGGCTAGCAGCAGTTCTGAACGGATCGTCTGCCCAGGCTTGGCAGGCTGACTGTGACTGGGGTTCAAGTGAGATCTCAGCTGTAGACAGTCTCGGAGCGAGCTGCGTTCTTGAAGAGTTGAGTGAGCAGTGAGCCCGGTAATCAGCATTACAGGAGCCCCACAATGAGCATTAAAATACGCCGATTGAGATATTGGTATCTGCGCATCGTTGAGTTTCGGCAAGCTTTTCTTGGTCTGCTCTACCTGTAAATAAACTTTGTTATAAAATTTGTAGAAAAGGCTGATAATCAAACTCATTTCTTTGATTAATTAAGTCAATACGGACCATTATGGAGGAGAGTAACACTGCGGACCTTATTTTAAGTCCCGGGGCGCCTACCCCTTCCTGTTCCTAGTACAGCTTCACATGCTACTAGTCATCACATCAGTACTGGTTATCAGACAAATTCAGCACACAACTCAACTACATGGGGCTGATGACCAAGTTGTCTCAAGTTCCTTTATTGCATTTATGTATCCAATTTGTATACTAATTTTCCCATAGCCTTTCCCTGTTTACTGAATCAAATGCGTTTTCTATGTCTACAATTACCATTACCACCCTTTTATTATTTATCTTCTTGTAACAGTGAAAAAACAGTTGTGTATTAGAGTACATTATTCTGTCTTGTAACATTTTGTTTTTCTTTCCCCTGTATTTCAATCACTTGAACGATGCCACATTCTTAAGTGGCATAGTTGATGATTTGCTTGTGAAATCTTCAATATGTTTCGCCTGCTTGGTTTCATTTGACATAAGGTTTTGATTAAAAATATTACCTTGGAAAGAGTTTTTTTTAGCTTACCTATCTTCTCTTCAGCTTGCAATGTGGTTGGATGAAGAAGGTTTCGAAGCTGATGCAGATACATTTGAAGCAAAGTTGCTTGCTCTGCAGACGTTGACGAAACCTCTGTTCCGTCGTATCAGAGAACATCAGGAACGACCAGACATGCTCTCTCAACTCAATATGGTCCTAAACGCAAGCACACATTTCCTGGCCAATGCAAAGAACATCAGTGGTGAAGAAACAGAGGGCCTGTTCACACCTGTGGAGTTGGAAACTCTGGAGAAAGTTATTAAGGAGACAAAAGTAAGTGAATAAATTAGTTTCACTGAAACAGCTGTAAAATTTTGGTATGAGATATGTCAACACTGTAATTCTTATTCACTTAACTCCCTTGGTCAACTCTTGTTCTCTTCTGACCCCGACGGTATTAGGGTCTCCGAGGCCTAGGGAGTCTCTTCCTTTCCCGCCTTAATTGGCCCTTGTCTCATCTTTTCTGATACCCTCCTTCTGCGAGGGGTCAGCCTTCTTTTTCTCTTCCTTTTACCTCCTGCCTTGTGCTCTAGGCCCTTAAGGAGGCAGGGTGTATGTAGCCCCACCACTTCTGGTGCACCCTAGATAATGCTACACCCTCAGGGGCTCACGGCTGGTGAGTTCGGGCGTTGGTGACCCCGAGGGATTCCTGAGCTGGGTCCGTTTTCCCCTTTTTGTCCCTTCCCTTTGGGGCGGACCTACTCCTCTCTCCCCTCTCCTCTCCTCTTTTCCTTCTATTTCCTTTTCTCTTTAAGATTCCCGCACTGTTTTTGTTACTCGAATCACCGTGTATCTAAATTCCCTTTTAGCGATTTTTTAAGGCATTTTTGATCTATGTTGCATTTTGTAAGTTTTTTCGATCTAAATTACATCTCGCGATTGTTTTCAACCTCAATTGCATTTTGTAAAGATTGACAATCTAAATTGCTTTTTAGTAAGTCTTTCAATGCAGGTTGCGGGGCCTTTTAGTGAGTATTTTGAATTTCAATTGCATTTTGTAAGTATTTTCAACCAAAACCGCATTTCGCACGAATTTTGAATCTAAATTGCATTTTGTTTGGTGGGCATTTTGCACATATTTTGATTCTCAATTGCATTTTGTGGGTATTTTGAATCTAAATTACATTTGTCAAGAATTTTCAATCTAAATTGCTTTTTGTAAGTATTGTCAATCCACATGAGTCGTTTGAATCTACCGTACATTTTGTAAGCATTTTCAATTTCAATTGCATTTTGTAAGTATTTTGAATTTCAATTGCACTTTGTGAATAATTTGGATTGGAACTGGGATATTTCAATCTGAATTGCATTGTGTATTTTCAATTTCAATTGCATTTTGTAAGTATTTTGAACCTCAATTGCATTTTGTACGTAATTTCGATCTCATTTGCATTTTGTAAGTATTTTGAATTTCAGTTGCATTTTGTAAGTATTTCGGCGCTACTTTGCATTTTGTACCTATTTTGAATCTAGCCTACGTTTTGTGGGTCTTTTTCAATCTATTCTTTTTGTGCAACTTTTCGTTCTAAATTCCCTTTTGTAGGTCCATATTGTGAGTTGTTTCCATGTGAGTTCCTTTTTGTACGTATTTTCCGTCTTCGATAATTTTGTTCTGGTTTCCATTTCATTATCATTTTCGCTATCACCCAGATCATTAGGGGCCGATAACCTCGATGTTAGGCTCCTTAAAACAACAATTATCATCATCTTATTCACTTAACAAAACATTTCTATTTTTTAACACATTTTACATCAACGGTACAAGTTTTGGTCTTTTGGGACCTTCATCACCCTTTTTTGTTTTTCCTCCAAAATTAGCAATCTCCTTCCTAATAATAACATCTATTTGACATTCAAATTCTGAAAAATAAGTTGCTTATAATTTCATTAAAATCCCTTTTAAAAAAATTACCATACTTAAAAAATTCTTTAAACTTTTTTTGGAAAATATTTTTCCTTGTGTTTGGTAAAACTTATATTTTTCTTTGTCAAATAGAAGACCAATTGAAATAAAATTGATGACATTTACCACATACTCCCTCTATCTACTCTAAAGGGCTAAAGGGTCTGGAAAGGTTTCAAATTGTGATTCTTGGAAAGTGCTATCAAACTAAAAAATTTCAAATTTCGAAAACCACTCCAGGCCTAAATGCAGTTCCGGAAACGCATCCTAAAATCGCTTGTATCTTTACTAGTTTTATTTTTTGTTCAAATACAGCCAAATTAACTTATTAACATCAGCTTAATTCTTTCTTTAATGTGTTCATTGGTTCAATACCCACAGAAGTTTATTTGAATTTTTTTGAAAAACCTGCATAACTCACCGGCAAAAAAAAAACACATATTTTTTAATTATTCTCTAATTTATTGCACTGAAATTATTCTTAAGTTATGTAAAAATTATGCATAATTAATTGTTTCTTAAAAATTTGAAAACCACTTCACATACAGAAAAATGCTTCAAATAAAAATTATTCTTATTTTTCTAGATTAAGAAAGAAAAGTGAAAATTTTTTAAATTTTGAGTAAATTATAGTCATTCAAAAATGTTAATCTGAGTTCCAAAATGTATCATTACAGAATTAATCCATTCCTTTGGGTACTGACAAGAACTGAATACTTAAAAACGGGTATTTTCACCCCTCGCACGAATCACCTCTCCTAACCTCTCTGCCATACTTGTGATGATTTGTGAAATGCTTTCTGTGGGATGCGTTCCCACTCCTCATGCAGCATCACCTGATGTTGCTGGAGAGTCTCAGGAACACATTGCCGAACATTTCTGGCCAACAGATCCCAAACATGTTCAATTGGATTGAGGTCGGGGCTCCTAGCTGGCCAACCCAGTGCGTAGATTCCAACCACATGCAGGTACTGCTGGACGCATCGGGCAGTGTGTGCTCGTGCGTTGTCGTGCATCTGGCAAAATTCATCCCCGACAAATGGAGCAAATGGTACAACATGATTTTCAAGGACTTCCATGATGTACCAGTCAGCTGTGAGAGTCCCATTCTCAATTAGGTAAAGTTCAGTCCTGGCATCCACACTGACCCCGGTCCAGGACATGACAGAACTCCCGTTCAATGCAGTCCTGGAGGAAAATGTTACAAGAGAAAACCTTTCTCCAACCCTCCACCAAACTTCTCTTCAGTCAGGCGATCTGAGACCGAATCTCTTCTCGTCTGTGAAGAGAACGGCTTGCCATTGCTGTTGTTTTTTTTTATGTTAAAAATCAAGTGTTATGTTTTTTTTTTTTTTTTGTTTTTTTTTTTTGCCGGTGAGTGTATAAGGGCTTAAGTGAAACTCTGCATTGACTCACACTAGTGCTCATAGTGGTAGAAAAGGCAAACTGCTTTTCTAATAGACCGGATATGGTAGAGTTTCCGCTGAACATTCGTCAGTCTACCATGTGTCATCATGCCTGCACCTGGTAATAAACGTTTAGTGTCCTATACGTTTGGAAATGTGCAGATAACAAGGAAAATTAATTACAAATTCACCAAAAATAAGGAATAGTGTTCATGGAAGGGCTAGTCTATGATATTAGAGGATGTTCTCAACATCGAGTTGCTTGCCTGAACTGTGGTTTTTTCTCATCCATCCTCAATACCTGTTGTTTTCCTGTTGCATGATAGTTTTTACGTGATGTATTTTGGTTAATTTTTAAGTTTGTATGCACATTTGCTTATATGTGAAAACAAGTAGAGGAAAATATTCATCATTACCAGGGCCCAGATTTTGATAACAAGTCATCTTTTAATTGGTTCACCACAGACATAAAATTGAGGAATCTGGATCATAGTTCCCACAATATAGAAATATTAATTTATTTTTTGATAATTTCTTGTCATTTCTTAGTTTTTGGACATTTTCTGAAACTATATATCATTAATTGGTCATTTTTTGGAATTTATTAAGGCCCGTTCTTACAATCTCCGGTTAAATCTTTACTGGCACTTTCACGGCAAGTTTACTAGAACTTGATTTTTACAATACCCGGTTAGCGATAAACTGACAGTAAAACACCGTATTTGCTCGCGTATATCTCGCCCCCGCGTATAACTCGCACCCCATTTTTTTAGTTGAAATTTCAGGGGAAAAAAGTACTCGCATATTTCTCGCATTCATTTTTGACGCCGTCATATAAATGACCGTAATAACCTTGAGGTATAAACACGTTAGATTTAGCGCGCCACAAGTCGTCATTGAAATAGACTTTATAAGCTCGTTAAGGATGATTCAAGGCAGAAAAGGAACTCCAGCATTTATATTGGATACGATCGATCATCTTCCATATCGATTCCTCGCTACATGTACGAGCGAGCTCGATGTTACCCGACCGCGGCTGAAGACACAATGTAGGCCTAAAGCTGCTAACAGTCACGCCGGCGTCGCATCGCATGCTTGCGCGAGGTCTGTCAAGAGTTTGTACGTTCGTAGCGGCACTACAGTATAGCGTCAGTTTACGCAAGTTTGCATCAGTTCGTGTGTTATGGTTATGCGACATTAAGACCCTATGAAAAAGACGTCATGAGCTCGTTAAGGATGATTCAAGGCAGAATTTAGAGCGCAGACGCGTAGTGATCGATACGATCGATATCTTCCATATCGATTCCTCGCTACATGCCCGAGCGAGCTCGAACTTAGCCGAGCGCGGCTGAAGCGAGCTAACACCCACGCGGCGCCGCTTTACATGCTTGCACACGGCCGAGCTCTGAAGCAACTCAATACGTAAAGACGAAATCATTGAGATTCGAGAAGACTGATCTGCGTTTCTCTGCGATGTAACAGTAGGCCTACTTGCACAATCTTCGAAACATACGAGCTTGTTGGCGCAAGTGGTATAGCACAGATTTCCTTATCTTCAAAGCCCAAACAATACAAGAGGAATACGGAAATTCCCCGCGTATATCTCGCACCGACAAATTTCACTCGTATTTTCGGCTCTCGTATATCTCGCCTCCGCGTATATCTCGCACCCCATTTTTTTAGTTGAAATTTCAGGAAAAAAAGTGCGAGATATACGCGAGCAAATACGGTAAGCCTTAACCGGCAGTGAACTTTACCGGAGGATTTTCCTCCCTTAAACTGCTTTACTGCCAGATTTTCTATTATAATCTCAACACCAGCTGATTACATAAATCGTCAATATGCCTAGAATTATCAGTAATTTCATGGGTTTCGTAAATGCTGATGCTGTTCAAAGGAGACGAAAAGTATACCGTATAAGAATCGAAGTGATTATTACGAGGAGTTAGATGATCAAGACTTTTTTAGACGATTCCGTTTGACAAAGCTTTTCCTCTTGAGGCCTTTATTTGTCTCATTTGGTGATAATTGTCCTTCCATATCTAATATTTCTCTTTATAATCGTAACGTAACAAACTGATTGCGCCAAGAACTCAGATAAAGATAAAGGAATATAAAATACATATTTATTATTTACTCCCTGACGCAGATCCACTCATGCCAACTATTGAGAGGTATCAAGAAATCTGTAAATCGAACCAGAAATGTGGACCAACTGTTGAAAATTATGTGCAGATCTGCTAACCTACCGTAAACATTAACCGGAATATGGTAAGAAGGATCGAATGTTTACTAGGACTTTACTCCGACAGTAAAGCCAACTGTCAGTTAGAGTTTACTGTCACTTTACTGGATATTGTAAGAACGGGCCTAAGACTAATTTTCTCATATTTTTAAGGGTTTTGATGATTTTTTTTCTTTTTTGTATAATATTCAATACAGTTAAACTCTCAATTTAGCAGACTGATGAGTGTGTTAAATCACAGAATTTAGAAATTACAACTTCTAACTCTAAATATTTTAAATATTTCTTTAAATACTACATGGTTCATCTTAAAAATTCATCGGCCCGCGCTTTAAAATGCGCATCCTCAATTGCACAGCTCTTGAGCAATAAAAGTATAAACGTTGTACTAATAAGTAATTGATTTGTGAATTATCGAACGGTTGTATTGCCACTGAACGATCGTTTAGATGTGCTCTATTTCAACAATGGCTGCATGTTCTTGCTTCCACGATTGTGGCCGATAAAACGATGTTGTTGGGAAAATTATTTCGTAGTTTCATTTGGTTAGGTTAATAAACAGGAATGTTCTATGCAGTTTTATTTATTCCCTTTGCATTAAGTTTATTTATATATTAGTTTATATCGTGCGGGCCACTAATTAACAAGGTTTCACTGTACTAATTAGTATTTACTATAAGTTTTAAATTTAACAATTCTAGCCTGACTCTTAAGTGATTGAATATAGAACGGGTAGGTGAATTCTGCTATTTGGGAAGTATGGGTAACCAAGATGGGGGTGCTCTTAGAGATGTGATGTGTCTTATAAAGCAAAAGGAGTGTTTGCACAGTTGCATCACATTTGGAGATCCACCCATATCCGCATTAAAACGAAGCTTAGAATCTTCAATTCAAATGTTAAATCTGTATTATTGTATGGGAGCGAGACCTGGAAAGTTACCAAAGACATTACCGTTGCTTGAGGTACATAATGAGAATATGGTGGCCAAAGATCATCTCAAATAAAGACCTTTGGGAGACCAAAGCCAGAGTCCTGTACAGCAACAGATAGATGAAAGTGGAAGTGGATCGGCCACACCCTGAGAAGACCTCAAGAAAGCACAGCAAGGCAGCCATTGAATTGGAATCCGCAAGGTAGTCGTAGACCAGGCAGACCAGATATCACATGGAAGAGAACCGGAGCCAACAAAACATGGAGAGAGGTAAAAGTACTGGCAGGGGTTAGAAGACGCTGGGGAAATTTCGTCGAGGCCCTATGTTCCACCTAGGAATTAAAGGAATTAACGTATTTACTCGGCTATAGGACCCCCTTGCCAAAACCCCTTAATTTTCGAGAGCCAAAATAAAAAATTCTTGGAAATCGCTTATAGTATCCCTCGTTAATATTGAGTCAAAATACAACATTCTTGGAAATTGACAAATTCTTAACAAAATTTATAATGACTACTTAAAATCCATTCTCTTTTATGACAAAAATATTTTTCTTGTTACGATATATTAGTTTTTCAGACGATATGACCGCCATTTTGCGTACCGCGTATACGATTGGGCAGGATATCTAATTGTGTAGCCAATAGGCTTCACCCGATATCCAATAGAATTGGCAGAGTAGAAGCTCCATCGGCCAATGCAAGTTATGGCTTCATATCTTGCCTGCATTCTTATGTTTAGTATTATTTATATTGTGATTCGATTGTGTTTAAGACAGTCTCCTTAGTTTTATTTTAAACACATTTAATTTTTGGCAATAACCGTCGGCGTTTGTGTGAAACGTTATTGGTATATTAATGTGAAATATGTGAATAATACGTGCTCGGTTGTGTTTACGAATGTTAATGATATGTGTTCTTTCAGCATCATCACTTCACTAATTGATGCATTCTCCCTCCCTGTGTTCAAATAAAAATAAAGTTTGCATTTCCATGTCTGATACTTTGTTCATTCCATTCTATTTCTTTGATATTGAGATTTTTGCTTAGCAAGGGATTGTAGTGAAGGTCTTCGGGGGGTAGCCGAGGGCTTACTGTATTATTGAAACTTAAAGTGAAGATGAATACAGAAATATGAGAATCTTCACAACACATTGTCGGTCTGAAGACTAAAGTAACTTTGTTCAGTCCTTACTTGGAAACGTCCACATTCCTGGAGACACATATGTGCTTGCAACTAATCTGGGAGCGATGTTAAAAGCGAGGGTAGCAGGACAGATATAACAGTAGGCCCAGTAATGCCAGTCTGATTTAGAACCTCAGTGCAACCATACGTGTGTTGAGTAAATTAGTGTTATCGGCTGCAATTGTTATTTTGAGTATATTTAAATGCTGGAGTCTTCAGCCATCTAAAGCTGCTCATTTCAATTTTTAGGACATCAAAAACCGGGCCCTGCTCATTGCTTTCTTTCTATGTCAGAAAGGTAGATTATAATATGTTCTTTTGTCTAGGACTGGAAAACAAAAATGGAGCAAGAACAAAAGGCTCAGAAACTCTCTGAAAATCCCAAGTTAACTGTCAAATCTATTTTGGAGAAGACTGCTCAGTTAGACAGAGAGGTAAGTTTTTTAACAGCTTATTCATGAAAGCTTAGACAAAACATAGTTTTGCCCATGGATGTTCTGTTGCTCCACATTTCATCTGTCCGCCTCGTTGCGTAGTGGCTAGCACTTTTGGCTGTCACCGCATAGGCGCGGGTTCGATTCCTGGCTCTGCCAAGAAATTTAATTCTGGACTGAGGGCTAGAACAAAGGGGTACACTCAGCCTCACGAGGCAAAACTGAGAAGAGGCGGGTTCGATTCCCACCTCTGCCATCCTGGAAGTGGTTTTCCATAGTTTCCCACTTCTACTCCAGACGAAATGCCGGGATGATTCCTAAATTAAGGCTACGGCCGCCTTGTTCCCAATCCTCATCTGCATTACAAATACACTAACACATTACACACACTCACTCACACACACACACACACATACACACACCCAAGGACACGGGGATACATGACCACGATGTCTCAATGCCCCTAAATGAATCTATTATTATTATACTCGGAGAACATTATCTGGCAAATATATGGTAACTGTACAGATTATAAGAAATCAGAGCATAATCACCACCTTTGAAAAACTATTTTCACTATTTTAGTATTTGAATGGTTCATTATGGTTCCGTATTGATGCAACAATTAGTATTAATATTTTGCAAAAGTTCCGCCTAATCAATACCTTTATTGTACTAAATATAAATGATCACTTAGTCAAGGCAAGCAGGTGGTCGGATAGCTTAACACTCATAAAATATTCCCTTCAAAAAAACCTATTATGGTGCACCATAATGAAATGGGAAAGATGTTTATCCAAAGAAACATAAGGAAATAAAATACATAAATAAAAAAAAATTAAAGAAGGAAAGAAAGGAAGAAAGAAATGTAGTTGAAATTTGGAGAGAAAAAATAAAATAAAATATATATATATAAATATATTATTTCAAATGTGCTATTGTCGTCCACATACTCTACTTCAGAAGAGTTGGGATCACTTTAAGTATGCACAATTTCTGTGATCAACAAGAAAGGGTCAAATTTTAGAGTGTGTTCACACTATATATTTATATATATATATATATATATATATATATTTTTTTTTTTTCTCTCCAAATTTCAACTACTGTATTTCTTTCTTCCTTTCTTTCCTTCTTTCATTCTTTTATTTTTATTTTATTTATGTATTTCATTTCCTTATGTTTCTTTGGATAAACATCTTTCCCATTTCATTATGGTGCACCATAATAGGTTTTTTTGAAGGGAATATTTTATGAGTGTTAAGCTATCCGACCACCTGTTTGCCTTGACTTTTTATCTACACAGGCTGATGAAGGGGCCAAAACAATTAGGCCCCGAAACATGTACCAATGACCACTAAGTGATCATTTATATTTAGTACAATAAAGGTATTGATTAGGCGGAACTTTTGCAAAATATTAATACTATTTTCACTATGCCATGAATTTTCGAACTAAGCTGGTTGTCGCAATGATGACTGTATTTTCCATTCACTTGTATAAATTGGTGTCAACATCAAGTTCTGTCAACTCCTGCAGTAGGCGGCTTCGGTGGCGTAGTTGGTAGCATGCTGAGCTTCTATGCCCAAGCGCGGGTTCAAATCCGGCCGAAGTCGTCGGATTTTTTAAGAGCGTTAAAAATCCCTCGGTATGCCTTCCTTCGGAGGGGAAGTAAAGCCGGTGGTCCCATGTCATAGATTTATGGCATGATAAAGAACCTTCCACTAATTACACCTGTGTGAAGCTAAATTGTATAGGTTAAGAATGTAAAAAAACGCTCTTAGGTTCCTACGTTCGTTGCCAAGAGCCGACTGTGGTGGTGTCTGGTAGCTAAGTTCTGAATTAGTAGTCGTTGATGGTGGCGTTTGGCGGCAAAAGTAGAAACTATTTGAAAAATTAAAAAGTCTGCAGTCCTTACTTGAATTAAAAAACAGATAACACACACTAATACAGTCATCACAATTAACTCCGGTTATCAAACAGATTCTACACACACCCAAAGTACACGGGGCTACATGACCGCGTTGTCGCAGCCCCTAAACTTAAGAACCAACCAAGCCCTGCAGTAGACTCCTTGGTAAAATGCCAGTGCTTGATATGACAATTGGTGTGTTCTTCACCTTTGCAATCGGCCATTGCTTCCTGATAGGCTCCACTAGGTCTTTATAAGATGTCTGTTAGAAAAGTATCCAACCTTTTTTGCAAAAACCTGATGGATTAGAATCGAGCGCGACGAGAGCACTACACACTGCCAGCAACAGACACTATCGACAGGCAGGGAAAAAATTCACGCATGCGCACAAACGTTTAAGGTCGGCTCATGCAAGCTCGCTTGATTGAAATCCATCAGGTTTTCGCCCCCAAAAAAAGTCTGATACTTTTCTAACAGACCTTGTATTTGGAGATCTTTACGTCGTGCTTTGCTTTTAAGTTGTTGGGTATTATTATTATTCCCTTCGATATGCTCAAAATTATAACTGAACTACTATACAGTGCTGTTAGTAAGAAATTAACTATGGTAATTGTCTTGTTCTAGGTGAAATACTTAGTCAATAAAGCAAAAATATGGAAGCCCAAGAAGTCCAAAGAAACTAAAGAAAAAGGTGAGAGAAATAAACTTATTTGGTGTCTTATAAGCCAGGAAGTCTTTTAACTACATAAATTAAAGCCAGGTCCAAATGTACCTTGTATTAAATTGGTGGGTTATTAGAGCATGCGGTGTTGTCTGCTGTATGATTTTTGGTAGCTTAATCTTAAATATCTTAAAATTTTATCCAACAGAAGTTTTGCACTGGTATATTAGCTCAATATCCTAACTGCATATTGCTGCTGTATTTTCAGCAGCCAAGGCACTTTTCTACCACTGGAAAGTGAAAGAGAAGGTGGACAAATACGACTGCAAAGCATTCAGGGCTGTGTTCACTATGTAATGTTTTCTATAGCCCTCACTGTTGCGTGACAAATATACAGTTTTCTACTAAGATATGTTGTTTTAATGGGCGCCAAGACCTCAACGCTATGTTGAAATCTAAATTTGTATTTAACAACACCTAGCTCTGGTAGAACACCTTCAAGAATCTTTACTCTCAGATCGTGGTATGATTGGATCATTAACCCAACAAACAATTGTATCAGGAGAAGGAATTGGTCTATATCTAATGCTACCTACTGAAAACAAAGATTGCATGGTTAAAAGAAATTAATTTATTGTATAAAAAACAAGTATAGCAAAATTAATAATAATAATAATAAGTTTGAATTTAAATTGGAGCGTTGCGATTTAAATATTACCGCTAGAAAATTACGTGAAAACGGAGTCGGATAAATTACTGATTTTACTCTTATTCCCAAGCTATGAATTACTGAATATGAAACAAAGAAAGACGAGAGATTGCGTAGCTATGTGTCATTCGCGCTTACCACTGGAAATTGCCGTAGCATTTCCCTCGTACTGGATGTTGAAGTGAGCTTCCCATAGCCTCCTGGACGTCGTCATCTTCTTCGTTGTTGATGGTATATTTGTAGATATGAAGATTTATGGTCCGTACATCGGAACCAACACGTACAACCACCACGGTTAAGTTTCACAGAGATAGTCGCTAACTCCACTGAACATCGGAGCCACTCACTCGTGCAACCATACTGGTTAAATTTTATAACGATAGTCCTCGTTTCCACGGCGTGCCAACCATATATGCACCCGCCGCATCCCCACTCTTCAGCCGACTTCTTCACGCTCGCCCTCCACTGATTGGCTGACCCCTCACGCGCTACTCCCCTCTTCTGGCTCATTACACTCGGCGGGAGGGTGAAGTCGTTTGCCTGTAGCTGAATTTCCAGTGACTCATCTCTCTCAACAAACTCTAACTGACGAAACTCTGTAAAATTCCGTAATCACATAATTTTCTATGATATTGTCGTTTGTAATAATTTGCTTGATAGTGTATTCTAAGACATAGAAAACCTATCTGTATGCTTATAATTTTATAAAATGCTCCGAAAAATACCTTAATAATAATTATAATAAATTAATAATAATAAAAAATTAACATGAAAAATTCTCTTGGCTGAACAATTTGCCGCGTAAATAAATATAGAATGGCTTCCTACTGACTTATGCCAGTGGCATAAAAACCCCTCGAAAAACACGTTACATATTTAGTTCCGTCAAAATTTTAACAAACCATTAAAGCCTCTTAATCGCTTTGAGTCTTCTCCCACTCGCATCATATGACCATATCATTTTAGTTTACTGATCTCAGTGTTGTCTTGTAACTTCGAAAATCCTGTCTTTTCTTCCCCCCCTTAATTGTTTCTGATATTTGTCTCTGTGAGTCTTACCAATAATTATACCTCTAAGGACCTTCATCTCTGCTGCCTGGATTCTACTTTCATCCCGTTTGGTTGTTGTCCACATGTTAATTGTTAATTAAATTTTGTTCAGAATACTGATAATGAATGTCTTCTTTTCTCTTTACAAAGTAGTAACCCTGGCTGAGAGCTTTGTGTTGATTACAAATGTTACAAAATGTTACATATAGGTTTTTTTTCTCTTTTCAGAATCCTCCAAGAATGAGACGGAGGAAACATTGGAGACTGTGGGTGAAGAGCAGACTCCAACTCAAAAGGCTGAGGAAGAGACACCAGAGGAGCAGCCGAGTGAAACTCCTCCAATAGAGAAGAAAGAGGACATCCGGCCGGGCTCGGGAGACTCTGCACCGGAGCTCGCCGAGAGTGTTGCACACATGGAAGGTAATTCATTTGAGCTCCCAACTTGCTAGATCGCAAATATAAATGAAAATATACACTCGTGACACAACAATTATCTGTTATGAAATTACCGTATTTACTCGAATACGACCCGCCCCCGAATAAGACCCGCACCCTGATTTTGAAGAACAAAATTTAAAAAAAAGAATTTTTACTGAAAATTATTTACTATCTTAACTAAATAAACAGAATTGCATTTATCCAAAATAGTTTCCAACAGTTTTGAAGTCGTCCTAAAATAACACACATCAAACGATCAAATAAAAGTACACAAACACTTCATTCATCGTCATCAGAAGTACCAACTTCGGAACTTTTATCACCATCACTTTCCCACTAAATGTCGTCATCACAGCCATCCATAGCATTCGAAATACTACATTTCTTGAAGCTCTTCCGTATGAGATCTCCAGAGATTAGATTCCATGCCGTCAAAATCCACGAACACAGCAGCTGAACTTTCGGGCGCTGAATACGACCAGTTGGAGTCGGTGCGTGCTTATCGGCCTCCATCCGCTCCGTATACAGCTGTTTCAAGGCTGCTTTGAACGGGCGGTTCACGCAGCATAGACGTCGTCCCGCCCAATCACGAATACATGACTCGTCAATATCATATTTCCTGCCGGGCACAATTTCCAATAACTTCAGCTTCCCTCACAACTTTCAATTTCTCACTCACAGTAAATGACCGCAAGAGTTTCGTAGCATTCATGTTTACACTCGGAGAACGTGCGTGTGACTAGGACGCCGCGTGCTTACGGTAAAACAAAGTTATAGCCGGAAGAAGGCTAGCACCATCTAGCGGATACTCGCAACACCCGATATCGCGCGCGGCGGGCAATTTATATCTTTCAAATTTGGATGACTCGAATAAGACCCGCACCCCAATTTTTCACGTCCGAATTTGTTTAAAAATGTGTGGGTGGTATTAGAGTATATACGGTAAGTTAGTAAGGGAATAGAAGAGAAAGTGCAACTTACTGGGTCAAGTACATGACACACAACAAAGTAGAGCAAGACATAGCAAATAAAAAGGGATATTTTGATTAATAAGGTGGAACATGGAACTGTCAAAAGAACTGATAAGTTCAAATATCTTGGAGAATGGATACAACCCAATGGACTGGATGAAGAGGCAAACAAGGCAAGAGCAAGAAAATTGGACTTGGCCTATAGATGAACTCAGAACAGGTATAACAAACTAGCGATATCATACAAAGCAAAACTGACATTACAGTACAGTGGTAAAGCCAGAGGGTCTGTATGCCTCAGTGTCTAACCCTGAACAAAATATGGGAGTTGAAGGAACTTGAGATAAAGGAAAGGAGGATCCTGAGGAAAATTCTCGGACCGTGGAAAAAAAGGAAAAATTAAGATCTGTATATGCAGACCGAAACCATTGTGGTCACAATGCGTAAAAGAAGGCTAAAATTTTACGGGCATTTGATGAGAATGGACGGGAACCGGCTGAGGAAGAAAATTTTAAAATACATCACGGGGTTGAAAGCTACTACAAAAATGGGTAGAAGAGGTCAAAAGCGACACCATTGAAGTTGGACTAACTGCACTTGTCATTCACGATAGGAAAACGTTTCGAAGCCAAGTTGACAATATCAAGACATTCAAAGAAAAACCACCACAACACAGGCCAAATTTGGTAATAACAGAGGAGCTGAGAAAGATTAGAAGTGAAAGAATGAAGAGGTTTTGGGAAGAAGAGCAGAAAAAATTGACCAGAAAGCCTAGGTTCCATGCGGTCCACAGTTGGCCAAAGTCGGAAACAAAAGACAAAACAATAAGAAAAGGAGACGGCACGAAACTTTGATTAAAGAGGAAACTGCATGAAACTTATCTTTGTAGTAAAATTCTCATGCAAAGAAAGTAAAGAAAGAATCAATCCATCTATGAACAGGAAAAGAGGATAGTAACATAGACAAAGGACTGATGGATTGATAGCATAAATGCCCACCTTTGAAGACAGCAGTGTGCCTGGCTGTGGCGAATACCCTTTTCCCTCTGCCTGCAACTGCCTGTCATTTGTGTTATCCTTTGTCCATGTTTATATCCTCCTTTCCTATCGATCGATCGATCGATCGTGTGTGTATGGTGACTGTGTCTATCTGTGGAGATTGTTCTTGTCCTTATTTTATGTTCGTTTGTTCCTCTTTGTCTGTTGTGTTGGAGTTTATTCCATGTTTATTGTTTTTCTCGTAATTTTTTAAATTTTAGGTGGTTTTTAAATAGAGCTTGTCCCTTGCGTTTGTTTCCTAGCCTCAAGCTATTCTCTTCAGATACTCTAATGATATGCAGGTGTTGAATTTCTTCACTTCCTTCTGAATTACCAATTTATTATTTCTTTTCTATATTTTACATAATTATGCATTGTCCTTCTACATCCTTCAATTTATTTATTTTTTTATGTCCTGCCGTAAAAAGACTTAACCTTCCTTCTCCTTTTTTTTAAGGCAATTCCCGGCCTGTATTAGTGGAAGAGCGCAATCCCAGTGTTTCGGAGGGTGAAACTTCATGGCTTGCCTCTGCTGTTATTGTTTGTGTCATGCATCTCCTGTTCATCTTGACATCTGCTTAACATCTGTTGTGTTTCCACATGTAGGTTGCTTGCACTTAGTGGTGGTGGTGGTGGTGGTGGTGGTGGTGGTGGTAAAAGTTATCTTTGGTTACTCTCTTATAACCTGTTTAAATTGCTTTTCTATTGATGAATGTTTGAAGATAGAGAAATAGAAAATCTGAAGAAATTAAATAAAATGACATGATGCCAGTTTTGGTACAGTTTGATTGTAGTTATCATGGCTATCTGTGTTTTTCCACTAGGATATCATTAAGACAGTCTTCAGAGAAGAAATGCTGTCTTCACCCATGTAATAGCCCCCTCCAAATGTTTCAACTAAGAAAAATCTATTGTGCAACTGCATATGAAAAGTTATTACTAGTTACCTGCTTCTGGTTTAGGAGGACTGACAAATCTTTGGATTGGTTTATCATATTTTGGCAGGTTTTAACTTAAAACTTAATGAGAAGGTTGAAGACAAATACCATCATATGAAATCCAGGTATACTGCAATTAATATCTGATGGTGCAATCCTGCACGTACCCACGAGCAAGAAGTGTAAAGAAGAAGGAAGTTAGTGTAGGGGATCACGGCTGTTGTGCTCCTGGGAGATGCTCTAACTTGCAATACAGTTACTGTTACAGTAAGGACTGATGTGAACATTTCCATACAGAGTCAACACACAATAATTCCAATTACTGGAATATGTGACAAAATAACCTGTAATTAATTACCGGTACATGTGTTTAACCCTCTTAGTACCAAGCCATTTCCTGAAATACTTGCCAAGAATGGTCATGCAGACAATTCGAAAAAAAATAATCATAAATACCACATTACCAACAATAGAATTATTATTTTTGCTTTCCATTATAACCAATACCTCAGTCTTTCACACATTACATTCATAAAAGTAAATCATCATGATCATCTTAAACAGCTCCAGTCACCCGGGTGCTGTGAATGAGTCCTCTCCATTTCTTTCTATCCATGAATAGTTGGTCTTCATGGGCGCTCTCCCAATCCAGCCCTTTGTCTGCCAAGTCACCCTTAATCTGGTCTATCCATTTCCTTTTAGGTCTTCCAACACATCTTCTCCTTTGATGTTCAGATTGTTCATAAAAGTAAATACGGCATCTAAACCTTTTTAATTGAGGTTATTCTGATAATTGTTCAATTTTTTTTTTTTTTTTTTAGCCTAAATTAAGGACACCTAAGAGTCATATTCGAAGACACACTGTTTCCAGCTGTAGAAAGTATTTAGATACATCTATAGGCAGAAAACTTCAACAAGAAGAAAACAACTGCACAGGAGTTTTTGCGGGAATGCGCGTGATTGGGGGAGCGCAAAGGGAGGGCGTGAATACAAACTCAAACCTATCGCATAACTGACTTCAAAGGAAAATAGTAAACACCACACAGGCAAGCTTGCAACCTCACGTTTCCAACAGTATGAAATAATCACGGACATATGCCTACAGAAATCTACAAATATAAGATAAAAAGCGCGCCGATTGAATCGGCTTTGGCACTTTTGGCGCGACCAGCGAGAGCCGATCTGATCAACGCATGGCACTGAGAGGGTTAAGATGCAACCTGAAATAAATTACATATACTCGTAATTAAGATATAATCACATGTAATTTATTTCAGGTTACTTTTTCACGTATTATTATTTTGTGTTGACCGACTGAAAGTTAAGATATCAATTGTTAATAAGGCAACACTGAAAAATGGCTTCAAAGCTATCTGTACCAACGAGCAAAGTGAACATTCCTCCCCTCTCGCTCCCGCTGCAGCACATAGACTCGCTCGCCGGCATACAAAACTCTTCCATACACGTGTGCCATCAGGTAATAATTGCAGTATATATCAGTAGGCTTTTCTGGCATATTTTCTAGGTTGTAACTTCCAAGTTCTATTTTTCTAATATACAAACTTACCAAAAACAACTATTAGCTATTTATGTGTAAGTGTCTACAGTCCAAAAATAGTGCCAACTCAACATTCAAAACTCCTGTCTTTTTCATACACACACACATTACTTATAATTTTAAATGTTTGAAATTCAAGTGTTGACAGGGCTAATGCAGGGGTAAATGCTGTGACTATGAAGCAACTAGTCTAAATGCAAAACTTGCTAACAAGGGGAGGATACGATGCATGGGTCACAGATTCGAACCATCTTTTAGTACAGGCGTATATCAGGTGCTAGTAGTAAGGTGCGCTTCTCTGCAGTTTCCGAGAAATTAATTGCAATTGCAGAGCAGTGTCCATGTGCGTTGTACTCTAGCAAGAAGCCAACGAGCGCGTGGTGCAGTGGTAAGAGCCCTGCTTTGTGTATGCACTTTCCTTTGAAAAAATTTCAAAAATTTTCAGTTCTGATAACTGACTGCATGTAGGTTTATTTTTATTTTTAATATTTCATTAGCTTCATTGAAAAATAATAAATTACTATCATGAAATATCTACTTATAGGTGAATAAAAAGCAAATATAATAACTATTCATGTAGCATAGTAAATTTAAAATTAAAATGAAATTTAACATTCTTAAAAAAATACTTGAGTGTACTGTAACTTTTATTAATTATTATTAAATTAATTATGGAATAGCAATACCAGGATTAAATGGATCACAGAAAATGATATTAAACTCCAAATAACACTCGACGAGCTGAAGAATAAAACTGATAGAATCAAAATTTTACAAGACTCACTAGACTGCCAACCAAAATATTTTGGAACCCATTACTGATATCACACTGACATTTTGTATGGTGATAAAGGGCACTACTAGAAGTTAATCTATGTAACCTTCAAAAACGTGTTAAGTACAGAATGAACATGGCGGCCATGCGAAGTTGAAACATTTAAATAGACTTTTCTTGCGATTTAACCATCTGAATGCAGTGAAACTTGGTACAG
Organism: Meconema thalassinum; assembly: GCA_946902985.2. Lineage (NCBI taxonomy): Eukaryota > Metazoa > Arthropoda > Insecta > Orthoptera > Tettigoniidae > Meconema > Meconema thalassinum. The sequence goes on from OX336400.1 coordinate 121,002,261, forward strand.
GAAATGTTTATGCACTGGCATCTAATTTAGTTCAATCGTTTACATAACCTCAAGAACTCTATGGCCTACATACGGTATATAAAAATTCAACATGGCGACCATCCAAAATATTTAGACAGCTCTCAATATCTACGAATCTATTGCAGCCACTCCTTTTCACGTAAACAGCACAAGACTTTCTGGAATGTCAATACTACTTACCGTATTTACTAGAATACGACCCGCCCCCGAATAAGACCCGCACCCTGATTTTGAAGAACAAAATTTAAAAAAAACAAAACTCAAAATTATTTACTATCTTAACTAAATAAACAGAATAGCATTTATCCAAAATAGTTCCCAACAGTTTAGAAGTCGTCCTAAAATAACACACATCAAACTATTAAAAATACAAATAAAAGTACACAAACACTTCATTCATCATCATCAGAAGTACTAACTTCGGAACTTTTATCACCATCACTTTCCCACTAAATGTCGTCATCACTGCCATCCATAGCATTCGAAATACATTTCTTGAAGCTCTTCCGTATGAGATCTCCAGAGATACGATTCCATGCCGTCAAAATCCACGAACACAGCAGCTGAACTTTCGGGCGCTGAATACGACCAGTTGGAGTCGGTGTGTGCTTATCGGCCGCCATCCGCTCCGTATACAGCTGTTTCAAGGCTGCTTTGAACGGGCGGTTCACGCAGACATCCAGTTGTTGTAACATAGACGTCATCCCACTCAATCACGAATACATGACTCGTCAATATATTTCCTACCGGGCACGATTTCCAATAACTTCAGCTTCCCTCACAACTTTCAATTTCTCACTCACAGTAAATGACCGCAAAAGTTTCATAGCATTCATGTTTACACTCGGAGAACGTGCGCGTGACTGTATGACGCCGCGTGCTTACGGTAAAACAAAGTTATAGCCGGAAGAAGGCTATTACCATCTAGCGGATACTCGCAACACCCGATATCGCGCGCGACGGGCAATTTAGATCTTTAAAATTTGGATGACTCAAATAAGACCCGCAATTTTTCACGTCCGAATTTGTTTTAAAATGTGCGGGTGGTATTCGAGTATATACGGTAATCGCAAAGATCTGTACTCGCTAAAGGGTTAATGGTTTATTATACTATAACGTATTGAGGTATCACGGGAATCAACAACCCACCACTAAACCAACTCGACCAATCAGTCAATGCTTCAAGATTGGGAAAAAACTGTTCAAAGTGAATCTTGCTCACAGATATATTTAGCAACTTTTGCAATGGGATTAATGCCAAGTATCTTCTGTTAATAACTTTGAAGGAATTTAGAAATGTTTTGAAATTGCATCTAAGGAGCAAATCTAATTTTGGAATTTCATAAGGAATTTCCTTGAGATCCATTCCCTAATATGGCATTCTGTTTGTATATGATATTTAATTGCTGTTTTTGGTTTATTGCAGGCCAAGATGAAGAGAAGAGCAGTCATAGCGAACTTTAACCTTCGTTGTTATAGGAATTCATTGTTTATCAATTTGGTTGTTGTGATAGGAAACGGACTGATCACGACAGTCAATTGCACCATGTGCTGTGAGTGTGCGAGACTGTTACTGTATGTGCAAATTATGAAGAACAAGTGTGATGAACTGTGACAGCACAAAAGAACAAACAAAAAACTACCATTCATTCCTGACATCAGTATCGACCCAGTGGACTCCTCACTAGTTTCGTTGGTTATGGATGTAAACCACCATTCATTCCTAACATCAGTATGGACCCAGTGGGACTCCTCACTCATTTTGTTGGTTATGGATGTGCACCAAGTTTAGTTTAATTTTTATTTTATTTGATATACTGTATTAGGATATTGTATTTAAATAATGAAGAAGTTCTCAAGCTCCTTAATTTCAGTGATTTGGGAGGAGGAGCTTGATGAACCTCACGACCCCATATAGAGTTCATTTTTTAAGACATTACAAGCAAAAAAGTAGAATAAACCTGAGTTTTATTTTCAGCAACGCCTAGCTGAAGGGCATTCCACAACGAGGTTTCCAGTCTTGACGTGAACAGTGTAATATATACACACACAGGATGTTTCATTTATACACTGCCCTGAATCCACACATGCAAAGGATCAATTATTGTATAAACATGTGCAAGGAATTCTTGTCAGACGTAATTTGAGATTGGCGAGGTGCATGAAACCCAAATCCCTCTTCCATCCAATCTTAACTTGCCTGTATTTTGTGGAACTAAAAGTTCACAGGCGAAATGAAGAAAAAGAGTTGCACTTCCAGAGGAACTCCAAACACAACCACTCTTCTCTGAAGTCTTTTAACTCAACACGACTCGACAGTTTGCTCCTGGCTGTATCTGGGGTAATAGGCTCGCCTGCTAGCTAGGCTGTAACTGGGGTGATAGGCTTTTGCTCCTAGCTGGCTCGTAAACTGTTGCCTCGGTAATTGAATAGAGATTGTTAGAAGAAATGAAAACGTAAAAACACTTGGGCGATGTATTGAAGATAGAGATCTGCTCTCGCAGACTTTCTTGTAGAACTTTTCATGATGAACCATTCTTACACTCATAGTATATTGATAATTTTTAACGGTTTGCCCAGCGTAAGCTTAAAAAGCACAAGGACGCCATGGTTTTTTTTTCCTCCCGACTTTCTCACTGAAATCGTTACTGCTCGGTTTTCTTTGATCGTAAATACATTTTGTACAGAAACTTTTCTCGAGATATCCTTTACAGAATGGTGAAAACCGCATCAAAATCCATCCAATGGTTCTTGAGATTACCCCTGTCATCCAAGAATAGGGGACTTTGTTTTATACTAAGTAGAGATTAGCTCCAGTTTATTTTTACAATGATGGACCCTGTTCAGTGTCTTACACGAGGTGTTCAAAATGCCTAGCCTCAGTCATAATGTAGGCTTCCGGTTGCCATTGCGTTGAGGCACAAACACACTGGGGTTGTACTGTACATATTCTTTGACAACCCTGCACAATTCATGCAACATTCGAGTACACCATTTACTCTTAATTATCGCTACACAAAAAAAAGTTCTACTTTTATGATATATCAAAAACATTCATTGGACCCATGTTTATATAATATCTCCTCACTCCCCCTCTCATTTACATGTGTGAATTCTTAGTGTAAAATTTTGTTTTAATGAAACACTTTGTATAGTACTGTAAACCATCCAAATATTGTGGCATTTTTCTGCATACCAAGTGGTTTCACCTTATAGGTATTCGTTGCATTTCCTCCCGTGCTTGTGAAGATGTTTTCATTTGAGATTTTAATTGGCTACATCATGCGACATCCTGTTTAAACATAAAATAGCTTTGTGCTGGCTATTAAAAGCAAAATCCTTTTTTAATGTTCAATTTTTAGAACAATCTCGGATTAGGCTAGCATGATAGCAATAGGATGTTTATTGATGGTGATTGAGCGATGTGGGTAATGGTTTATATACAGGTGAGGGTTGCTCATCAACAGCGTAGTGCTGCCATACTAGGAGAGTTGGGCAGTCAGCCTCACTGAAGCGTTATTTGATGTAGAAACTATTAGTTTTGTTTCTGTTACATCAATAATGCATTATAATGCAATAGACTAATTCGATGCAGCTCTAACATTTGAATTGGCCGGAGCTGAAAAGCATTCTACCTACACATTTAAAGAAACTAATTTAAAATTATCTTCATGAACACAGCAGGAAATGCAACTGTCAACAACTTACATGAGAAATCTGTGAAGTAACCTGTATGGTTCTTTTCTCTTTCCAATTTCATCTGAAGTTTTCCTACACTACTCTTTTTTTTTTCATCTTTTCTTGTGTTTGCCAGGTTTACACTATTTCCTACTCAAGGTAGAAAACTTCTGGCTAAGTGAGTGAGAAATAAATTATGTCTCATTTTCAATATTTAAGGAGTTAGCTTGAGAAGTAATGAAAATTGGACTTACGAAATTAACTTCTCAAAAATTAGTTTCTTCAATTCAAAAGTATGTTGCTTTGAACTTGTTACCTTGCCCAGGCATGTGGTTCAGTGATGTGGTTTTGTACGAAATAATTAAGGATTTCAGAATACATTAACCTCAGAATGCTATAGTCTGCATCACCTTAAATATGTTAGTAAAGATGAAACCTTACCACTTACTTCCATCAGTACAAACTTGGTGATATATCTTGTGAATTGAATCGGCATTGCATTCACTGCCACCACCCATGCTTCAAAGTAAACATGTTTGTAGCTTCTCACAATTGGTGAAATAATACACGACATAACATTTAATGCAACACCTATTAAACATGGTTACATTTTCACTTTTAGAATGTATTGTTGTGAGTGGTTGGCACATGTTTATGCTATCTATAATCAATCCACTGTTGTATTATTGCAGCGAGAATATAAGACAGTCGCAAAAGTCAATATCTAAGTTGACAACATAATCCTAGTTGAGAAATTTTATTTAAAGAATAAACCACTCTCTTTTTAGCATTTAAAATGAGACGACTTGGACTAGAGCTAATTAAGAACAAATTATTTTTGAGAAGTACTTTACTCCTGATATTCCTTAACTCAAGTTCAAAAATGCTGTACAAACAACCTTTCAATTAGTAGAATACCATGAATGTTGGAAGGGAAATGTGCTCTAACAGTGGTGCAAAATTTACAGCATCCTAGCATCTCTAAAACCACCACAGCCAAAATGGATCTTTAATGCTTATCATTAATAATTTTTCAATCAGTGAAGTAATCTGCTTTTTTGTATGTTACTGTATGCTGTTAAATGAGATGATGTATTGTTTGCAGAATTAATTAATTAATTAGTGGACCCATGGAAAATTTTGCATTTTCTATTGTTTGCAGCATTTTAATTAATTAGTGGACCCCCTGAAATTTTGCACTTGGTTCAGGTTTTATGGCTCTTGCACTGGATATCTCGTTTAAGAGCAAATTTTTATTGGAAACTCATTTAATTAAAATTAAAAATTCAGCACGAATCAAAATACCATGGTACATTCATTGACATGCTTGCCCACGCAAAGGTATTTCCATCTTCCATAAGTTATATTCAAATAGGGAATGGTGACCTCACTTGGTCAGCTCTTATTCTCCGTGTTAGGGCATCCAAGGCCAAGGGACCATAAATCTTCCTGCCTTTTGTGGCCCTTCTGTTTTTTCTCCCCAGTGACCTCTATTCTAAGAAACTTGTTATAAATTCAGTATTTTATTTTATAATGTTTGACCTGATAATCTTGATGTTTTGCTAGTTTGGAAACAATGACCATCATCATCATCATTTGTTTATTTAAAATCCTTTAATGTTAGATAGTTTTAGAAATAAAAGGTGCTGCAGACTTAGGTTACAAGACCAGTTTGCAATTATCTGGTATAATTGGATCACTTAATATCCTCCTGCCTCCTCTTCACTGTTCTGTTCATAGCTTTCTCCTGCACGACAGAAGGGCCTTTCCCAGCTTAGGCTTTTTTTACATGAACTAACTTAAATTCATAAACAATGTCATGGTCTATTATATTGTGCATTCATGTTTTGCTGTGTAGCTTGTATGTATTCATGTGATTTAAACCTTGAATGGTTTTGCACAAGTATGTGATGATCTAACACATTTTTTCTTATCATGTAATTACAGTTTACATGTCGTTTATTGAAAATATTTTGGTAACTGTTGTTCACCATTTCTGCTAATATAGAATTTACTGTTTTCCTGGCTTTCTGAATGAAGTTTATCTCTTGAGAGATTTTGTACCTAGGTACCATGCTACTATCTGAAATTCTTCTAGGAAAAATGCTATTTTGGATGTTTTATGCTAGATTAACACAACATTCCAAATGATCTGCCCAGTCATTACATATGGATCCAATTAAAACATAGTTCATTTCATGCCAATGTACTATATATGTTTGCAGTTTAGTCTGTAATACTAATTAGAGTAAATAAATTTTGTCATCCAGAGCAGGGTATAGTTTGTGAACCTAAGAGCATCTTTGAATTGTAAACTTTCAAATTGAAGCCATTGGAATAGCCTCCTCCAAATCATCTATATCCCTAGTTGTTTTTTGCGATGAGGGTACTGGGGGAGGGAATGAAAGAGCCCTAGATTTCAGGTGCCCTAACTTAGGGAACAAGACTTGAAGTGAGGCCACATTTTCCTACAAAGAATTTGAATGTATCTGATGGAATATGCATTGATGTTAAGTATTTCAATAAATCGCTGCTTCTTTGTAATCTTCCAAGTACCTCTTCCTACTGCTTTGGATTGCCTGTAGTAAATCTTTCATGCCTAAATAGGAATATTGAACACTCCAGGCAGAATGTTCTCATACTCATGTGGAATTGCTAGCCCTGTTTTTCCTCATGTCTACAAACTTTGTTGATATATTTATTATTTTATTTTTGTGAAGACTATTCCAGGGAATAATTTGCATTTGACATTGTAGCTGGCTACCTCTGAAACATGCACTTGAGTGATGAAATTTACCACGAAATCCTCTGTATTCTGTAGGAATACTTACTGTACCATTTATTTTCTCTTTTCACTTGTGTTAAGACAGAGCTTAATTGTTATTGATTGTATCATTCATAAACCAAGAAAGTGATTGAAGCTTGTGTGAACTGATTGTATGTGTAATTGTATGTTAGTGTGAGTGCGGATGTTATTTATTATAAAAATGAATTCACGTGTTCGAACTGATTAGCAAGTTGTTTTTATTTTCATTCATCTCTCCCAAACCTCTGAAATGTAGAGTGACTTTAAGGGCCTGGCAAATTAGCTGTAGTTCTGCTTACATGCAAACTTCTGAATGGCTGGCACAGTCTCCCCCACCCAGGGCTCTCTAAGATAAGTATCTTCTTCTTCACCTTTTGAGACCACATAGGATCACTTAACCAACCATTAGTTCGTCGACTTGTAGGAACTATACGAGCCTTGCGGTCCTCCCAGTACTTCTTCATGCGTATTGATCGTCATGCCCTTTCTTGGGCGGAAAACATTCTTGCTGGAATTCTCTTTTTTGTAGTGTACTTGGGTGTGTGTGTAATATCTGTCCGATAACCGGTGTTAATTGTGATGACTACAGGGTGTCGAGCGATTCGGGAAATACGGGAATTTTAGTGACCCGGAAAAAATACGGGAATTATATGGGAAATTCACACTTGATACGGGAAATCTTGAAAAGTCTCATAATGGCTGACTTCTTAGCCCCCGAACGCTCGGTAGAGTCCTCCTGCTCAGTCTTCTATTTCGCCTGCAGACCGCGCTGCCACCCGAAATTTGCGCCACCGATAGAGCGCTCAGCGGGATGAGAACCCAGCCAACGTCGAATGCATGCTTTGCCTGGCCGACCACCGGCCGTACTCTCTCCGCGCTCGTTGCTGACAATTGCATACAGGAATCAGTCCGCATTGTTATTCACAGAGGAGACCTGGGTTTCTCGACAAGAGCAGCCCTTAAAGAAGCTAACAGCTCAAGAGCTCAGAAAATTCCAGACGCGGATATGCTGCAATTTCGCACCAACTGCCGAAAATTGTGCATTCTTATCCCATGGCTGAAAAAATCAAGAGAGATCACCTCTTGCTCTCAAGATGACCCGTGCTATTTCCTGCCTAGACCTTATAGGGGTCGCTGAGACTCCTAAGTTGGAAGAAGTTAGGATCGTCATTGCCCTGGAAATTCTTTGTAATCAGAAGATCATGCTTTCTGGCGCAATGGCTGACCGCATCAAGAGCAGCTACTCCGCACTTATGAGACTTCCCTCCGTCACTGCGCGTTTGAAGCAGTTCGACGGAAAAGAGCCACGGCTCGACGTGCTGTGGTCTGAATGAGTGGCTTCAGCACCTTCCTCAGTTCCTGCCAAAAACGATCTCACAAGCTTCGTTAAAATGATACTGATTTTGTATCACAACAATGCAGCTCTAGACAGAGGTTTCTCCCTGAACAATGAGTGCTTGATCGTCAATCACAAAGAAGGAAGTCTGATTGGCATGCATACTGTCCAGGACGCTGTGATGGCAGCTGGTGGAGTAGAGAAGATAACCGTGAGCAAGAGTCCATACTGCACGAAACTCCTACGCCATGTTCAAGGAAGCGAAACAGGTGCAAAGCGACAGCTAAGGTGGCAGTCGAAAGAAAAGTCACGAAAGATCTCCAGGAATTGGAAAAAAATGTACTGTCAAAAGAACTTAATTTTGTGCTGTGTATAGCTGAAGTTCCTAGTAGCAATCTTGTATTTGTCAAAGTGACTTATTTAATTTCGTTTTGCATTATTTTATTTCATTTCCCCTTATCCAGCTCCTGCCGGGTCGGGGTATTTATGGTACTTCTCCACTTTCCTTCCACGATCTTGTCCCAGTCCAGATTACTTTTTCTCACACTGTTCTTCACTGAATCGATCCACCTTGTTCTAGGTCTTCCCCTTGCTCTCTTACCCTTGCACTTGGCCTCCAGCACCTGTCTTGGTATTCTATTTTCCTCCATCCTCTTTACATGTCCAAACCACCTTAGTTTATTCTTCTCAATTCTCTCATTTAGTTTTCCCATCCCAACTTCCTTCCTAACATCTTCATTCCTCACTCTCTTTCCTTGTCTTACCTATCATACTTCTTAGGAATTTCATTTCACTGGCTTGGATTCTACTCTCTTGCCTGCTCGTCAGGGTCCAAGTCTCAGCTGCATAAGTTAATATGGGTACATAGTACATTTTATACATTACCTCCTTGCTTTTCCTTGGTACTTCCTTATCCCAAACAAGTTTTCTTACACTTTGATAGAATGCATTGCTCTGCTGTACCCTCCTGCCAATCTCCATGTCCAACCTACCAGTTTGCATCAATTCACTTCCTAGGTATTTGAACGTGTCCACAATTTCCAAACTCTGACTTCCAATTTTCACAGTGCCCTTTCCTTGTCTTTCCCCTCTTGTCATCACCATGGTCTTGCTTTTCTCTATACTGATTTTCAGGCCATACTTCTGAATATTTTCGTTCAGTGCATCTAGTTGTTTTTGCACTTCTTCGGTGTTCCTTCCCCAGACCACAATATTGTCTGCAAATAATAGTAACTTCATTTCTTTATGTCCATATGCTTCCTTTGTTTCCTTTACAATTTCATCCATCACCATTATGAATAAAAGAGGTGACAGCACACTCCCCTGTCTTAGTCCAGTCTTGTTCCTAAACCAATCTGTCTTTCCAACTGGGGTCAGTACCCTGCTAACACAGTTGCTGTACATTGCTTGCACCATTTCCAACATTTCTCTTCCCAGTCTCTTCTTAACCATGGTTTCCCATACCTTCTCTCTGGGGACACTATCATATGCCTTTTCTAGATCTATGAAAGTCATGATCAAATCCTCTCCATATTCCCAGTTCTTTTCCATCACCTGCCTCAAGCTAAAGATTGGGTCCACTGTGGATCTTCCACTCCTGAAGCCATACTGTTCCTCTTGCAACTCTCCTTCCACCTTTCTTCTCATTCTTCTTTCTAATATCCTTTCCAGTATTTTTACTATCTGTGATATGAGGGTGATCCCTCTATAGTTATCACACACTTTCTTGTCCCCTTTCTTAAACACTGGTATTATTAGCCCTTTCTCCCAGTCTTCTGATACACATTTCCGTTTCCACACACACTTTAGCAGTCGATACAGCCATTGCATACCAACAGGTCCAGCAGCCTTTATCATTTCTACACTGATTTCATCCACCCCTGTTGCTTTTCCCATCTTCATTTTCTGTACTGCTAATTCCACCTCCAGCATTGTTATATCATCTTCTGTTATAGAGTCGTCAGGCTGTGTCACTTCGATCTCACCAGTACAATTGCTCACATTCAATAGCTTATCGAAATACTCCTTCCCTCGTCCCTTTATCTCTTCTGGGTGTGTTAACAACTCTCCATCTTCCTTTTTCACCAGCTTTGTAGTAACTCTTTCTTTCCTCTTCTTAGAAGCCCATACAGCATCCTTTTACTGCCACTTACATCTGTTTCCATTCTTCGTGTTAATTCTTCCCAACTTTTCTTTTCTTCTCCTACCACTTTCTTACACCTCCATTTGCTGTCGTGGTACTTCCTTTTGCTTTCTTCTGTTTGATCTCGGTTCCATTCTTTCCATGCAGACTACTTTGATAAAATAAATCTAAATTAAAAAGTATTCGCGGCGTGTCGCGTGTGGAATTTTACTGTTTTTTAGCCTTTCCATGGTCTTCTTCCGCAGGGGAGATGCTCATACCAAATTGTTTTCTAGTCCCTGGAAACACTCAATGCAAATGCGTCACACATGCATAAATTTCAAAAACTACAAACAATATCTCGCAGCTCTCGACATTTTACTATCCAACACCCGTCACCAACATGTGGCTACAAAATACACCACACAAGACAGAATTCTTCTCGTATGGGCAGGCATTGTTTCATTCGCTTGTTAACCACTGTCTGTGTCGGATTTCCTTTCATTGTACCGGTAATTGTTTCGTTACTTTTACTTCGCCGAAGTTCGACCCAAGGACTGGACACATCCCGTACAGCATGTTCAGAAAGAAATACTGAAGGCGGTCTGGATATCGCGGTGGATGAAATGATTATTAACCTTGGCAATTCATCAAGCTCTGACGAAGACAATGATGGTGGTGGTGATGATAGGGTCAGTGAAGGGATGGAGACTGGCAAAGAAACCCTTGCCAAGTGACTGAGGATAATTTATTTACTGGTGTAAGTTCGATAATAGAGCACAGGCTATTGTTTCCCGTCATAGTGTTCAAAATACTGTCCGCAATTCAATAGCCTACAACTCGACAATATAAAAACCACGGCTATAATATCGCCACAGAGGGGCTTGTTTGAGTGCTCAGTGCTAAATATGTCTTTACCTTAACTTTTGTATTATCACGAAAGCTAATATTAACCGTAGAGAGTCGCGATTTAGTGAGTGTGCATGGTGTTATCTGTCAACTACTGTAGTAAGCTGTGAACGACCTCCACTCCGACTCTTGTTTCATGTTAAAGGATAATAATTGCATGGTGAGTGTTTTTATATTCATTAGCTGTAGAGTGTTTGCCCTCTTTGTCGTATTTATTGAATTGAATACCGATGATAAAAGTATCATAGCTTCGGTGTGTAATTTATTTATTCATCTAAAAATATTGTATTTCTCTGTTTGAATGTCCTCGGCGTTTACTCAGGATCTTTTTTAAAAATATATTACTTATATTGTACAGAAATAATGTCTGAAGTGTAGCGCTGTGTATTATTCGAATCAGTGGATTTACAACACTAAAAACTTAGCAACACAGCTCAGCTGTTCCAAGCTCCTTCGAAAAACAGGGTGTAGGTGAGAAGCATGCTCAGAATTCTTGCCGTGTGGCGGTTGGACGTAGGATTCGGAGAGGAAAAGCGGGGCAAAGTGACAGGAAGGCTGTCAGTACCGAATGCGCGGGGTTAGCAATACTGTATTTGTCCCATAATTTACGCGTGTAATAGCGGACACATCTCCAATTTTACTATAAAAGTCGTGATCTAAAAAGGGATAGTGGGTGGGTAACATTTATTACTATATGACCCCTAAAATTATTTATTATTACAAAGGGTATTTTGACTATTTTCATTAGTGTAGAGAATTGTATCGCCTTGTTCCGGGCTTCTATAGAGCTTAAATTTTCTTTCGATCTTTCATTCGCCATAGGACGCGCCACCGGTGTATGGTTATGCATTACCAGCTTCTGGTTTAGTAGTCAGGTAATGGAAGCAATGGGAACTGTGTACTACAATTTTCCTTGCATGTAACTAAGCAAATTATTGTTGTTAAGAGAACGTAGTCTCCCATAAGTCCAACCCCTCGTCCACGTCGTGGGAGACGGGCAACGGCACAAAGTAGGGGATTGCCTGTAGGGGCGAAGTAAAGTGGGGACTTCGTGTGCCCCGGGACCGTTACGGTAGCTGTGAAGGTCCTACAGGAACCCTGAAAAGTGACGGCTAACGGGGCTCTGGTGAAGCTACGATAGGCCCAGCAAGCCAGTAGTGGATTAAACCAAATGCTTTCAAAAATGGAACGAGCCTCGGACAGGATGGATTTAATAGACGACGACACGGCTGTACACACGGACTAAGATTTGGAACTTTAAACCTAAGAACGCTGACGGGGAAGGTGGAGGAGATAGTGGATATGATGGAAAGAAGGAAGTTGGATTTATTGGGATTGGCAGAAACAAAGTGGAAAGGGGAAGGAAGGAGAGTACTGAGAAAAGGCTATAGACTGTACTGGAGTGGGAACGAAGAGGGAAAGAGGAATGGAGTGGGAGTAGTAGTACGAGATGGTTTGAAAGAAGAAGTGAGGAGAATAAGTGATAGGATGATGAAAGTGAAAGTAGCACTGAGGGGAGAGACCGTAGAAATAGTGCAAGTATATGCTCCACAAGTAGGCTGCGCTTCTGAAGAGAAGGAGGAGTTTGAAGAGGAATTGCAGAAGCAGCTGGTAGGAAGAAATATGATTGTTATGGGGGACCTCAATGCCCATGTAGGAAGAGAAAGACAAGGTTATGAGAGTGTTCTAGGACCAGAGGGTTGGGGTGGAAGAAATGAGGAAGGAAAGAGACTGTTGGACTTCTGCCAGAGGAACAGCCTGCTAGTTGGGAACTCCTGGTTTAAGAAAAGAGAGAGCCACACAATCACATGGTACAGTGATGACTTGACCAGGAAGTCGGTGGTCGACTATATACTGTATGAGAAAGAACTAAATAAGAACATCACGGACATCAAGGTTATACCATCGGAGAACCTGGATAGCGACCATCGATTACTGGTAATGAACCTGAGAGGGAGTAAGGAGAAGAAAGGGACTGAGAACCAGGAAAGACGTATAAGGATATGGAAACTGAAAGAAGGGGATAGAAGGGTCGAGTACCTCAAAATGGTAAAGGAAGGAATTCCAACAGATGAAGAAAGAGGGGTGGAAGAGGAATGGGCTAGATTTAAGAAGACACTAGTGGGTGCAGCAGAAGCAGTATGTGGGAGGACAAGTAGTAAGAAGAGGTGGAAGGAAACACCATGGTGGAATGAGAAGACAAAAGATATAGTAAGGGAAAAGAATAGAGCCTTTAGGAGGTGGTATCAAAATAGGACGGTAGAGACAAGGGAAGAGTACCAGGAAAGAAAGAAGGAGGCGAAGAGAGTGGTGGCTGAGGAGAGAAGGAAGTGGATGGAAGAGTGGACAAAGATGATGGAGGAGGAGGATAGTGAAGGTACAAAAAAGGTCCTGTATGGGATGGTGAAAGATAAGAGGCGGAAGGATCCTACGGATTATGTTAGAATGGTGAACAAAAGGGGACAAGAGATAGAAAATAGGGAAGAACTGAAGAAAATGTGGAAAGAATATTTTGAAGAACTTCTGAACCCAAATGGAAAAGATGGTGAGGAGGAAGAAATCGGGGAAGAGGAAGATGAACTGCAAACAGAAAAGGACTTAACATGGAAAGAAGTGGAAGATGCAGTGAACAAGATGAAAGGAGGGAAGGCACCGGGTGTGGATGAGTTGAGTGTGGAGATGGTGAGAGCAGCAGGAGAGGTGGGGATACAGTGGCTGTACCGAGTGATGAGGACAGCATGGAAGGAAAGGAAGACCCCAGAGGACTGGAAAAAAGGAATCATTGTCCCGATCTTCAAGAAAGGTAGTAGAACAGATTGCAGAAACTATCGGGGAATAACACTGATGAGTCATTGTGCAAAGATCTTCGAGAAAGTTTTGGAAAAGAGAATTAGGACAAGGATAGAAGGAGGGATGAGGGAAGAACAACATGGCTTCAGAGCAGGAAGTTCCACAGTGGATTTGATTTTTGCTGTAAGGCAGTTACAAGAACAGCACTATGAATATGGAACAGATCTACTGATGGCTTTCCTGGACATTGAGAAAGCATATGACAGTGTATGCAGAAACAAAGTATGGAAGTCCCTGGAGGATAGAGGAGTAGAGAAATGGACTATAAAGAGGATAAAGGAGATGTACAAGGGAAGCGTGAGCTGTGTGAAAGTGGGAGGAGAGAGATCTGACTGGTTGGAACAAAGAAACGGCCTGAAACAAGGAAGTGCACTGTCACCGTTACTTTTCATTGTGGTGATGGATGACATAATGACCCGAGTGGCACAAGTAATTGGGGACGGAAAGATGAAAGCAATGGTGTTTGCAGATGATTTGATGATTTGGGGAAACAAGGAGGAGGTGGTACAGGAACAGTTGGACGTGTGGGAAGGAGTAATACAAGGATATGGGATGAAATTTAGCATAAATAAGAGTGAGATGGTGATCACAACAAGGAAGAAGGAAAGAACCACAACGGGAATAACAATTGGTGGGGAACAGCTGAAGAAAGTGGAGAGTTTTAAGTATCTGGGAAGCCTGATACAAGATAATGGAAGAAACGATAGAGAAATAAATGAGCGGGGGAGGCAGGCAGAAGCATTTCGGAGGAGTGTGAGAAGCATGTTATGGAGCAAGGATGTCCCTCAGAACAGCAAAAAGATCATATATCGGACGTACTATGTCCCTATCCTGACGTATGCCTCGGAGACCTGGGTTATGAAAGGAAGGGAGAGGAGCAAAATACAGGCCAGTGAGATGAGGTTCTTGAGAAGCAGTATTGGAGCTACAAAGATGGACAGAATAAGAAATGAGAGGACCAGAGAATTAATGAAGGAGGAACCATTACAGGATGGTATAGAGAAATCTAGACTTAGATGGTATGGACATGTAAAACGAATGGAGGAGAAGAGGATACCCAGGAGAGTACATGAGACGAAGTGGGAAGGAAAGAGACCGAGGGGAAGACCGAGAGACAGGTGGCTGAAGGGGGTGGAAGAAAGCGTGAAGAAGAGAGGAGAAGACTGGACAAGGGTGGAGGCTGAGAGATGGTGGGAAGACAGAAGACGTTGGAGAGGCTTGTGTTCCAAACAGACCCGGCCAGTGGCTGGAAACTGTGCAAGATGATGATGATGATGATGATGAAGAGAACGTAAAATGGACCAAGAATGATATGATCTTCAGCTGTGTGCAGTGAGAAAGCTCTGCATGTGTTCATTCCTTATGTATTAATGATGCGAAATGTCAGCTAACGTTGTGCCACATACAACTCTCGTAGTCTCTAAATGTTGCACATTTTCCCATAAATTACATCAGTTTATGTTTGAATTGCTTATACGATCGTGACAAACTGGATGATTGTACTTAACTGTATGCACATCGTATAATCTTGGCGAGGTTTTTTTTTTTTTACACGGAGCAACTTTACACAGTAGTAGGCGCACAGCTTTTTGTATTTAGTTTTCTGGCATCTTGTTTTAAATTATTGACTAACATATTTCTAAATGCAGACAATCTATACCTCCATTAGGATTTGGGTTCCATAATTCATGCAAAATGAGGTTCGTTCGTGAAATTGAGGTCATATCCCCCTACCCTTTCAGTGATTACCGTATGGTACTTTACTTAGACTATGGTGAAGATGTAAATGAGCATTTCAAAAAAAATTGTCGCCAGTTGTTTGGTTTATTAACTTACGGTAATATTTTTCATAGGTACTGAAAACTGGGCACGGTTGGATTTTAAGGTGGAACCGCATGTGCTACCAAATATCGCTTTCTTGCAATACCTAGAATATGTATAGAATTATAAAATTATTATTGGTTAAATAAGTGTTAATAGATAGGCTATTATACTGTAATTATAACGATTAAATAAATATTAAAGAAGAAACGATGTGTTAGTAAATATTAGGCCTACCGGTACGGCGAATAGCCTATAATTCGTAGCATCCGTCACAATTTAGCATGTAAACGGGCCACGTTAATGCATAATATACTAATATAACAACCGGATAGCAAATTATAATAATATTCTCACATATAACATATTTAATTTGCACCAACTTAATTATTGTAGTCTAAGATATGTTAGACCGCTGCCGCTTGAAATGTGCAAATCGCACACTTTGTAGGCAAGCTGTTTGTTAGGTCGTCTCTGATGCGTAGTTTTACTAATTACTCTTTTAGGAGACACTTGTCTTTGGAATATTCATGAAAGGCCAACCCTCTAGTTCTTATTTCATAAGTTGAACGCCTAAACACAAAACCACAATCCGAAATAATAAAGAAGATAATCACGAACGAACGATTCACTGCCAATGAAAATCAAATGGAGATTCGCGGACCGGAAGTTCTCTATGCATAAGCTTCGGTGCCATTTTAACTCGTGGAAGCTCTATACGGTTACGGTACCATACAGTTCAGTCACTTCCCGTGAACATTTATTATGTGATACTCCTATTCTCTACTCTCTCAACCCTCCTCAGTAAAACAGTCATTTATATCAGGTCTCCCCAGGTAAACGGTATTTTATTTGTGTTCGTAGCATCTCATCCCATCTGCGAGAGAGTTCACTCGCGCGCGCGCGCGCGCGCTTTGCTCACGCTACGGATTAGGCCTAAATCTCGCCATCACCCGTGGGCTGCGGAAGTGTCTCCAAAAATGCAGTTACTTACCGGTACGACAGAAAATCTTGATTCGCGCTTTAAGATTCATTTTTCAGCCATTCCGTATGCGAACTCTAGTCTTAGAGGATTCTAAAATAGACGGGAATTTGGTGGATTTTCGTATGGGAAATATGGGAATTTGAAAAAAGGTCATCGCTCGACACCCTGTGACTAAGGCCCGGATAGTTATGTGTTTAAATATTTTTTATTTAATTAAATATTTTCTATTTATTTACATATTTTTACAGTTTTTATAAATAAATACATATTTTGGCGTGTTTATTCATAAACACATATTTCCTATATTTGGTCGTATGTTGTACTTCTTGGATGACTGCTGCCCACATTTTCGACCCTTTGAAATTCCAGTAATTGGCTTCTCTATTTCGTCAGTGCTCCATTGTCTCCATACTGTAGTAGTATTTCAAGACAGGGATTTCCCGGTCATTAAGTACAGCAGGGGGCTGGAGTTAACAGGCTCATTTAGCCTCCACTAGTCCTTACCTAGACGGAAAATTTTAGTTAAAATCACAGTGGCCTCGTTTCAACGAATACGATGAGTCCCAAAAGTGCGAAATATGTTACTTTGAATCGTTTAGTGCGAGAGTTCGGAGACTTTTTAGAACTGATGGAACTGTTTTATTTTGCAACATTTGTGAGAAACCCATAGCGGCAGACATGCGTTCACAAGTTACGCAACATGTTGCGATAGCGAAACACGTCGATGTACATCTTTAAAGAAGTCGACACAACGTTTGCTTCCGGAAATGCAGGATGTGAGATCTGGTCCAGCAAACTGCCAGTTCTCACAAGACATTTGTCATGCATTTCTTGCGGCTGATATACCACTGAACAAACTGCAGAATACAGTGCTACGTGGCACGTTAGAAAAGTACGTCAAAATTCCTCTCCCTGACGAGTCAACACTGCGTAAGAACTATTTACCTAAACTTTACTCTGAGGCAGTGCACAGAATTCGTAGTGAAATTGGCTACAAAGCTGTGTGGATTACAATGGACGAGACGACCGACGATACTGGCCGTTACGTAGCCAACATCATAGTTGGTGAAATATGTACAACTATTTTTAGAGTAACTGGGGGACATAAATATGGTACAAATTTAAGAACATATTTTGGAAACTATATCACATATTTTCTCACTTTTAAGCACATAAATAAATACATATTTCTGAAATGTTAAGCACATAACTATCCGGGCCCTAGTGATGACTGTAATAGTGTCATCATCTTGCACAGTTTCCAGCCACTGGCCGGGTCTGTTTGGAACACAAGCCTCTCCACGTCTTCTGTATAACAAATTTCAAAGTTTCCGCCTAATCAACACACAT
This sequence comes from Meconema thalassinum, assembly GCA_946902985.2. Lineage (NCBI taxonomy): Eukaryota > Metazoa > Arthropoda > Insecta > Orthoptera > Tettigoniidae > Meconema > Meconema thalassinum. The sequence goes on from OX336400.1 coordinate 121,020,139, forward strand.
TTATTATTTTAGTTAGCGTCTTCTGGGTACATGTTTCGGAATTTGTGTCAAGTCCTTCTTCAGCCCTTCATAATTAATATTAGGAACATCATTACTTAGACCAAAATGACCTCGTCCATGTAGAAACATATCACACTAATATTAAAACACTATAAAAACTCTTAACAGTTTAAAACATGACAAGCTTATAGACAATAAAACGATAAAACATTCCTGCTGTTATCAGTCACTTAATTATATAATCACTATTATGCACATTCTTGTTACGTGTGTGATGGTCAAATTGCGCAGTCGTTAATCACTTTTGTGTCAAGAAAACAAAGAGCATATTTAGTGTCCATGACCCAAATAACTTGCTGTACTGGTGGGTAAATGTTGACGTAAGTGGAAACTTTGGTTCCGGCACTTTCTTTGAAAGTGCGCTGACATGTGTTTATAGATAAGAAATCGTGGAAAACTCATTCGACTACTTGACTTGGAATTTGCACATTAAGTGGATGTGTTATCTTTTCGGTGGTTTTGAAATATGTTGAAACCAAAAATTTTAAACTTAAGTACTGCCCTAAAAAATCGGACTTACGTAGGAACGATTTGAAAAGCAAAGCGCCTATGTCATGATATGGTGCTGGGTGATCGGCTCCTACACCGACGTGACTGCAGGTGCAATGCGATATAAGTAGGTCAAGTGCCTGGCTGTTTGTAGTCCTATATGTATGCAACATACCGAATGATTTCATTTCAGGTCCGTGGAGCTCTCAGCACAAGATAACACATCCACTTAATGTGCAAATTCCAAGTCAAGTAGTTGAATGAGTTTTCCCCGATTTCTTATCTACAAACACATGTCAGCGCACTTTCAAAGAAAGTGCCGGAACCAAAGTTTCCACTTAAGTCAACATTTACCCACCAGTACAGCAAGTTATTTGGGTCATGGACACTAACTAAATATGCTCTTTGTCTTCTTGTTTTCTTGACACAAAAGTGATTAACGACTGCGCAATTTGACCATCGCACACCTAACAAGAATGTACATAATAGTGATTATATAATTAAGTGACTGATAACAGCAGGAATGTTTTATTGTCTATAAGCTTGTCATGTTTTAAATTGTTAAGAGTTTTTATAGTGTTTTAATATTAGTGTGATATGTTTCTACATGGACGAGGTCATTTTGGTCTATGTAATGATGTTCCTAATATTAATTATGAAGGGCTGAAGAAGGAATTGACACAAATTCCGAAACATGTATCCAGAAGACGCTAACTAAAATAATAAATGTGTGTTGATTAGGCGGAAACTTTGAAATTTGTTATACTCAATTCTAAACGTCAACACGGAACCTGCAATGGATTCTTCTTCGAATAAACGTCTTCTGTCTTCCCACCATTTCTCAGCCTCCACCCTTGTCCAGTCTTCTCCTCTCTTCTTCACGCTTTCTTCCACCCCCTTCAGCCATCTATCTCTCGGTCTCTTTCCTTCCCACTTCGTCTCGTGTACCCTCCTGGGTATCCTCTTCTCCTCCATTCGTTTTACATGTCCATACCATCTAAGTCTAGATTTCTCTATACCATCCTGTAATGGTTCCTCCTTCATTAATTCTCTGGTCCTCTCATTTCTTATTCTGTCCATCTTTGTAGCTCCAATACTGCTTCTCAAGAATCTCATCTCACTGGCCTGTATTTTGCTCTTCTCCCTACCTTTCATATCCCAGGTCTCCGAGGCAAACGTCAGAATAGGGACATAGTATGTCCGATATATGATCTTTTTGCTGTTCTGAGGGACATCCTTGCTCCATAACATGCTTCTCACACTCCTCCAGAATGCTTCTGCCTGCCTCCCCCGCTCATTTATTTCTCTATCGTTTCTTCCATTATCTTGTATCAGGCTTCCCAGATACTTGAAACTCTCCACTTTCTTCAGCTGTTCCCCACCAATTGTTATTCACGTTATGGTTCTTTCCTTTTTCCTTGTTGTGATCACCATCTCACTCTTATTTATGCTAAATTTCATCCCATATCCTTGTATTATTCCTTCCCACACGTCCAACTGTTCCTGTACCTCCTCCTTGTTTCCCCAAATCATCAAATCTGCAAACACCATTGCTTTCATCTTTCCTTCCCCAATTACTTGTGCCACTCGGGTCATTATGTCATCCATCACCACAATGAAAAGTAACGGTGACGGTGCACTTCCTTGTTTCAGGCCGTTTCTCTGTTCCAACCAGTCCGATCTCTCTCCTCCCACTTTCACACAGCTCACGCTTCCCTTGTACATCTCCTTTATCCTCTTTATAGTCCATTTCTCTACTCCTCTATCCTCGAGGGACTTCCATACTTTGTTTCTGCATACACTGTCATATGCTTTCTCAATATCCAGGAAGGCCATCAGTAGATCTGTTCCATACTCATAGTGCTGTTCTTGTAACTGCCTTACAGCAAAAATCAAATCCACTGTGGACCTTCCTGCTCTGAAGCCATGTTGTTCTTTCCTCATCCCTCCTTCTATCCTTGTCCTAATTCTCCTTTCCAAAACTTTCTCAAAGATCTTTGCACAATGACTCATCAGTGTTATTCCCCGATAGTTTCTGCATTCTGTTCTACTACCTTTCTTGAAGATGGGGACAATTATTCCTTTTTTCCAGTCCTCTGGGGTCTTCCTTTTCTTCCATGCTGTCCTCATCACTCGGTACAACCATTGTATCCCCACCTCTCCTGCTGCTCTCACCATCTCCACACTCAACTCATCCACACCCGGTGCCTTCCCTCCTTTCCTCTTTTTCACTGCATCTTCCACTTCTTTCCATGTTAAGTCCTTTTCTGTTTGCAGTTAATCTTCCTCTTCCCCGATTTCTTCCTCCTCACCAGAAGTTCAGAAGTTCTTCAAAATATTCTTTCCACATTTTCTTCAGTTCTTCCCTATTTTCTATCTCTTGTCCCCTTTTGTTCACCATTCTAACATAATCCGTAGGATCCTTCCGCCTCTTAATTTTTTACCATCCCATACCTTTTTTGTACCTTCACTATCCTCCATCATCTTTGTTCACTCTGCCATCCACTTTCTTCTCTCCTCAGCCACTACTCTTTCGCCTCCTTCTTTCTTTCCTGGTACTGTTCCCTTGTCTCTACCGTCCTATTTTGAAACCACCTCCCAAAGGCTCTATTCTTTTCCCTTACTATATCTTTTGTCTTCTCATTCCACCATAGTGTTTCCTTCCACCTCTTCTTACTACTTGTCCTCCCACATACTGCTTCTGCTGCACCTACTAGTGTCTTCTTAAATCTAGCCCATTCCTCTTCCACCCCTCTTTCTTCATCTGTTGGAATTCCTTCCTTTACCATTTTGAGGTACTCGACCCTTCTATCCCCTTCTTTCAGTTTCCATATCCTTATACATCTTTCCTGGTTCTCAGTCCCTTTCTTCTCCTTACTCTCTCTCAGGTTCATTACCAGCAATCGATAGTCGCTATCCAGGTTCTCAGATGTCCTTGATGTTCTTATTTAGTTCTTTCTCATACAGTATATAGTCGACCACAGACTTCCTGGTCAAGTCATCACTGTACCATGTGATTGTGTGGCTCTCTCTTTTCTTGAACCAGGAGTTCCCAACTAGCAGGCTGTTCCTTTGGCAGAAGTCCAACAGTCTCTTTCCTTCCTCATTTCTTCCGCCCCAGCCCTCTGGTCCTAGAACACTCTCATAACCTTGCCTTTCTCTTCCTACATGGGCATTCAGATCCCCCATAAGTCATATTTTTTCCTACCAGCTGCTTCTGCAATTCCTCTTCAAACCCCTCCTTCTCTTCAGAGGCGCAGCCTACTTGTGGAGCATACACTTGCACTATTTCTATGGTCTCTCCCCTCAGTGCTACTTTCACTTTCATCATCCTATCACTTATTCTCCTCACTTCTTCTTTTAAACCATCTCGTACTACTACTCCCACTCCAGTCCTCTTTGCCTCTTTTTTCCCACTCCAGTACAGTCTATAGCCTTTTCTCAGTTCTCTCCTTCCTTCCCCTTTCCAACTTCATTCTTTCCATCATATCCACTGTCTCCTCCACCTTCCCCGTCAGCGTTCTTATGTTTAAAGTTCCAAATCTTAGTCTGTGTGTACAGCCGTGTCGTCGTCTATTATATCCATTCTTGAAAGCATTTGGTTTCATCCACTACTGGCTTGCTGGGTCTATCGTAGCTTCACCAGAGCCCCGTTAGCCGTCACTTTTCAGGGTTCCTGTAGGACCTTCACAGCTACCGTAACGGTCCCGGGGCACACGAAGTCCCCACTGTACTTCGCCCCTACAGGCGATCCCCTACTTTGTGCCGTTGCCCGTCTCCCACGACGTGGACGAGGGGTTGGACTTATGGGAGACTGTATTAGTGTGTATCTGTTTTAATTCAAGTGAGGACTGCAGACTATCAATTTTCAAGTAGTTCCTACTTTTGCCACCAAACACCACTGTCAACGACTACTAGTCCGGAACTTAGCTACCAGTCGTCACCGCAGTCGGCTCTTGGCAACGAACGTCGGAACCTAAGAGCGTTGTTTACATTCTTAACTTATATACAATAATTTAGATTCACACAGGTGTAATTAGTGGAAGGTTCTTTAACATGCCATAAATTTATAACATGGGACCACCGGCTTTACTTCCCCTTCGAAGGAAGGCATACTGAGGGATTTTTAACGCTCTTAAAAAATCCGACGACTTCGGCCGGATTTGAACCCGCGATCCTGGGCATAGAAGCTCAGCATGCTACCGACTACGCCATCGAAGCCGCCTTGTTAAATGGACATAAAACCAATAACATTATTTATTAACGGGAAACCCCAGGCTCACTGAAGTCGACTGCACGTGTCTACTCAAAGCTTTCTTGTAACCCCAAAATGTGAACCATTTGTCATTTGTATGTTTTATTATTTGATCCACTTCCGAGGAATACTGTTGACATTAACATGACTTGCACTAAAGAAGAAACTAGCGGATGAAAGTCTGAAAAGAAAGCTAATGATAAAACAAGCGTATGCTGGACAAATTTTCAGGCAGGATTTTTAAATTTTACACACATCAAAAAAAGTTTTGCATCACCTCGGTTCCCAGATCTCCGGCATATAGACGTTGACTGTGTATATTGTATCAAAGATACAGTCCCTTTGACTGTTCATAGATGTCACTAAAACTGCTCAAAGATGTAAACAACCATGCATGAGCAGGGCCTATTAGACGGAGGGGGTACGACAGCCGATCAGTTCCAGTCATTCCACCAGGACGAAGGTACGCTGCTCATGTTGTCTGTAGTTCTACCATGCCTAGAAGGTCAATACCGCAGTTCGATCGCGTCCGCATTGTTACTTTGTGTCAAGAAGGGCTCTCAACAAGGGAAGTTTCCAGGCGTCTCAGAGTGAACCAAAGCGATGTTGTTCGGACATGGAGGAGGTACAGAGATACAGGAACTGTCGATGACAGGCCTCGCTCAGGCCGCCCAAGGGCTACTACTGTAGTGGATGACCGCTACTTACGGATTGCCGCCCGGAGGAACCCTGACAGCAATGCCACCATGCTGTCTTCAGCCACAGGACGTCGTGTTTCAACTCAAACTGTGCGCAATAGGCTGCATGATGCACAACTTCACTCCCGACGTCCATGGCGAGGTCCAGCTTTGCAACCCCGACACCATGCAGCGCGGTACAGATGGGCCCAACAACATGCTGAATGTACCCCACAGAATTGGCATCACGTTCTCTTCACCGATGAGTGTCGCATATGCCTTCAACCAGACAATCGTCGGAGACGTGTTTGGAGGCACCCTGGTCAGGCTGAACGTCTTAGACACACTGTCCAGCGAGTGCAGCAAGGTGGTGGTTCCCTGATGTTTTGGGGTGGCATTATGTGGGGCCGACGTACGCCACTGGTGGTCATGGAAGGCTCCGAAACGGCTTTACGATACCTGAATGACATCCTCCGACCCATAGTGCACCCATATCGGCAGAATATTGGAGAGGCATTTGTCTTCATGGACGACAATTCTCGACCTCATCGTGCACATCTTGTGAATGCGTTCCTTCAAGATAACGACATCGCTCGACTACAGTGGCCAGCATGTTCGCCAGACATGAACCCTATCGAACATGCCTGGGATATGTTGAAAAGGGCTGTTTATGGACGTCTTGACCCACCAACCACTCTGAGAGATTTACGCCGAATTGTCGTTGAGGAGTGGGACAATTTGGACCAACAGTGTCTTGATGAACTTGTGGATAGTATGCCACGACGAATACAGGCATGCATCAATGCAAGAGGACGTGCTACTGGGTATTAGAGGTAGTGGTGTGTACTGCAATCTGGACCACAAATGCTGAAAGTCTAGCTGTATGATGGTACAACATGCAATGTGTGGGTCTCATGAGCAATAAAACGAGCTGAAATGTTGTTTGTGTTGATCTCTATTCCCTTTGTATTTAAAGGTTCCGGAACTCTTGGAACCGAGGTGATGCAAAACTTTTTTTGATGTGTGTATATACATGCGGATACTTGTCACCACCTATCAATGCAGCTCTTAATCGGGTACGCTCCAGTACCACGAGATGCAAGACTAACCAGCAGAAATGGGGCCTTCCTGTGGAATCAGTTTACTGCTAGTATGGTACTAAGCAGACTAATGATAAATCTTCTACTGTGTCCTTCTCCAGACACTTGCACCATTCAAGACTTGATGAGAGCAACTTCAAATGCACTTGTCATGTCATTATTGGTCAACCAGTGTTTAATTTGTCTATGTTTACTTTGTACTTCTGACACGATAAATAAATAACAATCATTTCCTCTTATCCAGCTCCTGCCGGGTCGGGGTATTTATGGCACTTCTCCACCTTCCTCTTCCATAATCTTGTCCCAGTCCAGATTTTTTTTTTTTTATGCTGTTCTTCACTGAATCAATCCACCTTGTTCTAGGTCTTCCTCTTGCTCTCTTACCCTTGCACTTTGCCTCCAGCATCTGTCTTTGTATTCTATTTTCCTCCATCCTCTTTACATGTCCAAACCACCTTAGTTTATTCTTCTCAATTCTCTCATTTAGTTTTCCCATCCCAACTTCCTTCCTAACATCCCCCTGTGGGTGGGGGGTTTAGAATTAGAGCCGGGCAAATTTGCTCTAGTTCCGATCGGGATCGTAAGTTTCCGCATGGAGTATCGCCCTCCACCAAGCGCACTCAAGGCCAGGTCTCTCCGCTGAACGAGAATCTTCAGTTTCGATAATACCGGTACTGAGTGGGAGTCTCGATAATACCGGAACTCCTTTTTTCTCGAAGTTATCGACAGTATCCATTTAAAGGAAAAAGCAGACTCACTCACGCCGCTGCACGTGTCAAGTCAAAGCCTTCTCTAATAACTCCGGAATGTAAACCATTCCTCGTTCTTACATTTGACAAATTTAAAGCTGTATGAAGTGACACACCCCAGGAAGATCACATTGAATTGAGTTCGCATCTGCCACCTCCCTACCACTCCTACCCTCAGTTACAAATATTCACACACTACTACAGACACCATAATAACACAGGTCATTAGACAAAGTTGACACACAAGAACACAAAAATCATCACGATGTTGTAGCCCCTAAAGTAAAATAAACTCAAATAATTGGCGTAGCAGAGAAGAGCTACAAGAAAGTCTCTCGTGTATGACTCGTGAATTTTTAGCCCTACTGACTAGCAATTTGCTTTAAAGAATACTTTCAATCTTCTTCTCCACCTTGTAACTGGTTGTTATTGGAGGCAACTATAGTGCAAAAATTGGCTGTGATGGTGAAAACACACTTGGAAAATATTACGCTGAAAAGTTTCAACTAATTTCATCTACTAATAACTCTGATTTTGTGCTTGAAAACAATACCAGTTTGTGGCATGCGGTGTATTAATCATGTCAGTGCAAACACTTCACTGATTTGTCCATAAATGCCAATGATATGACTGAGTGAGAATAGTGCGACGGGAGTTGCACTGAGAACAACTCATTACCGCGGGAATGTCACTTCGTCCGATAGTCCAAAGTCTCGTTCGATCACAAGGTAATATCGTTGCTCCCTCTACCCATGATGCAACGTGTGAGCACGTGCGTAGGAACGAGATTGTAATGGCGGTGGTTTAAGCATATGGCAAAGCCATTATGACGACAGATAAAATTCTTGAAAGTGAACATTATTTTTTCGCACGCCCGACGACTAGAGAATATTATTCAAACTGGTAGGAGCATTTGAGATAAAGAGAGTCAGGTATCCAACGCAAAAGTTTTCACTGTGTATGTTTGTAACATTTTCCCTCAGTGTATAAGAGTCTCAGTGGCTGAATTGGTTACGCGCTGGACTCATGAATGGAAGGGCCGGGGCTCGATACTCGGTAGGGGAAGTAATTATAATTTTTGTTTCGTTACGTTTTATTGTTTATGACGACCCCTTTACCAGTATATTACTACAAAAATGATACGACAGAACACAGTTGCATCACAGGGGTTTTAGTAATATAGCGAGTGCATGAATTTTCAGGTTTTATTGCTAGAAAGTTTCATACGGTAGTGCTTGAATGTGGCACTACACGTCAAATAGAATTTTCTTTTGCTGAAATTTAATGACCAAAAAATACCGACTGACGATCAAAATGTCCTTCCATATGTTATAAGGATGATATGCTCAATATACCTTGGGTAGTTTGTTAATATGATATCGTTGAAGTTGAGTGGATTCTTCCAATTCGCAGAATCCAGTCAACGGAATGAACAATTTCCATTGAATCCTTACACAAACAAGCCTCAGTGCCTTCAGGCAGCGCCATATTGCCCAAGCGAGAACGAGCGATAATGTCGAGAATAATCGTTATCGAGCCCACATTATCGGTAATACCAGTTCCGGAACCATCATTTCCGTTTTTTATTCTCGTCCAACGAGACCGATCGGAACTCAAGAGCTTTTTGCCCGGCCCTATTTAGAATACACCCACGGTATCCCCTGCCTGTAGTAAGGGGCGACCTTGGCTATACTTTAAGGACTCCGCGTTGTTTTGTGAATTGGACCCCCAGTGGGTGGGAGGAAGCGAATACATCCACGGTAATCCCTGCCAGTCGTAAAAGGCGACTAAAAGGGCTTCTCCGATCGGTCCCCTTTCGAGGGTTTGACAGTCGGCTCTAAAAGACATACACCCGTGCGGTATAACTCTCATTAGGTTATATCGCACTTCTTTCTGTTACTGCTTTCAGGGTCTGGCAACCAAAATTTCTATATGTGCATGCTGTTAGGGGATGGGCCACTTACGCTTGCGACTACGCTCGAAAGCCTGTTCCGGTCTTGGCTGCGCCGACAGGTGGATGTGCCATGTACCCGTGCAGTAGTATCCGCCTGACTACGCAGGTCCCCGCACAGCCGAATGTCAGAGCTGTAAAATCCAGTATATGCCAAGGGGTACATGCCGATACGGCATTGTAAAACATCGGACCCCCGGGCAATGCCTTCCAAGCTAGGCGGGCCTTGCCCTGGCTGGGTAGCGCCTACTGTGACGGCCCGTGATCGGATGTTGGTGGCATTCGGGGAGGATGATCTGGCCATGGGTTCAAAAAGAAAAATCGCCAAACAGGGTGGTCCTACACCCAAGTCTTTAACATTTGATTCCCTATGGGGATCAACCCCCTGGGAACAATCTGTGCGTGAAAATCTGGGTGCTAACACCCCCAAGTTTCTGGTAGCTACCATAACAGATGGGGGTGATTTCAAGCTGGTAAAGAGTATTTTGTTTTCTCGCCACATAGAAGGTGTCTATGGTGAGCTTGAGAAAGTACAAAAGATGAGGAACGGTAGCTTGTTGCTCAAGACTAGGACTGGTGAGCAAGTTGAACAACTTTTGCAATGTGACCACTTTGGCGAAATTCCCGTCAAAGTGGAAAAGCACACGTCCCTGAGTCTGGTCCGAGGAGTTATTTTCCACCGGGACTTGATTCTGAACACTGACGAGGAGCTCAAGGAGGATATGCAGCACCGTCACGTGACTGATGTCCGGCGCATTACGCGCAAGGTCAATGGTCAAATCGCGGATACTGGTGCTTTCATTATTTCCTTAGAGCTTTCGGTGCTCCCGGAGAAAGTCAAGGTTACAAGTTATCGTTGTGACGTACGGCCTTATATCCCTCCATCAATGAGGTGTTACAAGTGCCAGAAGTTCGGGCACACGTTATCCCGATGCTCGAGCCCAGAAATCTGCAGAACATGCGGTAAGGTACCACACGAAGCGGAAGAGTGCACAACACCTTATCAGTGCACTAATTGCCCTCGGGACAGGAACTGCCCTGTCTTCCTGAGTGAGAAGAAAATCCAGGAGATCAAAACCCTGGATGGTCTCACCTACCAGGAGGCCCGCAAGAAGTACCATACCACGATTTCGCCTTCTCCAACGATTGATTATAGAGCCATAATACCAAATTTGGTCCCGGCTACCTCATCTTTTGTACCAGCTGTGAATCCTGCAACTGAGTTTCCTGTTCCGAAACCAGCACCTATGATTATAACGAAAAGCCCGAAGGTGACTTCAACTCCACCTTCGGCCACCACGAAGGCTGTGCGAGCGAAGGCTGCTCCGCCCGCACAGCAGGGGAGGAAGTTGAAGACTTACTCCCCACCCAAACGGTTGGCGAAAGCCGCGCCGAAGCCGGCGGAGGCGGCATCGTCGACCAGGGTCAGGAATTCGGCTCCTGACCCGTCTATATATCTTAAAGAGGCGGGGAAGAAGGGACCCCGCACTACGCATTCCATTTCTCCAAAAAGGGGGAAGCCATCCGCCCCACCACCTGCGGATGCTTCTGCGCCTGGGGACGTTTCGGACCCCAGATCTGCGCGCTCCCCACGGAGATCCCCCCGCCGCCGAACTGCGTCTAGGAAATCTTCCACCGAGTCGATTCACTCCATGACCTTGCCTGAGGACATGGAGATTATAGTCGACGTAGTGGCTGATGATCCTCCAGAGGCTAAGTTGTAGCTTGCTGCTCCAACTTATTCCTTAGTTTATAAGTTCACACAATGGCACTGTTACAGTGGAATTGTAACAGTTATGACAGGCATTTGACAGAGCTCCGTCAGCTTATTGCCCAATACGCAGGGAGTATAGTCTGCCTACAGGAAACAAACCTCCGACCTGATCACGAGACTGTTCTGAGAGGTTTCCGACTATACTCTAAAGAGCGACAAGACGCCGCCCGGGCTTCCGGGGACGTTTGTAACTTCGTTCGCTCTGACTGCTATAGTGAGGAGTTTCCACTCGCCACTCCTCTGGAAGCTATTGCAGTTCGCGTGTCCTTGCCTGCTATGACAACTGTTTGTAACGTGTACCTTCCACCGAACCAGCCCCTTGATATTAATGACGTCTTTGATCTTGTTGATCAACTTCCAGTCCCTTTCCTACTCGTGGGTGATTTCAACTCTCATCACCCCCAATGGGGATCACCATCTTCCTGCCCCAGAGGAAGGGACGTGGAGGGCTTAATTCAAGGGTTGGATTTATCTCTATTAAATACAGGGGAAGCTACACATTTTAGCTTAGCGCACGGCACGTACTCACACATTGACTTGAGTGTGTGTAGCTGTGCGCTGGTCCCCCTATTTGGTTGGTATGTACACGACGACCTCTGTGACAGTGACCATTACCCTTCTGAACCAGATGCCCATGGAGTTCCCCAGTCGTTGGGTGCTTAAGCGGGCAAATTGGCCCTCGTTTCAAGAACGAGCTGTGTTCGTTGATCTTGGTTGCCGGAGCGTCGATAACGAGGTACAGCACATCACCGATGTGCTTCTTGCTGCCGCCGAAGAGTCCATTCCATCCTTTTCTGGGACTCCTCGTCGCAAACTCGTCCCTTGGTGGACAGAGGATATTGCAGCGGCAATAAGAGACCGTCGTCGAGCTCATAAGCACTACCGTCGGCGTCCAACCATGGCCAATTTGGTGGCGTTTAAGAAATTTCGTGCCAAGGCACGGATTCTTATTCGCCAGAGTAAGAAACAATCCTGGGAACGGTATGTGTCTTCTATTACGGCACATACCCCCTCCTCTCAAGTGTGGACTAAATTACGACACATTTCGGGAATTCAGACATCTTCTACTGTACCGGGAATTTCCATTGATAATGAATTGGTTACAGTTCCTTATCGCGTTGCAAACCATCTCGCCTCGTATTTTGCGGATATATCCGGTTCCGATAACTATGACCCTGCCTTCGTGGCCCTGAAGCGCGAAGCGGAACGTTTCCAGCTTAGTTTTGCTTCCCGCGCTTCGGAGGAGTACAACGTGCCCTTTACGGAGTGGGAACTCCGCGGAGCGCTGGCGCTCTGCAGGGACAAGTCTCCCAGCCCGGATAATATTCACAACCAGATGCTTAAGCACCTTAACGATGAGAGCATTCGTTATTTGCTCAGGGTGTTTAACCGAATCTGGTTGGAAGGTGTGTTTCCAGCGCAATGGCAGGAAGGTACATTATACCTATCCTGAAGCCCGATAAGGATCCCAATTTGACAGGGAGTTACAGATCTATTTGTCTCACTAACGGTCTGTGCAAGCTCTTTGAGAGGATGGTCAATCGGCGCCTGGTGTGGGTCCTGGAGAAACGGGGACTCCTGTCTGAATACCAGTGTGGTTTCAGGGCGTCTCGGTGTACCAACGACCATCTGGTACGCCTGGAGACAGCCATACAGGACGCTTTTCTCCGGAGACAGCACCTAGTCGCTGTTTTCTTTGACCTCGAGAAGGCCTATGACACCACTTGGCGTTACGGCATCCTCTCTACCCTGCATCAATGGAAATTCCGAGGTAACTTGCCGGTTTTTATTGCGAATGTTCTGTCCCTTCGCCTGTTCCGTGTCCGAATAGGGGGGACATATTCGCAATATCATATACAGGAAAACTGAGTCCCACAGGGAACGGTGCTTAGCCTAACATTATTTGCGATTGCCATAAACGGTATAGTCGCTGCTGCTGGTCCAGCAGTGGTACCGTTGCTATATGTAGACGACTTCGCTCTACATTATAGTGCGCAAAATATGGCAGTCACTGAACGACAGCTACAACAAGCTATTCGGAGAATGGAACGCTGGACACTAGAGCATGGCTTTCGATTCTCAACCGCTAAGTCCTCGGTTGTCCATTTCTGCCGAAAGCGCACTCTCCATCCTGATCCTGAGCTTTATCTGGGCAATGTAGCTTTGCCTGTTGTTGCTGCGTACCGGTTCCTTGGGCTCCTTTTCGATCAGAAATTGACGTGGGAGCCACACGTGCGGTGTTTGAAAACTGCCTGTGCTAAGAAACTCAACATGTTGCGGTATCTTAGCGGCACATCATGGGGGGCGGACCGCGCGGTGCTCCTACGCTTTTATAAGGCACTGATTTTATCTAGATTAGATTATGGCAGTGTAGCATATGGTTCGGCAAGTAAGTCAGTGCTTGTTAAACTGGACAGTGTCCACCACGGCGGTGTGAGGCTGGCGACGGGTGCCTTTCGGACGAGCCCAGTCGTCAGCTTGCTCGCCGAGGTTGGCGTACCTCCTTTACACCTGAGGCGCCAACAAGTACTGCTGACCTATGCTGCCACTATTCGACAGATGCCACTTCATCCAAGCTATCCATGTTTGTTTTCCAATCCGAAGCGCCGGCTGTATAATGCGCTCGCCCGAGCCACTCGGCCGGCGGGGATTTGCTTGGATGACTTATACCGTAAGTTCCGATTTCCTTCTGTCTCCTGTATCGTCCGAGTACCTAGCAAGGCCCCTCCGTGGATGGTCTCTCGCCCTGATATCATCCTGGATCTGCACACCGGCCCCAAGTCGGACACGGACTCCTCCGTCCATCGGAGGCTGTTCCAGTCCGTGGTGAGCCGGTATCCGGGATCAGGGCTTCTATTCACGGACGGTTCGAGGGTAAACGAGAAAGTAGGCTGTTTTTTTGTGGTTGAGGATCGTCGGTTTCTCTTTTCACTTCCCGAGGCCTGTGGCGTGTACACAGCGGAGCTTTATGCCATCTTAGAGGCTCTGCGGTACACGTTATCAGACGATCACCAGCACTTTCATGTGTGTACTGACTCTCTGAGTGCGCTGCAAGCGATCGATGTGTGTTTCCCGAGCACCCATTGGTCCAGCGTGCGTGACCTTTGTGTGGCTTCCTAGCCACATGGGTATTGCGGGAAACGAGCTTGTTGATCAGGCGGCGAGAGAGGCAGTCGCACTGCCCTCGCTACCGTATAAGGTGCCTGCTAGTGATGTGCGCTCTCAGTTGCGGCATTCGATCCTGTCGCATTGGGAGGAAGCATGGCGTGCCACGCCTCCACCCAACAAACTGAGAGGCATCAAGGAGACAACGAAGGTGTGGAAATCTTCCTTCCGATCTCTCCGGAAGGAAGCTGTGGTACTCTGTCGACTCCGGATCAGCCATGGGATTGCTACGCACTCCCACTTGCTAAAGAGAGAAGATCCCCCTGTGTGTCCTTGCGGCGCCCACCTAACCGTGGCACACCTTCTCTTGGAGTGGGTGGATCTGGCCGATCTGCGAAGGACTCTTAAACTGCCTAATACCTCTCCCTTATTCTCCGTGATGACGGGCCGTCAGCTGACCTCGTCATCCGATTCATGAGGGAGAGTGGTTACTTTTTTAAGTTTTAATGTGTAGTTACGGTAAGCCTCCGTGGCTTAGGCGGCAGCACGCCGGCCTCTCACCGCTGGGTCCGTGGTTCAAGTCCCGGTCACTCCATGTGAGATCTGTGCTGGACAAAACGTAGGCAGACAGGTTTTTCTCCGGGTACTCCGGTTTTCCCTGTCAAAATTTCATTCCAGCAACACTCTCCACTATCATTTCATTTCATCTGTCATTCATTTAATCATTACCCCAGAGGAGTGCGTCAGGCCTCGGCAGCCGGCACAGTTCATATCCTCGCCGCTAGATGGGGGCTTCATTCATTCCATTCCTGACCCGGTCGGAGACTAGAAGCAGGCTGTGGATTTTCATTTCAATGTGTAGTTACGACTTTTAATTCAGGTTCAATCTGTTTTATGTTTTCTATTGTGTTCATCTATTTTATTGTTCACTATGCCTTATTTGTTTTATCCTTTTTACCATCTGCCTTTTATTCTTTTTATTCAAATAAGGCATAATTTTTGGGGCTCACTGTCTGTTTTATAAATACCATTTTCGTTTCATCCATGGCAGTGAGTTGTTTTTATCTACATCCTTTCATTTCACGCCATTTCATTTCATTAGGGGCCGATAACCTCGATGTTGGGCCCCTTAAAACAACAATCATCATCATCCTTCTTAACATCTTCATTTCTCACTCTGTCTTTCCTATCATACTTCTTAGGAATTTCATTTCACTGCCTTGAATTCTACTCTTGCCTGCTTGTCAAGGACCAAGTCTCAGCTGCATAAGTCAATATGGGTGCATAGTATACTTATAAATTATCTCTTTGCTTTTCCTTGGTACTTCCTTATCCCAAACAAGTTTTCTTACACTTTGCTAAAATGCATTGCTCTGATGTAACCTCCTGTTAATCTCCAAGCTTGGTATGATTAAAGATCGAACAGGATATATCGAGGGCATATTTGAAAATGTCGGTGCTACCAATGGCTGAAAAATGATTGAAATTTGGATATCTCAGAAGGTAAGCATGGGAACTGTTCCAATGTTGACACACATAGAACATAAGATTTAAAATAAATGTCAGGAGCCCATACATGGAATTGCTACAAACTTTGTTCTGTTCCATAGTATCGAATGGATTTCTTCCAAAATTGACACATAACTAGACCATGGCATTTCAAATTAATTTTGAGCAACCCATATACGACAGTGTTGCCAACATGATTCCATGCATGCTGATAGGTTTAATGTTTAACTGCTTGTAAAAGTCCATACCATTAAGCTTATGCCGTAGGGAAGAGAATTAATAAATTTTATGTTGGGCTAGCCTATTTTACATTTAAAACAAATTGTTTCATGTTTTTGGACAATTTCGTGGATTCTGTGATGGTTTTAATGCTTTATCTTACGTGTACAGTAACTTAGTTAAACACTATAAATATTTTCCTGGCAAATTAAACCCACCAGTTCCTTTCAGGTGCTTTTTACACAAGTGAGTTGAAATAAGACTGATCATATTTGGTTAAAGTTTATAGTTGCAGATTTTGTCCCCTTCTGTTATGAATTAAAATACATTGTGATATGGTACTAAATTACTTTTGTGATTCAGTTTTTATTTTCTATTGGGTAAATTTGTAGTACCATATTCAAGTTCGAATTGAATATAGTGCCGATTGAAATATTTAAAGGCATTTTCATGCGTGTTCATTAAAGATGGCTTCGTCAGTGGGCAGTCCATAGATCATGGGTTCTATTACTCACCAATTGTCACACATGGAGCAGAAACTTGGACGTTGATGGAAAGGGAATGGAGCCGACTGCAAGCAGGGGAAATGAAGTTCCTCAGAGCAGTTAAAGGGAAAACAAGATTAGATAGAATAAGAAATTGGAATTTATCTAATATCTTTCTGTTGGTTATGGGTTGACCAACAGCAACATGCCACACCGTTGGGTGATATTGTAATGTCTTCTTAATACTTGCCCCTCAGTTGGGTGATATGTATGTATGTCTACCCCTTATTATTCCCGTTTTCCAACGGGGTCGGGGATGAGATGCGATGGAAGTCTTTGTGGCGATGGTTTTTACGGCCGGATGCCCTTCCTGACGCCAACCTCATGAGAGGAGTTAATGAGAGATGAAATGAATGATGGTGAATGAAACTGGGCAAGGATGTGGAAGGAAGCGGCCGTGGCCTGTCAGAAGGTACCGTCCCAGCATTTGCCTGGAGTTGAAAATGGGAAACCACGGAAAACCATTTCAAGGACGGCCGACGGTGGGGCTCGAACCCACGCGTCTACCGAGTCAGCAGAGAGCTTGGCCCCATGACCTAATGCTGCGCTTTAGCCAGCGTAGCCACTACTGTCTGTTTGGGTGATATAGTAACTTAATAAATCTTACCTCTGAGTAGTGGGGCAATATACTTGCGTAAAATGAATCCACAAGACATTTGGATAAACTTCACAATACTGTATATTTTAATATTCTTCTTGCATTTTCTTAAACATGGCTTTCTTTCCTTTTCCTTCTCCATACAATCCTCAACACTAAGAGCTATACAATCCATTCACAAACCAAAAATAATTAGCTTCCCATTCCTGGCATTCCAACCAAATCAACCTCATCACATTATCTCAAACAACACCTCCCATCTTGCCTGAATTCCAACACACAACAGCTCATTCCCATGACAATCTCACCAAGCCAAGGAACCTTTCGACCTGTAAGTCGAGGCCACCTGGTGCCACCAGCCAAGGCTACCTATCTGTAGACCACCAAAAAAAGAATCCAATGGGCACTGACCACCAACAGGCAGCCATGTCTGGCAACCTGATAGATCAAAAAAAAAGTCTCTGTAACCTAACAAAAGTTCGGTTACAGAAAACGCCCCCTTTGAGAGCGACTTTCTAACTGAAAGTTAGAAATTCACTCTCAACCCTCAAAACAAAAACATAAATGAAATACATGAAGCAAACACTAACAAAAAATCACTAACAGAAACAAATTATACATCATAGACAGAAAAACCATTGGCACTATCATCACAGAAACAACCATAGAATCGTCATAAGACCCGTCTGTGCCGTCATCATAATCTTAGTCTTCATCATCATCAAGAGAATCCAAAATCCTCTTTCCTTTCTTTTTCTTCTCTTGGTCTGTATCCTCTGATTCAGTATCATCATCTTTTTCTTTCTTTTTCTTCTTCTTTTCTCCTCGTTCTCGTAATTCAGCCTCTCTATGGACCTTCTTCTCAGCTTAAGCTTCCAACTTAGCTCTTTTCTTGCCACCAACCTTATCAGAAATGTCAATACCTTTAGGCTCAATGTCATGGTCATCATCAGCAGCATCTGCATCATCAGATTCATTATAGCGTTGGGCTGTATGTCTCGCACGTGCTCTAACGTGGCAACCTCCAACTGCTCTTCTGATCCAGAATCACCACCTTCATCAAAGCCTTCCTCTTTGCTCTTCCTTTTCTTCTTGTCATCTCCCTCCGCATCGTCTCCTTCTGCAGATGCTTCTCCTGCTTCAGTCTTCGCTGGTAGTGGTGCTTCTTCACATAGTTGAGCTGGAGCTGGCTGTGTCCCGCCTGCTCCTTCAGTCTTCTTGGCTGCCTCCTTCTTCTGTTCCAGTTTCTTCTGCTTCTCACTGTCCTCCTCCTCTCTCTTCTTCTGCGCCGCAGATTTCATAGTACTTTCACTTCCTCAGTCAGTATCGTCCGCCTCCTGCACTTCCTCTACCTTTTCTACGGTATCCCAGGTGTCCTTCACCTCCTCCTCTTCCTCATCCTTCTTGTATTCTGTGCTGCCCTCTGAGAGCAGGGGAACCTGATCCACAATCTCCACCTCCACCTTCCGTTCTTCGTCGGCAGTAGCTTGCTGCTGCTTGGTCTTGTTGGGCCGTATCCTGGTGGCGGGTCGAGGAAACTTGCGGTCGTCCGCCGCAGGCAGCTCCATGCCATGGGCCATGCGAGCCTGAACACGCACACGGTCTGACTTCTGCTTGTGCGTCAGCCACTTGCCTTGGGCTTTCCTCCCTCTCCTTCCCCTTCTTTTTCTCCACTTTCCCTTCCTGCTCTTCCTCATCTGCCTTATTTTGCTCAGCAATTCCTTTCTTCTTATCTTTTCAATTTCCTTCTTCTGATTCCTCCTTCTCTTATTTCCATCTGCCTGACAAATCATCTTCTTCATACTCCTTCTCTTTGCCTTCCATCTGGTCCATTTCTTCCTCCAACTTGTTCTCCTGCCTATCCTCCTCCTCTAACGTTTCTTCACATTATCTTCTATCTCCTTGTTTTCAGTTTTATTCCCCTCCTGCATTTGACATCCTCTTCTGTTACATCGGCGGCGACCTCTGTCTACCTCCGCCACTGCTCTCTCTTCTTCGCCTGCTATGGTCTCTCCAATATTTACCACCATTTCTTTGACAGTATCGTTTCCACTTCTTCACGCCCCCTAGCATCACGTACTTCACATTTCTTCTCCTCCTTCATAGACACACTCACAAATTCCACAATTTCAACTTTCTCTTGTACAACACATATGACCTTGACTCTCTGTTCTTCCAACTTCCCTTTTTCTTCCTCCTTCAAAGCTACACACTCAGATTCTAGCCTCTCAACTTTCTCTTCTATGATACATAGGCTAGCCACGTGCTCTTTGACCTCATCAAGCTTCTCCGTCAACTTCTCTTTACAACTAGTCATCTGGTAGGTAACCTGGGAGGTGATCCTCTCCTCCATCCCTTCGTACTTTTCATAGCGGAGCAGAAGCGTCTCCAACATGGCCATCATCTCAGCTTCAATATTTCTACTATTTTCGACCATCCCCACTCCTGTCTTTGTGTGATTCATTTTCTTCGTGCTTCTACGTTGGGCGCCATTGTAATTTATCTAATATCTTTCTGTTGGTTATGGGCTGACCAACAGCAACATGCCACACCGTTGGGTGATATTGTAATGTCTTCTTAATACTTGCCCCTCAGTTGGGCGATATAGTAATTCTTCATAAATCTTACCTCTGAGTAGTGGGGCAATATACGTGCGTAAAATGAATCCACAAGACATGTATATTTTAATATTCTTCTTGCATTTTCTTAAACATGGCTTTCTTTCCTTCTCCTATTACTAAACACCAGAACATTAACTCTTCCATAAGCCAGCCTCCATACAATCCTCAACACTAAGAGCTATCACAAACCAAAAATAATTAGCTTCCCATTCCTGGCATTCCAACCTAATCAACCTCCTCACATTATCTCAAACAACACCTCCCATCGTGCCTGAATTCTAGCACACAACAGCTCATTCCCATGGCAACCTCACCAAGCCAAGGAACCTTTTGACCTGTAAGTCAAGGCCACCTGGTGCCACCAGCCAAGGCTACCTATCTGTAGACCACCAAAAAAAAGAATCCAAAGGGCACTGACCACACAAGACTCTATTTGGCACTCCACCCACAGGCAGCCATGTCTGGCAACCTGATAGAACAAAAAAAAAAGGTCTCTGTAACCTAACAAAAGTTTGGTTACAAAATGTCGAAATTAGAAAAGAGCTAAAACAGGAAAGTAGGAGAGGGAGTCGAAAAAAAGAGATTACGATGGTATGGACATGTTAAGAGGATAAGTTGGCAAAGGTTGTCAAAAATAATTAAAGAACTAAAGGTTGAGAGGAGAAAGACCTCGAGGGTGACCAAGAATGCGGTGAAGTACAAGAGTGAGGGTCTGCAGAGAGAAGAGCTAACTAGCATCATCAAGTGGTGGGAAGACATAATTAGATGGAGAGGCCTATAAACACCCAGACCCGGCAATAGCTGGAACGGGATTTGGATACGATATGTTTAAGTCAAGGTGTTAATAATTACTTAATTTCTCTTGTATAATTAATTCTGGGAAACTGTTTCCATATCATCCCATACTTATGACCCCCACTGTATATTTAAAAAAACGTATAATATGAAAGAAGGACCCTTTGTGTCTTGCGTGATAACATTCTCTGTAGAATCCGTCATACAATATCTGTCGAAAGTTAAATGAACATATCTTGATCAATTTCATGTCTTCTGTGTTGTGATACTGAACATTTGTTTGATGCATTTTAAATTTAATTACTTTTCTGTTCAAACCATGTAAATTGAACCTCAACACTGTAGATGAAAATATATTTCGTGGTAATCCGTGATTATTAACTGCCTCTTTTGTGAGGATTCAATCTTTTAAACATATAATTTGTTTAAACCTTGCCACTTTTCCACAACGGTGTGGTTGGGAATGTATTACATTGTATGAGGTAATTATTATCAGCCTCTTTTGTGAGGATTTAATCTTTTAAACATATCATAATTTCTGCTTTACCTTTGTCAACTTATACTCAATGGTGTAATTGGGAAAATATTATGGTCTTGAGTCATCTTGAGTTTACCTTCTTTTGGTAGGATCGTTCCTCTGGAACTTTTTTTTTTTTTTTTTTTTTGTGTTTCGGGTTTTTGAAAGGTAAATAGTATTGTTTTAGGGATTACTTACAGGCCATTTGTTGTAGTGTTCCTGCCATAAGCTTTTTTTACCCCTTGTTCAACTGGGATATAGTGTCATTTTTTTCCCCTCAAGTCTTTTTTTTTTTAATTATAATTGATTGTTTTAATACATTATTGAAGCTACATAAACTGATGAGCCCAATGACAATGACACACTGGAGCGAAACATTGACAACTAGATGAGAAGTCAAAGTAATTCTTATGAATTAATATTTTCATTTGGAGCAGAACAATTCTAGTTTCTTCTGAAAGTAAAACAAATATATTTCAGGACTTTTGGGAGGGATAGGGTCGATACGTTTTAACGATGTTAATTTCCGTAGCCTAATTACAGCCTTTACTTTATGCCCATGTGTAAGTATTCACATAAAAATAAATTACCAACTTACAAAAATATATAATATATATATTCAATGCACTGCATTAGAAAATACAATAAATTAAAAAGATACAAAAACTACACTGTACATTTTGTATCACAGGATAGAGCAACTATTGCTGTAATTCCATCCATAAAATGACCTCACTGTTCCACCCCTTAACATGACAATAACTAACTAGAGTATTATAACAAATGTGATTACTGTATATGAATATAATTTATTCACATAATATTTCCTCTCACGTAATTTAAAAAATATGGTTGTGGGATATAATTACAAACAAATGTAGCCATCTTAGCAGGGCTATGAGAAACACCATGACAAAATTACACTGTACTAAAAGAAATTAATTATAAAGTTGGCTATTTGGTCTTTGGCTGTAACAAAGTACAAAGTAGAGCTGGGTGTTCGCGTGGGCAAGGGTGCGACAGATAGGTTTTTGGCTCGACCACTAACATTCCCAGAAAAGCACGTAGGTGCCGGGCTATGTGTTCGTTGGGACGTCAGCTGAATGGCAGCTTCATGTGACTGGGTGGAGACAACGCGGCTCGGTAACCTTGATCGCAACATGCTTGCTTGGCGCTTTACCAGCCTGTGTGTTATTCATCAATCAGAAAAATCAGAGCAGAGTTTAAGTTTGAGTTCATTTGCAGTACTAACAATAGGGATTTATAGAACTAGCACCGATAGAGCGCACTGCTGTTGTACTGGGTAAGCGCAAGGTGCTCTTCATTTGTCTCCTGTGTTCTCATGCCGCTAATATCCACGAATTTAAGTTGTTTAAATTGCTATTTTCGTGACTATGCCGAGCTATTGCAGTGTTCCTCTTTGCAAAAATCATGGAAATCCGATTTCGTGTCACTAATTTTCACAAAATAAAGAAATGAGGAAGAAACGGTTACATGCTATTAGAAGGAAACATTTCGGTGAAGAAAATCTGACCGAAAATATTAAAGTGTGTTCCCATCGTTTTCAACTCGATGACTTCACGAAATCTGTGTTGGGCAAGTGTGATTTACAAAGGGAAATAATTCCTACCTATAAACTGAATAGACATATCGATAACAACCACTGAATTTATGCGTTTGTATTTGAAGGTGAGAGAGCAAGATTAAAACCGGGGAATGTTCCATCGCTTTTTCCGTGGACCACGAACACAACAAAAATAAGGAAGAGGCCATACACAAGAAAATTTCCAGTTTACCACGATCAGCCTACAATATCGGAATCTGCATAAATTATCTCCATTGAAGTACGGTACGGGAAGAAATCGTCAATATACAGGAAGAAGTGAATGTAACATTTGTGACTCCCATTTTCAAAGGCATCAATACTCGGACAAATACTTCAAGAATAAATGTCACAACATTAACAGTCAAAAACGTATTATGGTTGGTTTCTTGAAATCAGAACTAATCGTCAACTTTCATCTGCCCGACGGAGAATGTGGTACCGTTAGTGACTGACTTCTACATTCTTGAGTCATAGGCCTAAGTTAGCCAGATGAATGGAAACAGTTCATGGCCTTAAAACAGGGATTCTCAAACTTTTTAAATACTGTACCCCTAAGTCGTTTCCAAGGGGTACGGAAACGATTTGTATTAAGAAATTGACAAATTACAAAAGAACCAAACGTTGCGATGCATTTTGAGGTAAACAATACCGGTATCAACTTTCTTTGATTATGTTTACCTTAAAACAAGACCGTTTCATGTACGCTATCAACCAAAAAAATACACGAATCGAAGTCTATAAGAAAGTGAATATTTAAATCTCTATTTATAAAAGGAAGATTATAGTTTTACGTGACCGTTAATCTAGAGATAATAAGGCACAGAGGACTTCCTCTTTACGTGGAATCCGAACAGGACAAGGCATTTCACTTTGAAAATCTCACATGCATTGACCGGGAAATCTCTATTTATGATTTAAGTCTTATGGAGATATAGGCTATTTATCAATATAGGCCTACAATACTCAAGCATGCTGACTCCTATTCATAATTTGAATAATAAAGCGTGTTAGAATTTTGTTATTACCGCTGTAGCCTACTAATTCTTCCCTCCTCCCACTAGTTTTAGCGCCTCTAGTCCGCAGCTCATTTTACAGCTGTTTAACGCTTAAACGCTGAAAATCGTTCATAATATATTAGAGGATATACCTATAGAATTAATTAATATAGTTTTGGAGTAAAATTAGAGAAGATATAATTTACTTTAGCTTAGAACACTCGGTCACAATCTATACATTCCTCGTAGCTGACTGGGGGAAACATAGGACGATCGCCTTGCGCATACCCAGTACTACACGAGCGCTATCTGGCGTGAACTTTCTCAGGCTACATCCCTATTGAGTGGATGTTATGGCAACAGTAGAAGATGCTGACTTGGATAGCAACCTGCTGACGTCAAGTTCAAGTTTCAGTTCTAGTGGTAGTGTGTCTAGAAATGCAGCAGAAACAAGGGATGAGAACGTTGGGAAATGCAAGGAGAAAATTGAAAGTGGAAATTGGGTCCTTGTGGGGGGAAACGGGAAAAGTTCAGCGTAGTTAAAGGCAAAACGTTAGAATAGTACACCGGGTTTATCCAATGCTTTTTGTGTATATAAAAATCTTTAATCGTGTGGCCAGTCCCTCGTGGATAAGAAGTCACCAATGGTCCAACCTCATCGGTAAAAACAAAGAATGTTCCTCTGCTATACTGAGGAATATCGAATCATGGATATGTTTTTCAGATCTAGACTATGAATACTTGTTAACCTTCTAACAAGATTATATTAACAGGCGAGCAAGAGTTTACACCTCACAATTTGCATGAGGATAGGTCTAAACCAGTTTTTAGCCTACTTTCGATTTTTGCAAAAAATGAAAGTAGACTTATGAGATCAGCACAGGGCAAAAAATTGTGTATGTTTAGTACAGAGGTAGCACTAGCAAAGGGCTTCTCAGTGTCATGTTTTATATTGCCGCCATCTTGACAGAAAAGTAATGGCGGCAACCCAAATGTTGAAAGCTTAAATCGAATTACGACCAACCTAATCATCTGATCTCTACCAAATTTTGCAACAACATACCTTTATGTGAGAAACGTTCTTTGACCAAGCTACAAGGTCATCAGTCCATTAGTTTGCATATGGCAGCCATGTATGTGTGCAAATCGATTCCCCCTATCAATTCAAACATGGTAATCGTGATAGAAGTGTGTTCAGTAGAAGAGTAAATGATTTCAAATCGTTCAAAGAGAATCCTCAACTTGACCAACCTTTAAGGATCATTTCAGAGAAGGATGAGAAGTTAAAGAATGAAGAGGTTCTGGGAAGAAAAGATAAGGAAGGCCAAAGCCTTAAGTTTCATGCAGTCCATAGTTTGCCAAATTCGGAGAAAGAAGAACTAATTTCACATTTGATCACTGTTTGATTTTGTAACTTAATAATCAACTGTAAAACAGTTCATTATTTAAGTTACAATGTTAAAAAGAAACGGCACCATGGAAGTTTGACAGAATTAGACCACTGTTACACCCAGATCCGAAATTCGAAACCACAAATATCGACAAATGGATGTTATAAAACGGGGAGAGATATCAACTGACGAGTATTGCTAATGATGAAAACCAAAAATTCTAGTCATCAAACTTGGCCCTTTTTGAACTTATACACTGGCCAACCGACAAAAACCCTTATTATGTGACAGGAAAATTTACCATCCTCAAAGCATTTTTTTCTAGGAAATGAAGAGCCAAAACTTACGTGTTGATAAATAGGATTCTTTTAATCCCTATTGCATCATTCACTACAGATATTTATAAAAAATAATTCATTTCCAAACCTACTACAAGACATTTTATTAACTTCCTCAGTTTTCATATTGCCCAAGATAGCCTGGTTAGTTATTGAGGTTTAAAGGGGAAGAACAGCAAGGTCATCTGCCCCTGGTAAGATCAAAGAGACTCGAGCAATGCCGAGAGGTATCTCATGATTCTAAATGTCAAAAACAATAAAGAGTTGTTTTAAACTGCGATCACTCCAGCTATGAGAATCATTGACATATTTAAGCCATTTTTAAGTGTTGCCTGTATGATCTAACAACACAATCTACTGTTCCGTCATGACGAATAGAAGGAGAAAGTGAGAAGACTCCTGAAGTTCAAGCGCGCCCCGGCAGGCAGCGCTAGAGTGGGTACGTTCCACACTGCCGGGTCAGCTGGTCTTAGGGATGGTGCTAAGGGAAACGAATTACTTTGTAACTAATACTCTTTTAAAAAGTAATTAGCGGTTCCAATTAAAATAGCATGGCAGGGCACAATGGAAAATATAATTCATAGAAATAAGAACTACGGTCTTCATTACATGTTACGGAACGCACAGATTCCTGGAGTATACAGACACAGATAAAAAACATAATCCCCAGCATATTAAAACAAGCACACATAAACTATTTAAAGTAACACTCTACTTAACAATTCATTTTGTCGGCTACGGTACTGGACTTTCGAAAGCTTGCGTGAAGACTTGGCGGGTGTTCGAGATTGCAAATCTCGGCGGATTTCCTTCGTTCTGAAGAAGAATCGGCACCCAAAATAAACAAGTCTGGGGATAATATCCATGACACGCTGAAGACAGCATCCAGCTCCTGAAGGATCAACTGAAATTGTTTCTTTGGAATCGATACAATCATAAATATTTCGCTCCACATCGATTTTGAGTTTAATTTTCCGGTAATTACTTTCTCGGCCTGGAAAAGAATGCCACACACTTCTCGAAGGACGTGTTAGATACACTTCATTGTTCATCTCAGGGCACCTTTTTTAGTTTCTTTGATGCTTTCTCTCAGCAATAATTTAGTCGTATTTCCGTTCATTCCTGATGAAGAAAGACCTGGTTTCTTTCGAAACGTGTCGAGTTTGAATAAATAAAACACGGCATAAGCCCAAAAATCTACATTATGGATAAAATGGTATTAGTTGCGTTTGACATTAACCATACCGTACATAAAACATCACAATAAATTGGTTGAAAAACTGGATCCAGATAGCTTTAAAACTCATAATTTTGCACCACCTGTTTCCTCTGAATTTGGTTAATTAAAGCTTATTAATTGAGTTTAAATACCGTTTGGTGACCCATCGTCCCAGGCAAGCCGGTAACCTGTAACTATTCAGGCAGATAGGTCACTTAGCCGTAATTTGGAAGTTATTGTGAAGTTATGAATGCATTTGCGGTAACACTGCCGGAGACGTAATCGGACTAGGCTATTGCGTTTTTAAATTAGCTCCCGTTTCAGGGTTTTTAGGTTTTGAGTGCGAATAGTTCGTTCAATAGTTGTAAAACAGTAAGGAGAGTATGTTTTGTGTAGGTTTTAAGTTGAATTAAAGTTTATGTCGAGCTGAGAAGTGAATTTGGTGTAGCTTAAAGTGTAGTTTTTTGGTCTGATCTGTTTCCTCTGAATTTGGTTAATTAAAGCTTATTAATTGAGTTTAAATACCGGTTTGGTGACCCATCGTCCCAGGCAAGCCGGTAACACCTGTAACTACTCAGGCAGATAGGTCACTTAGCCGTAATTTGGAAGTTATTGTGAAGTTATGAATGCATTTGCGGTAACACTGCCGGAGACGTAATCGGACTAGGCTATTGCGTTTTTAAATTAGCTCCCGTTTCAGGGTTTTTAGCTTTTGAGTGCGAATAGTTCGTTCAATAGTTGTAAAACAGTAAGGAGAGTATGTTTTGTATAGGTTTTAAGTTGTATTATGGCCTATGTCGAGCTGAGAAGTGAATTTGGTTTAGCTTAAAGTGTATTATTTTGGTCTGTTCTGTAGCCTGGATTTATTAAGTTTATTGTGCTGCTGGCATGATTTAAAGCTGTAGTATTTGATGTAGAGTGCTAGGATTGCTTGGGGGAAGTGTTGGTGAGAGGGAGAGAAGTGAGGGGATGGGTTTATGGAGTTGTTGCTGTTGTTACTTGTTTTTCAACTGCTGTTTTTTGATAGCGTGCTTGTAGTGCCTACAACCCTGGTACACGTTGTTGGACATTATCGCTTGCAGTGCTTGTAGCGACGGGACCACAAACAACCGTGCTATAATGGCGGAGTCCTCACACTAGGTCCTTCTATTCGTCATGGTTCCGTTCAAGGACTAATGAAAAATGCTCATTACTTATTCAAGATGAAACAATTAATGTCATTGGTGTTTCTCATTTATTTTGGAATTTATTATTTTAAATTGAAATGTTAGTAGCATTCCCCCCCCCCCCCCCCCAAACAAAACATTAACAATATTTACCACATTAGAAAACATTGAGGCCTTGATTTGGAAAAGAATAAGGAATTGAGAAGTAAAGGCAGGTAGGATTATGTGATACCTTTCAGCATTTAAAAGTTCCTTCCTCTCTCATCCACAACAATTTATGCGAAATGGTAATCTCTAATAAGGTTGAAGAACAAAATGTGAATTTTTTTAAACTCAATAAACTTTATTCAACAAATGCTAATCTTCTTGTCAGACCTTTGTTTTCATCAAGAGGTCCCACTCCAACGCATTTTAGCTGGCGAGAAGAAAGACAAAAGAAAAGCAAGAAATCCTGAGTATTCCGTATTCTTCATGGTCTAAAACCTCATATTGGGTATGTATCAGTTCACAGGCATTTAAAATTTTATTATAATTGCATAGTACAACTTTATTACTACAAAGCATGGCTCTGGCATGTTTCACGATTCCAATGATCACTAGCAGCACAGGCAAACATACACAAAATTGAAGTGATAGAAGTCAACACAAAGTGACCTCGTAGTTCCACCCCTTAAAACAACAATAACTATAAATTGAGCCCAATCACATTTGGCGACTAACAAGTATTTACACGCCCTAACCTGAAAGAAACAAGACATTATTGCAAAATAACACGCTTTCCCATTTTTCAGGTTAAGGCATGTAAATACTTATTTCCCACCTAATGTAATTGAGCACAATTTGTTTTCGCCAACTGGAAAGCTTTCTTTAATAAACATACACACAACTCTTGAGTAATAAATATCTAGTAATAAATGCTATCTGTTAGCACACGAGTGTATTATCCGTGCTGCTGGGCGGGCTTTGGGATAAAGAAGATAAAGATGTCGAACCATTCCATGTACAAATGAGTTTGTGCTACATAATTGTAGTGATATTGTAAATTCCTGGCTCCTTTTACTGGATGGATATGTATCAAATATGAAGTTTTAGACCACTAGTAAGGTAGGAATGCTGCAAGGTAAGAGTATTTGTCTGGTGGTAAGTGTGACTGTGACCATAACAGCACTAAATAATATGAAGTTCTTCTTCGATCCTAATTTTTCAGGTTGAGAAGACTGGATTCAAATGACAGCTGGTCCTGCCTTAATAACACATCAAGTTCTTTTCCGATTGCACTGTAGATCTGCAGTTGAAAAGAGTAATCAGATTCTCCTCTCCAACCCAGGTTTGCGCTTTAACGACATTGAGCCACTCAGGTACTGCACCACACGAAGTTAGGTTTTAACAAAAGCTTCAGGTGGTATCTTATCCATTTTCAACAACTCTGTGAAGACTTGAAGAGCTGCTCGGAATTCCCATTTGGATTCTTCTAAGCACCTAAAAAGAAAAATAATATGTCATATACAGTAATTGTTGTTGATTCATAAAGGGACTTTGCGACAGTGTGGTCATTTAGCCCCATGTACTTGGGTATGTATAGGATTTGCCTGATAACTCATGTTAGTAATGTCTGTGTGTATTTGTAATCAAGACTAGGTTTGGGTAAGAGGCGACCATGGACTTTAGTTAGGGACCATTCCAGCATTTGCCTGGAGTAAAAGTGTGGGAAACCATGGAAAGCCATTTCCACGATCGCTGAGGTGAGATTCAGACCCACCTCTTCTCAATTCTGCCCTATGAGACTGAGAGTGCCCTGTTGGGCAACATATAATTACAATATGACCAAGTAAGATAGGCATAGAAGGTTGCTGGAGATCAAATTGATAGAATCTCAAATGAAAACAATTTCCTAAAACTGAATTGAAAGGGACTGAAAAGGAATTCATTATGATGATTGTTGTTTTTGAGGGAGGGAGGAAGGGTAAGAAGGAACGGAGGAAAGAATGGAAGGGAGGATGAGCGGGAAGGATGGGATGGAAGGAGGAAGGAATGAAAGGGAGGGAGAAGAGTGCAAGGATGGGAGGGAAGGAGGGAGAAAGGAATGTAAAGAAGGGAGGGAGGGAGAAGGTGCAAGGATGGGAGGGAGGAAGAAAGGAATGAAGCTTGTAATTTTATGTGATTGTTAATCTCGAGATCATGAGCCATGGCAGTGGCGTCAGCCAGAGAATGGGTTGGACCCTCTCCCCAAAATAAATCCAGAAATTGGTGTGTGCATACGGCTTCATATTATCTTACGGCTCGAACAAACTTAGAATCTGCAACGAAATGATAAATACAGTAAATGCATTGACATAGAATGCACTAACAATCTCTGCACGGCCAGACGTCATTTCCGTGTCTGCACTGCTTGAAGGAGCTGAAATAACAGGGTAGCAATTACTGTAGGATTGTGACATGAGGGGATTTTCCAAGAACAGTAGGCGTTTCAGTACTGGGTATGATGACAAAAGTCTACCAAGAAATTAGGAGATTGCCAATTAACAAGAGACCTCTCTGGAGGGGGTCAGTTATAGCTTATCAGCTTACACTCTCTTGTCAGCTTGTAATTTCCATTTCCTGGAAATAGCAGTGTTAAAATGTCCCAGGCTACAATACTGGTGCAGCATGGTCGATTGTCGCCACTGTTGGGATTTACGGTGGTTGTATGCCTATACGAGAGGAGAGATACAGTTTGTAAGTGGTAGTATTGGGAAAGAGTCGCAAGTTGTTAGGTAGTTGCTCTTTTCTTTCTTCTTTTTGTCACATTAGCAGGTGTTAAGAAGATGGACCACTTTGTCATAAAGAAGCCAAAACTGGATACATCTTTGGTAATTTATCAAAAGATTTTATTGTAGGTGTAGCAAATTGAGGCCCCCATTTCATTATATAGGCACAGCTTTTATAAATAATATTCTCTGCTCGAGAAAGACACATAGGTCACTGATAGAATGTAAAGTTATTCGACTTTCTTTAAAAGTTTTGTATTTATTTATTATTATTTAAAGGGTGTTACAGTTTTCTCTGAATAATAATAATAATATTAAACAAGAATGAGGTCCACGGCGACCGTTAGGCTTACCTTAAAAGAGCGCTGTATAAATTAGACTAACAATATTAGACTTAAATGTTTTGCAACGTATCTTCTTTATTTGATGCCTTTGTTAGTGTCCCCCTTCCTGTTATCTACTCCTGATGGTTTTTTTTTACATAGTCATTCAATTGACTAAAATCATTTCTGGTAAATAATAAACTATTTAAAAAACACCAAGACATAGTATGGTATTAATGTAAAGAATATTCTGAACTGAAACGTGTGAATATACCATAATGGTAGTATTCTGATAACTGATAATTGAAAATCTGAGCGACAGTGACAAATGTAAACACTGAGCTGTGAGCTGCCTCAAAACAAAGCAATGAAGGGTGGAATTCATACAGTTATGAACAGACTGAAGATTTTTGCCCTAAGCTAAAGATGAACCCGAAAGCACTTATAATCAGAACAAGTAGTTCCGTGAAGAACTATATAGCCTATTTACATATATCCTATTGGTTTACTCTATTAAAAATTCTCCCGCCTATGAAAAGGAACGTCATGTTGGATTGTTCTGTATGTAGGTCATAGAGTTACGGGTATGCACCATTAGATGAAGATTATTGCGTAGGTTCGCTATTCAAGCGTTCACTTCGATCGCATGATTAGGACACAAAAAATAAAAACTTAATTTTAAAACTTCGCACAGCCGCTATCCTGAGGTTATAAAAACAATTGAACTAAATTAGATGTCCGTAGATTAGAATTTTTATAAACATTTACCGTAACAAGTTTCACTACGCTCGGATGGTTAAATCGCATGAAAAATCCATTAAAATGTTCCAGAAACCTCTATGGACATCAAATTGGCAGGTGAAAAACGAAAGGAAGAAGGAGACTTCTGTTACTTAGGAAGCAAAATAACCAGTGATGGACGAAGCAAAGAGGATATAAAAAGTAGGTTAGCTCAGGGAAGGAAAGCATTTCTGCATTTCTGTTGACATCGAATATAGATTTAGGTATTAGGAAGTCATTTTTGAAGGCCTTTGTCTGGAGCGTAACTTGGACTATTGGTGCAGCAGAAAAGAGGAGAATTCAAGCATTTGAAATGTGGTGTTACAGGAGAATGATGAAGATCAGATGGGTAGATAGGGTTACAAACAAAGAGGTATTAAGACTAGTGGGAGAGGAGAGATGTTTCTGGCGACTGCTAATGACGAGAAGAGATAGGTTGGTGGGACACATAGTAAGACACCCAGTAATAGCAAGCTTAGTTATGGAAGGAAGGGTCGAGGGCAAGAACTGTAGGGGTAGACCAAGGTTAGAATATGTTAAACAGATTGCCTCAGATGTAGGGTGTGGTAGCTATGTAGAGATGAAACGATTAGCTCAGGACAGGGAGGCATGGAGCCCTGCATCAAACCAGTCAAAAGACTGAAGACTCAAACAACAACAACTTTGCTTGGCCACCATGTTCGTTTTGTACTTAACAGGTTTCCTCAAGTCGCATGGGTGAAATTGTAGTAGTACCCTTTATCACAGACAAAATTTCAGGGTGATATCTGTTACCGTTGCGGAGATATAGAATGCCAGTGAAATGTTGTGTGGCCCCCATGTTGAATTGGTGAAAAAACATATCAAAATTGGAAAGGGTTGAGGTCGGACGAGGTAGTAGTATGTGCTTACCGAGTTTCATTGAAATCGCTTTACCGTTTAGATTTCATTAAGGGAGGGGGCACTCGTATGCACACACACATGGACAAAAGATGATCTCATAAGCCATTCTTTTTCATAAATGAAAATAGGCTAAAAATATATGAACTGCTGCAGTAATAGATGAGAACCTAATGTCCCCCCAACTAAAATCCTGGCTACTCTACCGAGCCATGGGACCTCCACTTTTACGTGAATCTGAACAACAGGACATGAGATTCACATCCACTGGTTCGTATTCAACGTAATACTACAAGTTTCCTTGATTTACCCACTCACTGGTTTTGCCATAAAAAGATTTGAAGAAATTGATAATGTCAACCATTTCCATACTGCTGTGATATACTGCAGGTTAAATGTTGTTATGGGAAGGTAAGTCAATAAATAAGTCGCAAGACAGGATACTCAACATAACGGCGGCTTCGGTGGCGTAGTTGGTAGCATGCTGAGCTTCTATGCCCAAGATCGGGGGTTCAAACCCGGCCGAAGTCGTCAGATTTTTTAAGAGCGTTAAAAATCCCTCAGTATGCCTTCCTTCGGAGGGGAAGTAAAGCCAGCGGTCCCATGTCATAGATTTATGGCATGTTAAAGAACCTTCCACTAATTACACCTGTGTGAAGCTAAATTAGATTAAAAATGTAAACAACGCTCAGGTTCCTACGTTCGTCGCCAGGAACCGACTGCAGTGGTGTCTAGTAGCCAAGTTCTGAACTAGTAGTTGTTGACGGTGGCGTTTGGCGGCATAAGTAGGAACTACTTGAAAAATGCAAAGTATGCAGTCCTTACTTCAATTAAGAAACAGAAACACACACTAATACAGTCATTACAATTAACACCGGTTATCAGACAGATTCTACACACACCCAATGTACACGGGGCTACATGGCTGCGTTGTCGCAGCCCCTAAACTAAGGAACCAACCAACTCAACATAACGTCCTGACATTTATCTCACCCTGTACATTCAGGCACTTATCCCATCTTTTATCCTTGATAAAAAGCAATAACATCTGCCAGGTAATGCAAGATATTTTCCATATTGACTTCTAGATACCTCTTAAAAAAATACGCCATCAATACAATTCATGAAACATCTATTAAATTAAAGTACATGTTTCGACCCTTCAATGGAGTCTTCTTCATCTTATATCTAAGGCAAAATCTATTCTAAACTCTAAATAAATGAATATCTTTACAAAAACATTAAATTTAAAGAATGAATTGGAACATAATAATTCTGAATCCCTTGGAAGATGTCAAAAGCTAATGAATATTTCCAAAAAATGTGCAGTCAGATATCAAAGGCGGCTTCGGTGGCGTAGTTGGTAGCATGCTGAGCTTCCATGCCCAAGGCTGCAGGTTCAATCCCGGCCGAAGTCGTCGGATTTTTTAAGAGCGTTAAAAATCCCTCACTATGCCTTCCTTTAGAGCAGGGGTCCCCAAACTACGGCCCGAGGGCCACATCCGGCCCGCGGACAGATTTTGTCCGGCCCGCGGAGAGCTAGCATACTTGAAAACTCCTTTTAGAGAACATATTTTTTTTATAGCAAATTAAATTTAGTTTACTGAAGTATTCTAATTTTATGTTGAATAATTATTAATATGACATCTACATTGATATGGTCATGGGCTAACTACTCATAACATTGTTGTAGGCTTATTGTTATTGTTTTTGTGATAAGTTGGATAAAGAAACACAGAATTGTAATGAGTAAAGACATGTATAACATGCAGACATATGAAATACTAATGAGATTTATGTAATTGAGATTTTCCACTGACAATAGTTTGTAGTTGTGGACTAATTTTACTTGTACCAATTATTACAAGAGATTTAAGATGCTCATCAGTTAATTTAGATCTGTAAACATTTTTTGTGTACTTCATTTTGGAGAAGGTCTTCTCACACAAATAAGTAGTACCAAAAACAGAAAACAGCCCACGAGCAAATTTATGCAAATTATCAAATTGTGTCAATGGAAGACTCTTATAAAATTCCAACAAAGATGAGTTTTGATATTTGTTCTTAATTATATCACTGCACTGTAGTTCAATCATTTCCATTTGAAGTTCCGGGGCTAGGGTTTCAATGTCAGTATCAAAAGGATCCTGAAAAATCTTAATTTGATTCGCAAAGGCATCGAAGTCCGAGAAACGAGTATCAAAATTTATTTTCAAAGCACTCAAAGTTTCGATTGCAAAATCGATAGGAAACTCAGTCTCAGTGGTGTGGCTGAATATTTCACATGTTTTAAAATGTGAAAAACATTTACTTCGTAGTTGTGATTGAAACAGTATCAATTTCTTCCGGAATGATTTGATATTAGTGTATAAATCAGGAAGATGCTGGTTTTCTCCTTGCAATCTCAAATTCAGTTCGTTCACATGTTTTGTCAAATCAACATAGAATGCTAACTTCCACAGCCATGCGTTGTTTTGTAATTCAGTAAGAGGGCGATGCTTTTCATTCAAAAAAAATTCGATCACTGCTCGAAGTTCAAAAAAGCGCTGAAGGACTTTCCCACAACTAAGCCAACGTACGGCAGTATGATAAGGTAAGTCATTTTCTCCAATCTCTTCAATAAATTGTCGGAATTGTCGGTGATTCAGCCCAAAAGATCTCATAAAATTAACAGTTGATATGACTGGTTTCAGAACTTCAGACATATCCAAACATTTTCCGCACAAAGACTGTTGATGAATGATACAATGTAAGACTAATGGTTTTGAACCACCGTCATTTTCTACAGCCTTTGACACAAGAGCGACCACTCCTTTATCTTTCCCACTCATGTTTTTGCCTCCATGAGTTGTAATACATTTCAAGTTTTTCCATCGAAGGTTCTTTTGATTAATGGCCATTTCAACTCCTTTAAAAATATCTGTACCAGTAGTTGTGCCATGAATACTATACATATCAAGAAGTTCTTCATGCACTTCATAGCTTTTATCTACTCCTCGAATATAAATCAACACCTGAGCAGTATCTGACACATCCGTTGACTCATCCAAGGCCAAAGAAAACCACTCAACATCTCCATTTTTGTCGAACAGTTGAGAGGATATATTTTCAGCGATGTTTTCTACCCTTCGAGCCACAGTGTTTGCTGACATACTGACAGTTTTTAATATTTTTAATAAATTTACCTTTTCAGGGCACATTTCTTCGGCTGCTGGAATTATGCATTCTTTGATCATTTCTCCATCGGTGAATGGTTTTCCACGTTTTGCAATTTCAAGAGCCACACGAAAGCTGGCACGAGTTGCAGCCTCTTGTTCGGTTTTGAGTTTTGTAAATGAAGATTGCTGCGATTTCAATCCGCGCTTCATAGCTTCGAATTTTTCTGTCCGCAAACTTCCTGTATATTTTGAGTAATTTTGAAAATGTTTTGTTTCATAATGACGTTTAATGTTATATTCCTTGAGAACGGCTATGCTTTCATTGCAAATCAAACATAGCGCCTTGTTACTGGACTCAATTACGAAATACTGAATGTTCCACTCATCTTTGAATTTTCTGCATTCACTATCAATTTTTCGCTTCTTTTCCATACTACTAAATCACACACAAAAGCAACAATTCAAATCAAAATACTGTTACAAAGATGTCTTAAACTTAAACACGCACAAACACATTTTAAGGAGGTACGCACTATTTTATTTCACAACAGTGTCATAGGAACTGACTTGTGGTTGCGCAACTAGCCTTCTTATATATTCCAATTACTGCCATCTAGAAGTGAGTGGAAGACACCAGAACTCTCTCGAACCAACGAGATTACTCTGTACGTGCTATTAGCGCCATCTGTTAGCGATAGAAGGTACTACCTATTTCCGGTTGTGTCCACCAGATGTCGTGTCACGTTACTCCTCATGGCTCGTACTCTACGACTAATCTAGAAATTACAGATAATGACAGGAAAATTAATAATATGCAGTGTTGCCGTTTTGCGGACTTTAGTCCGATTTGCAGCCTTTTTTCAACGTTGCGTACTTTTTCGGACTTTTTTTTCATCAGTGGACTATTTCACTTTTTACCACCGGCAACAATGATAATATGGTTTTGGCCCTCGGAACTTACTGGAGTAATCAGTATGGCCCTAAGGCTGGAAAGTTTGGAGACCCCTGCTTTAGAGGGAAAGTAAAGCCGGCGGTCCCATGTCATAGATTTATGGCATGAAAAGAACCTTCCACTAACTACACTTGTGTGAAGCCAAAGTTTGTAGATTATATTATTTGATAACACTATATTAGTTCCAACGTTTGCCGCCAGGTGCTAGCTGCGATGGCATCTAGTAGCCAAGTCCACAGCTAGGTGTCATGGATGATAGCATTTGGTAGCAAAAGTAGAAACTACAGTGCACTCCCGATAATTCGCGTGCGGATAATTCGTTTTGCGGTTAATTCGCGGGTCTCCATGAGTATGTTTTAAATTGGGAATTCTCACAGCAACTAATCATCACACTAAGTTAAGCAATCTCTCTGTCGTTTAAAAGAATTTTGATGCGACGCAATGCGTAACGACGAAATCATTGAGACTAGGGAAGACTGAACTGCGTTTCTCTGCGATGCAACAGTAGGCCTAATTGCGCAATCTTCGAAACTTACGCGCATGTTGCCGCGAGTGGTATAGTACAGATTTCCTTTGTCTTTGAAGCCCAAACAATACAAGAGGAATGCACTTTCACTCGGAACCTACCCTCCCTTTCCCAACAGCCACGCTCCAAGGTCGCTGATCTGTGAGTTGTGAAGGGTGGATGCGCGGACGGCGTACTGTAAACAGCGATTATTGCGTAATGGCGCAAACGCGCACGACATCGAGAGCGTGTTTGTTTGATGCTCTTCATGCAGTCAACTAGTCGGGAGGAAAGTACCGCTACTCCGCTCGTACAAAAGCAAGCGCTTGCCGACTTTTGTAACGACGATATTTCGAACGGGCAAGTTAGACGTCGATAAAGACGATTATGATTTACTACAGAAAAGCAAAGAAGAAATAGCATGGAATTTGACTGTTGGTGAGGAAAACGGAAATCCAGTAGATTTAGAGTGCGGGAGTGATGCAACGGAAATCCCGAAAGTTTCCCACAGTCAAGCTAGTGTCTCTAGTCACACTTGTCTTTTATATAGAAAAACGAGATGAATTTTCATTTTCATATAATATTTTCTTCGGAAATGTGCAATCGAAAAATAGAATAAACGATCTAAGAAACAAAAAGTAATGACGGCTTTTTTTAAATATATTAATGTAGGCATAATCCACATAGGCCTACCAGTAGCCTAGCATGTCGTATAAGGCACTACAATCAGGAGTTAAAATTATTATTTCGCGTGTTCAAGCCTATTTCAATATTTTAACCAATAGTTTTGTTTTTCCTAGGCTTAACAAAAATAACTGCGGATAATTCGCGGAAGTTCGTGCATTAATTACCGCGAATTAACGAGAGTGCACTGTACTTGAAAAATTCATCGTCTGCAGTCCTTACTTGAATCTCAGATAACACCGGTTATCAGACAGATTCTAGACACACCCAAAGTACACGGGACTACATGCCCGTGTTGTCGCAGCCCCTAAACTAAGGAATCAACCAGTCAGATCTCAAAAATGAAAATTTCTGGAATTATTATTGTCACAGGATATACAATTTTAAACTTTGAAGATGTTTTCCATATTGATAACTGGATGCACTGTATTTTGAAAATTATAGTATGTTTTCATTGCTCGCATGGTTTGTTGGTTTTGAGAAATACAAAAATGTATGTGTGTACCTGTAATTCAAAGTTTTGTTTTGTTTTGTTTTTCTTCCATCTCTACCATATCATATTATCAAGGTTTTAATGTTAACTAAAATTAGTTCAAAACTTTGCAGAAATCAAAATCTTAGAATGTACTTACTTTCTGGCCCATTGGTCATTCATGTCAGATATTGCAGCCATGCATTCAGTAAATATTTCTCGATCTGCATCAGTCATTGTTTCAACATTAGTTAGTGCTATCTTGAAGAGACCAGGATGAGGAATATCGTGCTGAAAGCAGTTCTGTGAAACATTCAATATAGATTACTCCCAGACAATTCTATGATTTGAGGGGTTACTAGGACAGTGTCATGACTAATCGTTCCTAGCACATAGGAAATGACACAATATAAACTTTTCACTAATTAACTCTCAATAAATATAAGGTGTCCTTACTTATTATGGCTAATGCACTTTTCTGTTCTTTATGGCAGTTTGAACACATAGAGACATATTAGTTGTTTTTGTGGATTTCATCAATCAAAAATACAATCTGAATCTACTCCCTATAATTGAATCGGTCATTGCTAGATGTTAGGCCCCTTAAAACAACAATTATCATCATCATCATCATCATCAAGTTACATCTGTTTATATTTATTTGTTATTTATTTATTTAGTTTATGCCCACATTGGAGCACTTAAATCAACCCGAACACATCTAAGTAATCTAACTAATGACAGGGAATTTAGTCATCATTTTCCTCCTCTCCCAATACTCTTACAATCTGGCCGACCTGGCTGCACTTTCTTCATCAGATACGACATATGGTTTTCGTTGCTTAGTTTTAGTGTAAATGTTTTATCTTCAGAATCCTTTTCTTTTCTCTTCTCTATTTGCAATTTGTTTCATTGTAATGTTCAACTCATCTAAATCATTTTGAACTTCTTCGAACCAATTATTTTTTGTTTTACTTTTCCAAAAGTTGATAAATAGTGTTTCAATAGTCTACTAGCGGACCCG
Source organism: Meconema thalassinum (assembly GCA_946902985.2). Lineage (NCBI taxonomy): Eukaryota > Metazoa > Arthropoda > Insecta > Orthoptera > Tettigoniidae > Meconema > Meconema thalassinum. The sequence goes on from OX336400.1 coordinate 121,059,342, forward strand.
AATGAGAACCCTCACATATTCTAACGGGTTGTGTGCACCCCATGTGTACAGACTACCCGCCCGGCTCTAGTGCTATGCGGGCTGTACACGTGACAGTTCTGCCTGGGGCTATCGTCTTGTTTATTAGTTTAATAGCACTTTATAAACAAATAAATATATTTCTGTTTACTTTTCAAGAAATGCAATATTTTTCCTGTACTATTGAGACGATTTGGAAGATTTTAGTACAAACCACACCTTCTGACTCCGCCTGGTTTAGGAGCTTGAGTGTTCTGAAACAATACACCTTAGTGTATTACAAGGCAATAAATTACTTTTCACCCTTTACTTTTATTTCATCAATTCCATACAAAACTATTGAATCATCTTACTATCTGGCCACGTTTCTGGTCACACTCTTTTACAACACTAACTCTCTGCCAAAAAAAAAAAAAAAACACCAATCAACATGTCGCTTAGCAACCATTGCTATGCACATCAATAAACATGTCACTTAGCAACTGTTGCTATGTACATCATATTACCCTTTCACGAATTGATTGCCGGCGGTCGAGATGGGAACTATTCCTTGTTTACTTGTGTCACACGTTAGCCTGCTTCGTTGACAGGTACAGTTGTGCGAGTAGAACTCGACTCCAATAGCCTCAGTTATCGTTTGACTGTCTGTGGTGACATGAGCTCCTGTGATGTGCAATGCTGCTTGTCTTATGTGCAAAATGAACTCTTGTCATCGCTGTGTTCCCCGCTTCGTCCCGCGGGGCAGCTGCTACAATCAACAACAAACACTGGCGCAGCCAGGCTTAGCGGCAATCAAATGTTAAACGGGTAATAGCTGCCAAGTCACTGCCTCCTTATCCAACACCAGGCCTGCACTAAGAAGGCCATGAGCCCAAAGAGATTAGAGTTCCAGAGGGCTCTCGCACGACTTAGAAGCCGGTCAAACTAACGAGAGCAAGGCGCTGGCGGCAGATCTGACTGCGCCTGCCACAATAAGATTGTCATGTAATTTCGATAAATGACAGAAAAAGGCAATTCCCCTTTTTCTCATTGTGTCTATTACTGAATCACTTTCCCGGTAGACAACTTCATTACGCATCCAAACTACCAGACATGACATTTCACCTCGAAAATCCAATATGCATTCACATGAAAATATAAATAATGGGGTAATTGTATTTACCTTGGCTTGTTCGGTGGTAGCATTGACTACGAAGAGAATATCATTGCAGATCTGGTACTGCTTGCTGCCCACTTTGATGAGCACAAAGGTACGGTTGAAGTGGCGCACAGGAATACCGCCCAACACAGGTGGTTCCCGATAAATACCAGACACTGTAAGGACAATAGGGCCTTCCTGCAACACCAAACAGTCAAGTTACACTATTTATGTTTTGAAGAAAATTTGTCAGCCAGGAGTATGTTACCAGCACAGACCTTCATGACTCAGAAAGAAAGTAAGAAAGAAAGAAAGAAAGAAAGAAAAAAGAAAAGAAAATATTAACCCTCTTAGTGCCAAGCCATTTCCTGAAATACTTGCCAAGAATGCCAAGCCATTTTCAATTGTCATGCAGACTAGTCGAAAAAAAATCATAAATACCACATTTCCAACAATATAATCATTATTTTTGCTTCACATTATAACCAATACCTCATTCTTTCATACATTATGTTCATAAAAGTAAATACGGCATCTAAACCTTTTTAATTGAGGTTATTCTCATAATTGTTCAATTTTTGTTGTTGTAAAAAATCAGTTTTGAGCCTAAATTAAGGACACCTAAGTGTCATAATCGAAGAAACACTGCGTTTTCAGCTGTAGAAAATTCTTAGATACATCTGTAGGTAGAAAACTTCAACAGGAAGAAAACGACTGCACCACAATTTTGGCGGGAATGCGCGTGATTGGGGGAGCGCAAAGGGAGGGCGTGAATACAAACTCAAACCTATCGCGTAACAGACTTCGAAGGAAAAAAGTAAACACCGCTCAGGCAAGCTTGAAACCTCACCTTTCCAACAGTATGAAGTAATTATGGACATATGCCAACAGAAATCTACAAATATAAGATTACCAGCACGCCGATTGAATCGGCTTTGGCACTTTTGGTGCGAGTAGCGAGAGCCAATCTGATCGGCATGTGGCACTGAAAGGGTTAAAATTGGAGATAAGGAACTTGAAGTAGTGAGGCATTTCAAGCATTTGGGAAGTGAGCTAATGGAAAATGGAAGGCTGGATATAAAAATCAGTAGAAGAATGCAGCTTGAGAGTAATTTCTACAACCAGGTACGGATTCTAATCTATATATATAAAAATCAATCTTACGTGATAGTTTGTCTGTGGGTGTGTGTGTATGTCTCCTATGCATTCATATACCACTCAACCGATTGCGATGAAACTTGGGTGAGATGTTGAGTACACTCTAAGGAAGGTTTCTGACTTAGTAAATCCATTTTACAATAGGTAGCGCACGCGTAGATTCAACAAATGAGTGACGATGCGCGAAGCGTTTCAAGCAAGTCCCGTATGTGTTCATATACCATTCGTCCGATAGCGATGAAACTTGGGTGAGATGTTGTATACACTTACGTGAAGGTTTCCAAATTAGTGAGTACATTTCACAGTAGATAGCGCACGAGTAGATTCAACAAATGAGCGACGACACGCAAAGTGTTTCAAAAATGTCCCGTATGCATTCATATACCATTCGTCCGATAGCTATGAAACTTGCGTAAAATGTTGTGTACACTTCAGGGAAATTTTCTGGCTTATTAAATCCACTTTACAATAGGCAGCGCACGAGTAGATTCAACAAATGAGCTACGACGCGTGAAGCATTTCAACAAAGTCACGTATGCGTTCATATACCATTCGTCCGATAGCGATGAAACTAGGCTGAGATGTGTGCACTCCAGGGAAGGTTTCTGGCTTAGTAAATCCCTTTAAAAATAGGAAGAGCAGGAGCAGAATCAACAAATGAGCGACGACGCGCGAAGTTTTTCATCAAAGTCCCATATAAGGTCATATACCATTCATCCGATAGCGATGAAACTTGGGTGAGCTGTTGTGTACACTCCAGGGAAGGTTTCTGGCTTAGTACATCCACTTTACAATAGGTAGCGCAGCAGTAGATTCAACAAATGAGCGATGACACGCGAAGCGTTTCAACAAAGTCCCGTATAAGGTCATATACTATTCGTCTGACAGTGATAAATGTTTGGTGAATTGTTGTGTACACTACAGGAAAAGTTTCTGGCTTAGTTAATCCATTTTACAATACGAAGCGCACGTTTAGATTCAACAAATGAGTGACTACGCGCGAAGCGTTTCGACAACGTCCCGTATACGTTCACATACCATTCATCCGATTGCGATGAAACTTGGGTGAGATGTTGTGTACACTCCAGGGAAGGTTTCTGGCTGAGTACATCCATATTACAATAAGTAGCGCAAGTAGAATCAACAAATGAGCGACGACACGCGAAGCGTTTCAACCATGTCCCGTCTGCATTCATATACCATTCGTCCGATAGCTATGAAACTTGGGTGAGATGTTGTGTACACTTCATGGAAGGTTTCTGGCTTAGTAAATCCACTATACAACAGGCAGCGCACAAGTAGATTCAACAAATGAGGGACGACGCGCGAAGCGTTTCAACAAAGTCCCGTATAAGGTCAAATACCATTCTGCCGTTAGCGGTGAAACTTGGGTGAAATATGGTGGACACTCCAAGGAAGGTTTCTGGCTTAGTAAATATATTTCACAGTAGGTAGCACACGAGTAGATTCGACAAATGAACGACGACACGCGGAGCGTTTCAATACACTCCCCTATGTCTTCATATCCCATTAGTCCGATAGCGATGAAACTTGGGTGAGATGTTGTGGACACTTACGTGACGGTTTCTAACTTGGTAAATACATTTTACAGCAGGTAGCGCACGAGTAGATTCAACACATGAGTGACGGAGCGTGAATCGTTTAAACAAAATCCGGTATGCGTTCATATACTATTCATCCCATCGCGATGAAACATTGATCAGTTATTGTGTACACGCCAGGGAAGGGTTTCGACTTAGTAAATCCATTTCACAATAAGTAGCGCAAGAGTAGATGCAACAAATGGGTGCCGACGCGCGAAGCGTTTCAACAAAATCCCATATTGGATTCATATAACCTTCTTCGATTGTGATGAAACCTTGATGAGTTATTGTGTACACGCCAGGGTAGGGTTTCGACTTAGTAAATTAATTTCTCAATAGGTAGCGTACGAGTAGAATCAACAAATGAGTGACAGCGCACGAATCGTTCAAACAAAATCCCGTATACGTTCATATACCATTCATCCGATTGCGATGAAACTTTTGAAAGTTGTTGTGCACGCTCCCACGATTGATTCTAAATTAGAAAATCCATTTTACGATAGCATAGGGGCAGTTAACGGAAATTGAAAAACATGTTGTGTATCCAAAAGCACTTCAAAAAACAGACTTTCAACGCCAACACTTTCTTTGATTGGCATTGCAACGCATGCCGGGTACAGCTTGTATGTAATAAAGATGTACCAATGAGGGCTAAAGAAGCAAATTCCTTTCCTAGCGTATTTCCCATGTTGGCACAGGGTCCGCTTGCTTGGTTGCCGTTCGCCACTTCTTCCTGTTAAGGGCATCTTCAGGTTTGAGGCCGCATACCAGGAGGTATTCGCCGATTCTATCCATCCACAGTTTCTTTGGGTGCCCATGGGGTTGATGCCCTTCTGGAATTTACTGGAGGGTCGTATTTACCGCAGAGTTCTCATCACTTCTAGCAACATGACATGCCCTTACCAACGAAGATTTCCCTCATTTTGTCTTTTATTATTGCAACTCCCATTTGCTTCCTTACGTGTTCATTTCTGACATGGTCAAGCCTTGTAATACCCATGGAACAATGCAGCATTTTCATTTCCATTCCCAAAATAACATACTAAGATGCCTAACAGGAAGGACATGGGGTGCTCACCCCACCACTCTTAGAACTTCAGCCCTTGGACTGAGCTTCTCAGCTGCTGAATATGCAGCACCAGTTTGGCTTTCTTCTCCACATTCCAAAGATGTGGATATAGCTCTGAATGAGACTTCCAGGATTGTATCTGGGTGTCTTAGACCAACACCACTTCAGAAGATCTACCCTCTTATAGGAATTTCTCCACCTCATGTCCGAAGAATGGTATCAGCAGCATCTGAGAAGAAACGGCAAGAAACTGATTCAAGGCATCCACTTTTCGGCCAACAACCAGCCCGACAGAGACAGCTTTTTGAGGGGAGTAACAGCCCTCGAAAGCTCACAAGAAGCTGCCCATGTGAAGATATGGAAGACAGAGATCACAGACCCAACTATTCCTCTATCAGAAAAAATGGCACCTGGTCACAACTTGCCATATGGAATTTGGAGATCACTGAACAGGCTGAGGACGGGGCTTTCACGCTGCAAGAACAATCTCAAGAAATGGAACATGCTCGTCAACAATGATGAGTTCTGTGACTGCAGCATGTTACAAGATCCAGAACACCTGCTGATTTGCCCCTAGATGGAGGACATATGTTCAAAAGACGATCTTTTGGCTGCAAAAGCTAATGCTATAACTGTTGCTACAGACTGGCAAAATCTAATTTGATTCGGACACGGAAAATAAATAAATAAATTTCCATTCCATGGAGGGCTTGTTCATGTTTGGTTGAAGCTGGCCAACATTCTGTGCTGTTGAGTGCCACTGGCCTTCTCATCGTCTTGTAAACAGAACCAAGGTACTCAAGTTAGGAGTAGGCTAAAGAAGTAATGTACAAGACATATTATAATACTATCGTGGTTTAAGCAGCAGAAACATGGACAGTGACACAGAGATGAAAGCAGAGTACGGACAGCAGAAATGAGTTTCTTGAGGAGTATGTTACAGAAAGACAAGAAGTGGTAGAATGAGAAATGAAGACATCATCATCATCATCATCTTGCACAGTTTCCAGCCACTGGCCAGGTCTGTTTGGAACACAAGCCTCTCCAACGTCTTCTGTCTTCCCACCATCTCTCAGCCTCCACCCTTGTCCAGTCTTCTCCTCTCTTCTTCACGCTTTCTTCCACCCCCTTCAGCCACCTGTCTCTCGGTCTTCCTCTCGGTCTCTTTCCTTCACATTTCGTCTCGTGTACTCTCCTGGGTATCCTCTTCTCCTCCATTCGTTTTACATGTCCATACCATCGAAGTCTAGATTTCTTTATACCATCCTGTAATGGTTCCTCCTTCATTAATTCTCGGGTCCTCTCATTTCTTATTCTGTCCATCTTTGTAGCTCCAATACTGCTTCTCAAGAACCTCATCTCACTGGCCTGTATTTTGCTCTTCTCCCTTCCTTTCACAACCCAGGTCTCCGAGGCATACGTCAGGTTAGGGACATAGTACGTCCGATATATGATCTTTTTGCTGTTCTGAGGGACATCCTTGCTCCATAACATGCTTCTCACACTCCTCCGAAATGCTTCTGCCTGCCTCCCCCGCTCATTTATTTCTCTATCGTTTCTTCCATTATCTTGTATCAGGCTTCCCAGATACTTGAAACTCTCCACTTTCTTCAGCTGTTCCCCACCAATTGTTATTCCCGTTGTGGTTCTTTCCTTCTTCCTTGTTGTGATCACCATCTCACTCTTATTTATGCTAAATTTTATCCCATATCCTTGTATTATTCCTTCCCACACGCCCAACTGTTCCTGTACCTCCTCCTCGTTTCCCCAAATCATCAAATCATCTGCAAACACCATTGCTTTCATCTTTCCTTCCCCAATTACTTGTGCCACTCGGGTCATTATGTCATCCATCACCACAATGAAAAGTCATGGTGACAGTGCACTTCCTTGTTTCAGGCCGTTTCTCTGTTCCAACCAGTCTGATCTCTCTCCTCCCACTTTCACACAGCTCACGCTTCCCTTGTACATCTCCTTTATCCTCTTTATAGTCCATTTCTCTACTCCTCTATCCTCCAGGGACTTCCATACTTTGTTTCTGCATACACTGTAATATGCTTTCTCAATGTCCAGGAAGGCCATCAGTAGATCTGTTCCATACTCATAGTGCTGTTCTTGTAACTGCCTTACAGCAAAAATCAAATCCACTGTGGACCTTCCTGCTCTGAAGCCATGTTGTTCTTCCCTCATCCCTCCTTCTATCCTTGTCCTAATTCTCTTTTCCAAAACTTTCTCGAAGATCTTTGCACAATAACTCATCAGTGTTATTCCCCGATAGTTTCTGCAATCTGTTCTACTACCTTTCTTGAAGATCGGGACAATTATTCCTTTTTTCCAGTCCTCTGGGGTCTTGCTTTCCTTCCATGCTGTCCTCATCACTCGGTACAACCACTGTATCCCCACCTCTCCTGCTGCTCTCACCATCTCCACACTCAACTCATCCACACCCGGTGCCTTCCTTCCTTTCATCTTGTTCACTGCATCTTCCACTTCTTTCCATGTTAAGTCCTTTTCTGTTTGCAGTTCATCTTCCTCTTCCCCGATTTCTTCCTCCTCACCATCTTTTCCATTTGGGTTCAGAAGTTCTTCAAAATATTCTTTCCACATTTTCTTCAGTTCTTCCCTATTTTCTATCTCTTGTCCCCTTTTGTTCACCATTCTAACATAATCCGAAGGATCCTTCCGCCTCTTATTTTTTACCATCCCATACAGGACCTTTTTTGTACCTTCACTATCCTCCTTCATCATCTTTGTCCACTCTTCCATCCACTTTCTTCTCTCCTCAGCCACTACTCTCTTCGCCTCCTTCTTTCTTTCCTGGTACTCTTCCCTTGTCTCTACCGTTCTATTTTGATACCACCTCCTAAAGGCTCTATTCTTTTCACTTACTATATCTTTTGTCTTCTCATTCCACCATGGTGTTTCCTTCCACCTCTTCTTACTACTTGTCCTCCCACATACTGCTTCTGCTGCACCTACTAGTGCAAGACATACAAGAACTAAAAGTGCAGAAACTAAATGAAAAGCTAGAACAGACTGAAATGGTTTGGACCTAACAAACGAATGAGTGGAGAAAGGAATGGCAAAACAAGCATAGGAAAGACAGATAACGGGGAAGAGAGGACGAGGAAGAACAAGACTACGATGGGTGTACTTGGTAACACAATGAAACCTGGAATGGAACACTGTGTCAGACGAGGAATGGTGGACATACAAGAAAGTGGAGAGGAACCATATTTGCCCAATGTCAGCTAGAAAAGGGAAAATGATAATGATGATGACTCATAAATTCACAAAGCAGCTGTTGTTGTCTCATTTGAGGAGCTTTGCGACATTGTGGCCATTCAGCCTAGTGTGCTTGGGTGTGTGTAGAATTCATCTGATAACCAATTTTAATGAGGTGTCTGCAATAGTGTATTTGTAATTCAGGTGAGGATTGGGAAGGAGGCGGCCATAGCCTTAAGTTAGGAACCAAGACCGATTACAATATATCAGACTGTAATACGACAATCGATTCAAGAAAAATGGTGGTCATTGTAGGGGAAGGTTTTGAGTTAACGGCTGTTTGTTTAAGTTTGTTACGAGTGCGTCTACTACCAAGAATTCATATAAATAGTATATCTCGAGTGATCTCGTACTGTTTATAATCTTAATAGTGTACCGTAGGTAGTGTAGTACATTGCGAATAATAATAAATACCGGTACCATTTGAAGTTTAAGCGCCAATAGCCGTGTGTGTTTTTGACAGTTTGAACATACATTTATGGTTAGGGAACATCTTTCCCCAAGTGTCTATTTCTTTCGACATAAGTGCATTCTGTAAGAATCTCTATGTGCATGTGGAGAAGTTTAAATGGATACTGCAGTGAGAGGTGGACCAAACAAGATGATTTAGTGTCATATTTCAAATTACAATAACCTATACCTACCGGTACTTTTGAGATGATGCAAATGTTGGTAGATATTTTAAGGGAAGCCTTGTGTCTTTATTGTGACAATGGTATAATGAAAACTAAGTTTCCGTGTAAATCAAATCCATTCTTCGCTAGAGCTTTTAATATTGGCTATTCTCAAGAGCCTATCAGTCAAAGCAAAGAAATATGATGAACAGATTACCCACGTGTTTCTAACAGGATGGTATAGGGTTTTCTCAAACATCATTCTTAATGGCAAAATGTAAACTCTGCTATTATGATAAGGCTGTAACAGCCTTCTAGCCGGCCCCGTGGTGTTGGGGGCCCCGGGTTCAATTCCCGGCTCCGTCAGGGATTTTAGAAACTGACGTGAGGGTTGAACGGGGTGCACTCAGCCTCTTGAGGACAACTGAGTAGCTGTCTGATAGTGAGGCAGCGCCCTGATCACGAAAACCAAGATTAACGGCCGAGGGGACCCGATGCGCTGATCACGTATCACCCCAATCTCTGCAAGACAATTGGCTGGGCAGCGGTCGCTTGGTAGGCCTAGGCCCTTAATGGGCTGTAGGGTGCCAGGGGTTATTATATTGTAACAGCCTCCGCATGATGTAGTCTCGGGGATCGCATTGAGACTGTGGATCCAAAGGACCTGGGTTCGATTTCTAGCTCTGCCAAGAAATTTAATTCTCGTCTGAAGATTGGAACGAGGCATGCCCAGTCTCGAGAGGCTGAACCGAGAAGAGACGGTTCGAGTCCCACCACAGCTGTCATTGAAGTGGATCCGTGTTTTCCCACTTCTACTCCAGGCAAATGCCATGAGGGGCAGATGACCTCACTGTTTGGACCCTTAAAACAAAAACTAACTAACAAATATCGAGATGGTTCTAGTTCGTAGCATAAAACTACGGCCATCTTCTTCAAAATCCTAGCTTCAATTACAAATATACACACTGCTACAGCCATTACAATGACACAGGTTATCAGACAGAGTCCACACACACCTATGTACAAGGGACAACATGACCACGATGTCGCAAAGGCCTTAAATGAATCAACATCCATGCAACAATCTATGACGTATGACAGTTATCAATGAAATTCATAATGATCTCCAGAAATGGAAGATTTGTGTCATTTGAGCCGTAGATTGGACTGACATACACATTGCGAAGAAATTTAATTCTGAAGTGCACTCAGCCTCATGAGGCAACTGAGTAGAGGAGGGTTCTATGCCCACCTCAGCCATCCTGGAAGTGGTTTTCTGTGGTTTCCCACCTCTACTGCAGGCAAATGCTGGGATGGTACCTACTGTAAGAATACGGCTGCTTCCTATTCAAATCCTGACAGTGGTTTTCCGTGGTTTCCCCACTTAAGGCCATGGCCTTCTCCTTCCCAATCCAATCCCCAATGTTCAAGCACACTAGTTCAGCCATAACAATAACTCAGGTTATCACACAAATTACACACACAAATACATGGGGTTATAAGACCAAGATGTCGTAGCCCCTAATATAAGCAACAACAACAACAATTTCTATTTGCATTTTTGTAGCTCCATTTACCAGTATTTGCATTTTTTAAATACTGTATCTGTCTTATCTTTGTTTCATTTGTGTCTGTATTTTTAGCTACTGTCGGTTCGCATTGCTTGTAAGGAAGTACGTCAGGGTTTCATATTGAATTTGTGCCTTAGTTATTACATAAAATCCTGTAATTTCTGGTGGAATTTAATCAATTATGCGAATGTTTGTCTTCGAATTTGCCGCTATTTTGATGGTGCCATGCTTACCAGTCCCAACAACTGTTCCCCTTCGATTGCCTCCATCTTTGTTTTGATGTTACGGTCTGAGATATTGTAGTCGGTCTTGTTAGGAACCATCCTGGTATTTGCCTGAAGTAGAAGTGGGAAACCACGGAAAACCTCTTCCAAGATAGCTGAGGAGGGAATCAAACCTATCTCTTCTCAGTTTTGCCTCATGAGGCTGAGTGTACCCCATTCCTGTCCTCAGCCAGAGCTGTGAATTGAACCCACACCTCCAGAGCAACAGCCAAGAACCCAAAACAGCACAGGCTATCTAGACAGATTCTCTTGTTGTTAATTCTTTTTAGGAACTTGGGACATCTTGGTCATCAGCCCTATGTACTTGGGTGTGTGTTGAATTTGTCTGATAACCTGGGATTCTATAACGACAGTAGTATAGTGTGGGTAGGCGTTCCAGAGCTTGAAATAGCATTTACCTGAAGGAAATATGGATAAACCCAGGGGGAAACCTACGATTTCCATATATGCTGCAGATTTCCATCGCATCCGTGTTGTGCAATTTAACTCACAGCTACACCACAAGGATAAACACACTGGCTGATGACCATGATGTTGCTAGCCCCTAAATGAAACCACTAGTAATGAGCCCCTGACTTACTTGATTGACAGTACGGGTAACCAGATCCACAGTAAAGGAGAAGGGATCGTGTTCTGTTCTTGGCAGACAGCAGAGAGCAGATATCACCGCTTCAGGCCCATGCCTGAGCAGCTTGTATTTCTTGTAATAGTCCAGACCCTTCAGAAAGTTGCGACTCTCTGTCACATTGACTGCCTTACTCTCCGTCTCTCTGACTCTCTGTGATAACCTGTAAGCAGAAGCAACATACTTGCAAAACTTACTTGAAAAGTTCCTGGAAAAATGAAATCTCCAAACTTTGTAGACATCTGAATACCGACAACTGGAAACAACTCGCCCAAAACAGAGTTCAGTGGAGGCATTTGTGGTTTATAGCTTATGAAATATAAAATTTGGCATTTTTTAGCATCGAAGCTTTATAGATTTAGCAAGACAAGCCCTCAAATATCAACAAGTTTATTATATTTCAGTAGTTAACCTCCTATGTTGGCATAGAAAGGGATGAGATATTACGCGTCTGACCAGTCCTTTGCCAGCGGCAGCGACTTGAACTACAGGCTGTCGTCGATGTCTCAAGCTGTTTTCTGGTTATCAATATAGCCCTGCACGGGTTTTTAAAAAACTTATCCGTATACGCATGACTGTTGACCGCATCTGCACGTTTGTTATCCGAATCTACTGGCATTACAATTATATTTTTAATTAGATAAGATTGGAAGACCACAAAGTCTTTTTGACTCATATTCACCCATTTTTCCGTATTGACTTGCTATAATAATCAAAAGATTTCCTTAGTTCCGCCTCGTCAATACAATTTATTCAAATTTTTGTGATATAATCACATGTCACTTAATTTACATCGGTACATGTTTCGATGCCTATTTGCATTGGCATTATCATCAGCCTTTCAATGTATTGGCAGCACTTAAAAATCACTTTGTACATTGGATGTGATAAAATGTTAACACAAAAACACACTAAAATCACTTATACACTAAATCACTTTAAAAGTTTTTTAAAAAGATTTTAAAACATTATGGTAGGCACTCATTAAAAACGCCTTGAAGGTTTTATTTTGAGGTTTTCAAAATTCCTGATGTTATCTCCGAAATTTCTGGTCAAGGGTTTAGTTTTAAGTGCTGCCAATACATTGAAAGGCTGATGATGATGCCGATGCAAATAGGCATCGAAACATGTACCGATGTAAATTAAGTGACATGTGATTATATCACAAAAATTTGAATAAACTGTATTGACGAGGCGGAACTAAGGAAATCTTTTCATTATTAGACCACAAAGTTCCTGGAAGAATGAAATCTCCAAACTTTGTAGACATCTGAATACTGACAACTGGCAAGAACTCGCCCAAAACAGAGTTCAGTGGAGGCATTTTGTGAGATCGGTGCGGGATCTTCAAGTCCCTTAGAAGCCTACTGAGTGAGTGAGGGCGAGTATAAAGTATTAAAGCAACACATTTAGACATTTGAGGAGCAAGTTGTTCCCCTAGGCTGTGTATGTTTAAAATGAATGTTACAAAGCTTGCATCCGACACCCGAGGCCATACGAAATTATTATTATTACAGCCAGAATTGCAACCTTTTCCAGTTAGGAGTGTTAATAATGCTTAATGACATAACTTGAATAAGATTAACTTAAATCATCATCTTACATGTGTCATGAAAAAAAAAACCATAAGGGAAATATTTGATATTAACAAATTCACAATGAAATTTGATAAAACAGTTGCCAGTGTTTCGTGACTACATTTTGTGCCTCGCAGCGGCCTTCTCAGTATGTACTAGCCATGCGTCTTGGAGAGGTGTTAACTCAAAACAGTTGCCAGCGTTTCGCCCCAGTGTACCAATGGGCTCTTCAGTTGGATATGGTACACCTCACCAAGATGCGTGGCTAGTACATACTGATAAGGCCGCTGCAAGGCACAAAATGTCACCACAAGCAGCGCCAATGTTCGACGGAAGTCAAAACTTCCTTTCAAAATAATGTTAGCTTACCTTGCTAATTCATATTGGAAATATCTGTTCTCGAAGGAAACAGGATGTTAATTGTCCGATTGAAAAATGCTGGCAACTGTTCTGAGTTGACCGGACTACTTTATCAAATTTCATTGTGAATTTGTTAATGTACATAACTCAATCAGACAATTAACATCGTGTTTCCTTCGGGAACAGATATTTCCAATATACATGGGAAGGAAAGACAGCAAGAGGACGACACCAAGCACGTTGGATTGACATAATTAAGACTAGCATAAGTAAACGGAATATGGACTGGAACAGACTTCTGGAAGAAGAATGGAGGGACAGAAGAAGGTGGAGGCCCAGCCTTAATCTGGATAAGGGGCAAGGAGGAGGATGATGATGTCTCTGTGCTTGTCATATTTGTCTGTCATTTCCCTTGTATGTGCACTCTTTAAGTTCTGCTATTATTTGCCTTGCTGATTTCCTGTTCAATGATAGATAGGTGTTGGTGTGAAGGGTGCATCAATTAAGATGTAGGTGTTTATGGGAGTCGGGTAGTGCAGTTTGTATTACTAGAGTTATTGATTTATAACTACAGATGTTAGAGAATTATTTTATTTTTATCTATACAAGGTGCATCTATACATTGGTTGGTTGGTTCTTAAGTTTAGGGGCTGCGACAATGCGGTCATGTAGCCCCGTGTACTTTGGGTGTGTGTAGAATCTGTCTGATAACCGGTATTAATTGTGATGACTGTATTAGTGTGTGTATCTGTTTTAATTCAAGTAAGGACTGCAGACGATCAATTTTCAAGTAGTTCCTACTTTTGCCGCCAAACGCCACCGTCAACGACTACTAGTTCAGAACTTAGCTACCAGACGTCACCGCAGTCGGCTCTTGGCAACGAATGCAGGAACCTAAGAGCGTTGTTTACAATCTTAACCTATACAATTTAGCTTCACACAGGTGTAATTAGTGGAAGGTTCTTTAACATGCCATAAATCTATGACATGGGACCGCCGGCTTTACTTCCCCTCCAAAGGAAGGCATACTGAGGGATTTTTAACGCTCTTATCCGACGACTTCGGCCGGATTTGAACCCACGATCTTGGGCATAGAAGCTCAGCATGCTACAGACTACGCCACCGAAGCCGCCCATCTATACATTGAACAAGCAATTAAGGAAATTAGAGAAAAATTTAAAGTAGAAATAATTTCAACTCTGAGATTTGCTAATGACATTGTCATCTTAGCCGATTCACCGGAAGATTTGAAAGGGTTTTTGAATGCCATGGACTCCATCTTGAGGAAAGAATTCATGATGGAAATTAGTATAATTTTGTAAAACAAAAATAATGGAATGCAGACAAAATAAATCAGAAATCCCTATGGACGTCAAATTGGCAGGTGAAAAGCTGAAGGAAGTAGGGGACTTCTGTTACTTAGGAAGCAAAATAATCAGTGATGGATGAAGCAAAGGAGTATATGAAAAGTAGGTTGGTTCAGGCAAGGAAAACATTTCTGCAGAAAAGAAATCTGTTGACTCAAATATAGATTTAAGTATTAGGAAGTCAGTTTTGAAAACCTTTGTCTAGAGCGTGGCTGTAAGGAAGTGAAGCTTGGACTATTGGCGCAGCAGAAAAGAGAAATATAGAAACACATATTAAGACACCAAGGAATAGCAAACTTACGAGGGCTGTTTTTTAAGGGCCGTTTTTTTAAGCCCGTAATTAGTGCGCACGCCGCAACAAGCGTGCGAGCTACCTCCCGGCATCCTTTGCGAACAAGCAGGCGTCAGCTGCAGCTGTGCAGCTAACCTATACGCTGAACTGTGCATCTTTACAATGTTCAAGATTATTGATTCGCCCGCCGTGTGTGAGATACGATCTGTGATACGTTCTTTTGAGTGCAAGAAACATGTCGGCTGCAGACATTCATTGTCAGCTTTGTGAGGTGTATGGTGGTAATGCAATGACGGAAGGTAAAGTGCGAAAATGGATACGTGAGTTCAAAAGTGGCCGTGAAGATGTTCAGATGACTTGGTGACTGCAATTGACACGAAAATTCACGAAAACCGAAGATTCGCGATAACCACACTATCAATGGATTTTCCTCAAGTGTCGCCGACGATGAATTAGTGAAAACAGCCGTGAATTCTTATGTCAGAGCAGGTGGCAAACTTTTATGCAGAGGGATTTCAGAACTTAGTTTTAAGGTATGACTAGTGCCTAAATAAACAAGGCAACTATGTAGAAAAATAGAGGAAGGTATGTAAAACTTAAAAATAAATGTGGTTTCAAAATAAAATGCTCGGTTAATTTAAAAAAAATTGCCCTTATTTAACCCTTAGAGTGCCAGACAATGATATATCATTGTTCCATATTTACGCCTAAAGTGCCAGCAACGATAAATCGTCGTTTGAACAGACAGCTCTTTAATAAGTATTTAGTACGGTTGGATTTGCCAGGAGGCGGCACCATACGTGTTTATTCTACAGAGAAAGGATTTAACTACGTCGCTAGATGACGCGTAAGTTCCCTAGTTCCGGTTCAGTGAATTTTAGAAATCTGTGTTCATCCCCGCCGTGTAACATCTATCACACATTCAGTAAAATGGCGGCGAGCGGGAGAAGTAAATTTGTTGACGGCGATGATCTGGCTATGTACGTAAATAATTTAAGTGAAGAAGAGAATGATGATTACTCGGATGAGGAATTAAATCTTCCAATAGATAAGGAAGTGGAAAGTGAAAGTGATAGTGGCGGGATTGATGCAAACATCCGACTGCGTGTTTTTAGGCCTAAAGTAAATCCGACCGCATGCTTTTAGGCCTACCGACCGCGTGTTTTTAGGCCTAAAGTAAACAGTGATAGAATGACAGTAGTAGCGATGACGACAACAATATCCAGCAGTTTCACGATTTCCTCATCTGGCAGGGTAGGAGTAAATCCTGAAGCCTATCTTTTTGTAAATATTTTTTCTGTGTTCTGTGTTTAGCTTTAGTGAAGATAACTCCCAAACTATTGTACATAATAAAGTGATATTTTACGTGTTTATTCATCTTGAATGGGACATTACACATAAGTGAACATTACTTATCTGTGAGTTGATTTTTTAATTATATTTTGTTCTATTTCAGTTTTGTTTTTTTTGCTTTGAAAATGTTTCAAAAAATATTTTTATTTTGAATAAACAAGAGCATGATAATGTTAAAGTGTAGTTCAGAAGCAAGGGAGTTCTCTAGTTAGCATTTAGGGAAATTTTCAAGCCGTTGTGTTGGTTATTGTGAATTATACAGCCCTGAGAGTGTGAACTTGCAAAATCCTCTAAATCAGTCTGGCACTCTTGGCATACCGTGAGCACTCAGGCCTGGCACTAAGAGGGTTAAAAAACAGCCCTCATAGTTATGGAAGGAAGGGTAGAGAACAGGAACTGTAGGGTTAGAATATGTTAAACAGATTGTCTTGGATGTAAGGTGTGGTAGCTACCGTATGTAGAGATAAAATGATTAGCTCAGGACAGAGAGGCATGAAGCGCTGCATCAAACCTGTCAAAAGACTGAAGACTGAACACAAAGATGCATCCTAACTTGCAGCCAAACTTTGCCTCATAACCGAGATGGTATACTGTATCTTATTTTAAATTCCGACATTTGCTGGTTTTCCAGTTTTGTAGCAAGAGTGGTAATGGTGCTGGACCTTACTTAACAGTTGCTGAGGTGCTCTGTCCTTCGAGGAAGTTATAAGTCATGGAGAAGCAAGCGTTTTCATGATACAAGCCCATCAGACGCTCACGATTATCACTGTCAAAGATGGTGAAGTAGCACTCCAGATACTGATCCACCAAGTCGCTACCTGCTAAGTCTACCACAAAATTGCGTTTGAAGCGAAGAAGGTTGTTGCAGTCGAGTAACTCCACACCATCCTGTGAAGCAAACAAATAGTCTTTCTCATGACAAACATCAGAAAAAAAAAAAATACAATTAAGTAGACAGTTCTATTAATTGCTGATTAAGGTTTTCACCGCATGGCATACGACGGGGCCTGTTTTTTTCTTCAACCTCCGATCATGCATCTAAGTAAGCAAGAGATAGGCGGAAGCCAGGTTTGTGTGTCGTGCAATTGCGCTACGTGTCATCACTTCTTAACATTTCAACCTTCTATCTTGGAGAGTAACGGTTGAAGGGTAATTTTTGTAGGAATAAATGCATTTTAGTGAGAAACTGAATTAAAGTTCTTTCCAGTTTTTAGAGCATGACAGTCTCACAGGATTCCTCTTCTTCCATGTCCCTTTGCACTTACCTCTAATGCCCGTTTTTCTGACTAAGACTTTTTTTTTTAATATCTATTGTCTAAAAGAAAGAAAAATAAAAAAATCTATGTTATTGGGTTTACTAATAGGACACATGGTTGTCGGAAAGTGGTCTTACATGGAGGCTACAGACTTTGCCTGACAAATTTCCCTGATTTTTCCCTGATGCCACAAAATTCCCTGATATCAATTCAGCAGATAATGTATTAATTAGGATATAATCTTGCTTATATGGTACCCCCACTCTTGCATAACGATTCATTTAGAGATGATTTAGTCAGCGAGGGGAATCGCGCTATATTTTTTGCCGCACCAGGTTACGGCTGCAAAATAATTCTCATTCGCTCGAGGCAAAATATGTTGTATATTAATTTTTTTTAAGTTTCCTCAAATTTTCCTGATTTTTTCTACACCTTTGCAAAATTCCCTGACATTTCCCTGGAATATCCAGAGAGACAAATTTCCCTGATATTTCCCCGATTTCCAGGTTCTGTCGCCACCATGTGTGTAACCCCCCAACTAAGAAACCGATCTTGCAAGCACAAATAGACAACGAGATGACAGTGTTGCCTCGCTTGCAGGAATAAGAGGAAAACACAAGCACACTTACCTCTCTCCAATCAGTTCCGCTGGGTGGTACTCTTCTCCTACCCCAATCCTACGAAGTTTGTCCCGGAAAAAAAAAAAAAAAAAAAAAAAAAAAAAAAAAAAAAAAAAAAAAAAAACCACCACCCACCTAACCCACAGGACCGAGACAGGAAGAAGGATACTGGACAGAGCCAGACAGTGGACGGGAACCCTAAACGAGGCCGTGTTGGGGATAGGTGCCTAGGGATAGCTTTCTAAGAAAAGAAAGGGAGTCTAGAAAATAGCAATGTATTCAAGACAATTCCAAAAAACAATAGCAAGAAAGAAAGAAGAAAAAAGAAAGAAAAAAAACCTAATGTGCCCATTTACATTTAGATGAGGGGTATGGAAATTAGTACAGTACAGAAAGGCAGTTGCCTGGATACAATATTTAATCATACACGTCGACCCCCTAAGGAAAATATATTTGAATGACATCAATCCAAGGCACAAAAACTTAACCTACCCTGAAAAACAACAAAATAAATTTAAAAATTAACCTCCTCCCCCAGGCGCCCCTCAACATTCATTCACTCAAAACCCTAAGATAACCTTCCCAAGTAATACAGATTTACGTAAATGGAAAAACCAACAAGGAATGAAACAGAACAAGAACTACAATCACAAGCTGAACCAAACCTGTCAAAAACAAACCAAATTCCCCCCTCCCAAAATATAGCAAGAAAAACCGGAAGCCAAAAGTCGCCCACAGCCTAGCAGAAAGAGGCAGGAAAAAGGTATGACAGGGGGAAAGTAAGTCTCTCCCCGAGAGGGAACCAAACATACAACAAAACCCCCATCCAAACAAGCTCCGTCAGAAAATAAAACACCAAGAGTCCCTGACTACACCACCCGACAAAAAACACACAAACTTACCCTCGCAAATCCATCATGACACAAAAATCCCTCTCTGATAACAAACAAACCAGGAAAAGATTTACCCTAATCAAAACCAAATCCCCGACACTCAAAATGCCAAGCCGAAGGAACAACAATTAACCCCAGAGTCCCATCAAATTTAACCCGTCTAGGACCAGAATAATATCCCCAAAATAGAATAAAACTGAATTTAATAACACTAGGTGGACCAGAAGTAAATAACAATTAAGACAATGAAAATTGGTACCTCTTGAAATACGCACGCGGCCAAAAAACAAACATAACCCTAAAACTTCGCCACGAGGCGATCAATAAACCACGTCATACATTATTAAAGAAAACACACACTTTAAAATAACTTCAGTTTTAAATTAACATCACTTAACCGAGTGTATCCGTCCCTTTTACAATTTAACAGTCTCTCACATCACTAAAAGCTCGAGGTCCTATCCGGTCACATTTTTCGCCTTATTATCTTATATTTAAATTTCGAAACGGTCTCTCCCTGGTTTGCCATCAGTTCACACGTACCTTGACATCCTCTTGCGTTTTGGAGAGGGATCCGACCCCAAGCCTAGCGGCTTGTCCCTCTCGCGACCAACCTTTTTACACAACCTTCTTTCTCAAACGATCCAGCTTTAGGCGCGTCACCACAGACACTGCGGCGTTATACAGTCTTACCACTACAACTTTTGACGGCAGATTTAAAAACATATGGATTTTTCAGGATCCCTCTTAAAATTCAGTTGGTGCGGCTTCCCGCCACCACGATAATTTTAAATCAGCACCGAACGATGAGTTATCACAATCTCTTATTAAAGTTTTTTTTTTTTAATGTGCCATTGTTAGCAGATGGCCATTGTTAAATTTTAACAAAAGTTTTATTTTCCAATTTTGATGAAACTTCCAAAGTCCAGAACGTCCAAATAAATACAGGGTTTCTCTTATTCTTGTCGACATTCCGCCGTCAGTGGCGTAGCTCTTCTTCCGGTAGATGGGGCTTTGGGGGGGGGGGGGGCCACCGGAGATGAACGCTCAATGTACCTAACTAACCGGTACAATGTGTAAGGAAAGTGGGCTTGTGAATGTTGTTGTTTAAGTCTTCAGTCTTTTGAATGGTTTGATGCAGCGTTCCATACCTCCCTGTCCTGAGCTAATCGTTTCATCTCTACATAGCTACCACATCCTACATCCGAGGCAATCTGTTAGTTATTGTTGTTTTAAGGGGCAGAACTACGAGGTCATCTGCCCCTAGAGGCAATCTGTTTAACATATTCTAACCTTGATCTACCCCTACAGTTCTTGTCCTCGATCCTTCCATCCATAACTAAGCTTGCTATTCCTGGGTGTCTTAGTATGTGTCCTACCAACCTATCTCTTCTATTCATTAGCAGTCGCCAGAAACATCTCTCCTCTCCCACTCGTCTTAATACCTCTTCTTTTGTAACCCTATCTACCCATCTGATTTTCATCATTCTCCTGTAACACCACATTTCAAACGCTTCAATTCTCCTTGTGAATGAGCTATGAAGAAAATAAAAATACCATAGAAAGGCAATGTGTCATAGATTAATATGGAACAAAAAGGACATTTCGAAAATGTTGAAGAATCCAGCATCCTGGAGCCCATTGACTTTTTAACTGCTATGTATTTCCAGATGAATCAAGGCCCATGTGCTGAGTTATTTTCACAAATCTTAGCCCCATTCTACATTAAAGCCCTAACATATTACCCCTTCTCCTATTGGTTCCATATATTACATAATAATAATAATATTGTATGGCCTCGGGTGCAAGCTTTGTTATTTGCGCCCAGAGGATAGCTAGCATGTTGAATATTTGTTGTTCCTTGGAGCGCTATGAAAGTCAAGGAGGTTAAATATCTAAGCTCCTTGACATGATAGCACTTTCTAGTAGAGAAAGGAGAAACTTTGTGTTGGCGGAAAATCCCGAGATTAATTTTGCAATTATGAACACGGCCTACTGAATTCAAATGGGTTCTTTAACATGCCAACAACGGTATTAAATGAGTTATTGTCGCCTTTCAAAAATCACTACCACGGCCAGGAGCGAACCTGCAAGCTTGGGGTTGGTAGTCCGACACAATAACCACTCACCCACAGTGGCAAGCATATACAGGGAGCGGCAAAAAGACCTGACGGTTTTTAAATCACAACAACACAAACATTTTAAATGATACAAACTCTTTTATTACTTATAACAGCAAGGTGTACATGTCAATAAATGGAAAACATGAAAGAACAACAGATTTTAACTTTTAAGATTTGAAGATAACGTCTTTCAAATGATGCCCATCTTTTGCCATGCGGCAAAAAGATCTGACGGTTTATGTCGTTGTACGGCTGAGCGAGTCGAAGAGGACGCGTTCCATCTCGTAACACAATTTTGTTATGGGTGAGTAATTTTAGAGCTACAGGTTCAGCCTTAAAACGTACGTCAACAGGCCGTCCAAGGTCAACCAGGACACCAGAAAATGTTGAGCGAGTGAGACAAGCTGTGGAAACCACTCCACGGCGGCCGGCTCGTAAACAAGCTGCTGCTTTGCAAATGTCTGATCGAACAGCGAGACGAATATTGCGTTTCGATTTGCATTTTCATCCGTATAAAATGGTTATTGTCCAGCAGTTGAAGCCTAATGACTATGCAAAGCTTCAGTGCAAGACTGGAAGAATGCATGGCAAAAGATGGGCATCATTTGAAAGACGTTATCTTCAAAGCTTAAAAGTTAAAATCTATTGTTCTTTCATGTTTTCCATTAATTGACATGTACACCTTGCTGTTATAAGTAATAAAAGAGTTTGTATCATTTAAAATGTTTGTGTTGTTGCGATTTAAAAACCGTCAGATCTTTTTGCCGCTCCCTGTATTACATATTAAATTGGGTTGCATTTTACACACATGTACTCAAGTTTTCTTCACGGGTGCGCCCGCAAAATAATTTCCAGGGGGATAGCGGATATGGATGTAGGTAAAGATTGCCTTATGTAGCGACTGGCTTAATGGGCTTTCACTAGGGGTGACAAATCAGACTTTTAGGGAGGATATATCTCCTATGCCCCCTCCTAGGTACGGTAAACGTTTAGAATCGCTACTAGTCAAACTACTACAGTCGAACCTGCCGTAACGGACACCCTTATTCAGCGGACACCTGCCTATACGGACATTTTTCCTTGGAACTGATTTTATTTTACATAAGACAAGTATTAAATTAGCCTCATTTCAGCGGACACCTTGAAGTCCGGACAGCGGACATCGCCATCTGTCCCGTCCACTTGACTTAAGCGGACACTTCACACGCTGCAGGACATTTTTTACACCAGACCATGTCATCCTTTCTTTTAAAACCATTCTGCAGACATACGGAAATCCCTCTTGAATGTCTGTACTACACCTATTTCGAGTCAAAGGAGAGAGAGAGTGAATGCAGGCTACATGGCAACGCTGTAGTAGCCGTAAAGTTAATTCTTCTATACATTCCTCTTTCCAAACCTTTTGTTATGGTGTTCTACCTACTGGTGTACATTCCGAGAATTCTAATTGTCCAGGATTGCTGCCAGTGACTGTTGACTCACGAGTTACCTGGGGATTTTCTTCCCTGCTTGCATCATTCTATTCATAACTCAGATTGCCACCGATAAGGTCGAGCTCAGGTAGTCAACTTGAGAAGGAAAAGACTTGCAGTACATGCGATAATTAGTGAGACAGAAATACCGTAGCATTTCAGTCGTCGAGTAAACATGAGTAACAAGGGACGAACGTGTTTAGACCTCGAAACAAGAAGAAATGTGATTGTAGAAAGTGACAAGGGACTTTCAGTGAGAAAGCTTGTCGAAAAATTCAAACGCGGGAAAACTCAAATAACTAAATAATCAAAATAAAGATGTGTATGTTTATGTTTAAGGTGGATGTACTTTGCCGTTAAAATGTTCCGATTATTTTTACAAACTTGTTTCAGCGGACACAACTCATAACGGACATTTTCCCTCGGAACCGATGGTGTCTGCAAAAGGGAGGTTCGACTGTACTAGGTCTGTTGTCAGCCATTACAGCGCACTTTCCCATTGCTTTGAACAAATAAATAGCGTAATTCGCATCTCCATAGAAATTTATTTTATTTATCGTATGGCTTTTAGTGCCGGGAGTGACCGAGGGCATATTCGGCTCGCCTGAGTTTGTAGCTGCTTTCAGCGGACACCCTTAGGGTGAGCTACAAGTTCCGTTCAATTTCAAGTAGTTCCAACTTTCGCTACCAGATATAAATGATACCTAGTGGTGAACGTTGGAACTTTGATAGAGCCTTCCGACGAAATCTAACCTAACAATTTTGCTTCACACAAGTTTAGTCTGTGGAAGGATCTTTTACATGCAATAAATCTATGACATGGGACCGCCGACTTTACTTCCCCTCCGAAGGAAGGCATACTGAAGGATTTTTAACTCTCTTAAAAAATCCGACGACTTCAGACGGGTTTGAACCCGCTATCTTGGGCACAGCGTTCAGCATGCCACTAGGCCACCGAAGCCGCTACCATAGAGATTAAAAATAAAAAGTAAATGGTTCTAGGGACTATCACCAAAGAGCAGGTAAGTTAAATAATATCACCTCAGAGGAGTTAGCACCAATAAATCCAAGGAAAAAACATGAATGGTGGAATGTAGATTGTGATCA
Organism: Meconema thalassinum; assembly: GCA_946902985.2. Classification (NCBI taxonomy): domain Eukaryota; kingdom Metazoa; phylum Arthropoda; class Insecta; order Orthoptera; family Tettigoniidae; genus Meconema; species Meconema thalassinum. The sequence goes on from OX336400.1 coordinate 121,083,128, forward strand.
AGCAATAGAGAAAAGACACCAAGCATGGATAAAACATCAAGCTCTAAAGTCAGAAGAATCAAATTTAGAACTAACTATACAAAGAAAATTAACCCATAAAATCATCAGACAAACGAAACGTAATCATCTTAAGAATACACTGGAAAAGATAGAAGACGATTTCAAGAAAAAACAATCTCGAGATTATTACAAAACATTTGGTAAATATCTTAAAAAATTTGAAGCTCCAACATTAATGTTGAAAAATCAAACGGGAAAGTTAGCACATTCTAACCAAGAAAATACAGAGATCCTTGCAGAAGCATTCGAGAAACTGTTAAATTGTGATGATCCACTGGAAACCCTGCAAGTAAACACTGATACACCTATTTTAACTTCACCTGATTTAATAAATCCTCCAAACATTAATGAAGTAGAACTCGCAATTAAAGAACAAAAAAATTACAAAACTTGTGGCGAAGACTTAGTCTTTGCTGAAATCTGGAAAAATGCTGGTAAACCTGCGATTATAAATCTTCATCAACATCTAGTTAAAATGTGGATTACTGAAGAAATTCCTGCACACTGGACCATAGGAATAATCCATCCATTATTTAAGAAAGGAGACAAAACGAACCCAGATAACTACAGAGGAATTACCCTTCTGGACTGCACATATAAAATTTTCTCTCGCATAATTTACAACAGGATCAAAAACATTCTGGAACCACAACTTGGAGAATATCAAGGAGGATTTCGCCCTTACAGAAGTTGTCCAGACCAAATCCTTAGCCTGAAATTAATAATGGAATATTACAAAAACAGAAATAAGCAACTCTTTATCTCTTTTATAGATTTCAAAAAAGCCTATGATAGTATTCATAGACTGACACTGCTAAAAATCCTCAGATCATATGGTCTCCATCCTAAATTGATAAAAATCATTCAATTAACATTAACAAACACAAATTCGAAAGTTAAATTTAGGGGAGAAATATCAACAGCTTTCTCAGTAAAAACTGGTCTCAGACAAGGTGATGGATTATCCCCTCTGCTTTTCAATGTGGCTCTTGATTATATCATGAAGGTTTGGCAAAAGGAAAACCCTCCTAACATCAAAATTGGAACAAAACCATCAATAAAAATAAACTGCTTAGGATTTGCAGATGATTTGGCTCTTTTAGCACTAGACAAGGAAGAGGTTTGTACTCAGATCACTAGTCTCCAAGAGATTGCTCAAGGGATAGGATTACAGATATCCTTTGAAAAAACTGAGATCATGCCTATGAAACCCTTAGATATAAATGAAGTCTATATAAATGATCATAAAATTAACCTAGTTCCTCAATTTAAGTATCTTGGAGAAATTATAACACATAACTTAAACGAAAAAGTAACTTGGATAAATAGAACAAATAAAATGAAAAAGGCACAATCTCTAACCTGGTCAACATATAATAAAAAATGCCTATCAATAGCTACTAAGATCCAACATTATAAAACTGTAACTCTCCCAGAAGCCACTTATGCTTGTGAAACACTGTTCCAAATTAAAAATGAACAAAGAACTGATCAGCTCCTCAAAACGGAAAGAAGAATCATTAGAACGTGCATAAATAAAAAGTATCAGGTTGAGGGAGTCTGGAGGATTCTCCCAAATGAAACTGTCTATCGTGAGATTGATCCAATCACCAGCACAATGAAGAAGAAAAGAATTTCATATTTTTTTCACATCTTACGGCTTCCAGAAAACAGAATTGTACGCCAACTGGTGATGAGAAATCTAGGAAAGAAAACTGGAGGAAAATGGATCCAAGGAATCCAACAAGATCTCAAAGCAGTTGGACTTAAGATAACAGATGCCGAGGAGAAAAATAAAATTAACACCATTCTTAAAACTCACAAATTTTCTGCAGAAATGACACATAGAAAGCCTATGGAGATTTCAGATGAGTTGAGAAAATCCCGATCTGAAAGAATGAAAAAGTACTGGAAAGAGCGCAAGAACCAAGCAGTACTACCTTCAAAGAAGAAGTGATTGTGGAACGACTCAAGTGGTCCAATGTGACCAATCAAGATAATAATAATAATAATAATCACCTCAAACAGCTGGAATGTGGAACACAAACGGCGCACTCATAGCGACAAATCGCTTCGTCATTAGCACCACTGCTTGGTAGAATTGGTGACAAAACAATTTGTCGATAGCATTCTGAAGGTTAAAGAATGAGGTTTGCAGGACTTGAAGGGAAGTAGAGCTATGAAAGGCACATAGGAAAGAGAAGTAGTCAGCCCCAAAGTCACCGTAAAAGTTGATTCTTGCAACATCGAGGTCATGTAGCCCTGTCTATTTGGGTGTGTAGAACTTGTCACTGTGTCACTGTGATGTCTGTACTAGTATGTGTTTTTGTAAATGAGGTAGGATTTGGATCTGAAGGCTGGAACAGGGTACACTCAGCCTCATAAGGCAAAACTGTGGAGTGGGTTCGATTTCCACCTCAACCATCCTGGAAGTCGTTTACCGTGGTTTCCCCACTTCTACTCCAGGCAAATGAAGGGATAGTTCCTAAATTATGGCCATGGCTGCCCCCTTCCCAATCCTCTCCTGAATTACAAATACTTACACTACTAAATCATCATCAGTTTATCTGCCTGATGGCAGGTTTCCTCATGGTCGGTCTCTCCACCTTATCCGGTCTTCAGCAGCACGTTTCATCAGCTCATAAGATTTATCAATCTTGATGGAATCCAGCATCTGAAACCTTCTTCTTCCTCTTCGAATTTTCCCTTGGACTGTCACCAAACCATCTCCTCTTATGCCGTGTCTAAGCCAATTCATTATTCTTTTCCTAATCTTCTTTAGCATCATCCATTTTTCAACTTTCTTTAATACTTCCTCATTTCTCACTTTGTCCTTCCAATTAATTCTCTCCATTCTCCTCCACAGCCACATTTCGAAAGCCTCTATTCTTCTCTCATCTTCCTTCCTAAGCGTCCAAGTTTCCAATCCATACATAGCTACACTCCAAACAAAACATTTCATTATTCTCTTCCTAAGGCTTACTTTCATTGCTCCACAAAATAATTTTCTTTCCTTACTGAAGGCTTCTTTTGCTATTCCACTCCTTGTTTTTACTTCTTTAGTGCATATCATTTCTTGTGTAACCCAACTTCCTAGGTATTTAAAACTATCTACAGTACTTGTTCAATTTCATCCTCTAATTTTATAGAATTTTTTTCACCTTTTCCACCTATGACCACAAATTTTGTTTTTTATTTCTCATTTATTTTCATCCCATATATTTTACAAATTTTATCTAGGCCTTTCAACATTTGTGTTGCTTGTCTTGCACTCTCGCCCATAACCACCAGATCATCTGTAAAACGAATACACTCAAATCTCTTACCTCCTAAGCAAACACCTCTTTTACCATCAAAACATTCTTTAATAATTTCTTTTAAATTTTATATTAAATAGAGTAGGTGATAAACAACATCCCTGACTCACTCCTATCCCCAGTCCTATTTCTTCTGTCATTTCTTATCCAATTTTAACTCTTACTTTTTGGTCTAAGTAAAGATCTTTAATAAGGTTCCTTTCATTCCAATTCACTCCAAGTTTTTTGAGTAATATCATTAATTTTTCCCATCTCACTTGATCGAAAGCTTTTTCTAAATCTATGAATATTGTGTATACTTTTCTGTTTTTCAGTATATATCTTTCCCCGATTATCCTTAACAAACCAATAGCTTCCCTTGTTTCTACTCCTTTTCGAAATCCATATTGTTCCTCAGCCATGAAACCATACAATTTTCCATACAATCTCCTTTCTTCTTCTTCTTCTCCCCGCGGTTGGGTCACTTAGGACCACGCGGAATCAACATATGTTGAGCCTTCCTCCTTGCCCAATAGCAATCTCCTTTGTATAGTTCATAATAAAATTTTTGCTGCATGAGATACAGTGGAATCTCGTTAGCACGTTCTCGGTTACGACGTTTTCCCGTTTAGCGCGATGATTTTCTCAAGTCCCAGTCCCAATTCTACAAAATACATGTTGATATATCCCCTTAATATGTTCTCTATTCCCGCTTACGACGATCAAATTTCCGTTGTACTATTTGTAAGCGAACCTGATTTTATTCTTATTTCATTATAAAATTCGGCTTCTGGAAAACACGACGCGATATTGCCTCATATTCTCTGATCGTTATTGACAGTGTAGATGATTTCATTGTGTTTGACGGCGTAGAAGCGGCTATAGCTATGACGCAACACAGGTGACGTGTCTCTCTCCCGCTGCCCTTTCTCAAGTCCCTATCCTACTAAATTCATGTTGATATATCCCCTTAATACATTCTCTATTCCCGCTTACAACGATCAAATTTCTGTTGAACTATTTGTTAGTGAACCGTATTTTATTCTTATTTCATTAAAAAATTCGGCTTCTGGGAAACACGACGCGATATTGCCGCATATTCTCTGATAGTTATTGACAGTGTAGATGATTTCATTGTGTTTGACGGCGTAGAAGTGGCTATAGCTATGACGCAACACAGGAGACGTGTCTCTCTCCCGCTGCCCTTTCTCAAGTCCCTATCCTACTAAATTCATGTTGATATATCCCCTTAATACGTTCTCTATTCCCGCTTACAAAGATCAAATTTCCGTTGAACTATTTGTTAGTGAACCGTATTTTATTCTTATTTCATTAAAAAATTTGGCTTCTGGGAAACACGACGCGATATTGCCGCATATTCTCTGATAGTTATTGACAGTGTAGATGATTCTATTGTGTTTGACGGTGTAGAAGTGGCTATAGCTATGACGCAACACAGGTGACGTGTCTCTCTCCCGCTGCCCTTCACCCCTTTACCTTTGTTTATTTCTCACGTAGGCGCATTATTGTCTTCGTGTTCCGAACTATTGTCTTCTAGTTCTTAGTGTTCACGTCCAGTTATGACCTATTTTATTCCGTGTTTCATAATGGATAAGAAGAAAGTACGGCAGATAACTAATGATGAGAAGATGAAATACATTCGAGACGTGGAATGCAATCCTCACATGAAGCGTGTGGATATAGTGCGAAAGTGGAACATTCCTCCGTCTACACTGAACACGATTCTTGGCAAAAGGAAGGAAATCGAACGTGCATTTGAAGAAGGAATGAGCGGCAAAAGGAAACGTGTGCGAGAGGGACAGTTTCCTCAACTAGAAAGCGCTTTATTGAAGTGGTTCAAGCAAGCCCGTGCTTCAAACATATGCGTGCGCGGTCGCCGGTAACAGAGCCGTCACTGGCGGAGCGAGAATGTCCTTGCTAAGCAGAAATAAAGACCCTGTATTATACTGTAGTGTAGAGGTACAGTAATTCATTTTTATGTTATTTATTCCGTGTAAGTTACTGATAACCTATGTTTATGTCGTGACTGTAGTAGTGCATACAATCACTTACTAAGGTCCGCGATTTGACGTCCATATATACGCCCGTTCTTTCTTATACGTTGTAAATGCAGTATGGCGTTTTTCGGTAGTATGTTTTCCCGCATATGACGTCGAAATTTTTCAGTCCCTTGAAAAACGTACTAACGAGATTCCACTGTATTAAACTTATTGTTCTGTGTTCTTCACTACTACAGACAAAACAATAAAAACAAGTTATCGGACAGACAAATTCTACACACACCCAAGTACATGAGACTACATGACCACGATGTCACAGAGCACCTAAATGAAACAATAACAACAACAATCTAATTACTAGTGGATAATAACTGAAGGATTCTTTGATATGAAATCACAACTGGGCGAAAAGGTTTGTTTTGTTGTTGATTCTTTGAGGGACCCCGTGTACTTGGGTATGTGTAGAATTTGCCCGATACCTTGTGTCATTGTGATGTCTGTACTATACTCTGTATTTCAAAAGAATGAACGTGAAGGAAATGGCGGGAGCTTGGAACAGCTGACCGCCGCGGGCTCCTATTGACTGGATTTTGACAACTAATACCAGCTAATGCCAGCTTATTGTCATTCATTCAGTCGCCTGTCAACTGTGTCGGAGTTTGTTTCATTGCCATCGTTTACTTTAAGCATCGAGTCAATAAGTTGTAAATAGTACCGCAGGAAGAACGTGGGAAAATGCTGGAAATACAGCTGGAGACCGAGTGCGCCAACCTGTAACGGCCGGCTATCGTTCATTTCGACATCAAACTATTTTCATGGTTAGCCTCGTTTGTTCAATTCAAATTTAAGTATCCTTAATTTAGAATACATGCATGACGTACAAAATAAGCTATGTACATTTAGTCTTAATGTTTACGTGTCCAGTAATGTTCCATTGCATACCGTAGTGTTAAAATTAACGCTCGTCATTCAATAACCTACAAATCGACAATGTAAAATTACTGCAATAATATCGCCTCAGAACAGCTTGTTTGTGTGCTTGCTGCTAAATACTTAACCTTACGTTTGTGGAGGCTATTATTAACCATACAGTCGCGATACAGTGAGTGAGTGTGCTTGGTATTGTCATGATGTTATTTCTGCGTTCTGTGTTAACTGCTGTAAACTGTGAACGACCTTCACCCAAACTCTTGTTTCATCTTGAAGGATATAATCATTGCATGGTGAGTGTTGATATATTCATCATCATATTACTTTGTGTTTGTATTTTGTATTATATTTGTATAGCTGTCGAGTGTTTGGCCTCTTTCTCGTATTTATTGAATAACGGTGACAAAGGTAGCATAGCTTCGGTGTGTTATTTCTTCATTTTATACCGTATTTCTCCATTTGAATGTCCTTGGCGTTGACTCAGGATCGACATTTGCATTATATTGCGCATAATAGTACCGAAATAATATCCGAAGTGTAGCCCTGGGTATTATTCGAATCAGCTGTTCTACATCAACAATAAAAACTTGGCAACACAGCTCAGCTGTTCCAAGCTCCCGCCATTTCCTTCACGTTCATTCTTTTGAAATACAGAATTTAGGAACCGAGAAGAACTTGCTTGTTTACATCCCTTCACGTTCATTCTTTTGAAATACAGAATTTAGGAACCGAGAAGAACTTGCTTGTTTACATCTCAGATGAGCTTCAGCTGTAGAGGACCGACGTCTACAAAATGCTCTGCTTTCTCGAAGTGAAAAACCAAACTTAAGCAGTCCTACATAATGCGCAACAGATGCAGAGCATGCCAGAGTTTGACTAGGCAGCCGAGCGAATGGGAAATATAAAAAAAAAAAGACCTGGCATGCACCGTTTATACCATAGATGGGCATTAAGAGAGCTCGCTTCTTGATCTAATGGCATGAGCGCGAAAAGAGCCATGAGCAACTTACTTCTAATAGCGACCGGGTCCCCTCGGCCATTAATCGTGGTTTTCATGTCCGAGGCGCTGCCTCACTATCAAGACAGCTATGCAATTGTCCTCACGAGGCTGAGTGCACCCCGTTCCAGCTCTCACGCCAGATCCTAAAATTCCTGACGGTGCCGGGAATCCAACCCAGGGCCTCAGGGAGAGAGGCTGCCGCGCTACCTGAACTCCACGGGACTGGCCTCATTATTAATAAGCTGATATTATTTTGCAAGTTTTTATATTACAGTGGGTTCACCAAGGTTTTATAAATACTTTTCTTTTCACCTGAGGGACCCATGGTTTAATACGTAGACGTTCACTTAATCTTTTTGTTTCTTTTAGATACCGGGTTTACTGCATCGGTAATTCAACTATTGCCGTTAGGTGAACAACTGCCCTTCATGCATTTTTGCTGAACTATGACGAAACATTTTATGTAGCACAAAGGTGTGTGATTACTTAGTATAACAAACACCTGCAAGAGGTCAATAGAAGATCGAACCCTAAAAAGAGAAGCTATTTGGATGGAGTTCTACTCAACAGAGGTCATGACAAATAGAGCCTGGACAGAAGCGAACCAAGACTTATTTTGTCAACTTTCTAGCTGTGCATGCCTACCACCACTTCTTGTGTAAGATGAAATGCTTCCATAAACCCAACCCTATGTGCATCTGTGAATTCTGTGATGCAAAAATGTGAACGCTACCATGTGATTAACTGCACAAAACGTGGAAAATCCATCATAGACTTCTGCACAAACTGATCAATACACAAGTTATTGAATATTTTATAATTTGCAAAATTTGTGCGCATTTGTAATTATTAGGGCTCGGATCGATATGCTCGATAAAATCTCCAGATATGCTCGAAAAAACCCATTATATGCTCTAAAAACCCATTATAAACCCATTATATGCTCGAAACCCCCATTATATGCGGTTAAATATGCAGAATATGCTCGAAAAACACCGTTAAAAACTATAGAAAGAAAAGTGAAACGAAAAAATCAATAACATATCTTTAAATACGAGCTTTATTTCCTAATTGTAGGTATGATACACTGCAATAAACTTGCATTCAAGTTTTACAAGTATATATAAGAGAAGTGATCTTATAAAAGATACAGTTTAAAAGTTCATTTACAAAATGTTCAGAATTAGGCGAGTCAATGAAGTAGATCTGCATTGGTCTGTACAACAAGAAATTTTCTATGTTTTCAGTTTTGAATGATTTTCTTAAATCAGTCAATAAAAGTTTCAATGACGAGAACGACCTCACAAAAGGTTAAAAGCCTGCGCTTCTATTATTCGCACCAGATAGGCTTTTCAATAATTATTTCTGTTTTCGAACCTTAAGGATCGTCAGGGCCCGAATTCGGGGGAGAATTCGAAGAAAAACAAACTATTTAGACGAAAACCACAAGAATATGCATTTATATGCTTCTATTCTGAAAACCGCGGTTTTATGCATTTATATGCTCGATAAATTTCAATTCTGTTGGTCCCAGAGAGGTAAAAATACCACCGAAAGGCTTCTTTCAATGTGTACTATTCAGGAAAAAAATATGCAAATATGCTCGAATCCGAGCCCTAGTAATTAATAATAACTTTTATAACTCGGCAACAAATCAAAGACAGAGAAGAGAAGAGGATTTTGAAGAACAAAAGCATAAGTCTCAAACTAATAACAGTTGAACGGAAACAATATACTATATCGGACACACAAAGGGCTTCCAGGTCGGAGAGGATGAAAAAGTTCTGGGAGGAGAAAAAGAAGAAATTTACTCAAATGTATTGATTTAAGAGCTCCAATGTGGGCGTAAAATATGTAAATAAATAAATAATAATAACTTTCATAAAAGTTCAGTTTTATAAAATATTTCATAAAATGACTTGGACAAATTTCATTGATAGTGTAAGAAGGGTCCAGGGGAAGAAGAGTTCACTTCTGTCCAGGCTCTATAATGAAAAATGTTCAGGAAACGAGTTTCAAAGTTTCATTACATAAGTGTACTTACATGTACACGTCAACTTGAAACGTCACTTTCTCACGACCCTCATTGTTGTTAGCCAGACACAATTGTGCCTTCAATACGTCGCAAAGAGGCCGACCGGATCGCGCTGATATCTTGATTTTATATTTTGAGTGACATTCCCCCTTCTTCCCGTGGACCCTTCATTTATAGTTGACGTTTCAGTGCTACGCTAGAGCTATCAAGCGATTAGAAGTGAAATCACTTCGACTAACCAATCACAGGCAGCCATTCAAATCAATATATCACAACAAATCGAGTTTCCTTCTCGATGTCTTCATTTAGCCGACGAAACTTGATTTGTCGTGATATATCGATTTGAATGGCTGCTTGAAATTGGCTAGTTAAGATGATTTAATTTCTGACTGCTAGATAGCTCTAGCATAGCACTGAGATATTGTCGGAAGTAACAATGGCTTTACTATAGGTTATTATGCCTAAAAGTTACATCATTAGTCCTCAAGAAAGGTTTTTTTAAGAATTAGCATCAACAGGCTACAACTTACCAGCCTCCTCAAGGTGGGTAGAGCTGACCTCACGTCCCTGGAAAGTAGAACGAAAGAATGGTCCATTAAACTTTCTTTATTACATACAGTATTATTACTACAGTTAGCAAAAGGATGAAAAATCACATATATTATTTCAGTAGTATAGATCCCTCCTACGTCGCTCACAAGCTACCGATCGTGAAAAATGAGCATTCAAATGAAAGAGAATATACATTACCAGTGACGCATTGCAATCTAATTTCATAAATATTTATAATTTCTTTAAAAAAGTGACTTTTAAAACACCGTACGAAGTGTGCGATTTGCAGATACTGTTGTTGTAGGAAGATATGCTCTATAATTGGTGTCCACTTCACATTTTGGTCGCTGTGATGCCCGTTTCATGTAATTTTAACACATAAATGACATTAGCAGTGACGAATTGCATTCTAATTTCATAAATATCAATTTTTGTAAGAAGTGTGCGATTTTCAAATACTGTTGCTGTAGGAAAATATGTGACAACATTGCAGTTTAGTTCGCATTTTGGCCGTAGGGATGCCTGAAACGTAAATAGTGTTCTATAAACATTTGGTTCAAATAAAAACATAACAACCTTTCTCCTTAAGTCTCTCATTATAAACCTATTGGGGAAAGTGTGGCTAATGAACAAGCGAGATTTCTTGCAAGGTTCCGCTAGTAAACTACTATTATATTATTTATTTATTTATTTACAGCGTATTTTCCCAATTTCGGAAAGCGTTAAGCACTTTGACTCAATTCTTAACGTTCTTCTTATTTTGCCAGTATTGTTTCATTCTAATGGAGAATGCCAATTTTCTTTCAAGAGACCATTGAGGTCTGTAAGGTGTAGGTTTTGCTTGCTCTGGTTGGACTTCCTAGTTGTTCACTTTGTTACGGAAGGAGTCTCTGTCTGATGTGCCTGTTATGTTAGCAGTTCGCATGTCTTTTGGTACTTCTTTCATCCATGGTGTTGTACTTTTGAGTGAAGATATGTAATCTAGTATTATTTTGGTTAGTCGGGTATTCGGCAGTCTACTTATGTGCCCGAAGAATTTCAATAGTCTTTTTCTGATGTCGACTTTGATGTTTGAGTATTTTTCAGTTATCTTGATTGACTGTAGTCGGTACCCGTCAGGAGTGAGTCTTGCTCCTAGTATTTTCCGAATTATTTTTCTTTCTTCTTTCTTGATGTCTTCAAGTTCATATTTCTTATTGAGTGTAAGTGCTTCGCTTGCGTAGAGACTTGCCGGTTTGATGACAATTACTGTATATTGAATTCAATGGCAATAAGGAAATAACAACTACAACAACAATAATAATAGTTCTAAATCTTACTCTCAGGAATTAGACATCTCAAGTGATGTGGTACAGGATCTACTGTAAATTCAGAAAACTAGGTAACAATCATCAATTTTCAGACCACCCAAACATTGCCTCCAAAAGAACCGGTAAATCGGATGAGGTTTGGGAAGGAGGTGCCAGGGGACTTTAGTTAGTAACCATCCCAGAATTTGCCTGGAGTAGAAGTGGAGAAACCACGGAAAACCATTTCCAAGATGGCTGAGATGGGAATCAAACTCACGTCAGCTTTGCCTCATGAGGCTGAGTGTACTCCGTTCCAGCCCTCAGACCAGAATTAAATGTCTTGGCAGAGCCAGGAATCGAACCCGGACCTTCGGGGCAACAGCCAAGATTGTTGCTGTTAATATTGTGCTTACTTGTTCCTATTCACATATGGAACTCGAGAGCAGTTCAATATCTTAACCACCCAGTGCGCCCCGAGTCTCATGCCGAAACTGTTCTCGAGGTTCATGGATATGTGGTCGTTGACCCTCGTGGTTAACAGGCACACACCCCACTTTTACACATCCAAACTTTGAAAAACATTGTGGGTGGTATTCATTTGTAAAAGCTATTAAGTCAAGCAGGACTTACCTTATGTAAGTTTCGCTAGTAGAATACTGCATACACAGGGGATTGTTGTCCAAAATTAATTCAGTCAGTTTCATTGGCCTTAAAGCCTCCAGAAGATGCACAGAGTCCAACTGAAACAGACAAGAAAGTTTATTTGTGGCACAGGTAGCATCTATCAGTTATCTGTAACGAAGCACTGGCAACCCAGTTTGACTTGCCAGATCAATTTTTTTAAGTATTTCATTTCTTTGAAATTTGATGAACCAGTCTTCAACCAACAGCAAATACTACAGGAATGTAAAACCAAACTGAACGTATTAGCCTCCTCCCCTCTTCTACACGCTGACCAGAAGTTTTATATCCTCGAAACACTGCAATATGTCCTTCACTTAGTTATACCTTCCAAACTACAATGCTCAATAAAATACACAGGAAGTTCCTAGAAGACGTGAACGAAATGGTTAAAGGAACTCTGAAGGAAATCATATAGTTGCACTAACTGACGCGTTTCTTCATGAAATGACGGACTGTTTAGGCAGGTGGTGTAAGAAATGATTTTACATATCAGCCAAGGCACTTCATGAAGATCCGGTGTTAGTTCATTCGACTCTTCATTGAAATGACTGACACAATGGAGTCGTCCATTTACTATTCGCCATCATACACGAACTATTGCAAGAAATAGATTGATGCTTGTTTCTTCTTCTTCTTCTTCTTCTGTCGTTTAGGCAGACTGTGGACTTCGATAATTTGATTTCAGCTGCTTCTGGGTTTTCATTTTTGTCCAGTACACCTTCATTCTATCACCGGCATTCTCCTCCTTTCTTCATTCCATGGTGCCTGGATCTGGGATGTAGGATGACTCTTAAAACCCATGAAATTCTTAATTTTGGCTTTGTATGTTACCCTGTTGCTGAATTCAGCTTCAGATATTGCCACATCTTCTAGGTCCTTCTTCACCTCCTGATACCAGCGAGCTATGGTTTTCCTGGTCGCAAAGAATTTCATTATCTGGTTGGTTATCTACCTGGGTGTATCCGTGATGATGTTACGAACTTTCAGGGATAATGGAGGAAGGTAAATGGATCCATTTGAGATAAGAAAGGACTCATAGTCCAGAAACGATCGAGTAAGCAGTTATTAACAATCGCAGTTGTTTAACGTCCGTCCTCAATTCTGGTTCTTAACAGACGCCGGGGTGGCGGAATTTCGTTCGTTAACGTGCCTAGAAGAAATCATATAGATATTTTAGCACCAATTCAAAACTACTGGTATTCAGAAAGGTGTAAGGCAAGGCTGCAACTTACCACCCATACTTTTCAATCTGTACATTGAACAAGCAATGAAGGAAATTAGGGAAAAAGTTTAAGTAGGAATAACAATTTAAGGAGATATAATTTCAACTCTAAGATTTGCTGAAGACATTGTCATCTTAGCCGATTCACCAGAGGATTTGAATGAGTTTTTAAACGGCATGGACTATGTCTTGAGAAGATAATTCATGATGAAAATCAATTAATGTAAAACAAAAATAATCTAATGCAGACGAAATAAATCAGAAACCCCTATTGATGTCAAATTGGCAGGTGAAAAGATAAAGGAAATAGGAGACTTCTGCTACCTAAGAAGCAAAATAACCAGTGATGGACGAAGCAAAGAGGATATAAAAAGTAGTTTGGCTCAGGCAAAGAAAACTTTTCTACAGAAAAGAAATCTGTTGACATCAAATATAGATTTAGGTATTATGAAGTCATTTCTGAAAGCCTTTGTCTGGAGTGTGGCACTCTATGGAAATGAAACTTGGACTGTTGGTGCAGCATTAAAAGAGGAGAATAGAAAGGTTTGAAATGTGGTGTTACAGGAGAATGACGAAGATCAGACGGGTAGATAGAGTAACAAATGAAGAGGTATTAAGATGAGTGGGAGAGGAGTATGTTTCTGGCAACTTCTAATGAAGAGAAGAGATAGGTTGGTAGGACAGAAATTGACACCCAGGAATAGCAAACTCAGTTATGGAAGAAAGGATAGAGGACAGGAACTGTAGGGGTAGACAAGGTTAGAATATGTCAACCAGATTGTCTCGGACATAAGGTGTAGTAGTTGTGTTAGCTATGTAGATATAACAGCTTAGGCTTTCACGGCCGGTATTCTAAACTAAGTACAAGTTGTCCAGGATTGTAGGCTGTGGTCCAGGCAGGGTGTTATCTACCAACGTTTCACCGAAAACTGCGTCTGGCATTATCAAGGGTCAGCTCCTTTTGTTATAGACTGCGACTAACGAACGGAGCGGACCCTTGATAATGCCGGACGCAGTTTCTGGTGAAACACCGGGAGATAACATCCTGCCTGGACCCCGGCCTACAAGCCCAGACAACTTGTATATACAGTAGCTATTAGAGATGAAATGATTAGCTTAGGACAGGGAGGCATGGAGACCTGCATCTAACCAGTCAAAAGACTGAAGACTCAAACAACAACAAAACCGCTAAAATCCACATAAGGAAACCCAAACAGACAAGTTTCGGACAAATGTTTTACCTTCCACAAATGCTACAAACCACAAACTCAAAATGTGATATAAAGTTATACTTACGTTATTTTCCGACAGATCCATTGATTGTAGTTGTATCAAATTGTCTCCAATGGCCGGTAATGTAGACAGTTCATTCCTACTCATGTCAATAAAGTTGACAAACCCAAGTGTACTGGAGCACTGTATTATAAAGCTGAACACCTTCGATAACCACAAGGGACAGTAACAATCCTCCACCAATTCTGTAATAAGAGATCCATCACCAAATCACAGAACAGAGAATATTAATAAAAGGACAGAGACTATAAATTCAAATGTATTCAAGTTCCCCCAATTTCAAAGTGGCTGTTTGCAAGCTATTTAATCTACTTAATTCAAAAATGGAGATTCGAGTTTGAGGCCTTTTAGCATTAAGAAAAATATAGTGAAAGAGTTGTTGCTTAGTTTAGAGGCTGCAACTTCATGGTCATATAGCCCCATGTATTCGAGTGTGTGTGAAATTTGTGTAACACCTGTGTCACCGTGATGGCTGTACTACTGTCGACCAAAATATTATGTGTACTCGAGTTTGAAGGTTGTTTGTGAAGTAACCAATAGACCTACATAAAATCCAACAACATCATCATTTTCGTCGTTCTATTTTACGTTAGTTCATATAGGTTTGGAATTTTTAATTTATATTTTAATATTTTTATCGCAGTTGGAACACAAAAAGTGCCCGTTTTTAAGCGTGTTTCAACCATGCGTCACATTTAAGAATTATTATCTTAAATACCCATCATCAGATCGAATCCAAATTTTAACACAATATACATTGGAATGTTGTATAACTGGTATATTAAGTTTAAAATTTTGTGTGTCCAAGAATCAAAGTTGTTATCATTTTTGTAAGGTAACTGTTTCTCAGCTCGGGGTGTTTTGAAAATGTAGTTATTGGTCGCTTTGTAATCCTTATACATCAAAAAGGTATGCTGTATGATTGCGAAATACGTAAATTAATTCACTTATTTTATATCGGTTTGTATTTGTACGGGGAATTAGGACATGGTTCACCAGTTAGCCGCTCCGGTGAAAGCTGTACAGCGTTGCCAAGATGGGCTCCATTTCGCGTCATGGCGCGCCTCGCTCGGAAGTGATGGACCTTATATCAGCAACGCTGAACAGCATTTCCCGGAGCGGCTAGCTGGTGAACCATGTCTTAATTCACAGTACAAATGCAAACCGATATAAAATAAGTGAATTAATTTACTATTTCACAGTCATACAGCATAACTTTTTGATGTATAAGGATTACAACGCAACCAAGAACTACATTTTCCAATGACCCCGAGCCGAGAAAAAGTTGCCTTACAAAAATGATCACAACTTTCGTTCTTGAACACACACAATTTTGAAATTAATAAACCAGTTATACAACATTCCAATGTATATTGTGTTAAAATTTGGATTCAATCTGATGACGGGTTTGTGAGATATGTGACGCATGGTTGAAACACTCTTAAAAACGGGCACTTTTTGTGTTTCAACTGCGATAAAAAATATTAAAATACAAATTAAAAATTCCAAACCTACATGAACTAATGTAAAATAGAACGACGAAAATGATGATGATATTGGATGTTAAGTAGGTCTATTGGTTACTTCACAAACAACCTTCAAACGCGAGTTCACATAATATTTTGGTCGACAGTAGTGTGTGTATTTGTAAATCGGGATAGGATTTGAAAGAGGCAGCCATGGACTTATGTTGGGTACCATCAAAGCATTTGCCTGAAGTAGAAGTGGGAAACCACATAAAACCACTTCTAAGATGGTGGTGATGAGAAACGAACCCTCCTCTTCTTGGTTTTGCCTCAGGAGGTTGAGTGCACCGCATTCTAGCCCACCACATGAGAATTAAAATTTCTTGACAGAGCTGGGAATTGAGACCGGACCCCCGGGGTGACAGCCAAGAATACTAGCCACTACACCACACAGTGGTGGTAGATATGCAGTTAGTTATCAGTTGTAATCTCCAGTATTCTGCACGAAACAGGGTGTCTACCAACTCATCTTAAATGAATTCCCTGATTATTCCCTGATTTTTCCAGGATTAACGAGAGAATTCCCTGAGTAAAGACTGCTACACATTCGCACGGGAACAGGAAATGTGATGAAATGCATGCTATTTTTTGGTTGGTTTTAAGCGCTCTCCAGGAACAAAAAGCAAAAAAATGTAATCCAGGAAAGCAAATGGAAAATAGAATTAAGTTTTATGTTTCCTGTTCTCGGATATTCCAGGATCCAAACAGATGTGAGCAATGGCGGCACAAGGGAAACAGTTGTGAAAATAAATTTATTTCAATAGAATATTATAAGTGAACTTGTTGTCCAGTAAAATAAGCAAGGTCTATTAAGTCATGTTGCTTTCACTACGGTAAACGCCTCCAATAAAAGGGACAAAGGGAGGTTGAATACACACATCAAGGTGTCACCATATGAGTGGGATCATCTTAGACCAATATTTAATTTGTAAAACTTTGGTTGGTTGTTTCCTAAGTTTAGGGGCTGCAACAACGCGGTCATTTAGCTTGTACAACCTTCCATTACCATTGAAATCACTAATCTACGTCGCAGGAATGATGATATTCGGTAGCATAAGTCTGAATACAGGCCTATACAGTAATTGAGTTAGTGAAATGAAATGAAAATCCACCAATTTAGTAATTTATAAATACATTTAAATGTAGGAAATCATTATGAATGATGTTTCAACAGGCCAGAATACACCATTATCAGTCTAAAATAATTTAACCTAGTCTGTTTGATAATACAAGGCCGAGTTTGAAAGGTATTACATACACATTTCCTGGGCGCAATTAAAAACAAAATTGGACATAAGTTCTAGCCTAGCCAAGGAACGTAGGAGCAATAAATATGCATGTAAGGGCACTAGGCATATCTATCATATTACATAAACATCAAACTTTTTCCTTGTTCCCGTTCCAGTGGATAACCATTCCAGTTCTCATTCCCGGGCCAATCGTGAGCATAAGTGGCAGCATCCCAAGTGGACTTCAGATGATCACATTAACAACCTCACAGTGATCGTGAGCTAGACAACAGCACAAGTGCTTGAGCTTCCGTTAAGCCTTTTGATCACTACAGTATACAGTACAGGATATCCCAAATGAAATATTCGTAAGCAGAGTGAGAGGTTATTTGCCTCGATGCACAAGAGTAGACACAGATCGAATAGCACACGATATAATCGGGGGTAGCACAACCACGTGTTTGAACAACTACGTATTTTAGGAGCTAAATCATATATCAACAGCACCACAAGAACACCCTGGAAATTATTGCACACAATAAGTTTTCACTTTAGATTTAGCACACAATGGCACATTGTAGAACAGTAGAAATGCAGCAGACGATAATCAAAGAATACCGGGATTGAAAAGCCGCGCAAACAGTATTGCCAACCCAGGTCTAACACATGTTGCCCGGGCGTGCGCCAACACTTGACATGACAATACACACGGTAAAACCCTTCGTAAAACCTCACTTCCTGTACCGAAAGCACTATCGAGACAATATACCTATCTGCGATTTGAAGCTTACGCTGGGCAAACCGTTAAAAATATCAATATACTATGAGTGTAAGAATTGTTCAGCATGGAAAGTTCTACAAAAAAGTCCGCTAGAGCATATCTCTATCTTCAATACATCGCCCACTGTAAGTGTTTTTAGATTGGACGGGAGGGGGATTTGAGTTTCATGCACCTCGCCATTCTTAACACATTGCTGACCGGATGCCTGGACATGTCACATCCCCTGTGGACTGGACATTTTGCTACTGAGAATATTCCAGTGCACTAGATTATGAAAAAGTACATAATTGTGGAAATAACCTAGATATTATCTTTCTAGTTGATATGAGTATACACATACCCATAGTAGTGCTCAAGGGGGTGATGTATTTGGAAACATGACACAATGTGCAGTGGCGGCTTACAGAAAGAGCAGATGGAGTATATTTGAGGTTAGATTGGTTAACAATCAAAGTACGGTATGTACTTTGGTTGTTATTACGTCGCCTAGAGACCTGAATATCACTCTCTCATTCAGTTTCTACTAATTCACTATAACTTGTGCCATTTGAACGATAATATAAACGATAAATCTTATCATCTGATTATACAAGTCCTCCATCTTGTTCGATGTTTCGAAACAAAATCAAAGAATAAAAGAAGGCCATGAATAGACGGAAGATGGCACATATACATCTACAAATGTCCTTCTCAATGTGCTAGACCGAAATAGTTCAATACATGGTCAAGAGATGTCGCAGGAAGACCGAAAACAATGACGTGTATAAAACCGAGATTTCTCGGGGCCCGCCATCTACCGCTGACGAGTGTACTACGAGATTTCTCGGGGCCCGTCTTCCTTGTGTTAAATTACGTCTGACAAGAATTCGTTGTACATGCTATCTCCATGATAATATAATTAATAGTCCAGTCAGTGATTTTAACCCATCATGCCGAGATGTAAAAAAAATATAGGCCTAGGTCGTAGTTCATTGGCATCGAAGAAAAAAAAAGCGCTTGTCACGTAATGCATTCATAACTGTTTCCGGGCGAAGCTAGTATATTTATAAACAATACTAAATTTAAAACATTTTGTCGCCAAAGTTGCTACATCTACCGACAAAATCACTAAATTGGCAATACGGATCGCAACGAACAAAATGCTCAAGGCCCAATAAAATGGCGTAGTAGGCTCCTGCGCAGAAAACGAACGGAAAACTTGCCATGTCATACGTTCAGTTGACCTTGAGAAGGCACTGCTCATTGGCTGAGCACTGTCATCAGTAGCGAGCGATCACTTCCCGCGAAATTCGAAAGTATTGCTTCCACTTTTACGGGATATAGACAAATGGAGAAAAATCCCTGATTAACAAAAAAAAATCCCTGATTTTTCCTGATTATTCCAGATATTCATAATTCCCTGCGAATTCCCGGGTCGTAGACACCCAGAAGAAAGAAGTTAGTATAGGGACAAAAAATCTGCACTCCTTGCTCAGTTTTTAGTTAGACCTTGCTGTATGGAAGTGAGAGCTGGGTTGACTCAAGATATCTAATACGAGGGCTGTTTTTTAAGTAAGGGCCGGTTCTTTTAAGCCCGTAGTTTGTGCACACGCCGCAACAAGCGTGCGCGCTACCTCCCGGCATCCTTTGCGAACAAGCAGGCGTCAGTTGCAGCTGTGTAGCTAACCTGTACGCTGAACTGTGCATCTTTACAATGTTCAAGATTATTGATTCGCCCGCCGCGTGTGAGGTACGATCTGTGATACGTTTTTTGAGTGCAAGAACCATGTCGGTTGCAGACATTCATAGTCAGCTTTGTGAGGTGTATGGTGATAATGCAATGACGGACGGTAAAGTGCGAAAATGGGTACGCAAGTTCAAAAGTGGCCGTGAAAATGTTCATGACGATGAACGCTCAGGTCTGTGATCACAGATGACTTGGTGACTGCAATTGACACCAAAATTTACGAGGACCGAAGATTCATGATAACCACTCTTGCAGTGGATTTTCCCCAAGTGTGAATTCTTGGTTGTCAGAGCAGGTGGCAAACTTTTATCCAGAGGGATTTCAGAACTTATTTTTAAGGTATGACAAGTGCCTAAATAAACAAGGCAACTATGTAGAAAAATAGAGGAAGGTATGTAAAACCTAAAAATAAATGTGGTTTCAAAATAAAATGTTCGGTTAATTTAAAAAAAACGGCCCTTACTTAAAAAACAACCCTCGTACATAAGCTAGAGGTAACTGGTATGAGGGTAGCACAAATGATTGCTGGGGCAAATAGATGGGAGCAATGGCTGGAAGATACTCATAATGACGAGAAAAAGACGAGAAAAGATGATGCTTGATGAAGCTGTTTGTATGAGCCGACTCAAATGTGATGAGGATGGGGGAGGAGAGATTACCTAAGATGCTAATGAGCACAGCTGTAGGGGGTAAGAAAGGCAAAGGTAGACTTAGGAGGTTAAACGATTTCAAAGTGAGAGATGTAAAAGCAGAGGAGGCCACAGTGCTAACTGCTAATATGGGATCATGGAGGCGACTTGCTCGCAAACAGAGGCTTGCAGACTAGACTGGACACTGAAAGGCAAAGAGTCTCAAATGTAAATGATTGCATTTTGAAATGTGAATTTAGCATTTTCACATTTGTGCAATCTTACAGTATAAGTAACAATTAGGTCTGCAATAATATAAATTTGCTCATCAATTTATTAACAAAGCACTATAGGAAACTGTCTGTGAAGCACCTAACATGCAAATGTACCTATCAAAATATGCAAATTTGCAATGTAACAGTACATACAAATATTCAGTTTGGCAAAGGTTTTGCAATTTACTCGTTCATAGTGAAAGAAATCCCTTCCGTTAAAAAATTGCAAATACATTCCACTCAAAAGAGAGATTCTCTAAGAAATGAGGAGTGTTACTTGAATGACTCGTCAAGCGAGTATCATCAGATCAAAATTGAGGGTTTTGCAGAGCAATTTTGTCTTGTAAATTTAGATATAATGATGATACTAATAATAATAATAATAATAATAGTAAGATATAATGATGATAATAATAATAATAATAGTAATAAAATAATAATAATAATAATAATAATAATACAAATTGCAGACATTGAAAAGCAAGAACGCAAAATTCTTAGAGAAATATTTGACCCTAAACAAGAAAATGGAATTTGGATCAAGAGATGAACTGCAGATCTCATAGTCTGGCAGACAGTTTCACAAACATAATGTGCAGGAGATGGTTGAACATTTTTGGGCACATATTTAGGATGGACAACAATAGACTAACAAAACGATTATTCAATATAAATATTACAAAAAATTTGAAGATAAATTGGCTGGAAGAAACAAGGGGGGACCTGAATGAGATGAATATCAGAGAGAACATAATAAAAAATGAGAAATCTTCAGAACCTCAGTAAATAAGCACACATTTAGGATGAAATATTGCATCAGGACTTGTACAAGAAGATGAAGAGAAAGAAGAAAAAGAAGGCAAATGTCATCAAGCCAACTAACAAATTCAAACACGCTCTAAGAATGGGCATAACGAGGAAAGAAGAATAATAATAGATGATGATAATTCTTGTTTTAAAGGGCCTAACATCTAGGTTATTGGTCCCTAATGAAATGAAAGGTTATGAAATGAAAGGATGAAGATAAAAATGCCCACTGCCAGGAATGGAGACGAAAATGGTTTATATTAAACAGACAGTGAGCCCCAACAATAATGCCTTATTTGTATAAAAGGAGTTAAAACAGACATGGAAAAAAATAACAATAAAACAAAAAGGCATACTGAACAATAAAAACATAAAAAAGGCTAAAACTAAACTGGTTGGTTCCTCAGTTCAGGGGGCTGCGATAACGTGGTCATGTATCCCCATATACATTGGGTGTGGGTAGAATCTATCTGATAACCGATGTTAGACCGCTGTATTAGTGTGTGTTATCTATAATTCAGGTAAGGACAGCCGATGATGAATTTCAAGTAGTTCCTTCCTACGTTTGCTACCAAATGCTACCATCAATGACACCTAGCTGTGAACTTGGCTATTAGAAGCCACCACAACCAGCCCCTGGCAACAAATGTTTGAACTTAGAAAGTTGATCAAATCCAACCTACCAATTTTAGCATCACACAGTTGTAGTTAGTGGAAGGTTCCTTTACATGCCATAAATCTATGACATGTGCCCGCCGGCTTTACTTCCCCTCCGAAGACATACTGAGGAATTTTTAACGCTCTTAAAAAATCCGACAACTTCGGCCGGGTTTTAACACGCGATCATGGGCATAGAAGCTCAGCATGCTACCAACTACGCTACCGAAGCCGCCTAAAACTAAACTAAAAGTCTTAAAACTATTTAGTAAAACTTGAAAAAATATCCACTCTCCCTTATGACCCGGATAACGAGGTCTACCAACGGCCGGTCATCACGTAGAACAAGGGTAGTTTGAGAGTTCTTCGCAGATCACCTAGGTCCACTCACTCCAAGAGAGTGTGTGCGCCACAGTAAGGTGGGCACTGCAAGTACACACACGGTGTGGGGGGGGCTTCTCTCTTTAACAAGCAATAGCAATGCCATGGCCGATCTGGAGTCGACAGAGTACCACTGCTTCCTTCCGGCTAGACCGAAAGGAGGATTTCCTGATCTTTGTTGTCTCTTTGATGACTCAGTTTGTTGGGCTAAGGCGTGGTGTGCCACACTTCCTCCCAATGTCGCAACTGAGAGTGTACATCACTGGCAGGCATCTTATACGATAGCGGAGGCAGTGTGACTGCCTCATTCGCCACATGATCAGTAAGCTCGTTTTCCGTGGCTGGGAAGCCACAGAAAGGTGACCCTGGTTCCAGCGTTATGCAAACTGACTAGCAGGTTGTGCACACACTGGACTAGCGGGTATTTCGAGAAGCACACATCAATCGCTTGCAATGCACTAAGCGAGTCAGTACACACAAGAAAACGCTGGTGATCGTCAGATAGAGTGAACTGCAGAGCTTCTAAATAATAATGCCATGACCAGGTAACTAATTTAACACCCAAGTACACGGGGCTGATGATCAAATATGTCCCAAGTCCCTAATACAATTTAACAACAAAAAGAAGTTGGCTCCAAAGTTTTTTAGTACAGGGTCATTATATATGAGTGAGCGCGAGTCAACACTGCAAGCTAAGCCGGCTGTGACTGGCGCAGATCGCGGGTGCGCGTACACGGTTCAGCTGATGGTTGGCGCGCTCCGCTGACTCATATCGTTAGTTCACACGTGTTTTGTCATTCATATGGACGTGCATCTGCAAAGCTTAGACGTTAGTGTTGCACGTTTAGTGAGTAATGTGATTACTGTGATAGTTGGTCATGCCTAGACACCAATTCACATTGCGCCAACGTGTGTTATCCATAATTCGTATATGAAAAGCAGAAAATCCTTGTTTGAAACGAGACGAAAATTTCGAATCAAGTTTCCAAGAAGACCTGTGCCCAATGACAGTACAATTAGGAGGCTCGCTAAACGATTCAAGGAAACAGGCTCCGTAAATAATAAAAGAGTTGACAGACATTCTTTCATCAAAAGATGTCAGGTGTGTGTTACAAGAGAGGGAGGACATTTTCAGCATCACCTATGAGCACTGTAAGTACACATTATTGAACATGTTTGGTAAAAGTGTGAAAGTGCGCGCCAACCACCGGCTGAACAGGGTACGCGCGGCCGCAATCTGCGCCAGTCACAGCCTGCTTAGCTTGCCGTGTTTACTCGCGGGCACATAGGTTCCGTCAGCTGAATGGCATGCTGTGACCTGCCCTTTGTAACAATGGGGAAACATTGCCTATCAAACCACTTGGGACAACAGTGATCAAGCTAACATCAGGATACAACTGACCCTCAGTTACCTGGATCATTGGAGAAGTTCCTCAGGTCCAAAGTTGTAGTTGCATGGTTATAACGCTTCCTGACACAACTAGCCAGACGATCGCGTATAGACAGAATCATATTGCTGCTGTGAGTAAAACATAAGACGACTTCCAGGGAAATCTGCAAAGTAAAACATAATAACAGTGTAACCTATAATATCTTGCTATTACTGATCAGAATGGTGGACATGGACAAAGAAAGATCTAAGTAGATTACAAGCTACTGAGATGCGTTCTTTTACAAAGGATTCTGGGTAAAACGAGAAGAGACAGGATAAGAAATGAGGCAATATGACACGCTTAAAAGAAACTATGGATAGAAATAGGCTGAACTGGTTTGGCCACGTAAAAAAGAATTTGAAGGAAGATATACCAAAAGGAGCTCTGGAATGGACTGAAGCTGGAAGAAGACCAATTGGAAGACCACGGACAAGATTTATTTATTTACTTGAGTCAAAAGCATCAAACTATTTAACATACAAAAAAATACATAGATATGTACATATACATAATAAGAATAACACAAACTATTTGAAATTGAAAGTAATATTACGTTAAGGAATGTTAAATGAAGTAGGAAAACAAAACAAAGATTACAGTCCAAGCAACTTTAGCCCAGTATTAGGCTATTTCTATGGCTTCAGATATTGTGGACATCAGATCACCGATGGTGCATCTTGCAGGACATAATCTGCACTGGTATAGGTGGTGCGTAGTTTGTTGAGCCCTGCATTCGCAGAGGGTTGATGATGTGGAATAACCCCATTTCCTCAAGTTGTCTTTTGACCTTGCAATCCCTGTTCTGAGCCTGTTCAGAGTTTTCCACACCGGCCATTCTTCAGTGAAACCAGCAGCTAGATGTTCCGATGGTGTCATCCAATGGTGTTCAGATCTCTTCTTCCACAGGGATAACCGGGAATTTATCCGTTGGCCAATGTTAACTGTTGTCCTCATGAAACTTTCCCTGGACTTCAGTCTTGGAGGAGGAGGATGATGATTATGTAGGGGATGTTTATCGGAGGTAGATTCCTTATACCTTTCTCTCTGTGCAGCTACTTCGCGCCTGATATCTGGAGGGGCAATTCCAGCTAAGTAGTGGAGCTTATCCCACGGTGTAGGTTTCAGACATCCGGTGATGAGTCTGCAAGACTCATTTAGGGCGATATCAACTTGTTTAGCATGTGCAGAATTATGCCGCACTGGGCTAGCATATTCACCTGCCGCGTAACACAAAGATAAAGCTGTAGTTTTGACTGTTTTTGCTGCTGCACCCCAGGATGATCCAGTAACTTTGCGTAAAATGTTGTTCCTTGCAGATACTTTTTGTTTCACATTCAGACAGTGCCGTTTAAAGGTCAGCGTGCGGTCAAGAGTAACGCCAAGATATTTAGGCAGGAAATTGTGTTCTAACTGCACTCCTCTCCAGGTCACTTGAAGTTTCCTGGAGGCCTGTCTGTGCTTTAGGTGGAATGCACACGCTTGTGTTTTGCTAGGATTTGGTTTTAACTGGTTCTTATGATAGTATGTGTCCAGCTCTTCCAAAGCAGCATCGAGATTAGACTCCACCTGTTCAAATGTCTCACTCCGGCAGAAAAGGGCGAGATCATCAGCACAGATGAAACTTCGTGTGTTATTTGGCAGGGGTTGATCATAGGTATAAATGTTGAATAATAAGGGAGCTAGAACACTGCCCTGTGGTAATCCGTTTTTGGACCCTCCATCGACTGCGCTGACCTTGAAATTCTACGAAAAACTGTCTATTTTGAAGGAGATCTTGAATCATTCATGTGAGATGGTAATCTTTAGTTATTTCATACAGTTTACGCAGGAGCATTTGATGGTTGATGGTGTCGTAGGCTGCCGTTAGATCAATAAATGCTACCCCAGTGACCTTTCTTGACTCAAAACCATCCTCGATATGTTGAGTTAGATTTAGTATCTGTGCTGTACAGTCCTTGCCCGGTCGAAAACCGGCTTGTTGCGGGATTAAGAGGGGTTCAACTACTTCTAAGAGTCTATTATGGATCAATCTTTCGAAGATCTTGTAGAGATGACAGAGAAGAGAGATTGGTCTATAACCCCTTGGGTCATCTGCTTGCTTTCCCGGTTTAAGAATTGCAACTATTCGAGACTTCCTCCATAACTTTGGTATCTGGCGACTACTGAAACATTTATTGAAAAAGCATAGGAGCCATTCATTCGTTTTTGGACCAAAGTGTAATATTTGTTCGACTGTTATGTCATCCAAGCCAGAAGCTTTACCCACCTTAGCATCTGATATTGCCCTCTCCAGTTCTTCTTGAAAGATCACTCGTTTCCTCTTCCTGAGATCTGTATATTTTAGTTGAAGACTTATGGATGCAACATTCCGGTTTACCATTCTTAAGCAGGATACTAGCTAATTGGTCGGCTGAAACGTTGGCATGTACAGGTCTCTTATTCGGATCGTTATTCAATATCCTCAGCAATCTCCATGCTTTTTGGCTACTTCTGGACATGTCTAGTTCTTCCATAAGTTTTGTCCACTTCTCTCTCTTCACTTCAAGGATTAAATTGTAAGGTGTTAGCCAGCTAGAGTTGTTTCCTCACTCCATGGGTCTTCCTCGAAAAGTTGAAGGTATTTCTTCAGTTGTTGTCTAGTGCTCGGAGTAAGTCCCTGTATGTAAACGGACAAGATGGAGTGACCAGGTGAAGGATGATGTGACCCGAAGAGGAATACAATGGGAGGAAATGCTGAACGTTAGATTGTGGGAGAAAACAGAAGATTGGAGGAGGCTATGTGAATGACCTGCGTAAACAGAAACATTTTTAGGATGAAGAGGAAGGAAGGAAGGAAGAAAGAAGATCTCACTATTCTACAGTAACAGGGTGATTGATGTGCTCACTACAAGAATCACACTACAAAATTAATCGGAAAGGATGGTTGGTTCCTCAGTTTAAGGGCCGGACTGTAGAATCTATCTGATAAACAGTGTTTATTGTGATGGCTGTATTAGTGTGTGTTATCTGTTTTTAATTCAAGGACTGCAGCCATTCGATTTTCAAGTAGTTCCGACTTTTGCTACCAAACGCCACCATCAACAACCAACTAGTTTTGAACTTTGTTACTAGATGCCACCGCAGTCGGCTCCTGGCGACGAATGTTGGAACCTAAGAGCGGTAGTCAAATATAACCTATAATTTAGCTTCACACAAGTGTAATTAGTGCAAGATTCTTTATCATGCCATAAATCTATGACATGGGACCGCCGGCTTTACTTCCCCTCCGAAGGAAGACATACAGAGGGATTTTTAACGTTCTTAAAAAATCTGACAACTTTGGCCGGGTTTGAATCTGTGACCTTGGGCATAGAAGCTCAGCATGCTACCAACTACGCCACCGAAGCCGCCAATCGGAAAGTAAGTATAATGATTAATTTATTAATTAATGGCTTACACACGTGGGCTTGCTGGTGACAGAAGATTTCAGTGCTGTAGGCCTGCATCTTGTATGATGCGTATTTCAAACCACAATTGGCTTCCACAAGATAGAAAGGATGAGCCCGGGTTTCAATGTTTAAAGAACACTCTTGCATTCCTTAATATTTAGCCATTGCCCCCTTGGAAGTCTTAGTGACAACTTCTTTCTTGAACCCCAAAGTTTTCTCAGACTTGGTTTGTAATCTGCAAAAAGTTCTTCCATAATTAATGTTTAGCAGCACTTTATGTCTATTGTAGTTCAATATCATGGAAATTAGTAAACTCTCAAGGAGGCTATCAAAGATTTGTGCTGCCACCAGATGAGATGTTTAGTCCAGGCAAGAGGCGACCATCTTATAGCATCATGTCCTCACATTTACACCACCATGATACTAACACTGCCTTCAAAACTACCGTAGAGTGGGGTGAAGTCGATCATTGTGACGTCTCGATATAATTTCAGTGCTACCACCTGGTGGGTAAATGGAGAAGTAACGATTTAACTTTCTTTGGAATGTTGAAGCTCCGTGCTATTTATATGATATTTTTTGTATGTTATAACCATACCACGCTAAGTGTGGTTAAGTTTTCAATCAATGTCCATTTTTAATATTTTTCAAAACTTTGATCAACAAACAGTCATCCACCGGTTTCAATCGGTAACCCAACTTCTTCACCGAATTCATTTGATAAGTTGATGTGTTGTGCTCTTGTGCTGCCCTTTAGACCGCACCTAATTTATGCCGCATGCAAGCAATAATGTATTATACCGAATGTTTACATTTGGTAGGGTGAAGTCGATCATGGTACGAATATATCAGAAGAAGCCAGGCGCTGCTGGGAAACGATATTATAGTGTTCAGTATTTAAACAATGCTGAGCAAAGAGTACAAAGGGGGGAAAATAAGCATCAGAAAAGCCTCTGAATGATATACTATCCTAAATTATTGGGTCAAAGGTAAACACAATACTACTGGGTCAAAGGTAAACACACTGAACGTTTGGAGGACAACTTGCATTGACTACCACTGATGAAAATTGTTTGATTGAAGGTTTAGTTAAGTGCTCAGAGTGGGGGTCTGAAACGTACTAATGTATGAAATATAGAGGAAAAGAAGGCTATTATTGGATACAATTTGTCAAGCCATTTGTCTCTGAATGTAATGCGTTTTTGCAAAGAAAATAATAATGAAATTGCTCTCAAAGAGTTTAAAAAGAGTATGCTACCTCTTCCATAAACTATCGCAGAAATGAACATAACATTAATCGAGATTTTAGTGATAGGGAATCTTTGTTTTACGAATTATATTGTATGCTTTAGAGAAAAAGCTCGCTAGGGTTAAATATTAGTAAAATGTAATAATTTTGCCATTTCTATATGTTAAATCAGGATTGAAATATTTTAAAAACTAAAATGATGATCGATTTCACCCCATAAGATGTGTGAAGTCGTTTCTAGGCTGAAATAAACCTGTGATCGACTTCACCCACCAGGTGGGGTGAAGTCGATCACACTTCAAACAGTAATAGTTTCGTAATTTACGGAAGTTGTCATGTTGTTATGCAAGCATTAGATTGCTGAAGCTTCATTACAAATATATATGCATTTTCAAAATTGCATTACGTCATCTTCATTCTGTAATATGTCAAAAAAACTTATTTTTGATCGACTTCGCCCCACTCCACGGTACTTAACAGATTAGGTTGATACCCATATACAAAATGAAATAGTGATTATACCAGGTACAGTAGAACTACAATTATCCGAATCAATTGGGACCGGACTCCATTCGGATAATCAAAAATTCGGATAATAGGATTTTTCCGAAAAAAGGGTTTTGAAATCGAATGTTCCCATAGGAAAACATTATGTTGGTTTGTCCATTTGAGCTAATATATTTTAACAAAACTTTGATAAAAGGCATTGCTCGAGGCGTCAATACTACAAGTATTTTGTGCCTTGCAGTGGCCTTCTCAGAATGTGCTTGGTGAGGTGTACCATACCAACTGATGAGCCCAATGATACACTGGGGTGAAACGCTGGTGACTTGTTTTTGAGCTAGCCGGACCATTTTATCAAATTTTTGTTAAAAAGAAAAAAGGGTCTACATACATATGTATTTTAAGGAAAAAGAGTTTATTTTCGGTACTGAATGCATTTTTAATTATGTAATTAATCAAAAGAAACAGTGACAGGTGCACCAGGCTGGCCGGCGATGGACAACTACTGTACAGTACGGTACTGTACTATGAGACAGTGACTCATCACCCCAATATCGTTCGCGCTGCGCCTACACTATCTTCGTGAAGGGTAGGTCAAAGCGCGCGTAGACAGAATCATTACTTTGCAAATTGCAGTATGTTTCAGTCTTCATTTCCTTTCCTGAACGCGATTCGGATAGTCGGAGTTCGGGTAATTGGAGTTCTACAGTAATAATTATGGAATAATATAATACTTGAAATATCCCACTTAACAGTAACATAAAATATCCAAAACCAATGATCACGACTAGCTGGATTCAAGAGGTAAAGAAAGATTTAGAAAGAAATAATATAAGAGAAGAAAACATTGTGGACAGAGAGATTTGTCGAAAGGTGTTAAGTATGGAAGAAAGCGTGGAAAGAAAACCTGGGGCAAAGTGGTCTGAGGACAGAAAGAAGCAGCAGAGTCTAAGAATGAAGAAATATTGGGAAGAACGGAAGAGAAAACAACAAAGAGTGAAGAATTGAAATTAGGGCGTGGTCCATAGCTGGCCTTATCAGAAAGAAGAAGAAGAAGAATGAAATCACATCTACTGCCACAAATCATCCGAAAATGAGATCGCACCACAATATTGATAATAATCACTCCACACAGACATACATACACACTTTTACCCCAATATGATAAAATAAGAATAAATAAAACGGCAAACTCCGAGGCTGAGAACCTGTAATAGGATGAATCCTGTTACAACAAGCTCATTTCTTGGCCAATTACAGGCTGCCCCAATAAAATGTGCTTATTTTTTTAATATTGTTAAAGGGGACTTGAATATTGTTGTTTCTTATGGCTAGCCCGGATTCCAATCCATCAGCTTTATTGTATTCAAGAAAATAGAAACTTTCTGCTTTGGCTATTTTTGGACTCTCCTTTGAATGCGCTTTCCAAAATTATATACTTTATGACCTTTCAGCATTTTAAAATCCCTCTCCTTGGGCATTTAAACATGGGAGCACGTGGTGAAAGCCCACTCTTGCTTTCTTGGTTTTTTCGTTTGCCGTAACTTTTTTTTTTTTTTAAATGTAGGTACACTTTTCTCTGTAACTATTCAAGCTACCAGGCTCAAATTTTCAATTTCATAATAGTTACTTATATTCTTTAAGGTGAACCATGTAGATTTATGATTTTAATCATTATATAAGGCGTGATCAAAACGTTTCTGTGCGACGGGCCGTACAGTCCAGAATTGGTATGCCAAAATTGCCATGCAATTGATATACCAAGTTTGAGGAAAACTCCATAAATCAATTGACGGAGTCTTCCTCAAACTTGGTATATTAGTTCTTTGTCAATACGGACCTAACGAACTCCATTATGGAGTTGAATAAAGCAGAGATGACTATTGAGGCACTAACCCACTGAAGCACCAGGTTGAAGATCCCCGTTTGGTAAAACACTGTGTCCTGCTGCGTGAAGAAGTCCATAACCGCCTGCTGCACATCCTCAGCCGACAGGAAACATCGACTCTTTAAGGCCGTTTTTAAGGGATGGAAGACGTGATATTCGCATGGGGAAAGATCAGGACTATAGGGCGGATCTCGAGTGTCTCCCACCTGTGTTGGGTGTACCTTCTGCGTTACGACCTTTGCGATGTGCGGACATACGTTATCATGAAGCAGCACTCCTTGTTACAGTTTTCCCAGATGTTTTGCCTAAATTGCAAGGCGTTATTTCTCCAGTGATGTCTCCTTGATCGACCGGCATCTTCGTGTCGAAATGTGACCAGCACAAAACTTGGCACACCACTTAATTAAAATTGGCTACATGGATAATTCTTGCCAGGCACGTCCACGTCGTGGGGGTGGGCAACGGTACTGTAATATACCATGGAACTACAGTAACGGCCAAGTTCTGGTGAGGACCCAGTCCTATGGGGTATAACATAGGCCCCGTGCACAGGGTTACGTGCGAAGACCTCAACGGCATCTGCAGTGGAGAAGATGGACTTGGGTACAGGGAAGATGGCGGAAGAGGCAACTCAGTACTCAGGGGTTAAATATGAGTACAACCTGCTGCCTTGTAGGTTTGGTAGTGGAATACCAAAGGCTAAGGGAGACAACCCTGACAGAAAATCCTCCAATATGTTAGGCCTAGCAAGCCAATAAGGAGTAAATAGTTATGCGCTTTCAATGTTAAAACGAGCCTCGGAAAGAAGAATACCCAAAATGGACAGCTCACACGCCTTACAGTTGACAGGAATGATGGCATCCAGCCTGATGTTATGCAATGTAAGACTGTGGGAAAAAACAGAATAAAGAAAGATAAACCCAAAATGAGAATAGGAACACTGAATGTAATGACATTAACTGGAAAATGTGAAGAACTTGTAGATCTGATGGAAAGAAGGCAACTGGATGTATTAGGTCTGAGCGAAACCAAATGGAAAAGGAAAGGGAAGAAAATTTTAAGAGGAGGATATACCCTTTACTGGTGTGGTAAAGGAAAGGGTCACATAATGGAGTGGGCTTTATTCTAAGTAAGAAAGTAGATGCTGTTGCAGATATTAAATATATTAGCGACAGAATCATTAGATTAGAGGTACCATCAAACGAAAAAATCCCAACCCTAGTGCAGGTTTATGCCCCACAAACGGGGTGCAAGGATGAAGAGAAACAGAAGTTCTTGGAACAGCTTGAGAACCAATTGGATAAGGAGAACATTATGATAATAGGTGACTTAAATGCTCAGGTGGGATGCAAAAGGGAGGGTGTAGAAAGAGTGATTGGCCCATTTGGTTATGGAAACAGAAATCTAGAAGGGGAAGACCTGCTTGATATGTGCAGTCGAAATAGTCTTCAAATTCAAAATACCTGGTTTAAGAAGAGAGAAAGCCATAAAGTAACTAGATACAGCTGGGATGGAAGACATAGATCAATGATAGACCTTGTAATAACAGCGGGTGAAGCAGGAAAACAAGTTGTGGATGTCAAAGTCGTTCCCAGTGAAAGTCTCGACAGTGACCATAGGCTTGTTCTAGTTAGTATAACTGGTGTTAAACTGATTAATTATAAGATGGAAAAGAAACAAAAGATCAAGGTCTGGGAGCTGGAGAAATCTGATAAACGTGAGGAATTTCAGAGAAGAATTTTAGGAAAAATTCCAAAAACTGATACCAAAAGTGCAGAGGAAGAGTGGCAAAATTTTCGAAATGTCTTAGTTGAAGAAGCTAGAGAATTATGTGGCAAAACAAGTAGTAAAGTTCGACATAAAGAGACTGCCTGGTGGAATAAGGAAGTCAAGACAATAATTCAATTAAGGAACAAAGTAAAGAGAAAATTAGAAGTGGAGAGACAAAAGAATGACAGAAAGGAGGATAAAATCAGATCACTTGCTCAAGAATATCGAGAGCACAAATTAAGAGTTAAACGCATAATTAATGAAGAGAAGGATAAGATTTGGGATGAATTTGCAAAGAAACTGGAGGAAGATACACAAGGTAATAAGAAATTACTATATAAAACTGTGAAAAACAATAAAAGACATCAGGAATCAGTTACAGCTTTGGAAGGAAATAATGGAGAAGTGATGAGAAGCATAAATGAAATCAGGAAATTAATGGGACAGTATTTTGATCAACTGTTAAATGATGCATCTAATAATGACAGTGGGGACACGAACATCAATTTAGGGGCCAATGATGAAAACCACCAAGAACCACCCCCAACCTAGTCTGAAGTGGAAGAAGCTTTAAAAGCTATGATCAAAGGGAAATCCACTGGAGTTGATGAAGTAAGTTCAGACATGATAAAAGCAGCAGGAATTAATGGGATACATTGGTTGTACAGAGTATTACATGCTATATGGAAGGACAATAAGATCCCTGATGACTGGTCTAAAGGTGTAATAGTGCCATTGTTTAAAAAAAGGAAACCGGAAAAAGTGTGAGAACTATCGTGGAATTACTTTGTTATCCCATGGTCTAAAGATATTGGAAAAAATAATTGCGAAAAGACTACGCAGACACTTAGAAAAGGCTTTAGAAGAAGAACAACATGGCTTTAGACCAGGAAGGAGTACTATTGACTTGATCTTTGCTGCAAGAATGCTTATTGAGAAACATCTTGAAAAAGGGAAAGAATTAGTAATGGTATTTCTAGATATAGAAAAAGCTTATGATAGCATTGCAGGATCAAAAATTTGTGAATGTTTAGAAAGGCACAATGTCTCAAAAGGCTTGATAAACAAGATCAAAATGCTGTATGAGAACACAAGGGCATGTGTAAGAATAGGTAATGGGGAAAGCAGATGGTTCACAACAAAACAAGGAGTCCAACAAGGAAGTTCACTGTCTCCATTACTATTCATCACAGTGATGGACATAATCCTGAAGAGGATAAAAGAAGAACAGGGTAATGAAACAAATGCCCTTGTCTTTGCAGATGACGTCATGATTTGGGGAGAAAGTGCCAGAGAGGTACAAGGAAAACTGGATTCATGGGACAAGCTGTTCAAGGAGTATGGGTTGAAAATAAGCCAAAGTAAGACAGTAGTGATGACAACAGAACTGTCTAATGCAACCATTTACCTGAATAATCAGCCTCTACAAATTGTTGATCAATTTAAATATCTTGGTAGCACAGTGTGTAAGGATAACAACAACAACAACAACAACAGTGAAGTAACAAATAGAACTAGTAATGCAGCCTCCTTCTATGCACAAGTTAGAACACTACTGTGGGATAATAAAGTGCCCAGGAAGTGTAAACATATACTGTTTAAGACATACTACATCCCAATTCTAACTTACGGAGTAGAAACATGCACCCTGTCCAGAAGAGAAGAAAGTAGGATTCAGGCATCCGAAATGAAGTTTATAAGAACAATGCTTCAAAGGACAAGGAGAGACAAAGTAAGGAACGAAACAAACAGGACAGAGGCTGGCATAGATATCAGTGCTACAAAATATTTGCAGAAGCAACGATTAGGATGGTATGGGCATCTTCAAAGAATGGGAGATGAGAGGACACCAAAAGCTTATTTCAACAAGATTATCCCAGGAAAAAGACCAGTAGGAAGATCAAAGAAGAAATGGTTGGACCAAATCAAGGATGATCTTGAAGACAAAGGGCTAGACTGGAGAAGGACCCATGAAGACCAACTATTCATGGACAGAAAAAGGTGGCGAGGGCTCGTTAACAGCACCCGAGCGACTGGAGCTGGAATTTGATGATGATGATGAATTGTATTCTAAAAAGGTCTGCATAACAACCAACAACAAAAGTTAAAATGCTCATTAAGTCATTATATTCACAGATATGTTAAGAAATGGCTGCTCTAGTGAAATTAGATATTTTGTGCACTGGTACCTCTTGACAGTGGGCAGGGTTGGGGAGTAATGCCGTTATTAGTTAACAGTTACTTTTTATGGTAACGCGAGAGTAATACTTCGTTTAGACAGCACGGTCGCAAACCCGATTAGGCCCCGATCCAGATCAAGTCGTACGTGTAAACACGAGATTTCATTATCTAGATTAACTGTCCTCCAAACAAGATCAGCAGATCCTGTTCCCACAACTAGATAATCTCATTCTTGGCCATTGCAATCGTTGGTGTGTACTATCCTGCTGAATAATATGAGTGAAGTGGGTAGTGGAAATGATGGCCATTTTGAAATTTCTGGCATTTTGAAAGAGAGAATTATGCAATGTTGGCCATGATATCAGATGTATGAAGATTGAGAGACACAAAATGAAGGAAGGAGAACAGTATTTAAACACGGAGAAATTCCTAGAGTCGGGGAAAGTCATTGACGACAAATAATAAACACATACAGTGAAACCCCTCAAATCCGAACCCCGGAAATCCGAAATCCCGGGTAATCCGAACGAGATTTTTCGACAATTTCAAGATTGAAAAACACACGCAAAAAAGAGAAACTTATTTATTTAGTCATAAAACAATTATATTTTACATATTTTACATAATTAGTTGAAAAATAAACGAAGAAGTACAGTTAGCATATCTAACAAAGTGTAAATGTGCCTATACCTATCTCATCCAGGATTGAAAAACGGAAAAGTTGGTTATTGTAATTCCTTAGGTTAATCACTTTGCAAAAACAATTAAATAACAATAGAAACACACAAAATATAACTTAATCTTTCACTTGAAATCAGTTATCTTCAATTGTCAAAGTGACGGAAACCTTCCCGCGGAGGCAATTGCTCGCCAGTGTCGCATGAACATGACAACGTTTGGCGTAAATGCTGCGTGTTGTTCTACGAAGCGCAATGCGATGTCCAGAGCAGATGCAGCTTCAGTATAAGTCACATTGTCTGTCCTATACCGTAATGAGGGCTGGTTATTATTTTAAGGATATTTTTCGGCTAATCCGAACAAATTGAAATCCGAACAGGCTACAGCCCCAATTAGTTCGGATTTCAGGGGTTTCACTGTATAGTTATAGTGTGGAGAAGAGTCAGATCGCAGTGATGACAAAAAATGTGTGAGATGGTAAGGGGAATATTGCAGTAGATGGAAAACCATTAGAAGCCGTGAAAAGCTTCAAATACTTAGGGAGTGTCCTCACAGACAACGGAGGGATAAGTGAGAAAATTGGTAAGAGGATCCAACAAGAAAATAGGTTTTTACCAGAGTGACGATGTGGTGTGGAACCCGGAAGTTCCCTAAAACTGTAAAAATTATTTTATTCAACATATTACACACCTATATTGAATATGCAGCAGGAATGTGGACAACAACCAAATGGGATGCAAGTAGAATCCAGGCAGCTGAGTTGAAGTTCCTTAGGGGTGTAATTAGAAAGACTCGCGGAGACAAAATCAGAAACAAGAAAATTAGGGAAATAACAGGATTCCCGAAGTTACAAGACAAGATCGAAATCAGTAAACTAAAATGGTATGGACATATGATGCGAATAGTAGAAGACAAGAGTCCCGAAGTGATTATTTACTGAGAAAGTCACGGAAAGGCGTCAAATGAGAAGAACGAGGACGAGGTGGATGGATACAGTGAGGGAGAGCATTGAGAAAAGAGGAATGAAAGTGGAAGAAGGACGAGTGTGGTGGAGAGACAAAAAAGTATGGAGGTCCTTGATTTACACCTTGACCCAATCACTGGAACCGGGAAATGAAGAAGAAGTTATTGTATAGACATACAGTAGAAGGGATTCAGACAGGTGATATGACTCTGGATGAAGAAAAAATTATTTATTTAATAAATGTAAATGAAGTGGTATACAGAGAACTGGAGCCCAACACTGATACTAATCGGAAGAAACAGATTTCTTTTTTTGGTCACATTATGAGGACACCGGAAACGAGATTATCTAGAAAAATTGTAGAGAAACTTTGGAATATGAAACAACAAGAAGGATGGATTAAGGAAATTAGAGAAGATATGAAAGAATTAGAAATAACCTTGGATGACTTGCAAAACAAAACAAAAAATAAAAAAATAAAAATGAAAGATATAAAAATAAGATTTCAAGCAAAAATAGACAAATGTCATACAGTAAAAAGGGTATTTACAGATGAGGAACGCCTGAGAAGATCGGAGCGAATGAAAAGCTACTGGGCAACTCGGAAAGAAAACTTACTGAAGAAGAGGACCAAGAAATGATTGAGTGAAGTGGTCCAATGAGGCTGTAAAAGAAGAAGAAGAAATATCCTAGACCAGTGCATAGATTATTTTATTTTTTTACACAGCAAGAGTAGGCCATACATCAGCAGATGCATATCTGGAAGTAGTAGAGCACTTCAAATATTTAGGAAGTGAATTGATGGAAAACGCAAGATTGGATATGGAGATCAACAAGAGAACACAACGTGGGAGTGTTTTCGATCATCAGGTTTGGAGTTCAATTTGGGATAAAGACAAACCACTGAAGGCTAAAAAAGTGATGTACAAGACCTATTACTTACCAATAATGACGTATGGAGCAGAAACTTGGCCAATAATGAGGAGAGATGAAAGTACAGGGTCTTTCATATAAAATAAGAGCGCCAAGCGGCGGCTCAGTTAACCGCAGCTGCGGTCACCTTGGCCGAGCTTGTGACGCGCCACGGCCCCCTGCTGCACTGTAGTATTGAAAGCGCGCGCTTAGTACATACGAGGGCTGGTTTGTTTTTTTCTCTTTTCAAGTTCCGATGGACTGTATAAAAATAACAGATTGACATTACCAAACTTGACCTTGCAATAAGCGTGCAGGTGCTCAGTCGCCAGTCTAAACCTCAAGTGCTAACATGGCGAGACAGTTATCATTGCAACATCGTATTTTTTTAATGTAAAACTTATTTTAAGTACGAGTCGGCTCGGCGGGTACGTGATGCATTTGTTCAGCAATTTCCTGATGAAGTACCACCTTCACTAGCACAGATTCATGTAATTGCAAATAAGTTTGACACTACTGGCTTGGTGCTCAATAAAAAACATGCTCGCACACAAACAGTTTAACAGAGGACATTGGCGAGAATCTTGAACGGTCTCCGAATAAATCACTCACAAAATTAGCACAAGTAGGGGTTTCAGTTTCATCGACAATAACTAACTAAAGTAAGATTTCAGCATTGTACACACGCTAGCAAGGCCGCTGCATCATATAGGATTATACACACACTTAAAGCAGGGGGCCTTGGCACGCCACAAGCTCGGCCAAGGTGACCGCAGCTGCGGTTACCAAAGCAGCCGCTTGGCGATCTTATTTTATATGAAAGACCCCGTATAATACAGGCAGCCATAATGAAATTCCTAAGGAGTATGGTACGGAAGACTAGGAGATAGAGTGAGGAATGAAGACATTCGAAAGTGAATGTACAGAAGCTGAATGATGAGCTGGAACAGGACAGATTGAGATGGTATGGGCATGTGAAAAGGATGAACGATGAAAGAATGCCGAAATAAGTGATGGAGAGATGGATGACTGGAAAGAGAAGACGAGGAAGACCTAGAATACGGTGGATGGATTTGGTGAAGGACAGTGTGAGAGATCGAAACCTGGAGTAGAGAGCAGTGGTTTAGAAAGGATGGTGGTCAAGACATTTTGATTGGCCCACCGATAGCTCAAAATCAGATGCGAACCGATTTATCACTATCAAACTGTGCGATTCATGGAAGATGATTTTGAAGTTCAGTCAATTTCCTTTCCTTTCAACAGATGGCGCAGTCTTACCCTTTCAGTTCTAAATAATTGGTTTTCCCTATGTTCAGCTCTAGGCAAATGCTAGGATGGTACCTTGCAATTGGCCAACAACTTGCCCATTTTCATTAATTTTATTTCCCATTAACTCCTCCGATGAAGCTGGTGTCAGAAAGGACGTTCAGACATAAAAATCCATCAGCCACATACAAACTTAGATCACCTTATCCCAACACCATAGAAAAAGGAATACAGTGCACTCCCGATAATTGACGTGCGGATAATTCGTTTTGCGGTTAATTCGCGGGTCTCCATGAGTATTTTTTAAATTGGGAATTCTCACAGCAACTAATCATCACGCTAAGTTAAGCAATCTCTCTGTCGTTTAAAAGAATTTTGATGAGACGCAATGCGTAAAGACGAAATCAATGAGACTGGGAAGACTGAACTGCGTTTCTCTGCGATGCAACAGTAGGCCTAATTGCGCAATCTTCGAAACTTACGCGCATGTTGCTGCGAGTGGTATAGCACAGATTTCCTTTGTCTTTGAAGCCCAAACAATACAAGAGGAATGCACTTTCACTCGGAACCTACCCTCCCTTTCCCAACAGCCACGCTCCAAGGTCGCTGATCTGTGAGTTGTGAAGGGTGGATGCGCGGACAGCGTATTGTAAACAGCGATTATTGCGTAATGGCGCAAACGCGCACGACATTGAGAGCGTGTTTGTTCGATGCTCTTCATGCAGTCAACTAGTCGGGAGGAAAGTACCGCTACTCCGCTCGTACGAAAGCAAGCGCTTGCCGACTTTTGTAACGACGATATTTCGAACGGGCAAGTTAGACGTCGATAAAGACAATTATGATTTACTACAGAAAAGCAAAGAAGAAATAGCATGGAATTTGACTGTTGGTGAGGAAAACAGAAATCCAGTAGATTTAGAGTGTGGGAGTGATGCAACGGAAATCCCGAAAGTTTCCCACAGTCAAGCTAGTGTCTCTAGTCACACTTATCTTTTATATAGAAAAACGAGATGAATTTTCGTTTTCATATAATATTTTCTTCGGAAATGTGCAATCGAAAAATAGAATAAACTATCTAAGAAACAAAAAGTAATGACGGCTTTTTTATTATATATTAATGTAGGCATAATCCACATAGGCCTACCAGTAGCCTAGCATATCGTATAAGACACTACAATCAGGAGTTAAAATTATTATTTCGCATGTTCAAGCCTATTTCAATATTTTAACCAATAGTTTTGTTTTTCCTAGGCTTAACAAAAATAACTGCGGATAATTCGCGGTTTTCGATAATTCGCGGAAGTTCGTGCATTAATTACCGCGAATTAACGAGAGTGCACTGTAATTAGGGGTCCAAATATATAATCAGGGTGTCTACTGTAAGGATAAAGTAAAAAATAGTTAATTTTTAGCTACCTTTTAGTTACCTTTCAGTTAATTTTAGTTACCTTTTAATTCAAGATACGTCTGCGGTCGGCAAGCATAGAAGCTCATCGCGCGGTGAAGAAAAACAACAATGAACTGTGTTTAATCCAGTGAATAAAATTCACTTATGGTGTTATAAAAATTTAAAAGATAAAAATAAATATTGGATATTTAATATCAAATGAGTTGCTTCAGCTAATACGCCGCCTTGAGTACAAGAAGTTATGATTACCAAGAAGTTGCTCTGATCTTGGCCGTCTGGGGAGATTTCCTTTGTCCCCGCGGTAGATCACGAAGAAATATATGCAACGTTACATGATTGTCACCGAATTATGTCTTCGCAGTCAAGTACGGAGAAATATCGAGACGTTACGCGATCGGCGCTGGTCTGAGCCGTTTGACGCGATTTGTAGTTTTCATGATAGAACACGGAGAAAAATCGCGGTTTCACTTTTAGTCGTTAGACGAGATTTCTATTATCCTTGAGGTCGGGCACGGAAAAATATAGTATTATAGTGCTCGTCGGCGCCGCTTGACAAGAATCCAGTTGTATTCGTAATCAAATGGGGAGAAATATCGCGATGTATCACAATCGTTGCCGCTCTCGGTCGTTTTACAAGATTCAAGTTATCCTCGCAGTTGGACACTGAGAACGCGATAATATGCAATCGGCACCGCAACCGACCGTTCAACGATTGTCTGCCTGTCTAACCGTCCTGGAAGAATGGCGGAGGTAAGCTCCAGGTCGTGCATGGTTAAAATTCACAAGCAGATATGGACATGTTTTATGGTCGGCGCCGTAATTCCCGCTGTCCCTATGCTGTGGTTGGAAGTTCACGGTGCATCACGAGAAGAAATTAGTATCGTGATGCTATGTTGTCTGTCATTTCTAAGTGGGTTGATGCACTTCTCGCTCCCCGTACACTTTTAAGTATACGGTCATGTCAAAAGTGGCGAGTAGGGTTCAGTATGTTTCGTGATGGGTGCCCAACCACCTTTGACAGGATTCCCGCAGTCCTCGTGGACACAAGTTCGCAACCGGGGACGGGTTTTATGATTTTACGCAACAGGCGTCGATCTCGGTCCGTTTGACGAGATTCCAGCAGGCAAGTCGTGCGGTCAGCCGGCCGTCTTGAGGATGTGAGTATGGAGGATGAACATTCGAAGTATGTATCGGATATTACGAATTATTCAGAGAGGATTGCACGAATAATACGACAAGATGGCACATTTTCTTTCAAATTCAAATAACACAAGTTTTCGAGATAACCGGTTAGATTATATATCCAATGGAACCAAAGTACGAAGGAAAAATAGACATATAACGGAGGTTCGAATTAACCACACTGTATGTCGCATATTTACGAGACGGATAGATTTTTAAAATATAGTGTATGTATTTCGAAGCATTTTTGCGATTCTTTTCGAAACGGTATCATTTCGCAAGATTGCAACAATAAATTAATTCGAGTTATTTCGAGAATTTCGAAATTTGAGATATCCAAATTTAGAAGTCAGTATCAGGAATGACAGGTTTCTATTGAGTTTCGGAAGTCAGGTTTCCGAATAATACAGAAAAATATTTCACGCAAAACTAAACTCTCTTCTTGAAAGCCGAAAATATACGTTGAACCGATGTATACAGTACCAATGAAATGCATTTCCTTGAGGTCATGCATGGGGAATATAGCTTGCGCAATGGACGACTCTACTTGTGGCGTGGCTTTGAGGTTCCTGAAGTGTCTCACAGAGTGCGCAGGTGGTCTTGGGGGCGAGAGACGAATGGAGGCACATCGTCTTGTGCCAGAATGTTATTTACTGAGTTGAGGCGTCAACGATTTGCGATTGGTAATACGTACTGTATATATTATCGTAATTCGTATTAAATATACCTCCAATATAGGCGTAATGATAACGGTTGTAAAATGTAGTGCATGAAATCACCGTAACCGGTTTATGTTCTTTTAGTTACAGCACCGTGTTCGTAGGTCTGACAGTTTCATTGTGCAAAATAAAACTTTATTTCTAAAGCAGCTGACATGGACCAAGTCGTTAGAGAACCTCAGAACATTTTGTTTGAACGGTGCTACAAAAGATTAATGAAAGAAGACTATAATCTGT
Source organism: Meconema thalassinum (assembly GCA_946902985.2). Lineage (NCBI taxonomy): Eukaryota > Metazoa > Arthropoda > Insecta > Orthoptera > Tettigoniidae > Meconema > Meconema thalassinum. The sequence goes on from OX336400.1 coordinate 121,125,340, forward strand.
GCATACATGAATTATTGAAGATGTTTGGTGTGCCTATCAAGGTTATCTAATGACTTTTAAGGCTGTCTGTTTTGCTAGACAGAGGGAAATCTCCTCCAAGAATACTTTATTCGTGGTGTGACGGCCAGCTTTGTTAGCTGTCATCCCGGGTGTCTGGGTTTGATTCCCGTCTCTGTCAAGACATTTAATTCTGGTCTGAGGGCTGGAATGAAGTAGGCTACACCGAGCCTCGTGAGGCAAAACTGAGAAGCGGTGGGTTCGAATTCCACCTCAGTCATCCTGGAAGTGATTTTCCGTGGTTTCCCACTTATACTCCAGTCAAATACCGGGATGGTTCCTAACTAAAAGGCAATGGCCGTTTCCTTCCCATATCTCACCTGAATTATAAATACACACACTACTACAAATACCACAATAACAAAGGTTATCAAACAATCATCCCACACTCATTCAAGTATATGGGGCCAAATGATCACGATGTCCAAGGCCCCCAAATGAAACAACAACAACAACAACAACAAAAGCCACTTTATTTTCAAGGGTATGAAGAGAAGGACGAGTTCAGTGTTCTTAGATCGTACTGTTCATGCAAAGCTGGGTGATTTTTTCGTAAATATTTCCAAATTAATAGGAATTGGCTGTCTGGGAAGACATTAACCCACATTTTTTTAGCTAAGGAAATGCATTCATCAAATGGGATTGTTTTACCTCATCTTTGCTGTACTGGAGCCACTGAAATTCCAGCTAAAATACCCTGCACATCTGTTGAGCAGTAATGGTATAGGCTAAACCTAAGGGAAAGTGCATAGATCCAGAACCGGTGATGAAACCTAACAGGAAGAGGACAATTCTTAATTCTGTCAATTTTCCAAATTCCACAGACATACAAGTAGATTTCTTAAAATACGGCTGTAAATTTTAATTTATGTGTGAATTTACTGCTGCTAGTTAGTTATTGATGTTTTAAGGGGAGGAACAGCAAGGTTATCTGCCCCAATTTAAAGCAGTACAGGATAATAGGAACCTACGCCTAATTCCATGTGATGTCTTTTTACAAGCAAATAAGAGTGTAGAACTGTACATAGTACGAGATGGTTTAAAAGAAGAAGTGAGGAGAATAAGTGATAGGATGATGAAAGTGAAAGTAGCACTGAGGGGAGAGACCGTAGAAATAGTGCAAGTGTATGCTCCACAAGTAGGCTGCGCCTCTGAAGAGAAGGAGGAGTTTGAAGAGGAATTGCAGAAGCAGCTGGTAGGAAGAAATATGATTGTTATGGGGGACCTCAATGCCCATGTAGGAAGAGAAAGACAAGGTTATGAGAGTGTTCTAGGACCAGAGGGTTGGGGCAGAAGAAATGAGGAAGGAAAGAGACTGTTGGAATTCTGCCAGAGGAACAGCCTGCTAGTTGGGAACTCCTGGTTTAAGAAAAGAGAGAGCCACACAATCACATGGTACAGTGATGACTTGACCAGGAAGTCTGTGGTCGACTATATACTGTATGAGAAAGAACTAAATAAGAACATCACGGACATCAAGGTTATACCATCGGAGAACCTGGATAGCGACCATCGTTTGCTGGTAATGAACCTGAGAGGGAGTAAGGAGAAGAAAGGGACTGAGAACCAGGAAAGACGTATAAGGATATGGAAACTGAAAGAAGGGGATAGAAGGGTCGAGTACCTCAAAATGGTAAAGGAAGGAATTCCAACAGATGAAGAAAGAGGGGTGGAAGAGGAATGGGCTAGATTTAAGAAGACACTAGTAGGTGCAGCAGAAGCAGTATGTGGGAGGACAAGTAATAAGAAGAGGTGGAAGGAAACACCATGGTGGAATGAGAAGACAAAAGATATAGCAAGGGAAAAGAATAGAGCTTTTAGGAAGTGGTATCAAAATAGGACAGTAGAGACAAGGGAAGAGTACCAGGAAAGAAAGAAGGAGGCGAAGAGAGTGGTGGCTGAGGAGAGAAGGAAGTGGATGGAAGAGTGGACAAAGATAATGGAGGAGGATAGTGAAGGTACAAAAAAGGTCCTGTATGGGATGGTAAAAAATAAGAGGCGGAAGGATCCTACGGATTATGTTAGAATAGTGAACAAAAGGGGACAAGAGATAGAAAATAGGGAAGAACTGAAGAAAATGTGGAAAGAATATTTTGAAGAGCTTCTGAACCCAAATGGAAAAGGTGGTGACGAGGAAGAAATCGGGGAAGAGGAAGATGAACTGCAAACAGAAAAGGACTTAACATGGAAAGAAGTGGAAGATGCAGTGAACAAGATGAAAGGAGGGAAGGCACCGGGTGTGGATGAGTTGAATGTGGAGATGGTGAGAGCAGCAGGAGAGGTGGGGGGATACAGTGGCTGTACCGAGTGATGAGGACAGCATGGAAGGAAAGGAAGACCCCAGAGGACTGGAAAAAGGGAATAATTGTCCTGATCTTCAAGAAAGGTAGTAGAACAGATTGCAGAAACTATCGGGGAATAACACTGATGAGTCATTGTGCAAAGATCTTCGAGAAAGTTTTGGAAAAGAGAATTAGGACAAGGATAGAAGGAGGGATGAGGGAAGAACAACATGGCTTCAGAGCAGGAAGATCCACAGTGGATTTGATTTTTGCTGTAAGGCAGTTACAAGAACAGCACTAAGAGTATGGAACAGATCTACTGATGGCCTTCCTGGACATTGAGAAAGCATATGACAGTGTATGCAGAAACAAAGTATGGAAGTCCCTGGAGGATAGAGGAGTAGAGAAATGGACTATAAAGAGGATAACGGAGATGTACAAGGGAAGCGTGAGCTGTGTGAAAGTGGGAGGAGAGAGATCAGACTGGTTGGAACAGAGAAACGGCCTGAAACAAGGAAGTGCACTGTCACCGTTACTTTTCATTGTGGTGATGGATGACATAATGACCCGAGTGGCACAAGTAATTGGGGACGGAAAGATGAAAGCAATGGTGTTTGCAGATGATTTGATGATTTGGGGAAACAAGGAGGAGGAGGTTCAGGAACAGTTGGACGTGTGGGAAGGAATAATACAAGGATATGGGATGAAATTTAGCATAAATAAGAGTGAGATGGTGATCACAACAAGGAAGAAGGAAAGAACCACAACGGGAATAACAATTGGTGGGGAACAGCTGAAAAAAGTGGAGAGTTTCAAGTATCTGGGAAGCCTGATACAAGATAATGGAAGAAACGATAGAGAAATAAATGAGCGGGGGAGGCAGGCAGAAGCATTTCGGAGGAGTGTGAGAAGCATGTTATGGAGCAAGGATGTCCCTCAGAACAGCAAAAAGATCATATATCGGACGTACTATGTCCCTATCCTGACGTATGCCTCGGAGACCTGGGTTATGAAAGGAAGGGAGAAGAGCAAAATACAGGCCAGTGAGATGAGGTTCTTGAGAAGCAGTATTGGAGCTACAAAGATGGACAGAATAAGAAATGCGAGGACCAGAGAATTAATGAAGGAGGAACCATTACAGGATGGTATAGAGAAATCTAGACTTAGATGGTATGGACATGTAAAACGAATGGAGGAGAAGAGGATACCCAGGAGAGTACATGAGACGAAGTGGGAAGGAAAGAGACCGAGGGGAAGACCGAGAGACAGGTGGCTGAAGGGGGTGGAAGAAAGCGTGAAGAAGAGAGGAGAAGACTGGACAAGGGTGGAGGCTGAGAGATGGTGGGAAGACAGAAGACGTTGGAGAGGCTTGTGTTCCAAACAGACCCGGCCAGTGGCTGGAAACTGTGCAAGATGATGATGATGATGAACTGTACATAATCCTTTTGTAAGCTGCTTCATAAATCATACTGGTATTTACAGTAGGCCTAGGTCTACACATAGATATATTTCATCCTCAGTTATTGACTGACGACCTGGATTTAAGGCCACAAAGCTCATAGGCCTATACACCAATCTTCCTCTTTTCATTATTTTTAGCCTGTTAATTGCCAAGTTCATAAAACCTTTGTAGGTTACTACCAGTACCGGTATGTCTATTTTAAAAACTGATATTAAAGCAACTCAACTGGTATATCCTTTTTAAATAAAAACGACTTGTATCGGAAATCTGATACCGTATTTTGAAAGAAAGGTTACCTTAAGCCAGTTAATTTCAAAAATGTCAACTAAAGATAACGCCCAGAACTGCCGTAGGCCTACCGGTATGTGAAAGTAACTAAGCTTATAATCCTCATCTAAAATATCGGTATTTTTTGTTAGTGGTTTCAATATGCTAGAATAACTAGAAATATTATCTTAGGCTATGCCTACAGCTGCGAATTGCACTTATTTTACTCTGAATTATGGCTTGTTGTAGGCACTGCACTGACACCGTATTCATCAATAGGAAGATATTAGTTAAAAATCAGAAATTAATCTCGTTAGTTGAGCAGCCTATTATTTTAATATATCATACCAAGCGTTTAACAGAGACAGTGTGAATAATACCGTCTTACATATAGGCATAGGCCTAATTTATATGCCAGCTTACGACTTGGCGGCATCAATTTTATTGCAGAAAAAAGCGGAAAATACATTTGGCACAGCCAAAAAATTTCCTTCCAGGCAATACTGGCTTGTAATCTAAAGGTAAGAAATGGGATAAACATAATCTCATGCAGGCTGATATGCGTGATTTCCTTTCTGCACGATGAATTTTGAAAAGCCACTATTTCCTCAAAATACGACCAATGGCAAGGAAGTAAACGTTACATTGTAGTTGCCACATCGGTTTTTGCACCGGGAACTGCACAATATTGAACCATTATTCTATAATGTATAAAACAACAAATATTTAAGCGTAATTCGTAACTACAACTCACACAAGCTATTCATGGCTGCCCACAACATCGGTTTGTAAACAAAGTCACGTGATAGTGTGACGTCAGAGGGCGGTACTGGTCTAGTCGTCCATTGGCGCCGCTTGCGTCAAACTCGCTTCATAGCAATCTGTGAGCCTAGCGGCACGGGTTTAAATGATTTAAACCGACCTCGGCGAATTTTCGTTACCTCAAACTACCCAAGACATAAAAATTAGCTACTTTTCGTTACTCGTTTGTAAAATTAGCTACTTTTTCGTTACTTTCGTTACTTTTCGTTACCGGTAGACACCCTGATAATTATCATCATCATCATCATCATTTCCCCTTATCCAGCTCCTGCCGGGTCGGGGTATTTATGGCACTTCTCCACTTTCCTCTTTCCTTCCATGATCTTGTCCCAGCCCAGATTTCTTTTTCTTATGCTGTTCTTCACTGAATCAATCCACCTTGTTCTAGGTCTTCATCTTGCTCTCTCACCCATGCACTTCGCCTCCAGCATCTGTCTTGGTATTCTATTTTCCTCCATACTCTTTACATGTCCAAACCACCTTAGTTTATTCTTCTCAATTCTCTCATTTAGTTTTGCCATCCCAACTTCCTTCCTAACATCTTAATTCCTCACTCTGTCTTTCCTTGTCTTTCCTATCATACTTCTTAGGAATTTCATTTCACTGGCTTGGATTCTACTCTCTTGCCTGCTTGTCAGGGTCCAAGTCTCAGCTGCATAAGTTAATATGGGAACATAGTACACTTTATACATTACCTCCTTGCTTTTCCTTGGTACTTCCTTATCCCAAACAAGTTTTCTTACACTTTGATAGAATGCATTGCTCTGCTGTACCCTCCTGCCAATCTCCATGTCCAACCTACCAGTTTGCATCAATTCACTTCCTAGGTATTTGAACGTGTCCACAACTTCCAAACTCTGACTTCCAATTTTCACAGTGCCCTTTCCTTGTCTTTCCCCTCTTGTCATCACCATGGTCTTGCTTTTCTCTGTACTGATTTTCAGGCCGTACTTCTGAATATTTTCGTTCAGTGTATCTAGTTGTTTTTGCACTTCTTCGGTGTTCCTTCCCCAGACCACAATATCATCTGCAAATAACAGTAACTTCATTTCTTTATGTCCATATGCTTCCTTTGTTTCCTTTACAATTTCATCCATCACCAATATGAACAAGAGAGGTGACAGCACACTCCCCTGTCTTAGTCCAGTCTTGTTCCTAAACCAATCTGTCTTTCCAACTGGGGTCAGTACCCTGATAATGTATGGCCAAAACATATACAAACCGTTTTCTCGTGAGAGTTATATCCATCTAACATCAATTTGAATTGACTCCGCACAAGTTTCCCAACAGCAGAAGCGCAGCCTCGGGCCAGGAATGTTGCATGTGGGGCTTCTATCCGATACTGAAACAAAAATAAATATAGCCACATCAATTTGATCTTTAATCAAAAGAAGGTACGCATCATCAATAGCAAAACGACCAATTTATTGACGAGGACATTTCAATAAGATTCTACATCCACAGCCACATCAATTTGATCTCTTTTCCGAAGAAGGTGCAAATCATCGAAATCATAGCGACCAACTTATTTGATGGTAAGCCACATTTTAATTTATATTTATTTCACAATTACTTTTATAATCAAAAGCTTGATATCGATAGTGAATTTTTGTATGTTCTTCAAAATAGTCATGTTTTAATTTAATTCCAGATAATAACATTTGAAAGCATAAGGAACGTCCTTTCACTACCGTTTTCCTACTCCATAGAAGCAAATTTCTCTATTTTGGAACCTAAAAAAAAAAACATTTATAAGCAATATTTTTTATATGTTTCTTAAATTTTCATTAATACCTCATTTGTAACAGATCATCCTTTTCTACATTTTTAAAGATTTCTTCAAATTAGACAGTATTTTCAATTATAATTAACAGCATTTTAAACAGAATTTTTTAATATTTTGGAAGATTAGTCTACGATTACTAGAGATTTTTTTTTATAGTGAACATTTCATTTCTAATGCTCATCTTTGTTTCATAGAATGTTTGTTATAATGATGCTCTAAGTTCAATATTTTTATTATAACTGAAGAAGGTTACAAGTTAACCAAAACTGATATTATTTATTTATTATTTTTATTTACATATTTTACGCCCACATTGGAGCACTTAAATCAGTGCATTTGAGTAAATTTCTTCTTTTTCTCCTCCCAGAACTTTCTCATCCTCTCCGACCTGGAAGCCCTTTGTGTGTCCGATAGAGTATATTGTTTCCGTTCAACTGTTATTAGTTTGAGACTTATGCTTTTGTTCTTCAAAATCCTCTTCTCTTCTCTGTCTTTGATTTGTTGCCGAGTTATACCCAATTCTTCCAAATCATCCTGAACTTCTTTGAACCAATTATTATTGATTTTATTTTTCAAAAAGTAATCAGATAGTTGTTTCAATATCCTGGTTTCTGGCAGTCTTGATATGTAACAGAAAAAGGAAATTCTTCTTTTACGCATTGTAGTTATTATTGATTCACATTCAAGATAGACGATGTTGTTAGGCAACAATCTCCACTTCCATCAACTTGGTGTTTTTTGTTAAGAATTGATCTAATAATTCTTCTGTCAGTTTTCTGTAATTTGTCTGTTGTAGATTTTACATTCAATTTGAATAAAGTTTCACTAGCATAAGTTGCCTCTGGTTTAACTATGGAATTAGAGTGTTTCAGCTTAGCGTGTATCGAAAGAGATTTCTTTTTATAGGTTGGCCAGGTAAGTCTTTGTGCTTGTTTAAATTTAGTTGTTCTGTATTCTATTGCTTCTTTTTCATTTGTGTTCCATGTTATTATTTCCCCAAGATATTTGAATCTCTGAACAATTTGAAACTCTTTATTATTGTTCAGTTGAACGACTGGTAGATCAACTTTAAAAGTTGGCATCATTTCTGTTTTTTTTTTTGTTTTTTTTTTTGAAATGAAATTTAGCCTCTTCTATTGTATTTGCAAGTAATGCTAAATCGTCCGCAAAAGCAAGACAGTTGAGTTTAATATTTCTACCAATCTTGATAGTTGGTTGACATTTCTTGTTCCATTCACGCATAACCTTCTCCAATGCACAATTAAACAACAATGGTGAAAGTCCGTCTCCTTGTCGGAGTCCAGTTCTTATAGTGAATGATTCTGATAATTCACCTCTAAATTTAACTTTTGCCTTAGTATTTTTGAAAGTCATACTAATGAGGTTAACGAGTTTTTGGTGTAAGCCAAATTCTTTAAGGCTTTTAAGTAATGATTCACGATGGATACTGTCGGATGCTTTCTTAAAATCTACAAACGTGATGACTAGACCCTTATTTCGAACTCTTTGGTGCTTCATTATCCATTTTAAATTAATGATTTGATCCGGTCAGCCTCTACCTGGTCAAAATCCTCCCTGATATTCTCCAAGTTCTTGGTCGAGTTGTTCATGGATTCTTGTGTATACAATCTTAGATAAACTCTTGTATGTAATATCAAGCAAGGATATCTCCCGATAATTATTTGGATCGGAGCGATCACCTTTCTTATGCAGTGGGTGAATTATCGCTGTATTCCATTCCTCGGGAAGCTTCTCCGTGTTCCAAATATCAATGATGTATTTATGTAGGTTTTGAAGAGTCTGATCATTAGCATTCTTCCGTATTTCTGCTACTATTTGATTCTCTCCTGCTGCTTTGTAGCTTTTAAGTGCATTAATTGCTGTTTTCACTTCATTGTAAAAACTGGTATTATATTACAATTAGTTTCAATATATTATTGACTAGGGTGGATCAACATTTATTTACTGAAAAGCCTTCTTTAATACAATTATGTTGAGTTCCCGCTGGAAAAAAATGGCTGGCATTTTTTTTTTTTTATTTATTTATTTATGTGAATGTGCACATTTGGATTCCCTGTTCAGTCCAAGAAACAAAGCTAAGAAACTCACCATTACAGGAATAAATTCTGTAGTATATAGGGCATTAATAACAGTCCTCAAGATCAGATTCTTGTCATGTCCAGCTCCTTTTAGGACCTAGGATCAGAAAATCAAAATCAATCACAAGTAATTGGTATCAGTAAACTTTCACATCTTTCTCAAATAACCCACACACTTCTTTTCAAACAAGTTTACTTATGCTATGAGCCAGGGCTGGTTAAATAACTTCTTAAAAACAACTGAGTTAGGGTTACCATTACTAACCTATTTGAGCAAACAAAATGTCTACCAGAACAAACAAACATATTTCTCTTAGAATTCCCTCACTTTTTTCTTCCATGATAAATCAAAAAAAATTCTGAGGAATGTTAGTTATTGAGGTTTTAAGGGGCGGAACAGCGAAGTCATCTGCCCCTGAGGAATGTTAACAGTCATAGTAAATTCAATCATTAATTTCCGTTTTCCAGCTTAGGCCGGGTCAGAGCAAATATGACACCCGTCTATTTAACTCTGCCTGTCCTTCCTCAACCACTGAACTCCACTCCAGGTTCCGTTTTCTCACACTGTCTTTAACTGAATCTATCCACCGTACTCTAGGTCTTTCTCGCCCTCTCTTCTCTTCCCATCTGTGTTTCCATCCTTTCATCCTTTTCACATGTCCATACCATCTCAATCTGTTCTGCTTCAGCTTATCTTTCAGCTTTTGTACATTCACTTCCTTTCGAATGTCTTCAGTTCTCACTCTATCTCTCCTAGTCTTCTGTACCATACTCCTCAGGAATTTCATTTTTGGCTGTCAGTATTCCATTTTCATCTCTCTTGGTCATCGGCCAAGTTTCTGCTCCATACGTCATTATTGATGATAAGTAATAGGTCTTATACATCTACTTAAGAATAATTGACCCTCTACTATACCCTCTCTTAGTAATGTTGTGGAGAACAACTGTCATTCCTTATTTTGGAATCTGGTCATGTTAGCCTCTACCAGAAACGTTTTTGGGATGACTCGTGCCTTCATAATCTATTCTGATGGATCCCGTATACCGAGCTCGCCTAGAGATGACAAGGTGGGAAGTGCCTTTGTAATTTATGAGAATGAAGTAGCGCAGTATAAGCCCTCTTCTCATTGCTCGGTATTTCAGGCGGAATTATGGGCCATCAAGTGTGCGTTGCAATGGTGTGCAGAATCAAATAAGAGAGCTTAGATACTCAGCGATTCACAGGCAGCGTTAAAGTCTATAAATGATAAATATAATGTGAACTGAAAGACAACAAGCTCAGTGCGGTACGCAGCAGGAATGTCCGATACCTTCCAAATCACTGTTGGTGTCCATCAAGGATCAGCCTTGTCCCCCTTGCTCTTCATACTCTGCATGAACGCCATCACAAATTACATCCAAACCAGGCATCCATGGACATTGTTATATGCGGATGATGTCATGTTAGCTAACGAGACCCGTGGGCGCCTCGAACAGCAAGTGGAAGATGCATCTTGAAGAATTTGGAATGAAATTGAACCTGAAGAAGACAGAATACCTGGAATGCTGTGACCTAACTGATGGCACGATCACTGTTGGTGAGGTTCAACTTAAAAAAGTGACCCAATTCAAATACCTTGGGTCATGCATCACCTCAGACTGCAGCACGATTCCTGATGTCAAAACAAGAGTCACTGCCGCATGGATGAAATGGCGTCAAGTTACTGGAGTCCTATGCGATAAAAAAATTCCATTGCATCTAAAATCTGAAGAATATCGCACAGTGAATAGACCGGTGGCCTATTATGGATCTGAATGCTGGCCAACAACATCGAAGCATGAACAGGCGCTTCATGCAATGGAAGTGAAGATGTTGCGGTGGTCCAATGGTTTGACTCGACTGGACCATATTAGGAATGATGCTGTGCGGAACGATTTCAAGGTTGCCCCAATCACAGAGAAAATGTGTGAAACACGTCTGCGGTGGTATGGACATGTGCTCCGTAGCAGTGAAACCTCAGTTGCTAAGACTGCCCTTCAACTAAATGTGGAGGGTCGTCGACCTCGAGGGCGACCTCAAACAAGCTGGTTGGATAGGATGAGAGATGACATGCGGCTCACTAAACTCCGTCCCCGGGACGCTATGGATTGATTGAAGGAGGAATCATTGCAGGAAGGTAGACCCCACATAAATGGGAAAATGCATAGAAGATAATGAATGTGAACCCAAGGATGATTGTCGTCGTCATCATCATCGTCATAGTTGTAGACAAAACTCCAGTTTCCCGGGTGTGGTTTATGAGCCTCTTCCATCTTTGTCGGTCAAGATAGACCTTGGTCTTCTCAATCTCTGTCCAATCCATTCTTCTAGCATACTCTATATTACCAATAATGAACGCTGACGTCTGTCAAAACTAGCACATGGAGAAATGCTGCGTTGCTGCTGAGACAGGTCATGTCTCATAACATTCCAAGAGGCTTGCAGGAAAACACAAATACTGGCGGTCTAATGACAGTGACGAGTCATGGCACATTAGAACCCTGCGTCAAACCATGTGCTCACTGGTGTGTCTGCATACATTGCAACACTGCTCACTGTTGCCATTGAGACCGTTACCCTCTCGTCTCCACTCCTCACCGCACCCTTCAAGCGGATGACAGACTTCACCGTTAACCTTTCGTGAATCAGAGTATAGTTATGTTTTGTTTGACTGTATCAAGCCATCTACTTCTAGGTCTTCCACTGGGTCGAGTGCCTTTAACTGCTTTCCCCAGCCATACTTTTGCCACTCTGTTGGGTGACATTCTTTCAACATGTCAAACCACCTCAACCTTGAACTTTCAATTTTCTCTAGAAGAGATTCCTGTACCTGTGCTGCTTCCCTTATACTTCTGACCTTGTCCCTTCTTGCTATCTGGGCCACTGTTCTAGAAATTTCATTTCTGCACTTTGCAGTCTATTGCCATTAATAATAATAATAATAATAATGTTATTGATTTTACGTCCCTTTTAACTACTCTGGCTTTTAGAGACGCCGGGATGCCAGAATTTTGCCCTGAAGGGGATCTTTAACGTGCTAGTAAATCTACTGACAAGGCCCCCTCGCATTTGCACACCCTCAAATGCCAGCTGACTGCGCCAGGGTACGAACCTGCAATCTTGGGCTCAGCAAGCGAGAACGTTACCGCTGAGCCACACAGCCAGACAGTCTACTGCCAGCCTTCTTCAAGATTGTGCAGGTCTCAAATCCATATGTTGTTATGGGGACAAAATAGATATTATACATACTTCCAACATTTCGAAATTAAAGTAGAAGACGCTTACTTTTGCATCTGTGGATCATCTCAAAGCATAAATCACCTCCTATTTGACTATCCTGCCTTCAAAAGAGGAAGATATAATCTGAATCACCATTTGAATTACTGCAATAATGAACTAACAAAACCACTTCACCACATTTTTCAAAAATCTTGTTCAAGTTACAATCAGTTTTTAACATTCACATATCACATTTACTCAAATTGTTGTTGTTTGAGTCTTCAGTCTTTTGACTGGTTTGATGCAGCTCTCCATGCCTCCCTGTCCTGAGCTAATCGTTTCATCTCTACATTGCTACCACACCCTACATCCGAGGCAATCTGTTTAACATATTCTAACCTTGGTCTACCCCTACAGTTCTTGTCCTCGACCCTTCCTTCCATAACTAAGCTTGCTATTCCTGGGTGTCTTAGTATGTGTCCTACCAACCTATCTCTTCTCTTCATTAGCAGTCGCCAGAAACATCTCTCCTCTCCCACTTGCCTTAATACCTCTTCGTTTGTAACCCTATCTACCCATCTGATCTTCATCATTCTCCTGTAACACCACATTTCAAATGCTTCAATTCTCCTCTTTTCTGCTGCACCAATAGTCCAAGTTTCACTTCCATAGAGCGCCACGCTCCAGACAAAGGCTTTCAAAAATGACTTCCTATTACCTAAATCTATATTCGATGTCAACAGATTGCTTTTTTGTAGAAAGGCTTTCCTTGCCTGAGCCAACCTACATTTTATATCCTCTTTGCTTCGTCCATCACTGGTTATTCTGCTTCCTAAGTAACAGAAGTCTCCTACTTCCTTCAGCTTTTCACCTGCCAATTTGATCTCCATAGAGGTTTCTGATTTATTTCGGCTGCATTCCAGTATTTTTGTTTTACATTTATTAATTTTCATCATGAATTCCTTCCGTAAGACGGAATCCATACCATTCAAAAACTCATTCAAATCCTCAGGCTTGTCAGCCAAGATGACGATGTCATCAGCAAATCTCAGAGTTGAAATTATTTCTCCTTGAATCTTCACTCCCACTTTAAATTTTTCTCCAATTTCCTTCATTGCTTGTTCAATGTAAAGATTGAAAAGTATGGGTGATAAGTTGCAGCCTTGCCTTACACCTTTCTGAATACCAGCTTCTCTCTCATGTCCTTCAGCTCGAATGACTGCTGTCTGGTTTCTGTATAGATTGTATATCACCCTCCTATCCCTGTACTTTATTCCAATAGATTTCAAAATGTCAAACAATTTAGTCCAATCAACGTTATCAAAAGCCTTTTCTAAGTCTACAAATGCCATGAACGTTCTCTTATCTTTCCTTATTCTACCTTCCAAAATCAGCCTAAGACTTAGTACAGCTTCCCTTGTTCCTACATTTCTCCTGAAACCAAACTGGTCTTCCCCCAACTCTGTTTCTATCTGGCTTTCAATCCTCTTGTAAATTATTCTAGACAGGATCTTTGAAGCATGAGTAATCAAGCTGATTGTACGGTAATCTTCACATCTGTCAGCTCCCACTTTCTTTGGTATAGGGATGATAACATTCTTCTTGAAATCAGGGGGTACCTCACCTGTCTCATAAATCCTACACACCAAGTGAAATAACCTGATCAGACCTTCATCTCCTATGCAGCTACAACTCAATCGGTATATCGTCTATGCCTGGTGCTTTGTTCCTGCCTAAGTCCTCTAATGCTCTGTCAAATTCTGATCTCAATATTAAATCTCCTTTTGCATCCTCATCAATATCCTCCTCCCTTTCCATTACATGATTCTCTATCTCCTTTCCCTTATAGAAGCACTCTATGTAAGCTTTCCATCTCTCAACCTTTTCTTCCCTATCTGTCAGAGGCTTTCCATTTGTGTCCTTAATATTACAGCACTTAGTCTTCTTTTCCCCAAAAGTATTCTTAATCCTTCGATAAGCTGTGTCTACTTTTCCTAATTTCAGACAATTTTCTATACCTGCACATTTCTCTTTCAACCATTCTTCTTTCGCTTCCTTGCACTTCTTGTTAACCTCATTTCTCAGACGTCTGTATTCTGCTTTCCCCTTTTCATCTCTTAGATTCTTGTGTTTCCGCCTTTCATCCATCAATTCTAGTATATCCTGAGTGATCCACGGTTTTCTACCTATTCTTTCTTTCCTACCAATGTTTTCTTCTGCGGATTTTGTTATTTCATTCTTCAAAAGTGCCCATTCGTCTGCAATTGAAGTTTGTTTAGGGGTTTTGATTAGTCCTTCCTTTATACTCTTCTTGAATCTTTCATTTACATCCTTTACTTTCAGTCTGTCTATTGCCCACCTTTTTGGCTTTTGACTTTTCTTCAGTTTCTTCAACTTTAATCTGCATTTCATTACAACCAGATTGTGGTCAGAGTTTATGTCAGCACCAGGATATGTTTTACAATCCAAAATCTGGTTTCGAAACCTCTGCTTGACCATAATGAAGTCGATTTGGTAACGCCCTGTATCTCCTGGTCTCATCCATGTGTATATTCTTCTATTGTGGTTATTGAATAAGATGTTAGCTATGACCAACTCATGTTCGGTGCAGAATTCCATCAGCCTGCTTCCTCGATCATTCCTTTCACCTAATCCGAAATCTCCTACTATCTTCCCTTCTCTCCCTTTTCCTACCACAGCATTCCAATCTCCCATTATTATAACATTTTCATTACCTTTGATATACCTCAGAATGTCATCTATTTCTTCGTAGACCTTTTCAACATCCTCAAATTATCTTTGTAAATTGCCTTAAATAATATGTAACCTGTAATTTCTTAAACTACAACCCTAATATACTTCGGTGAAATAGGGTTCCGCATGTAATGGATATTCAATAAAATAAAATCACATGTAGATATATATACTGTAGTATGTATACATACACAGTCAACGTTTTCCAAGCGAAATTTAAATGGACAATTTGAAATTATTGTGGGGGGTTGGACCTTATAAACCAAAAAAATCAGTTTGGTTGGTTGGTTCCTCAGTGTAGGGGCTGCGACAATGCGGTCATGTAGCCGCGTGTAGTTTGGGTGTATAGAATCTGTCTGATAACTGGTGTTAATTGGATGGCTGTATTAGTGTGTGTTATCTGTAATTCAGGTAAGGACAGCAGACACTCAATTTCAAGTAGTTCCTATTTTTGCTACCAAATGCTACCATCAACAACACCTAGTTGCGAACTTGGCTACTAGATGCCACCACAACCGGCACCTGGCGGCAAACGTTGGAACTCAAAGAGCGTTAATCAAATCTGACCAACAAATTTAGCTTCACACAATTGAAATTAGTGGAATAAATAAATAGTGGAATATATAATGCAATAAATGTACAACATGGGCCCGTCGGCAATACTTCCCCTCCGAAGGAAGGCATACTGAGGGATTTTTGGTTTGGTTGGTTGGTTCTTAAGTTTAGGGGCTGCGACAACGCGGTCATGTAGCCCCATGTACTTTGGGTGTGTGTAGAATCTGTCTGATAACCGGTGTTAATTGTGATGACTGTATTAGTGTGTGTTATCTGTTTTTAATTTAAGTACTGCAACTTAGAATTTTTCAAATAGTTCCTACTTTTGCCGCCAAGCGCCACCGTCAACGACTACTAGGCCAAGTTCAGAACTAAGCTACTAGACGCCACCGCAGTCGGCTCTTGGCAACGAACGTAGCAACCTAAGAGCGTTGTTTACATTCTTAACCTATCCAATTTAGCTTCACACAGGTGCAATTAGTGGAAGGTTCTTTAACATGCCATAAATCTATGACATGGGACCACCGGCTTTACTTCCCCCCCGAAGGAAGCCATACTGAGGGATTTTTAACGCTCTTAAAAAAGCAGACGGCTTCGGCCGGGTTTGAACCCGCTATCTTGGGCATAGAAGCTCAGCATGCTACCGACTACGCCACCGAAGCCGCCTGAGGGATTTTTATCGCTCATAAAATAACCGATGACTTCGGCCGGGTTTGAACCCACGATCTTGGGCATAGAAGCTCAGCATGCTGCCAACTACACCACCGAAGCCGCCGAATTAACTTGTAATTAATTTTAGGTCATGACTAATGCCTGGATGCTCAGGCATTAATAGGATGGATAGCAACACGCTATAGACACATGCCTGCCAACCTTACAAAACCAAAAATCAGGAGATTTTGATATGAAAATCAGGTAAATTCAGGAGATGCAAATAGTGCATATCAGCTCAATTTTTTGGCAAACCATGCTTCAAAATGAATGATGTAAATAAGCATTCGGCATGTATTATCCCACCACTTTCACTTTTAATACCAAAATCTCTTTTATTTTTTTTAATGTTTAAGTGTTTTGCTACACTTTAAATTTTTCTTGCTGCTTCTTTGTTCCCACGTGTTTCGAAATATCACTTTTTCCACCATGTGACATAAAAATATTATATCTGTGGGAAACACTTTCAACCTACCTGGTCAATGTTCCCTTCACCATCATCATCATCATCTTGCACAGTTTCCAGCCACTGGCCGGGTCTGTTTGGAACACAAGCCTCTCCAACGTCTTCTGTCTTCCCACCATCTCTCAGCCTCCACCCTTGTCCAGTCTTCTCCTCTCTTCTTCACGCTTTCTTCCACCCCCTTCAGCCACCTGTCTCTCGGTCTTCCCCTCGGTCTCTTTCCTTCCCACTTCGTCTCATGTACTCTCCTGGGTATCCTCTTCTCCTCCATTCGTTTTACATGTCCATACCATTTAAGTCTAGATTTCTCTATACCATCCTGTAATGGTTCCTCCTTCATTAATTCTCTGGTCCTCTCATTTCTTATTCTGTCCATCTTTGTAGCTCCAATACTGCTTCTCAAGAACCTCATCTCACTGGCCTGTATTTTGCTCTTCTCCCTTCCTTTCATAACCCAGGTCTCCGAGGCATACGTCAGGATAGGGACATAGTACGTCCGATATATGATCTTTTTGCTGTTCTGAGGGACATCCTTGCTCCATAACATGCTTCTCACACTCCTCCGAAATGCTTCTGCCTGCCTCCCCCGCTCATTTATTTCTCTATCGTTTCTTCCATTATCTTGTATCAGGCTTCCCAGATACTTGAAACTCTCCACTTTCTTCAGCTGTTCCCCACCAATTGTTATTCCCGTTGTGGTTCTTTCCTTCTTCCTTGTTGTGATCACCATCTCACTCTTATTTATGCTAAATTTCATCCCATATCCTTGTATTATTCCTTCCCACACGTCCAACTGTTCCTGTACCTCCTTCACCATCTTTTTATAAAATACAGACACCACTTTTACCGGCTCTGCTTCACTCACTTTTATCCTCAAGGTTAACATCAGCAATGTCTACAACACAGATAACAACATGGCTTCCTAGATTGTCATTTGTTTTGCCCAGAGTTCAAAACATAGGAAGTTCTTTGTATGACGTAAAAGTCAAAGCGGTTGGGTTTGTTACCAAGCACTCCACATCCTCCCCACCTTTTATGAGGTGTAATAACTGAAAGGAAACAATTGAATTACAAACACATCATAAATGAATAATACCCTCATCTCTACATGGAACGTTTTACTGTCACTTTCACTCTTCTTCCACTTTTAGTGATCACTGGTTTCTGGTCGATATCATCTACCTCAAGTGATTTACAAGGTGGAGATGAGGTAGGAGTATCCAGTCCATCAGCCACTGGTGTTGAAACCTCCAACCGATACAACCGCTGAATAGGACAAATCACTTTTCTCCGGTCGCAGTTCGCAATTTCACCATCCTGGCAACCCCATCTCGTCTGGGAAATGTTTGTAGCACTCTTGCTAACGGCCATTCAATCCTCCTCCTTCCTTCTATAACAACTAGTACGATGTCACCCTCCTTCACTGTCTCAGTCTCTGGTTTCTTACGTTTCTGCATCAGCTGACCCAAGTATTCTTTCCTAAACCTCTGTCTCAAGTCTTGACGCAACAGCTGCAGATACTGAAATCTGTTAGTTACGTTAACACTGTCCAGGTTGTCGAAGTCCGGGGTTCCAATGCTGGTATTGTTTTGCAAAAACATAGCAGGTGTAAGATGGATGAGATCCTCTGGCTTCTCTGGCAAGTAAGTTAGGGGTCTATAATTAATAATAGCTTCGCAGTCACATAATAGGCTCACGGTTTCTTCAAAATCCAATGAAGCTCTTCCCAGCACACGCCGAAGCATCATCATCATCTTGAGCAGTTTCCAACCGCTGGTCGGGTCTGCTTGGAACATAAGCCTCTCCATCGTTTCCTGTCCATCCACCATCTCTCGTCATTTACTGTGTCCCAGCACACTCCTCTTTCCTCCACACTCTTCTTAACTCCTTTTGTCCATCTGTCCCTTGGTCTTCCCCTTGGCCTCCTTCCCGTCATTTCCATTCCAAACATCTTCTTCGGTATCCTCTCCTCTTCCATCCTCCTCACATGTCCATACCATTGTAGCCTAGATCGCTCTATTCTATTTTGCAATGGTTCCTCTCTTACCATCTCCCTGACTCTCTCATTCCTTACTCTGTCCATTCTTGTCACTCCTACCCTACTCCTCTGGAACTTCATCTCCACTGCTCGTATTTTATTCTTGTCCCTTTCCTTCATCACCCATGTTTCTGAACCATATGTCAAAATTGGCACAAAGTAGGTCTTGTAGATGATTCCTTTACATTTTTGTGGTACATCTTTATTCCATATCATCCCCCTAACACTCTTGAAAAAATCCATCTGCGCACCTTCCCCTCTCATTTATTTCCATCCTATTGCCTCCCTTTTCTTCAATTATGCTTCCCAAGTACTTGAAGCATTCTACTTTCTGCAACTGCTGTCCTCCAAGTGTTATGCCCATATCCAGTCTGTTCTTCTTCCTCGTTGTGATGACCACTTCACTCTTTTGTGCTGAGAACTTCATCCCATATGATAACACTACCTTCTCCCACTCATCTAATTGCTCTTGTACTTCTTCCTCATCCTCTCCCCATACCAGAAGGTCATCAGCAAACAACATTGCCTTCATTTTCCTTTCCCCAATGCTATTTACCACTTTTCGTATGATTTCGTCCATCACCACTATAAATAACAGGGGTGAGAGGGCACTTCCCTGTTTCAGACCACTCTCCAGTTGAAACCATTCCGTTCTCTCTCTTCCCACCTTTACACAGCTTTTGCTTCCCTCGTACATTGCTTTCACTCTTGCCACTGTCTCCTTGTTCACTGCTTTTGCTCTCATTGCTTCCCATACCTTGTTTCTATTAATACTATCATATGCTTTCTCAATATCCAAGAAGGTCATCACCAGATCTTTCCCATATTCATAATGGTGTTCTTGTAGCTGTCTTACTGCAAAGATGAGGTCAACTGTTGACCTTCCTGGCCTGAATCCATACTGTTCTTCCCTCAGCCCATCTTCAACTTCTGTCCGAATTCTTCTCTCCAGTACCTTCTCAAATATTTTGGCGCAGTGGCACATGAGTGTAATTCCCCTGTAGTTCTTGCATTCCTTCCTACTTCCCTTTTTAAATATGGGTATTATTATCCCTCTTTTCCAGTCCTCTGGTATTTTCTTCTCCCTCCATATCACTTTCATTACTCGAAAGAGCCACTGTGTTCCTATCACCCCTGCTGCTCTCACCATCTCCACACTCACTTCGTCTATTCCCGGTGCCTTTCCCCCTTTCATCTTCTTTAATGCTTCCTCCACTTCTTTCCATGTCAATTCCTTCTCTGAAATGTCTTGGTCACTGTCTGTTTCTTCTTCCACAATGTCCACTACGCTGGTTTTAGTTGGATTTAGGAGTTCCTTGAAGTATTCTCTCCAGATAACCTTTACTTCTTCCATATTTTCGACCTCCTTTCCATTCCTGTCCACCATTCTGACATTTTCCCCTGTATCTCTTCTCTTTGCCTTTATCATTCCATACAACACTTTCTTACTGCCATCACAGTCCTCCTCCATCATTTCTGTCCATTTCTCCAGCCATTTCTTTTTCTCTTCCTTCACTACTTCTCCTGCTTCTTTCTTCCGCTCTTGGTATTCTTCTCTTGTTCTGTCTGTCCTCTGTTGGAACCATTTCCTGAATGCTTCATTTTTCTTTTTTCACTGCTTCCTTAGTTCTGGGGTTCCACCATGGTGTTTCCTTCCACCTTTTCTTTC
Source organism: Meconema thalassinum (assembly GCA_946902985.2). Lineage (NCBI taxonomy): Eukaryota > Metazoa > Arthropoda > Insecta > Orthoptera > Tettigoniidae > Meconema > Meconema thalassinum. Next base: position 121,145,543 of record OX336400.1, read on the forward strand.
CACTAGTTCTGCCACACACGACTTCCGCTGCTTCTACCAACACGTCCTTGAACCTATTCCATTCTTCTTCACCTGTTTTCGGATCATCCTTCGGTAATTTGTTCCTCACTAATATCTGGAACTTCTCCTTATTTCCATCCTCCTTCAGCTTCCATGTCCTTATTCTTCTTTCTTGGTTCTCAGTTCTCCTCTTTTCCTTCAGTCCTCTCACCTTGGCGACCAGCAGACGGTGGTCACTGTCCAGGGCTTCTGAAGGTATTACCCTTATATCCGTGATACTCTTCTTTGTCTCCTTCCCGCATAGAATATAGTCCACCACTGATTTCCTAGTCAAATCCCTGCTGTACCAAGTAATTTTATGGCTCTCCTTCACAATTCGTATTATACGCGCCCACCAGCCACCACACTAGGCTGCAGTAGGAGGGTTGAACTTCCATTGAATTCTCCGTACAGCACATTCTGTTTCGACCTTCTTCCAATCAATGCTTTTCATTAAGTTATCTGCACCAACAAAGTTTCTGCCATTATGGCTATAGATTTTCTAGGCTATTTCTAGACTTCCTCTTCAGGCAACAAACCGTCTAAGACATAGTAAAAATCCGGTTGTTGTAAGATTGCCAGCCAATTCGAAGTGGACTGCCCTATAGACGGCACAAGTGAAAATAACAATCCAAGCCTTCTGTCCGCCCTTCAGTATCAGTGGCCCAGCAAGATCTACACCTGTCACTTCATATACTGTAGCGTCCTTGACTATCTTCAGGCAAATTTCCAGGAGGCACCTCGATATGCATCGCTTCTGTCTCCTGCACCTGACACATCTCGACAGTACACTGCGGATGAATCTCCTGCCCCCCCCCCACTATCCAGAATCTCTCCCTCAAGTGGGACAGCAGAAAATGTTTTCCAATGTGCAACAATCTGAGGTGCTCTTCAAGTATAAGCAGTTGCACCAGTCTGTGTTTGTTCGGAAGAATCATTGGAGATCGGAAATCTTCATCATCTTTGCGTTCTGTGATCTTTGTCTTCACCCGCAAGATTCCTTCCGCATCCCTAAAAGTTATCAGAGACTTCAAGCTTGAAATCTTCTCATCGAAAACTTCATCTTGGACAAGCTTGACGAGTTTTTTTCTCCCCTGATTGTATATCCTTCACGATTAATTCTCCTCGCCATCTTCCGCATGGTTTCTCCTTAGCATTGGACACAAATCTCTGCATCCATCCATCTTATGAAGAGAAGCGCCACAGATAGCACTGTGTCTCAACTGCTGTACAGTACTTAAATATATCACAAATTCCCTCTCCAGTTCTTGGTCAATTTCTTCTTTGTCTATGAGAGTTTCTGTGTGCGGCCATTCTTCTTCACGCAGCTTCAGACATTTTGGACCCTCCCACCAACAAGACTCCTTCAGCTCCTCAACATTACAGCCTCGGGAAGGTAGGTCGGCAGGGTTGAGTCATCCTGGCACATGTTTCCATTCCTCTATTCGAGACAGAATACGTATTTCCTTCACTCTGTTGCGTACAAATGTTCCCCATGTTTCGTCACCCTTTATCCAACTCAAAACAGTGATAGAGTCTGTCCAGAAAAACTGTGAAGTAGATCTTCACCGAGGTCCTAAGGTGAACAAGGATGCCTCCGTTTACCGGAGGCAGTTCCACAGCATAGTTCACCAATTTCCGGATGCTAGCATTCTCTACACGGATGGTTCGAAGGTGGACGAGAAAGTGGGCTGTTCTTACGTTATTGATGGTGCAAATACCAAGATCTCTTTGCCTGAGGCTTGTAGTGTGTTTACTGCAGAGCTCGTTGCCATCTATGAAGCTCTGCAGTTTGCACTACAGGATGCACGAATCCACTTTCTCGGGTGTACCGACTCTTTGAGTTCGTTGCAGTCAATTGCTACATGTTTCCCGCAACACCCCCCAGTGCAGTGAATCCACGACCTACTAGCCGGGCTGTGCCACGCTGACACTCGAATCACCTTTCTATGGCTTCCAAGCCACATGGGAATTGCGGGAAATGAGTTAGCTGATCAAGCTGCAAAAGAGGCGGTATCACTACCACCTCGGCCAATGGAGGTACCTGCTAGAGATATTCGCTCTCGGTTACGCCTACAAGTTCTGGCTTTTTTGGGAGAGTCAATGGCTAGCTGACCCACTGCCAGTAAACTGAGAGCGATCAAGGGAACTACTCGCGTGTGGCGGAGCTCTTTCCGGTCACGGAGAGAGTCCATCATTTTGTGTAGGCTAAGGATAGGTCATACAAGATCCACCCACTCGTATCTGATGAGAAGGGAAGACCCCCCACTTTGTACCTGTGGAGCCGTTTTCACAGTGGCCCACATTTCCACCGAGTGTGTGGATCTTGCTGACTTACGAAGAAACCTTGGTTTGCAGATGACACTCAAACTTATATTAGCCGATGACGCGGTGGCTGCTGATCGTGTTATCCACTTTATAAGTGAGAGTGGGTTAGGGCCAGCAATCTAAATTTTCCAGTATAAATTGACTCAACGACTTGTTCGTTTTTGAATGATAAAATTTTGTTTTTCCGTAATTTTTGTTTATTTTTATAATTTTTAATTTTTTATTTAATTCTTTGTTTTTGTTGCATTAATTTTTGGTCTTTTTAAATTTAGGCGTCCACCTCAAAATTTTAAATTCAATTCCAAATTTGTATTCTTTAATCTGTGTTAAGAGGGGCAGATGACCTCGTAGTTCCGCCCCTTAAAAAAAAATGTGCCCTTACATGAAATATATTACATAAGATATTTAACACAAAATAACATGCTTTTAAATACAACATATTCGCTCTCGGTTACGCCTACAAGTTCTGGCTTTTTTGGGAGAGTCAATGGCTAGCTGACCCACTGCCAGTAAACTGAGAGCGATCAAGGGAACTACTCGCGTGTGGCGGAGGGAGAGTGGTTACTTTTTTAAGTTTTAATGTGTAGTTACGACTTTTAATTGTGGTTAAATCTGTTTTATGTTTTTTATTGTGTTATGTATTGCATTGTTCACTATGCCTTATTTGTTTTATCCGTTTTTTACCATCCGCCTTTTATTCTTTTTATTCAAATAAGGCATAATTTTTTGGGGCTCACTGTCTGTTTTATAAACACCATTTTCGCTTCATCCATGGCAGTGAGTTGTTTTTATCTACATCCTTTCATTACACGTCATTTCATTTCATTAGGGGCCGATAACCTCGATGTTAGGCCCCTTAAAACAACAATTATCATCATCATCATCATTAATGGTATCACAGAATTGAGGAGAATGTCTTGATATTAATTATCCTAACGTATGTGTTCGCAAAGATTAAATTCTTTGTTGAGAATGTGCGAGTTGAGGAATTTATTATGATTGGTGTTGTTGGTTCTGAACGCTGTTTTTATTTTATATTTTGTTAGTACACCCTCAGGGGCTCACGGCTGGTGAGGAATTCCAGAGCTGGGTCCATTTTCCCCTTTTGTCCCTTACCTTTGGGGCGGACCCTCTCCTCTCCCCCTCTCCTCTCCCCCTCTCCTCTCTCCCCTCTTCTCTCCTCTTTTCCTTATATTTCCTTTTCTCTTTAAGATTCCCGCACTGTCTTTGTTACGTGGTTCACCGTGTATCTAAATTCCCTTTTAGCTTTTTTTAAGGCATTTTAATCTACGTTGCATTTTGTAAGTTTTTTCGATCTAAATTACATCTCACGATTGATTTCAACCTCAATTGCATTTTGTAAAGATTGACAATCTAAATTGCTTTTTAGTAAGTCTTTCAATGCAGGTGGCCGGGCTTTTTAGTGAGTATTTTGAATTTTAATTGCTGAAAGACATTAAGATAATTAATCAATCCTTCGATAAATGCCAATATTGTGTAAGGTGGGTATTTTGTAAGTATTTTTATTCTCAATTGCCTTTTGTGACTATTTTGAATCTAAATTACATTTTGTAAGTATTTTCTAACTAAATTGCATTTTGTAAATATTGTCAATTCAAATAACAGTACAGTAAATATGTAGTTAGTTTTAGTTGTAAGTAGGTAGTTAGTTTGTCTATTAGATATGCCATTGTTCTATTAGACTGTGGTGTGTGAGTGTGTCTGGTAGCAGTTGCATTGTTTATTAGTTATAGTTCATTGTTTCAGTAGACTGTGATGTGTGAGGGTGCATGTGAGTGTGCCTGGTGACAGACTGTTTTAGTGGTAGTATTTGTTGTTGGTGGAACTTTAGTATTTTTTTCGTTAGTAGAATTTTGGTATTTAATTGTTAGTACGGTAGAAGGTTAGTATTTTTGTTAGTAGAATTGCTCTTTACTTATTCTGAAAGAGAGTAGCAGCCTTTCAGAATAAATCAATTCTTTACTAGTCTTATAGACGGTTAAGATATTGATAATATAAGCCAAATAATGGCTACACTGCATCCTGCTGCACGGCTGAAAGAAACGGGAAACTACAGCCGTATGCTATTCCCGAGGATATGCACCTCTCTATGCATAATTACATGTGATGATGGCCTCCTCCCTTGTAAAATTTCAATCCGGAGGTAAACTAGTCCCCTGTTCGGATCTCCGGGTGGGGATTACTCGAGAGGGGGTTAACATCACAGAAGTGACAAAGAGGAAATCTGACATTCTACGGATCGGAGCGTGGAATGTTAGAAAACTTAGAAAGGGAAATGGATAGGTTGAGGTTGGATTTGGTTGGGATTAGTGAAATGCGCTGGCAGGAAGAACAGGTCTTTTGGTCAGGAGAATATAGGGTCAATAGCACTAAATCAAACAATGGCCAAGCAGGGGTTGGCCTCATATTGAGTAGGAAACTTGGACAGCGGGTGGAATATTATGAGCAATATAGTGAACGGATTATTGTAGCAAAAATCAATACTAAACCTACCTGCACCACAGTGGTACAAGTCTATATGCCTACCAGTCAAGCTGATGATGAGGATGTTGAAAAGGTCTACGAAAAAATAGACGAAATTCTGAGGTATATCAAGGGTGATGAAAATGTTATAGTAATGGGAGATTGGAATGCTGTGGTAGGAAAAGGGAGAGAAGGGAAGATAGTAGGAGATTTCGGATTAGGTGAAAGGAATGATCGAGGAAGCAGGCTGGTAGAATTCTGCACCGAGCATGAGTTGGTCATAGCTAACTCCTTATTCAATAACCACAATAGAAGAATATACACATGGATGAGACCAGGAGATACAGGGCGTTACCAAATCGACTTCATTATGGTCAAGCAGAGGTTTCGAAACCAGATTTTGGATTGTAAAACATATCCTGGTGCTGACATAAACTCTGACCACAATCTGGTTGTAATGAAATGCAGATTAAAGTTGAAGAAACTGAAGAAAAGTCAAAAGCCAAAAAGGTGGGCAATAGACAGACTGAAAGTAAAGGATGTAAATGAAAGATTCAAGAAGAGTATAAAGGAAGGACTAATCAAAACCCCTAAACAAACTTCAATTGCAGACGAATGGGCACTTTTGAAGAATGAAATAACAAAATCCGCAGAAGAAAACATTGGTAGGAAAGAAAGAATAGGTAGAAAACCGTGGATCACTCAGGATATACTAGAATTGATGGATGAAAGGCGGAAACACAAGAATCTAAGAGATGAAAAGGGGAAAGCAGAATACAGACGTCTGAGAAATGAGGTTAACAAGAAGTGCAAGGAAGCGAAAGAAGAATGGTTGAAAGAGAAATGTGCAGGTATAGAAAATTGTCTGAAATTAGGAAAAGTAGACACAGCTTATCGAAGGATTAAGAATACTTTTGGGGAAAAGAAGACTAAGTGCTGTAATATTAGGGACACAAATGGAAAGCCTCTAACAGATAGGGAAGAAAAGGTTGAGAGATGGAAAGCTTACATAGAGAGTTTGTATAAGGGAAAGGAGATTGAGAATCATGTAATGGAAAGGGAGGAGGAAATTGATGAGGATGCGAAAGGAGATTTAATATTGAGATCAGAATTTGATAGAGCTTTGGAAGACTTAAGCAGGAACAAAGCACCAGGCATAGATGATATACCGATTGAGTTGCTACGCTGCATAGGAGATGAAGGTCTGATCAGGTTATTTCACTTGGTGTGTAGGATTTATGAGACAGGTGAGGTACCCTCTGATTTCAAGAAGAATGTAATCATCCCTATACTAAAGAAAGTGGGAGCTGACAGATGTAAATATTACCGTACAATCAGCCTGATTACTCATGCTTCAAAGATCCTGTCTAGAATAATTTACAAGAGGATTGAAAGCCAGATAGAAACGGAGTTGGGTGAAGACCAGTTTGGTTTCAGGAGAAATGTAGGAACAAGGGAAGCTGTACTAAGTCTTAGACTGATTTTGGAAGGTAGAATAAGGAAAGATAAGAGAACGTTCATGGCTTTTGTAGACTTAGAAAAGGCTTTTGATAACGTTGATTGGACTAAATTGTTTGACATTTTGAAATCGATTGGAATAAAGTACAGGGATAGGAGGGTGATATACAATCTATACAGAAACCAGACAGCAGTCATTCGAGTTGAAGGACATGAGAGAGAAGCTGGTATTCAGAAAGGTGTAAGGCAAGGCTGCAACTTATCACCCATACTTTTCAATCTTTACATTGAACAAGCAATGAAGGAAATTAGAGAAAAATGTAAAGTGGGAGTGAAGATTCAAGGAGAAATAATTTCAACTCTGAGATTTGCTGATGACATCGTCATCTTGGCCGACAAGCCTGAGGATTTGAATGAGTTTTTGAATGGTATGGACTCCGTCTTACGGAAAGAATTCATGATGAAAATTAATAAATGTAAAACAAAAATACTGGAATGCAGCCGAAATAAATCAGAAACCTCTATGGAGATCAAATTGGCAGGTGAAAAGCTGAAGGAAGTGGGAGACTTCTGTTACTTAGGAAGCAGAATAACCAGTGATGGGCGAAGCAAAGAGGATATAAAAAGTAGGTTGGCTCAGGCAAAGAAAGCATTTCTACAAAAAAGGAATCTGCTGACATCGAATATAGATTTAGGTATTAGGAAGTCATTTTTGAAAGCCTTTGTCTGGAGCGTGGCGCTCTATGGAAGTGAAACTTGGACTATTGGTGTAGCAGAAAAGAGGAGAATTGAAGCATTTGAAATGTGGTGTTACAGGAGAATGATGAAGATCAGATGGGTAGATAGGGTTACAAACAAAGAGGTATTAAGCCGAGTGGGAGAGGAGAGATGTTTCTGGCGACTGCTAATGAAGAGAAGAGATAGGTTGGTAGGACACATACTAAGACACCCAGGAATAGCAAGCTTAGTTATGGAAGGAAGGGTCGAGGACAAGAACTGTAGGGGTAGACCAAGGTTAGAATATGTTAAACAGATTGCCTCGGATGTGGGGTGTGGTAGCTATGTAGAGATGAAACGATTAGCTCAGGACAGGGAGGCATGGAGAGCTGCATCAAACCAGTCAGAAGACTGAAGACTCAAACAACATGAACAATTTCTAGACTTTCTCTATTAGTGACCCCAATGCAACATGAGAGTAGCTCCAATCTGTGTATAGTAATTTGTTTTAAAGGTTTGACTCTTGCTTTAGCTGCCAACAAATGCACAACGTCGTCATTGCGACAGCTTCTCAAAAATACTGCTGCAACATAAGCGGATTAGCTGGCATTGCAGAAGGTGTGCAATGAATATGACTCTCGGGTATCCGAAAAGGTGATCCTCCTTGGTATTTCTTTATCAGCCAAATCAGGTAGTTGCTGAGCCCATTTTATAAATTTGTCACGAGTTTCTGGCAGAACTACCTTATCCCAACTTATCTTCTGCTCCCAGATTTCCTGTAATAGAATCTTTGGTAGGAGGGTTACAGGACAAGTGAACCCAACAGGATCGAAAACTTGCTGATAACCAGAGAGAATACTCCTTCTAGTTACTGGTATGTCAGTACAAAATGCAAAATAACTGACCTTTCCTGGATTCAATCATGAGCGGAAATTGTTCCAAAAACTGTCTCAAAAAAAAATGTATTTTTTGACCATAGCTAAGAATCAAACACCGAGCACAAACACTAGAATGTGCCAAAAATGTTGCATCAAAATCAATAAACATTCGCTTACACTGGAACAAAACCCATTTAGGAATTCAGGTATTCAAATAACAATCATTACCTGCCCACTATAATCACTTCAAAAAATACTGGAAAATCGGGGTCTCCTGCTTAAATCAGGAAAGTTGGCAGGTACGTAGACATAATACTTTCCGTTTTGTTGTCATTTCTCCAAAATGTTATATATCTTATGTGAAAAATATTGCTATTTTATTCACAGAAATAAATTTGAATTAACTCTTCCCGAGCAGAATACGGATATATCCGGAGCGTACTTTTCAGCTGCGAGCAGAACATGGATATATCCGGAAATATCCTACATTTAAATCTGGTGCCTTTTCCGTCAAAATAGTTCATATTAAACCCAGGAGATGGCACCACTATGCAGACACATGTTTGATAGTCAATTACATCGAGACTCTTTGACTTCACAAATACCCGTGGGCAGCTTTTGCTTCAGATGAACGAACGTGTTTTATTGCGTGGTAGGTGAAGTCGTGCAATTTCGTAGTGTTTATTTGGAGATGTGAGTATAATTTCACAGATGGTGAAATGTTGCACAGGGCTTGAAACATACACATTTCAAAAGACAACTATAATAAGGAAATAAGAACCATTAAGCAAACAGCAAAGGAAAAAAATTTCCCGCCAAGCAAAATAAACCAAATTATAGCCAAACATAAAAATAAAGATAAAACGATTCCCAAACCGGACAGTAATGAGAAAAAATTTGTGCGTTTCAACTATGTGAATGCGAATACATATAAAATCACTAATCTATTCAGAAAGCAAGGCATAAAAATAGCATTCACAACGAAAAACACAACCGGTACGGTAAGCACCTACAAAATAGTAATCTAAATAAACATGACCCGTATTCAAAGTCAGGGTTATATTCTATAACGTGCCAAGACACTGGTTGTCAAGCCAATTACATTGGACAGAGTGAAAGAAGAGTAGACACGCGTTATAATGAACATAGGAATGCGATAATATGCGGAATACATTCAGCCGTATGCGAACATATGTGTGACGCGAGGCACAGCTTTACTAACATCGAGACAGACCTAAAAATAATTAATCACGAATCGAAAGGCAGAGCTCTTGACATAAAGGAAGCAATCGAGATACACCTAGGCAAACGAAACAATCCCAACAATCTAAATGAACACACATTTCTGGAGAGCTCACCCCTCTTCACACTACTAAAAAACACACTCTGTCGGAAACAAGACACAACTTAGCGATACAGCCAAGCTAGATAAAAAAGGGGGGAAAATCAGGGGGTTTTAATAGGTAAATGTTATCTAGATCAGGTGTACGATGTACTTTTCTTCTGCAATAAACCAAGGCACGTATTCGCGGCAGTATTAAAGGTGCTGGGATGTCCTCAAAAGACCGGGCAGCGCTTAGTTTGAATGGCTTATGGTCCACGCGTGGCGGGGAATGATCCACGGTCTTTAATAGTTGTAGACCCACCTCATTCAATAACATACATCTATCTAGTTTTGGCAACACCCCACATAAGCACATCGTACTGACTCCGCACAGCACATATGAACAGGGGGGAGAAAGAGAAAAACCAGTGTCGTTGAGATAACAGCCCATCTCAGTTGACCACACCTGGAGTAACAGTGAACACGAAACTGCTCGTAGCTCCAGCAAGGAAGACAACCAGATAAGTAGTAGCCTGTAATATTACAGTTTAACCATAGATGATTTTTTACAACCATATAATCACTTCAAATATACAAACTCCGGATATCTATCACCATTTAGCATTTCACCTAACATCATATATACTGCATTTAACATACACCGACAGTTGCAGTACCAATACTGCAACTAAATAATTGTACATATTGTAAATATTTTCACCTGTATTTTCAAACATAGATTTTATAGCATAAGTGTAATGGATCTGATGATGATCGCTTGACGATCGAAACTGGTCATCCTAGTGAATTTATTAATCTCATGTAATTTATTCCAGGATTAGGGCATAACCCAGCTATGTTGGGTACATTCGTGTTGACCGACTGAAAAGCACTAAACTCTTGTTTACTAAGGCAACACTGAAAAAATGGCTTCAAACCCCACAATACTCCCATCAAACCTGAACCATTGCCTCAGGTCAAAGTAACACACGCATTTTGTATATAAATACAACTAGAACTTTTTTATTTTCATATCTTAAGAATTTTTAGCGCACTCCATTATTTATTGTGTTACAGCTAAACAAAAATGCAATTTTACTACATGAAACTTCTTCATTAAACAGCTCATATAAAGTAGCAGTCTAGCCGGTGGGCCCATGTAAAAGAACCTTCCACTACTTCAATTGTGTGAAGCAAAATTTGTAGCTTAGATTTGATTAATGCTCCAAGTTCCAACGTTCATTGCCAGGTGCAGGTTGCGATGGCATCTAGTAGCCAAATTTGCAGCTAGGTGTCATGGACGGTAGCATTTGGTAGCAAAAGTGGGAACTACTTTAAATTATCGTCCGCAGTCCTTACTTGAATTAAAAAACAGATTCTACACGCACCCAAAGTACATGGGGCTACATGACCGTGTTGTCACTAAGGAGCCAACCAGAGTAGCAGTCTATCCTATTATTGCCTAAAAGTCCGAGCAGTAGTCATTGACGCTTATGTTATCGTTTTATTTATATTTTGTGTTCAGTTGGCCGACAATGAAGTTCCGTCAACATTATGAGGCCCGCCCGACAAACATTACCTCTCGGTTTCAACATACAACAGTGCTGGTCACACAACAGGCGCGTGAGTAGGATAAGTAGGATAAGCTCGGTAGAACTCGTACCAACCATACCAATTGACGAGCCCAATGGTACACCGGGCCGAAACACTGGCAAATTAATTAAGTTAAACGGATCAATTTTCCGAATGTCTTTGAAAATTGATAATGTGTTATCAAGTTCATTCGGAGAAATGCGCGAGGGCCATCTGTGCTGGTTTGGACATGTTTTACGGGCAGGAGGTGAAACGTTTGCCAAGGCGGGATACAAACTTGAAGTCGTCGGCAGAGGGCCAAAAGGATACCTCTGCAACGTTGGTGTGACACTCTACATAAAGACCTCAAAAGCATGAATCTCCACCCTGATGCGGCCTCAGACAGAGCAAAATGGAGACAACGGATCCATGTAGCGGATCCCGTAGCCAAGCGGGACAAACGCTGAAGAAGAGGAAGAAGAAGCTCATTCAGAGAAATAAACATCCTGTATCTTCAGGCATAGTGTCGAGTGGTGACCTGTTTTTAAATTCCCGTATTTTCCGAACAAAAATTGACCACATTCCCATACATTTTAGGACTCTCTGAGATGAATTCGCATATCAAAAGGCTGAAAAATTACTCTTAAAGGGCGAATCAAGTTTTTCTAGCATAAGTGTAACTGAGCCCCTCGGCCTAAGGCATACAGGGGGCTAGGTCTGTAACTGTGTGCACCTGGGCAACTCTTGGCTGACACGTCCATGTCGTGGGGGGCGGGCAACACTGAATTACAGTGGCCGAGTGCAGTCAGGGACCGAGATGGGGCGGTATATCCCCGAGCTAGCAGGTCTCGAACACCAGAGACAAGTGGACGGGATTGTCCACATGGGAGAAGGGAGAAAACCCTGTAAAAATCTAGTATGTCCATGGACTATGAGGAGGCAGCCCCTCCACTGGACTAAGGCGCAGTGGACCAACAACTCACTAGCCCGAAAATCCAATGTTAAAAGAAATCAAAAGGAGAAAACCGACCTGATTAAATCGTTGAAGACTATGCGAGGAAAAGGGATAATGTGAATAGGAATATGGAACGTGAGGGGTATACAGGGGAAAGAAATAGAGCTGGCAACGGAACTCCAGAAATCAAAAGTAGAGGTTTTAGCTATTACAGAAACCAAGAAGAAAGGACAAGGATGTGAACAAATAATGGATCAGGAAAGTGGAAAAAGATTTCTGTTTTCCTACTGAGGAGTGGCACAGAGTGAGAGAGCAAGCGCAGGAGTCGGAATATTGGTGACGGAAGGATATAGGCAATATATCAAGCATTGGCAATACACTAGTGAGAGGATCTTACAACTGACGATAGAAATGGGAGATAGAGACTTGCAGGATATGACATTTATTGCGGCTTATGGACCCAATGAGGATAACACTAAGGAAGTGAAGGATGTCTTCTATGAAGAACTGCAGAAGACCATAGATGATGCAAAAGGAAGAGTGTTCGTACTGGGTGACCTAAACGGCCGAGTTGGCAACAGAGTAGAAGGATGGGAAGAGGTGATGGGGAGACATAGTAAAGAGACACAACATGATAATGGAAGGAGGATTTTAGACCTATGCAACAGCAATGAGATGGTTGTCTCCAATACCATGTTTCAACACAAGAGGATTCATATGTATACCAGAGAAGAACCAAACCGACAAGAGAAATCTATAATAGACTATGTGCTTGTAGAGAAGGAGATGATGAGGAATGTGCTGGATGCCAGGGTATACAGGGGGTTCGAGATTGGTAGCGATCACTACCTGCTGGTTATGAAGATGGCAGTCACATCGAAGCCGAAACAACAGCAGGGGAGGAAGAAACCTAAGAAGAAGATAAAGGGGTACAGACTCAAGGAGGAGGAAGATGTGAGAGCAACATATCAGGAGAAGATATCTGATAGATTACAGGGGATAGAAACAGAGGAAATGGACTTGGAAGAGTCACGGGGCTTGTTTAAGCAAACCATTCTGAGGGTGGCAGAAGAAACCTGTGGAGTGTCAAAGGCTGGAGTACAACAGAAGAGGACGGCATGGTGTACTGAGGTGCAAGTCGAGGTGAAGAAGAAGAAAAAGCTCTGGAAGAAGTATCTTACAACTAGGTCACAGGGGGATTATGATCTCTACAAAAACCAGAGGCAACAAACTAAAAATGCAGTTAAAGAAGCAAGAAAAATGACATGGGACAATTTTGGTAAAGAGATGGAAGAGAATTATAGTACAAATCAAAAACTCTTCTATAAAGTTATGAAGAATATGAGGAAGGGGAAGGAATGCCCACTCAAATTTACTAAAGACAAGCATGGAAACTTACTAAGAACAGAAAAGGATATAATGGAAAGATGGAAGGAACATTTTAAGGAACTCTTAGTAGCGGAAGGGCAAGAAACAGATCAAGAACAGGAATTAAGAAGAGAGACAAATCAAGGAATAGAGATTACAATGGAGGAGGTCAAGAAGGCACTGAAGAAAATGAAGCTGGGTAAAGCAGCCGGGCATGATCAGATCACACCAGAGATGCTGAGGTGAGGAGGGAGACAAAAAGCATCCCCAAAGATTGGGAAGTCAGCATTATCATCCCCATTTTTAAGAAAGGAGAGAATAGGGAATGCGGGAATCATCGAGGGATCTCACTGCTAAGTGTACCAGGAAAGATTTATGCACGAGTGTTGGAAGACCGACTTCGGACAATTGTAGAACCCCAGCTTGATGAAGCACGGTGTGGATTTAGGCCAGAAAAGAGTACACAGGATTTGATTTTCAGTGCAAGACAGATATGTGACAAGATGCTGGAAAAGGGAAAGGAGGTCCACATGGCCTTCATTGACATGGAGAAGGCTTTCGACGGTGTCCCGCGGTACAAGATATGGGAAGCTTTGAGACAGAAGGGAGTGGAGGACAGCCTGTTGGTAGAACTGAAGAGCATGTACAAGAAGTGTAGAAACTATATCAGAACATCAAATGCAGAGTCAGAGGAGTTCCAGACGACATCGGGAGTGAGACAGGGATGCATTTTAAGTCCACTCTGTTTATAACTCTTATGGACTCGGTTATTAAAAACTGTAATGCGAGAGTGAAGAAGTTCCATCTTGGCTATAGGAACATGCGGCCAGTGTTAGTTACACATTTCGTTATTGCAGATGACATCCTGCTGATGGGAGACACCCATGAACACCTACAACATAATATTAACGTATGGGATGAAGAATTATCCAATAGTGGGATGAAAATTAATACTGCTAAGACACAGTCAATGCTAGTGTCACGAGAAGAAACTGTGCAGCAGATGAATATAAGAGGAACCAACCTGGAGCAAAGTATTTGGGAGCAACACTACAAAGAAATGGGAAAATTGAGGGTGAGATCAATAGCAGAGTGCAGACTACCGGTAAATTGTTCAATTAAATAAAGTCAAGTTTCCTTAACAACAGAGAAGTTTCAAAGAACACAAAGCTGGCAATATTTCGGGCTGTCTATACACCAGTACTGATGTACAGCAGTGAGACCTGGTGCCTCACAGATAAGTACCGCAGCTAAGTGCAGGCAATGGAAATGCGGTATTTGAGGAAAGTGGAAGGCAAGACGAGACGTGACAGGATCCAGAATCAGACCATAAGAACGGGTCTAGGAGTTGAACCACTTCAGCAAAAGGTCGAAGAGATCAGATGAGGTGGTATGGCCACATTCAACGTGCCGGAATCACGAATTGCCAAGATAGTATGTGAAACACGAGTGCAGGGTAACAGAACAAGAGGGAGACCAAGGAAGACGTGGGAGGAAAATGTCAGGAGGGCAGTTGAGGAGAGGGGAATAGAATGGAGGAAAGCAAAACAGCTGAGCAGCGACAGGAAGGCTTGGCGCTCCTTTTGTAAAACCTCATCACCGATGGGTAGAAGGGGATTCGACTAGGTAAGTGTAACTGAATGTTTGGAGATACTTCTACAGGAGTGATAGCGAGATTTAGGCCAAGACCGTAGCATGAGCAAATCACGTGCGCGAGAAAGTTGAACTGTCACGCCGTGACGTTGGCTGAGCTCTCACCCCGCTTAGCGTTCTAAGCGGTGGTGGCGCAAAATGCGGGTGGCGGCGCAGTCTGCAGGCGAAATAGAAGGCCGAGTGGCAGGACTCGACTGAGCATTCAGAGGCTAAGAAGTCGGGCATTATGACACTTTTCAAGATTCCCTGGATCAAATGCAAAACTCCCGTACATTTCCTGCATTTTTCCAGAGTCCCTAAAATTCCCGTACATTACCCGCATATCCTGTATCACTCGCCACCCTGTCAGGGAAACAGTCATTCCAATAAAGAACTCATATTACCGATATTGAAAACTCCAATTATTACGACTATTAAAGAGTTCCACGCAAACATCTCGCTCAGTTTGGTGGATATGTCATGCTCTACTAATACGCAGTGAATGTGTTAAAAGGACCCCTGAAAAAAATGGTGAGTTCGTGTAGAAGTAGCTTTCTGTGGTTTCCCAAAGTTAATTCAGATT
This sequence comes from Meconema thalassinum, assembly GCA_946902985.2. Taxonomy (NCBI): domain Eukaryota; kingdom Metazoa; phylum Arthropoda; class Insecta; order Orthoptera; family Tettigoniidae; genus Meconema; species Meconema thalassinum. The sequence goes on from OX336400.1 coordinate 121,160,881, forward strand.
GTAGCCGTCTCTTCCTAATCTTAACCTCTAGAGAGCGGTCCACATATTATGTAATCACTTCTTTATCGATTTCTGACCCCCCCACTCCCCTATCACGCGTAATCATCGCAACCACACAGCAACACCAAATATTTCTGATTTCATCACAATTTATCTGCACAAATAAGTAAGGTATAAAGGAGAAATTATTACAGTAGAAGCTTTAAAATATCTCGGAAGTAAGTTTACGAGAAAAGGATAAAACATTGCTCAAAATTTTATTATTGTGTGTCAGATCATAGAAATTGGGAAATACCTATCAAAGCAAAGAAAATGATTTACAATTCATATTATTTACCAATTTTGACCGACTGATCAGAATGTTGGACATAAACAAAGAAAGATCTAAGTAGAATACAAGGTACCGAGATGTGTTTTCTACGAGGGAACCTGGGTAAAATGAGAAGAAATAGGATTAAAAATGAGACAATACGACTCACACTTCAGGTCAAGATCTTAAAAGAAACTATGGGGGGGAAAAAAGGTGTGCCGTTTGGCCACGTAAAATGAATGGGAAAGGAGAGATTACCAAGAAGAGCTCTGGAATGGACAGAAGCTGGTAGAAGACCAATTGGAAGACCACGAACAAGATGGAGAGACCAGGTAAAGGATGATGCGACCCGGAGAGGAATACAGTGGGAGGAAATGCTGAACAATAGATTGTGGGAGAAAACAGAAGATGGGACGAGGCTATGTGAAAGACCTGCGTAAGCAGAAACATTTTTAGGAAGAAGAAATAAATGAAATACACACAATGTCAGAGGCACAGGCATATCATATACCGTACTGTAAAAAATATAACAACGCAATTTCCTGAAGTGCTTCAGGGGCAAAAAGGCACAAGAAATGTATGAACAATTGACGAAAATCCTACTTCAATTTTTAAATTTAGATATATGTCATTTTTACAATTTTTTTGTATTAACATCAAATTAAAGTTCACATCCGTTTAACTATTTTTTTTTTTTTTTTCAAATAAAATCCGAGTAAAATATTAACAAATCTTTGCTCGTAATTACAATTAGTTTCTTTTCCTTTTAACAACATCACTGAAGAAGGCCGAAAATGGTACATTTCATTAACTAATGTGTATTGATTTATTTTTATTGACTAGTGTAATAAATGTATTTACCCATTAGTTTTTCATTTAAAACAAGTAGTTCCTGCCCGTGTAGGAAGAGAAAGACAAGGTTATGAGAGTGTTCTAGGACCAGAGGGTTGGGGCAGAAGAAATGAGGAAGGAAAGAGACTGTTGGACTTCTGCCAGAGGAACAGCCTGCTAGTTGGGAACTCCTGGTTTAAGAAAAGAGAGAGCCACACTATCACATGGTACAGTGATGACTTGACCAGGAAGTCGGTGGTCGACTATATACTGTATGAGAAAGAACTAAATAAGAACATCACGGACATCAAGGTTATACCATCGGAGAACCTGGATAGCGACCATCGATTGCTGGTAATGAACCTGAGAGGGAGTAAGGAGAAGAAAGGGACTGAGAACCAGGAAAGACGTATAAGGATATGGAAACTGAAGGAAGGGGATAGAAGGGTCGAGTACCTCAAAATGGTAAAGGAAGGAATTCCAACAGATGAAGAAAGAGGGGTGGAAGAGGAATGGGCTAGATTTAAGAAGGCACTAGTAAGTGCAGCAGAAGCAGTATGTGGGAGGACAAGTAGTAAGAAGAGGTGGAAGGAAACACCATGGTGGAATGAGAAGACAAAAGATATAGTAAGGGAAAAGAATAGAGCCTTTAGGAGGTGGTATCAAAATAGGACGGTAGAGACAAAGGAAGAGTACCAGGAAAGAAAGAAGGAGGCGAAGAGAGTAGTGGCTGAGGAGAGAAGAAAGTGGATGGAAGAGTGGACAAAGATGATGGAGGATAGTGAAGGTACAAAAAAGGTCCTGTATGGGATGGTAAAAAATAAGAGGCGGAAGGATCCTACGGATTATGTTAGAATGGTGAACAAAAGGGGTCAAGAGATAGAAAATAGGGAAGAACTGAAGAAAATGTGGAAAGAATATTTTGAAGAACTTCTGAACCCAAATGGAAAAGATGGTGAGGAGGAAGAAATCGGGGAAGAGGAAGATGAACTGCAAACAGAAAAGGACTTAACATGGAAAGAAGTGGAAGATGCAGTGAACAAGATGAAAGGAGGGAAGGCACCGGGTGTGGATGAGTTGAGTGTGGAGATGGTGAGAGCAGCAGGAGAGGTGGGGATACAGTGGTTGTACCGAGTGATGAGGACAGCATGGAAGGAAAGGAAGACCCCAGAGGACTGGAAAAAAGGAATAATTGTCCCGATCTTCAAGAAAGGTAGTAGAACAGATTGCAGAAACTATCGGGGAATAACACTGATGAGTCATTGTGCAAAGATCTTCGAGAAAGTTTTGGAAAAGAGAATTAGGACATGGATAGAAGGAGGGATGAGGGAAGAACAACATGGCTTCATAGCAGGAAGGTCCACAGTGGATTTGATTTTTGCTGTAAGGCAGTTACAAGAACAGCACTATGAGTATGGAACAGATATACTGATGGCCTTCCTGGACATTGAGAAAGCATATGACAGTGTATGCAGAAACAAAGTATGGAAGTTCCTGGAGGATAGAGGAGTAGAGAAATGGACTATAAAGAGGATAAAAGAGATGTACAAGGGAAGCATGAGCTGTGTGAAAGTGGGAGGAGAGAGATCAGACTGGTTGGAACAGAGAAACGGCCTGAAACAAGGAAGTGCACTGTCACCGTTACTTTTCATTGTGGTGATGGATGACATAATGACCCGAGTGGCACAAGTAATTGGGGAAGGAAAGATGAAAGCAATGGTGTTTGCAGATGATTTGATGATTTGAGGAAACAAGGAGGAGGAGGTACAGGAACAGTTGGACGTTTGGGAAGGAATAATACAAGGATATGGGATGAAATTTAGCATAAATAAGACTGAGATGGTGATCACAACAAGGAAGAAGGAAAGAACCACAACGGGAATAACAATTGGTGGGGAACAGCTGAAAAAAGTGGAGAGTTTCAAGTATCTGGGAAGCCTGATACAAGATAATGGAAGAAACGATAGAGAAATAAATGAGCGGGGGAGGCAGGCAGAAGCATTTCGGATGAGTGTGAGAAGCATGTTATGGAGCAAGGATGTCCCTCAGAACAGCAAAAAGATCATATATCGGACGTACTATGTCCCTATCCTGACGTATGCCTCGGAGACCTGGGTTATGAAAGGAAGGGAGAAGAGCAAAATACAGGCCAGTGAGATGAGGTTCTTGAGAAGCAGTATTGGAGCTACAAGGATGGACAGAATAAGAAATGAGAGGACCAGAGAATTAATGAAGGAGGAACCATTACAGGATGGTATAGAGAAATCTAGACTTAGATGGTATGGACACGTAAAACGAATGGAGGAGAAGAGGATACCCAGGAGAGTACACGAGACGAAGTGGGAAGGAAAGAGACCGAGAGGAAGACCGAGAGACAGGTGGCTGAAGGGGGTGGAAGAAAGCGTGAAGAAGAGAGGAGAAGACTGGACAAGGGTGGAGGCTGGGTGATGGTGGGAAGACAGAAGACATTGGAGAGGCTTGTGTTCCAAACAGACCCGGCCAGTGGCTGGAAACTGTGCAAGATGATGATGATGAGTTCCGTGAAGAACTAAAGCCTATTTTCGTATATCCTCATCATCATCATCTTGAGCAGTTTCCAACCGCTGGTCGGGTCTGCTTGGAACATAAGCCTCTCCATCGTTTCCTGTCCATCCACCAACTCTCGTCATTTACTGTGTCCCAGCACACTCCTCTTTCCTCCACACTCTTCTTAACTCCTTTTGTCCATCTGTCCCTTGGTCTTCCCCTTGGCCTCCTTCCCGTCATTTCCATTCCAAACATCTTCTTCGGTATCCTCTCCTCTTCCATCCTCCTCACATGTCCATACCATTGTAGCCTAGATCGCTCTATTCTATTTTGCAATGGTTCCTCTCTTACCATCTCCCTGACTCTCTCATTCCTTACTCTGTCCATTCTTGTCACTCCTACCCTACTCCTCTGGAACTTCATCTCCACTGCTCGTATTTTATTCTTGTCCCTTTCCTTCATCACCCATGTTTCTGAACCATATGTCAAAATTGGCACAAAGTAGGTCTTGTAGATGATTCCTTTACATTTTTGTGGTACATCTTTATTCCATATCATCCCCCTAACACTCTTGAAAAATCCATCTGCGCACCTTCCCCTCTCATTTATTTCCATCCTATTGCCTCCCTTTTCTTCAATTATGCTTCCCAAGTACTTGAAGCACTCTACTTTCTGCAACTGCTGTCCTCCAAGTGTTATGCCCATATCCAGTCTGTTCTTCTTCCTCGTTGTGATGACCACTTCACTCTTTTGTGCTGAGAACTTCATCCCATATGATAACACTACCTTCTCCCACTCATCTAATTGCTCTTGTACTTCTTCCTCATCCTCTCCCCATACCAGAAGGTCATCAGCAAACAACATTGCCTTCATTTTCCTTTCCCCAATGCTATTTACCACTTTTCGTATGATTTCATCCATCACCACTATAAATAACAGGGGTGAGAGGGCACTTCCCTGTTTCAGACCACTCTCCAGTTGAAACCATTCCGTTCTCTCTCTTCCCACCTTTACACAGCTTTTGCTTCCCTCGTACATTGCTTTCACTCTTGCCACTGTCTCCTTGTTCACTGCTTTTGCTCTCATTGGGGGGTTGCCTGTTCCTCTATCGGGCGCGTCCCAGGTGGCGGATAGGGGGGCTCGCCGGACTTGTCCGGAGGGTTTGAGGGAAATAAAATACCTCTCGTGGACCAAAAACAGGCCCCTCGCCAGGGTTATGGTGAAGCTACGTTAGGCCTAGCAAGCCAGTAGTGGATATGAAACTGCTTTTAAAATGGGAACGGGCCTCGGAAAGGACAGATCTAAAGGAAGCAGACCTGGCTATGGAAATGGACTACGAATCGTATATCCTACTTATGTTAATTGCCTCTATCAACATACAAAATTTCAGTTTGATTACTGTAATAGATTCGTAGGTATTGAGAACCGCCTAATATTTCGGATGGTCGCCATGTTGAATATTTATAGAGGCGCCTAGAACCAAAACCCGCCAAATCCATATTTTATGAAAATTGAGATAAGCATTGTTCCTTATAGCTTTTGCTGCGCTGAATTCATTAAAACTATTGTTTTGTCACAAAACCCACTACATCCTACTGTAAAACGAAGTCAAAGTTGAGACTTAGTTGCAATATCCGCCAAGTCCAATGACAGTTTCGCCATTTTTGGTTACAAAACCCGCCACATCCACAACAGCCAATAGGAGCACCCAGTTCCCCTATCTTACCTTCCATGATGCTTTGCGAAGTGTTTACTCTTTACCTACCAGCATTAGTCAAAGAACGTACTTCTGCCTGACGTGATTGGAATGGTTTATGTTGTTATACTTTTCGATAATAATAATTTGTTTGGGATAATTTTGACAAAGAACAAGAACATTTTGGTCCGGGGTGAAGTTTTCTACAGAAATGACATTTGCGAACCTAAATGTGTCGCGAAACCTGATTTTGATATGACTCACGTACAGACATAAACAGAGGGATTGGCCTTCAGGCACAAAATGAGAAAGATGTTTCGAGACTGCTTTTGAAGCATTTTGGAGAAAGATGGGAGGGAAAATGAAGAGCTGCAGTTTTATTGCAATCTGGAAGGCCATGACGAACACGAAGGTGATCAGCCCATGAATGATGAAGATTGTGAAACTGGTATTGAGGATAAGGTAGACACAGACAAGGTGTAGCTATACTCTGTACTTATTTCCAAAGAAAGACCGTGAAGGAAATGGCGGGAACTTGGAACAGCTGAGCTGTGTTGCCAAGTTTGTATTGTAGATTTAGATCAGCTGATTCGAATAAACGTTATTTTGGTACTATTATGCGCAATATAATGTAAATGTCGATCCTAAGTCAACGCCGAGGACATTCAACTAGAGAAATACGCTAAATAAATAAATAACACACCGAAGCTCTGCTACCTTTATCACCGTTATTCAATAAATACGAGAAAGAGGCCATACACTCGACAGCTATACAAATATAATACAAACACAAAGTAATTTGATGATGAATATATCAACACTCACCATGCAATGATTATCCTTCAAGTTGTTGTGTTGTTTGAGTCTTCAGTCTTTTGACTGGTTTGATGCAGCTCTCCATGCCTCCCTGTCCTGAGCTAATCGTTTCATTTCTACATAGCTACCACACCCTACATCCGAGGCAATCTGTTTAACATATTCTAACCTTGGTCTACCCCTACAGTTCTTATCCTCGACCCTTCCTTCCATAACTAAGCTTGCTATTCCTGGGTGTCTTAGTATGTGTCCTACCAACCTATCTCTTCTCTTCATTAGCAGTCGCCAGAAACATCTCTTCTCTCCCACTCGCCTTAATACCTCTTTGTTTGTAACCCTATCTACCCATCTGATCTTCATCATTCTCCTGTAACACCACATTTCAAATGCTTCAATTCTCCTCTTTTCTGCTGCACCAATAGTCCAAGTTTCACTTCCATAGAGCGCCACGCTCCAGACAAAGGCTTTCAAAAATGACTTCCTAATACCTAAATCTATATTCGATGTCAACAGATTCCTTTTTTGTAGAAAGGCTTTCCTTGCCTGAGCCAACCTACTTTTTATATCCTCTTTGCTTCGTCCATCACTGGTTATTCTGCTTCCTAAGTAACAGAAGTCTCCTACTTCCTTCAGCTTTTCACCGGCCAATTTGATCTCCATAGAGGTTTCTGATTTATTTCGGCTGCATTCCAGTATTTTTGTTTTACATATATTAATTTTCATCATGAATTCCTTCCGTAAGACGGAATCCATACCATTCAAAAACTCATTCAAATCCTCAGGCTTGTCGGCCAAGATGACGATGTCATCAGCAAATCTCAGAGTAGAAATTATTTCTCCTTGAATCTTCACTCCCACTTTAAATTTTTCTCCAATTTCCTTCATTGCTTGTTCAATGTAAAGATTGAAAAGTATGGGTGATAAGTTGCAGCCTTGCCTTACACCTTTCTGAATACCAGCTTCTCTCTCATGTCCTTCAGCTCGAATGACTGCTGTCTGGTTTCTGTATAGATTGTATATCACCCTCCTATCCCTGTACTTTATTCCAATAGATTTCAAAATGTCAAACAATTTAGTCCAATCAACGTTATCAAAAGCCTTTTCTAAGTCTACAAATGCCATGAACGTTCTCTTATCTTTCCTTATTCTACCTTCCAAAATCAGCCTAAGACTTAGTACAGCTTCCCTTGTTCCTACATTTCTCCTGAAACCAAACTGGTCTTCACCCAACTCCGTTTCTATCTGGCTTTCAATCCTCTTGTAAATTATTCTAGACAGGATCTTTGAAGCATGAGTAATCAAGCTGATTGTACGGTAATCTTCACATCTGTCAGCTCCCACTTTCTTTGGTATAGGGATGATTACATTCTTCTTGAAATCAGGGGGTACCTCGCCTGTCTCATAAATCTTACACACCAAGTGAAATAACCTGATCAGACCTTCATCTCCTATGCAGCGTAGCAACTCAATCGGTATATCATCTATGCCTGGTGCTTTGTTCCTGCCTAAGTCCTCTAATGCTCTGTCAAATTCTGATTTCAATATTAAATCTCCTTTTGCATCCTCATCAATTTCCTCCTCCCTTTCCATTACATGATTCTCGATCTCCTTTCCCTTATACAAGCACTCTATGTAAGCTTTCCATCTCTCAACCTTTTCTTCCCTATCTGTTAGAGGCTTTCCATTTGTGTCCCTAATATTACAGCACTTAGTCTTCTTTTCCACAAAAGTATTCTTAATCCTTCGATAAGCTGTGTCTACTCTTCCTAATTTCAGACAATTTTCTATACCTGCACATTTCTCTTTCAACCATTCTTCTTTCGCTTCCTTGCACTTCTTGTTAACCTCATTTCTCAGACGTCTGTATTCTGCTTTCCCCTTTTCATCTCTTAGATTCTTGTGTTTCCGCCTTTCATCCATCAATTCTAGTATATCCTGAGTGATCCACGGTTTTCTACCTATTCTTTCTTTCCTACCAATGTTTTCTTCTACGGATTTTGTTATTTCATTCCTCAAAAGTGCCCATTCGTCTGCAATTGAAGTTTGTTTAGGGGTTTTGATTAGTCCTTCCTTTATACTCTTCTTGAATCTTTCGTTTACATCCTTCTCTTTCAGTCTGTCTATTGCCCACCTTTTTGGCTTTTGACTTTTCTTCAGTTTCTTCAACTTTAATCTGCATTTCATTACAACCAGATTGTGGTCAGAGTTTATGTCAGCACCAGGATATGTTTTACAATCCAAAATCTGGTTTCGAAACCTCTGCTTGACCATAATGAAGTCGATTTGGTAACGCCCTGTATCTCCTGGTCTCATCCATGTGTATATTCTTCTATTGTGGTTATTGAATAAGGTGTTAGCTATGACCAGCTCATGTTCGGTGCAGAATTCCATCAGCCTGCTTCCTCGATCATTCCTTTCACCTAATCCGAAATATCCTACTATCTTCCCTTCTCTCCCTTTTCCTACCACAGCATTCCAATCTCCCATTACTATAACATTTTCATCACCTTTGATATACCTCAGAATGTCATCTATTTCTTCGTAGACCTTTTCAACATCCTCATCATCAGCTTGACTGGTAGGCATATAGACTTGTACCACTGTGGTGCAGGTAGGTTTAGTATTGATTTTTGCTACAATAATCCGTTCACTGTATTGCTCATAATATTCCACCCGCTGTCCAAGTTTCCTACTCAATATGAGACCAACCCCTGCTTGGCCATTGTTTGATTTGGTGCTAAGGACCCTATAGTCTCCTGACCAAAAGTCCTGCTCTTCCTGCCAGCGCATTTCACTAATCCCAACCAAATCCAACCTCAACCTATCCATTTCCCTTTCTAAGTTTTCTAACTTTCCACTTCCTAGCAGACTTCTAACATTCCACGCTCCGATCCGTAGAATGTCAGATTTCCTCTTTGTCACTTCTGTGATGTTAACCCCCTCTCGAGTAGTCCCCACCCGGAGATCCGAACGGGGGACTAGTTTACCTCCGGATTGAAATTTTACAAGGGAGGAGGCCATCATCACATGTAATTATGCATAGAGAGGTGCATATCCTCGGGAATAGCATTACGGCTGTAGTTTCCCGTTGCTTTCAGCCGTGCAGCAGAACGCAGTGTAGCCATTAGTTGGCTTATATTATCAATATCTTAACCGTCTATTAGACTAGTAAAGAATTGATTTATTCTGGAAGGCTGCTACTCCCTTTCAGAATAAGTAAAGAGCAATTCTACTACAAAATACTAACCTTCTACTAACAATTAAATACCAAAATTCTACTAACGAAAAAAATACTAAAGTTTCACCAACAAACAAAATACTACCACTAAAACTGTCTGTCACCAGGCCCACTCACATGCACCCTCACCAGACACACTCACACACCACAGTCTAATAGAACAATGACATATAGCTAATAAACAAATTAACTTCATACTTACAACTAAAACTAACTACATACTTACTGTACTGTAATTTGAATTGACAATAATTACAAGAGAGTGAATCTACTGGTCTTCTATTAGGCAGAAACTTTTAACAAAAAGCCAATGTAAGCCATTTATTTAGGGCTTGCGAATTAATGGACATCAGCCCAGGTTCTTGGATGTATGTGGCATCTATAGGTAAAGCACTGCGCGGATGCGGATATTCACGGATAAACCCACGGATATCCGCAAAATGTTTCACCATGAGGATATAGTTTGCATGGCTGTGCGGATAGCGGATATGGATATGGGACCATATGGATATGGGAAAAAGAACCGGGAAGGAGAGGAACTTGTAAACTTTTGTGAAAGGAATGGACTGATAGTGGGTAATTCATGGTTTCGGAAGAAAAACAGCAGGAAAATTACGAGATATGGGTGGGGTGATAGAAGAACAAAATCAGTAATTGACTACTTTCTGGTGGAAAGGACAAATCGCAGAAAGCTGATAGATGTGACAGCTTTACCAGGAGAAGCATTTGATGGAGACCATAGAGCTGTGGTGGCAAAATTTAGATGGGAAAAATTGGAAAACCTAAAGGAGATCAGAGAAAGTAAAATAAAAGTATGGAAATTGAAAGACAAAACTGTACAGGAAGATTTTCAGGAGAGATCGAAGCAACAAATCCCAGTTACTGAAGTGGAAAACGTAGAAGAGAAATGGTCTCACTTTAAAAAGGCATTTGCTGGTGCAGCAGAGAATGCCTGTGGTAGGACGTCAACAAGAGTGAAAGAGAAGGAGACACCGTGATGGAATGAGGAAGTGAGGAAAGCAGTGAAAGAAAAGAAGTCTGCATGGAAAGAATGGAACCGAGATCAAACAGAAGAAAGCGAAAGGAAGTATCACGACAGCAAACGGAGGTGTAAGAAAGTGGTAATAATAATAATATCGTATGGCCTCGGGTGCCTGGTGCAAGCTTTGTTAATTGACACCCAGAGGGTAGCTTGCATGTCGAATTTCGTCGTTCCCTTGAACGCTATGAAAGTCAAGGAGGTTAGATATCTAAACTCCTTGACACTACAGCGCTTTCAAGTAGAGAATGGAGGAACTTTGTGTTGGCGGAAAATCCCGAGATTAATTTTGCCATTGAACACGGCCTACTGAATTCAAATGGGTTCTTTAACATGCCAACAACGTATGACATGACATTATTATTATTATTATTAATGTGGATTAAGTATGTAGCCTGTTGTCTATTGAATTGTTATTATGAGTAATTTCAGTAGTGAAGTTGTCTACACTATTTTGTTATTATTGTTCTAATTCAACCATTCCTATTAACATTATTGGCCTAATTGCATTGTAATATCTCATGTGGCGAGTACACAAATACAAAAATACACAAATGCACTGAATGTAATGGAATTATGATAACTTATCTGGTTTTTAGAACTGATCTTGTGACGTCCGGGTCCGCTGCGTTCCTCCGGCAGACTGACGCTTTGTGCGATTGCTAAGTTTAATCCTGTCACCAGTGGTGCGCTCGTGGTGCGCTCTGTTAGTTGTTCTGAATACTAGTCATTAATGCTTCATCCACGTGTTATCAGCACTATCTGTTGTAGTAACTTAAAACATTACTTGTTTTTTCATGCTAGATTGCTCCGGCAATGTTCTAATCCGTATGATTGTGTGATTGTATGCTAATTGTGAAGAACGATCTCAACTATTAACGACCAATCTCTTCCCCGCCTCGCATAAACTAATCAGTCATTAAGTGCTGCAGGACTTGATCGGGGGTTCTTGAACTCGATAACACTGCGCAGTTTATTAAAGCCTGGGTTTATTGAGATTACGGCACAAAGTGCATTCTTCACGCTTAGCATTTTTCCCTGATACCCCCAAATATTTATTCATTGCCTGGCTTAATTTTCGTTATGTGGTTACCTTATTGTTGCCTAATAGTGTGAATAGGGGCGAACACTCCAAGAATGTGTGATTATTTAGATTATCTGGATTGTTTAGCTAAGTGAATTTCCATGGCCTAAGTTAACAGGATCCGAGGATGAACGTGTAATGTTCGAAACATGTCATCCAACCAAGCAGGTATTTGTACATAAAAGAGAGTTGGTTTGTAGGGTATGTAAATGTAATTGGGCACAATTTGTGTTGACCAACTGAAAAGCTTTCTTTAATCAAAATAGTGAATAATTCGATCTTACTGCACAGTCTCTTGACATCCGTCTGTAACAGCAGCGTCAAGAATACTTCACACTGTGCAAAGTCGCACAGCTGCCACACCTGTGAAAGTTGGTTGGTTCCTCAGTTTAGGGGCTGCGACAATGCGGTCATGTAGCCCCGTGTACTTTGGGTGTGTGTAGAATCTGTCTGATAACCGGTGACAATTGTGATGACTGTATTAGTGTGTGTATCTGTTTTCAATTCAAGTAAGGACTGCAGACATTTAATTTTTTCAAGTAGTTCCTACTTTTGCCACCAAATGCCACCATCAGCAACTACTAGTTCAGAGCCTGGTTACCAGACGCCACTGCAGTTGGCTCCCGGCGACGAACGTCGGGACCTAAGAGCGATTGTCAAATGTTTAACCTAACCTAATTTAGCTTCACACAGGTGTAATTAGTGGAAGGTTCTTTAACATGCCATAAATCTATGACATGGGACCGCCGGCTTTACATCCCCTCCGAAGGAAGGCATACGCTCTTAAAAAATCCTACGACTTTGGCCGGGTTTGAACCCGCTATCTTGGGCATAGAAGCTCAGCATGCTACCAACTACGCCACCGAAGCCGCCTCATCTGTGAATGAATAGTGTCGAGTCGTGGTGTCTGTTCGGTCAAGGTAGACAACAGTGCACGCGTGTTATGGGAGGGACGTATCTGTTTCCCGATAATGAATTTCCTCGCCTTCATCACGAGGCTGCCAAACTTATGAGTATGTTCGGTTCTACCTAAGTATGTGAAATCTCTTTTTCGATAATAAAACGTAACAAACCGAGGTTCCGAGCAGGCATTTCAGATGAGAATTTGAGAAGTTGTTTACACTTGTCTGTAACACGCTCATTTGCGCCTAATTGTGACAAGATTGTTAACGCACACAAACAAGGCATAGGCCTACTATAAATGAGAACAGCAATAAACATTATGTATATCAGCCAACATGTATGGTCCTAATTTTTAATTGGTGTGTGAAATTAGTTGTACGTTTGCCATTGTAGAAACATTATGTATTTTGTCTTTCAGTCAAGCCGTTATCATGTGATATTTGGCACAGTGGAAATATGTTGTCTTTTTCCCTTTTGCATAGGGAGGGAGACATGTACATGAATGAGTATTAATGATGAAACAACATTCTGGGTGGAGGTCATTCACAGTTTACAGCAGTTGAACACAGAACATGGAAACAACATCATAACACCAAGCACACTCACTCACTCACTGTGTCATGACTTAGTACCGTTAATACAAAATAGCTTTTGAGATTCCACAAACGTATCGTTAAGGTAAAGAAGTATTTAGTGCCGAGCACACAAACAAGCTGCTCTTTGGCAACATTATTGCCGTGTTAATACGTTGTCGATTTTTAGGCTTGAATGACACGCGGTAACTTGAACACTACGGTATGACGGGAAACAATAACTTGTGCTATACTCGTAAGTTATTATCGACTGCCGCGAACTCGATGCTAAAAGTAAACGAAAAAAAGACAATGAAACTAACTTACACACAGACAGCGATTAACAGCGACTGAATCATGAGCTATGCGCTGGCAACGTGTGTTGCTAATTGTCAAAATTCAGCCAATAGGAGCCCGCGGCGGCCATTTTACGATCGTTCCCGCTAAATATGCCTGGTTCTTACTCTGGAAATACAGAGTATAGAACTTCCAGTAAAGAATGTCATTCAATAGTTGAATGATGAATGTTTTGTCTCTTAAGAACTTGGACCATATGAATTGAACATGAATTTAATTTGACATTTTTCCTTATGATTATTATTATTCAGTACTGTTCAGTATTATTAGTTTTATTCTTTTTCTGTTTATTCTTACTAGTCAATAAGCTTTGTACTAATAAAACACAAAAAAGATACTCACAATTTTTTATTTTATAACCTAAATTTAGTTAATTTTCATTCAAAATATTAATTTAAATTAAATTCTTAGTAAAGCTTACGCAGTTTCTACAATCTCTTCGCAACTTCAAATTTATTAGGGCTCTTTGGTATCAAAACCAGCCAAATCCAAATCTTAGTAACAAATCCCGACAAATCTGAATAATCGCTTTATATTTTTCTAAATACATTTTTAACTATCTCGGGGATCAGTTTCATACTTCGTCACTGTTTAAAAAAAAAACCATTTTTTAATGAAAAAATGATTTCTTTTAGGGTATTGGTTCATTTGTAGCAGTCTTCGCCACTTTGCCCAAAAAAAAAATGAAGGAATGGATTTGGCGGGTTTTGATTCTAGGCGCCTCAATTAACAAAACCTTCAATTAGGATAGATAGCGAGTTACAATCTTCATAGGTTAGGATACGATTACCCAAAACCTTTTATATATGACGTTTAGTAAGCTTAACGCAGGATTTCCACCTTCCGCCATGATGAGGGGCGTAAGGGGGTATAAATCGCCATTTGAAACCTTTGGCATAAGAAAAGTTAGAAATTTGTTCCATAGCAGGCAAAGAGTTAAGAGCTTTTTTCCACAAGAGAGCTGCGCCTTGAAAAGTGAAGGCGTTGTCGGAGAATATTTCAGAAGGAACTCCGCGCCAAGCAGTAAAACGAGAGACAGCTACAAGGAAATACGAAGTATTCTGTTGACTTCGATCGCATGATTAGGACTTAATTTTAAAATTTCGCACAGCTGCCATCTTCAGGTTATGTAAACAATTGAACTAAATTAGATGACAGTGCATTACAATGTGTATAAACATTTACTGTAACATGTTTCACTGCGCTCGGATGGTTAAATCGCGAGAAAAGTTCATTTAAATGTTTCAACTTCGCTTGGCCGACATGTTCGTTTTGTACTTAACAGGTCTTTCTTTGATAGTCACATAGGTGAAATTCTAGTAGTGGCCTTTATCACCGTACAAAATTTCAGGGCGATATCAGTAATAGTTTCGGAGATATAGAATGCCGGTGAAATATTTTGCACAGCCGCCATGTTGGATTGGAGAGATGTAATAAAATTCTAAGGGCACGGTCGGGGTCGGAAAAAATAGCACTATGACCTTACTGGGTATCATTGAAATCTCTCCAATTTTAGATTTTATTAGGGGTTACACACAGACACACACACAAATACACACACACGGACAAAAGGTGATCTCATAAGCCTATTTTTTCATAAATGAAAATAGGCTAATAAATTACAAGTAATATTACTTACAATAAATTTGTGCCAATAATCCTTGCCAACAGATAATAAGTTGGCCACAACAGATTTACGGGTAGTGGCATTTATCATGAGGGGTTGGACATTTGTATTGGGGGGTTGTTGGATCCATATTGGTGGTTCCACAGGTACATCGAGGAGATTCGGTAATTGGTCGGCCTTTGTCTGCACTACAGCTGGTGGTTTATTCACAGTCGATTTATTGGTGGTGGCATTTGTTTTGAGGGGCCGTTGCACTGCTGCTGGTGGTTTATTCCCAGTAGATTTATTGGTGGTGGCATTTATTTTTAGGGGCTGTTGCACTGCTGCTGCTGGTTTATTCACGGTAGATTTATTGTTGGCATTTGTTTTGAGGGGCTGTTGCACTGCTGCTGGTGGTCTATTCACAGTAGATTTATTGGTGGTGGCATTTGTTTTGAGGGGCTGTTGCACTGCTGCTGGTGGTCTATTCACAGTCGATTTATTGGTGGTGGCATTTGTTTTGAGGGAATGTTGCACTGCTGCTGGTGGTTTATTCACAGTAGATTTATTGGTGGTGGCATTTGTTTTGGGGGTCTGTTTTGGAGCCTTTGTCTGCTTTTGGTAAGTGCTGTCGCCTGGACCGCAGCCGAATGGGTAATAAACTTTATATGGTTTTCTGACACCACCTCCATTACTGTCAGCAGAAGAGGTTTTATTCACACTGCAACGAAAGACATAAGAATTGGAAATTTATTCATTTATTAATTTATTTCCCTGCATAATCATAACATATTTCTAGCCTAATATTCTTAGAAGAAAAGCAGGGTTCAACGATTATGTCAAGAATATTATAAGTTCAAAGAAAGAAAGGAAGGAAGGAAGGAAGGAAGGAAGGAAGGAAGGAAGAAAGAAAGAAAGAAAGAAAGAAAGAAAGAAATAAGAACATTTTTTTGAAGGTATACTGTACGTTTAGAAAGGAAATTCACATTTTTGAACAGATTCCTCTGAAACTTTTACATCACACATGAAACCCAACCATCAGAAACTTTGTTTTCTGTTTTCAGTTCTCTAAATTTTTGAAAAACAGAATAAAAAATGACATTTTTTTCAAAATGCCTTAAAATTACTAAATATTATTCAATCATCAAATTTCTTTTACCGAGTTCACAACTATTTAATGCATATAATGTTCTGAACTAGAATCGTTCTGCAACAGACAGAGTGTAGGAATTTTTTAATTTTTCAAACAAGAAATGCAAATTTATCATTGCTTAAAATAAGCAAGGTGGGCGGCTTCGGTGGCGTAGTTGGTAGCATGCTGAGCTTCTATGCCCAAGATGCGGGTTCAAATCCGGCCGAAGTCGTCGGATTTTTTAAGAGCGTTAAAATCCCTTAGTATGCCTTCCTTCGGAGGGGAAGTAAAGCCGGCGGTCCCATGTCATAGATTTATGGCATGTTAAAGAACCTTCCACTAATTACACCTGTGTGAAGCTAAATTGTATAGGTTAAGAATGTAAACAACGCTCTTAGGTTCCTACGTTCGTTGCCAAGAGCCGACTGCATTGGCGTCTGGTAACTAAGATCTGAACTAGTAGTCGTTGACAGTGGCATTTGGCGGCAAAAGTAGGAACTATTTGAAAAATTCAGAAGTCTGCAGTCCTTACTTGAATTAAAAAACAAATAACACACACTAATACAGTCATCACAATTAACACCAGTTATCAGACAGATTCCACACACACCCAAAGTACACGAGGCTACATGACCGCGTTGTCGCAGCCCCTAAACTTAGGAACCAACCAACCTAAACAAAGTGGCTCAAGTTTTCAAAGTATCCAAAAATCCTAGTTCACAACATTCCTACATTCATTAGATTTAATTTGATGTATCAATAATTCCTATATTCATTAGATTTAATTTGATGTATCAATAATGTCAATATCAATTTTTGATGTTGATTTTCTTGATTTGAAAGCCATAAAATGTTTAAGACGTTAAATTCTGAGAATAACGTAAATGAAGTTACACATTTTGTTATATGACCAAATAAACTAACTTAAGACATATTAAAAACGGTAATACTTTGGGAGTGATGAACCTGGATCCTACAATTTCACCTAGCTAATATATATCATTTTCATGATTATCTAACCTTATTTGATATTCCAGGATATTTAGATGCAAGTACAATGCTGTAGAGCCACGTCCCCTCGAGATGTGCATGAGCCCACTTTTAATAGGTTTTTTTTTAACTACTTACAGGTGGAATAACGACGACTGCGTAGGCAGCTGTAGCAAGTCCGGAGATAGTAGGTTCGACAGCGCTAACAGTGGGTATCCTGAGTGTTGTTTTCCCCTGAGTTTTTCCACTCACCCTCCAGGCAAATGCTAGGATGGTACCCTATTTCAACTCCCGGCGCACCTACCCCATATTTGTCCCTAATACAGTTACATACACTATTACACTCTTCACATAAATACAGGTTATCAGACAAATTCAACACTCACTTAACTACTCCAGGCTGATGAACAAGATATACTCATCATCATCATCATCTTGTACAGTTTCCAGCCCCTTGGCTGTTTGGAACATAAACCTCGCCACTTAGTCCTTTCTTCCCACCACCTCTCCGTTGTCACTCTAGTCCAGTCCTCGCCTCTCTTCTTGACACATTCCTCCACTCCTTTCAGCCATCTAACTCTTGGTCTTCCCCTTGGTCGTTTCTTCTGCATCTTCATCTCATGTATCCTCTTGGGAATCTTCTTCTCTTCCATTCTCTTTAAGTGTCCATACCACCTTAGTCTTGATGTCTCAATCCTACTCTGCAAGGGCTCCTCTTTCACTATTTCCCTGACCTTTTCATTCCTCACCCTGTCTCTTCTTGTCACTCCGATCCTACTTCGTAGGAACTTCATTTCACTTGCCTGTATTCTGCTTATGTCTCTTTTCTTCATTATCCACGTTTCTGATGCATAGGTCAGTATCGGGATATAGTAGCTTCTGTATAACACTTCCTTGCTTTTTTGAGGGACATCTTTATTCCACACTAAGCTCCTAATGCTTCTCAGAAATGCTTCTGCCTGTCTGCCACGTTCCGTAATCTCTTTGTCATTTCTCCCATTTTCCTCCACTCTACTTCCCAAGTACTTGAGACTTTCCACCTTCTTCAGCTGTCCACCTCCAAGTGTTATCCCGCTCATTGGTCGGTCCCTTTTCCTGGTCGTTAACAGGATCTCACATTTACTGATGTTGAACTTCCATCCGTACTCTCCCACTGTTTCTTCCCAAGCCTTCAGTTGCTCCTGAATTTCCTCCTCCTTGTTTCCCCAGACCATGAGATCATCTGCAAACACCATTGCTTTCATTTTATATTCTCCTATCTCTCCTGCTACCCGTGTCATTACCTCGTCCATAACCACAATAAAGAGAAGGGGGTGACAGTGCACTACCCTGTTTCAGGCCACTCATTTGTCTGAACCAGTCTGTTCTTTCCCCTCAAACTTTCACACAACTCACACTTCCACTATACATCTCCTTCACTCTGTCTACAGTCCCTTTTTCCACTCCCAAGATATAGTTGTTGTTGTTTGAGTCTTCAGCCTTTTGACTGGTTTGATGCAGCTCTCCATGCCTCCCTGTCCTGAGCTAAACGTTTCATCTCTACATAGCTACCACACCCTACATCCAAGGCAATCTGTTTAACATATTCTAACCTTGGTCTACCCCTACAGTTCTTGTCCTCGACCCTTCCTTCCATAACTAAGCTTGCTATTCCTGGATGTCTTAGTATGTGTCCTACCAACCTATCTCTTCTCTTCATTAGCAGTCGCCAGAAACATCTCTCCTCTCCCACTCGTCTTAATACCTCTTCGTTTGTAACCCTATCTACCCATCTGATCTTCATCATTCTCCTGTAACACCACATTTCAAATGCTTCAATTCTCCTCTTTTCTGCTGCACCAATAGTCCAAGTTTCACTTCCATAGAGCGCCACACTCCAGACAAAGGCTTTCAAAAATGACTTTCTAATACCTAAATCTATATTCGATGTCAGCAGATTCCTTTTTTGTAGAAATGCTTTCTTTGCCTGAGCCAACCTACTTTTTATATCCTCTTTGCTTCGTCCATCACTGGTTATTCTGCTTCCTAAGTAACAGAAGTCTCCTACTTCCTTCAGCTTTTCACCTGCCAATTTGATCTCCATAGAGGTTTCTGATTTATTTCGGCTGCATTCCAGTATTTTTGTTTTACATTTATTAATTTTCATCATGAATTCTTTCCGTAAGACTGAGTCCATACCATTCAAAAACTCATTCAAATCCTCAGGCTTGTCGGCCAAGATGACGATGTCATCAGCAAATCTCAGAGTTGAAATTATTTCTCCTTGAATCTTCACTCCCACTTTACATTTTTCTCTAATTTCCTTCATTGCTTGTTCAATGTAAAGATTGAAAAGTATGGGTGATAAGTTGCAGCCTTGCCTTACACCTTTCTGAATACCAGCTTCTCTCTCATGTCCTTCAACTCGAATGACTGCTGTCTGGTTTCTGTATAGATTGTATATCACCCTCCTATCCCTGTACTTTATTCCAATGGATTTCAAAATGTCAAACAATTTAGTCCAATCAACGTTATCAAAAGCCTTTTCTAAGTCTACAAAAGCCATGAACGTTCTCTTATCTTTCCTTATTCTACCTTCCAAAATCAGCCTGAGACTTAGTACAGCTTCCCTTGTTCCTACATTTCTCCTGAAACCAAATTGGTCTTCACCCAACTCCGTTTCTATCTGGCTTTCAATCCTCTTGTAAATTATTCTAGACAGGATCTTTGAAGCATGAGTAATCAAGCTGATTGTACGGTAATCTTCACATCTGTCAGCTCCCACTTTCTTTGGTATAGGGATGATTACATTCTTCTTGAAATCAGGGGGTACCTCACCTGTCTCATAAATCCTACACACCAAGTGAAATAACCTGATCAGACCTTCATCTCCTATGCAGCGTAGCAACTCAATCGGTATATCATCTATGCCTGGTGCTTTGTTCCTGCTTAAGTCTTCCAAAGCTCTATCAAATTCTGATCTCAATATTAAATCTCCTTTCGCATGCTCATCAAGTTCCTCCTCCCTTTCCATTACATGATTCTCAATCTCCTTTCCCTTATACAAACTCTCTATAGTATAGATATAGTAAGCCCCTAAATTGAATTATTAACAATTACAGCAACAGCATTGGTGTACTTGGTATCACTGGTCTTATAGTCCAGGATTTGCAATCATTTAACAAACGGACAACACAAACGTGTGTCGAATTTTTGTTATTGCTCTGGTCTGCCAGATTTTGTTCAGTTCTTGATGTTCTTTCAAGTTTTTCTGAGCATGTTTCTTCTATTTATTTCCAATTTTTAGCTTCCTGTATTTCTGGTTACTGACTCTAGGTATTCAGAATTCTTCTTCTTCATTTCCAGGTTCCAGTGATTTGGTTGGTTGGTTCCTTAGTTTAGGGCTGCAACAACGTGGTCATGTAGCCCCATGTACTTTGGGTGTGTGTAGAATCTGTCTGATAACCGGTGTTAAATGTGATGGCTGTAGTAGTGTGTGTATCTGTTTTTTAATTCAAGTAAGGACTGCAACTTTGAATTTTTCAAATAGTTCCTACTTTTGCCGCCAAACGCCACTGTCAACGACTACTAGGCCTAGTTCAGAACTAGACTACTAGGCGCTACCGCAGTCGGCTCTTGGCAACGAACGTAGAAACCTAAGAGCGTTGTTAACATTCCTAACCTATACAATTTAGCTTCCCATTAGTGGAAGGTTCTTTAACATGCATAAATCTATGACATAGGACCGACGGCTTTACTTCCCCTCCAAAGGAAGGCATACTGAGGGATTTTTAACACTCTTAAAAAATCCGACGGCTTCGGCCAGGCTTGAACCCGCTATCTTGGGCATTGAAGCTCAGCATGCTACCGACTACGCCACCGAAGCCACTTCCAGTGATTTGGGTCGGGGTGTGAATCAAGGACCTCTATACTTTTCTGTTCCTCCACCACTCTCGTCCCTCTTCCAGTATATCTTCCACTTTCACTCCTCTTTGCTCAATGCTCTCCCTCACTAATCATCCACCTCATCCTCGGCCTTGCCCTTTGATGCCTTCCCGTGACTTTCTCAATAAATAATCACTTCGGGACTCTGTCTTCTCCCATTCGCATCATTATGTCCACACCATTTTAGTTTACTGATCTTGATCCTGTCTTATAACTTCGGTAATTGAGAATTGAAGAGCTTTAAAACATCTATTAAAATCTACCGTCTATTGTACTGTGTTTGACTAGCTTTAATTACAGTAATAAGCATACACATTTTTTATTGTATTTGAGTCTGTTAAGTCTATTGCTTTATTTGATGAACGCTGGCTGCGTGGCTCAGTGGTAACGTTCTCGCTGGATTTGTTCAAGGTAGCAGGATCGAATCCTGGCGCAGCTAGTTGGCAGTTGAGGGTGTTCAAATGCGAGGGAGCCGTTTTGGTAGATTTACTGGCATGTTAATGATCACCTTCAGGGCAAAATTCTGGCACCCCGGCATCTCTGTAAGTCCCAGTAGTTAAAAGGGACGTAAATCCAATAACATTATTATCATTATATTTGATAAATTCTTGTGGCACAATGTTATGTTGGTTTCTTGTCGGCAAATCCATTAACTACCTTTTGTTACTGGATTGTTGTGTTAAGGGACGGAACATTTAGGTCATCTACAAATTTGGAAATGAATTAAAATTTAGAGGTGGGTGCCTACATATGAAAAAAGACCTAAAAATAATAACACAAAATTAAATAAAACTAATAATTATAATAATAAACAAAAGTTATGGATAAACAAAAATTCCGAATTTCAAAAAAGAACAAAGTCTTTGAGTAAACGGACACTTGAAAATTTAGATTGCTGGCCCTAACCTGTTTGTTATTTGGGTCTTTTGACTGGTTTGATAAATTTAAAAAGCACTTTAAAAATACGTGTACAACAAATGGGATGAAATATGGTCTAAAAACTTGAAAAAACGTTAGGAGAACTTCCTTTATATCTGTAGATAACACTTGTTCGTATTTTGAAAAACAAGCATTGACATATCCACTGGTAGGCACATCTGGTTGCCCGTGCACTTGACTGAGTGTTCGTAACACCCTATGTTGGCTTTGTTTCATGTATTCAATAATTTCGGGCGGGGGAGGATAGTGGATCTGGATGTACTGTATGGAGTGAACTGGCTATATGGCCATTCACTAGGGGTGACAAAATAGACCTTTAATGGCCGAGTGCACCAACCTTGGTATTCATCAGTCTTTACGAAACCGTGGTAAAACTTTTACCGTGGTATTGTCGTAAAAGCAGTGCACCATTACTATCGCTCGGTTTCGTTACCGCGGTTTCTTGACGCTTGCTTTTCTCGTGATTATTCCCCTCGGAAGAAATTCGTTAATTTCGATAGTCACTTGTCTTCAGTTTATCCAGACGGCCAGCAGATGGCAGTGATCGTTTCGACAGGCACTTGTCTCCCATACTGTTTACATTTTATCTTAACGCGAGTAATCAGCTGTGCAAAACAAAGGAAAATAAATGGAAATATGGTGCTATCGTGAGTGACCTGGCCATCTTGCTACTATATCTCTTATCATGAGATTCGAATCGCTCAGTTTGCACGTTTAGAGAGAAATAGCCTTTCCTGTTTCTAAATACCTCCCCATTTTCACCTCCGGGAGACTGTATTCTCACATGAGTGCAGTCCAGTACACCCAATACACCAGGGAACCCAGATATTCTGTGGAAGCCTTCCATAACCTCTCTTTGTTCCCATTGGGTAAGTGGTAGTTTAATAAACTGTGGCGATAACGAGGCAACTACATTAGAAACCTTGTGCATTATGCGGCATGCTGTTGTTCTGTCAACATCACACACGTCACCGATCACTCCCTGAAATGTCCCAGTTGCATAGAACCGCAATGCTATAAGAAGACGATTTCTGGGCGATATCGGATAGTTTCTCCCAGTAGGGAATTCCAATTGTTCACCAGTTATGTCCAAAATATAACTTACTGTCTCCTTCCATAATCGAAATCTTCTCTGGAATGAAGCATCGCTTAGTTCTTCGAATAAATCTCGCCTCTCTTCTATAACCCTCCCTTCATTCCTTTCAAATCGATTAAGATACTGGAGATATAACCTGTAGTTGTTAAGCTCCATTTTGGAATCTTTACCACAGAATACAAATAAATCAAACTTTACCACGGTTTTCTTAGATAACCGCTCCCTCACGGGCGGTAAACATTTTACCGCGGTAAAACTCGAAACCAAGCTTGGTGCAACAGAAATACGACTTTACCCCCGGTAAACTAGGAAGTTTACCGCGGTATTCTCTTTACCGAGGTTGGTGCACTCGGGCATAAGTGCCATTACTCAAACTGCTACTTGGTCTGTTGCCAGACATTATAGTGCACAGAAGTCAAACAATGCCATCTCATTGAACAAATGAATAGCTGTTGTTGATTCATTTAGAGGACTTTCGACATCATTGTTGTTTTGCCCCATTTACTTGGGTGAGTGTAGAATAAGTCTGATACCTATGTTATTGTGATATCTGTAGCAGTGTATCAAATGAAGAGCATAATTCGCATCACCATAGAGATAAAATAAAACGCAAAGTAAATGGTTCTATTGACTATCACAAAAGAACAGGTAAGTCTGACATCAAATAACATTGCCTCAAACAGCTGGAATGTGAAACTAAAAAGGCACTCTCGTAGCGACGGCCATTTTGTGACAAAGAGATTAGGGAACATGGCAGACAGGCAGAAGCATTTCTGAGAAGCATTAGGAGCTTAGTGTGGAATACAGATGTCCCACAAAAAAGCAAGGAAGTGTTATACAGAAGCTAAAGCCTGACCCAGGAATGTCTACCGCGACGCAGTTACGCACTTTAATTCGTTCACACCTCCTCTGGCACACGTGACATGTCCTGACACCCCGAGTCCCGATGTAGCAACATCGTTCATTCTCTGCTTGGACTTGGCCGTGATAACATAATGCTACGCAACCTAGACGAGAGCTTTGCTTACCCGCTCGTCATTGTGCAACGACTTGGCAACAATACAATGGCTCTCCAACTCACCAGCGGCTAGTATCGAAGCAGTTTGATCTTTATTTTTAAAATAACATAAAAGGTAAACTTCTGGGCGTAGAATTGTGATTCATGTTTCTATATACTCAGTAAAATGCTGCCTTTCATCCTACTTTTGTGCACAAACCGTATCCTGTCAAACTTGACCCCTCGGTGCGCGTGATATTTCGTTTCGGTGACACGTGACAGTCCCACTCCCCTCCCACTGTTCTGAAGCAACGCCTGTACGGCTATGTCGCGGCAGAAAGCCCTGGGTCGGGCTATAATATATCCCGATACTGACCTATGCATCAGAAACGTGGATAATGAAGAAAAGAGACATAAGCAGAATACAGGCAAGTGAAATGAAGTTCCTACGAAGTAGGATCGGAGTAACAAGAAGAGACAGGGTGAGGAATGAAAAGGTCAGGGAAATAATGAAAGAGGAGCCCTTGCAGGGTAGGATTGAGACATCAAGACTGAGGTGGTATGGACACTTAAAGAGAACGGAAGAGAAGAAGATTCCCAAGAGGATACATGAGATGCAGATGCAGAAGAAATGACCAAGGGGAAGACTAAGAGATAGATGGCTGAAAGGAGTGGAGGAATGTGTCAAGAAGAGAGGCGAGGACTGGACTAGAGTGACAGCGGAGAGGTGGTGGGAAGAAAGGACTAAGTGGCGAGGCTTATGTTCCAAACAGACCCAGACTGGGGCTGGAAACTGTACAAGATGATGATGATGACAACTGTATGGTAGAATTGGTGATGAACTGTTTAGTCACTAGCGCTCTGAAGTTTAACTAGGAGTCAAACTTGGTTCGCCTTGGTGAGAGACAGCTAAACAGTCATACCACCCCAAAAAGAGGAAACAGAGGTACTTCATGATAAGGAAAACTGATCACTTTAAACAGAGATGAAGCTAGTAGGAAGAAGAAGTTTATTCTTGTGCCCTTGTAGAAGTTGCCATGTATGCATTACCTATGAAAATAATTTAAATTACCTATTTACATTCCTTGATTCAGCAGAGGCAGTAGTTTGTTGTGCATCTGTCAAACGACTCTCACCCTTTTTTTTATTTCCTTTTTTGCTGCAGTTGTTACTATCCACCTTGGAGAAGGAGAGGGTGCGGCCTTTGCCAATCTCTGCTTCTTTTTCCAAATTCTTACCATTTGCTTTTGCAACAGAAGCCTCAGATTTAGGGTGCTGACTGAAAATGTGAAGTAAAAATAAGATTGGAGGTGGCGATTGTTGCATTAAAGGGTGTAACAACTAGGTCATCCATCACAAACTATAAGGATCATTATGAAAATGAATAACAGTACCACTACTACATGTATTAGGATGTATCATAAGTAATGTCGGTTTTTAAGTTTGGTGTTTTATAAAATAGAATTGGTTTTCTTTGGTTCGCCAATGCAATTTACAAGAGGACATGACTAAAATTGCGTATATTGCGAGAAAGTATCAGTCGTCAGTTGTTACACAATCACAAATGGAACTTACAAAGTTGGAGGTTAGGGTCCTTCTAAAGCACTACTGGAAACAAGATTATAAAGCTGCTGCCGCGGCTCAAAGAATATGTGAAGTGGAAGGAGAAGGTGTAATTAGTGAGCGTATGGCACAACGATGGTTCCAACGTTTCAACACTGGAGAAACAACTACAGATTTACCGCGTTCGAGGGATATTGAGAATACACTTAGAGTTTTGGAAGAAAATCCGCAAAGAAGTACTCGTAGGCTGTCAGAAGACATGCAATGACATTACTGTAGTGGAGTATTGATAATGGACAGTAATTTCAATGGGTAATGACTCCCAGAATAAGAAATAAGGTATTAAACCATATAAATGGGGTGTTTCAAAAGATATCATACATCGCCAGATTAAGAGACTTGCAAAATCAAACAGAAGCTGTAGATCTGTACCTCATGAATTGACCCCTGAAAAGGCTCAACGTAGAGTGGATATCTGTCGTCAGGTTATTGGTAACCCTGTGGATGATAGATTTATCAGGAGAATTGTCACATGTGGTGAAAAAAAGGGTCTATTACCGCAACGCTGATGCCTCGAAACAGTGGCTCAGTCCCCATCAACCTGCCAAAGTCATTGTTAAAAAGGAACGGTTTGCTCCCAAAGTGGAATTTTGAAGGAGTGATTCACTGAGAGTTTGGTATATTGGCTTTCACAGCCAGTGAATTAAAACTCAGCAATTCTTCTAGGTTTGTGCCGTGTCTTGTGTGGGGTTTCGCCTAGGACACCAAGCTGGCTCATCGGCGGGCTCTTGGTGTCCCCGCCCGGACCCCCACTGGTGTCCTAGGCGAAACCCCACACAAGACACGGCACAAACCTAGAAAAATTGCTGAGTTTTAATTCACTGGCCGTGAAAGCCAATATACCATCTTTTTGGAAGCCTTCATAGGGAGGTTGAGGCTGCTTGGGCTTTTAGTTCTCGCAGTCAAGAGGTGAAGTTGCACCTTATATAAAGGGAGGTGGCGCGCAGTTCGCTACTCCAGTGGGGGTCCGGGCGGGGACACCAAGAGCCCGCCGATGAGCCAGCTTGGTGTCCTAGGCGAAACCCCACACAAGACACGGCACAAACCTAGAAGAATTGCCGAGTTTCACTGAGAGTTTGTTCGAAACGGGCATGTAGTCAATGCGCATCTTTATTCTCAACAAAATCAAACAGAAGCTGTAAATCTGTACCTCATGAATTGACCCCTGGAAAGGCTCAATGTAGAATGGATATCTGCCGTCAGCTTATTGGTAATCCCGTGGATGATAGATTTATCAGGAGAATTGTCACATGTGGTGAAAAAAGGGTCTATTACCGCAACGCTGATGCCCCGAAACAGTGGCTCAGTCCCCATCAACCTGCCAAAGTCATTGTTAAAAAGGAAAGGTTTGGTCCCAAAGTGATGTGTGATTGGTGGAATTTTGAAGGAGCGATTCACTGAGAGTTTGTTCCAAACAGGCGTGCAGTCAATGCGCATCTTTATTCTCAACAACTGGAACGAGTTCATGAAATTTTGAGATGGAGATACCCAGCATTAGGTAACCGAAATAGAGTCCTCTAGCAGCAGGAGAATGCGAGACCTCATACAGCGCGAATAACCATGGCAAATATTCAGGAATTGGGAGGAGTTGGACTGCTATCAAATCCAGCATACAGCCCTGATCTTGGGCTTTCAGATTGCCATATTTTTCGATCCATGGACCATTTTTTGCATGGAAGAGATTTCGAAAACCTTGAAGCTGTGGAAGTGGGTCTCGCCGAATTCTTCGCATCAAAACCCTGCGACTGGTACCGTTGCGGGATAAGAAACCTCGCTGCAAGATGGCTCAAGACCATAGAATCTGATGATCTCTACTTTGAAGACGAGTTTAATTTCTTGTCAGAAAATTTTCCAAAAAAAAATTCTTTAAAAACGACATTACTTTTGAGACAATCCCTGTAATTACCAACTTCCTGTAACTAACATGCAAGAAGAAGAGTTGGACAAAAAACACACATTTTCTCCGCTACATGCCCTAGTATCATGAATATGTTTACAACTTTATGACCTCTGATCTTCTTTGAATCTTTGAAACACATTGTACTTTTCTGCATCGGTAGTTGTAGAGAATTAATGGCATGTTGCTTGTCAAGGTGGACGAGTGGTTAACGTGTCGGACTACCAACCCCAAGCTTGCAGGTTCGCTCCTGGCCGTGGTAAGTGACTTTTTCAAAGGCGACAAAAAACACGTCATGCATGTCATACGTTGTTGGCATGTTAAAGAACCCATCTGAATTCAGTAAGCCGTGTTCATAATGGCAAAATTAATCTCGGGATTTTCCTCCACCACAAAGTTCCTCCATTCTCTACTAAAAAGCGCTATAGTGTCAAGGAGCTTAAATATCTAACCTCCTTGACTTTCATAGCGTTCCAAGGAACGACGAAATTCGACATGCAAGCTGCCCTCTGGGTGACAAATAACAAAGCTTGCACCCGGCACCCGAGGCCATATGATATTATTATTATTATTATGGCATGTTGAGGATAAATTCGTGAATTTCATTCTCTTTATTCTCTGCAAGTTTCAGTTTGCAATAAAATATTTACACTTTTCAACATTCAACATTATATTAAACAAATAAATTTGAAATGAAACTAAGAATACTTAACTAAGACACATAACTAAAAGCTTGCATTCCTATTCCTATAGCAAGGTATAGATGACGCTACTGACCTAATGAACAAACACCACATAACTAAGAGCTTTCATTTCTATAGCAAGGTATAGATGATACTTTTAAGTTTATTGCAGAAGCAAGGAAAGTGGGATTGATGGTCAATGATGATTAAACCAAATATAAGGTTATCTCACACCAAAAAAAACAAAAACTGACACCATCTATATTGACGGACATACTTTTGAATGGGTTGAGAAGTTCCAAGTATCTGGGCTCAATACTATCCAGAAAAAGTGAGATTGAGAAGGAGATACAACAGAGGATTATGAATGCAAATCGTGTCGTTTATAGTCTTTACAATCTATTTAGGTCACGTCTGATTTCACAAAATAGCAAAATGGCTTTAGTAAAACCGGTACTATTGTATAGTTGTGAGACATGGGCACAACCACAATCTGTTGAAGAAAGCATTTGTGTCTTTAACCTCTTAACTGGGTATGACGTATATATTCATACGTTAAATGTTATAATTTAATGGGTATGACGAATATATACGTACTCCATCTTTTACCGCTAACACCTCCTGGGCGTGTCGAGTTTTCATGGCAGGGCGAATGTCTTCGAGAAAATTGATGTTTTGGCAGCAGGTTGGCAGCAGTTACAACATTTCCCACCTCCTGTATCTTTGTTGTTTTTTTGTTTTTGTATTTGATTTTGTGTTCGTTTTCTGCTTTTTCTTTTTTTTATACATTTTGTTTTTGCCTTGTGTTATTTTTGTCTTTATGTTTGTTTTCTGTATTTGCTTTTGTTTTGTGTTCTTTTTCTTTTGTTTTTGCTTGGTGTTTTTGTGTTAGTTTTCTATATTTGCTTTTGTTTTTGAATTTTGCTTCTTTTGTCTTTTGATTTTATGTTCGTTTTCTGCTTTTACTTTTGTCTTTGAAATTTTGTTTTCTGTATTTGCTCTTGTTTTTGATTTTTGCTTTCTTGTTTTTGAATTTGTGTCCATTTTCTGCTTTTTCTTTTGTTTTTGAATTTTTGCTTTGTGGTTTTTGTGTTTGTTTTCTGTGTTTGCTTTTGTTTTTGCTTTTTTGTTTTTGATTTTGTGTACGTTTTCTGCTTTTTCTTTTGTTTTGAATTTTGCTTTGCTTTTTTGTTTGTTTTTTGGTTTTGTGTTTGTTTTTCGCTTAAGCATTTGAATTCTGCTTTTTGCTTTCTGTTTTAGTCATGTGTTTGTTTTTGCATTGTGCGGGGAGCAATACAAGACAATCAATGAAAGCAAACCTACACGTTTGATCTCGATAGCATTTGATACGTTTTATTTGCACCTCTCAATGTGCGGAAATGAACAGTTTAGGTCATACGGACAAAACTCTTAAGTTCTAATCAGATAAATGACCTTGTAGTTACTGTAAAAATGGTCAAAATGTCTCTTGAATTATACTTAATACATTGAGATTTCTTTATTAAAACACAACATTATTATTGCTAATATTCCCGCTAACCTTTCCGCCTATACTGTCGTAACAATTGACCGGAAATAATACACAGGGCAGGTTACACCAAGCGCACAAAAATACCCAGTTAAGAGGTTAAATGGAAAGTGCTGAGGAAGATATACGGGCCCGTATTCAATGTGGACGAAGGAAGATGGGAAAGGAGGCAGAAGGAAGACCTATACCAACTATTTAAAAAAGGAAATATTAGTAGAACCATCCATGGACGACGACTCCAGTGGCTAGGGCATGTGGTTAGAGCAGAAGCATCTATTCCTAACAGAGTTTTCAACTCCCGGCTGATAGGCAAAAGACCAGTAGGCCGTCCAAGACTAGGGGGAGAGATAGAGTGATGATGAATTGGAAGAGGTAGAGGTGCCAACCTTTATAATGGGTTATCAGTAATCCCTTATATTGCCCCTCCCACAAAAAAAAAATCACGTCCAAATCCAAAGCATGCTCCTCCCTTTTCGATAATGAAACCACCTTTACCTTACCCGGAAGCAACCTATAGTAAAGAATATCATATTACGCAATAAGAAATGCACATTACCTGCTAGTTCTGTGATTTAAAAAAATCCTTGTAGCTTGATTTGCCCCCAGTAGCTACTTTTCCGTGAAAGTTTTCTTTTAACAAACTTCCCCCTATTTTACAATGAACCGATGTATACCACTCAAGGTATCCTCAGTATGCATATAGCTTATGCAAGCGGCGCCTATGCGTAAAACTTACTCCATCGCAATCTGTGAGCCTAGCGTCGCGAGTCTAAATGATTTAAACCGACCTAGGCGAATTTTCGTTACCTCAAACTATCCAGACATAAAAACTAGCTACTTTTCTACTTTTGTTACCTATATGTAAAATTAGATATGACGCTACTGTCCTAGTATGGATAGATGAACAAACAGCACATAATGAAGAGCTTGCATTCCTAAAGCAAGGTACAGATGACGCTACTAACCTAGTATGGATATATGAACAAACAACACATAACGAAGAGCTTGCATTCCAAAAGCAAGGTACAGATACTGTCCTAGTATGGATAGATGAACAAACGACACATAACTAAGAGTTTGCATTCCTAAAGCAAGGTACAGATGACACTACTGACCTAGTATGGACAGACGAACGCTGGTTGCCATGGTTACCATGGTCTCGGACAACTGGTGACACTAATTCCAGATAGACTCCCAGCCCAAAAACACATCCATATTAAAAGGGATTCAGGAAGTAAAACTGTAACGTACATACTTTTAAAAAATTATAATGTTATTGGTTTTACGCCCCTTTAACTACCGCGGCTTTTAGAGACGCCGGGGTGCCAGAATTCGGCCCCGACGGGGATCTATAAAAGGTGCCAGTAGATCCCTTGCATTTGTGCACCCCCAAATGCCACCTGACTGCGCCAGGATTCGATCCTGCAATTTTGGGTATAGCAGGCAAGAACGTTACCGCAGAACCACGCAGTCAGCCACTTTTGAAAAGAAACTAACCCAGCCTTAATACAGTCCGATACATTGAAAGACATTACAAAACAACTTGGAAAAAAGGTTGAAAAGCAATCTTGGCATATTCCCTTGTGTTCAAGTTGTAAGTATTAACAAGGCAGACCAGCCACATTAGTAAACCTTTTTCTTTCAATTTAACATCATATCGAAGTGGAACGATAAATTCAAGGTAATGACCATGATTAAATACCAATGTATGAAACTTAGAGATAGGAACATAATAATTTCTGAAAGTTTCCTTATTAATTAAATTAAAGTAAGTACCAAATGGTATTCGACGGCTGTTATGGGATGTTAAAGTACCACAAAGAACAAAATTAACATTATATAAACAATATTTTACCCCAATTGTAACCTATGGCCTAGAAATAAAGATTTCTAACAAGAGGCAAAACAGTGAGATCAGAGTGACTGAAATAAAATTCTTGAGAACATATCGTCAGAAGACGAGATACAATCCAAAACTCAAAAATTAGGCAAGAAGTACCGGTAATAATAATGTTACGTGCCACCCCCCTAGTGGCACTTTTGTTAACTGGATTACGGTGGGAAGAAGGCACAACACCAATTACTGCTTAAAGAAATAATTAACTTTATTGTGGCCAGAAAGATACACTCCTCAACAGCAAATACTAGCAATTATTACCTTACTCCAGTTTCCTCACGTCGAGAATACTTCTCCTTTCACTTGTCAACAGACCACAGTTAATCCTTTCGCTAATGAGTCCGGTCCCGTACGCTGGCTAGAAATAGCTGCACTAGGTCTGTCACTCACTGTTTTGCAACTCACCACAATGACCTCTCTCGCACTGAGTAAGCACACTCGCTCAAAACACAGGCAGTCCCCTGTAAGCTCCTCACTCCCTTCGCTGTCAAGAGAATCAGCTTCACTAGGGGTTTCGCAAGTCACCACACTTCTGTCGCTCAGGATAAGCGCTCGCACTCGCTCGTAAAACACAACAACCACCCCTGCTTGACAAGTCGCACTTATATAGCAGGCAGGTGACTCAATAAATGCTTCTAGATCCATCCAGGGTTCACGGCTTCCCGAGGTTTCCATCGTTGGCTCAGTCACGAATATTCTGGACCATCCCTTTGTCCTAGTAGCCCTGTTGCATAAGGCGTACGCAATACACGAGGCAGGGCACAGACCAGCCCTGGGGCAGTTGTGACTCATGCGGCGAGCGATGACACAAACTCACAGCCGTAAAACCACCCCCTTCCTAAAAAGGCTGATCGTCCCGATCAATCATTGGTCCATCTGTGTCCCTCCATAGGCTGCCAGGCGTTCTCGATGCACGATCTTCATCTTCGCCCTCGGGCTCCGCTGGATCCTGTAGACGACATCGTTGATCCGTTTCACGACTCGGTACGGGCCCTCCCAGGACTTCTGCAGTTTGGGTGACAGGCCTTTCTTCCGTAATGGGTTGAAGAGCCAGACCAGGTTGTCCTCGTGGAATCCGTCGGCATCCGTCTGCTGGTCGTATCGGGTCTTCATTCGGTCGGTCTCGATCCGCAGTTTCCTCCTTGCGAACGCGTGCACGTCCTCCAGTTGGTCGACCAGTTCTTGACAATTCCCAGGTCGGCCGAAGGCAAGATCGACAGGTAGACGGAGCTCTCTCCCAAACATGGCCCGGGCTGGTGTGCACCCGGTGGCATTATGCACGGCGGCGCGGTAGGCCAGGTGGAATAGTGGAAGATGTTTGTCCCAATCCCTCTGGTGCTCGCTGACGACTATTCGGAGATGGTTCTCGATGGTGCGATTGAATCGCTCTACCATCCCGTCGGACTGACGGTGTAGCGGCGTTGTCCTTGTCTTCCGGATTCCCAACAGCTGGCATAGGTTCTGGAACACCTGCGACTCGAAGGTCCTCCCTTGGTCGGAGTGCAGCTCCAGGGGTACTCCGTACCGGCTGACTAATTCCTTCACCAGAGTCTCTGCAATCGTCGCGGCTTCTTGGTTAGGGAGCGCATACGCCTCCGGCCATTTGGTAAAGTAGTCGCTGACGACTAATATGTAGCGGTTCCCTGCCTCGCTTAACGGGAATGGCCCAGCAACATCGATGGCTACTCTCTCCATGGGGCCGCCCACGTTGAGGTCTTCAGTGGACCCCGTCGTCTTCGTCCTGGGCCCTTGCTGGCTGCGCAATCATGGCACCTCGCGCAGTGGTTCTCCACGTCTGTTCGGCATCCGATCCAATAGAACCGCTCTCTCAGCTTCTCCAGGGTCTTCTTTATCCCTAGGTGTCCACCAGATGATCCTCCATGAACTTCCTTCAGGACTTCCTCCGTCATAGCCTTTGGAACGACGACTTGTTCTCGAGATGTCTTCCCGTCGGTGCTCTCCCAGGTACGGCAGATGAGGCCATCCCTTACAATCAGCTAGTCCCACTGCGCCCAGTAGGACTTAAACTTTGGGCTGCAGTCACTCACAATGTTCCACCCGGGTCTGGGGACATAGGCCCTCTTCCATTCGGCTATCAGTCCCAGGTCATTATCTTCTGCTTGTGCCCGCGTGAAAGATTCGCGGCTCCAGCTCCCTTCAAGATCCACGGTAGTCCTTCGGCACTGTATCCCGGTGTTCTCCTCCCTTCGGGCACAGAAGGTGCAGTCTTCGGGGCACGGTCTTCGTGACAGGGCGTCGGCGTTAGAATGCAGTTGGCCTTTCCTGTGCTGAATCTCAAAGTTGTACTGCTGAAGTCTCTCTAACCACCGCGCGAGTTGACCCTCGGGCTGCTTGAAGTTCAGGAGCCACCGCAGGGATGCATGGTCGGTCCTGATGAGAAATTCTTGCCCGTACAGGTACTTGTGGAAGTGTTCAATGGTCTTCACGATGGCGAGCAGCTCCTTCCTGGTGACGCAGTAGTTCCTTTCTGGCTTTGACAAGGCCTTGCTGAAGTAGGCCACTACTCTCTCCTCGCCGTCCACTACTTGCGACAGGATTCCCCCTATGCCCAAGTCGCTGGCATCGGTATCGACGATGAACCTTGTTCTAGGTCTGGGGTAGGCCAGAATAGGCGCGGTGCACAGAGCCTGCTTGAGTTGTTCGAAGGCACTGTGGCATTCTGCTGTCCACGTGAAGAGTTGGTCCTTCTCAGTCAGTCGATGTAAAGGTTTGGCGATGTCGGCGAATCCTCTCACGAAGCGACGGTAATAAGTGCAGAGTCCCAGGAAGCTTCGTAGTTGGGACTTGTCCTTCGGAACTGGCCACTCCCTCACAGCTGTGGTCTTCTCTGGGTCGGTGCGCACCCCTTCCTCGGAGACGATATGCCCAAGGTACTGGACCCGCTTCTGGAAGAGCTGACACTTCTTGGGGCTCAACTTCAGCTGGGCAGCCCGTAGCTTCAACAAGATCTCCTTCAGGTTGCTGTAGTGCTCCTCGAAGCTTCTCCCCAGAACGATGACGTCGTCTAGGTAGACCAGGCAGGTCTTCCAGTGTAGTCCCCTCAGAATGGACTCCATTAGCCTTTCGAAGGTCGCAGGGGCGTTGCACAGACCGAATGGCATGACGGAGAACTGCCAGAGCCCGCTGCCCACAGAGAACGCAGTTTTCTCGCGGTCCTTAGGGTGGACCTCCACCTGCCAGTAGCCACTCTTCAAATCCAAGGTGGAGAACCATCTCGACCCTGATATGGTGTCCAGGGTGTCGTCGATCCGGGGTAGAGGGTAGCTGTCCTTCTTCGTGACGTCATTCACCCGCCTGTAATCCACGCAGAACCTGGTGGAACCGTCCTTCTTCTTCACTAGCACGACCGGAGAACTCCAAGGACTATGTGATGGCTCGATCACCCCTTGCTCCTTCATCTCTTCTACCATCCGGTCGACTTCGGCTTGCTTGGCGAGCGGGACACGTCGGAATGGGGCCCTGATCGGTGCGCTGTCCCCAACGTCGATTCTGTGCTGAACCAAGCTTGCCCTGCCGAAGTCTTTGCTCCCCACGGAGAAGACGTCCTGGAATTCGCTTAGCAGGTCCTGAAGTTGGCGT
This sequence comes from Meconema thalassinum, assembly GCA_946902985.2. Taxonomy (NCBI): domain Eukaryota; kingdom Metazoa; phylum Arthropoda; class Insecta; order Orthoptera; family Tettigoniidae; genus Meconema; species Meconema thalassinum. The sequence continues at coordinate 121,196,165 of OX336400.1, forward strand.
GATTGTTCCTCGTCTAAATTTTCCTGGGATCCTTGGTACAGCTTCTGTAGTTCTTCTGGCAGTGTGCGTCTTCTTCGGTTGTCCGTCTGCAGGTGTCCATCTGTCGTATCTGTGATGCGGGCAATCCAGGTAACGGGCTCGCAGAGTCCTAGGTTGGTGTCCCGGTGAACCGTAATGTCGTAGTCGTTCAGGTTGGACAGGCGGACGTACGGCCGAGACGTCGTGTTGATGAGAGTCTTGGCAACTAGCAATCCTTTTGTCTGGATGTCCTCATATTTTGGCTCGATAACAGCCGCCACTCCCTCAGCAGTTCGGTCGACAATTACGGCAGCGCTGACCTCCGTCCTGGCGGGAACGATGACGTCTTCTCTCAGCCTTACTCGTCGTGCGGTGATGGACTTGTGCGCAGGTTGCAAAGCAAGTTCCTCACCTCCGAAGTGCAGAGTGTTGGTACTCAGATCCAAGATGATGTTGTTCTGGTCCAGGAAGTCCAGTCCGATGATCACTTCATTTGATACGTCAGCCACAAGCACTGGATGCTTTATCGCCCGTCGACCAATGACGAACTCCAGTGATGCTTCGCCATGTACCGGTGCGGTCTCTCCGGTCGCGGTTATTAGCTGGAGGTTCCATTGTGTGGGTTGCACTCTCCACTTCGGAATCACGGTGGGACTGACGATGGTCCTCGATGCTCCCGTGTCGATTAGCATGGGCCAGCTCTCTCCGTTGACGACTCCGTCGACCATCTGGCTGCTATTGTCCCTCCGTAACTTCGTCACACGAACCTGGACTGCCGGGGCTTGACGACTGTCACAAGCCAACCTTTGCCCCCCAAGGCTGGCTAATACTCGTTTCCCTGGGTCGCGCGGTTTTCAGACGACTGATTTCCCGTCGGATACCCTCGGCGGCGGCGATCACCGCAGTCCTTGCTCAGGTGGCCTTTCTTACCGCAGGTCCAGCAGGTCGGTAGTCCTCTTCCGGGCCGCCTCTCCGGTTGCCTTCTGGCTGTGTCGTTGCTGGTGGTGCCGCGACTATCGAAGAAACGGCTTAGCGCCTCCATTAATTCGTCGGCCAGGGGCTTGGTCTCGTTGGTTTTTACTGGTTCGTCGACATCCACTTGACGCACCCGCGCGTGCATTCTGGATGCCTGTTTTGCAGTCTCGAACTCAAGTGTGTGGCTCAGCGCATCTGTCAGGGTCTTATTGTGCGAGAGTCGCAGCGCCTGTTGAGTGTCCGAGTCCCGTAGCCCGTCGGTGAAAGTCTGCGTCGCTATCTGCTCCAGAAAGTCGGCCGGCGCTGTTGGGTAGGCGAGACTTACGAGGCGTGCGATGTCCATCTCGAACTCCTGCAGGGTTTCCGCGTTCTTCTGTACCCGGGTCCGGAGCTGCATCTGGTAGGCCTGCTGAAGATGGCTATCTCCATATCGGGACTCCATATGGGCGATCAGTGAAGCGTAGTCCTGGGATCCAGTCGGGATGGCCTGAAGGACGTTAAGGGCGTCACCTCTCAGCGCTACAATGAGAGCTGTAGCCTTTTCTGTGTTGTTCCAGTTATTTATGGAACAGGCCGCCTCCAACTGACGTAAGTAGGTGCTCCACGGGACCTTTCCGTCGAAGGTTGGGGGCGTCACTCTGCTATGTCCTGTTCCTGATATTCCCGGTGTAACGGTGGGCGGGCGTTGGCGCAGCTCGGCAACTTCCACTCGTAGAGCGTTGAATTTCTCTTCCACCCCCGTCAGTGGGCGTTGGCGCAGCTCGGCAACTTCCTTTTGTAAGGCGTTGAATTTCTCCTCCACCCCCATCAGCGGTCGTTGGCACAGCTCGGCAACTTCCACTTGCAAGACGTTGAATTTCTCCTCCACCCCCATCAGCGGGCGTTGGCGCAGCTCGGCAACATCCACTTGTAAGGCGTCGAACTTCTTTTCCACTGCTGCGACTTCCTCACGTAGGCCCTGTTCTAATTTCCTTTGGCTCTCCTCTAATTTCGTCAGCAGACACTCTTCCAGATTTTTCTGGCCATCCAGAAATTTGGCGGTTAGGTCCTCTGCTAACTTATTCTGGCCGTCCTTCAGGTCCTCTGCTAGCTTATTCTGACCTTCTTCTAATTTGGAAATTAGGGCCTCGGCTAAACTTTTCTGGCTGTCTTCCAATTTGGCAGTTAGCTCCTTGGTTAAATTCTTCTGGCCGTCCTCCATCTTGGTTTCCATGCCATTTAACTTTTCTAGTAATGCTGCCAATTGCGCCTCCATTTTAGTTGTTTGTCTTGTAAAGGGCATGCACTCACAGGAAAATTAGAGAAAATGACCTGCTCGGGTTTTGAAACCAGGACCGTCAGGTGTTGTGCTTGAGTTCGTAATCCCACTTCTGACACCAGTTGTTACGTGCCACCCCCCTAGTGGCACTTTTGTTAACTGGATTACGGTGAGAAGAAGGCACAACACCAATTACTGCTTAAAGAAATAATTAACTTTATTGTGGCCAGAAAGATACACTCCTCAACAGCAAATACTAGCAATTATTACCTTACTCCAGTTTCCTCATGTCGAGAATACTTCTCCTTTCACTTGTCAACAGACCACAGTTAATCCTTTCGCTAACGAGTCCGGTCCCGTACGCTGGCTAGAAATAGTTGCACTAGGTCTGTCACTCACTGTTTTGCAACTCACCACAATGACCTCTCTCGCACTGAGTAAGCACACTCGCTCAAAACGCAGGCAGTCCCCTGTAAGCTCCTCACTCCCTTCGCTGTCAAGAGAATCAGCTTCACTAGGGGTTTCGCAAGTCACCACACTTCTGTCGCTCAGGATAAGCGCTCGCACTCGCTCGTAAAACACAACAACCACCACTGCTTGACAGGTCGCACTTATATAGCAGGCCGGTGACTCAATAAATGCTTCTAGATCCATCCAGGGTTCACGGCTTCCCGAGGTTTCCATCGCTGGCTCAGTCACGAATATTCTGGACCATCCCTTTGTCCTAGTAGCCCTGTTGCATAAGGCGTACGCAATACACGAGGCAGGGCACAGCCCAGCCCTGGGGCAGTTGTGACTCATGCGGCGAGCGATGACACAAACTCACACCCGTAACAATAATATTGTATGGCCTCGGGTGCCGGGTGCAAGCTTTTGTTACTTAACACAGGGAGGGCAGCTTGCATGTCAAATTTTGTTGTTCCTTGGAGCTCTATGAAAGTCAAGGAGGTTAGATATCTAAGCTCCTTGACACTATAGCGCTTTCTAGTAGAGAAAGGAGGAACTTTTGTGTTGGCGGAAAATCCCAAGATTAATTTTGCCATTATGAACACGGCCTACTGAATTCAAATGGGTTCTTTATTAACATGCCAAAAACGTATGACATGTGTATTGTGATTTTTGTCGCCTTTCAAAAATCACTTGCCATGGCCAGGAGCGAACCTGCAAGCTTGAGGTTGGTAGACCGACACGGTAACCACTCACCCACCGTGGCAAGCTAGGAAAGATGTAAATATACAGGAACCATTAGTACATTGAATACAGAGGTCGAGATTAAGATGGTTTGGCCATGTGTAAAGGATGGAAATGGATAGAGCTGCAAAGAGGGAGATGGTGAGAAACATTGACGGTATTGGTTGGAAGACCAAAGAAGAGATGTATGGACCAAATCCGACAAGACATGTGTGACATTGGACTGGATGCGGCAGAAGCAATGGAGCAGGAGAAGTGGAAGAATAGACGGGAGTGGAAGAGGCTAGTTTACAACACCCGGGTGACTGGAGTTGGACACGAATGATGATCAAATGGTATTGAATTAATTTTTTCTACCTTAATCAATAATATTATAACTAAGCACTAGAAGATATAAAAATGGGAGTGCTTTTTAATGGCCAATGGTTAAATAACATTCGGTATGCGGATGACACTGTAATTTTTGCAGATAGACCAGAAAGTTTACAATACCTCATCGACAGAGTTGTATTAACCCTCTTAGTGCCAAGCCATTTCCTGAAATACTTGCCAAGAATGCCAAGCCATTTTCAATGATCATGCAGGCTATTCGAAAAAAAAGTCATAAATACCACATTTTCAAGGATAGAATCATTACTTTTGCTTTGTTTTATAACCAATACCTCATTCATTCATACATTATGTTCCCAAAGGTAAATACTGCATCTAAACCATTTTAATGGAGGTTATTCTGATAACTGTTCAATTTTCATTTTTTTTGTGAGTAAAAAAAAAATCAATTTTGAGTCTAAATTACGAACACCTAAAAGTCATATTCGAAGATACACTACGTTTCCAGCTGTATAAAGTTCTTAGATGCATCTGTAGCCAGAAAACAACTGCGCCGCAATTTTGGCGGGAACGTGCTTGATTGAGGGAGCGCAAAGGGAGGGCATGAATACAAACTAAAACCTATCTCGTAACGGACTTTGAAGGAAAAAAGTAGACACAACACAAGCAAGCTTGGAACCTCACCTTTCCGACAGTATGAAATAATCACGAACATATGCCTAAAGCTATCTACAAATATAAGATAAACAGCGTGCCGATTGAATCGGCTTTGGCACTTTTGGCTTGAGAAGCGAAAGCCGATCTGATCTGCGCGTGGCACTGAGAGGGTTAACTAGCCACGAATATGGTCTTGATATCAATATAAAGAAAACCAAATTTATGGTGATAAGTAAATATGTAAACACTGCATGTCGTAATCAAACAAAGACCTGTTGAAAGAGTCCGGAAATACATATATCTCGGAACCATCGTTAACGATCAACGAGATAATGGCATCGGTAAAGCTAGGACTGTGTTCAACAAAATGGGAAAACTTTTTAAAAGTCGCGAGTTAAAATTAACCACAAAAATTAGACTTCTTCGCTGCTGTGTGTTTTCTGTTCTTTATTACGGAGTAGAAACATGGACTTTAACAAAGTCACTCAATAAAAAATTACAGGCCTTTGAGATGTGGCTCTATTGACGGATGCTAAGAGTATCATGGACAGATCACATCACAAATGCCAAGATCCTTCGAAGAATGGGAAAGGATATGGAAGTACTGGTCATTGTAAAAACGACAAAGATGCAACACCTCGGACACATTATGTTCAACAGAGGCAGATACCATCTACTGCAAGGAAAAATACCCATAAAGAGAAGTGTTGGCAGGAGACAAATCTCCAGGCAAAAAAAAAACCCTCAGAGTCTGGACTCTCACATCGGAAGAGTTATTCCAAATGGCTTAGAACAGAGAAAGCACAGCCAAGATAGCGTCGACACCCAGAACGGATAGGACTAGAAGAAGAAGAAGATAATTAATATAAAATTAATTAATTAATCAGTACCAGTTTTGGCCACATTGCGGCCTTCTTCAGCTCTGTGTGGATTAAAATTAAACCAAATACGAGCATGTAATAATACAATTCAATCGCATTGTACTAAAACAAATTGGAAATTAATTTCAACAGTACATTTTTTAAATATAAATATGGAGTAATAGGCCTACTGTCTTAAATTGTTATATTGTCAAATGAAAATGAAAAGAATAACAAACTTAAAAAACTCGAATTTAATTTAATGTTTAAGTTATTTAAGTTTGATATTCTTTTCCTTAGCAATTTCCTTTTCATTAGGCAATATTAGAACTTATAGACAGTATTATTCCATATTTATATTTTTATTTATATGCTCTTATACGAGAATTTAGAGAAACAAGACATGGCTCCATCTGCATTAACAGAAATCTACAGATGGACGCAATAATATTTGCAGACGACTTAGAGCTGGTTGCCACCTCAGAAGATGATTTACAGCGTTCAATGTATAACCTGAAACTAGTCTCAGAAAACTACTGAATGAAAATATCTCTTTAGAAAACTAAGATAATGGCCTTCTGTGGCACGGAACCAGTAAGACGTAACATACGCTTGGAAATAACATTTTGGAAAGAGTAAACGATTTTAAATTCCTTGGTTACCAACTATCTTTCCTAGAAGAAATGGACATACCAGGAGAAAATCTTCAAATTCAACACATGGTTAGGAATCATCAATGAAGTTTTTAGACCATTATTAGTTCAGTAACACACCCGAACAAGAATCTACAAAACCTTAGCAAGACCAGTACTTTGCTACGGCAGTTGTGACGTATTTCACGCCACTTAGCTGACATAAAAGTATACCTAACCTAAGATATTCCTTCCTGCCAAATTTCACCCGTCCCTGTTTCTCCTGTTGAGGCGAACGCCTCATAAAATTCCTTCACTTACCCAAAATCTGAAGAAAGTTATGGCCTGTGCTGACAGTCGCAATTTCGACCTGTGAAGACCTTGTGAAATGAATCTTCATGCCTGCAACATCACTCTCGCAGTCCAAACACGCGAGGTACACTCTCGACCTGATGTGCACTGGTTCTGGAATTAATGTGTTCCCTAACCTCAAAAATAAACATCGGATTTACGTATTTAGAATATGTCAACATTGCCTGTATCGATTGTTCCAACCAGGATCCTCACGAAGATGTATCGACTGCCGTAGATGACAAACGACGTACGCATGGCGAAATGCCAGGGTGGCCAACTCTCACGGAAGTGAACACGGAACTGTCTTATGAACTACGTTCAAGAAAGCCAGGGAATTCTAGTGTGCGTGTGTGGCGACAATTTTACTTTGTCAAAAAATCTTAGTGTCTGATATATGTACTGAGTTTTGGCGTGGTCATAGTTTAGTTTAATATGTGGTGTACAAGGTAAGTTCCAGGAAGTGTGATATTTATTTTGCTTGTCTGCCCATTTTAATTTGGGGCTTTGTTTTTTCATTACCGTGTTATTGCGACGTGGATATGCGTACCTCGTGGGTACGGCGCACTGGTTGATGTTCGGCCGATCAATGGGTTGATGTATCCTACTGTTTATTCTGAATTGTTTATCCAATTTTACCTTCTTCGGAAGTAGTTTTTCAGTGGGAAGTCTTCTTGTTTTTCGTGCGAGTTTTCCTGTGTTGCGTTACCATGTGCGTCTTTAGTTTGGGTTCCATTTGTCCATTTATTTCCCTGTGATCATGCTCCTTGGAATTTTCCTGCCTGCAGCCATGTTTAGTTTTCTATTATGTTAGTTTTAAGGGGCCCTGTTCCTGGTATTTGCATCACCTTATGTCCACGTGCAAGTTGTAGGTTATGTGACGCTTTGCTTTGGTTTTCCTCCCTTACGCCCTTGTGCGTTTCACTTTTGAATTTCTAATCGCTGTATTTCTGCTTTACCTATGGGATTGGTTCAAATCCCAAATTTTGGGAATAGCGCCCTTATGGTGCAACCAGCCTTGGCGTCCCGTTATGTGTCTGCCATTGTGGCAGTCGAGTTCGCGTCAGGTCCCGTGATGGTAATGTGAGACTGTCCGCTCCGTTTTTCGGGAGTTAGTCATTTGTAATGTAGTTTTCTTTTGATTTAGATTTCTTTTCCTCTTACGTAATTCCGGACGTGTTGGTATGTATGTTGGTAACTTGTTTCCTTTCCGGATGTAACTTGTAAATTTCTGCGGTAGGTATTGCACAACCATTCGCCGTGGCTCGTAAAATTATTTGACTAGGGATAATTCGTAATTGTAAGATATTACCTTTCTGAGTACCTGTTCATTACTCAAGTTTGTTGGTCCTAAAAACATGTTACGTGGTGTGTCGTGCCACGTGACGTCAAAGACATTTACCATCCTCTCAAGTAACAATTCTTCATGTAATACTAGTCTGTAACCTAACATTGTTCCTATTTTTTATATTTTTTACAATACAGACCCCTTTAATATTTTGATTCAGACTTCATTATGCCCTAACGTCCAATCCTCACCCTCAAGACAGCTGCGGTGGAATGAAATCCTCACCAGGTAAGTCTTCCGCTTTTCTAGCTTCTGCACAAAGCGACGTGCTGCCCCTCTTGCACATCTGAGGGGGTCACCCGAGCGCGTCGTCAACCCCGGCCACTGAGGTAAGGCCATCAAGTCCCGCAAAGGATGTCTCGAGGCCGCCGTTGGTAAGTTCTTTCAGGTTGGCAGGCCCTCTAGGGAGTCTGTCGAGATGAAGCGAGTCAGTGTAGGAGTAGAGGTAGGGAGTGGGGGTATCATTGGTAGCAGATCCGTGGTTACCCGGTTTCCACTTGCTGCCGTCTAGGGGGGGGGAGTGTTGCCTGTAAAATCCCCTGTAAATATTTTAAATCAGTTTCAATTTTGGTGGTAAAGATGTCCCGCCTATAACCTGTATTAATTAACCTGTAAATCTGTTTCATGCAAAATGTCTGCTGCGAGAAGTGTGCAGTTTGCGGCTCGTCTGACACGGGATGAGGCGAATTACGAGTTGACCATACGTGGCCTGCAGTCTTCAGGCGACCTGAGCCAAGACCGGAAAATGCTGGAAGGAGCTTCAGAAATTCAAGTGTGCCCTCCGGAACTCACAGATGAAGAGATTGAACGGGGTAAGTCCCTGATTGAACTTAAAGTGTGCCATTTAACGAATATGTGTAACTACTTACAAATTCATTGCTCCAGTAAGGGCGAATTAGCCCAGTGTGCATCCTTCTGTCCAGTATCTGTGGATCCGAGTGTCAAATTTGTTTTTGAATACTAGCAAATGCAACGTCGCATCTATTATCTTGGCCTGAATTTCTTTTGCACGGTTTCTTGAACTATCATAATTCTTTCCGGTGATCAATTTAGGGAGATTGGAAGTGTAGGGGACTGGTGACCATGATGTCCACGAGGTTGTGTTTTAGAGTCAGTGTTTTTTTGGTTTCTTTTAATGTAGTGCGGGTGATTGTGTTGTGCATACGATAGGCCTAGGATTATAGGTTATGTAATCCGGTCAGCTGCTTTCGGGCTGGCGTTGATCTTCTGTGGTTCTCGTGTGTGATAAATCTGTTTCCGATTAATTTGCAAGTGTCAAGTGTCATCAGGTCTCGTACAGTTGTCCCGTGTGTGTGTGTAATTTCATTTAAGGTCCATATCACTGCTCCTTGGCAAAATTCCTATTCTGTTAAATGTCGACGTGTGCGTAAGTAAGTTTAATTAATAGAGGCCGTCCCCTTAGTTAAGGTGTTGTTCGGTTAGAAGCCTGTTAAGGTGTCAATTCATTTGTGCTCGGCCAATTGGTCGCAGCAGACTTCTTTAAATTTCTGTCCTGTTAGTGTTCGTTGGGTTGGTCTCCCTGGTTTATTTGTTCTTCGTGACTCGATATAATCTGTCTGGTTTCTCGTTATTCAAAATTTGGTCTGCGTGTGAGTGTACTGTGCGGTAGATTGTTATGTATTAAGTTTGTGGGTGGGGTCATGCAGCCTAGTTGTTGCGCTGATTACGTTCAGGTTAGGTCGAATACTTTGAAGGTGCATTTTAGTTCACCGTTAGCAGAGGCCAAGTATGCAGGCTGGGATTACGCTGGGGCACCTACCAGCCAGAGCTCGATTTGGTCGTGGTAAAGTGAGGATGCTGGCTTTAAGTCGGTTTTGCGATCCTCGGAGGTGCTGTTATTCCCTTATGGTTCATCAAGAAGGCGGACTTAATGTTCGTTTCTCCTTTCTTCGTCTGGGCCGGGTAAGCAAGTGTGATGGAAAGGGACTAGGTCGAGCGAAGGTTGGGGTGTATATAGGTCCTTCCGATGTCAACTTCGCCTGGTATGGGACAGCGATGCTGTGACTCGGGAGGGCGACAATTTGGTAAGCAATTTTTTTTAAAGGGAACACTCTGCTCACCTTAGTTGTGGAGAGTCGGGATGCATTTGTTGCTATCTGTCATGGTAAGATCCCTATATTTTTGCTTGTGTTATGGTATATCTTGTGTTATGGTGTCTTGGTGACTGCTTATTTTGCATACTTGTGCGTAGATGGGGGAATGTATCACTTGGGGTGGGAAAGTTTATTGTGGATGTGTGATGGATGACTGTCGTGTGTTTCTGGTTTGTCTTTCTCATTTCGGTCTATTGATAAATTTTGGTCTGTAAATTTACGGATGGTGGTATTCGTATCATGGTCTGGTGCTGTAGGCATTGTAGCGTTGGTGAATCTGCCGACAAGGTGAAGCAGATATGGAAGGAGGCCCGCAAGTCCATTCAGGTTTCTCACGAGCGACTAGCTCAAAGGTACAATCAGGGACGGAAGCCCGTCAACCTCAACGTGGGAGACATGATATATGTTCAGGACCATTCACCTAAGCTTCTAGGAAACAGAGTGTCAGGAAAATTACGGCCGCGATACCGCGGTCCATTTAAGATTTTATCCTTTGTCAGTCCTGTTTCAGTGCTGGTGAGCGACCCTGAAAGGAAGAGGATCTTCAGGACTCACCTCTCACAGTGCAAGCCCGCGCACGAGACGCCCAAGCGAGTCTCGGGCTAGTCGACAATAAACTGGTGGTATCCTTGCTTTATTTTGTGCCCCTTTTCTTTCATAATTGGTATGTGATCTTTGGTAATGTTTCCCCCCCAAAATCTACAGAGAACTTGCGTCTCTGGAGGCGTTGCTTACCCAAGATGTTGTGAGAAGCGTGTTGCACCTCATTGTATGAACTACAGATCGTTTATCGGTCTTTATGATGTGTGACAGGCTTTTCCCAAGATTGGTAAGACTTAGTTAATAGTAGAACTCTGTGTCAGATATTTGAAGCTAAGGTGACCTCGATGTGGAGGTGGTATGTAGTTATGCCTGCTTTGTCGAGGCAATATATGTTAGGCCTAGGATTTAGGATGCCGTTGGATATGGTAACTTCCCGTTTGGAGACATAAGGTGATTTATTTGGTAACGGGGGGGGCCCCGCCTTTAAAGGCAATAAAATTGTATGTTTTTTTTTTTAAATCTAAACTGTGATGTATTGCGACGGGTACCTGGTGAAACTTTGGATTAAAACATAAAATGAACTATAACTGCACTTTTGGCAACTAGTTGTTGCACCATGAACCATCTGTCTCTCTGGCATGTCCTGCTACTCGTGTGCTTAGCATTTCAGTGCTTGGCCCGTTGGAAGTGGAGCTCCCTGAGGATGTATCGGACTGTGCTGTTTCTCCGCGGGATCCTGTGCAGTTCGGGGCGTCCAAGATGCCCTGGTGGACATGTGGATGGTGGCGTGACTGGGAAACTGCTGGCGGGGACCTGGGCTCGTCATCGCCCGTTCTCCATCTGTAACTGGGTCATCAGGACATTTCTACCTAGACCCTTCCAGCTAACATGAGGAGCGGAACTATCGCCGCGACAGTGCCATCCACTCAGCTTGTCGCTGGGTGAAATCAAACCTTGAACTTTCTGCCTGCCATCCAATGAAGTCTATGCCAAAAATTCCTTCGAACGTGTTTGGACATATGGAAATTTGCAGCCGTACATATGAGGTGATCCACTCCTGGTCTCTCATATCAACACTACGCAAATGCTATCCACCCCGCAGTTTGCTTTGGGGGGAGGAGGATGTGACGTATTTCACGCCACTTAGCTGACATAAAAGTATACCTAACCTAAGATATTCCTTCCTGCCAAATTTCACCCGTCCCTGTTTCTCCTGTTGAGGCGAACGCCTCATAAAATTCCTTCACTTACCCAAAATCTGAAGAAAGTTATGGCCTGTGCTGACAGTCGCAATTTCGACCTGTGAAGACCTTGTGAAATGAATCTTCATGCCTGCAACATCACTCTCGCAGTCCAAACACGCGAGGTACACTCTCGACCTGATGTGCACTGGTTCTGGAATTAATGTGTTCCCTAACCTCAAAAATAAACATCGGATTTACGTATTTAGAATATGTCAACATTGCCTGTATCGATTGTTCCAACCAGGATCCTCGCGAAGATGTATCGACTGCCGTAGATGACAAATGACGTACGCATGGCGAAATGCCAGGGTGGCCAACACTCACGGAAGTGAACACGGAACTGTCTTATGAACTACGTTCAAGAAAGCCAGGGAATTCTAGTGTGCGTGTGTGGCGACAATTTTACTTTGTCAAAAAATCTTAGTGTCTGATATATGTACTGAGTTTTGGCGTGGTCATAGTTTAGTTTAATATGTGGTGTACAAGGTAAGTTCCAGGAAGTGTGATATTTATTTTGCTTGTCTGCCCATTTTAATTTGGGGCTTTGTTTTTTCATTACCGTGTTATTGCGACGTGGATATGCGTACCTCGTGGGTACGGCGCACTGGTTGATGTTCGGCCGATCAATGGGTTGATGTATCCTACTGTTTATTCTGAATTGTTTATCCAATTTTACCTTCTTCGGAAGTAGTTTTTCAGTGGGAAGTCTTCTTGTTTTTCGTGCGAGTTTTCCTGTGTTGCGTTACCATGTGCGTCTTTAGTTTGGGTTCCATTTGTCCATTTATTTCCCTGTGATCATGCTCCTTGGAATTTTCCTGCCTGCAGCCATGTTTAGTTTTCTATTATGTTAGTTTTAAGGGGCCCTGTTCCTGGTATTTGCATCACCTTATGTCCACGTGCAAGTTGTAGGTTATGTGACGCTTTGCTTTGGTTTTCCTCCCTTACGCCCTTGTGCGTTTCACTTTTGAATTTCTAATCGCTGTATTTCTGCTTTACCTATGGGATTGGTTCAAATCCCAAATTTTGGGAATAGCGCCCTTATGGTGCAACCAGCCTTGGCGTCCCGTTATGTGTCTGCCATTGTGGCAGTCGAGTTCGCGTCAGGTCCCGTGATGGTAATGTGAGACTGTCCGCTCCGTTTTTCGGGAGTTGGTCATTTGTAATGTAGTTTTCTTTTGATTTAGATTTCTTTTCCTCTTACGTAATTCCGGACGTGTTGGTATGTATGTTGGTAACTTGTTTCCTTTCCGGATGTAACTTGTAAATTTCTGCGGTAGGTATTGCACAACCATTCGCCGTGGCTCGTAAAATTATTTGACTAGGGATAATTCGTAATTGTAAGATATTACCTTTCTGAGTACCTGTTCATTACTCATGTTTGTTGGTCCTAAAAACATGTTACGTGGTGTGTCGTGCCACGTGACGTCAAAGACATTTACCATCCTCTCAAGTAACAATTCTTCATGTAATACTAGTCTGTAACCTAACATTGTTCCTATTTTTTATATTTTTTACAATACAGACCCCTTTAATATTTTGATTCAGACTTCATTATGCCCTAACGTCCAATCCTCACCCTCAAGACAGCTGCGGTGGAATGAAATCCTCACCAGGTAAGTCTTCCGCTTTTCTAGCTTCTGCACAAAGCGACGTGCTGCCCCTCTTGCACATCTGAGGGGGTCACCCGAGCGCGTCGTCAACCCCGGCCACTGAGGTAAGGCCATCAAGTCCCGCAAAGGATGTCTCGAGGCCGCCGTTGGTAAGTTCTTTCAGGTTGGCAGGCCCTCTAGGGAGTCTGTCGAGATGAAGCGAGTCAGTGTAGGAGTAGAGGTCGGGAGTGGGGGTAACAGCAGTGAAGCATGGGCCGTGAGGCAATGCAATGAGAGACGAATAACTACCCCTGAAATGAATTAAATGCAACGAACATCAGGAGTCAATAAGTGGGACCACAAACAAAACACAGAAGTGCTGAATGGTCACAGCAGACCTGTATTGGAATACATCCATGACTACCAGAGAAATTGGCTAGGACACATCAACAGGATGGACAGAAGCAGGATCCCTAAAGCAGTCGTCAACTAATGTCCCGGTGGGAAGAGATCTCTAGGTCGCCCCAGGAAAAGATGGCGTGAAAATGGAAATCTTTTGTATAGACCGTAACAGTTCTTCTAGGACTAACACATGCAAGGAGGGTGATGATTTATAATTTTTAAAATTACTGTTTAGATTAATTTCCAATTTGTCTTACAACAATGCGATTGAACTGTATTATTGAATGCCCGCATTTGGTTTAATTTGTTAAGATCCACACAAAGCTGGATATGGCTTCAATGTGGCAAAACTGGTACTGATTAATTAATTTTATATTATTAATAATAATAATATCGTATGACCCCGGGTGCCGAGTGCAAGCTTTGTTATTTGCACCCAAAGGGTAGCTTGCATGTCGAATTCCATTATTCCTTGAAGCACTATGAAAGTCAAGGAGGTTAAATATCTAAGCTCCTTGAACACTAGAGCGCTTTCTAGTAGAGAAATGAGGAACTTTGTGTTGGCGGAAACTCCAGAGATTAATTTTGCCATTATGAACACGCCCTACTGAATTCAAATGGGTTCTTTGACATGCCAACATCGTATGACCATGATGTCGTAAGTTTTGCTGCCTTTCAAAAATCACTTACCATGGCCAGGAGCGAACCTGCAAGCTTGGGGTTAGTAGACCGACACGTTGACCACTCACCCACCGTGGCAATTTTATATTAATAATTATTGATTAACACTGAATGCATGGTGGCCCAGAATATAATATGGTAAAATGGATGCAGCTTCTTTATATAGAACCAAGTACAGTAGCTACTTACAAGCAGCCGCAGGGGCATCCGAATATTTTCCCATTGGTGTCAATCAAGATTCCACCCCGTCACCGCTTCTGTTCATCCTGGTGATGGGCACTGTGACATCAGACCTGCAACGACCTCTACTGTGGACTCTGCTCTATGCCGATGAAGTCATGCTAGCTTCCGAGAACAAGGAAGATCTGCAGCGTGGAGCAATTGACTAGCACACTATGCATGGTGTCCGCAGAATTTTCAATGTCAATTTTCCAGACTTTTCCTGACTTTTCCTGACCAATTTTCAACAAAATTCCTGACTCACGAAGTCATCGTAACATCGGAAAGAAGCCTTATTGGGCAAATATATATTGGAATATATATATATAAATATATATGTATATCTTTTTTCATTTGCAGGATTTGCCCAGCGCTCGCCTCTTTATTCATAAAAATAGAAAATAAAGTAAATTATAATGTAAAAATACATAAATCAAAGTACTTAATAAGGGGCAGATGACCTCTTAGTTCCGTCTCTTAAAACAACAATTCTCTTTCTTGTCGTGTAGCCTCCTGAGAGGCCGAGTGCAGGTCTTTCTAGTCGACGCCCGTGGGCGACCTGCGCGTCGGGATGAGAGATGGAATGGATGAAGATGAATGAAACTGGGCAAGGATGTGGAAGGAAGCGGCCGTGGCCTGTCAGAAGGTACTGCCCCAGCATTTGCCTGGTGTTGAAAATGGGAAGCCACGGAAAACCATTTCAAGGACAGCCGACGGTGGGGCTCGAACCCACACGTCTACCGAGTCAGCAGAGAGCTTGGCCCCTTGACCTAACGCAGTGCTTTAGCCCGCGTAGCCACTACTGTCGGTAAAAAAACAACAATAACTAACATATAACTAAAGTACTTATAACCTAAACTATAGTGATGGGGTCGCCACATCCATACGCCGACGCCAAAAAAGCGTACAAAAAATAGGTACTGTAAAACTGGAAAATTACCATAATGTCCAGTGAGTTATTGCTTTTTATCTTCAGAGATTAGTTGAACTAGTAACAACAAAATATGGCTGTAAAACTCAAAATACTGTATGGTTAATATAAAATTCCTGACTTTCTAATACTTTTCGCAATTTTTTTCCTGACTCACGCCGTTTTTTCACACTTTTTCCTGACTTTTCCTGGCCAAAAACAAAATTCCTGACTTTTCCTGCCTGTGGGCACCATGCTATGACCTGCGCCTCAACAAAGAAAAACTGAATACATGACGTCAGATACACACCATCCAAGTACATGGGGAAGATCTCCCACGAGTGGCAAAATTCAAATATCTTGGATCCACTATCACGAACGATGGACGCCTTGAAGAAGAGGTCAATACAATAATCAATGCTGCCTAGATGAAGTAGCGAACAACAACTAGTGTCACTTGCGATCGTACAATAAAAGATCACTTGAAGTCCCAAATCTATCTCACTGTTATCCACCCTGTCGCATTATATGGATTCGAGTGCTGGCCAACTACGTCTGAGATAGAGCGTCGTTTAGGCATTATAAACACCAAGATGTTAATGTGGATAGCGGGCGTCACTAAATTAGACCCTGTTTCAAATGACATCAGGAAGCGGTTTGGTGTCGTACCTATCCAAGATAAAATGAGCGAGGGCTGTCTGCTATGTTTCGGGCAGGTACTGCGAGCAGAAACCGACACAATTGCAAAGAATGGTTACAATCTATAAGTCTGCGGCAAAAGACCAAAGGGACGACCGAGGCAACGAGGGGCTGTTACACTACACGAAGATCTTTGACGTGTTGATCTTCATCCAGGCACGGCCAGTAACAGAAATGTATGGAGACAGTGTATCTATGTAGCAGACCCTGCAGCCAGGCGGCACACAAACGCTGAGGAAGAAGAAGCTTGATTAAGGTGGAAAAAATTCATTTAATACCATTTGGTATTTACATTAATTTTACTCTATAACAAGTAGTTCCGTGATGAACTAAAGTGCCTACTTTTCTTAAAATGTAAGATTCATACCCATGAATAATCTATATATCAGAAATGAAATGTTACATTGGATCTATCAGCGGTCGTAAAATAATGTTGGCAACAGTGTCATGTATGTGTTGGTTAGAATTAATCTGAAACATTATGATCTATTACTGTCCCAATTTTGGATAAAATCCATTCGTTAATATAGAAGTTACAAGTATTTAAAAATTGGACCTATCAGCAGGCTTAGAATCATGTTGGCAACACTGACATGCATCAGTCATTCCAAATTAATCTAGAATGTCAGGTACTATACACGTGCAAAATTTAGAGCTGTTGGCTTGCATACTTTCTGATATATTGGAATTAGGATAAAAAGTCTAGAGAGAGGACTTAACAGTTGGCAGCCCTGATGGCTCTTAAGAATATGTGTAGTCATATCTGTTAATGGTACACAAAGCACATACGAAATTTGGTTGAAATCAATTTGTTAGTATAGACGTTACATGCATTTAAATCTGAACCTATCAGCAGGCTTAGAATCGTGTTGGCAGCATCAACATATAACAGTTACTCCAAATTAATCTAGAATGTCAGGTACTATACGTGTGCAGAGTTTAGAGCTGTTGGCTTGCATGTTTTCTAATATATTGGTATTAGAATTTAAAAAATGAGGACAGCATTTATTACAAGTTGGCAGCCCTGCTGGCTCTCAAGAATATGCATAGCCATACCTGTTATGGTACACAAAGCACATACGAAATTTGGTTGAAATCCCATTGATAGTATAGAAATTACATGCATTTAAATGTTGGACCTATCTGAAATGTCATTATCTCTGTGTGTGCCAATTTTAGAACAGCTTGCATGCACAACTTCTGAGATATACAACATAGAGCTCAAATTTAAAATTGTGATTTTTCAGCAGTTGGTAGCACTGATGTAATTTTCAGATATGGCCGTAAGATATTCAGGTATAGATCTTTACTCACACCAAATTTGGTTTTGATAGCTGCAGCCGTTTAGGAGTTGATATGGGGACACACACACAGAGACAGACAGACACACATTTGCCCGGATCAATCTCATAAGTCTACTTTTTCCTCATTTTTACAAAATGTGAAAAGTAGCCTAAAAATGACGATGATGGGTAAGTAATGCTGGTGATAAATAAAGGAACGTAATGAAATTACCAGGGGAAACCAGAGATTCCAAATTAAATCTAGCAGAGATATCAGTTTGGCTACCAAATGCATTTTAGTCAATGTGATTATATTCCCACTGTTCATCTACGGATGTGAGACAAGAGGAAGATCGATGCTTTTGAGCTCTAGTGTTGGCGTAGACTCTGAAGACTACCATGGACTGCAAAAGGCAGTATTAGAGCGTATCAAGCGCCGTATGCCATTGGTCGGCAAGATTATGAAGTTGCGGCTAGCATACTTTGGCCACGTTATAAGATCAAAACAAAAAATAACCATGCTAGAAATGATCAGCGGCACAATAAAACCAGGTCACCAGAGGACAGATTGGTTAGACACTATTAAAACAGAGTCCAACCTCACCCTGGAAAAACTGAAGGATGCTGTGTGGCACAGGACAACTTGGAGAGAGATGATTAAAAGAATCGTCGATGGTCGGATTCGACTGAACGGATGACATCATCACCGCCACTTTATCTAGTATAAATTTTGCATGCACCAACCAAGATTTAAACCAAAATAAAAACTGTTTGAGCCACTGCAAGGGCCTACCTTCAATTTTTGCAAAAAATGAAAGTGGTCTTATTAGATCTACATAGGGCCAAAAAATTGTGTGTCTGTGTGAGTGTGTATGTGTGTGTGGGATTTGGTATGTCTGCCCCCCGCCCTTATCAATTCAAACACGGTGAAACCGAATTGAACAAAATTTGGTACAGCGGTAGCACTAGCAGAGGGCACCTCAGTGTCATGTTTTATATCACCGCCATCTTGACGGAAACGTAATGACAGCCACCCAAATGTTCATAGATTAAATCAAATTACGACTAACCTAATCATCTTATCTCTACCAAATTTTGCAACAACATACCTTCATGTGGGAAGTGTCTTTTGACCAAACTACAAGGTCATCAGCCAAATAGTTTCAAGATGGTGATTGTATGAATCATGCATGTATTATAGCCTAACCGTAACTTACGATTCAACAAGGCCTGGCCTTACCAAATATGCTCACCATACAAAGGGAGGTTTAAACTGTCCTCAAGGCAGTGACCGGTAGGATATTAGCATTTTAAAATAGAATATGTAACCGCAGTAGTGGCTATCGCTTCAGGCTGACCGTGCCGTAACGTGTTTGTCCGTGCCATCATGTTGGGTCAAACTGGCCACTATTTGCTCGTAAATCCATATATTTCCGTAACTTAGTAAGTTTATATCCTTTGATGATGATAATTGTTGTTTTAAGGGGCCTAACATCTAGGTTATCGGCTGCTAATGGTTTGGGTGATCGTGAAGATGATAATGAAATGCTAACTAAAACTACTTACTTATATACTAGAAGAAGAAATGGAAAACAAAAGGAGAATAAGGCAAATACAGGACAGGAGGAATAGAAATGCCCTCAACCCTCGAAGAATGCGGATTGAGGGACTTGGAAGGAAGGAGAGCCATAAAAGGAGTTAGGAAAGTAAAAGAGGAGAGAGTCCGCCCCACAGATAATGGATAAAAGGGGGAAAACCAGACCCAGCTCAGGAATCCCTCAGGGTCGCCAACTCCCGAACTCACCAGCCGTGAGCCCGAGGGTGTAGCAATATCTAGGGTGCACCAGAAGTGGTGGGGCTACATACACCCTGCCTTCTTGAGGGCCTGGAGCAGAAGGCAGGAGATAACAGGAAAAGAAAAAGAAGGCTGATCCCTCGCAGAAGGAGGGTATCAGAAAAGATGAGACAAGGGCCAATTAAGGCGGTAAAGGAAGAGACTCCCTAGGCCTCAGATACCCTAATACCGTCGGGGTTGGAAGAGAACAAGGGTTGACCAAGTGAGGTCCACAGGAAAGAAGACGGAGAGGAGCCCGGCACAAGTAAGTGGAAATGATGCCAGACTCAGCTGGAGCCCCGTGGTTGCCAACCCACGTCCCACTAGGTGTGAGCCCCTGGGGGGATATATATCCTTTTAGGAATGTACTGAACAATATAATACATATTTACTGTAGTATCAAATGGTTTATAGAAACAGCAGAAAACTCTAATGAAATTGTTGAATGCAAGGCATAATATCATGGAGTTATACTAAACCAGTTGTTAACCAAGTAACAGTAAACGGCATAAACACATCAAAAAAAGTTTTGCATCACCTCGGTTCCCAGATCTCCGGCATATAGACGTTGACTGTGTATATTGTATCCAAGATACAGTCCCTTTGACTGTTCATAGATGTCACTAAAACTGCTCAAAGATGTAAACAACCATGCATGAGCAGGGCCTATTAGACGGAGGGGGTACGACAGCCGATCAGTTCCAGTCATTCCACCAGGACGAAGGTACGCTGCTCATGTTGTCTGTAGTTCTACCATGCCTAGAAGGTCAATACCGCAGTTCGATCGCGTCCGCATTGTTACTTTGTGTCAAGAAGGGCTCTCAACAAGGGAAGTTTCCAGGCGTCTCAGAGTGAACCAAAGCGATGTTGTTCGGACATGGAGGAGGTACAGAGATACAGGAACTGTCGATGACAGGCCTCGCTCAGGCCGCCCAAGGGCTACTACTGTAGTGGATGACCGCTACTTACGGATTGCCGCTCGGAGGAACCCTGACAGCAATGCCACCATGTTGAATAATGCGTTTCGTTCAGCCACAGGACGTCGTGTTTCAACTCAAACTGTGCGCAATAGGCTGCATGATGCGCAACTTCACTCCCGACGTCCATGGCGAGGTCCAGCTTTGCAACCCCGACACCATGCAGCGCGGTACAGATGGGCCCAACAACATGCTGAATGGACCCCACGGAATTGGCATCACGTTCTCTTCACCGATGAGTGTCGCATATGCCTTCAACCAGACAATCGTCGGAGACGTGTTTGGAGGCACCCTGGTCAGGCTGAACGTCTTAGACACACTGTCCAGCGAGTGCAGCAAGGTGGTCGTTCCCTGATGTTTTGGGGTGGCATTATGTGGGGCCGACGTACGCCACTGGTGGTCATGGAAGGCTCCGAAACGGCTTTACGATACCTGAATGACATCCTCCGACCCATAGTGCAACCATATCGGCAGAATATTGGAGAGGCATTTGTCTTCATGGACGACAATTCTCGACCTCATCGTGCACATCTTGTGAATGCGTTCCTTCAAGATAACGACATCGCTCGACTACAGTGGCCAGCATGTTCGCCAGACATGAACCCTATCGAACATGCCTGGGATATGTTAAAAAGGGCTGTTTATGGACGTCTTGACCCACCAACCACTCTGAGAGATTTACGCCGAATTGTCGTTGAGGAGTGGGACAATTTGGACCAACAGTGTCTTGATGAACTTGTGGATAGTATGCCACGGCGAATACAGGCATGCATCAATGCAAGAGGACGTGCTACTGGGTATTAGAGGTAGTGGTGTGTACTGCAATCTGGACCACAAATGCTGAAAGTCTAGCTGTATGATGGTACAACATGCAATGTGTGGGTCTCATGAGCAATAAAACGAGCTGAAATGTTGTTTGTGTTGATCTCTATTCCCTTTGTATTTAACGGTTCCGGAACTCTTGGAACCGAGGTGATGCAAAACTTTTTTTGATGTGTGTATGTGACGTAGTGGTAACGACCAGGACTCGAATTCTGGAGGTTCGTGGATCAAATCCCAGCAGGTTCAAATATTTTTACTTTGTTTTTTTTTTAATTTATTGATTTATAACTACTCACACGTTATAATGTTAAATATGGTATATAGTGTGTATTTGCAATCGAAAATATTATATAATATACTTATAAGACCACATATTTCAACACTTGACTACAGCGATTAAAATTGTTGCCCTTGATCCGTGGTAGTCTATTGTTGTTGATTCTTTAGGGGTTTTGTGGCATCATGGTCTTGTAGCTCCGTTTACTTGGGTGTGTATATTAGTTGTGTGATAATCTGTGTGTACTTTTATACGAGGAAGGATTTGAGTAGCAAGCTGTTGTTGTTTCATTTGAGATGCATGGACATTATGGTCATTTAGCCCCGTGTACTTTGTTGAATTTTGTCTGATAACCTGTGGAAGATTGAGGTCCTTGGACTGAGCGAAACAAAGTGGAAAGGGAAAGGAACTAAATTGCTGAGGAAAGGTTATAAATTCTACTGGCATGGAAATAAGATGGAAGCAAGGAATGGTGTGGCGTTTGTTATCACAAGAACATCGATGCTGTATCCATTGTAGAATATGTAAATGAATGAATTATCAAGCTACATCAGAAAATCGACAAGAACACACTGACCATAGTTCAGGTTTATGCTCCACAAGTTGGGTGTAGTCAAGAAGAGAAAGATGACTTCCTTCAAGAATTAGAAGACCATGTAGAAAAAGATAACATTCTTGTTATGGGTCATTTAAATGCTCATGAGGGGAATGATAGGATTGGATATGAAACAGTGATGGGTCCCCATGGATATGGAAATCGAAACCAAGAGGGTGAATGCCTTCTTGACTTCTGCTTAAGAAATAATCTAGTTAATAAGAACACCTGGTTTCAAAAAACAGCTGAGCCATAAGATCACAAGGTACAGCTGAAATGGAGAACAGAAATCTGTTATTGACTATATTATTGCAGTTAAAGAAGCTGGAGCATTTATTAGAGATGTGAAAATACCACCAGGAGAAAGTTTGGAAAGTGACCATAGGTTACTAGTAGCCATCCTAGGAAACATCCTGATAAGAAAGGCGAATACCAAACGTAAACCCAGGATAAAAGTTTGGGATTTTGATAAACCAGATAAGAGGTCTGAATACCGGATGAAGATTAGCGACCAACTGCCTAAATATGAGACTGGATCAGCTGAAGAAGAATGGCTGGGATTTAAGAAAATCCTGGTAGATACTGCAGTAAATATTGTTGGCAAAACAAGCAGCAGAGTAAGAGAGAGAGAAAGCCCATGGTGGAATGAACCTGTCCGAAGAGCAATAAAAGAGAGAAATGAAATGAGGAAACTAAGGGACAGAGAAAATCAGAAAGAAGAGAAATTTGAAGTACTCAGTCAGCTGTACAGGGACCTGAAACTTAAGGTGAAAAGAATCATTTCTGCAGAAAAAGAGAAATACTGGACAGAATTCACAGAGAAACTAGAAGAAGACTGCAGGAACAACAGGAAGCTATTATATCAAGTGGTGAGGAGTAAGATAAACAGCTATGAACCAATAAAGGCTGTGGAGAAGGAAGATGGGAACATCACATGGAATGAGGAGATTCGAGATGAGATGGGACAGTATTTCGAAAAAAAGAAAAAAAGTCACCTAAAAAAGAAGAGAACACACGACCCTCATAAACTAATAAATAACAAGGGATACAAAGAATGAACAAGATATATTAAAATAACAGATGATCTAGAGGAAATAGTTCCCGAATTGAAACAAATAGCTGAACAAGTAGCCCCAATAAATCCAAGGAAGAAACACCAATGGTGGAACGATGAGTTTGATAACACAGTGGAAGATAGACATCGAGCCTGGTTATGGTATCAGAGAAAAAAAAACAGATGAATCACACTTGGATCTCATAAAACAAAGGAAGATAACTCAAAAAATAATACGAGGGGTTAAACGGCTATACCAAAAGGATATACTTCTGATGATCGAAACAAATAGCGCGAAAACAAACTCAAGAGATTACTACAAAATTTTTAGCAAACAACTACAAAGATATGAACCTCCAACATTAATGTTAAAAGACAAAAATGGCGAGTTAGCTCATAGTAATAAAAGAAATACAGAAATTTTAGCAGAAACATTCAACAAGTTGCTAAATTGCGAAGATCCACCAGAACTGCTTCAAATAAATACAGACACCACTATTAAAACACCATCAGAAAACTTAAATCCACCCACAATCCAAGAAGTCTACAAAGCGCTGAGAGAGCTCAAAAACTACAAAGCGAGTGGAGAAGATCAAACATTTGCGGAATTGTGGAAATATGCAGCAGAACCAGTAAAGATTTCATTACACCAATGCATAGTGAACATTTGGATCAAAGAAGAACTGCCAGACCATTGGACTACTGCTATAATACATCCATTACACAAGAAAGGAGAAAAATCAAATCCTGACAACTTATCGAGGAATTGCCCTGAACAGATAATCACCTTAAAATTAGTAATGGACTACTACAAACGTAGACAAAAACAGCAAGTCATAACCTTCGTCGACTTCAAAAAAGCTTATGATTGTATACATAGATCTTCATTGCTGAAAATACTAAGGAATTTCGGACTTCATCCCAAATTAATAAAAATTATAAAACTAACTCTAACAAACACCAAATATAAAGTAAAATTCAGAGGAGAAATATCGGAACCGTTTACGATTAAAACAGGATTAAGACAAGCAGATGGTTTATCGCCTCTACTTTTCAATTGTGCTTTGGAATATGTAATGAGGGAATGGTACAGGGAAAATCCTAGGAACATAAGAATTGGAACCAAGAAGAGATCAAATAGACTTAAATTGCTTGGGATTCGCAGATGACTTAGCGTTACTGGCTAATAATATTCAAGAAGCCAAAAATCAAATAATAAGCCTACAAAATATAGCACAAAAAATTGGACTTCAGATATCATTTGAAAAGACAGAGATAATGGTAGCAAATCCACTTGTAATCAATCACATAACAGTAAATAACAAGAAAGTTAAAATAGTGAAACAATTTAAATACTTAGGAGAAATTATAACTTACAACTTGGATGAGAAACCTGCATGGCAAGAAAGAACTAATAAAATGATAAAAGCTCAAAAATGAACATGGTCTACATATAAAAGAAAATGTATATCAATCGCAACAAAATTAAAACATTACAAGACGGTGGTTCAACCAGAGGTGACCTATGGAAGTGAAACTCTTTTTAAAGTTACTCAGAAACACAGAATCGACAAAATTTTAAAAGTAGAAAGAAGAATATCGCCTCCGTAGCGGTCAGCATGGTTAGCTGCCGCCCCGGAGGTCCTGGGTTCGATTCCCGGCTCTGCCACGAAATTTGAAAAGTGGTATGAGGACTGGAACAGGGTCTACTCAGCCTCGGGTGTTCCAACTGAGTAGAGGGGGTTCGATTTCCACCTCAGCCATCCTCGAAGTGGTTTTCCGAGGTTTCCCACTTCGTCTTCGGGCAAATGCCGGGATGGTACTGCCCCCGTAAATTGAATTATACTGAGACCACGGTGGCTGTATTGGCATATGTGAATAAAGTTATGGCCGTCATAGTTGTGACGTGTATATTCATGACGTAGGCACGGATGACGCAGACTTCATGCAAGTAGGCTGGATGAGCTGTGATTCTTGGTGACGTCATGATTTTGTTCGAGAAGTATCTGAGATTTACGACGCAGTCGCAGGGAAACAAGGAATTGTGCTGAGGAAGAAGTTACGCTATTGGAGGAGAGGCTCGAACCCATGAATGATAGTTTGGAGGGAGATGGAGATTACTGAAACTACCATATTTAATTACTTTTGGCATGCAGAATTGTGGAAAACTATTTTCAGTTATGGCATTGATTTGGAATTTTGAAGAAATTAATTATGAGTTTTTGAAATTTGAAAATCCGTCAAGTATAGCCAAAGTTAGAACTTCTAGCAATGACGGAGGAACAAGCTATGGAAGGGATGGATACGCCCCTTAAGAAGTTGATAAAAGGCCTTGCACAGCAGAGAGGAAGTTCTCATGTCTCATGTCTCAGGCTCTCATGGCTCATTTTTCTGATTCTCATATTGTCAGACTTCGAGTTCTTAAGTGAAGCAAGTCGTCATTAGCACGTGTGGTAGAGCCCACAGCATCGAACAAGCACTGAGCGTGCAGCATACAATTTTACGGTTACTAAAACTAGGCGAAGTTGGAGTGCACACATAAACGAGTCTACAAGATTATCTATCAAAAGTTAGCTACTGCATTTATGCTAATTCAATTGTGCATTACAATATTGAGGCGTGTACGAAAGTTGAACATTTTCACTATTATACTTTGGAAGATATTCGCATTTTAAGACTGCAGACAAAAGTGATTTTCTCGACACCTGAGAAGCACTTTTATAATACCACATTCTACGCTACGGCTGACACATGTATTGCAACCGTGATACTGAAGATTACATTTGGTGATACACTGCTACATTCTACAATGGAACTATATAATCTGGCAGTACTTTCGACTATTATTATAACGGAAGTGGAGATGGAAGACTAAAACTTTAATGCAATTGGGACATATATCAATGGAGTGAAATAGCAGCATGGAGCTTCGTTAATCGTCATTCTACAAAAGCGAGCATGTAGTGAACATCCAACTACACTCATGCATCGTAATCCATCGCTGTATTACATCAAATGGCAGTGGAAATATCTTCATACTCCACAATTATGAACATTTCTGCGGAAATAATTGCAATAAACTTCATGGCGAATTTCTACCAGACCTTCAGGGAATTTTCAAGAGAGGCCAGGGTGGACCCGGCTCACACAGAAGAGTTTTGCCAGAAGGATGTCTATCGTCTACACGGAGCAGTGCAATTTCCGCAGGAGGAAGCTGTTCTATTCTCCGAGGGCGCAGGTTCCAGGTTCGAGGTCGGAGCACATCTTTACGGTGGTGAAATGGAACCAACAGCAGTCTTCTTTGGAAATTTTCCTCTAGAACTTCAATCAACAGATAAGGTAGTCGTGAACGTTTCTTGATTTATTTGAGCCATTTAGCGATATCTGAGCAACCATTTTTCCCATATTTTCTGTCCCATATATTTTGCCCCATATTCTTGCTTGATATTTCTGTACTCTGTACACTTTGCTGATTTATGCCTTTTTCTACGATTTATTGAGACATTATTATGTCATTGGCATATTTAAATAATTTTGGATCAGTTGAGACTGATAATATATATTCTTTCAGTAATTTGCATATTTTTGTAGTCACGATTTGACTGTAAAGTTAACGATTCTCTATGGCAAATTTGAATTCAGACAGCGTGTCATTTTATTAAAGTAATTCTATTCAGTAAATTACTTTGACCAATTTTCTGTCATCCTCAAGAAAGAAGAATGATTAAAAGATTTTAGAGCGTTAAAATCTACTACTTTATCGACGATCTTAGAAATACTAGTCGTTTTATGAACATGATTGCAACATAGACATTTATCGTCAATTCTGAAATACCATTGCATTATAGACAATTTTATGAAATATGAACTTTGATTACGATTTATTGAGTACACTATAGTAATGAACATTTGATAGGAGTTTTTCTCAATTGTAGTTTGGAACAATAATGTTGGCAGTCCACAGTCTAATTGTATTCTATTCGACTATTTATGCAGTTTAGATGAACTTTGATTGAAGATAGTATTTTTATACTGCGATACTTTGATGATATTAATCTCAATTTTTGATAGACCAGGGAGGCGTGTCTAATCGTATTTGCTATTAAATTTATTTGTGACTGGCAAATTTTTACTTCATATCGATTCATGAATGAAACCCACGAAGGTTAAATATAATAACAGTTTTCGATACAATTGATGAATATAAGAATTTTTAAAGAGGAACTATGGATGTATAATCGTTAGTTCAGTGGACGTGTAAAAGTCGCTGATGAATAATGCCCTATAATAAGTGAAGGAGGTTCCCACAGTAATATTGATGAAGATGATAAATTTATAAGTGGAGGTTTTTTGTGTGTATTGTGGAAGATTTTGATGCCATATATAATGAGATATATGATGAATTATGGGCCAATTTTGGTGCAATTTTGTGCGTTTTGAGCGAGGTATTTTTCCGCTGAGTGTATTGTTCAGGTCCATTGAAAATTATTCATGTGAAGTTACTGTTAAAATTAACAAGAGTGTTTAAATAATTTGAGATAACGATTTTGAATGGAGGTTACCGTCACAAATAATTATTAAATCTTATTAAACCTGAATCTAAAATTTAAATATAACTAACCTTCATTGGTCGATTATATCACCACGATTTAAGTAATTATCAACCGGATAAACGTGTGGTTTAATGTATTTCTAATATAAATAATATAAATAATGTAATTAACTATGTAAATATCTTTAATAATAATTTGAAACGAACGGGATTAATAGAGGCGTGTATAAATTTTTCAATTGTCGTTTGACAATGTTATAAACAATTTAAAATGTTATAAATAATTAATGAACATTTTGTTATAAACATTAAGCGTTTTCGTTATTATACTCTAAATAACGCTAGTTCAACAATTGGAATATACAATTAAACAAGACTTGGGATTATTAGAGTAATCCATTGATATTTGAACGGAGCATTTAAAAGATTTGCGTGATAATTTTTGAGTTGAGATGTGAACATTTAAATTGTTTTGAAAAGGAGCTAGGCTCTGAGGTAACTAGCATATGCTAACATTGGGTGGACAGGTGCATCCATTTGACGAAGCAAGCATGCGACACGGTGCAGGGTGTATCGCAGGTGGCCAGATAACTGTATGATAGAGGCCAAGGTCATCTACATAGCAGCCTTGCGGTTATAAATAAAACTAGCTGAAGTACCCGTGCTTCGCTACGCGTCATAAATAAATTAAAATGTGAAGGTGACAGTTAAAACAGGGGATAGGCGAGGTGCTGTGCAGAGGGAGATTAAGGATGGAACATTTTGTCCAACTACACCGCTAGGCGTTGACCGTGTTTTATAGCACAAATTTAGGTTTTACTCGCTAACCGTTGGAGATACCTTTCGGATAGAAAATGTAATTTTAAACCTCGTATATGCCATCAAAAGTTTGCTATTTCTCAGCGTTTTCTTTTTATTTGAAATGGAAATATGAAAGTTTGAAATCAAAGGGTGTAGTGACGTCACTAAAATGGTCGCCATTTTAAATAGTGCAAAGTATTGAAATCAAAAGTAACCTGTATGTT
Source organism: Meconema thalassinum (assembly GCA_946902985.2). NCBI lineage: Eukaryota > Metazoa > Arthropoda > Insecta > Orthoptera > Tettigoniidae > Meconema > Meconema thalassinum. The sequence goes on from OX336400.1 coordinate 121,224,605, forward strand.
AACCAGGTAAATCAGATACTTCAATGTAAAATTCATGTAAATCGGACCAGTGTTACTTGCGTGATTGAGTAATACACAGACACACACCATCTCATTTTCAGCCTCGCTTCGCTCGCGTCATAGTCGTGTGATATTGTTATTCAATGAAATGCAGGTTTAACCCCGTTAACACCCCTTTAGAACCTGAATATCCAAAAATCCCTCCTTAGTAGACGTTTTCGACACACAACAAACATATCCCCAAAATATCATTCTTCTTGCTTTATTAGTTTTGGTTGGTCGATGAGAGTGAACATCCATAAATCCTTCCTTAGTGGAAGTTTTTCTCCCAGAATTTCACCCCTCCCCATTGGCCCCTTAAATTGCATTTAAGAAGAAACGGTCGGACACCTATTTATTTTATTTATTTATTTATAAGCTGATTGATTTCCTCCGAGATTCAAACTCCTCGCCTATGTCGTTTAAGAGATACACGCTCCGTTAGGAATCTTTCAACCCCCACTTTTCATCCCTTTCACCTCATAATATACACTACATCGAAAAACCATTAGACATTTGTCAGCTTATTTTTAATGATTAGTATATATGCCAAGTATCACATCCCCAAATGAAACCACTCGTGAGATATTGTTATTCAATGAAATGCACGTTTACCCCCTTAACACCTCTTTAGAACCTGAATATCCAAAACTCTTTCCTTAGTGGACGTTTTCGACATACAACGAACATATCCCCAACATTTCATGTTTCTAACTTCAATAATTTTGGCTGGGCGATGATGGAGTGAGTGAGTCAGTCAGGAAATTTTCTTTCATTTATTTTTGATAATTTCACCCCTCCCCATGAACCCCTTAAATTGGATTTATGAAACAAACGGTCGAACACCCATTTACTTATTTAAAGCTGTTTTCTCCCTGAGTTTGATGAGTGAGTGAGTCAATCAGTTAGGACACTTTCTTTCCTGTTTTTCCCCCCAGAATTTCACCCCACTCCAAGGGCCCCTTAAATTGGATTTATGAAAAAACGGTCGAACACCTATTTAGTTTTATTTTAAGCTGTTTTTTCCCGCCGAATTTCAAACTACTCGCCTATGTCGTTTTAGAGATACACGCTCCGTTGAGAATCCCTCAACCCCCAATTTTCACCCCTTTCACCTCATAATATACACCACATCGATAAACCCTTAGATATATGTCTGATTATTTTTAATGATAAGTTTATATACCGAATATCACATCCCCAAAGAAACAAATCATGAGATATCGTTATTCAATGAAATGCACGTTTACCCCCTTAACACCTCTTTAAAGCCCGAATAAACAAAAATCATTCCTTAGTTGACGTTATCGACATACAGTGAACATATTCCCAAAATTTCATGTTTCCAACTTTAATAGTTTTCGCTGGGCGTGATGAGTGAATGAGCCAGACAGGACATTTTCTTTCAATTATTTTTACCAGAATTTCACCCCTCCCCATGGGCCCCTTGAATTGGATTGATGAAAAAACGCTTGAACACCTATTAACTTATTTTTAAGCTGTCTTTTCCCCCTGAGTTTGATGAGTGAGTGAGTTAGTCAGTCAGTTAGGACACTTTCTCTCCTTTTTCCCGCAGAATTTCACCCCACCCCATTGGCCCCTTAAATTAATTTATAAGAAACGGTCGAACACCGATTTACTTACTTTTTAAGCTGATTTTTTTTCGCTGAGTTTCAAAGTTCTCGCCTATGCCGTTTAAGAGATAGGCCTACACGCTCCGTTAGGAATCCTTCAACCCCCACTTTTCACCCCTTTCACCTCATAATAATACACCACATCGAAAAACCCTTAGACACATGTCTGCTTATTTTGAATGATTAGTTTATATGCCGAGTATCACATCCACAAATGAAACCACTCGTGAATATTGTTATTCAATGAAATGCAGGTTTAACCCCCTGAAGACCCCTTTAGAACTTGAATATCCAAAAATCCTCCCTTCGTGTACGGTTTTGACATACAACGAACCCCGTGGCTCATGATCTCGCGATTAACGGTCACGTTAAACTACAAGCTTCCTTCCTTCCATACAACGAACATATCCCCGAAATGCCATGTTTCCAACTTCAATATTTTGTCTGGGCGATGATGAGTGAGTGAATGAGTCAGGACATTTACTTTCAATTTTTTTTTCTTCGGAATTTTACCCCTCCCGATGAACCCTTTCAAATTGATTGATCAAAAAAACTGTCGAAAAGCTATTTACTTACTTTAAAGCAGTTTTCCTCCTGAGTTTGATGAGTGAGTCAGTCAGTCAATCAGTTAGGACACTTTCTATCCTGTTTCCCCCTTCCCCCCAGAATTTCACCCCTCCCCATGGGCCCCTTAAATTGGATTTATGAAAAAACTGTGAAATACATATTTACTTATATTTATGCTGATTTTTTTCCGTTGAGTTTCAAACTCCTCGCCTATGTCGTTAAGAGATACACGCTCCGTTAGGAATCTTTCAATCCCCGCTTTTCACCCCTTTCACCTCATAATATACACCACATCGAAAAACCCTGAGACACGAGTCTTCTTACTTTTTAATGATGAGTATATATGACGTGTATCACATCCCCCAATGAAACCAATCGGGAGATATTGTTATTCAATGAAATGCAGGTTTAAACCCCTTAAGACCCCTTTAGAACCTGAATATCCGAAAATCCTCCCTTAGTAGACGGTTTTGACATACAATGAACATATCCCCAAACTGTCATGTTTCTAACTTCAATAATTTTGGCTGGGCGATGATGAGTGAGTGAGAGAGTCAGGACATTTTCTTTCAATTTCCTTTTTTCACAATTACACCCCTCCCCATGAACCCCTTAAATTTGATTTTTGAAAAAAAAAAACTGTCGAACAGCTATTTACTTACTTTAGAGCAAATTTTCCCCCCTTGAGTTTGATGAGTGAGTGAGTCAGTCAATCAGTTAGGACACTTTCTTTCCTGTCCCCCCCCCAGAATTTCACCCCTCCCCATGGGCCCCTTAAATTGTATTTATGAAAAAACTGTGAAATACATATTTACTTAGTTTTAATGCTGAATTTTTTTCCGCTGAGTTTCAAACTCCTCGTCTATGTCGTTAAAGAGATTCACGCTCCGTTAGTATTCTTTCAATCCCCACTTTTCACCCCTTTCACCTCATAATATACACCACATCGAAAAACCCTCAGACACGTGTCTTCTTATTTTTAAAGGTGAGTTGATATGCCGAGTATCACATCCGCCAATGAAACCAATCGGGAGATATTGCTATTCAATGAAATGCAGGTCTACCCCCTTAAGACCCCTTTAGAACCTGGATATCCCAAAATCCTCTCTTAGTGGGCATTTGCGGCCCTTGAGGAAGCTGCATACCAAATGTCATTCCAATCCGTTCGGTGGTTTTTGAGATTTCATGATGAATGAATGAATGAATGAGTGAGTGAGTGGTATTTGAAAAATATATAGTAGAAAGAAGATAGTGTCAAGTCTTTGTTATGCTAAACTCGGTTGACAGTGCTGTGTGAGCAGTTGAGTAACTAACGGGATTTCAAGTAAAGATCCTCATTTTCTATACCGGTAGTGCTGAGCGCAATTGGCATCCAGTCGGCCGTGTCTCGACTTGAGCTATGTTGCCATGGAAACTATCTGCCTTGCCATTCCTTCATGAGTATATTTTATGATTTGATTAGCCTGTTTTTGAGTGAAAAAGGGCCAAAATCAGAAGAATGAGAAAGACTATCGAAAATTCATGTAGCCAGCGGTTCCTTCTGGGTCCTAAACTATGTGTATGCAAAATATGGTTGAGATTGGTGGAACGGTGTAGATTTGTATACGGAACCAACATATATACATACATACATACATACAGACTTTCACTTTTATATATTAGATGTGAAGTTCATGAAAAAGGAAACAAATGCTATATGTCTCGTCCCAGCTCCCTTATCCATTCCAAAGTGCTTTGTTTTTATTATTACGTTCTTTTGAGCTAGAGAAAGCTGAAATTTTGTATGTGAAGTCTACAAGTCCTACAGGAGGACATGATTGCATTGACAATGGCTTCTGATTGCCACGTATATTTTGTTGTTAAATTTTGTTAAATTATTTTTTTATGTGAAATAAATTATTGTGCAGTTTGAATTTTCTTGTTTCCGACTTGGTTCATTTTAAATATCGTGGTGGAGGTTATTGTGAGGGCATACTATTAAGTGATCCAGTTGAAAACCCAGACCCGAGATTAAATTGAATAGGTAAGTAAAAGGTAAGTATGAACCCCCGTATATTTTGGTGTGCTCCACAATAATTTCATGTTAACTACTGTGCTCTAATCTCGGTAGTATCTGTCAGTGCCATTTTCATTGATGTAGCTGTGCCGGTGCGATCGTTTATTGGCAATCCGATTGAGGGGGCGGATTTCTGACAGCCTACTATCCGGATTATCGGGGACAGTAGGATTGGCACCGCAATTTCGTGGGGCTCGACAAAAATGGATTACCAGGTTGAACGCCAGTTGGATTGGTGCAATCAACGTGTGGAGTGTTCGAATAACATTGGATTACCAAGTTATCGATGTCAATGGGATTGTGAAGACTCAAATAAAGAGGTTGATTCTTTGTTAGATGTCTTGGCCAATTGTATAATTTGAGAGTGTGATTATATAGGGATTAAATGTTGTGTTGTATTAGGAAAATTACACTCAGAAAAGATCAGATCTTATACAACCTGAGAGAGGTTAAATAGGCTGGAAACTTTAAAAAAATCGCCTATGATCTGGAGTCTTATTTTATTTGACCGGCTTATGACATGTTTAGTCATATTAAAGATAAAATTAAACTATTTGGATTGTAAATGTAAATTATTTGTGTTAGGATATTTAAAATGAACCAGGGAAATTTGAACATGTGCTTGAGTTTATTTCAACATAGGGTGTCTACGAAAGTTAATTATAAGATAATTATAAGTTAGATTTAAGACAGAAAATTGCTCAAACATATATATGGTGAAAGATGTTGCTCAGATGTTGTTATCTTGCTCTGTTTGATGTATGTCCCTAACGCAGTCTATTATTGAAATATTATTGAGATGGCAGATGAGAGTATATGAAAGATGTTGGAGGAGATGGAAGCTAGGAATACTAGTCGAATGGAGGAGATGGAAGCTAGGAATACTAGTCGAATGGAGGAGAATATGAAAGTTCTTCAGACCAGTTCTGCAAACTTGGAAAATAATGTGTCGCGTTTACAGACCAGTACCCAGGGAATCCAGAATGCCGTGACTGACATTCACAAGGATGTCTCAGATGTTAAAGTAGATTTATCCAATGTCCACAAGGATGTCTCAGATGTTAAAGTAGATTTATCCAATGTGCATAAAGATGTCTCAGATGTTAAGATTGATGTTTCCAATGTACAGGGAAAAGTTGATTCAGTCCAGAAAGACCTTACTATGTTGAATCTTGATGTTGCCAATGTCCGGGGTGATATTTCATGTGCTAGAGCAGAAGTAATCGTTGTTAGGAATGATGTTGCTACTGTACAAGACAAGGTAGAAGAAGTTCAAAGAGAGGTTAGAAATGTTCGAACCGATGTGTCAAACGTTCAAGTAGACATAAATAATATTCATTCTGATGTTAATGATATGCAAAGCGATATCAATAAGATGCAAATAGAAGTTAATACAGTTTTTGTAGACATTGCCAAAGTTCAAACTGATGTTAATAAGGTTAGAGAAGAAATTGAAACTTCAAAAACGCTTTGTACTCGTAACATTAGTGCTTTAACAACTAGATTGGTTGACGAGTCTGTTAGGACAACAGCTTCTCTAGCTGGATTAAATTATGATGTAGAGGTCATGAGGACCCAAGTCTTAGATCATAATCGTTTACTTAAGGAAGACATTGAAGTAGATATTGCGGAAATGTTAACTGCCAATGTAACGGTTTGGAAAGTTGAATGGAACAGGTCAAGTGGGGAACATGTCAATCAGATTCAGGAGCGAATTGAACGAAAACTTGCCAGTACACAGGTAGATATAAATAATGAGGTAGTTCAAATTAGAAAGGACTTGAATATAAGGATGGATTCGCTATCCGAAAAGCAGGTAGAGGATAGAACTCAAATAGGTCAGGACGTGCAAGCATTAAAAACCGCGTTAGAGGAACAAATTCATAAGGTTGTCTCTGATGTCAATGAAACTACGAGCAAACTTCAGAATTTGAAACTAGGAGAAGCTAGCATGATGGAAACGTATAGAGAAGAGTTGATTAGGAAAGTAATCACGGAAATCACAGATAAGGATCCAGAAGGGTTGACTTGTGAAGATAATAGGAATTACGTCAGAAGATGTAACCTCGCTACTGAAGAGAGAGATATTAGTCCTGAGGAACGTATATTCAGATTCCGGGAAGAAGAAGAGGATAGGAATATTGAACCTGAATGGAAATATCGTGATAGTGGGAAGAATTACATGGATTCATATCCAAGAAATGTGACAGTCATCCGAAACTTTGAGGACAAGCCTCAGAAATTTAGTAATACAGATAGTCTAACACCGATAGAGTATATCAGGAACCTGAAAGACTATTTTATTGAAGCCCATATTCCTAGAGAAAGAGAGATGAGAATCGTAGAAAGATTTCTAGCTGGAGGACCCCTTGAATGGTTCAGAGCATTTCGGTACACTTTTAGTAATTTCGATGAATTTGCAGAGGCACTGATAAAACGATTCTGGTCAATAGAAGCACAAAATTCATTAAGAGCTGAGGTATACTCGAGGAAGTATTCGGGTACTCTTCCAACATGGTACGCTGATTTCTTCACGAGCCAGTTATCGCGCTTGAGATTCTTACAACCCCCATTGTCGACAGAGCAGTTGATAGATGCTATTTCTCGTATGCTACCTGTGGAGGTAAGAAGACTTATTATATTGTCAAATATCAGGGATTCGACCAGTATGGACGAACTATTGAGAAGGCTTGACTACACGAGTCCGATGCCAAATTTGGTTCAAAAAGGTCAGAGGCACGAATTCAAAGACATTAATACAGTCTACATGGATCAAGTTCAGCAAACTGATAAGCCTGCTGAAGAGAAAACTGAAAATGTAGGTCCTCACAGGAACAATTATTTTCGCAACAACAGATCACAAGGTTACCGTCCATATCAGCAAAGACGAGGCTGGAATAACAATAGAGGGAACTATAATAACGGAAGAGGTAGATATTATAATAACAATGGGTACAATAGGAACTACAACAGAAATAACCAGTACCAGAATCGGAATCAAAATTCTCAAGGTCAGGTTATGACACCGGACAAGTATCAAGAGAGAGAGAAAGAAAGTCAGCAGTATTTGAAGGAATTAAGAGAGAAGGAAGCTGAGAACCAGAAGAAAAGACAGGATGTAGTGATCGATCCTGGTCCTTCTACAAGCCAGCAGAATTTGGAAAACAGGAATACAGGACAGAAGAGAAAGTAGAGAGGAGAGAATGCATTAGCCACACACAACCTAGAGAAGAAGAGACTTATGATTAAGGAACATAGAGGAAATATCATATAAGAGTAGAATTATAATTCAATTTCGTGTTCAAGTGAATTCAGATATTTATAACAGAGTTTAAAAACAATTTGCAACTGTTTTTAAAACGTGGTGAAGGGAGAATGCCCCCGTAAATTGAATTATACTGAGACCATGGTGGCTGTATTGGCATATGTGAATAAAGTTATGGCCGTCATAGTTGTGACGTGTATATTCATGACGTAGGCACGGATGACGCAGACTTCATGCAAGTAGGCTGGATGAGCTGTGATTCTTGGTGACGTCATGATTTTGTTCGAGAAGTATCTGAGATTTACGACGCAGTCGCAGGGAAACAAGGAATTGTGCTGAGGAAGAAGTTACGCTATTGGAGGAGAGGCTCGAACCAATGAATGATAGTTTGGAGGGAGATGGAGATTACTGAAACTACCATATTTAATTACTTTTGGCATGCAGAATTGTGGAAAACTATTTTCAGTTATGGCATTGATTTGGAATTTTGAAGAAATTAATTATGAGTTTTTGAAATTTGAAAATCCGTCAAGTATAGCCAAAGTTAGAACTTCTAGCAATGACGGAGAAACAAGCTATGGAAGGGATGGATACGCCCCTTAAGAAGTTGATAAAAGGCCTTGCACAGCAGAGAGGAAGTTCTCATGTCTCATGTCTCAGACTCTCATGGCTCATTTTTCTGATTCTCATATTGTCAGACTTCGAGTTCTTAAGTGAAGCAAGTCGTCATTAGCACGTGTGGTAGAGAGCACAGCATCGAACAAGCACTGAGCGTGCAGCATACAATTTTACGGTTACTAAAACTAGGCGAAGTTGGAGCGCACACATAAACGAGTCTACAAGATTATCTATCAAAAGTTAGCTACTGCATTTATGCTAATTCAATTGTGCATTACAATATTGAGGCGTGTACGAAAGTTGAACATTTTCACTATTATACTTTGGAAGATATTCGCATTTTAAGACTGCAGACAAAAGTGATTTTCTCGACACCTGAGAAGCACTTTTATAATACCACATTCTACGCTACGGCTGACACATGTATTGCAACCGTGATACTGAAGATTACATTTGGTGATACACTGCTACATTCTACAATGGAACTATATAATCTGGCAGTACTTTCGACTATTATTATAACGGAAGTGGAGATGGAAGACTAAAACTTTAATGCAATTGGGACATATATCAATGGAGTGAAATAGCAGCATGGAGCTTCGTTAATCGTCATTCTACAAAAGCGAGCATGTAGTGAACATCCAACTACACTCATGCATCGTAACCCATCGCTGAATTACATCAAATGGCAGTGGAAATATCTTCATACTCCACAATTATGAACATTTCTGCGGAAATAATTGCAATAAACTTCATGGCGAATTTCTACCAGAACTTCAGGGAATTTTCAAGAGAGGCCAGGGTGGACCCGGCTCACACAGAAGAGTTTTGCCAGAAGGATGTCTATCGTCTACACGGAGCAGTGCAATTTCCGGAGGAGGAAGCTGTTCTATTCTCCGAGGTCGCAGGTTCCAGGTTCGAGGTCGAAGCACATCTTTACGGTGGTGAAATGGAACCAACAGCAGTCTTCTTTGGAAATTTTCCTCTAGAACTTCATCAACAGATAAGGTAGTCGTGAACGTTTCTTGATTTATTTGAGCCATTTAGCGATATCTGAGCAACCATTTTTCCCATATTTTCTGTCCCATATATTTTGCCCCATATTCTTGCTTGATATTTCTGTACTCTGTACACTTTGCTGATTTATGCCTTTTTCTACGATTTATTGAGACATTATTATGTCATTGGCATATTTATATAATTTTGGATCAGTTGAGACTGATAATATATATTCTTTCAGTAATTTGCATATTTTTGTAGTCACGATTTGACTGTAAAGTTAACGATTCTCTATGGCAAATTTGAATTCAGACAGCGTGTCATTTTATTAAAGTAATTCTATTCAGTAAATTACTTTAACCAATTTTCTGTCATCCTCAAGAAAGAAGAATGATTATAAGATTTTAGAGCGTTAAAATCTACTACTTTATCGACGATCTTAGAAATACTAGTCGTTTTATGAACATGATTGCAACATAGACATTTATCGTCAATTCTGAAATACCATTGCATTATAGACAATTTTATGAAATATGAACTTTGATTACGATTTATTGAGTACACTATAGTAATGAACATTTGATAGGAGTTTTTCTCAATTGTAGTTTGGAACAATAATGTTGGCAGTCCACAGTCTAATTGTATTCTATTCGACTATTTATGTAGTTTAGATGAACTTTGATTGAAGATAGTATTTTTATACTGCGATACTTTGATGATATTAATCTCAATTTTTGATAGACCAGGGAGGCGTGTCTAATCGTATTTGCTATTAAATTTATTTGTGACTGGCAAATTTTTACTTCATATCGATTCATGAATGAAACCCACGAAGGTTAAATATAATAACAGTTTTCGATACAATTGATGAATATAAGAATTTTTAAAGAGGAACTATGGATGTATAATCGTTAGTTCAGTGGACGAGTAAAAGTCGCTGATGAATAATGCCCTATAATAAGTGAAGGAGGTTCCCACAGTAATATTGATGAAGATGATAATTTTATAAGTGGAGGTTTTTTGTGTGTATTGTGGAAGATTTTGATGCCATATATAATGAGATATATGATGAATTATGGGCCAATTTTGGTGCAATTTTGTGCGTTTTGAGCGAGGTATTTTTCCGCTGAGTGTATTGTTCAGGTCCATTGAAAATTATTCATGTGAAGTTACTGTTAAAATTAACAAGAGTGTTTAAATAATTTGAGATAACGATTTTGAATGGAGGTTACCGTCACAAATAATTATTAAATCTTATTAAACCTGAATCTAAAATTTAAATATAACTAACCTTCATTGGTCGATTATATCACCACGATTTAAGTAATTATCAACCGGATAAACGTGTGGTTTAATGTATTTCTAATATAAATAATATAAATAATGTAAATAACTATGTAAATATCTTTAATAATAATTTGAAACGAACGGGATTAATAGAGGCGTGTATAAATTTTTCAATTGTCGTTTGACAATGTTATAAACAATTTAAAATGTTATAAATAATTAATGAACATTTTGTTATAAACATTAAGCGTTTTCGTTATTATACTCTAAATAACGCTAGTTCAACAATTGGAATATACAATTAAACAAGATTTGGGATTATTAGAGTAATCCATTGATATTTGAACGGAGCATTTAAAAGATTTGCGTGATAATTTTTGAGATGAGATGTGAACATTTAAGGTGTTTTGAAAAGGAGCTAGGCTCTGAGGTAACTAGCATATGCTAACATTGGGTGGACAGGTGCATCCATTTGACGTAGCAAGCATGCGACACGGTGCAGGGTGTATCGCAGGTGGCCAGATAACTGTATGATAGAGGCCAAGGTCATCTACATAGCAGCCTTGCGGTTATAAATAAAATGTGAAGTTCATGAAAAAGGAAACAAATGCTATATGTCTCGTCCCAGCTCCCTTATCCATTCCAAAGTGCTTTGTTTTTATTATTACGTTCTTTTGAGCTAGAGAAAGCTGAAATTTTGTATGTGAAGTCTACAAGTCCTACAGGAGGACATGATTGCATTGACAATGGCTTCTGATTGCCACGTATATTTTGTTGTTAAATTTTGTTAAATTATTTTTTTATGTGAAATAAATTATTGTGCAGTTTGAATTTTCTTGTTTCCGACTTGGTTCATTTTAAATATCGTGGTGGAGGTTATTGTGAGGGCATACTATTAAGTGATCCAGTTGAAAACCCAGACCCGAGATTAAATTGAATAGGTAAGTAAAAGGTAAGTATGAACCCCCGTATATTTTGGTGTGCTCCACAATAATTTCATGTTAACTACTGTGCTCTAATCTCGGTAGTATCTGTCAGTGCCATTTTCATTGATGTAGCTGTGCCGGTGCGATCGTTTATTGGCAATCCGATTGAGGGGGCGGATTTCTGACAGCCTACTATCCGGATTATCGGGGACAGTACCTTCTTCAAGGCCACGGCCGCCTCCTTCCCTCTTCCTTGCCAATCCATTACCTTCCCTCATGAGGCCCCTGTTCGCTTTGCAGGTGAGGCCGCCTGGGCGAGGTGCCAATCACACCTCACCAGTCGTATCCAATCCGATTAGATGTTCCCAGCTCTAGGACACTGCCCGTAGAGGCGGTACTGGTGAGTTCCCTCGCTGAGTCCGTGGGTTCCACCAACCTGGAGGGTAAATGACTAAGAGAAGAGAGAAGAGAAGAAAGAAGAATAGCTAGAACATGCATAAATAAAAAATATCAGAGAGATGGACAGTGGCGGATAGTACCAAATGAAGTGGTATACAGAGAACTGGAGCCCATCACTGATACTATTCGGAAGAAACGGCTTTCTTTCTTTGGTCACATCATGAGGACACCAGAAACCACGTTATCTAGAAAAATTGTAGTGACACTTTGGAATATGAAACAACAAGTAGGATGGATTAAGGAAATTAGAGAAGATATGAAAGAATTGGAAATAACCTTGGATGACTTGCAAAACAAAACAACAAAATTAAAAAAACTGAGTGATATAAAAATAAGATTTCAGGCTAAAATAGACAAATGTAATACAGTAAAAAGGGTATTTACAGATGAGGAACGCCTGAGAAGATCAGAGCAAATGAAGAGCTACTGGGTGACTCGGAAAGGAAACTTACTGAAGAAGAGGACCAAGAAATGATTGACTGAAGTGGTCCAATGAGGCCGTAAAAGCAGAAGAAGAAGATCAAAATTCAAATCCCAAACAAGAGGAGACTAAAAAAGAAGAAAATATCCCAGATATGGAGTACACTCTAACATGGATGGAAGTGGAAAATGCCCTCAAGAACATGAAAAAAGCTAGAGCAACAGGCATTGATGATGTAAGCACCAACATGATCAAGGCAGCTGGAGTACAAGGATTGCAGTGGTTGTTGAGAGTCTTAAACCCTATTTTGAAAGAAGAAAAAATACCAACAGACTGGACTAAAGGTGTTATCGTCCCTCTATTTAAGAAAGGAGACAGACGGAAACCTAGCAACTACAACAGGGGAATTACTCTTCTATCGCATGGCCTGAAGATAATGGAACGAATCATAGAACACAGATTAAGAATTATCATTGAACCACAGCTTGAAGAAGAGCAGTACGGTTTCAGACGGAACAGGGCAACAACAGATCTGATATTTTCTGTCAGGATGATTATAGAGAAGCACTGGGAAAAAGGAAAAGACATAATCTTCATTTTTTTAGATATAGAGAAGGCTTACGACAGTGTGCGGAGAAATACAATCTGGGAATGCCTTCAAAATAGATCAATACCATGCGCTTTAATAAATAATGTCAAGATGTTATGTGAACACTGCCAGAGTTATGTCCAAATAGGTGATGGCTATTCAGAGTGGTTCCAGACTAAGCAGGGTGTACAGTAAGAGATAAGTTTGCCTATAGACACACTTGGCCTGTTTGCCATCTCTTGATGATTGCAGTACATTTGCATTTGTCTGTCGGCACAGGCTAGAGTAAAATGTGGCTTTTCACGGATGTCTCAGTCTCACTCATGGCTCTGATTATATGGAAGCTACTGAGGTATGGGTGGTGCTTAGTAATGCCATTCAGGGCACTTCAGTGCCTGTGGATGCTGTGAAAGGTTCTACTCATAGGGTTAGTACTGCTGTTCTGACCCAGTGTGGAAAGCAATGGCAAACTACCTCACTCCTCATGTTGCCTAGTACGCCTCAATATAGCGCTGCCTTGGGTTTTTGTGGGTATCTACTCACATAACCTAACGGCGGTACTTTTGAGGATCCAACCAGCCTTCGGGCTGATTACCTAACAGACAGACAGTAAGGCAGCGCTCTATCACCAATTTTATTCATTACTGTAATGGATGAAATAATGAAGAGAGTTAAGAGACTCAATAAGACCTCCGAGTTTAAAGCTTTAGCGTTTGCAGATGATGAGGCTGAAATACAACAGAAGCTGAATGATTGGAATGCTATATTCAAGCAATTTGGTCTGAATATAAGCCAGTCCATAACGGTAGTGATGCCCGTTAGTCGACAAAACATCTGTACTGACATCGCTCTGAATGGTACAAAGTTAGAACACGTACATCATCGGTTCTGTTACCTTGGCAGTGTAGTGTCCACAGATAATCAACCATCTGCAGAAATCACTAGTAGAGTTCAACATGGAGCACAATTCTATCTCGTGAGAGGGCTTTTTGGAATAAGCAAGTTCCTTTAAGATCAAAACTAATACTCTACAAGAGCTTCTTTGTACCTGTTACTACATATAGCTTAGAAATACCAGCAAACTACAGGCGGTGGAAATGAAGTTTTTAAGAAGAAAAGGAGAGACAAAATAAAAATGATGAGATATGTCATCTTGTTCAAGTAGAACCATCTCTTAATGAGATCTGTGTTGAAGCCAGGCTGAAATGGTTCGGTCATCTCAAAAGAATGGACACTCAAAGAACAGCTAGAGTGTGGTTTGAGAAAGAACTGAAAGGCAAGAGACCAAGAAATCGACCAGGTTAGAAATGATCTTGCAGGGAGAGGTCTGGATTTGCAGCAGGTCGTGGAGGGGGAGACATTCTTGTAGAGAACTAAATGGAGAGCACTCATACCCAGGAAACTGGAGCCGGTTCATGATGATTATGAACCTGTGTTATTGTGATAGCTGTATTAGTGTGTGTATATATAATTCAGGTGAGGATTCAATCAATATCCGTATAGCACGTAGTATTTCAACAAGCTACTACAACCAACATTCAATTATACTCCTTGAAAAGGACAAAGAGTTATAACTATACCCATGCATTTAGGAGAAAGTAGGCTATATGTTCTTTACTGAACATCTTGTTTTTTAATATTACACATGCATTGCCCGGGAATTGAACAAACGACCTGATAAACCACTACGCTAACACAAACAAGAAAATAACTTACCATAATATGCAATGACATGATACTCCATGTTTCATGCGTGACTCGGACTTTGGTCGAACCTCCTCCCTTCTCTTAGATGGAACCTCTTCCCGTCTCCTAGATGGAACCTCTTCCCGTCTCCTAGATGGAACCTCTTCCCGTCTCCTAGATGGACCCTCCTCCCTTCTCATAGATGGAACCTCCTCCCTTCTCCTAGATGGAACCTCCTCCCTTCTCTTATATCGAACCTCCCCCTTTCTCTTAGATGAAACCTTCTCGTTTCTCTTTGGAGGAATCTCCTCCTTTTTCTTCGGTGGAACCTCCAAGATTTTCTTTGGAGGAATCTTCAAGATTTTCTTTGGTGGAATATCCTCCTTTTCCTTTGGTGGAATCTCCAAGATTTTCTTTGGTGGAATCTCCAATTTTTGTTTTGGTGGAATCCCCAAGATTTTCTTCGGTGTAATATCCTCCTTTTGCTTCATCTTCGATTCTGGTGGATTCTCCACCTTTTTCTTCTCTATAATTTTCACCACACTGAAATCAACAAATTGCCAATTAAATGAGGGTTGCCAACTTATGCAACAAGCCACTGGATCTAGTGCTATCATCTTGGAGACTCCAGTGTCAGCTTTGCACAACCCAGCTAGAAGATCGTGGATTCGCTGCACTAACAGTTGTAACGGGAAACACAAAGCAATTGACCGCAATGAATTCAAAGAGTTGGTACACACTAGAAAGTGGAGTCATATATCCCGTAGCGCAAACCGCAATTTCATAGATGGCAACAAGCTCCGCAGTGAAGATACTACAGGTCTGTGGCAAACAGATCTTCGTATTTGCACCATCGATGACGTAAGTACAACCCAACTTCTCATTCACCTCCAACCCATCAGTGTAGAGAATGTCGGCATCCAGAAATTGGTGAACTAAGCTGCGGAACCGACTCCGATAAACAAAGGTGTTGATGTAGATATAACCGAATTTCTCAACGCTGGACTTTCCATGGAGGCACCTTGCTAGGTATCCGGATCATACACGTGGACCTACAGCCACTCCTATTTCAATACACGAGACCACTACTCTATCACACACACAAAAATATACTTACCACTCCAAACATCGACATAATACTCCATGTTTCTTTGGAATGTCTTTCTCCACTGGACTCGCTTCAATTTTCACTGGGTAATCCAGCTGGCTGAAATGTAAAAATTATCAATTAAAGTAAATGTTGCCAAAATAAGTGACAAATCACTAGATTTAGTGATATTACCCTTCCCCTATCCCACTGTTTCCTACTAGATGGAAAGCAAGAGCCTTCAGCGTATAGTACGGTGCAATTAGTCCAAAATACGGCCTAACCTCAACATCCAAAGTAAAAGTTTCCCTCCTGCTCCAAATTGTTCTATACAGTCCACGTATTATTTGGTAAAAAGTTACACCATTTTCAGCGTCGGGTTTGTGGGGGAGGGACAATTTTTCTTACATATTTCAAAACCTGTGCGGTCTATCGCAAAAGGTGTCATATACGAAAATAATCTACATTAAATTACAAACAAAAAATGGTCATGTGCATAATCTTCCTGAAGTGTACGGTTCCCGAGTTACGGAGGGTGTGAAAGTAGCAATTTTTTGTATTTGTTTAGATTTTTTGGAAAAATGAAAGTATCACTACTATGTAAACAGAAATAACTAAACAATTTCATTAAAAAGTAATATTGTTCAATCGTATTGTAGTCCGAAAGAGGCTGAGGCACAACAGAGGGTTAAGAGCGTAAAAATACTGGGAACAAGAACCGGTTTAGCAGAAGCACGGCCGCCAGTACAAAGTTGTGCCAAAAACAGTGTCCACCATACGATGAACGGGAAAGCTTACTCCAGGGTCATTCGTGCCCTCTTCCAAATCGAAGAGGCACTCATTACTGTATTTTTGAAAACTAATGAAGCTTTCATTAGTGTGGATAAAGATGAGCTTAATTTTGTGTAATCAACTTTCAAGCATGGCAATGCATATCCGGAAGATATTACGCAGTCAGCTGCAGCGAAGAGCTTAGTAGAAATTTTGGAAAACCAAAATCAACGTTCTAAAGAATCAGGACGAACACAAAAACTGTGGATTTAGTTCATAGAAATGGTTCAGCTTGTTCGAATGTTTATTAGAGCTGAGAGGTGTGGGGACTTTCTCCTTCACCTTCACTGTGTGCATCAAATGCCCCGCATTTTCCATGCGTCTAGTCACTTAAACTTTGCTAAATCTGCACATGTTTACCTACAAAACAAGCTGGAACTTCTCAACCCAATGAGCCCAAAAAATGATGGTTTTCACCATCCGACGTAGTGAAAAATTTGGTTTGGAGTCTGGAGTGACATGACCATTAACAGGTTTTGATGAGATCCGTAAGTAGCATTGGTGGAATTGACCGGAGGCAGAGGAATAACAGTGACAACTATTGCAACTTGGATCAACTCCACTTGTTCTCGGGTGTGTGTAGCAATGGAAGAACTTACAGATGTGCGCAGCGTCTCTTCAGAGCTGCACGTGGAGCTACGACAGGCAAGGCAGAAAATAAATTGCAAGGACTCGCAAACTTTTATTTCTTGGCTTGAGGAACACAATCCGTTTTCTAAAACACCTGAACTCTCTTCCTTATCAACAGGGGTTGTAACAGATGAAAACGTGAACTGTGATAAAGCGTTTGAAGTTGGATCACTAGCCTTGAAAGAGATTGGGAACAAAACATTCAATGAGATACTTTTAAAAATAAAATTAGCTGTTAAGTCTCTAGCTTCTATAACCAAGTCTATGACAATTTATTAACAACACTGTATGTGTGAACCCTAACGCTCTCTTACATCGGATAGCGTGCACAGTAAGGATTGATGAGAGCCTTGAAGAAGTATTTCAGTTTGAATTATGTGCTTATCCTCCATCCCTCTTCGGCAAATCTGTCTTGATGAGGAACAGAAGCAAAGCTTCAATGGTTGACTGTTTTGGTTCCAGATTCAAATGAATCATCAATCGCCCCAGATTCAGAGAAAGTGTCCTACATCATTGATGGAGGTCACCTCCTTCATCGTGTTGTCTGGCGACACCCAGCTACCTTCAGGCAGATTTGCGAGCAATACACACATTACATAATTACGGTACTCATTATGGGCCAGCAACTGTTGTTTTTGATGGATACGAGCAAGGAAACACAAATGATGAAGAAAACTTACGCAGATCACGTTCTACCACTAACATTGAAGTGAAGGTAGAAGACTCAACGCATGTAAATCATCATCATCATCATCATTTCCCCTTATCCAGCTCCTGCCGGGTCGGGGTATTTATGGCACTTCTCCACTTTCCTCTTTCCTTCCACCATTCTTCTTCCACGATCTTGTCCCAGTCCAGATTTCTTTTTATTACGCTGTTCTTCACTGAATAAATCCACCTTGTTCTAGGTCTTCCTCTTGCTCTCTTACCCTTGCACTTCGCCTCCAGCATCTGTCTTGGTATTCTATTTTCCTCCATCCTCTTTACATGTCCAAACCACCTTAGGTTATTCTTCTCAATTCTCTCATTTAGTTTTCCCATCCCAACTTCCTTCCTAACATCTTCATTCCTCACTCTGTCTTTCCTTGTCTTTCCTATCATACTTCTTAGGAATTTCATTTCACTGGCTTGGATTCTACTCTCTTGCCTGCTTGTCAGGGTCCAAGTCTCAGCTGCATAAGTTAATATGGGAACATAGAACACTTTATACATTACCTCCTTGCTTTTCCTTGGTACTTCCTTATCCCAAACAAGTTTTCTTACACTTTGATAGAATGCATTGCTCTGCTGTACCCTCCTGCCAATCTCCATGTCCAACCTACCAGTTTGCATCAATTCACTTCCTAGGTATTTGAATGTGTCCACAATTTCCAAACTCTGACTTCCAATTTTCACAGTGCCCTTTCCTTGTCTTTCCCCTCTTGTCATCACCATAGTCTTGCTTTTCTCTATACTGATTTTCAGGCCGTACATATGAATATTTTCGTTCAGTGCATCTACTCGTTTTTGCACTTCTTCGGTGTTCCTTCCCCAGACCACAATATCATCTGCAAATAACAGTAACTTCATTTCTTTATGTCCATATGCTTCCTTTGTTTCCTTTACAATTTCATCCATCACCATTATGAACAAGAGAGGTGACAGCACACTCCCCTGTCTTAGTCCAGTCTTGTTCCTAAACCAATCTGTCTTTCCAACTGGGGTCAGTACCCTGCTAACACAGTTGTTGTACATTGCTTGCACCATTTCCAACATTTCTCTTCCCAATCTCTTCTTAACGATGGTATCCCATACCTTCTCTCTGGGGACACTATCATATGCCTTTTCTAGATCTATGAAAGTCATGATCAAATCCTCTTCATATTCCCAGTTCTTTTCCATCACCTGCCTCAAGCTAAAGATTGGGTCCACTGTGGATCTTCCACTCCTGAAGCCATACTGTTCCTCTTGCAACTCTCCTTCCACCTTTCTTCTCATTCATCTTTCTAATATCCTTTCCAGTATTTTTACTATCTGTGATATGAGGGTGATCCCTCTATAGTTATCACACACCTTCTTGTCCCCCTTCTTAAACACTGGTATTATTAGCCCTTTCTCCCAGTCTTCTGGTCCCCCTTCTTAAACACTGGTATTATTAGCCCTTTCTCCCAGTCTTCTGGTACACATTTCCGTTTCCACACACACTTTAGCAGTCGATACAACCATTGCATACCAACAGGTCCAGCAGCCTTTATCATTTCTACACTGATTTCATCCACCCCTGTTGCTTTTCCCATCTTCATTTTCTGTACTGCTAATTCCACCTCCAGCATTGTTATATCATCTTCTGTTATAGAGTCGTCAGGTTGTGTCACTTCCATCTCACCAGTACAATTGCTCACATTCAATAGCTTATCGAAATACTCCTTCCATCGTCCCTTTATCTCTTCTGGGTATGTTAACAACTCTCCATCTTCCTTTTTCACTAGCTTTGTAGTAACTCTTTCTTTCCTCTTACTTCTTAGAAGCCCATACAGCATCCTTTTACTGCCACTTACATCTGTTTCCATTCTTAGTGTAAATTCTTCCCAACTTTTCTTCTTTTCTTCTCCTACCACTTTCTTACACCTCCGTTTGCTGTCGTGATACTTCCTTTTGCTTTCTTCTGATTGATCTCGGTTCCATTCTTTCCATGCAGACTTCTTTTCTTTCACTGCTTTCCTCACTTCCTCATTCCACCACGGTGTCTCCTTCTCTTTCACTCTTGTTGACGTCCTACCACAAGCACTCTCTGCTGCACCAACAAATGCCTTTTTAAAGTGGGACCATTCCTCTTCTATGTTTTCCACTTTAGTAACTGGGATTTGTTGCTTCAATCTCTCCTGAAAATCTTCCTGTACAGTTTTGTCTTTCAATTTCCATACTTTTATTTTACTTTCCCTGATCTCCTTTAGGTTTTCCAATTTTTCCCATCTAAATTTTGCCACCACAGCTCTATGGTCCCCATCAAATGCTTCTCCTGGTAAAGCAGTCACGCATGTAAATATCAAAGTGAATTTCTAGCCAACGCTAAAAACAAATGGGTCTTATTTCTCTCCTTACAGTGCACTTGCAAAGAGGGGGTTGCACAGTTCATCAAGCATCGGGTGACGCTGACTTATTAATAGTTTTAACAGTGATTGATGAAGCTAAGAAAGGAGTTGAAGCTTGTGTAATTGGTGATGACACAGACTTACCGGTACTAGTCTTGTTGGCTGTCCACGCACCCTCAGAGAACAACTTGAAAATGGTGGTACCAAAGAAAGGCAATCAGCAGGAAAAAGTGTACACTATTTCTGACATTCAGCGAGGCATTGGGTATTAGCAACCAATGCCTTCACAGGATGTGACACTGTATCAGCTACCTACAAGAAGGGGAAAATTACACCATAAAAGGAAAGTGCAAGCCAACATAGCTCTTCGTATGAAACTTTTAGTCTTCAACAACCCCAAAGCTGACCCCAGTGCTGTGGCTGACGCTGGAAAGCGTTTCCTTCTTGCGATGTTTGGAGCCAAGCACACTGCAGATCTAGATTGCTTTTACTACCAGGCTTTTGCAAAGCAGCCTATACATTCATTGTTCAAGTTGGCTGCATTTCCCCCCACTTCAGCAGCTTCCAGGCAGCATTTATTTAGAACCTACCACTAGGTACAGCAGTGGCTGAATGAGAAGAAGAATCCGTTCGAGTTTACAACAGCACGTCTTGTAGCTCCGCAGGAATTAATTTCCCTCATAGTGTGCTCTTGCGAACACGAATGAGTCCGTAACTGCGAGTGCAGAAAGAGTGGTCTAAACTGCTCAAGCATATTTGGCAATTGCTCAGGCCTAGGATGTTATAACAGGGACAAGAACATCATAGACGAATATCTAGAAGAGGAGGGTGCTATGTTTGAAGAGGACTGAATACTGATGAATACTTAACATTAATTTAAGGTCGCATTTAACATTCTACATTTTTATTAGTTTTATTAGTTCAGAGTGGGTTTCACCGTACCACAGGTTTATGTGACCTAAACTTGTGGAAGCCTCTTTTCCCTTAAAAATTAGCGCCCCTTGAGAAGGTGGTGAGGTTGTCGTTCCTTCAAGGGTTTATCACTAACATACCACCGGCCACTAAAATCAGTATTTGCTTTTACAGAACATAATAAAAAGAAATTAGTTTCCTTAGTGATAATGTCATATTTTTTCCAAAATAATCTAAAATATACGAAAAATGTCTACTTTTACACCCTCCGTAACTTTGGAACCGTTCACTTTAGCAAGATTATGCAAAGGACCATATTTGTTCACAATTTAATGTAGATCATTTTTGTATGTGGCACATTTTGCACCAAACTGCATAGGTTTCCAAATATTTAAGAAAAACTGACAGAAACTACTAATTTAATAACTTCTCCTGCCCTGCCCCCCCCCCCCCCCCCTCCCCACCAAACCGACGCTTAAAATGGTGTAACTTTTTACCCAACAATATGTGGACTGTATAGAACAATTTGGAGCTGGAGGGGAAACTTTTACTTTGGATGTTGGGATTTGGGTCTAATTGCACCGTACTAGTAGTGCTGCTGCTAAAAAGGCAAATACACATGACATATGCACATATTTTCCTGCCTTGAACTCCATTAATTTTACTGTGTTTTTTCCCTTATAAAAAAATATTTGTTTTCAAACAAAAAGTATTTCTTTACATTTATAGGTCTTGGCTCAATCCTCTTTTAGTAAAACTGCAACAACAAAATTTAAAATTAAAAAATCCTTTCTTTTAATCTAATTTTATTAAAGTGAAAAGAAACATTGATTAACCCATTAGGATGCGCACGTGGGTATCTTTAACCCAGGGCAAACTGAATTGTTAATAATTCTTCTTATAAGGGTCCCTTGCCAGGGTTACGGTGAAGACCACAACGGCAGCTACAGTGGAGAGCTGGACTTTGGTACAGTGTAACTGGCGGAAGTGGCAGCCTAGTGCTCGGGATTAATGGAGTAAAAGGTATCTGTTCCAAGGCTGGGACAGGTATCAGATGGGAGGAGATCGAACGGAGGCCGGGATAAGCTTCCAAATTCATCTTCATGATAAAGCAGGACACTCTCTTGTCCTTAGGATAAGAAATTGTCCTTAAAGGCGGGAACCAATAACAATTGGTCAACGGCATGTGAATGTGGAAAGCAACGGGAAACCACCACGTTATCTTCCCCAGGATAATCTTGAGCATGACTGGACAATCTAAAGCCAAGGCCCCTAGTCCCCAGCAGCCCTTAAGTGGGCAGGGGTGCTAAGAATCTCCGGGCCAGTCATAAAAAGGATAGTCCACTTGGAATGTCCGCAGTTTGTTTCAAAGTGGAAAGGCTCACAATGTCATCAGAGAAATGGAAAGACTAAAAGTTGACATCCTTGGAATTAGTGAGATGAGCTGGCCTAATTCTGGAAAATGTAATGTCAATGGTTACCAGGTATATTATGCAGGTAATGACAATCCCCACCATTATAATGGTGTAGGGTTCATATTGCACCCAGATATTACTGCGACAGTGAAGACCTTTGTACCTGTGTTCGATAGGGTAATTTTTCTACAATTCAATGCAAAACCGATATTACTGAATATGATCCAGGTGTATGCTCCAACTTGTGATGCATCAGATGAAGACATCGAAGCGTTCTACACCCCAAGCCGAAACGGCCTTGTCTTTCACCAAAACGCATGAGATTACCATTGTGGTGGGCGATTTCAATGCCAAGGTAGGTCATGGTCGACGCGCTGATATAGTGGGTTATTTCGGATTAGGGAGTGGCAATGATCGAGGTGATCGATTGGTCCAGCTATGCCAAGAGGAGGAGTTCATCATAGCAAACACTCATTTTCAGCTTCCTTTACACATGGACCTCAAACATCGACAATAATGTCAGGAATCAAATTGACTATATCCTCGTCAATAAGCGATTCAGAAATTTCCTGAAAAGTGTGAAGACATATCCTGCTGCTGATATTAACTCCGATCATAATGTTTTGTTAGCCACAATAAATTTGAACTTGAAAAAATATCACCCAGTGAGGCACAGCAATCATTTTGCGATCCATAAGCTCCAAGACCCTGTATTGAGAAATGATGTCCAAACAGCATTGAGTACAAAACTAGATTATATCCAGTCGAACAAGGATACACATAATATTGAAGACACATGGAACCAATTCAAATCTGCAGTGAATGAAGTGTGTTGAGAAAAACTACAGGCCACAGAGAGTAGGAAAAGCAAACCTTGGATGACACATAAAATTCTACAATTGATCAATTGCAGAAGACCTTTCAAGAATAATGACCCGATAAAGTACAGAGAATTGCAGAAATTAATACGGAAGGAAATCCGTACTACCAAAGAACAACACTTCAGGTTTGTAGTATATATAGTGTCAATAAGATAAAGTCTTGGCACAACTTTCACCAGGCACACCTCTTCCTCAGTTCAATATCTCCACCTCAAATTTGCCATTAGAACAGGTAGACCACTTCTCGTACCTGGGCAGTACCATTTCTGTCAGCTGTACCTGTGAGCAGGATGTGGATAAGAGAATTGGTGCAGCCGATGCAGCATATGGACGATTAGCACACCGGGTCTTCATGAATAAAGATCTGTCCATGAGACAAAGCTTATGGTGTACAAAGAAGTAGTCATTTCTACATTGTTGTATGGCTGTGAAACGTGGACCCTTTACCGACGTGATCTTAGGAAGCTTGAGCGCTTCCACCTATAAAAACTTCGATCAATCCTGAGGATTAAATGGGAAGACAGCATTACCAATATTGCTGTTCTTGAAAAGGCTCAAATCAACAGCATAGAATCATCCATAATAGGTCACCAATTTCGATGGATCGGTCATGTCCATCGGATGGATGATGTGAGATTACCTCGTCAAATGCTATATGGTGAGCTATGCTATGGCACCAGACCTCATGGTGGTCCTAAGAGGCGCTACAAGGACCAATTTAAGCAGACCCTGAAATTGACAGGTAGTGATTCACAAACCTGGGACATGCTGGCTGAAAACCGCTCAACTTGGCGCCGTACCATCTCGAATACTGTAAAAACGTTTGAAAGGGATCGACGCACACATGAAGAGGCCAAGCGTTAAGCTAGGAAACTTCGAGCAGCCCAACCACGTCCTCCTCCAGCAATACTATGTGACTTGTGTGGACACTTGTTCCATGTCAGGATTGGATTCTTTAGTCACCGTAAACACATCCACAAACTGGACTGAAGGAAGAAGATTTATACTCAGATTCGAGTTAAAGCCGATGATGATATATAGAAGAGTTCCGCTCAATCGACCTTCGCTTATCCGACATTCCGTGTTATCCGACACTGATAAGACTTAATTTGAACACTTGATATACCCTAAATTCTGGGACACCCGGTGTGGAGGTTGCAGCCTTGGGACAAGCACTGAAGAAGATGCAGATATGTCTCACAGCGAAGAATTGAGTACATTGGATATGGCATTAACATACGTGGAGCAACAGCCAGAGGCAAGCACAACGGAGGTGTTGATATTTCGTTGATGGCGAGATCTCGCAGCAAGAAAACGTGAATCAGCAGGCATTGTTGACAGGTTTCTTAATGTATTTGGAGCGTTTTCTGTTCAATACTGCATGTACGATTCAATTGATAATTCAGTAAGAGTACTGTGCCACGGTGGGTGAGTGGATAGCGTGTCGGTCTACTAACCCCAAGATTGCAGGTTCGCTCCTGGCTGTGGAAAGTGATTTTTTGAAAGGCGCCAAAAATACGACACGCATGTCATACGATGTTGGCATGTCAAAGAACCCCTTTGAATTCAGTAGGCCGTGTTCATAATGGCAAAATTAATCTCGGGAGTTTCCGCAAACACGAAGTTCCTCATTTCTCTACTAGAAAGCGCTATAGTATTCAAGGAGCTTAGATATCTAACCTCCTTGACTTTCATAGTGATTCAAGGAACAACGAAATTCGACATACAAGCTACCCTCTGGGTGTCACATTACAAAGCTTGCACCCGGCACCCGAAGCCATACGATATTATTATTATTGTGCCAACATTATATCTCTGCCGGTGAGCTACGTCATTACTTCCAGGAAAGGTATACCGACTGTACCAGCCTCTCTAAAGACATTTCTCAAATTGGCACATAAGCAATTGTGTGGCAAGCACTGATGAGTGTGCCGAGTGCATTATGCTAGGTCGGCCATCAGAACTCCCGAGCCCCACACTGTGGGGTAATGTCTTATGAATAGGAGTAGAGGAGTTGACGGCTCGAATTCTCAGAAATGCAATGGTCCTCACCGGCAGAGATATAATGTGAATACTGTGCCGTAAAACATGACGTCATTGGTTTAGTAATACAGTATAGCCTGTTTGTTTTAGTTCATTTTCAAAGTCATTCTGTACTATCCGACATTTTCAGTGATCCGACGTATTTCAGGTCCAGTTTAGGACAGATAGTCGAGACTCTACTGTACTTCCTTCATTCATACCACATTGGACTATATATTCACTAAGTATTTACTCCCATCCCTTAGTAAGTACTTCTCAGTAAGTTTAAACTTCAAAACTCAGCAATTCTTCTAGGTTTGTGCCGTGTCTTGGGTGGGGTTTCGCCTAGGACACCAAGCTAGGCTCATCGGCGGGCTCTTGGTGTCCCCGCCCGGACCCCCACAGGAGTGACGAACTGCGCGCCACCTCCCTTTATATAAGGTGCAACTGCACCACTTGACTACGAGAACTAAAAGCTCAAGCAGCCTTAACCTCCCTATGAAGGCTTCCAAAAAGATGGTATATTGGCTTTCACGGCCGGTGAATTAAAACTCAGCAATTCTTCTAGGTTTGTGCCGTGTCTTGTGTGGGGTTTCGCCTAGGACACCAAGCTAGGCTCATCGGCGGGCTCTTGGTGTCCCCGCCCGGACCCCCACAGGAGTGACGAACTGCACGCCACCTCCCTTTATATAAGGTGCAACTGCACCACTTGACTACGAGAACTAAAAGCTCAAGCAGCCTTAACCTCCCTATGAAGGCTTCCAAAAAGATGGTATATTGGCTTTCACGGCCGGTGAATTAAAACTCAGCAATTCTTCTAGGTTTGTGCCGTGTCTTGTGTGGGGTTTCGCCTAGGACACCAAGCTAGGCTCATCGGCGGGCTCTTGGTGTCCCCGCCCGGACCCCCACAGGAGTGACGAACTGCGCGCCACCTCCCTTTATATAAGGTGCAACTGCACCACTTGACTATGAGAACTAAAAGCTCAAGCAGCCTTAACCTCCCTATGAAGGCTTCCAAAAAGATGGTATATTGGCTTTCACGGCCGGTGAATTAAAACTCAGCAATTCTTCTAGGTTTGTGCCGTGTCTTGTGTGGGGTTTCGCCTAGGACACCAAGCTAGGCTCATCGGCGGGCTCTTGGTGTCCCCGCCCGGACCCCCACAGGAGTGACGAACTGCGCGCCACCTCCCTTTATATAAGGTGCAACTGCACCACTTGACTACGAGAACTAAAAGCTCAAGCAGCCTTAACCTCCCTATGAAGGCTTCCAAAAAGATGGTATATTGGCTTTCACGGCCGGGTGAATTAAAACTCAGCAATTCTTCTAGGTTTGTGCCGTGTCTTGTGTGGGGTTTCGCCTAGGACACCAAGCTAGGCTCATCGGTGTCCCCGCCCGGACCCCCACAGGAGTGATGAACTGCGCGCCACCTCCTTTTATATAAGGTGCAACTGCACCACTTGACTACGAGAACTAAAAGCTCAAGCAGCCTTAACCTCCCTATGAAGGCTTCCAAAAAGATGGTATATTGGCTTCCACGGCCGGTGAATTAAAACTCAGCAATTCTTCTAGGTTTGTGCCGTGTCTTGTGTGGGGTTTCGCCTAGGACACCAAGCTAGGCTCATCGGCGGGCTCTTGGTGTCCCCGCCCGGACCCCCACAGGAGTGACGAACTGCGCGCCACCTCCCTTTATATAAGGTGCAACTGCACCAATTGACTACGAGAACTAAAAGCTCAAGCAGCCTTAACCACCCTATGAAGGCTTCCAAAAAGATGGTATATTGGCTTTCACGGCCGGTGAATTAAAACTCAGCAATTCTTCTAGGTTTGTGCCGTGTCTTGTGTGGGGTTTCGCCTAGGACACCAAGCTAGGCTCATCGGCGGGCTCTTGGTGTCCCCGCCCGGACCCCCACAGGAGTGACGAACTGCGCGCCACCTCCCTTTATATAAGGTGCAACTGCACCACTTGACTACGAGAACTAAAAGCTCAAGCAGCCTTAACCTCCCTATGAAGGCTTCCAAAAAGATGGTATATTGGCTTTCACGGCCGGTGAATTAAAACTCAGCAATTCTTCTAGGTTTGTGCCGTGTCTTGTGTGGGGTTTCGCCTAGGACACCAAGCTAGGCTCATCGGCGGGCTCTTGGTGTCCCCGCCCGGACCCCCACAGGAGTGACGAACTGCGCGCCACCTCCCTTTATACAGTGTGGTCCACCAGCCCCTTATTTTTTTTTGGAGGAAGGCAACCCAACTAACGCGTATATCACAGTCATCCTAAAAACATTAGTACCTGCTCCTTTACGTCCATTGTACAATTTTACCGTTGAGTACATCCTCGCGAATATAGCAGAAATGAATAGTGGCAGTGTTCTTTCAATGACCTCAAATATAATGCATGATTGAAACGATCAGAGCTTCGAATAACACCTTCTTACGTTTGGACAGGAAGTGTCTACGAATAGATTCAATACGTGCCAGCATTAATCGATGGTTCTCGGTAGCTATGGTGACTAAAACATGAATTGCTACAATAGCGTCAACGAAGTCGCATTGTAGTAGGTTCGAACCTTGAACTAGTACAATTTTTCTTTTTTCTTTTTTGCTTAATGTCGTTTATTGTGGAGGTATTATGGACGCATATCTATCTATTCCAACGAGTGATTTTTTATTTGGTCCTCAAAAGGACCGTACTTATCCGATGGTACGCAGCCAGATTGGACGACGACATAATGATCCGTAGAACGAAAGCAAGGTATCCTGTATATTCAAGATAGCAAGTGTTCGAAATTTTGACAACCTTTGTTTAAAGGAAAACTCCGACTCACTCAGACGACCCACATAACAAATATATTTGTTATGTGGGTAGGCTCACGAATAAATACATCAGACCGAAACTATAATTTCTTTCAACGGCGTCTGTGCGAAAAGCGCTTGCTATACTCTTACAGTAGTAGTTAGTTAGTGAGGTTTTAAGGGGCGGAACTACGAGGTCATCTGCCCCAAACATACAGTAAATACAGATAATTATAACATTATTGGTTTTACGTCCCTTTTAACTGCTCTGGCTTTTAGATACGCCGGGGTGCCGGAATTTTGCTCCGAAGGCGATCTTCAACGTGCCAGTAAATCTACTGACACGGCTCCCTCGTATTTGCGCACCCTCAAATGCCAGGTGACTGCGCCAGGATACGAACCTGCAACCTTGGGCACAGTAAGCGAGAACGTTACCGCTGAGCCTCGCAGCAAGGCAGTAATTACAGAACGTGTCTTTTTTTTTTATTTAGTCAATTTACCCTCTAGGTTGGTGGTTCCCACGGACTCAGCGAGGGAACTCACCACTACTGCCTCTATGGCCAGTGTCCTGGAGCTTGGAACATCTGGTCGGAGGGGATACAACTGGGGAGGTGTGATCAGCACTTCGCCCAGGCGGCCTCACCTGCAAAGCGAACAGGAGTCTCAAGAGGGATGGGAAGGGATGGAAGATTGGGATGGATAGGCTAGGAAGTGGGAAGGAGGCGGCCGTGGCCTTACAGTAGGTACTGCCCCCGTAAATTGAATTATACTGAGACCACGGTGGCTGTATTGGCATATGCGAATAAAGCTATGGCCGTCATAGTTGTGACGTGTATATTCATGACGTAGGCACGGATGACGCAGACTTCATGCAAGTAGGATGGATGAGCTGAGATTCTTGGTGACGTCATGATTTTGTTCGAGAAGGATCTGAGATTTACGACGCAGTCGCAGGATAACAAGGAATTGTGCTGAGGAAGAAGTTACGCTATTGGAGGAGAGGCTCGAACCAATGAATGATAGCTTGGAGGGAGACGGAGATTACTGAAACTACCATATTTAATTACTTTTGGCATGCAGAATTGTGGAAAACTATTTTCAGTTATGGCATTGATTTGGAATTTTGAAGAAATTAATTATGAGTTTTGAAATTTGAAAAACCGTCAAGTATAGCCAAAGTTAGAACATCTAGCAATGACGGAGGAACAAGCTATGGAAGGGATGGATACGCCCCTTAAGAAGTTGATAAAAGGCCTTGCACAGCATAGAGCAGCTCTCATGTCTCATGGCTCATTTTTCTGATTCTCATATTGTCAGACTTCGAGTTCTGAAGTGAAGCAAGTCATCATTAGCACGTGTGGTAGAGCCCACAGCATCGAACAAACACGGAGCGTGCAGCAGTACAATTTTACGGTTACTGAAACTAGGCGAAGTTGGAGCGCACACATAAACGAGTCTACATGATTATCTATCAAGAGTTAGCTACTGCATTTATGCTAATTCAATTGTGCATTACAATATTGAGGCGTGTAAGAAAGTTGAACATTTTCACTATTATACTTTGGAAGATATTCGCATTTTAAGACTGCAGACAAAAGTGATTTTCTCGACACCTGAAAAGCACTTTTATAATACCACATTCTACGCTACGGCTGACACTTGTATTGCAACCGTGATACTGAAGATTACATTT
Organism: Meconema thalassinum; assembly: GCA_946902985.2. Classification (NCBI taxonomy): domain Eukaryota; kingdom Metazoa; phylum Arthropoda; class Insecta; order Orthoptera; family Tettigoniidae; genus Meconema; species Meconema thalassinum. Next base: position 121,254,482 of record OX336400.1, read on the forward strand.
GGTGATATAACGCTACATTCTACAATGGAACTATATAATCTGGCAGTACTTTCGACTATTATTATAACGGAAGTGGAGATGGAAGACTAAAACTTTTATGCAATTGGGACATATATCAATGGAGTCAAATAGCAGCATGGAGCTTCGTTAATCGTCATTCTACAAAAGCGTGCATGTAGTGAACATCCAACTACACTCATGCACCGTAATCCATCGCTGAATTACATCAAATGGCAGTGGAAATATCTTCATACTCCACAATTATGAACATTTCTGCGGAAATAATTGCAATAAACTTCATGGCGAATTTCTACCAGAACTTCAGGGAACTATCAAGAGAGGCCAGGGTGGACCCGGCTCACAAAGAAGAGTTTTGCCAGAAGGATGCCTATCGTCTACACGGAGCAGTGCTATTTCCGGAGGAGGAAGCAGTTCTATTCTCCGAGGGCGCAGGTTCCAGGTTCGAGGTCGGAGCACATCTTTACGGTGGTGAAATGGAACCAACAGCAGTCTTCTTTTGGAAATTTTCCTCTAGAACGTCAATCAACAGATAAGGTAGTCGTGAACGTTTCTTGTTTTATTTGAGCCATTTAGCGATATCTGAGCAACCATTTTTCCCATATTTTCTGTCCCATACATTTTGCCCCATATTCTTGCTTGATATTTCTGTACTCTGTACACTTTGCCGATTTATGTTTTTTTTCTACGATTTATTGAGACATTATTATGTCATTGGCATATTTAAATAATTTTGGATCAGTTGAGACTGATAATATATATTCTTTCAGTAATTTGCATATTTTTGTAGTCACGATTTAACTGTAAAGTTAACGATTTTCTATGGCAAATTTGAATTCAGACAGCGTGTCATTTTATTAAAGTAATTCTTTTCAGTAAATTACTTTAACCAATTTTCTGTCATCCTCAAGAAAGAAGAATGATTAAAAGATTTTCGAGCGTTAAAATCTACTACTTTATCGACGATCTTAGAAATACTAGTCGTTTTATGAACATGATTGCAACATAGACATTTATCGTCAATTCTGAAATACCATTGCATTATAGACAGTTTTATGAAATATGAACTTTGAGTACGATTTATTGAGTACACTATAGTAATGAACATTTGATAGGAGTTTTTCTCAATTCTAGATTGGAACAATAATGTTTGCATTCCACAGTCTAATTGTATTCTATTCGACTATTTATGCAGTTTAGATGAACTTTGATTGAAGATAGTATTTTTATACTGCGATACTTTGATGATATTAATCTCAATTTTGATAGACCAGGGAGGCGTGTCTAATCGTATTTGCTATTAAATTTATTTGTGACTGGCAAATTTTTACTTCATATCGATTCATGAATGAAACCCACGAAGGTTAAATATAATAACAGTTTTTGATACAATTGATGAATATAAGAATTTTTAAGGAGGAACTATGGATGTATAATCGTTAGTTCAGTGGACGTGTAAAAGTCGCTGATGAATAATGCCCTGTAATAAGTGAAGGAGGTTCCCACAGTAATATTGATGATAATGATGGATTTATAAGTGGAAGTTTTTTGTGTGTATTGTGGAAGATTTTGATGCCATATATAATGAGATATATGATGAATTATGGGCCAATTTTGGTGCAATTTTGTGCATCTTGAGCGAGGTATTTTTCCGCTGATTGTATTGTTCAGGTCCATTGAAAATTATTCATGTGAAGTTACTGTTAAAATTAACAAGAGTGTTTAAATAATTTGAGATAACGATTTTGAATGGAGGTTACCGTCACAAATAATTATTAAATCTTATTAAACCTGAATCTAAAATTTAAATATAACTAACCTTCATTGGTCGATTATATCACCACGATTTGAGTAATTATCAACCGGATAAACGTGTGGTTTAATGTATTTCTAATATAAATAATATAAATAACTATGTAAATATCTTTAATAATAATTTGAAACGAACAGGATTAATAGAGGCATGTATAAATTTTTCAATTGTCGTTTGACAATGTTATAAACAATTTAAAATGTTATAAATAATTAATCAATATTTTGTTATAAACATTAAGTGTTTTTGTTATTATACTCTAAATAACGCTAGTTCAACAATTGGATTATACAATTAAACAAGATTTGGGATTATTAGAGTAATCCATTGATATTTGAACGGAGCATTTAAAAGATTTGCGTGATAATATTTGAGTTGAGATGTGAACATTTAAAGTGTTTTGAAAAGGAGCTAGGCTCTGAGGTAACGAGCATATGCTAACATTGGCTGGACAGGTGCATCCATTTGACGAACCAAGCATGAGACATGGTGCAGGGTGTATCACAGGTGGCCAGATAACTGTATGTTAGAGGCCAAGGTCATCTACATAGCAGCCTTGCGGTTATAAATATAATGTGAAGTTCATGAACAAGGAAACAAATGCTATATGTCTCGTCCCAGCTCCCTTATCCATTCCAAAGTGCATTGTTATTATTACGTTCTTTTGAGCTAGAGAAAGCTGAAATTTTGCATGTAAAGTCTACAAGTCCTACAGGAGGACATGTTGCATTGACAATGGCTTCTGATTGCCACGTATATTTTGTTGTTAAATTTTGTTAAATTATTTCTCTTTATGTGAAATAAATTATTGTGCAGTTTAAATTTTCTTGTTTCGTCTTGGTTCATTTTAAATATCGTGGTGGAGGTTATTGTGAGGGCATACTATTAAGTGATCCAGTTGAAAATCCAGACCCGAGATTAAATTGAATAGGTAAGTAAAAGGTAAGTATGAACCCCCGTATATTTTGGTGTGTTCCACAATAATTTCTTGTTAACTACTGTGCTCTAATCTCGGTAGTATCTGTCAGTGCCATTTTCATTGATGTAGCTGTGCCGGTGCGATTGATTATTGGCAATCCGATTGAGGGGGCGGATATCTGACAGCCTACTATCCGGATTATCGGGGACAGTACCATCCCGGCATTTGCCCGAAGACGAAGTGGGAAACCACGGAAAACCACTTCGAGGATGGCTGAGGTGGGAATCGAACCCCCTCTACTCATTTGGACCACCCGAGGCTGAGTAGACCCCGTTCCAGTCCTCATACCACTTTTCAAATTTCGTGGCTGAGCCGGGAATCGAACCCAGGACCTCCGGGGCGGCAGCTAACCATGCTGACCGCTACGCTACGGAGGCGACACAGAACGTGTCATATTATTATAAATATTTAACTATTGTACCAGCGATCACAGCAGCTTCCTTGCCAGCGGGTGTCGTGTGATATGGGCTTAAGATATGCTTAGACTTTTTGTTAAAATTTAATAGCAAAACAAGATGTTCGGTAAAGAACGTATAGCCTACTTTCTCCTAAATGCATGGGTATTGTTATAACTCTTTGTCCTTTTCAAGGAGTATAATTGAATGTTGGTTGTAGTAGCTTCTTGAAATACAACGTGCTATACGGATATTATACATGAATATGATGTCCCCTTTTCCTGTGCTACCTCTGTAAAAAAAATCATTCAATTCGGTTTCACCGTGTTTGAATTGATATGGGGAATCGATTTGCACACATACATGGCCGCTATCTGCAAACTATTGGGCTGATGACCTTGTAGTTCAGTCAAAAGATGCTTCCCACAAAAAGATATGTTATTGAAAAATTTCGTAGAGATCAAATGATTAGGTTGGTCATAATTTGTTTTAAACTTTTAACATTTGGGTGGCCGCCATTCTGTTTCCGTCAAGATGGTGGCAATATAAAACATGACACTGAGGTGGCCTTTGCTAGTGCTGCCTCTGTACCAAACTTCGTTCCTTTCGGTTTCACCGTGTTTGAAAAGATAGGGGGGAATCGATTTGCACACATACATGTCCACCATCTGCACATTATTGACCTGATGACCTTGTAGTGTGGTCAAAAGATTCTCTATACATAAAGGTATGTTGTTGCAATATTTGGTAGAGATCAGATTATTAGGTTGGTCGTAATTTGATTCAAGCTTTTAACATTAGGATGGCCGCAATTACGTTTTCGTCAAGATGGCGGCGATATAAAACATGACACTGAAATGCCCTTTGCTAGTGCTACCTCTGTACCAAATTTCGTTCAATTCGGTTTCACCGTGTTTGAATTAGCAGGGGGAATCAATTTGCACGCATACATGGCCGCAATCTGCAAACTAATGGGACGATGACCATGTAGTTCAGTCAAACGACGCTCGCCATATAAGTATATGTTGTTGCAAACTTTGGTAGAGATCGGACGATTAGGTTAGTCGTAATTTGATTTAAGCTTTGAACATTTGGGTGACCACCATTATGTCTCCGTCAAGATAGTGGCGATATAAAACATGACACTGAGGTGTTCTATGCTAGTGCTACCTCTGTACCAAATTTCGTTCAATTCGTTTTCACCGTGTTTGAATTGATAGGGGGAATCTATTTGCACACATACATGGCCACCATATGCAAACTGTTGGGCTGATGATCTTGCAGTTTGGTCAAAATATGCTTCCCACATAAAGGTATGTTGTTGGAAAATTTGGTAGAGATCAGATTATTACGTCGGTCGTAATCCATTTAAGCTTTTAACATTTGGTAGGCCGCCATTACGTTTTTGTCAAGATGGCGGTGATATAAAACATCACACTGAGGTGTCCTTTCCTAGTGCTACCTCTGTACCAAATATCGTTCAATTCGGTTTCACGGTGTTTGAATTCATAGGGGGAATCTATTTGCACACATACATGGCCGCCATCTGCAAACTATTTGGCTGATTACCTTATAGTTTGGTCAAAAGACACTTGCCATATAAGTATATGTTGTTGCAAAATTTGGTAGAGATCGGATGATTTGGTTATTCGTAATTTGATTTAAGCTTTGAACATTTGGGGGGCCGCCATTACGTTTCCGTCAAGATGGCGGCGATATAAAACATGGCACTGAGGTGCCCTTTGCTAGTTCTACCTCTGTACGTATACTTCGATGCAAGCACTGGCGATCAGAATATCCTTCGATATGTTGCTGTTTTGTTTCATTTGATGGGCTAGAGCATCGCGGGCACTTGGGTGTGTGTGTAGAATTTGTCTGATTACCTGATTTATTGCAGGCTTATAATGATGTGTGTATTTACAATTAAGGATTGGGAAGGAGGCGGCCGTGGCCTTAAGATAGAATCCGTCCAGGAATTTGGCCGGAGTAGAAGTGGGAAACCACGGAAAACCATTTCCAGGGTGGCTGAGATGGGAATCGAACCCACTTCTTCTCATATTTGCTTCACGAGGCTACGTGTACCCAATTTCAGCCCTCAGACAAGGATTACAATTCTTGGCAGAGCTGGGAATCGAACCCGGACCTCCGGAGCGACACTTCGATAGGTTATGTTAATATTCATGCCAGTTTTTTAATTTTCTGCCATTATAGGTCACGTGGAATAACGTACCAATTTGATCGTATTCTCGTAAATAAATCAGCAGAATTCAATGTACTCTTCACAAAAATACGTCGTAAGGCAATAAATATGGCAATGTAGACACATCCCGACTAAAATGGAATGTGGGCTTTCGTTCAAAAAGTGTACATACTACTGGATTCGAAGCAGCGTTCTCCCCGCCCGCGCCCACCACGTAGGGTCAGGCTTTAACTCTCTCAGCTACCAACGCATGGTAGATACCGCACGCTAAACGTGCACTAGTTACTGTAGCCGTCCCACCTCAAACGTTTAAGTCCATCTCAAAGTCTTCAATCACGGTTTATGGTGTTGATTTAACTTTCTACTATTACAGATCACGTGGCGTAAGCTATTAATTCGATCGTATTATGTGTATGTGTGTTATTTCAAGGAGCAGTAAGTCATATGTTAGTAGAATGGGCCATAGTATTTGGCGGGGAAAAGTTTAAGGTCGGTTTTTCTTTGCTAGACCCATTACCCAATTACATTGCTGGCACACAGTCAGAGCGCAGAGCAATATCGACCATCGGGAGAAATGCGATGTTAGTAGGGTTTCATAAAACTAAATAATAAGGGACGGGTGGACCACACTGTATAAGGTGCAACTGCACCACTTGACTACGAGAACTAAAAGCTCAAGCAGCCTTAACCTCCCTATGAAGGCTTCCAAAAAGATGGTATATTGGCTTTCACGGCCGGTGTCCTAGGCGAAACCCCACACAAGATACGGCACAAACCTAGAAGAATTGCTGAGTTTTAATTCACCGGCCGTGAAAGCCAATATACCATCTTTTAAACTTCAACTTTTTATTCATACCATTCTGAGTATATATGGTACTCCAAAATTGTCGAGCATGAGCATGTACTCCATTTTATTCATATCAACCAAAATAAACACCCCTGGTTTTCATCACACCCAGTGGGAGTAGTCACGCATCAATAATCTTTATCCAGGCTAATGGTTTTGCCAATTATTGCTTTTTCACATAATTTCAATATAACATGTGTCGTGTGGTGTATTTTGTTTCAGACATGTTGGCAACAGTGATATGACGTCAATGTTTGCCCCTGAATAACAGTTGATGTGCACCCGAGAAGCATGGCTGCCGTCGTTAAATGAGCAAAATATAAAAAATTTATTTTTTTACACAATATAACAAATATTTCTCAGGCAGCAGTGATAATTGAGGTACAACTTTCCTTGACAAGATTCAAAGTAAAAAATTCTTTAACTATTGAAATTAGCCAAAATACGTGTAGTAATGGTAGGGAAAAAATCTGGAGATGATACAGGCTAATAATAGATGTTTACTCCTTCGTTGTCTATAACCCACCCGCCGTCCCGAATTTGATCACGACTTACCTAGTCCTGCCATAAGTTTTGTCCCTCCAGTTTAGAGGTCTCTCAATTATTCGCAATTGGTGCAACCTCTACGATCGTGTGCACACTCCGTCACGTGACCATAACTGACGAGTAGCAAGCCAGATGAGAGTTAGATTGCGCGCGGTAAACATCACTGTGGTTGCGTTACATAAGTGCAACAAGTCACCAGTGGGATATTTGAACTGTTAAAACATCTGAAATTAACAACAAAAAATGTGTACCGGACTATTAAGCGTTACAATGCTATCTCCGCTCTCAATGACAGGCCAAGAATTGGCCGGCCACGCACGTCAAGAACGGCAGCAGCTATCCAAGCCGTACGACACAGAATACGGAGAAATCCGCTCAGGAAACAGAAAATCATGGCACGGGAAATGAAAATACCAACCCGAACCATGTCACGGATCATCAAAGAAGACCTCAGGCTTTCTGCCTATCGACGAAGCACTGGACAGCGACTGAATGCAGCTTTACGAGAAATAAGGACCATAAGAGCGAAAAGGTTAAGTCAGCGGTACGCGAATGGTTGTCATCGGCAAATCCTGTTCACAGACGGAAAAATTTTCACCGTGCAAGAAAAATTTAACCGCCAAAATGATAAAGTGTACGCCCGGAGCTCTCAAGAAGCGAGTGCAAAGGTTTCTAAGGTGGAAAGAGGGCACCACCCAGCTTCAGTGATGGATTGGTGGGGAGTGTCATTTGCAGGCAATACCCAGCTTCATTTTTGTGAACAGGGGGTAAAAGAGCGTGCAGCAAACTACCAAATGGACATTTTGGATAAGGTTGTAAAGCCCTTAAATGATGGCTTGTTTGCAGGAAAGCAGTGGACATTTCAGCAAGATTCGGCACCTGCACACAAAGCAAAGACGACACAGACCTGGCTGAGAACGAACGTGCCTGACTTTATCGCCGCTGAAGATTGGCCCTCTGGCAGTTCAGATCTCAATCCTTTGGATTATTGTCTATGGAATGTTTTAGAGCATAAAGCCTGCTCTAATCCCCACAACAATATTGATACCCTGAAAGCAGATTTGGTGAAGGCAGCAGCCTCAATATCTCTGGAAGTGGTGCGTACAGCAATAGATCAGTGGCCCAACAGATTGAAGAAGTGTGCAAAGGCAAAGGGTGGACATTTTGAGTAATTTGAGTTGTTCATGTATTCATTAGCCTTTCGTGAATAAATTGCATAACTTGACTTGCATTTTGTGCTTTCACTCTTTCCCCTAGAGGCCTTTCTATTAGAGACAGAACTTATGGCAAGACTAGGTATATAGTAAAAATTCCAGCTGTGTCGGCAATTTTCTGCATTAATTATGCACAAGTACAGTATTGTCAACCCCTCGCATTCGGTACTATTTCTTATCTGGTATCGTAAAACAAAAGAGAGCTGTCAGGTTAATGTGAAAGCACGCCAAGTTTCATTACAGTGGTGAATACTGTTCTACCTATACATACAAAACAAACCTAACTTGGGGCTTACGCCAGACCCCCTTGCTTGTAGTGCAATCAGTAATTTTCGTCCAGACAGTCATCTAACCAAGTAGCGACCAATGATTTCGTCCAGACAGTAGTCAAACTAAGAAGCGACCAATGGTTTCGTCCAGACAGTCATCTAACCAAGTAGCAACCAATAGTTTAGTCCAGACACCAATTTTAGTTCTGGAGTAGGCTATTTTGTATCGGACATGTTGGCAACAGTGATGGGACGTGACATGATGTCAATGTGTGTGCCTCAAAAATGGCTGCTGTCGTTGAGCATGCAAGAAATAGCCAATGCAGGTTTTTTAACCATGCCAGAAACTTACTCAATATTTCTTCAGGCAGCTCTGCATCCCAGGTTGTCTTTCATTTCCATACTTCCTGCAGAAGCAGTTTTGGCACCAACATTGTTGGGCTAGCAAATCCAAGGGGATCGAAGACCCTTTGGGCAATGGAGAGCAATATTCATTGCGGAATCACTGCCGAAAATCATTGAAGATATCTCAATCTTCGGTTCAAGCTGGTGGCATCAATAACATCCATATCAGTGACTCCAGTGCTCGGTAGGCCCTGTACGAACATGGCTGGTGTTAATGGCTTCAGAGATTCATGTGAGTCTTCCACATAGGTCAAAGGCCGAGAGTTTAACTTTGCCTCAATATGGCACAGGATGGTTTGTAGTTCTTGAAAACTTAAGACTTTCCTGCCTAAAATTCTCCGTAGAAGCTCCTTAACCATTCGGACCATCCTCTCCACCATGGTGTTGCAGGGGGGTTAAAAACCCACTTGATCTTTTGCACACAAGACATTCTCTTTATTTCTTCCCAATCAAGTTTGTTCAGGCCGTTGCTTGTGCCCACGAAGTTGGTACCATTATCCGTATATATGGTGTGCACCCTCCCTCTCCGAGCAATAAATCTTCTCAGTGCCATCATGAAACATTCAGAAGAGAGAGACTCGGCGAGTTCAAGATGAATATTTAGCCTTGTTGGTACATCAGAGAAAACAAAAGGAAGGGACGTTACTGGTGGGAGAGATTGTACTGATTGAATCCGATGGAGTAAAGAGAATCAACTGGCCTCTTGGTCTGATCTTGGAAATATATCCGGGAGCGGATGGTAATGCAAGAGTGGCTAAAGCGAGGACTATGCACGGGGAGAAGATTAGACCGTTTCAACGTCTTTATCCTCTGGAGGTGTGCACTACAACTGAGCAGCTGCTTTTGGAACCAGATTCAACACCGCCTTCAATGGTTACCCAGGAAAAGGACTCCATAACACCAAAGGCAGAAGGGAAGAGGTGCACAAGAATCGGGCGCTGTGTGAAGATGCCTAATAGGCTTGACTTATGACTAAGAAAAAAAGAAAGGTTGCAATGTTTCACTTTCTAGAGAATTGCAAGGTGGGAGAATATGTTCATTGCTATTGTGCTGTTGGGAGCCATTTCCAGCGACGCGTGCTGTGCAGTGGCGCTCTCGGGAATCAAGGGTCTTGTATTTCTCGTTGGAATATACATCTCATTGTACTGACTGATTGTTACTGTTTACGATTGAAAGTTACTAAGAGTAGTGAGCAAGTATTGCTATAATAAATGACCGTTGAGTTCGAGTTATAATTGAAGTCTTCATTTTCCCTACTGCAGCAATAAAAATACATTCCAGTGCAGCAGTGATAATTGACAGTATTTTCCATTCCTAATGACTCCCAAAAAGGTATGAGAATCATATATTTATCAAATATTTTCAATAATCTTCCAGGTTCTGTAAGAGACTGGTTCTGGTCAAGGGAAGAATTAATTAATATAACTTAATGGACAGTAATTTCAATTCCTAATGACACCCAGAAAGGTATGTAAATCACATATTTTAACTAATCTGTGAGGTAGAAGTGTAAAAGCCAGGATTAGGGCTCCTCCAGAATTAATTAGAAGTTTTCTCCTCTGTTGTCTATAACCCACCCACCATCCCTCACAACTTATACCGGGTCATCATTTTATTTCCCGCATGTACGCGCCGCTAGGCCGGTGAAGGTGGCCTTGGCGTTCTCCCCGCAATGAACACGTGCACTGCGATCGGCAATGTTGCAATAAGCTGTCAGTATCTCCGGCGTATTCAAGCTTCTGAAGTGCTAGTTGATTTGACCTAACATACAGTGCAGTCTCGGGACAATTTTACAGTTTATGTGTTGCCTTAAAGTGATGTTTTCTTTACAACAACGTGTATTCATTGTGCTTTGTTATGCGAAGTGAGGTTTTCTATAGAACAACGTGTATTCATTGTGCTTTCTTATGCGAAGTATTCTTCTGTTAGAGAGTGCCATTTTCGATTCATTCGGAAATATCCTTGTTTACGAGGTGCCAGGCATGCTTGCGAGCTGACGGACAACACTTTGAACATTTCTTGTAAAACCAGGTAAGTTTGTAGATAATTATTTTCACTAGAAATTGCTATTAAATGACTGTATGTTGACGCGAAGTAGTGGGGAGAAGTCACGCACTTTTTACCGGCCAGCGAGCTGGTGTCAGCGCGAGAGCTTGCCGCGCCGTGATCGGTATCGGATGCGAGACTTAAATTGATGACCCTGTATAATACAATTCCAGTTGTGTTCGCCATTATCCTGGTGAAGTTTGGGACAAATAGAATATTGCCAACCCTATGCATATGGTACTGTAGCCCACATCTTGCAACAAGAAAACATGGCTTTTTGCCTCGACCAATAATTACTAGGTAGGTAGCAAGACCCGCGCATTATCACAGTGGGAGTACTCACACATAAATAATCTTTATCCAGACCAACCGTCTTGCTAATCGTTTGTATCCCACACGTTGGCAACAGCAATGTGACGTCAATGTATGAGCCTGTATGTGCCTCGGTAACAGTTGAAGAAACCCTCGACCTTCAAGGGTGTTAGGAGTGACTTTTCGCACAGCCAATGTAAGAGAAGTCTCCATACTAATTTTATGAACACAATACCGTAACTTTCCGGGTTACACACCGCAAATTCTAATTTATGACTTAGTACCGGGTAAGGGAATCGAACCCTCGACCCTCAAGGGCGTTAGGTGTGGGTGCAAAACTAATAGTATATTCGTGATCAGCACCCTCGATTTACCCATAAGTGATGTAAAAAAATCATATTTAGTTAACCAGCACGATCAGTTAGTTGGGTCCAATCATTGCCAGATTTTCACAGGAATTTTACTGTATATGGCTACAAATTACTTTACCTGAGCCTCTTCTTTTCCTCTTCCTCTTCTGCTTCAAGATCCACGAATGCGATTACTTTAACTTTAGGAACTACTTCAATTTCCATTATTTCAGGCTCGCTAGACGTAGACTCCTCCAACTTAATTTTTGGTTCTGATCTTCCTTCAGGTGCATTATCGGGTTGTTTTCCAGACACAAGTAAATATGCAAAATAAAAAAACACATTTTAGGGGCCGATAACATATGGAAGGTCCCATAAAACAACAATTAGCATCATCAATACAACGTATTCCAGAAATTAGTTTTGAAACACTTCAATAGAAAAGGTAACAAACCTTTATCATTTTCTGCGGGTATAGCACCACTGGTACTCTGGATGCTGGTTTGGGATGTGTTCATTTTAACTGCTGTGTATACACAGTTGGAAATAATTATTAATGTCCTACAAAAACAATAAATTAATGCCTGAAATAAACCCAAACATTTAACTCAAATACATCACACTGGCAAAGACCACCACATACTTTATTTTATCTCTCTCTCTCTCTCTCACTGTTCTTCTTCTTCTTCTCTTCAGGGGTGTTGGGCGCAGAAAACCCTTTACCCAGTCACTAATCCGGAGATCTATCACGAGTTATAGTGAAGGAAAATAAAATGTATTTATATACTGTATATATTGGCCATTGGCTGTAATAAATCTATTAATTAATTAATCCTGAGATTGGAAAACAAATCTATTATCGGTTTATCGGGAGGAGAATTTCTCTCTTTCCCTCTGTATATGTTCTTCTTCTCCTTTTCTTCCTCTGCTTCTCTTCAGGGGTACATATTGGAAATATTTTCACTCATGTATTTCAAACATAGATTTTGTAGCCCTAAGTGTAATGGATCTGATGATGATCGCTTGACGATCGAAACTGGTCATCCTAGTGTTTTATTAATCTCATGTAATTTATTTCAGGATTAGGGCATAACCCATCTCTTTTGGGTACATTCGTGTTGACCGACTGAAAAGCACTAAACTCTTGTTTACTATAGAGCATCCAGCGTTTAGAAAAGACTGTGGAGCCTTATGGCGACAGTGTTGCTAACTCGAGGCAGAGGTAGCGCTGACGTCATACGCTATCTTCCCACGGCCAACGAGAAATACTGGCCCTGGTGCGCTTTCGTGACGTCAGCAATGTAGTGCTGTTGCACCACTTCTGGTAGGGTTATGTATGACGGGAACATAAACCGTATTGTCTACAAGATGCTGAAATCACAGAATTAGAACATCGTACTTAACCCATATCATATCAGAAAACACGCTGTAAAAAGCATTGACCCAACACAAGCATGGCTTCTGGCAAAACATACATGGTAATTGCAACTCAAGTCTTACACTGATCAATCTTATGAAGTCCAATACTTAGCCACAATTTACTTATGTAGTCATTACTCTAAGTAGAACCAGTAGATCACTTATCTTTAATCGTTGTAGTTGAACACAAGGTAATACTTTTCAGGAGTACGGTATGTTATCTTTCCCTGGCGGTTGCTTGTTAATTATGTGGAATTACTTGACGGTTACAAAGGGGTCAGGAAGGTTATGAAAAGCTAAGAATAATGCCGGACAATGTAAGCATGCTTTCTTATAGTTGAGCTATATGCATAAATGTATCAAACGTTTTTGTAATAGAAAGATATTCACGAACATAATATTCTATGGTCTTTGTCTTACTGCCGGTGTGGTAGTCATCTTGACTTCATCACTGAATCTGTATAAATTCTGGTATTCATTTACCACTTGTCTTCATAGAAGGTATTAATGAGTCGTTAGTCGGTGGCGAGTGTATTCCGCAGATCTCTTCTATAAACGTATTAATTTCTGTTCCGCCCCTTAAAACAACAATAACTAAGTAATCATCTCACTGCAAGTTTCTTTGATCTAATTATACTCATGTCACTGCTCATGTCCACATAAGTTACTCACAACGAAGGTCACAGATTCTACAACTCAACTTACTGTACTCGTTGCAGCTATTAAAGACACAACAAATCCTTGAATCCTAGTTCGCATGGATTTTTGTTACGAGTAACTTCAACATGAAACTAGGCTATCTATAGCTGGTGTAGTTTTGTAAACCTATACAGTATAATTTATCGTGCTTGAAAACACACGGAACATCTAAACTGGGTCCATTTCAAGAAGATTGATATAAAATATCGCATTTCTGCTGCTCATGAATTGCTCTCGACTTAAACTCACAAGCCCCATCAAGCACTACATTGCCTACGTCACAAAAGGATTAGGTTTACGCGCCATGGCCTGTCTTTCTCGTTGGCCGTGCTATCTTCCCCCCGCTTCGAGTACTGTTGTTTCATAAGTTAGCGAGACAATACAACCACAGCAGCTACCTTAAGTAGATCACGCACAGGAAGGAGCAGTTTTGCAGATGTTAACGGATTGGACCAATGATAAGGATGCCGTACGCGAAGAGCACCAATAACGACATTCATTTAGTTGTGATATGACCTATTACTGATTGACAGATGTCGAGAGCACAACCCTTCCTTCCTTCCTTCTCGGATGTTCTGTACGCTGACGAAGTTAACAATTTTTACGTCAGCGATACTGTTCATCATCACTTTTGTTTAGTTATAAGTCAGGCTATAATTTAGTTTCTTTCAATTTTATTCTTGTTTAGTTTAGATTAATATTTGTAATATTGTAGTGAGTTAGCCTTGCGGTTAGGGGCGCGCAGCTGTGAGCTTGCATTTAGGAGATAGTGGGTTGGAACCCAACTGTCAGCAGCCCTGATTCGATCGAACAGAAAATAAAACGACACGCAACAACAAGACCAATGCCAGATAGTGCTTCAGAACTTATGTTGCCGGCGGAACTGAGCACGTGCTCCACTCCGGGCGAGCATGCAGCACTGGACGAGGCACTTCCTTCCAGCGTGCTAACCTCGAAAATATTTAAATCACTATGACGTAATATAAACGATAGTTGTATGCAATAACAAAGGTAATCAGTTGGCAGATAATTGTAGGAAGCTATTATGACGAAAAATATATATGTTCAGAGTTCCTTCATGATAAAAGGTGAGGTAACAAAACCACTGTAGGGGGGGGGGGGTCCGCTTAAAGTAAAAGCCCATAAGACCCACAGTCTTTTCTAAACGCTGGATGCTCAATAATAAGGCAACACTGAAAATATGGCTTCAAACACCACAATCTTCAGGGGTGTTGGGCGCAGTAAACTCTTTACCCAGTCACTAATCCGGAGATCTATCACGAGTTATAGTGAAGGAAAATAAAATATATTTATATATTGTATATATTGGCCATTGGCTTTAATAAATCTATTAATTAATTAATCCGGAGATTGAAAAAAAAACTATTATCGGTTTATCAGGAGGAGAATTAAGTATCTGTTTATGTTTCCGTCACCCTTACGCTAGTTCCAGATATCGGCAGCACCGTCTCTTGAGCTCGCGAAAGACATCGGGCGTGTTTCTATCTCCCAAAATTTTAATAAGCCTCGAAACGGCTATGAGACTATTCCAAGTGAAAATACTACCAGTACTAACTTACGGCATAGAAGTTATCTGGCCTGATCTTACCAGAAATAATCTATATACACTGGAGAAAGTTAAAGCATATTTTTTAAAAAGAGTATTGGGGGTATCTAAAACAACCAGATCTCGCACAGTATACGAGCTGTCTAGAGAGCCGTTCCTTATTGAAGAACTTCGAATGAAAATGCTCTTGCCATCTAGTGCCAGCTACACGCAAGCGCTTGCTGTGCTGCAGCGGAAGAAGGAAGATATATGGAGCGAGTTCTACTCTACAGATGCTATGATGACACAGGATTGGACACAAGCAAACTACGAGCTGCGTCACCTGGTGACCCGATTAGCAGTACACGGTTTCCATCACCGCCTATGCTTGACTAAATCGTATCCCGTATCACACACCGTGCTCAGAATGCGTGTGTAAGCGTTGCAACAATTTCTGTGAACGATATCATGTGCTGAAGTGTCCAGACAGGAGAGAGACTCTAACACGGTTCTGCTTGGATGATTACTAGTTATACCAATGCACATTGCGAGTTGTTTTTAACGTTATAATTCATGTATTTAGGTATTACGTTAGTATTTATGTTCTTTGGCCATTGGCTGCGTTAAATGTTTATAAAATTTTAATAATGGCACCCCGTTAACGAACAGCTGATCCGAAATCTCAAGTTAAAGGTCTACGCACACCGACATTCCCGCTCCCGCTCCCGTTCCCGCATCCCGCGCCGGTGTGCGCAGACCTTAGTGTGTTTCTATCTCCCAAAATTTTAATAATGGCACCCCGTGGCGTTAACGAACAGCTGATTCCTCACCTCAAGTTAAAACGCAATGAGAGTGAAACGCGAATTATGATCCGCATCATCCTGGCTTGTTATTGGCTGGCAATTATTACCAGCCATTGGCTGCCCGCGGGTTTGTTTACAATTATCACCAACATGGTGGCGAGAGGAATAGATTTCTACATCAATTAAATTGCTAGAAATCTATTCGAGTTCATGACAGTATGAAGTGCAAATCATTTATTGATGAGGAATTGTATGTGCGTTTATATTTAAATTGAAGCGTGACACTGTTCATCAAAATTTGTGAAAATAAAAGTACAAATCAACACTCTTGCCAATCAACTGAAAGTTTCTACTACTTTGGATGTAATGGATGTAGATCAATTGGCTGTCGTTTCCACCAGTTTTATTCATCAGTTCGAAATACATTCAGTACAATAACCTTTTGTGCACTATAAAACTACATTATAGACCATTGCATATTGATGTTGCTGTCTGTGTATATTTACCAATTTCATGACATGTAATTTGTAGGTTATGCCTAATAAGGCATATAATTTAAGTGGCCGTTTGTAATGTGAAGTCCTTACTGTATTTATGTACAAATATTATGGTTTAACTAATGAAGCAAGGATTAAAAGTGCAGTTTGCACTGCCACCCTTTTTTTGTTTAAATATTGATATGTAGTTTCTCAGTCTGGTAACTTCTTGGATTTGCTTGAGATAGATTTATAGTAATATACTACCTTATTAACCTGCAGGCTGAGTTTTTTTTAAACATGCCCAGGTGCATACAGTAGCACAAGACCTACTGCAGGCTATGTCGATCCTAAATGTAGGCCTATTATAGTGCTCATGTCAAAGGTCGTCCTAAAGTTTTAACTATTGAGACTTGATTTGCATCGAAGATAATTTCAGCCGAGTCTGGCAAGGCTTCATAAACTTGGGCGTGACTTCACATTTTCATTTTTCCTATACAGCTTTTGATACCAACCACTTAAATCACAGTATTTCAAGATTTGCTCTCATTAAACATCACCAACACTTTTTTTTCCCTGGTGGTGGGCTGTATTGGAGTCTACAGAAAATAAAGTTGAGAAATAAAAATACATCTTAGGTTTCCATGACACAGTTGCATTTTATCCTACTATATCTCCTAATTCCTCATGCTGCATAAATAAACATGACAGATTACAGCATTAGCAATGATGACAGTAATTTATGAATTGTTAAAATGTTTTTAAAAGATGCATAGAAAGAGGCTTGATAAATCCTGTATCATCAAACCATTTAAACATTCCCACAGAGCTCTAATCAGAAGCTCATTTTATGTGCAACAGGTATGTAAAATAAACCTCCCTCCCAATAACTTGTAGGCCTAACCTGAACAGAATCCATGTTAAGAGCTGTTTTTTGGTTCACAGGAAAACCTACCATTTAAAATCTTGCACATACCGGTAGGCTACTAAGCATATTAAGGTGCAATTAACTAGGGTAATTTTAAAAATCATGGCTATCAACTACTGATTTAAATATTCCAGACATCTTTCTTAACTCCACTTTTACTGACAGCATGTAAGTCCTTACTACTGTCTTTCAAGCCATTGACCAGTTGTTTTTTTCATGAGGAACCATTTTAGTCATTCTTCTCTATGTGAAATACAGTTGATGACAACTGCCTGGAAGACTCAGGTGTTTTTTCTTATGTCGCTTCTCTGGTTGCCTATGAAAATGAAAATCCAGAGCCTGCTTCCAGTCTCCGACCGGCTGCCGAGGCCTGACACACTCCTCGGGGGCAATGATTAAATGAATGACAGATGAAATGAAATGATAGTGGAGAGTGTTGCTGGAATGAAATTTTGACAGGGAAAACCGGAGTACCCGGAGAAAAACCTGTCGCCTCCGTTTTGTCCAGCACAGATCTCACATGGAGTGACCGGGATTTGAACCACGGACCCAGTGGTGAGAGGCCGGCGTGCTGCCGCCTAAGCCACGGAGGCTCTGGTTGCCTATGACACTTCCTAATTATTAACAGAATGTTTCATTGAATTGCTGTATCCAATTGACCAACTGGTAATATATTATGGTTTGCTTTAATATTCCTATGATACACTTTTAGATCTCATATATTAATGAAATATACAACAACATAGGCTGAAATGTTGAACCAATCTCCCATTCCCTAACACTCCCAACTAATGGGACATTAGCTACCTAGTGGTTGGTCTCACAATGCTTCCATCTACATGTACCGTACTAGGTCTAGTAGTACCATAGGTATTGTGACTGTTTCTCCAACTCCGTCAAGGAAAATAATTCTGAACTAAGATCTGGAATGGGGTACACTGTCCCTCGAGGGCAATCAAGGACAACTTGAATCATTCAAGTGATTTTTCTATTTCATTTTACCAACTAACCAGGTGCCTGGAAATGCCAGTGAAGGAGGCAGCTAAGTAGGCTAGCCTACTGGTATTCACCATTCAGAGAACATTCTCAGCGACTTGTCTATGCATAGGCCTATGACACAATTTTCAGAAATTAATACAGTAGTCACAGAACACTAATGGTGCCCAGTACTCGCAGCTTAGCATAGGACAGAGTGGATTCCAGCCACAGATTAATTTATGATCTGTCAACGGGTTTTCAAACAAATTGAGCACACACCCAAGTACAGGGGTCTTGACCATGATGTTCCAAGCCTCTAAATGAAACACTCCTCTTTAAGACTTTCTGGTCTTGCATCCATGGTCGATCAACATTCTCCTGATCTGTGTTCTCAAGTTTCTGATGGTTATGGACATTATTTTTATCCTGATACATGCCCTATTCTTAATTAGTTCAGCATAAGATCATCGAATCCCCTTAAGAAAAATAGGGAACATCCATGTGTTATTTGACCATAGGAAAGGGAGAATTAAAAAAAACTGAACCTCTAGGGACATTGATGCAGATGACTCCGAGTAAGTAGGCTAGATCAAAATGAACATTTTTCAGTGTTGCCTTAATAAAGGTTGATAACTTTCTACCGTTCAACATGAATAGGTCTATATTGGATGGGAAATATTTTTATTATTTGCAGAGATTACAAGGATGACTTGTTGATGTATCGTTATTTTGTTAAGCGAACATAAGTTCCAAGTCCATATCGTATTGGAACCCATATTTCAGTGCTGCCTTAGTAAACGAAATATTCAATGTCTTTCAGTCGGTCAACACGGTTGCACTTAATGGTAATGAGAATGAGCATTATTCCAAAAAACAGAAAAAAACGGTAGGCTACATGCAGACATAACATGTCAAATCAATCATGCCTACAAGACAACAAAAATGCTCGTATGAAAAACTATTAAAACCCCATAATGGTAGTCAAAAATAATCTCAAACCACCGCCACTATTTCGCGAAGGTGCAGAAAAATCTTACTATAGTACAGCTATTCGTAATAGTTGCTACTGTTGTGATAACCCGCTACTGAGTGATAGGCCCCCGAAATATAACTATTTATCTTAATGTCTACAAGATAACGAGATTGCCAAAAAAAACACAAATCTATAGAAGGCAACACTAAAAATGGCTCATCTAATCCACAAGTCACCCACCCTTCACCAACATTATTAATATTTGTAATTTAAGTAACTTAGGTTATGTTAAATTGAGGTTAATGGCGGATTTGATTGCGGCTGTGTGGCGGGAAGGACCCAATAAGTGCTCAGCCAATCAGGGACATCAAGGTAACTAGAATACATTTTGATTGGAGCCCATGCTCGGAAAAATTTTAGATCGTTTTGATTCTCAGGGCTTCGTTAAGCCCCCACCCAAGGCCGTCATCGTGTCCAAAATGGCGGTTTAACGAACACGACGGGGTGCCATTATTAAAATTTTGGGAGATAGAAACACAGCCATCGCCGTCTACGGCGTTTTAAGAAACATATCGCAGTGTTCTCTCAGCCGCGTTCTCCTTGGCCGCGTTACGGAACACTTGCAGCCTTAGATCATAAATACAATAGATGGCTGATGACGTCACATTTGTGAAACCATCATCTCAATCAGCTGACTAAAGGGAACTGCGGATAGTTTGGAGCCCTGAAATACTACACGTGACGATAGAATTGGGCTATTCTGTTCTATTCATTACCGTACTAAGCCAGAATGGTGTATTACTGTGCAGCGTATGGATGTAAGGAGACGTTTAGGGAAAGATCGGGCATTTCTTTCCATAGGTAGTCCTAAATTAATTCATTGTAAAATAACCCTAAAATTCTTGACTTCACTACTTGCATTTCTTTACGTTTCCTCTTAACTCCGAGACATGAAAGAAAAATAATTTAATCTGTAAATTTATTACAAATTATTAAAATTTTCTCTATCCCTTACTCCACTGAACAGGCCTATGAAGCAAAATTAGGACCATCACAACATCAAATAGCCTTCCTTTTCAATCATGTTCAGTGTCAAATTGCGGGTTATGCTACTGATGTGACGATGTAGTCTTCGATAATAAATACGCTGAGGTAATATTTGTCATCTTATTAAACGTATGGACAGTGCGTTTGGTTGAGGAAATTTTCAGATCATTCTAGGATACATTGCAGCCCTAAATTAGTCAATTCGTAGGATTTCAAAGTTCTGGATTATTAACTGCGAAGGTTTCTATGATTCGTGGAAAATGGAATTTAAAAGGAAACAGTTAATTGCTTGTATTGATTTCCGTTGTAGCAAATGTAATGCATAGTTGTTAATAAGCAACGCTTACTAAATCAATAGACTTCCTTATTTCCATTTGCCTATGTTTTGTTCACCTTCATAAAATACTGAAGTGGAACGTAACGCTGAATAAGAGCTAATCGCACGATAAAATTTTGTAAAATAATGCACCGGTACTGAAATTAGCCAAAATACATTTTCTAATGATGACAAATAAATTACGAAATGATGTAGTAATAGATTGAACTTGTTTGGAGCTCTCGGGCGTACAATTAAAAATGACCAGCTACACAAACACAATTCTCTTCAAAAATCAGTATGCCTAATTGAGAATTGGATTTGTTATTAATTATTTACAAGAGGGGATCCTGGATGTATGAGTATTACGGAACACGGCAGCCACTTTTTACACAAACACAATTCTGTTCAAAAATCAGTAGGCCTAATTCAGAGTTGGATTTGTTATTAATGATTTACAAGAGGGGATCCTGGATGTATGAATATTACAGAACACGGCAGCCAATTTTTACACAAACACAAATCTGTTCAAAAATCAGTAGGCCTAATTCAGAATTGGATTTGTTATTAATTATTTACAAGAGGGGATTCTGGATGTATGAGTATTACGGAACACGACAGCCACTTTTTGTCATAAAATAATTAGCAAAAAATGTTTACTAAATACAGTCCTAAACTCCAAATTGATGGGAGAAGAAACAAACACCGACATCCATTGGTCACAACCGGAAACAGACGGTTATATTAAAAAAAGTACATTTGACTTGTACGGTATACAAAAACAAAAGAAGAACACTATGAGAAATACAAAAACAAAAGAAACACACTATGAGAATTTGTGAATGCAAACTCACACTTCCCCCCATTCACAAATTGCAAAAAAAAACTTAAAACAAAAAAATATATATACATAACTAGTCTTACACTAACAACAAACATTTGCATATCATTCCTTGTATGGTAGCAAAGGGCAACATACAGGTCATTATCTGGGTTAAAATACAGACATGGATCACATTTGCTTTGATTTAAGCCAAGCTTGACAAGTTGTGCAGTGATACAATTGTGCCAATCTTTACCAGCTTGACACAAACCGTAAATACTCTTGTTGAGTTTTAGCACATAGTCTGGGTATTCTACACTGCGAAAACCTTCTGGTTGACTTACAAATACAGTTTCCTTAATTTTGCTATTAAGGTAGTTGGTTGGTTGGTTCCTTAGTTTAGGGGCTGCGACAACGCGGTCATGTAGCCCCGTGTACTTTGGGTGTGTGTAGAATCTGTCTGATAACCGGTGTTAATTGTGATGACTGTATTAGTGTGTGTATCTGTTTTTTAATTCAAGTAGAGACTGCAACTTTGAATTTTCAAATAGTTCCTACTTTTGCCGCCAAACGCCACCGTCAACGACTACTAGGCCTAGTTCAGAACTAGCTACTAGACGCCACCGCAGTCGGCTCTTGGCAACGAACGTAGCAACCTAAGAGCGTTGTTTACATTCTTAACCTATCCAATTTAGTTTCACACAGGTGTAATTAGTGGAAAGATCTTTAACATGCCATAAATCTATGACATGGGACCGCCGGCTTTACTTCCCCTCCGAAGGAAGGCATACTGAGGGATTTTTTTAACGCTCTTAAAAAATCCGACGGCTTCGGCCGGGTTTGAACCCGCTATCTTGGGCATAGAAGCTCAGCATGCTACCAACTACGCCACCGAAGCCGCCGCTATTAAGGTATGCCGATACAATGTCCAAATGACAATTATCCCATTCACGCTCTACTCCTATGGCTATAAGAGTCCTAATAGTTTTCCTTTTTACCACAGGACTGTAGGATTCAAGGAAATCTGTACCCTTTATCTGACTGAAACCTTGAGCTACTAAACGTGCTCTATACCTAAGTACTTCACCTTCTTGGTTTCGTTTAGTTTTATACACCCATTTGGTGCCTATGACAGTCCTGCCACCTGAATCTTCTGCAAGTGTCCACACATTATGTTTTTCCAAGAGGGCAATCTCTTGGGTCATTGCTTCAAACCATTTATCTTTGTCATCTCGTGAGGTGGCTTCTTGAAAAGACACCGGATCGTTATATTCTGACCTCAACATGACAATGCGACATTTGACCTTGACTTCATTACAACACACACACTTACTGGGACGTTTTCTCTCTCTACACGACCTGCGTAATACTGTGTGTTCAGGCTGTAATGGAGAGTCTATTACGACATCAGAATCTGACAAAGAGGCATCACTATCACTTGTTACAGAATTTTCATTTCCTGATTCGGCTACTTCGTGTTCAAACACGTCACCTCCACAATCTTTCTGCTCGACAAACACTTCTCCAACTGTTCTAGGTTCACAATCTATCTGAGTTACAGGTTTTTCCTGGGCTTTTACAGAAAACGGAAATACATCTTCAACAAATTCTACATTCCTGGATTTAATGACACATTTCTTTTCGATGTCCCATACACGGTAGCCCCTCGAGTCATCGGGGTACCCTAGCATTGCACCAACATTTGCCCTTGGCACTAACTTTTCCACATTACATTTATGGATCCAAACTTTACAACCAAATGATTTTAACATAAGCAATTCCTGGTCTGACAACTTTCTACTCGTCCACAGTTCAAACGGGATGTTCTTTACAGTTGATGACACACACCTATTCTTTATATAGCAGGCTGTGCTGATGGCTTCCCCCCAAAATTGAACTGGCATGCCTGACTGAATGAGCATGCACCTACTAGTGGTGAGAAGTTGCTGGTTGAGGCGTTCAGCAACGCCATTCTGTTGGGGAGAGTAAGCCATTGTTAACCTACGAACAATACCTTCCTTTTCAAGATAGTTACAAAACTCTGTACTTAAATATTCTCCACCGTTGTCTGAATGGAAAGATTTCAACTTGGTCCCTTGTGCTGTCTCCATTAGGGCCTTAACCTTGAGAAACTCATTAAATGCATCACTCTTATGCTTAAGGAACCTTACATATGAGAATCTGGTACAATCATCAGTAAATGTAATAAAATATTTGCTACCTCCAATCGATGGGTGCTCTAGCTGGCATACATCAGAGAACACAACATCTAATGGCTTCTGAGATACATGATCTCTTTCATTAAATTTAAGTCTTTTCATTTTACCTTGTTTACAAGTATCAAAATCAAGATTCTTTTCTTTGGGTATAAAATCACGATCTGGAATGTTCAGAGCATGGCCAAAACGCTGATGCCATATTCCGCTAGTTACAGCTTTGTTGCTCTTAGAATACACAACCTCCACCTCGTCATTACAAGAAAATTCTTTCCCTTGTTCTACCATAAAATAATCACAATTTACCTCATACATATTACCAACAGCCTCACCCGTAAGGAATATACCCTCATGATCTGACAATACAACTTTGCTATCTTTAATGGTTACGACTGCACCTTTCCTGTCAAATTGACCTACAGATATTAAATTGTCTTGAAGACCTGGGACATACAACACTCTTTTCAGTTTCAGAAAAGAACCTCCACACTTGTCAGATAGCTTCATAAGCACACTTCCCATACCACATACACTAACTACGGATCCATCAGCTGTGTCTACACTACCAGAAACCTTTGGGGTGTAATCATACAGAATATCCTTATAAGGTGTCAGGTGCTCAGTGGCTCCTGAATCTACATACCACCTGCATACACAATCAGATGCATCAGCCTTGCTTTCAGTTGTCACATAAGCCTTTACCTTAACACTACTAGCATTAACCTGAACACATTCATTTGCCGCCTCATCGTCCTTTACCGTGGCAATAACCTCACGA
This sequence comes from Meconema thalassinum, assembly GCA_946902985.2. Classification (NCBI taxonomy): domain Eukaryota; kingdom Metazoa; phylum Arthropoda; class Insecta; order Orthoptera; family Tettigoniidae; genus Meconema; species Meconema thalassinum. The sequence goes on from OX336400.1 coordinate 121,278,878, forward strand.
TTCTTAACCTTAACATTTTCCTTGCGTCCATTACTACAATTCCGGGAAGTATGACCTATCTTGGCACAATTAAAACACAAAACTGAACCTTTCTTTCTTGCTTCATGAACTAAATCACAGAACTTCGCAATATGCCCCTGTTCTTGGCACTTGTAGCACATGAATCCACCACTACCTGTTGGCTTGTTGACACTTTTCCTGCTGTTGACGACCTCCTTGGAATTTAAGCGCATGGCTGCCACCATTGCCTTCACGCTTTCACCCTCAGATTCTTCCTTCTTCAGCCTTGCATAAGTCTCCTGTTCTCGCTCCATCTTTAGTTTGTCCAACTTGTTCTTTCTCTCCTCCAACAAAAGTTTGGCTCGCACTACCTTTACACTTAAGTTTTCTTCATTGCTTTCCAATGAACGTATCAAATTTTCGTACTCCCGCTTTTCCAGTCCTCTGAGAATAAAAGCAGCTTTGGCCTTATCCGTAAATTTTATACCTACATCGTCAAACCGTGCACACCAAGTAAGCACTTTATCAACAAATGTACGCATGCTAATGTCACTAGTTTTCTTAAAAAGACACAATTCTTCTAACATCGTCACAATTTGAAGGACTCCGGTATCGCAACATGAAGTCAGAAGATTCTGCCATGCTTCCTTAGCTGTCTCCGCTTCTTTGATATCACCTAGGAAAGGGTCGGTGACCAAACCTATGAGCAAGTTTTTCGCGTCTTGATCTTTGCCCAGTTGGGCCTCGGAGTACTCTTCAACGGGTGTATCTTCTACCTCTCCTGTATCGGTCTTTCGTGGGAAACTTTGAACCGCGTCCCACAGACGCCTTGTTTGAAGCAATGCCTTTGTTCGGGTGCTCCACGCTTCCCAATTGTCGTCCTGTAACCTCACTATTGCAACTACTCGCTCGCTGCTTCCCGTAGCTGAATCCATGTTAGTATGTATACTTAAAACGTACAAATAGTCCTCAAAATAGAAAAATCGTCCACAAAATTCACCAAAAACTATCTTGGATGCACACTTAACTGCCGTCCACATGTGCGCCGCACATATCAACACCTTTTAACGACCGACATTCTCCCATCACAAAGTCCACACATTAACAGCAATAAGCGTTTAACTGGGCTCATAACCTGTCATAAAATAATTAGCAAAAAAGGTTTACTAAATACAGTCCTAAACTCCAAATTGATGGGAGAAGAAACAAACACCGACATCCATTGGTCACAACCGGAAACAGACGGTTATATTAAAAAAAAAAGTACATTTGACTTGGACGGTATACAAAAACAAAAGAAGAACACTATGAGAAATACAAAAACAAAAGAAACACACTATGAGAATTTGTGAATGCAAACTCACACTTTTAACACCAAATATGTTACATTCTTAACCTTTGCTACCTTCCGGTACGTAAAGAAACATGCGATGCTTTTCCCAATGTCGTATAAATTACGAAAATGTGTGTTTAAACCCTCAATAAAAATCATTTCCCCACCAACTCCTATCACCTTCCATTACGAGTTCCTCTGTTTTCCCTTTAGTCAGCTGATCCAGATGTTGGTTTCGCGTCACAGTACAGGCGCAGTGTGGCAATGCGCACTCTATTGTATTTATGCTCGAAGCTTGCAGCTGATGGGAGCGCAGTCTACCAGCATCAGAGACCTCTGTCGGTCATTGCAATGACTACTAGTAGAGATTCTGCTGGCTCTTCGCTTAATGCAACGAAGCGAAGCAGTGCAGCGCAGCGCTTGGTGGAGCAAACCAGCTCGGAGACTGATTGGCTTGGATTATTATTTTGATAATATAATTTTCTATCTCCCAAAATTTTAATAATGGCACCCCGTGGCGTTAACGAACAGCTGATTTTTAATATAAACTTTATTGCGCACAATGTGCATAGAGGATACAGAAAAATATAACATACCGGTATAACAACGTGACGACCAAATGAGCACTCAATAAGTGTTTGTTAATCCTTGATAAACTCACTAATTGAAACTGACCTCGAGGAACACTTCTGGATGTGATATCTTTCACATATCTGGTCACATAGTCTGCACACACAGTTTGTGTTTGGTTCATGGAAAACCTTGTTTTTACACATCTTGAAATGGAACCCGTGGACCACCAGTCTTGTGACTATATGCCTCAGTTGGTAGCCCGTTTCCATCCATTTCCGATCCGTCATGGCCTCCGTTGAATAGAAGTCCTCCCAAATGTCCCTCCTTTTTTCCCTTAGCTTATGCAACAGTTTATCATATGCTGCTCCTCCTGGTAGAATAAGGTTGCATCTCAGGTCCTCGATCAGGAAAGTCTCCCTCGCGAGCTCATATACGAGTTGGGATCTTGTAGTTTTTGATACACTCAGGACTCGCTTCAGGTATCTGGATTTAATCTTTTCCAGGTCTTCTAGTTGCTTTGCACTCAGAAATTCGCCTATGATTTCGAGTCCATAGGTTAGTAGCCTACTGGTAGCACTTTAACTCGAAAAAGCACCATGGCTGTCTCTACTGCAATTTGCGCGATGTTATCGATGTCATTCATTGCTTTCAGAGCTGCAATCATTCTAGTTCTTATGTGGATCCTGAAGCTGCTGCATGTGGTCTGCAAGGTCACGCCTAGGTATCTGAAGCTGTTAGTTCTGCGAAGGCGAACGCCATTGCACGTTATGTGCTCTGCTTCCCTTAGTTAACCTCCTTTCCTGAATATGATTAGTTCAGTCTTCTCCTCATTAATTTTCATTTCGTTCCTCTTTGCCCAGTCCGCTAGTAGGTTCATTGCACGTTGTAGTTCTATTATGTCCTCAGTCGCGATTGCCATGTCATCGGCATACAAGTACATCTCTGTGTCTGTCTTTTCCTTTATCTCTGCCCCTACATCGGAGGTGAAAGCGTTGAATAATATAGGGCTGAGTGTGTCACCTTGGAGGACTCCTATTGTCTGTGTCATCCAATCAGACAAACCGATGCCATCATCCACCCGTATGTAGTTCTCAGCCAACAGGTTCGATATGAGTATTGTGACGTTAGATGTTCCGATTAGTTTCTCCAGCTTATCTATGAGTAGCCGTCTGTTTACCCAATCGAATGCCTTGGAGTAGTCAATGAATGCCACAAATAATTTACCTCTTGGTTTCCTAGGGCAAGATGAATGTGATTCAGTAGATTCTCCAGTGCCATCGTTGTCGATCTTTTCCGTCTGAACCCAAATTGCTCCTCCGGTAGTAATGGGTCCAGTTTGTTCATCACTCTCTTTGTTAGGATCCTCGTCAGGAGTTTCAAACCTGTTTGTTCCATCGCAATCCCTCTGTAAGCATTCGGGTCATCGTCATCTCCTTTCCCCTTGTACAGCATTCGGATTGTTGCTTTCCTCCAGTCTGTTGGGACCCTTCCAGTTTCGAGACATTTGTTCAGTAGAGCACTCCATACCGGTAGCATTTCCCTCACCGTCTCTTTTAGATGCTCATTCCTGATACCATCTGGACCTGGTGTTCTATTGCTTCTTCCTTCGTTGATGGCCTGGACGATTTCGTTTTCCGTTATGACCTCTGATGGTTCTGTGTATTCTGGGTACCTGGGAGTTGGTCTCGTGTCTCTTGAAGCAATTGTTTTGTTGAGGTGTAGTTTCCATGCTTCCATGTCGATATTAGAGTGTATTTTGCTCCTTTTCGGTCGTAGAGCCTTGTATGGGTCCGACTCAGCTTCTTCTATGGCCCTTTTCTGTTGTTCATCTATGTACTGGTTTTTTTTTCCTCTTCACGAGCTCTTTGTACTGAACTCTCTGTTGCCGGTACTCTTCCAGGTTTTCCATGTTCCTTCTTTCTCTTGCTTTGTTCAGTTTTTCTAAGGTGCATCTCCTTGCCTCATAACATTGTTTGTCGAACCAAGGTTTTGACTTTCTTGTCCCCAGCCTTAAAGGGGCCGCTTCTTCATAGCAATTTTCTATCCACCGTGCTGCATAGTCTATTTCCCCTTCATCTATCATTTTCTTCACCTGATCGATCTGGCTCGTCTTTGCTTTCACTTTGTTTATGTCTATGTTCTTTCTGATTTTGACTCCTTTTCTTGGATCAGTTGCTTCTTCTTTCTTCATGATGATATCTGTGCTCACTGGTAAGTGCTTTCATACAACGGCGCCTTCTTTGAGGACCAGCTTTGTTGGTCCCGATGTTATGAGACCCCTTGAAAGCATTAGATCGATTGTGCTGCCACTATTTGGTCCTACATATGTCCATTCCTGTTTCTTGTTTAGTAGCACGAATCCATTGTGTCTCAGGTAGTCCATAACTTCTCCAGTTTTCCCACTGTGTTTATCTACTGGACAGTTTAGGTCACCAGCGATTAGCACATTTTCTTCTTCCCCTATCGCATTCAACGCATTTCCAAGCGTATCAACTATGTCTACTGCTGTGCGCTCAGGGCTGAAGTATACCGCCATGATCACTAGAATTTTCGTTCGTAATATCAACAGGTTTTCATCTTTCAGCAGTTGTTTGCATGGGATTAGTTGAGGTTTGACAAGTACTGATACCCCTCCTGATGGTCGTCCCCTTTCTTTGAGTTGGTTGGCGTACACGTGATAGTTGTAGAAGCCTTGGACATTTATTACCGAGTCCTTCCTGATGAATGTTTCTGTTAGAACACATATGCCAAATTCCTCTAGTATGTTACTTGACGTTAGATTTAGTGCACCTCTCAGCCCTTCTACATTCCACGTCATGGCACTAACCCTGTCATTGCTGAGAGCTACGAAATGTCCAGGGTTTCCGAAAATGTCGGCATGTTACACGGGCAGGCCAGAAATAACTATCATGCACTCTTTCTAGGTCTTTGTATGGGAGTCCTATTTTAAAAGCTGAGCCGGTTGGCCTCTCGCTGACTATATCACAGAACACCTTGCCATCAATGCCATTTTCCTTAAGATATTCACAGACGTCTTCCTTGGTTGTATTTGGTTCCAGTCTTCCCACATACAACCATGCGTTTGGCTCTGCTGCCCTTATCCTGCTCTCGCCTTTTCTCTGTCCTATGATTATTGGTCTGCCTTGTTGAGTGGTTGTATCGAGAGTGTTGTCGGGATCACTGTCAGTGAACCTCTTTCCTCTTTTGTCCCTCCTTTTCCGCTCGTGTGTATTCCAGTTACTCTCATTTTCTAATCGGTAATTTCCGGGTTCTCGTTCTTCCATTACCTCCCTTCCTTCCTTAACCGCGGTAGCTCCTCTTGATTCTTTGACCACTAGTTTCTGGTTGTCGTTCAGGCTTTCTTCTTCTTTGCTCTCTATATTGTCCTGGTGTTGAGAATCTGTTTTATTATCGTATTGCATTTCTATAAATATTTGATCCTTTGGCTGATGATGACCATTTTCATTTCCTTTCATACCGGAAACCATGTTTTCCTGATTTGATGTTTTTGTCTGCGTGCGTGGTTTAATTTCTGGTTGTGGAGCCAACCTCTTGGTAACAGTACCTCGGCCTTTATCTACCATCTCTTCCCGTAGCTTACCAATATTTATTGCCATTTTGTCTAATTTTTCATTAACATCCTTTCTTAATAACTTGTAACTTTTTACCAGCCCTTCTTGGGCGACTGATTTAAAACTTCCCAAAATCATCCTCCTATTTTTGATCGGAAGTACTTCATCATATACCACACAATTGAAATGGCAGGGTCGTGGAGTGTTGGACACACATTTGGTCAACCTAACTGGTATCATTTGGGCGTTCAACTATTAGGTGTAATTCCCTATAAAGAAAACTAATTATAACCTTCAAAATATGTGTATTAATATCAACTTTAAACACATGGCGGGGACTCTCGTCGAACAGACTATGGTTTACTATCTTCTCTCCTCGGCAATGACGAAAACATGTGACCCAAAATGAATGTTGGAATATAAAGATGTTTGTTACTCACTCATCGACGATCTAGCAGATAATCTACGAGACATGCTCGATAGATCAGTTCTCCCCAGCATTTCTAAGATTTTCCACACGTGGTTTGAGGTTAGAGATGTTTACTGGTTTACATAGCCACATCTCTGCGAGAGAAATGAATGTGCTTCCGTACCCAACTTGAATTGTGCTAACAGAGATAACATCGTTGTGATATGTAGCCGTTTCGAGTACATTCACAAGCCATGCTTTCAACAAAACTGTTTCTCCAAATAGGCCTACGCCAAATTACGAGAACGCGACCTTTCCAATCAGACGCTACAATAGAAGTGAAGCCCCGCTATACACGAAAATCCCACCTCTCATCTTGTAAACACATGTTTTCGTCTTTCTCCGCCAGGGTCATGATACCCTCCAACCCATACAAAATACACCAATAATCTCGAACCCATGTATATTTCTTACAACTCGTGGCGCGAAACTCTTCTCTGACGTCAGAACCTTACACAATTTACACAAAGCTTTCTTCAAGACAAGGGAAGTTATTCTCGGCCCAATCTAAATTTGGCCTAGAGTTTCCTGCTGTTGCAACATCTTGTAGCTTACCTACACAATCCGCTGTCTTGTATACTGACATCTCCCATACAAATTAAATGAAATATTCCTGACTGAGTCCCCGAGATACACAAGATATATATACACTAAATAAAATGAAATTCTACAACCTAAATGATGATGATGAACAAGAAAAGAAATGGTATGAACAAATTACCCTAACCTGACTTCTCTTGCAGTCAACCAAATAAGGGTTTGGGAACATTGTGACCGGAACAGTCACAATACGCCCCCATGTGATTCACACGGGTGAAACAAGTGTGGATCACAAACACTCAAACAAGCAACGCACTGAAAACACAAAGAATTACACTATTACATAAATAAACCCTGGAAGACATATATACATACACACTTGTCAAATTTTCACACATTCTCACTCTCTCGAATGTCTTATTGTGTCCATTTCCTAGCCTCACTGATTTCTCTCAAGTGTCTTAGGTCTACCACTTCATTTTCTTCGTCTCATCATGAGACCCTATCGCTTCACAAGCCATGGTATTTGCCTGCACAGGCCTTATCATACCATCTATCCATCTAACACTCGATGCCACTTTGCTGGTTAGCATTCTTCGTCACATCTCTTGAGTTTTGTCATGCCATCACGTTATGTTGACTGATTCTCTAAGAGTCCATGCCATATTATTTTACAGAGTGATATCTACGGAGATTCCTAATATTATGTGTACTGACAGACTTACCATCCTGGTCCGTTAAACTATAGGCACACTCACCAATACGTTTAACCACCTTAAAAGGCCCCTGAAATAGATGAAAAAACTTCCCTATCTCCTTATCTACAGCTGAAGACGGATATGGAACCCTCAGAAGCACCTGATCGCCTACTTCAAAAGAATCAAACTTTACCCGCTTCTGCTGGCGCCTACGCTTATTCCCTGCCTTGATTAAGTTGTCCCTAGCCAGCTGGATACAAACATCCTTCCCAATCTCCTCTCCCGTGACCAAACCTAGCATTCTAGCAAGCTCATTGGTAGGCTTCCTACCATACTGAATTTCATAGGGAGTGCATTTTACACTCTCATGGAACGTACTATTGAACCATCGTTCAATATCTCCTAACTTGGAGAACCACGCATTGTGGCGATTGCTCACATAGGTGCGAAATACTCTCCCTAATTCTCTCATAACTCGTTCGGACAAATTCCCTTGAGGATATCGAATAGATGAGAATATGTGCTTGATACCCAATTCACTCAACTTGGTTTTCCAGATCTTTGAGGTGAATTGACTACCGTGGTCTGATAGTATCCTGAGAGGCACCCCAAACTCAGGTACATACTTATCAGTGATCTGTAGGACACAACCCTTCCCGGTCGCTTTTCTCAGGGGATACAGTTTGACGAGTTTACTGAATGCGTCAACAACCACGAAGATATACTGATATCCAAACTGAGCTTTAACCAATGGACCATACAGATCGACACAGAGTAAATCCCTTGGTTTTTCTGTGATCACCATTTGCCGAGGTCCCTCAAGAAACCTCGTTGGGCATTTACACCGTTGACACGAGTCACAACTTGCCAGAACTTTCCTAATCTGCCTTCCCATGTTCTTCCAAATGAAATGCTGCTGAACAGCAAAAAGAACCTTGCTTGATCCAACATGCCCTAAAGCCTTGTGATGATACCAAATCATCGTTACCTGCAATGAGCTTGGCACACACACTCTCCAGGCACCTTCATGGCACAGCCTAGCCAAGAAACCACACTCCAACTTGTACCAATACTTTCCAACCTTAATTCTACTATCCACATCCATACCTCTCAACTGAGTCAAGATATCACCTAAGACCTCATCCTTCTCCTGCTCTACAAGCAGATTCCTTAAGCAGCGTGTCTCATAATCACACTCGCTTACCTTGGTTACGCAGATAACAACACCTTCCTGTACCTCCAGTACCTGATGACCCTCATCACCCCCAATGTTTCTACTCATGAAGTCAGCCACAATGTTCTCAGTACCCTTAATATGCCTTACCTCAAAGTTATATTCACTTATAGCCAATATCCACCTTGACATCCTGTTCGAAGTGAGCTTGCAGGATCCAATAAAAAGTAATGCATGATGGTCAGTCAGTATCTGCAACTTACTGCCCAACACATAACTCCTAAACTTCCCTAGAGAGTATACGATTGCTAACATCTCTATTTCAGTAATTGTATATCTCTTCTCCGCCATGCTTAGCCCTCTGCTTGCTAATGAGACAATCCCTAGATTGCCCTCACTATCCTCCTGACACAAAATGCCTGAGATGCCTTGCATGCTCGCATCAGTCATCAAAATGTAGGGACAATCCAGACGAGGATACCTAAGCATGACAGTCTCTACAAAGCCTCTCTTCAACTCCTTAAAAGCCTCATCGTGCACCTGGGTCCATACCCACTTAGTACCCTGCTTCAGCAATTCCCTAAACGGTTCTACAAGACAGGAATATTTAACTACGAATCTACGAAAATAATTGAAAACCCCTAATATTGACCTCAATTGTTTGGCGTTACGTGGTGTAGCAGTGTTGTGAATCTTGTCTAATCGTGACTGTTCGGGAGACACCCCTTGTGTTGTGATAGTATGCCCTAAAAATGTGATTGATGTTGTGCAAAACAGAGACTTCTTAAGTTTAATTGTAAATCCCCCGTCCCTTAATTTCCCCAAAACAATGTCTAAGTGATCCAGGTGTTCCTTTAATGTGTAAGATGCAACAATTAAATCATCTATGTACATTGTCACAAACTCGTGTGTGTCCCTCCCTAACACTAGATTTAAGGCCCTAATCAACGCTGAACTGCTGGTCTTTGTTCCGAAAGGAACGACCCTGAATTGGTACAAACCACTCTTAAAGCTAAACGCAGTCAACTTCCTGTCCTGTTCTCTCAACGGTACCTGCCAAAATGATGCACTCAGATCCATAGTGGAAAACCATTGCTTACCATTGAATTTCTGAACCAGTTCCTCAACACATTCTGGCCTCTGTTGGTCCCCAGATATCCTACAATTGAGCTGCCTGGCATCAATACACAACCTGACCGAGCCATCACTCTTCCCAACCACAACTAAGGGATTCAGATATGCACTAGTTGAAGGCTCAATAATACCCTGATTCAGCATAATGCCTATTTCTTTCTCCACAGCATCAGCAAATTTGTGAGGTATCGGGTACTTGGGTCCTGAAAATGGAGAATGATCTACAATTTCGAACTGATGCGTATAGACATGTGTTAGCCCTGGCTTGTCACTGAAAACTTCTTGGTTTAGCTCTAAAACCTCTAACAACTTATCCCTCTCCTCAACACTTAAACCACTCTTATCCACAGCCTGCTGGAGTTGATCACACTTATCACCCTCCACAGCAATGTGACATAAATCCACAACTTCCTCCTCATCGTCAGCCTTACCTTCTGCCATATCCCCTACAGTGACCTCAGTAACACATGCCTTTACTGTCTTATCTACACTCTTGCATTTCATTCTCATCTCCTGGCTTATATTCCCCCTCACAAAGTTGATGACACCCCGGTCAAAATCAATAACAGCACTATGCTCGTTAAGCCAGTCTATCCCCAAAATCATTTCATAAATTAGGTTAGGAATTACCAAGCAAGTCTTGTGGTCAACTTCATTACCAAACCTCATGGGCAACAATACCTGCTTTCCCACTCTTTGGGATTTATTACCAACAGCAGTTACCACATATGTCGACTTAACTGGAATTTCTTCCAACTTACCACCGTCCTTGATTAAAGTATCATAAAATCCCTTACTGATGACACTTCTCTCACTCCCCGAATCCACCAATGCCTGCATTCTCTTACCTAGTATGCTCAACTCAACAGTTGACATAAAAGCCTCCTTCTCCCCGATACATGAGAACTCCTGCTGGTCAGCTAGCAGATCCTCCCGACTCATAGGCATAAAATCCTCCTCACCCACAATAACACACTGCTTGACTTCATTTCTTACGGACTGCCTGACTGACCTCCCTGCACAGCCCGTTCGGAGTTTAAAGCTCCTTGACCACCTTGTTCTTGTCTCCTCTGGTTCACCTGTACTCTTTCGTTACCACCTTCCTGACGCCCCCCACCTCTCTGATAGTTACCTTCCTGTCGCTGTGAATTATCCTGACGCCCCCCACCTCTCTGATAGTTTTCCTGCCTCTGCTGATAATCTCTTTGCTCCTGATTAAATCTACCCCTATTAAACTCCTGATTATTCCCCCTATTGCCCCTAAATTCCTGTTTGACCTCTGGCCTCTCCATGTGCTGCTTGCCTAAAACGTCAAAGCTCGTAAGAAGCTCTTCCAACTCTTCTACCGTCCTTACCTTCTGCATACAAGCTGCCTCCTGAATTCTAGGTGGGAAGTGCTTCAACATGACCCTAACCACATCACTGTCAGAGGTCAGCCCATCCAAATTCTTCCAAATAAGTACATGTGCCAAAAAATATTCTGTCAGGGATACCCCTTCTCTCTCCTTATATTTCCCAAAAGTTAATTTTTCCCTTTCCCTGGACTGTACCCCCTCCCCCCAGAACTTAGCTTTGAATTTATCCCTGAATTCCCTTAAACTATTCATGTTAGGCCTGTATATTTGGAACCATGCTTTCACATCCCCTTGAAATGAGTTAGACAAGATCTCCAACACTGTTTCCCATTCGACAACCCCGTCTTCTAGATCCTTGCTGAATTTCTTCTCAATGGTTTTTAAAAACTCCATAGGGTTGAACTGCCTTGAGTTAAATTGTGGCAGACCAGGGTCCCTGAGTAGCAAACTAGATGGCATCACAACCCTTTGACTCATCGGTCGCTCTTTCAACTCTCTCCTGACCTTTATCAGCTCTTCCTGCAGCTTTTCGTTTTTCTCGGTCAATGCCACCTGCTTCCCTCTCAGACCCTCAATCTCTCCCAACTTATTTTCAACGGCACCTACTCTATCTAAATATTCCCTCTTATTCCCACTTACAGTGTTGCATATCTCATCACACTTTCCCGTTACATTCTGTACTTCTGCCCTTGAACTAGCTATCTCTGACTTAATTTTCGTTATTTCCACATCTTGCTGGTTCTGATGGCCTTCCATTCCTTCTAGCCTACTTGTGATCCCAGCCTGATTCCCCTGCATTTCTGCCCTGATTTCCTCTCCCTGTTTGCTAATTTTCCCACTTAATTCCAGGTTCATACTCTCCATTCTACTATTAAGGACAGACTTATGGTCCCGTATTTCTTTGCTGAGACTCTCTATCCTTGTGTTCGTGGCCCTGTTGCTCTCCTGAATTTCCTTACTTACAAATTCCTTCACTTCTACTATCTGTTTGGTCACTGACTCTACCTTCTCATTTACAGAGCCTACCTGCTCCTTAATTTCCTTACTCATAGATTCTCCTTGCTTCTTAATCTCTTTTATTTCACTCAGTAGCATTTGGATCAAACTATCGTTCATAACCCCCCCCCCCCCATTTACATTTAAGTTACTACCTTCAGCGATCAGCTGCGACTCAGTAGTAACAATGGTAACATATGTTCCCACTGTCTTTTCCACATCTTCCTCACTGCCACTTCCCCCAGTTTCCTGATTACCTGACATTTTACTGTTTGATTTACACACAACCCTTGACCTTAATTCTAAATTGTCTGATGTGGACATACCCCTTAAAACAAAACAAATTACTGTGAACCCTAATACTCCTAAGGTGTCTATCGGCTGTGTGCATATGTGCCCTAATGATACCTGCTAGGTTTCCCTACTCTTGCCCCACGTTGAGGTGCTATGTTGTAACTTTTTACCAGCCCTTCTTGGGCGACTGATTTAAAACTTCCCAAAATCATCCTCCTATTTTTGATCGGAAGTACTTCATCATATACCACACAATTGAAATGGCAGGGTCGTGGAGTGTTGGACACACATTTGGTCAACCTAACTGGTATCATTTGGGCGTTCAACTATTAGGTGTAATTCCCTATAAAGAAAACTAATTATAACCTTCAAAATATGTGTATTAATATCAACTTTAAACATATGGCGGGGACTCTCGTCGAACAGACTATGGTTTACTATCTTCTCTCCTCGGCAATGACGAAAACATGTGACCCAAAATGAATGTTGGAATATAAAGATGTTTGTTACTCACTCATCGACGATCTAGCAGATAATCTACGAGACATGCTCGATAGATCAGTTCTCCCCAGCATTTCTAAGATTTTCCACACGTGGTTTGAGGTTAGAGATGTTTACTGGTTTACATAGCCACATCTCTGCGAGAGAAATGAATGTGCTTCCGTACCCAACTTGAATTGTGCTAACAGAGATAACATCGTTGTGATATGTAGCCGTTTCGAGTACATTCACAAGCCATGCTTTCAACAAAACTGTTTCTCCAAATAGGCCTACGCCAAATTACGAGAACGCGACCTTTCCAATCAGACGCTACAATAGAAGTGAAGCCCCGCTATACACGAAAATCCCACCTCTCATCTTGTAAACACATGTTTTCGTCTTTCTCCGCCAGGGTCATGATACCCTCCAACCCATACAAAATACACCAATAATCTCGAACCCATGTATATTTCTTACAACTCGTGGCGCGAAACTCTTCTCTGACGTCAGAACCTTACACAATTTACACAAAGCTTTCTTCAAGACAAGGGAAGTTATTCTCGGCCCAATCTAAATTTGGCCTAGAGTTTCCTGCTGTTGCAACATCTTGTAGCTTACCTACACAATCCGCTGTCTTGTATACTGACATCTCCCATACAAATTAAATGAAATATTCCTGACTGAGTCCCCGAGATACACAAGATATATATACACTAAATAAAATGAAATTCTACAACCTAAATGATGATGATGAACAAGAAAAGAAATGGTATGAACAAATTACCCTAACCTGACTTCTCTTGCAGTCAACCAAATAAGGGTTTGGGAACATTGTGACCGGAACAGTCACAAACTCTAGCTCAATATGCATTGATCTTCCTGCTTTATATTGCAAGTAGTCTTGTACACAATCATAACACAACCACATTAATTTCGATTTCCTTTTATGCGTTGTTTTTAGGGCATTGAATTGCCCTTGCTGAAGCTCTGCACATGTGAGGTGATGCCATCTTTGACACACACCAACACATGCAACAGCTGTTTCGTCTTCGACCCTCCGCTTGCAGATGGGGCAGTTATCGGTGATTGTGCAATCTCCCGGATTGTGCAATCTCTCGGATTCATTGCATCTTGCGTGTTTCCGTCCTGCATATTATTTTATTGGCCGTGACAATATTACGTCGTGACTTATGAAGTTAAAACCCCTTTCCGTTATAATTTCTTAAGTTCTATACAAAACTTTATGTCAATGCGTATATTTGCTGATCCTTCGTCACTTTACCTGATATACTGATTAATATTCACCTTAATTCCTCTTGATAAGTCACTTTTTATCGTAGATTTCAATGTCACCAAGTCCACTGTTCAAATGTTAGTTATATAGAGTATATAATGTATATAATGCCTACCGATCCTTCAGAATCAAAACAAAAATTGTTGGCACATTGTCCAGGGAGCTAGGCAGTCTCATGTGGCATTTTAATAATGGCCCCCGTGGCGTTAACGGTCAGCTGATTCTTCACCTCAAGTTAAAACGCAATGAGAGTGAAACGCGGAAGTTTTTAATGGTCAAACAATGGATCAGCTCTGTACCTAGCCGGTCGTGTCGTAGGTCGATAGATGATACATGCACTCTCGGAGTTCTATATCTTACACTAACACTCTTTGCTTAATGAATTGCGTTGGCAGTACTGTTCTCGTTCTTGACTTACAAATGTTATTTTTGGAATTGCGCAAAGCAATTGAACATGCACACGTTTGTTACTGTAATATAAACACGATTACTTACTTAGATTTTAATTACACTGGTCTATCATTCAAAATAGTCCTTCAAAGCATACCGCAATGTGGTTGTTAAACACTATTATTTACACATAGGCTAACTGCAGCGTGCCGATTCAACCGTTACACTTACTACCGTAATTGATTGGTTTCTTACTTATATATGTATGATCTGCATACTATTCAAGTTAAAACGTTTACCCCTCACTTCTGGTATCACTCGGAACACATTAATTTGTATACTCGCTACTCGAAGCATGTATTGTACCCGTTCGTCCTGGGGATGCGATGACCCATCTGCTATTACATCGCATTCCTGGAGTTCCAGGACAGAGCGGAGTTAAATGAACCTCTAGTCAAATAAGGAATGTGTCGGAAATTCAGCTGAGTTATCGAAAAAGCAGTGGGTAACACTAGACAAAGTATCTCTAGGGTCGTTACGGGCTTAAGTTTAATTTAAAAAATGCAAATATAAATGGGCGCCATCAACTGAATTCCTAGCAAACCACCTCCTTTCCTGGTTAAGCCTTACTCAAGACAAGGAAAGAAAAAGGAAAATCACACCATCATCAGATCACCACTAAGATAAAAACAAATTTATTTCACTTTGATAGTCAGACAGACATTTTAAATATACCTCCTACCTGAGAGTATGGTCGAATGCCAACGTTAAATTGTCATTGTCCAAAAATCGAACCATCTCTTTTCTAATCAAAAATATTTCATCCACATAAAACAAGAAAAATCTCTTAAGTTCTCTTTGGTTCTCAGGATCACTGTAGCACTATGTCTTTCGTCACTGACATTTGTGATACCTGAGACCTAATTTCTCTTTAATTTAACATCATGAATGTGGATTTGAAAAAGTTATTAATCTGTCTAAACATACACATATTATAATCACATATTTTAAATATCACGTATTTTATGGCTTGCATGGCATAATTTAAATGTTGAACATGTTAGTAAAATGCTCCCAAACATTGAATAATTAATTTACACTATTTACTTTGTCATTAATACTTTCTTGTTTGTGAATTACAGAAAATTCACGGCTCATTGATCATCATTATCATCACCATCAAAATTAAATATTTCTCACATTAATTCTCATTTCAAAATTCAACATATTCCTGTCAGAATCATTAACTCATCACCATTAAATCATTTAAATGAAAATTATTATCATTACTTCATTATACTTTCTAATTATTCACACACTCTTATTTTATCATCTACTTCAGATTAAATCATCTTAAATCATCAATACAAATTGTTTAATTCCTCAACTCAAGTTGCAATTCCTCAAATTATATCTCAATTAAATTTATTTTAATGCCATATAAATTCATTAATCATCAGCTTCTTTAATTAATTATCACCTTCTAATTCAGTTATTCATCATCTATCCAATCATCTATTAATTTATTTAAATCAGTTTATTCATCCAATCTTTAATTCATCCATTTATTTAATTCATTGATTTATTCCAAAATTTAATTTATCAACTTATTTAGATTTCATTCTTCTGGTTATTTAGATTTCCATTATTTCATCTAGTCATTCTGATTTTTATTTCTTTAGGTCAGATCATTAATATGCTTAAATTTCAGATTATTATTTCATTAATTATTATTCTCAGAAAATCTTGTATTATCAACTTTATGTATTTGTTTAATTTCCTAACAAATTGTTTAATATGGGTTATAGAACGTTGTCTTACAGTTTTATCACTTCCAAGTTATATCTCGTATTTAATTTTCATGCCAAAAAATATTATTGCCTTCACTACATCACGTTGGATCTGACTATCCACAACGACATTATATATCCTCAATTCTTCAAATATCACATTTGAATACCACAATTATTCCACAAAACTCCATAAATATTCAGCACATACAGCATGAATCTCAACAATTACGCTAGACTGGGTTCGACAACCTCATGTCTGCTTCAAAATGCATTAGCAACATTGCAACTGTCACTTGGCAACTTCCACAAAATGCCTATCACAAACTTCACTTAACCATGTTGCATGATCTACAAAAAATATATACTGGCTTCAAATTATCAACGCACCCAATCTCCAATAACTGTAATTACTCTGATCACATCTAGACAACTTCTTAAACAATTGGAAAAAATATTACCTTAGTAATTCAAGATCTGCTTTCAAATAGCATAAATTCTCTTACAATTCTCATAATTCACATCACAGAAAAAACACCAATGTGCTATAATCTCTCATATCAAAATCTGCAATACTGATCTGCCTTAAAATAAATCTGACCATTAATGATTCATCTTACAAGATTCAATTACTTTAAATCCTTCTCAAAGGTATCAAATTCAATTATAAAAATCATCAAAAGCATCAGCTGTACCAGTTGTTAAACTGAAATTACTCTCAAAAGAGTATAGCAACAAAATATTGGATTGGCAAACAAGAATTACAAATGTAACCCTGTTGACATTTATCTTTACTTTATTTAACAAAAGTTCGACTGATATGTGACTAGTAGTTCCTTGTTTGATTCACTTACAATCTCATGTACACTCGGATGATAAAAATGAGTCCCTCAATGGCAAGTAAGATGAGTAACCACCGTACAATCGTATAAATACGAAAGACCTCGCCCCGTCGACTAAAATGATAGTGCCCTAAACGATGGGTAAGATGAGTAACAACCATACAATCGTATAAATACGAAAGACCCCATCTCGAAGACTATATGAGTGAATGTACCAGATAGGAATCAACAAGTCTCTAGTTGTCATATAAAAGCGATATTCATTCACTAAAGTGAATAACATCTTAATATCTCCAAACAATCCAATGGAAAAAATCCCTACTGATGAATAATACACACTCGCTAGTATGCAATGAACTGACGAAGTAATTTAGATAATCAATTGCAGATCACGAGTTCGAAATACTCGTCACACAAAAAAAACTATTCATGAAAAATATCCCTACTGGAAAAATGTCTAAAAGACCAAACATCTGCTTAATAAAGCCAACCAATGGTGAGAATTTCGTATAATGATGCCTGCCATATCATATGGTCACGCCATATTCTAGCAAAATTCGAAGCATATAAAGTCAAAGCCATGTCTTAAATAATCGTATCACTCCTATTAGAAAAATATACCTGTGTGCCCAGTATTCATGAAAATAATCGCATCAGAAAGTTATAACTCTTACTGTACCTTCTCATAATCAGCTGTTATTAAATTTCAAAGATCGTCGATTTTCCCTATGTAATGAATTTCTCGAAAGATCGGCGTGCATATCATTCCATCCATGCAATGACGATTGCCTTCAAATCCCAAGTGAAGCAGCTGGTGGACCTCCTTCTCGTCAGGAATCGAATCCATCGCTCTGTGGTGCCATCGCGTCTCTGTCTGCGTTTACTCCGACATGATGAACTTCTGGTTATCCATAGCGGATATTGTCCAAATCCTCACGAAAAAGTTCATAGAAACAGCGGACCCCCTATTCCTCTTCTACGTTACACCACTGTTCTATACAATGTTCAGTTTAAGTGTTGAAAGTTCAATTTCCACAGCGGTTTAGTTTTACTTGTAGAAAATAAAATTGTTTTATCAGAGTGTCTAAGTTTATGAAACACCCTGTAGCTGTGTTCATACTCGGTAATTCATAACACTGCATAAGAAATAATTGCATTAATGCACGAGCTAATGTTCCTAGGTGCATATGCTTACAACATTCCATTTGCTTAAAATTGTTAATGTTACTTGGACTGCGTTATGAAATGCATAGTCGTAGTGTCATTAAGAAAAACTATGTTCATTCGAAGTTCAAAGTTGCAGTATCTCGTAACTATCTGCTTTTATAATTCAAATGCTGAATAAACGTTCCAACTCAATGTAGTAATGAAGTTCAGTTTCTGTTATAATGCTTGCGTATATAATGGGAAATAACCCGCTCGGTTTTACTGCAATGCTATAATCATCTCCGCCTAAAGCTGGCCTCGCCATGTCGCTCTACTATTCTGTTCTGCGTTGAAATGCAGCTTGGAATAAAGTTCTCCAACTACTCGCAATGCTGTTTTAAAAACCCCGGCCTCCTATGCTTGTTTGCTGCGGATGTCCGCCCGGCCCACTGACCTACTTGTCGTTCGCTGCTCGGAGAAGTTGAAACTGTCGCTTTCACTTTCCGTGACAGTTTCTGTTCGCTGCGCGACCTTGTACCAAGCTTGGCGTGTGCTACACAGCTCGACTCTCTTGCTTGGCTCACAGAGCTCCACTGACAGTGTCTGCATTGCCTCGACCCTTACCTGCCTGGTGCGGTCACGTGACCTCCTCCCCACCACCGTGGTCTTGCGTCACAAATATAATCTCGAACCCCCATTATCTCGGCTATTAAGTTATAAAATAACTTAAGGGTTATCTGACTTCCTTCAAATCATTACCATATATAATGCATGTTATATCTCCTCTTCTAAGATGTTTAAATACCATGTTCCATATAGATCTTAATAAAGCTTCATATTTCCATCCATAATTCCATCTGCTTACAGATGTCAGTGCCTTCTTGATCCTAGACCTACTACGTCATCTTGACATTCCTCTTGACTCGATCTGAGCGCTATCTTTTCTTAACTCTTCCCAAAACCTCAACTACGGCTTAATGTCTGCTGGCGTAGCCGATAGCCTCAACTAGGTATCGGGTACATCTCTCCCGTACATCTCCTTTTTTTTATCAGGATTGAGAAAAAAATACACTCTCAGGCATTCTATATATAACACATGTACACGATAGCTCTACAATCCCCTTATTCAACATGATGGTACTTTCTGACTCTCAACAATGATGATTGACTTCCAATGATTAGCATCTTGATTCTGTATTACTTTGATGTCTGTTTTTTCCTTCACTACTCGTGCTTGCTCGATTGACATCTCTGACTGTCTCCTCGAGTGGTGCACTAGGCTGTCTATTTTCTTGCCTCGATCTCTCGTATTCACGATTATCTCGTCCTTCATTAGGATCGTTTCTTCGGCCATCCTGCCTGTCGTTCCGATTATACTGTTGACCTTGGCTCCAGTTGTTTCTACCACGATATCTATTGTTGTATCGATTCCTATCTTGATATCTGGAATTCTGGTTATAATTTCTGTATCGGCTGTCTCTTGCTTCCTGATCGTATGGCCTCTCATATGGTCCTCTATACCGATCATTTCCACGAACGTTACGGATGTTTCCTCGATTTCCTTCGTTCCTTCTGTTTTCCCAGGAATCTCTTCTGTCCGTTTGAGCTGCGTTATCAACGACTACCGCATTCACCTCTTGCGTGTTTCTATTGTCGCTTCTTGTATTTCTAGGCGTAACTTGAGCGCTTGTATAGTCCAATCGCCGTAAAATGTCGTCATAGTGCTCAAGTGTGTTTGCTCCCGACGCTATGAGTGATCGCTGTACCTCAATCGGTAACTGTCTCGCTATAGCTTGCAAAAGCTCTTCTTCTGGCAATGGAGGAATCAGAAACTGCAATTTAGCCAACTGTGACGTAAAATAATTGGCATAATGCGTCGGATGTGACGTAGAATAACGCTTCGAGTACATTTCTGCTCTTACGTTCAGTTGATCCTCGGCACTCCAAAATCTCCTTAAGAATGCCATTGCAAATTGCTCCATATTCGCAAAATTGCTTCTGAATGCTCTAAACCAAGTTAGCGCAGACCCGTCTAAGGCGCGTTCGACTATCCTTAGCTCTCTTTCTTTGGCTACTCTATGTTCCGCCATGTAGTCTCGAATATCTCGCAGAAATTCGACTGGTGTGACCCCTGTATTTCCAGAAAACTTCCTCGGCTTGTCATCCAGATTTCTGATAATGGTAACTGGACCTGAGTATCGTTCACTTGTTCCCAACGTACTCCTATTTGAACTCGGATTATCCTGAGGGGTTGAACGTGCCCTTTCGAATGTCACATTCGGTTGCGTTTGACGGTCTTCTCCCATGCTAACTTCTTGATTACCCATACTGCGGTCTATCGCTGTCTGATTTATCGATATTTCCCCTGATGTAATATTCTGACTTGAGAAACTATTAATCATAGATTCTAGTTTAGTCATCCTATCTTCTGCCAATTTCTCTACGGTCTTGACCTGAGTT
This sequence comes from Meconema thalassinum, assembly GCA_946902985.2. Lineage (NCBI taxonomy): Eukaryota > Metazoa > Arthropoda > Insecta > Orthoptera > Tettigoniidae > Meconema > Meconema thalassinum. The sequence continues at coordinate 121,299,418 of OX336400.1, forward strand.
TTCAACTCATCCAACGACGTATCATTCTGCGTTTTATTACTCTCCTCTAAATCGTTTTTCAACTTGTCAATCTTGTCTTCGCATGTATTCTTTACTGACGCGACTTGTTCTTTTAACAGATCAACATCTGTCCTAAATAGAGTTGAATCTATCTTCATCGCTTCCTTGTTCTCCGTAAATCTCGCTTCTAAGTTCGCCATACCTGCGATTAATTTCTCATCTAATCCTGCACGTTTTTCTTTTGCTTCGGCATCGACCTCACTATACCGTTCTTCCACGATTGCACCGACTCTATTTTTGAATAAAGCTAAGTTTTCATTAACCTTTTGCTCTATATCATCATCCATCTTCCTAATATCTTTCTGCAATTGATTCTCTAATGATTTTAAATTAGAATTAACCTCTCCTAAGACTTCCTCTTTAATGGTCCCAATTACTGACTTTAAATCCTTAATCTCATTACCTAGATTCATCTCTAGACCTTTGATTTTAGTCTCGAAAGATACTTCGGTAGACCACTCTTGAATTTTGCCTACATCTGCCTCTAAACCATCGATGTCGAATCTCAACTTCGATACATCCGATTTAATGTCTTTCTGTATAGACATAACGTCTGTTCTTAAAGTAAGAATGTTTTCTTCTCCTCTACTTTCTAATTCAATAATATTCTTTCTTAATATTTGAACATTTTCCTCTCCTTTCATATTTACTGCAATTATATCTAATTGTAAAGTCTTAAGCATTTCATTATTCTTTAAAGTTAATCTATTCTCTAATCTAGTTTACTTGTTTTCTAACTCTGTGTTAGTTTCTTCACTACGAGACTGTAATTTCTCTTCCAATGTTTTAAAATTATCCTTCAAGTTAGCTTCACTAGCTTTCAAATGACTTTCAGTACTAGTCTGTAATCTAGTCTCCAATGACATCAACTCATCTTTACTATTTGACTGTAATCTTTCTTCTAATGACTTAAAATTGTCTTCACTATTTGACTGTAACCTGGTTTCTAATGACTTTAAATTATCTTCACTAGTTGACTGTAATCTGGTCTCTAATGACTTTAAACTGTCGTTCAGATTGCCTTCGTTACTAGCCTGTAATGCTTGCACATTTTCTTTACATCTAGCTTCTAACCTAGCTTCTGAACTATTTATCTGTTCTTTAACTTCCGTTTCCATTTTAGAAATAGTTTCTGCAATACCAGACATACCACTCTGTAACTCTCCGAACACCTTAGCTAAATCTTCCGGCAACATAATTATATTTTCAATATACGTTTTATTCAGAGACGTTAGACAACAACACATCACAATGTCTCAATTCCTGCATTCACTTGGGTATAGGAAAAATGACTTATAACTAACATGATATAATACTAATACGATTAACATGAACACTGGAATGGGCACACAAGTATATTGTCTGACTAAGTTTAATAAATTTTATAACACAATTAAATGAACTTGAGATCAATCTCTCAGTAATCTAAATCTGATGTGATTCCGTAGAATAAGCAAAATCGAAGCCCCACGTTGGGCGCCAATTCTCCCTCTCTCTCTGTACCCGTTCGTCCTGGGGATGCGATGACCCATCTGCTATTACATCGCATTCCTGGAGTTCCAGGACAGAGCGGAGTTAAATGAACCTCTAGTCAAATAAGGAATGTGTCGGAAATTCAGCTGAGTTATCGAAAAAGCAGTGGGTAACACGAGACAAAGTATCTCTAGGGTCGTTACGGGCTTAAGTTTAATAAAAAAATGCAAATATAAATGGGCGCCATCAACTGAATTCCTAGCAAACCACCTCCTTTCCTGGTTAAGCCTTACTCAAGACAAGGAAAGAAAAAGGAAAATCACACCATCATCAGATCACCACTAAGATAAAAACAAATTTATTTCACTTTGATAGTCAGACAGACATTTTAAATATACCTCCTACCTGAGAGTATGGTCGAATGCCAACGTTAAATTGTCATTGTCCAAAAATCGAACCATCTCTTTTCTAATCAAAAATATTTCATCCACATAAAACAAGAAAAATCTCTTAAGTTCTCTTTGGTTCTCAGGATCACTGTAGCACTATGTCTTTCGTCACTGACATTTGTGATACCTGAGACCTAATTTCTCTTTAATTTAACATCATGAATGTGGATTTGAAAAAGTTATTAATCTGTCTAAACATACACATATTATAATCACATATTTTAAATATCACGTATTTTATGGCTTGCATGGCATAATTTAAATGTTGAACATGTTAGTAAAATGCTCCTAAACATTGAATAATTAATTTACACTATTTACATTGTCATTAATACTTTCTTGTTAGTGAATTACAGAAAATTCACGGCTCATTGGTCATCATTATCATCATCATCATATTAAATATTTCTCACATTAATTCTCATTTCAAAATTCAACATATTCCTGTCAGAATCATTAACTCATCACCATTAAATCATTTAAATGAAAATTATTATCATTACTTCATTATACTTTCTAATTATTCACACACTCTTATTTTATCATCTACTTCAGATTAAATCATCTTAAATCATCAATACAAATTGTTTAATTCCTCAACTCAAGTTGCAATTCCTCAAATTATATCTCAATTAAATTTATTTTAATTCCATATAAATTCATTAATCATCAGCTTCTTTAATTAATTATCACCTTCTAATTCAGTTATTCATCATCTATCCAATCATCTATTAATTTATTTAAATCAGTTTATTCATCCAATCTTTAATTCATCCATTTATTTAATTCATTGATTTATTCCAAAATTTAATTTATCAACTTATTTAGATTTCATTCTTCTGGTTATTTAGATTTTCATTATTTCATCTAGTCATTCTGATTTTTATTTCTTTAGGTCAGATCATTAATATGCTTAAATTTCAGATTATTATTTCATTAATTATTATTCTCAGAAAATCTTGTATTATCAACTTTATTTATTTGTTTAATTTCCTAACAAATTGTTTAATATGGGTTATAGAACGTTGTCTTACAGTTCTATCACTTCCAAGTTATATCTCGTATTTAATTTTCATGCCAAAAAATATTATTGCCTTCACGACATCACGTTGGATCTGACTATCCACAACGACATTATATATCCTCAATTCTTCAAATATCACATTTGAATACCACAATTATTCCACAAAACTCCATAAATATTCAGCACATACAGCATGAATCTCAACAATTACGCTAGACTGGGTTCGACAACCTCATGTCTGCTTCAAAATGCATTAGCAACATTGCAACTGTCACTTGGCAACTTCCACAAAATGCCTATCACAAACTTCACTTAACCATGTTGCATGATCTACAAAAAATATATAACTGGCTTCAAATTATCAACGCACACAATCTCCAATAACTGTAATTACTCTGATCACATCTAGACAACTTCTTAAACAATTGGAAAAAATATTACCTTAGTAATTCAAGATCTGCTTTCAAATAGCATAAATTCACTTACAATTCTCATAATTCACATCACAGAAAAAACACCAATGTGCTATAATCTCTCATATCAAAATCTGCAATACTGATCTGCCTTAAAATAAATCTGACCATTAATGATTCATCTTACAAGATTCAATTACTTTAAATCCTTCTCAAAGGTATCAAATTCAATTATAAAAATCATCAAAAGCATCAGCTGTACCAGCTGTTAAACTGAAATTACTCTCAAAAGAGTATAGCAACAAAATATTGGATTGGCAAACAAGAATTACAAATGTAACCCTGTTGACATTTATCTTTACTTTATTTAACAAAAGTTCGACTGATATGTGACTAGTAGTTCCTTGTTTGATTCACTTACAATCTCATGTACACTCGGATGATAAAAATGAGTCCCTCAATGGCAAGTAAGATGAGTAACCACCGTACAATCGTATAAATACGAAAGACCTCGCCCCGTCGACTAAAATGATAGTGCCCTAAACGATGGGTAAGATGAGTAACCACCATACAATCGTATAAATACGAAAGACCCCATCTCGAAGACTATATGAGTGAATGTACCAGATAGGAATCAACAAGTCTCTAGTTGTCATATAAAAGCGATATTCATTCACTAAAGTGAATAACATCTTAATATCTCCAAACAATCCAATGGAAAAAATCCCTACTGATGAATAATACACACTCACTAGTATGCAATGAACTGACGAAGTAATTTAGATAATCAATTGCAGATCACGAGTTCGAAATACTCGTCACACAAAAAAACTATTCATGAAAAATATCCCTACTGGAAAAATGTCTAAAAGACCAAACATCTGCTTAATAAAGCCAACAAATGGTGAGAATTTCGTATAATGATGCCTGCCATATCATATGGTCACGCCATATTCTAGCAAAATTCGAAGCATATAAAGTCAAAGCCATGTCTTAAATAATCGTATCACTCCTATTAGAAAAATATACATGTGTGCCCAGTATTCATGAAAATAATCGCATCAGAAAGTTATAACTCTTACTGTACCTTCTCATAATCAGCTGTTATTAAATTTCAAAGATCGTCGATTTTCCCTATGTAATGAATTTCTCGAAAGATCGGCGTGCATATCATTCCATCCATGCAATGACGATTGCCTTCAAATCCCAAGTGAAGCAGCTGGTGGACCTCCTTCTCGTCAGGAATCGAATCCATCGCTCTGTGGTGCCATCGCGTCTCTGTCTGCGTTTACTCCGACATGATGAACTTCTGGTTATCCATAGCGGATATTGTCCAAATCCTCACGAAAAAGTTCATAGAAACAGCGGACCCCCTATTCCTCTTCTACGTTACGCCACTGTTCTATACAATGTTCAGTTTAAGTGTTGAAAGTTCAATTTCCACAGCGGTTTAGTTTTACTTGTAGAAAATAAAATTGTTTTATCAGAGTGTCTAAGTTTATGAAACACCCTGTAGCTGTGTTCATACTCGGTAATTCATAACACTGCATAAGAAATAATTGCATTAATGCACGAGCTAATGTTCCTAGGTGCATATGCTTACAACATTCCATTTGCTTAAAATTGTTAATGTTACTTGGACTGCGTTATGAAATGCATAGTCGTAGTGTCATTAAGAAAAACTATGTTCATTCGAAGTTCAAAGTTGCAGTATCTCGTAACTATCTGCTTTTATAATTCAAATGCTGAATAAACGTTCCAACTCAATGTAGTAATGAAGTTCAGTTTCTGTTATAATGCTTGCGTATATAATGGGAAATAACCCGCTCGGTTTTACTGCAATGCTATAATCATCTCCGCCTAAAGCTGGCCTCGCCATGTCGCTCTACTATTCTGTTCTGCGTTGAAATGCAGCTTGGAATAAAGTTCTCCAACTACTCGCAATGCTGTTTTAAAAACCCCGGCCTCCTATGCTTGTTTGCTGCGGATGTCCGCCCGGCCCACTGACCTACTTGTCGTTCGCTGCTCGGAGAAGTTGAAACTGTCGCTTTCACTTTCCGTGACAGTTTCTGTTCGCTGCGCGACCTTGTACCAAGCTTGGCGTGTGCTACACAGCTCGACTCTCTTGCTTGGCTCACAGAGCTCCACTGACAGTGTCTGCATTGCCTCGACCCTTACCTGCCTGGTGCGGTCACGTGACCTCCTCCCCACCACCGTGGTCTTGCGTCACAAATATAATCTCGAACCCCCATTATCTCGGCTATTAAGTTATAAAATAACTTAAGGGTTATCTGACTTCCTTCAAATCATTACCATATATAATGCATGTTATATCTCCTCTTCTAAGATGTTTAAATACCATGTTCCATATAGATCTTAATAAAGCTTCATATTTCCATCCATAATTCCATCTGCTTACAGATGTCAGTGCCTTCTTGATCCTAGACCTACTACGTCATCTTGACATTCCTCTTGACTCGATCTGAGCGCTATCTTTTCTTAACTCTTCCCAAAACCTCAACTACGGCTTAATGTCTGCTGGCGTAGCCGATAGCCTCAACTAGGTATCGGGTACATCTCTCCCGTACATCTCCTTTTTTTTATCAGGATTGAGAAAAAAATACACTCTCAGGCATTCTATATATAACACATGTACACGATAGCTCTACAATCCCCTTATTCAACATGATGGTACTTTCTGACTCTCAACAATGATGATTGACTTCCAATGATTAGCATCTTGATTCTGTATTACTTTGATGTCTGTTTTTTCCTTCACTACTCGTGCTTGCTCGATTGACATCTCTGACTGTCTCCTCGAGTGGTGCACTAGGCTGTCTATTTTCTTGCCTCGATCTCTCGTATTCACGATTATCTCGTCCTTCATTAGGATCGTTTCTTCGGCCATCCTGCCTGTCGTTCCGATTATACTGTTGACCTTGGCTCCAGTTGTTTCTACCACGATATCTATTGTTGTATCGATTCCTATCTTGATATCTGGAATTCTGGTTATAATTTCTGTATCGGCTGTCTCTTGCTTCCTGATCGTATGGCCTCTCATATGGTCCTCTATACCGATCATTTCCACGAACGTTACGGATGTTTCCTCGATTTCCTTCGTTCCTTCTGTTTTCCCAGGAATCTCTTCTGTCCGTTTGAGCTGCGTTATCAACGACTACCGCATTCACCTCTTGCGTGTTTCTATTGTCGCTTCTTGTATTTCTAGGCGTAACTTGAGCGCTTGTATAGTCCAATCGCCGTAAAATGTCGTCATAGTGCTCAAGTGTGTTTGCTCCCGACGCTATGAGTGATCGCTGTACCTCAATCGGTAACTGTCTCGCTATAGCTTGCAAAAGCTCTTCTTCTGGCAATGGAGGAATCAGAAACTGCAATTTAGCCAACTGTGACGTAAAATAATTGGCATAATGCGTCGGATGTGACGTAGAATAACGCTTCGAGTACATTTCTGCTCTTACGTTCAGTTGATCCTCGGCACTCCAAAATCTCCTTAAGAATGCCATTGCAAATTGCTCCATATTCGCAAAATTGCTTCTGAATGCTCTAAACCAAGTTAGCGCAGACCCGTCTAAGGCGCGTTCGACTATCCTTAGCTCTCTTTCTTTGGCTACTCTATGTTCCGCCATGTAGTCTCGAATATCTCGCAGAAATTCGACTGGTGTGACCCCTGTATTTCCAGAAAACTTCCTCGGCTTGTCATCCAGATTTCTGATAATGGTAACTGGACCTGAGTATCGTTCACTTGTTCCCAACGTACTCCTATTTGAACTCGGATTATCCTGAGGGGTTGAACGTGCCCTTTCGAATGTCACATTCGGTTGCGTTTGACGGTCTTCTCCCATGCTAACTTCTTGATTACCCATACTGCGGTCTATCGCTGTCTGATTTATCGATATTTCCCCTGATGTAATATTCTGACTTGAGAAACTATTAATCATAGATTCTAGTTTAGTCATCCTATCTTCTGCCAATTTCTCTACGGTCTTGACCTGAGTTTTCAACTCATCCAACGACGTATCATTCTGCGTTTTATTACTCTCCTCTAAATCGTTTTTCAACTTGTCAATCTTGTCTTCGCATGTATTCTTTACTGACGCGACTTGTTCTTTTAACAGATCAACATCTGTCCTAAATAGAGTTGAATCTATCTTCATCGCTTCCTTGTTCTCCGTAAATCTCGCTTCTAAGTTCGCCATACCTGCGATTAATTTCTCATCTAATCCTGCACGTTTTTCTTTTGCTTCGGCATCGACCTCACTATACCGTTCTTCCACGATTGCACCGACTCTATTTTTGAATAAAGCTAAGTTTTCATTAACCTTTTGCTCTATATCATCATCCATCTTCCTAATATCTTTCTGCAATTGATTCTCTAATGATTTTAAATTAGAATTAACCTCTCCTAAGACTTCCTCTTTAATGGTCCCAATTACTGACTTTAAATCCTTAATCTCATTACCTAGATTCATCTCTAGACCTTTGATTTTAGTCTCGAAAGATACTTCGGTAGACCACTCTTGAATTTTGCCTACATCTGCCTCTAAACCATCGATGTCGAATCTCAACTTCGATACATCCGATTTAATGTCTTTCTGTATAGACATAACGTCTGTTCTTAAAGTAAGAATGTTTTCTTCTCCTCTACTTTCTAATTCAATAATATTCTTTCTTAATATTTGAACATTTTCCTCTCCTTTCATATTTACTGCAATTATATCTAATTGTAAAGTCTTAAGCATTTCATTATTCTTTAAAGTTAATCTATTCTCTAATCTAGTTTACTTGTTTTCTAACTCTGTGTTAGTTTCTTCACTACGAGACTGTAATTTCTCTTCCAATGTTTTAAAATTATCCTTCAAGTTAGCTTCACTAGCTTTCAAATGACTTTCAGTACTAGTCTGTAATCTAGTCTCCAATGACATCAACTCATCTTTACTATTTGACTGTAATCTTTCTTCTAATGACTTAAAATTGTCTTCACTATTTGACTGTAACCTGGTTTCTAATGACTTTAAATTATCTTCACTAGTTGACTGTAATCTGGTCTCTAATGACTTTAAACTGTCGTTCAGATTGCCTTCGTTACTAGCCTGTAATGCTTGCACATTTTCTTTACATCTAGCTTCTAACCTAGCTTCTGAACTATTTATCTGTTCTTTAACTTCCGTTTCCATTTTAGAAATAGTTTCTGCAATACCAGACATACCACTCTGTAACTCTCCGAACACCTTAGCTAAATCTTCCGGCAACATAATTATATTTTCAATATACGTTTTATTCAGAGACGTTAGACAACAACACATCACAATGTCTCAATTCCTGCATTCACTTGGGTATAGGAAAAATGACTTATAACTAACATGATATAATACTAATACGATTAACATGAACACTGGAATGGGCACACAAGTATATTGTCTGACTAAGTTTAATAAATTTTATAACACAATTAAATGAACTTGAGATCAATCTCTCAGTAATCTAAATCTGATGTGATTCCGTAGAATAAGCAAAATCGAAGCCCCACGTTGGGCGCCAATTCTCCCTCTCTCTCTGTACCCGTTCGTCCTGGGGATGCGATGACCCATCTGCTATTACATCGCATTCCTGGAGTTCCAGGACAGAGCGGAGTTAAATGAACCTCTAGTCAAATAAGGAATGTGTCGGAAATTCAGCTGAGTTATCGAAAAAGCAGTGGGTAACACGAGACAAAGTATCTCTAGGGTCGTTACGGGCTTAAGTTTAATAAAAAAATGCAAATATAAATGGGCGCCATCAACTGAATTCCTAGCAAACCACCTCCTTTCCTGGTTAAGCCTTACTCAAGACAAGGAAAGAAAAAGGAAAATCACACCATCATCAGATCACCACTAAGATAAAAACAAATTTATTTCACTTTGATAGTCAGACAGACATTTTAAATATACCTCCTACCTGAGAGTATGGTCGAATGCCAACGTTAAATTGTCATTGTCCAAAAATCGAACCATCTCTTTTCTAATCAAAAATATTTCATCCACATAAAACAAGAAAAATCTCTTAAGTTCTCTTTGGTTCTCAGGATCACTGTAGCACTATGTCTTTCGTCACTGACATTTGTGATACCTGAGACCTAATTTCTCTTTAATTTAACATCATGAATGTGGATTTGAAAAAGTTATTAATCTGTCTAAACATACACATATTATAATCACATATTTTAAATATCACGTATTTTATGGCTTGCATGGCATAATTTAAATGTTGAACATGTTAGTAAAATGCTCCTAAACATTGAATAATTAATTTACACTATTTACATTGTCATTAATACTTTCTTGTTAGTGAATTACAGAAAATTCACGGCTCATTGGTCATCATTATCATCATCATCATATTAAATATTTCTCACATTAATTCTCATTTCAAAATTCAACATATTCCTGTCAGAATCATTAACTCATCACCATTAAATCATTTAAATGAAAATTATTATCATTACTTCATTATACTTTCTAATTATTCACACACTCTTATTTTATCATCTACTTCAGATTAAATCATCTTAAATCATCAATACAAATTGTTTAATTCCTCAACTCAAGTTGCAATTCCTCAAATTATATCTCAATTAAATTTATTTTAATTCCATATAAATTCATTAATCATCAGCTTCTTTAATTAATTATCACCTTCTAATTCAGTTATTCATCATCTATCCAATCATCTATTAATTTATTTAAATCAGTTTATTCATCCAATCTTTAATTCATCCATTTATTTAATTCATTGATTTATTCCAAAATTTAATTTATCAACTTATTTAGATTTCATTCTTCTGGTTATTTAGATTTTCATTATTTCATCTAGTCATTCTGATTTTTATTTCTTTAGGTCAGATCATTAATATGCTTAAATTTCAGATTATTATTTCATTAATTATTATTCTCAGAAAATCTTGTATTATCAACTTTATTTATTTGTTTAATTTCCTAACAAATTGTTTAATATGGGTTATAGAACGTTGTCTTACAGTTCTATCACTTCCAAGTTATATCTCGTATTTAATTTTCATGCCAAAAAATATTATTGCCTTCACGACATCACGTTGGATCTGACTATCCACAACGACATTATATATCCTCAATTCTTCAAATATCACATTTGAATACCACAATTATTCCACAAAACTCCATAAATATTCAGCACATACAGCATGAATCTCAACAATTACGCTAGACTGGGTTCGACAACCTCATGTCTGCTTCAAAATGCATTAGCAACATTGCAACTGTCACTTGGCAACTTCCACAAAATGCCTATCACAAACTTCACTTAACCATGTTGCATGATCTACAAAAAATATATAACTGGCTTCAAATTATCAACGCACACAATCTCCAATAACTGTAATTACTCTGATCACATCTAGACAACTTCTTAAACAATTGGAAAAAATATTACCTTAGTAATTCAAGATCTGCTTTCAAATAGCATAAATTCACTTACAATTCTCATAATTCACATCACAGAAAAAACACCAATGTGCTATAATCTCTCATATCAAAATCTGCAATACTGATCTGCCTTAAAATAAATCTGACCATTAATGATTCATCTTACAAGATTCAATTACTTTAAATCCTTCTCAAAGGTATCAAATTCAATTATAAAAATCATCAAAAGCATCAGCTGTACCAGCTGTTAAACTGAAATTACTCTCAAAAGAGTATAGCAACAAAATATTGGATTGGCAAACAAGAATTACAAATGTAACCCTGTTGACATTTATCTTTACTTTATTTAACAAAAGTTCGACTGATATGTGACTAGTAGTTCCTTGTTTGATTCACTTACAATCTCATGTACACTCGGATGATAAAAATGAGTCCCTCAATGGCAAGTAAGATGAGTAACCACCGTACAATCGTATAAATACGAAAGACCTCGCCCCGTCGACTAAAATGATAGTGCCCTAAACGATGGGTAAGATGAGTAACCACCATACAATCGTATAAATACGAAAGACCCCATCTCGAAGACTATATGAGTGAATGTACCAGATAGGAATCAACAAGTCTCTAGTTGTCATATAAAAGCGATATTCATTCACTAAAGTGAATAACATCTTAATATCTCCAAACAATCCAATGGAAAAAATCCCTACTGATGAATAATACACACTCACTAGTATGCAATGAACTGACGAAGTAATTTAGATAATCAATTGCAGATCACGAGTTCGAAATACTCGTCACACAAAAAAACTATTCATGAAAAATATCCCTACTGGAAAAATGTCTAAAAGACCAAACATCTGCTTAATAAAGCCAACAAATGGTGAGAATTTCGTATAATGATGCCTGCCATATCATATGGTCACGCCATATTCTAGCAAAATTCGAAGCATATAAAGTCAAAGCCATGTCTTAAATAATCGTATCACTCCTATTAGAAAAATATACATGTGTGCCCAGTATTCATGAAAATAATCGCATCAGAAAGTTATAACTCTTACTGTACCTTCTCATAATCAGCTGTTATTAAATTTCAAAGATCGTCGATTTTCCCTATGTAATGAATTTCTCGAAAGTTCGGCGTGAATATCATTCCATCCATGCAATGACGATTGCCTTCAAATCCCAAGTGAAGCAGCTGGTGGACCTCCTTCTCGTCAGGAATCGAATCCATCGCTCTGTGGTGCCATCGCGTCTCTGTCTGCGTTTACTCCGACATGATGAACTTCTGGTTATCCATAGCGGATATTGTCCAAATCCTCACGAAAAAGTTCATAGAAACAGCGGACCCCCTATTCCTCTTCTACGTTACGCCACTGTTCTATACAATGTTCAGTTTAAGTGTTGAAAGTTCAATTTCCACAGCGGTTTAGTTTTACTTGTAGAAAATAAAATTGTTTTATCAGAGTGTCTAAGTTTATGAAACACCCTGTAGCTGTGTTCATACTCGGTAATTCATAACACTGCATAAGAAATAATTGCATTAATGCACGAGCTAATGTTCCTAGGTGCATATGCTTACAACATTCCATTTGCTTAAAATTGTTAATGTTACTTGGACTGCGTTATGAAATGCATAGTCGTAGTGTCATTAAGAAAAACTATGTTCATTCGAAGTTCAAAGTTGCAGTATCTCGTAACTATCTGCTTTTATAATTCAAATGCTGAATAAACGTTCCAACTCAATGTAGTAATGAAGTTCAGTTTCTGTTATAATGCTTGCGTATATAATGGGAAATAACCCGCTCGGTTTTACTGCAATGCTATAATCATCTCCGCCTAAAGCTGGCCTCGCCATGTCGCTCTACTATTCTGTTCTGCGTTGAAATGCAGCTTGGAATAAAGTTCTCCAACTACTCGCAATGCTGTTTTAAAAACCCCGGCCTCCTATGCTTGTTTGCTGCGGATGTCCGCCCGGCCCACTGACCAACTTGTCGTTCGCTGCTCGGAGAAGTTGAAACTGTCGCTTTCACTTTCCGTGACAGTTTCTGTTCGCTGCGCGACCTTGTACCAAGCTTGGCGTGTGCTACACAGCTCGACTCTCTTGCTTGGCTCACAGAGCTCCACTGACAGTGTCTGCATTGCCTCGACCCTTACCTGCCTGGTGCGGTCACGTGACGTCCTCCCCACCACCGTGGTCTTGCGTCACAAATATAATCTCGAACCCCCATCATCTCGGCTATTAAGTTATAAAATAACTTAAGGGTTATCTGACTTCCTTCAAATTATTACCATATATAATGCATGTTATATCTCCTCTTCTAAGATGTTTAAATACCATGTTCCATATAGATCTTAATAAAGCTTCATATTTCCATCCATAATTCCATCTGCTTACAGATGTCAGTGCCTTCTTGATCCTAGACCTACAACGTCATCTTGACATTCCTCTTGACTCGATCTGAGCGCTATCTTTTCTTAACTCTTCCCAAGACCTCAACTACGGCTTAATGTCTGCTGGCGTAGCCGATAGCCTCAACTAGGTATCGGGTACAGTATGACACTCTACTTAACACACGGTAACAGTCGCGATATTGGTCAATATTCGGATATCAATGGAAGATATCAGCTGATTTTTCACCTCATGTTAAAACGCAATGAGAGTGAAACGCGAATTATGATCCGCGTCATCCTGGCTTGTTATTGGCTGGCAATTATCACCAGCCATTGGCTGCCCGCTGGCTAGTTTACAATTATCACCAACATGGCGGCGAGAGGAATAGATTTCTACATCATTTAAATTTCTAGAAATCTATTCCAGTTCATGACAGTATGAAGTGCAAATCACTTATTGATGAGGAATTGTATGTACGTTTATATTTAAATTGCAGCGTGACACTGTTCATCGAAATTTGTGAAAATAAAAGTACGAATCAACACTCTGGCTGATCAACTGAAAGTTTCTACTACTTTGGATGTAAATCAATTAGCTGTCGTTTCGAAGTACATTCAGTACAATAACATTTTGTGCACTATAAAACTACATTATTGACCATTGCGTATTGATGTTGCTGTCCGAATATATGACATGTAATTTGTAGGTTATGCCTAAGGCATATAATGTAAGGTCCTTGCTGTATTTATGTACAAATATTATGGTTTAACTAATGAAGCAAGGATTAAAAGTGCAATTTGCATCGCCACCCTTTTTTTTTTAATATTAATAGGCCTCTGTAGTTTCTCAGTCTTGGTAACTTCTTGGATTTGCTTGAGATAGATTTATAGTAATATACTACCTTATTAACATGCAGGCTGAGTTTTATTTAAAACATTCCCAGGTGCATACAGTTGCATACGACCTACTGCAGGCTATGTCGATCCTAAATGTAGGCCTATTATAGTGCTCATGTCAAAGGTCGTCCTAAAGCTTGAACTATTGAGGCTTTATTTGCATCAAAGATAATTTCAGCTGAGTCTGGCAAGGCTTCTTAAACTTGGGCGTGACTTCACATTTTCATTTTTCCTATGCAGCTTTTGATACCAACCACTTAAATCACAGTGTTTCAAGATTTGCTCTCATTAAACATCACCAACATTTTTTTCTTTCCCCCTGGTGGTAGGCTGTGTTGGAGTCTACAGAAAATAAAGTTGAGAAATAAAAATACATCTTAGGTTTCTATGACACAGTTGCATTTTATCCTACTATATCTCCACTCAATATACCAATCCTACCAATGTTTCCTAATTCCTCATGCTGCATAAATAAACATGACAGATTACAGCATTAGCAATGATGACAGTAACTTATGATATGCTAAAATGTTTTTAAAAGATGCATAGAAAGTGGCTTGATAAACCCTGTATCATCAATCCATTTAAACATTCCCACAGAGTTCTAATCAGAAGCTCATTTTATGTGCAACAGGTATGCAGAATAAACCCAAGGTTCGTATACAAGAGGTTGTCTCGTTCCGCGCGCATGCGCTCTACTTCCCCGGCTGATGACGTAGTGCTCAGACCCGGCAACAGCCAACACCACAGTCTCCAGTAAGCTGGCAGCTTCAGCTATTCTTTATGGTGTTTTGTTGATGTGTTTATCTATTCTCGTTACGTGTCATTATTTAGTGGTGTTTGATAGTGCTTCATTAAGTACTGCTCTACACGTTTCCCCTAGTAATAGGTAAGTGCTCGGTAAATGAAAGAGCCATTTGTGTATCATTAGCTTCGTGGAACGACCTGATAGTTTTGATGTTTTTTAATTTCTTTCAGTTTTCTACGATGCCTGGAATGAGATGCACGGTGGCTTTGTGTACAAAGAGTCTTATTAAAACGAAGCGGGATCCCGGGAGTGCGCATATAAAGTATCATTCATTCCCTAAAGACAATTTAATTAGGCAAAAATGGGTGCTGTGTACTAGAAGAGACGGGAAGTGGAATCCGAATACTTCACAAATATGCTCTGAACATTTTACGGAGGATGACTATGAGAGGGACCTGAAAGCAGAATTATTGAATTTAATTCCTAAGAGAAAACTAAAACAGACTGCTGTGCCTTCACTTAAATTAGGAACTGATATACCCGAAGAAACCCAGGTGCAGATACGTGAACGTGAAATACGTAGTGAGAAGAGAGAAAATAAAAGAACTGTGAATCAAATTTTAGAAAGCTCGTACTCTGTTCAAGAAGTGTGTGATGACGTCCAAACTACAACGGAGGAAAATCAAATAGATGTTTTGAAGATGGAAAATGAAAAGTTGCGACAAAATAACGCAGAGCTGGAGGAGAGAATCGTACTGAAAAGCCAAGAAATTGGCAGGCTTAAAAGATAACTTTGTAAAATGAAGAGAAAAAGGATTGATGAAACCAGGGAAAGGCCCGGGAAATACTCGGTACAGTTTTCACCGAAAATCAAATAGACATCCTTTTAAGTAAGAGAAAGAAAGTTAAATGGACAGACGATGAAATATATCTTGCATTTTCCCTGAGATATATTAGTAAGCGTTCATATCTTTTTCTGAAGAAGAAAATGAACATTCCTTTGCCTGGACTGTCTACACTGCAAAAATGGGCATCAACAGTCGATATGAACAATGGTGTTCTCCAAGATGTTTTCCGCTTTCTGTGCGTTGCTGGTTCATCTCTGAGCAAGAAAGAAAAAATTACGGTTCTTCTTTTTGATGAAATGAAAGTTAAAAGCGTCATGGAATATGACCGGAAAGGAGATGAAGTTATCGGGCCACACTCCAATGTGCAAATAATAATGGCTCAATGGAAGGTGCCTCTCTTTGTTGATTTTGACGTGAAAATAACCTGCGAGATTTTAAACTCTATTATTTTAAAACTTTCCGATATAGGGTACATTGTAAAAGCATGTGTTAGCGACATGGGGGGTGGAAATGTTGGACTTTGGAAGGAACTAGGAATTAGTACTGAAAAAACCTGGTTCACTCATCCCTCTACGGAAGAAAAAATATACATGTTTGCTGACGCGCCACATCTTCTGAAACTAGTGCGGAACTGGTTTTTAGACACTGGGTTCCAGCTAACGAGCGGACAGATTGTAAATAGAAATCCTATCGTAGCATTATTAAATGATCAGAAGAAAAGTGATCTCAAAATGTTGCATAATCTGAACGAAAGTCACATCACTGTGGAAAAGACTCAGAGACAAAATGTGAGGAAAGCGTGTCAGTTATTGTCGCACAAGACAGCTACTGCTCTGCAATTTATGAAACCGGGAGCTGATCCTGAGCTGGCTGAAGAAACTGGAAAATGTATTGAAATAATTGATAGGTCGTACGATGTGATGAATACATACACTCCCGAAGCTTCAGGTAGACCTTCCAAGAACCCATATGGAAAAGATCTGGAATCTCAAGACGCAATTATCAACGACATGCTTGAATTAATTGAAACAATGAGATGCTGTGGCAAGAAAAATATACAGCTTTTTCAGAGAGGAATCATCACATCAATTAAATCTTTGAAGTATCTTCTATTAGATTTGAAGAGTGTCCATGGTATTGAGTACATACTCACCCACCGTCTCAACCAGGACGCTTTAAAAAATCTGTTTTCTCAGATTAGGACGAAAGGGGGTCTGAATGATCATCCTTCTCCTTTAGACACATTATATCGTTTAAGAATGATTATTTTAGGGCGAAATAAAGGACTCCTTCAAAATAATTCTAATACAGGAACCGAAGATGATTCCGAATATATTCCAGCCAAAGTGCTTCGAATGTCTGGTGTATTATGCAAGAAGGAAGAGGATAATCCGGAGAAAGATAGCGAAATAGATGTCACCAAAGAAATGATTGCATCTTCGATTCCTGAAAACGAATTGAGCACCCCCCTAACTGAAATGGAAGCCAATGCATTGTTTTACCTTTCTGGGTGGGTAGCAAAAAAGCTTAGATCGACATGTCCAAACCTTGGTAGCTATACATTTACTAGCTCTGAATCGCAGACTATGAATCCACAAAATGCATGGATCAAAAGTTTGTCGTTCGGTGGACTCGTAGAGCCTTCTGAAAGCTGGAAAAAAAGAGGCAAAATTGCTAGAAGATGAATTTAAGAAGTACCATGGTCTCAAGAGCATAAAAAGGGGTAAATTGTGCATTACCAATTTGGTTGAATCTCTTTACAAGAAATATCCTGAAATAAATCGTGTAGTGGTAGAGACATTCGTTCGACAGAGGACCTTCATACGAATGAAGTTCATGAATGCACTGAAGGCAACACAGGGGAGCTACAAGAGGAGTAATGAATGTTCAGTCTCTCATGACAAAATATCCAAGAAGATGAAAAAATACACCAGGTGAATATATTTTCAGGCTTGAACGCTCGATTGAGTTCGTGAACAGTGAGCAAATGTACCGGTAATAGTTTTCCCTACTTAATCTCAACAGTATAATTGAGCATGAATTTTAATAGAATTAAAACGGCGCTGTGTATTGTACATTATGTTGAACTTTATCAATTATGACTCAATTTTGAAGCTTCAGAATTCTCGTTCTTTGTCGATTCGAATAACTTTTATATTTAATTATTCATGATGATGATGATGATAATTGTTGTTTTAAGGGGCCTAACTCTAGGTTATCGGACCCTAATGGTTTGGGTGATAGTGAAAATGAAAGATGATCAAATGAAACCTACAACTAAAACTAACTACTCTCTTACAAACTAGACGAGGGAATGGTAAACAAAAAGTGTATTTACACGCTCTGATTATTTAAAGCTCTATTATATTAAACTGCATTTATAGCTACAAGTATCAGGAGTTCTTATGTTGTACATCAACCCCGTGGTTACCTTCTGCAGTAGTGCAAGGCTAGCCGTAACAGTAGTCCAGTGGCGGCTGGTGTAGAAAATTAGTTGTGTGCTGTAGGCCTGACACCCCCCCCCCCCCCTCCATTTTTTTATATAAACATATAGAAACACTCACTCAGTGACGTAAAATGAAGTCCATACGTCGCTCCTTCTTGCTGCAGAACTTGTCGATCACCCTGGCATTGAACCCCTCAATACTGGAGACCGTCTTCTTCTCAATGGAGAGCATAGCGAAGGCACTTACTGTCGACCAAAGTATTATGTGCACTCGAGTTTGTAGGTTGTTTGTGAAGTAACCAATAGACCTACATAAAATCCAATAACATCATCATTTTCGTCGTTCTATTTTACGTTAGTTCATGTAGGTTTGGAATTTTTAATTTATATTTTAATATTTTTTATCGCAGTTGGAACACAAAATGTGCCCGTTTTTAAGCGTGTTTCAACCATGCGTCACATTTAAGAATTATTATCTCAAAACCCCGTCATCAGATCGAATGCAAATTTTAACACAATATACATTGGAATGTTGTATAACTGGTTTATTAATTTCAAAATTTTGTGTGTCCAAGAAACAAAGTTGTTATCATTTTTGTAAGGTAACTTTTTCTCGGCTCGGGGTGGTTGGAAAATATAGCTCTTGGTCGCGTTGTAATCCTTATACATCAAGAAGATATGCTGTATGACTGTGAAATACGTAAATTAAATCACTTATTTTATATCGGTTTGTATTTGTTCGTGGAACTAAGGCATGATTCACCAGCCAGCCGCTCCGGGGTAAGCTGTACAGCGTTGCTGAGATGGAGCCCATAACGCCGAGCGAGGCGCGGTCGTATTTCTCCGTTCAAATATAAACCGATATAAAATAAGTGAATTAACTTACGTATTTTAAAGTCATTCAGCATAACTTTTTGATGTATAAGGATTACAACGCGACCAAGAACTACATATTCCAACCACCCCAAGCCGAGAAAACGTTACCTTACACAAATGATAACAACTTTGTTTCTTGGACACACAAAATTTTGCAATTAATAAACCAGTTATACAACATTCCAATGTATATTGTGTTAAAATTTGGATTCGATCTGATGACGGGTTTGTGAGATAATAATTCTTAAATGTGACACATGGTTAAAACACGCTTAAAAACGGGCACTTTTTGTGTTCCAACTGCGATAAAAAATATTAAAATATAAACTAAAAAATCCAAAACTACATAAACTCACGTAAAATAGAACGACGAAAATGATGATGTTATTGGATTTTATGTATGTCTATTAGTTACGTCACAAACAACCTTCAAACTCGAGTACACATAATACTTTGGTCGACAGTAGTCTTTCTTGTGCCATGGTGTTCCGCAGAAAGGTCTTGATCCTCTTCAGCGATGAGAAACACCTCTCAGGCTCTGAATTAGTCATGGGTGTTGTTACTAATATCCTCAGAAGCTTGCTTGTTTGGCAGAACGTACCTTGCAGATTACTGGATATTATGAAATGCAGAAGAGGGACTGCCCCACCAATATTCCTAAAATCTGGCCTACAGTACAGAACCGATAGTTCTGTTCTGGGCCTTTTCTTTTCCAGCATGCTATAGGCATGAACAGTTACACCTAGTTTTTTTTTATCTGGAAACGTTTTGGAAAATCGTTCAAAGTTGGTGGAATCTAACAGTTTTGCTGCTTCCAGGTGATCCAAGATTTGGAAGCGATCGTGGGCTCCTCGTGTGTTCTCGTGACACAGCGGATTTTATCTTCACGGCATCTGTTCTTGACTGCAACTGATTGTACATGGTAATAACACCTGCAATTGCAAAATATTCACGAAACACTTGGTGTGACCGCGCAAAAACAGAACTACTCAGTATTACCAAAAGCATTAAAATGAAACCAGCAACGCCGTAATGCAGGTTATTTTGCAATAGTGAAATTTATGAACTAGGCATCACAATAATCATGTCCTTATTTTGACGACATAAACATTATAATTTTTTTAGTACATCGATTTACAAAATGTGGCTATAGAATAATTAAGTTGGGTGTATTGAAAAAGACCTTCTAGTGGGAACAGCTGATGGCTTCCTCTGCTTTTTTACCCCATTTTCTTTGAGCGATTCCCTCTTAAATCCTATTGCTGTGTCCGGATAGTGCCACTGGCCACGTTCACATTCCTTGTGACCAGTGCTGCCTCTCTGTGGTCGAACAAAGAATCGCTGTGATGACTGGTCTTAGCTGTTGTCCCAACAGCACATCCAGAACACAAGGGAAAAGTTGGGCGCGCATGCGCAGAAGACAAAATTCACGTATGCTGCCAATAAACTTGGAAATTCTCGCTGGGCTGTGATCTGCACAGCTAACGCCGTGCACGGAGTGGAGCGCACGCCTAGATACCTCGTACCGTATCTGTTCTGTACCTCGTAGTGAGGGGAGTATAAATATTTCCTACTCTTTGCTTGACGTCTTTTTTAAAGCGTTGTATTTGTAGATAATAAGCCTACTATTAAAATAATTTATTTTCAAATAAAGCAGTGTGCTGCAGCACTTCAGCACATAAGGAGCGGCCGCCCCTGCAGTAGTCCCATCCGCTCAGCGCGGGTCGGCTGATGACGTCACGCAGCAGGGGAGCGCTGTTACCACAGACCTTATGAGAACGAGGCAACCTGTTCTCTACAAGCCTTGGAATGAACCTCCCTCCCAATAACTTGTAGGCCAAACGTGAACATAATCCATGTTAAGAGCTGTTTCTTGGTTCACAAAAAACCTACCATTTAAAATCTTGCACATAGGCTACTAATCATATTATGGTGCAATTACCTATGGTAATTTTAAAAATCCTGGCTATCAGCTACTGATTTAAATATTCCAGACATCTTTCTTAACTCCACTTTTACTGACAGCATGTAAGTCCTTACTACTGTCTTTCAACCCATTGACCAATTATTATTTTCATGAGGAACTATTTTAGTCATTCTTCTCTATGTGAAATACAGTCGATGACAACTGCCTGGAAGACTCGGGTGTTTTTTCTTGTGTCGCTTCTATGGTTGCCTACGACACTTCCTAATTATTAACAGAATGTTTCATTGAATTGTTGTATCCAATTGACCAACTGGTAATATATTATGGCTTGCTTTAATATTCCTATGATGCACTTTTAGATCCCATACATTAATGAAATATACAATAACATAGACTGACATGTTGAACCAATCTCCCATTCCCTAACACTCCCCTACCTAGTGGTTGGTCTCACATTGCTTCCAGCTACATGTACCGTACTAGGTCTAGTAGTACCATAGGTATTGTGACTGTTTCTCCAACTCCATCAAGGAAACTAATTCTGAACTAAGATCTGAAATGGGGTACACTGTCCCACTAGGACAATCAAGGACAACTCGAACCATTCAAGTGATTTTTCTATTTCATTTTACCAACTAACCAGGTGCCTGGAAATGCTAGTGAAGGAGGCAGCGAAGTAGGCTAGCCTACTGGTATTCACCATTCAGAGAACATTCTCAGTGACTTGTCTATGCATAGGCCTATGACACAATTTTAAGAAATTGATAGATAGATATATAGATTTTTATTAATTCCATTTGATCAAATACATGCATTCAATACATTTTTGATATAGGACACGTCAGAATTTACATGCATAAAATAAAAGAACTAACAGGTATATATTACTAAGATTATAACTATTTATAACTTATTATAATAGCAAATCTTAATAGATACAATCTTATTGCACAACTATTTACACCTCACTCTATTATCATAATATGAAAACTTACTTCTATAAATACAACAACATACAGCTAGGTATTAAAATTAAATTAAAAAAGTAAAATATAGTTATAGATTCCATCACTCCTATACGCTAAAATATTCAACTACTGAGTAAAAACAATGGCACTGCAGATAAGCTTTCAACATTCTATCAAAGGTTTTTATTTTGGGGCCAGTTTTATATACTGGGGTAGTTTATTGTATAATTTAACTCCAGTGTGAAAAGTTCCTTTTTGATATATGCTTGTGTGTGTGTGTGAAATATGAATGTTTTGATTTTGTCTTGTGTTATGCCTATGAACATCATTGTTTGTTTTAAGAAAAACATCTTTATTCATTAAATTCTTTTTAAAAAACATAATACTTTCAAAGATATATATGCAGGGCAGTGGGAGAATGTTTAAATCTTTAAACAGAGGTCTACACGATTCTCTAGAGTTTACATTTGCTATAATTCTAATCGCCCTCTTTTGTATCCTAAACGTTCTTAGTACATCTGGCGACATACCCCAAAATATGATCCCATATCTTAAGTATGAATGGAAATAAGCAAAATAAGTATTTCTTAATGTGTGCATGCTAGTGCAGGTTTTCAAAATACGTAACGCAAAGCACATCGAGTTCAGTTTAGTATTCAGATATTGTATATGTTTATTCCATTTCAAGTCTTGTTGTATCCATAGTCCTAAAAACTTTGTTTCTGATTTATTTTCTATTTGATGACCATTTAATGTTATATTGGGCATCGCAGGATTCCTATTCTGTATAGTGTGGAAATTTAGACATACTGTCTTTTTATAGTTTATTATGAGGCGATTATCTTGTGACCATTTGGTTAACTCTCCTGTAACGGAGTCAGCAGACTGCTGTATGACCTGTTTAGTTTCACATTTTATTACGAGTGTTGTATCGTCCGCAAACAAAATTTCCTTATGTGAATGAACGTTCTGTGTTATATCATTTATATATAGAAGAAAGAGTAGTGGGCCCAAAACCGATCCCTGGGGTACTCCAAATTCAATAATTACCTCATTGGACAATGTTTCATTAAGTAATTTGGTTCCATCATCCTTGTGTCTCAAGCTTACTATTTGTTTACGCCTTGTTAAGTAAGACTCTATCCATTTATTAGCTAGACCTCTAACACCATATTGATTTAGTTTGGTAAGGAGGATTTTATGGTCAACAACATCAAATGCTTTCGATAAATCCAAGAATAGGCCAGTTACATGTTCCTTATTGTCAATTAATTTCAGTATACTATTACTACATTCGTAAATTGCTGTCTGTGTAGATTTTTCTGTTCTAAATCCATGTTGTGAGTTTGATAATATTTTTTTTCTATGAAACTTATCAGTATCTTATACATAATTGTTTCCACAATTTTTGCAATACCAGTTGGTAAGGTAATAGGACGATAGTTATCTAATTCATCTTTTGAACCGTTTTTGTGCACTGGAATTACTTTTGATAACTTCAAAATATCCGGGTAAGTTCCTGAGAGAATTGAACAGTTTATTAAGTACGTAAGTGGATTTATTATATTTTCTGCACATTTCTTTAAAATTGCATCAGGGATGCCATCAATGCCAGCACAGAATTTATTTTTTAGCTCTTTTATAACTATTCTTACCTCTTCACTTGTGACATGATTTATAAATAAAGAATCACTGCATATATTTATTTTATTATTAGAATTTAGTGTATTTACCTGTGATTTATTTATTAATTTTTGTGGAATTTCCAGAAAATAGTCATTAAAAGTGTTTGCTATTTCCTCTGGATTATTAATCACTTTATTATTTCTGGTCAGTGTAATGTTCCTTTGTATTTTAGCAGATTTTCCAGTTTCTTTCTTTATCACGGACCACTAGCCCTGTTTTTATTAGATGATTGGGAAATAAAATTATCATTATGCATTTTCTTTGCTAGTCTTATTACCTTATTTAATATGCTAGTGTATTTTTTGTAGTATAAATTGAATTCAGGTGTTGTGTGGTATTGTTTATATAATTTGTGTAGAAATTTCTTTCTTTGACATGAATTTATAATCCCTGTTGTTATCCAATTGCTAGTTTTGTTATTTTGAACAGTTCTTCGTTTAAAGGGGAATGCTATTTCAAAATAGTGTTTTAGGGTACTGTTAAATGCATTAAATTTATCATTTACCCTACATTTTCTAGTTCATAAATTTCTGACCATGTTTCCTTAATTAATAAGTCATTGAAATATGTAACATTTGATTCAGTGAATGACCTGCACTTTGATTTTACTCCATTATCATTATTATTGATTACTTCGGATACTTCAAAACTCAGTATTTGTCCATGGTGGTCACTAAAACCCGGACAATAGACTTCTATTGAATGGTGATATTTATCTGTATTTATAAAAATTTGATCAGGAGTGGTTTTACTAAATTTTGTTATTCTTGTTGGTGTATTTACTGTAGGTTTCAGTCCATAGGAAATTAGTAACTGTGTTAATAATTCACAATTTCTATCAAGTTTTAAGAAATCCACATTTACATCCCCACAAATTATTATATCGAAATTTACTTTGCTCATGTTATTGAGTAACAATTCTAATTTATCTATAAATAGAGGAAACTTTCCTGACGGAGAACGGTATACGCATACAATTATTAACTTAAACTGCTGAATTTTTACGGCAGAGAATTCAAAATCCTGTTCCATAATTAGATAATCATAAGCTGTTATCTGTTCATGATCTAAATTATTTCTTAAGAAGATGCAAGTACCACCATGGCTAATATTAGTTCTAGAGTATTTACTAGCTTGTATAAACCCTGGGAATTGAATTAATTCAAGTTGTTCCTCTTTCAGCCAATGTTCTGAAATACATAGTGCTGAGATGTCTTGAAGTTCATTTTTAAGCATTAGATTTATGTAATCAATTTTATTATAAAGAGACTGGACATTCTGATGGTAAATTTTAAATTTGTTACTTTTGCAAGCTTGTGTTGGTGATTTATTTACATTATTATTATCATAATTGTTATTATTATTGTTGCTAGACAAATCCGAAATACCATTGTTGCACTCCGTTAAATTTGACTTCAAAAGATGTGAATGCCAAACCTCACGTTTGGCTTCTTCTACCAGTTTCCCTGCTTCCACTCTAATGATATTACTGTTGAATTATTCTTACCATTTGAATTTACAATTTTGCAGATTTCATCACTAAGATACTCTTTTCCTAATCTATTTAAGTGTAGGCCATGCCGAGTGTGGAACTTCCTGTCTAATTTACTTAAATCTACAATTTGGACATTTGGAAAACTCTTACAAATTTTATGAATTTTTCCATTTGTAGCCTCTATTTCTACATTTACACATGATTTGGGAATTAAATCGTATCTCTGCGGAATGTTTACAATAATGACATTTGTTTTTTGCATGGATGGCAATGTACCCTTTAAATCTTTGATTACCTTTTTACTCTCATTTCTATAGACGTCGTTTGCTCCAGCGATGATCACTGCGTAGTCCTTTGCAGTAAGGGACGCACACTCTCCTATCATCCCGTTCGTGACTTCTGCAATTTGAGCTCCTGGCTTCACTGTCGAAGTGACCTCCATTTCTCGGCTTCTCTCCAATACGCTTGCTGCTACATCTCGCCCGTGGCTATCCGCAAATATCCGCATCTTCCTGGATTTTCTCTTTATCACTTTCTTCTTTTCTTCTTGAGGAAAGTCATCATTTTCTTCGACAAGCACTCCAAATGAATTTGAGACGGGAATTTCAGTTACATGTACTCCATTTATAGGCCTAGGCTTATTCAATCTTACCTTACCAGCAATCACTGTCGACCAAGTTTCCTTGCTTTCCTCTCTGTTTACTTTTAATTTATTCAACTCTTCCATTAACTTAGCAATATCTTCCTTTAGCAGCTTTATAATTTCATCTTTGAGGACAGTTCGTTTCTCAGGTTATGACATTCGCATGACGGTAGCGGTAGGCCTACATTACGACAATCGGTTTCACTTTTATCCTCATTCAATTTTACCTGAGATCTTGTGATGATTTTATTTGCATTTTTTACTTTTATTTTGCACGACGAGCATAAATCCGTTACGGTTACACAACCTGACGAGACATTAACACTGTTTACTGTCGTCATGTAACGTTTACTGAGACCACATAGGCCGTGATTCATTTATATAAAAATGCTTAGTGTTCTTTGGAGGTGGCGTTGGTGCGCTTGAGTGGAGGAAACTTGAACTAGTGAAACGAGAGTGTCAACTCTGACGATAGCAGAGATGAGTTTAGACAATGAGAGTTGAACTTTGATAAATAAAAAGTGATTGGAGGTTATTGCCGATTATAAAAGAAATGTTTTAGGTATAAAAAAACGCGAAGGAGAATATACTTGTTTCATCTGTCTTATTTAATACGTCGTATTAGTTATAGTATTACGGCTTCATCTATAGCTCTTCCACGGCAGTAAAAATTAATAAAGGATATAAAGATTAATGATATAACTTGGAAATTATATCATTGTGACTACATTACAGGAACCATTTAAATATACATCCCATAATACCACTAAATAGTAAGTAGCATTCCAATGATTTATTGTTATGTTGCAGTATAATATTAAGCTGCCTTGTTTACTGTAGTGTCCTGGTTGGTGTTATAAACACACCATTCCTGAGATGAATGAGTTCTCGTGTCTGTATTAAAAGAATATTAATTCATAGTAGACTATTCTATCTATGAATTGGCGCCCTCCCGGAAACTTATATTTATATCACATTATAGAAACAATTACAAATGACATCTCAACGTAGGGCACGAGAACCAGGACACATCAGTGTAGGGGTAGGAATGATTATATATTGTGCGAGTGATTTTGGGGCTTGTGTTTAGAAGTGTAATTCAGTATGTCGGAGAAAGATATGAAGCTAAGAAGTGGTCTTGATAGTGAAGAGAGCGTAGATGATAATACTATGATGTCAGAGAGTAACCCGAATACTAGTAAAGAGAAAGGAATTTCGGAAGATTCATTAGCTGCGATCATGAGAATGCTGAGTGAAAGATTTGATGAAAGTAAGAAAGATAATCAGGAGATGCGAGAGGAAATAAGTAGGCAAAATCAGGAAATAAGTAGGCAAAATCAGGAGATGCGAGAGGAAATAAGTAGGCAAAATCAGGAGATGCGAGAGGAAATAAGTAGGCAAAATCAGGAAATAAGTAGGCAAAATCAGGAGATGCGAGAGGAAATAAGTAGGCAAAATCAGGATATGAGAGAGGAAATAAGTAGACAAAATCAGAAGATGAGTGAGACGATAGATAAAAATAATAAGGAAATCCATCAAAGGTTAGACAATGTGGTCAAGGAAAATGAGGAATTAAATAGGAAGTATGGGACTCTGCAGGAGAGTATTCAGGAGGTGAAACAGGAGATCAGATGTGAAATTAGGAATATGTTAGAAGAAGAGGCTAAAAGTATTATAAAGGAAGAAAAGGCTGTAGGTGAAAGTAGTTTGGAGTTAAAGGAGATGGTAGATGAAAGTAGCATAGAGTTAGAGGAAATTGTAAGTGAGAATAGAGTAGATGAGAGGAAGAATTTGTTAGAGGAGACGTTACGCGAAAGTAGCATAGAGTTAGAGGAAATTGTAGGGGAGAATAGAGTAGATGAGAGGAAGATAGTTGAGCTTGAAGTAAAATTACGATATAAGATAAGACGATGTTGTAAAGGCATATATTGGAGAGGACGTAGTAGGCGTCAAAGAGGAATCAGATGTGGAGGTAGACGCCACGGTTGTATAGGTCGAAATCGCTTAGGTTATAGAGGTAGACGTGGGATAGGCCATAATAGGCAAAGAAGAAAGAAAGGTTGTAGAGGTAGACGTAGAGGTCGCCGCCGACACAGCAGAGGAGGACGCTTTAATGGAAATAGAGGGGATGGATATTGTAGGCGTGATAATGATGAAAATGGTACTGGGGATACGTCTCATTTTAGAATAAATGATACAGATAGGTCTAGAAGAGCAGTAGGAGTTCGCTGTATTAGAGCATGGACAAGACGTACAGCCCAATGCTGTAATGAATCTAATGATGATGATGATGATGATAATGAGCCTAAATGTATTGGCAATGTTGATAAATTTGATGTCAAGAAAAGAGTTACGTTGGAAGTTAAAGCTGAGAAGAAAATCCATAGAGACACTGAATTAAGAGACAAAGAAGAAATGGAAGAATATTACTTAGATTTGGTTATAGGAAGTTGTCAAGATCATTTTTTATCTGGACGTAAAATTAATGTGTTGGGGGCGCGTGCCGCTATTTGTTGTTCTAGTTATGAATTCAGTATTGGAGACATATACAGTATATGTCTATTTTCTTAATTTTTGATACAGTTGCACAATGTATATGTATTCGTTTGTATGCTGTAATATATATGTTTTTCATTGTGTGTGTTACCTAGTATCTTTCTTAATTTTGAGTTATGCTGTGGATATTTTTCGTTATCTTCTATTTAACCTTTTGTCCATTCATATTATTGCAGCTTTTGTTTTTTTTACTTGATTTTGTGTAGTAATTCTGAACAATTAAAATATAATTTCCAAGTTTTCTAAGTCATCGAATTAAAGTTGGAACTTTGTACAGAATACTTCAAGGAATGTCCTACACTGCATTCTAATGTGGACAGATTTGACAAGCTTTTGATGGTGGAGCAATGTTCACAATCAGCTATAAGCAATTGGGAATTGTATCGTGTGATCTACTGCAAAGAACCATGGATCGCCTAAAAAATGGATGCTGAACCAATATCAGAGGATATAGTACCAATATATATATATATATATATATATATATATATATTCACTACAAAAATGAACGGCCGACCTATAACCAGTTTTGCAATAGCCTTCTCAGTGTGTACCATGCTTAGGAAAATGTGGTAGTTACGACTAAGCCACCTTGTGCTAGCGGCAGTGGAGGTGGAGATGGTGATTTGGTATCTTGATATCCAATTGTGGATGTTTTTCTACCAGAACATTTCAAGTTAATCAGGGTGAGCTTGAGGTATGGAGAGGAGACTACAGAATTGGTTGAAGAGGCAGATAACGGTTGTAAGATGGTGTGTTGTGCAGCTTGATTTGGACAAGATGATAGTATAATCACATGAAGAAGAGGGAAGTCCAGATCTCCGTGTATCACGCTCTTATGTATTTTTTTTGTGTTGTATGTGTATCAGAAAGCCCTTCAATATGACATAGTTGTCAGGCTTTCTGGGGGCGATTGTAACGTTTACCGAGACCACATAGGCCGTGATTCATTTATATAAAAATGCTTAGTGTTCTTTGGAGGTGGCGTTGGTGCGCTTGAGTGGAGGAAACTTGAACTAGTGAAACGAGAGTGTCAACTCTGACGATAGCAGAGATGAGTTTAGACAATGAGAGTTGAACTTTGATAAATAAAAAGTGATTGAGCGGCTTCGGTGGCGTAGTTGGTAGCATGCTGAGCTTCTATGCCCAAGATAGCGGGTTCAAACCCGGCCGAAGCCGTCGGATTTTTTAAGAGCGTTAAAAATCCCTCAGTATGCCTTCCTTCGGAGGGGAAGTAAAGCCGGCGGTCCCATGTCATAGATTTATGGCATGTTAAAGATCTTTCCACTAATTACACCTGTGTGAAACTAAATTGGATAGGTTAAGAATGTAAACAACGCTCTTAGGTTGCTACGTTCGTTGCCAAGAGCCGACTGCGGTGGCGTCTAGTAGCTAGTTCTGAACTAGGCCTAGTAGTCGTTGACGGTGGCGTTTGGCGGCAAAAGTAGGAACTATTTGAAAATTCAAAGTTGCAGTCCCTACTTGAATTAAAAAAACAGATACACACACTAATACAGTCATCACAATTAACACCGGTTATCAGACAAATTCTACACACACCCAAAGTACACGGGGCTACATGACCGCGTTGTCGCAGCCCCTAAACTAAGGAACCAACCAACCAACCAAAAAGTGATTGGAGGTTATTGCCGATTATAAAAGAAATGTTTTAGGTATTAAAAAAAACGCGAAGGAGAATATACTTGTTTCATCTGTCTTATTTAATACGTCGTATTAGTTATAGTATTACGGCTTCATCTATAGCTCTTCCACGGCAGTAAAAATTAATAAAGGATATAAAGATTAATGATATAACGTTCCCACAACTTAGTTTAAGTTTATTAAATTATCAACAAGAATTTCTAAATACTATCAATATTCCGTATTGCACTTGATCTAAGGAAAGTAACTTTATAGATTTTAAGCCTCTGTTATACTATTTTACCACTTTTATCAAATATTTACACTAGCTGCTATTTCATTACACTTTCACTGTGACGCCATCTTGGAGCTACCCAGTAGTCACAGAACACTAATGGTGCCCAGTACTCGCAGCTTAGCATAGGACGGAGTGGATTCCAGCCACAGATTAACTCGTGATCTGTCAACGGGTTTTCAAACAGATTGAGCACACACCCAAGTACAGGGGTCTTGACCATGATGTTCCAAGCCTCTAAATGAAACACTCCTCTTTAAGACTTTCTGGTCTTGCATCCATGGTCGAACAACATTCTCCTGATCTCAAGTTTCTGTTGGTTATGGACATGTTTTTATCCTGACAACTTCATATTTAAGGGGTTGGGGTACATGCCCTCTTCTTAATTAGTTCAGCATAAGATCATTGAATCCCCTTAAGAAAAATAGGTAACATCCATGTGTTATTTGCCCATAGGAAAGGGATAATTTAAAAAAATGAACATCTAGGGACATTGATGCAGATGACTCCGAGTAAGTAGGCTAAATCAAAATGAACATTTTTCAGTGTTGCCTTAACAAAGGTTGATAACTTTCTACCGTTCAACATGAATAGGCCTATATTGGATGGGAAATATTTTTATTATTTGCAGAGATTACAAGGATGACTTGTTGATGCATCATTATTTTGTTAAGCGAACATAAGTTCCAAGTCCATATTGTGTTGGAACTCATATTTCAGTGTTGGTCAACACGGTTGCACTTAATGGTAATTAGCATTATTCCAAAAACCAGAAAAAAACTGTACATGCAGGCCTAACATATCAATTCAATCATACCTACAAGACAACAAAAATGCTCTATGAAAAACTATTAAAACCCCATAATGGTAGTCAAAAATAATCTCAATCCAACGCCACTATTTCGCGAAGGTGCAGAAAAATCTTAATAAAGTACAGGTATTCGTAATAGTAGGCTACGGTTGTGATAAACCACTAAATGAGTGATAGGCCCCCGAAATAGAACTACTGTATTTATCCTAATGACTACAAGATAACGAGATTGCCAAAAATCCACAATGCCACCCACAAATCTATAGAAGACAACACTAAAAATGGCTTATCTAATCCACAAGTCACCCACCCTTCACCAACATTAATATTTGTAATTTAAGTAACTTAGGTTATGTTAAATTGAGGTTAATGGCGGAATTGATTGCGGCTGTGTGGCGTGAAGGACCCAATAAGTGCTCAGCCAATCAGGGACGTTTTGATTGGAGACCATGCTTGGAAAAATTTTAGATCGTTTTGATTCACTTGCCTTCGTTAAGCCCCCACCCTAGGCCGTGGCAGCGAACAAAATGGCGGCTTAACGAACACGACGGGGTGCCATTATTAAAATTTTGGGAGATAGAAACACAGCCTAATGACTTCGCGTTCGCTTGGTTAAAAGCGGTAGCGTCAAGTTTAAAATCGGATGAAAATATATTTTGACTTTGTGGCTGTAGTTTTATATGTGTACATGTGATTTTATATTGAACGGAAAAAAAGGTTTTTGCCAGGATATTCAGCAGAGTTATGTGTGAAATTTTGATGAGGTTATGGTATTACATGGGCGGGTATTTACACGACATTTTTAACCATCTTCCGTTGCATATGATATGTAACACGCAAAAGCTACCTTCATTTGCACAACTAGTTTCCTTGTGCTATTGAATATTGAAATACATACTTGACAATACAATTGGGCACGGTGTGTATAAATGGCGGCTTCATAAATTCCATTCCCAGACCCGGTCGGTCGCCTGGATGCAGGCTGTGGATTTTCATTTCATTTATAAATGTGATACCTCGAGCGGCCTAGGCTACTGCATGCTCAAAATATTTTAATGTAGCCTAAAATTCCGCAATAAAAAACCTCAAAAACGTAGAAAATCACTGGTCTTAACGTCGCACCTTTAATTTAAGAAGGGCCAAAATATAGCACATATTCACAATCAGACTCATATTATAATTTATAATTATTAATAACTCGTGACAAGACAGTGATTTTATAATTCAAGCAAGTAAACATCGAAGTACATACACAGAAAAATTGGATATATTTATAAAATCCTACTTGAAAACAAACTCGACTCTGCGGCTTTTCTTTACAAAACCATCAATAACTTCATCATAGAAAGAGGACTAATCTAATTTTTGCAAGCAATCCTTTTTCAATCGACAACATAGCTAATGATGATAGCCTCTCCTGAATTTGAATCGATCTGCAATATGTATTAATGCGTCTCAGTGTCGAAAAAACGTTCTGCAGGGGATGTAGCAGCAGGAACTGTTGCTACCAGTTTGATGAGCTTGAAAATCACTGCCATACCCATGTACAATTTGTTAGTATGCATAAACTGCACTACAGTAAGTCTGAAACACTTTTCTCTTTCAAGTCAGGAGATGAGTACGGTAGGCTACATCACACTTAATTCAGTTTTTAAGCGAACAATGTCGAAAAATTACCCATAGGTCTTTTCTAGGGCAGTAACATAACTGCCTGGAAACTTATTTCTGTGCTTCTCAAACAAATCACAATCCAGCAGCGAGAAGAACACAAATTTATTTATGTATTTGAAATGCTCTCCTATTTGGACAATTGCATTGTCAATAATTTCATTGAATAGACTTAGTATTTGGATTTTTCTGGTTCATCACTAATCTTCATCTCACATAGACTGAGTATTTAAAAAGAGCTCAACCTTCTTGCGACAGTACTGTATATCCAAACTGTTTGTTTGTAAAATATTGAACACAGTATCGGAGAATGAAAAGATCTTGGAGAAAATTGCTAGCGGAAATCTAGTGTTGAACTTAAGTAAGAAGAACAAAAATCACTCGCCAAGATATATGCAACATGCAATTTGTTTAACGCAGATCTATTACAGATACGGTACATATTGTATTTTTTAAAATCTCGCCTGGTTTAGAAAAAATTTGCACTTGCGCAGCAAGCGTAGCATGCTCGGAGAAATCGCCCCTGAATTCTTATGTGCTGTAGGTAGAGGATGGAGGTTGAGGGAATAGCATTACTCAAAAAGCATGAGCAATACATGTTAGCAAGGGGTAGAACGCATACCGTAGGCTATATTAACGTCAAGAACATTTGCCTATACCAAAAGTAAAAGAAGGAAGGAAGCTTTTAGTTTTACGTGACCATTAATCATGCGATCAAGAGTCTGAGGACCTCCTTTTTACGTGGAATCCGAACCACGGGACATGGCATTTCACTTCGAAAATCTCACATGCATTGACCGGGAATCGAACCCAGTCCACCTTGGTGAGAGGCCAACAGCTTGACCGATGCGCCGCCACGCTCTCATTGCCTTTATCAAACAGAACAACTGTGAACATGTCATCCAGTAGCGTGGGTTCTACCGAGCACTGTTGCTGCATAGAGACTGGCGAGCATGGCTATGCTGCGGGACGAAATGCTCGTAGAATTTGGCTCGTGTAACTATAACTCCCCATTGGTCGATCTTGGCTACCCTACTGTATTATATACATTGCACCCCTCGCCAAGTTATTGGACAAATTCGTGTTGACCTACTGAAGAGTTACAAATATCAGTTTGTATAGGCAACAGTGGAAAATATGGCTTCAATACTTTACATATACGTCCATATCCTTTGTTAGAATTAAGGAATAAGTGACTAAGCAGTAATGTAGTTTGCTCTCAAGATGGCAGGAGTGGTTTTAAAAGGCCATTCATTCAGTTGCCATCCTGACGCTAGGATCGCGCGTGTCTTGCTTCTCTCTCTTCTTTGCGCACCTTACTACTTGCACCTGGTATATGCCTGGCCATGGCCTACACGTGTACTGATGATGGTTCAAATCGGTGACCTATGCATCGTATCCTAGCTATTGCCCATGAGATCCACATTAGATTCACGGCTCAGTCAAGACATTTAGTTTTGGTCTGGGTTAGAACACTGTACAATATACCTTTTGAGGTAAAACTGAGAAGAGGTGAGTTTCCTCACTTCAATTACAAAAACACACACACTTTTGAATTCGAAAGCTTCTTTAAAAAGCCATACACTCTGAAATGTATATTATTTGTCATCCTACTGTGTAAAACTGTCTGCTGCCAGTCGACTTCCTAAGGGACATAGTCATGAATTCAATATTGCATCTCGCAGTACTTCTTAAAGCTTCACTACTGTACACTGCATTGATACACCAATACTGCCACTCAAGTTTGTATTTCCCCGGCGAACCTAAATATTTCAATCTAATCTTTCTCACTCACTCCAGTTCATGTGCAGATGATGACTCCTGAGCAGCTGACCATAGCGTCACAAGGTTACGACAGTCAGCTTCAAAAGTTTTAGCTCTGTAACATAGGATCATCAAAATAATTGAATAAGTTATTATTTTCGTGCATGGATAGAAATAAAGATTTCGTACGACACAGCGAGCTTAGCAAGTTCAGTTATCTAGGCAATGTTCTGTTCTATTGACTGTCATGAGCGAGCGAATGTAGCTCCTACCTCATTTTCATAGTTTTTTATATACTGTAGAGTAAATGTATTCATCATGTATGAGTTAAAATGCCATAACCTTTTCGATTAATGCAGTTGAACATCTCATGATAAACAAATGGAATCACATTTCACTTACTCCAGTGCTGCCAGTTTTGTCTAATTTTTTGTGTGTATGTATATATGACTTACAATTATGAAAAAGGATGCCCCAATAAAGATGAATTATGCCCCTAATGTTGCCCAAATTCCTTCTGTTCCCTCTAGTCTGGAATTGAATAACCCGCAGATGAAGTTTCATTTCGTGGTTGGAAGATAGAGATAAAATGTGTGGAATGTTGGCTTTGACGGTCAAGAAATTAAACTCCAGCAATTCTTCTAGGTTTATGAGTGTCTGGTGCGGAGTTTCTTTCAGATGTATAAAACTCTTTCAGCAGTCCCTTGGTATAAATGACCAGTCTGCATGTGAAAATTTTAGAGACAGTCTACATTATATCATGTAAATACCCTTAACAGTCTTCTGTCACACCTGCCCAGCTCCTCTTTGGTCACTATTCTTGGCACTCGCACATTGCATTGTTGTCGGCACAAACCATACACTGACAGCGTGAGTAGAACACTGAGATCAGACTCAAAGTGCCCTGGGCAATGAGACAATCAATGCGCACATCATTTGCACTGATCTTACATCTATCAAAGCTCACTGTGCATTGATATACCATTGCGAACAGCCTAAGAGGAACGGCTCATTTAAACAAGTTCCTGGAACCAATCTGGATAGTGGACCATGCATTATGACCTGTATATTATACAGTTGAACCTGCTTTATACGTAACCCTGTTCTGCGTATTTCGTATTTGTACGGACTTTCTTTTAGGTCCCGGAAAAATGTAATCTAAAAGCGTGTTAATTTAACCTTATTTATACGTAAATCGCTGTTATACGTATTAAATGTCAGTGAAATACATCTGAGTTTGGCGTATTTGTAATTTAATGAGTACGTGTTGTGATAAAAGAAACTACAGTACTGTATTTATGTAATTTTCTCTTTGTCGGTGTAGATGGAGGTAGAGAGGTCTGGTTTCGGTGCTGAAACAGAACACAGAGTTTTTGTCTCATGTGGGACATGCTCCAGATTGTTCACACGAAAAAAATTATCATATTCAAACAAATTTATTTTCTTTTGTTTCCGCGCTGAAACCTCCAACTTCGCTTGTAACTTAATATTTACCAGTATTGTGAAGGTCAAAAACGATGCAGCTAGAGGAGGAGCGAAGGGAACTCGCTCGGTTGGCCTTTGTTACGCCGCCAGTAAGTAAGGGTCAACAATGTCACTCTGCAAAACTCTGTGTTTTGATTGAATATGAGAATTTCTTTCATGGGAACAAAGGACAAGTAAAATGTACATGTTGCCGGTATCTGGTGTTTTCTGTTGAACAGTAGTTTTATCATTCAGTTGCTTTCGATTAGCCAAGGTGAACACAAAACAAAAACTGAAATTGCTTCAGACTTAGGGATTGCTTATACCACGCTATTTTGGTTGAGTTTTTAAAACTGCGTTCGAAATCAGTCAAGCGCAGCCGTCAACAAAAAGGGAGGTATGTAGATTTGGAGAAAGCACTTTTCACATGGATCCAGCAAAAGTGGGCTGCAGCCCTACCAATTAGTGGCGACATGCTGAAGGCAAAGGTGATAGATTTAGCTAAATTGATGAGTATCACTGCTGATTTCAAGGCTTCGTCAGGATGGTTGCAAGGATTTAAAGATCGTCATAAAATCACATGGAGAACAATTTGCGGTGACGCAAAAGCTGTGGACGACGTCACGGTGCAACACTGGAAAGAAGAGGTTCTGCAGGGTATCATAAGCGATTAACAGCCTACAAACATCTACAATTGTGATGAGACCGGCTTATTCTACAGTCTCCTTCCTAGTAAAGCATTAGCTGAAAAAGGTGACTCCTGCCACGGAGAGAAGAAAAGTAAAATTCGAGTAACAGTACTTCTTCCCACCAATGCAGATAAATCGGACAAACTCCCTCCACTTCTGATAGGAAAATCGAAGAATCCGAGGTGTTTTAGGGTGCACAAACAAAACCTATAGAACATGAATCCAATAGAAATTCTTGGATGAATATGCTTCTAATGGAACAGTGGTTGAAAAAACTGGTCATTAAAATTAAAAAGAAACAGAAGAAGATTCTCCTTCTTATGGATAGATGTGCAGCACATCCACCTCAAATCGTTCTGGAGAATGTCCGAGTGGAACTGTACCTGTGTTCTACAACCGCTTGATTTGGGCATCATTGCAAATTTCAAAGTGCATTATAAAAGAATGCTGGTTCAACATTTAATAACACTGAGTGATACAGGAAATTTCCTCTCTCCATTAATTTACTACAAGCCATGGACTTTATTTCGGCTGCCTGGAAGCAGGTGTCATCCTCCACAATCAGCAACTGTATCCGCAAAGCTGGTGTCTTACTGGAGGAGGCTGCCTCTAATGATGATTATGGGGACGGAATTATGTCTGGCAATTAGCTAACGCTGAAGCCTCCATGGCTTAGGCGGCAGCACGCCGGCATCTCACCACTGGGTCCGTGGTTCACATCCCGGTCACTCCATGTGAGATTTGTGCTGGACAAAGCGGAGGCACACAGGTTTTTCTCCTGGTACTCCGGTTTTCCCTGTCAGAAATGTAATTCCAGCAACACTCTCCACTATCATTTCACTTAATCATTGCCCCAGGGGAGTGCGACAGGCTTCGGCAGCCAGCACAGTTCATACCCTTGCCGCTAGATGGGGGCTTCATTTATTCCATTCCCTGACCTGGTCGGTCGACTGGACGCAGGTTGTGGATTTTTATTTTCAATTACCTAACGCTACCGGAGGGTGCAGATTTCGATACTTTTGTGCACTTCGATGATAATCTGGCTGCATGTAGGCTACAGTGGGATGAAGAGATTATTGCTGATGTATGCCAACAACTTGGTGGTGACGGACCAGCTACAAGCGATAGTGACAGTGATGGAGATGACGACTTGAATCTTGAAACACCTGAACTAAATGAAGTTAGTCTTAAGTGCAATCGATGTGTGTAGGCGTTACATCAGTGCGAAAAGTTGTAGTGAAAATGCCTTGAATTTATTACTACGTTTGCAAAAGGAGGCTTATACACAAAGCAAGAAAAGTGAAACAAGCCAAACTATCTGATTTCTTTAAGGCTGGACCAAGTTCAAAATAATACAGTACTGTATTTTCTGTCTTAATGTATGTATTGTTTGCTAGGATTTACTCATGTAGGTCTATTCCATTGGTTTTTCAGTAAATATGTCATGTGTTGTGTAAGCCTGATTTCTAAGTAATTCTGAGTTACAAGTAGTCTTTTCTCTTCCCTTGATATGCATATAAGTCAAGTTCAACTGTAGTACTTCTTTGCTGGTGGAACTAGAGCTCCCTCAGCATTATCTTATCCCTATTAAGGTACCAAAAGATGGAATATTGGCTTTCATAGCCAACAGGGACACAGTATAAACCTTGAAGAATTGCTGGAGTTTAAGAGATGTGTGGTGTACTTCAGTAAGACATTGACATGGATTTACAAGATTTGATCTAATTGAAAACTCTGAGTTGCCTTTATGGGAATGGGACTGGGCAACTTGGAAACAGTGATAGAGATGAAGGTTGGCTTTGTCAGAGATCTATAAATTGGAACTGCTGGGTAGAGCAGAAATTTCTGATGAAATGTACAGATGGACAATCATAAATTGTCGCATGGAAAATATCAAAGTCCTGTTGGGGTATCATCGTGCTTGGAAGTGGCTGCACAGTTGCAACAAAATTGATGCACTTCCATCTTTGTTCAACGACATGTTAGGGACAAAATGCAACTATCAGTACACAGTGTCACTGTGCAGATATCAGAATGATGTGCAATTAATGAGAAACAGCCCAAATGCGTGAAGTGAGGGACACGTCCCAAGTGACGAAGGATGAGAAGCGTTTAACAGAGTGGCTGTGATAGGGTAGAGGAAGTGTGTGAAGTTAGTAAGCCGAACCACCACGGTTCAATTTTGGTCTCAGCAATTATTTTTGTTTTGATGGCTTCTGTTATACCATTGTGGAACCGCATGATACTGGACGCCTTTTAAGTTTTACAACGAAATATTGCAATAAACCGTTAGTTAATTACAACTGGGTCTATGATAGCTGTTATATAGACGTGCATGAGATTATGGAAATATCATTACAATATTATGAGCATTTTTCAGACTGCCAGTTAGCTCAGGGGAAGAGGCGTTGCGTGAAACGACAAAGAACCGGGGTTGGAATCGTACTCGTGGTGTTCATATTTTAAACATGTCAAATGTTTCATGAACGAAATACATGTGTGTTTCTATACAAAGGGAAATCTGGCTTAATGAATTTGCTTATTGTTAGTCCCGAAAAGGACTGTTGTCGACACTTCTTCAATATCTCGTCCAGTATCCACCGGTTTCGACAACTTGCTGTAGCCGACGTGGCATTGACTGAACTAGATTTCTGAAGTACTGTTCATCATGGGCAATCTCCTCCCATGCTTCCAACATAATCTCCCACAATGCATCCTGCGAACGAGGGGGAGAGTTAGGCCAGTTTTGCCTGATATGGCGTTTCCACTTTGCCCACACATACTAAATGGGGATCAAGTCTGGAGTTTGAGGGTCCCAGTTGAGCAGTTCAATGGAGTTCTGCTCAGAAAATCAGCCCTGAACACTCCTGCTCATGTGGATTGGAGAGTTGTCTTGAACGAACTGAAGTACTGCATGTGGATAGCGCTCTCTCAAACTTGGAATCATAATATTCTGCAAGATGTGCAAATATTGGTCCGATGTGAGATGTCCACCTATCCGATGGAGCACTCCGGCCCCATCGGACGACATCCACCCGCAGCGTGACACAGATATGCGGCCACTACCTATGCGCCCAGCCACATACTGTTTCTTGTACCGGGTTCCACGTGGCCTGTAAACACAAACCGGTCTGACCTCTGCCGAACTGAAACATGTCTCGTCAGAGAAGATGACCTGATCCCAATTACGATTTAATTCCAGCTCAGCAAAGGCACACCGTTCGACTATATGTTGGTCGGAAATACATTCTTTGATTGCAGGTTTTCTGCAAGCAATTCCTGCTTCTCGTAGGTTAATCGTTTACGGGCCGTGTATGGACATCCAGGAAAATTAGTCGTCTGCATGAGCTCTACCGAGTTTAAGAATTGGTTTTCCTGCAAAGTTGTAACTAAATGGCGGTCTTCTTCTACAGTTGAAACCCGCTGTAAACCAGTGCCCAGTAGACGACCAATCCTCCCTGACACCCGCCACTGCTGTATCCATATTTGGGCAGATCTCTGTGGAACACCACATCGGATTGCTGCCTCACGCGCCCTTTAATTGCCGTGTTCGACGAGAACCAGATCGTGCTCTCTGGATGCGTGTGCATAGTGAGCCATTGCAGAATGTAATGACAATTTATCATCGTTAGCTCGGCCAAACGCGGTTGTTTTCGTAGCATGACATCATCATGGTGAGTTACTTCACGAAAATAATATTCACGGCGTGACTCGAACTGTGGTTGCTCGGTGATGAACGACTTTACAACCTGACAGCTAACCTACTAGGCTACAGTGCAACACACATAAATATGCGTGTGAGAGCGGGGCGAGGGGCTGGCCGATAGCGAGAGGGAATGAAAGAATTACAAACAATTTATAATGATACAAATATTAATCCAGTACAGTGCTACCCTCTAATGTAATAAAAATACAATATCTCCATTTGTTGACACTGCCTGAACAGATTCTTAAATGTTTGGGGTTAACATTGTTCATGATTTGCTTTGACGAATGATAGTTCAAAAAATTGAAATATAGTATGTTCCGTCTAGTCAATACTTGTTGTGTTTATTTACACACTAGTACATGTTTCGAGGCTTATTATTTTCATAGAAAATTTGCCCCTTCATCAGCTAGTATGATAATGGCCAGTCACTGAACGTTAAAAATTAATGAAAAATGGTTGATGTGAATGAAATGTGATGGAAACATATGAGATAGTTGCACACACGTTAAAAAACACTTACAAATTCTTACACGCATTAAAAAAACTTACAAATTTTTACAAATAAAACTCTAAAATTTTTGTTGTACTTGCATTAAAAATTGTTCTTAAAATACCACACTAATGAATAAAATACTAGTTTATATTTACATGTCCATTTCAGTTATTCTTGCGTGAAAACAAGACGTCGCTGTCTCGGCCCGCCTTCTCATTTGACTATTTATACTGGACTATTGATCGTTTTATTATGGTCCAATGTTATTGTTGTGGGTATTGGCTGTAGAAATTGCTGACGATTGTAATACACTAATTCAACGACTCTCCCCTCGTGCTTTAAGCACACCCTGTGTTGCGCCGATCAACATCATCATCATCTACCAGCCACTGGCCGGGTCTGTTTGGAACATAAGCCTCCCCATTGTCTTCTGTCTTTCCACCACCTTGGTCCAGTCTTCTCCTTTCTTTCGCACGCAGTCCTCCACACCCTTCAGCCACTTATCTCTTGGCCTTCCTCTTGGTCTTTTTCCCTCTATTTTCATCTCGTGTATCTTCCTGGGTATCCTCCTCCCAATCA
Source organism: Meconema thalassinum (assembly GCA_946902985.2). NCBI lineage: Eukaryota > Metazoa > Arthropoda > Insecta > Orthoptera > Tettigoniidae > Meconema > Meconema thalassinum. The sequence goes on from OX336400.1 coordinate 121,340,888, forward strand.
TTCGCTTAACATGCCCATACCATTTAAGCCTTGATTCCTCTATCCTATCCTGTAATGCTCCCTCCTTGACTAATTCTCTGATCTTCTCATTTCTTAACCTGTCCACCTTTGTCACTCCAATACTGCTTCTCAAGAATTTCATCTCAGTAGCCTGTATTCTGCTTCGCTCCCTTCCTCTCATAACCCAGGTCTCTGAGGCATACGTCAGGAAAGGAACGTAGTGCGTCCTATATATATGACCCTTTTGCTGTTTTGAGGCACATCCTTACTCCATACCAGGCTCCTAACACTTTTCCTGAATAATTCTGCTTGCCTCCGCCGCTCATTTATTTCTCTGTTGTTTCTTCCATTTTCTTGTATCATGCTTCCCAGATACTTGAAACTCTCTACTTTCCTCAATTCTTCCCCACCAATTGTTATTCCCGTTGTGACTCTCTCCTTCTTCCTGGTTGTGATCATCCACTCCCCTTTGCTTATGCTAAACTTCATTGCGCCAATAGAGTTCAAAAAGCAGTGTTGTCAGACGTTTGGTGCTACACTTGTGTCGTGTTTACCTAAATTGGTGGAGCTCCAGCATTTCATAAGTTTCTGTCTAAACTTTGTTGATTACTTAGTTTAAATTTGTGGAGTTTGTACTTTGTCACTGTGATGAATCTTCTCGTCGTAGCTGCTTCAAGCTGTTCTGCAGAGAGAGGTTTCTTGGTGATGAGGAAGGTTGAGGACTACCTCCAATCTACGATGGGACAAAATGGACAGAAGCATTGCTGTCAACTAGCCACCTACTCGGAAATGACATCTCGCTCAAAGATTCACGGCGGTCAGTGTTCAGGTCTTTTGTTAGCCGTTGACAAATGTTTTATGTTTTGTATTTACATTCTGATTGTATTTTATTAGAAATGCAATAAAAATCCTCTTTTTTTTTCATTTTTTCCTCTTCAAGTTATAGCATTAGGCCTACATTACTGTGTTATTTCAAGCATGAAAGAAAAATAAAATACGCTGATATGTAGGCAGTTTATAAATTTGACCCCCCCCCCCCCACGTTTGCAAGGAGTTTTAGAAATACTTTTGATAAATACGCTGAATGAACAAAAGCAGTAATCACCCCAATTTATAACCAAGGTGAGAAAAGATTACTATAATTATAGAGGCATTTTTTTGATAAACGTTCCGGGCAAAGTTTACTCAGGCGTTGTAGAAAGAAGAGTTCGATCATTGGCCGAGATTAAGATGGATGAAACGAGGATGTCAGGATGAAATTTTTAGCATGTACCATGGTATTGAGAAATGTTATGAGAGGAACAGACGTTTGTGTTTTGTAGATCTAGAAAAGGCATATGATAAGAGTACCCAAGGAAAAGATGCTGAGCATACTGAGGGATAATTGTATCGTGGGATGGCTGTTACAGGCAATCAAAATTATTTATGTTGATAATCAGGCTGTAGTAAGAGCTGATGGTAGGATGAATTCTTGGTTCCAGGTTATTACAGGAGTGAGGCAAGGCTGTTACCTCTCACCACTACTGTTTATTTTACATATGGACCATTTACTGGAGGGCATAAACTGACTGGGTGGGATTCAATTAGGTGGAGACCAGGTAAGCAGTCTGCCCTATGGTGATGATCTGGATGTAATGATGGACACCATCAAAAGCTTGCAAGCCAGCATGTCAGATCTTGAACAGAAATGTAGAGAGTGTGGTATAAAGATCAACATTTCAAAGACGAGTGTTATGTCAATACGGAAAACTGCAAGAAAATAGAATGACAGATAGGAGGAATTAAATTGGAGCAGGTGGAACATGGGGCTGTGTATTCTCTCAGGATGGTCACAGTATGGGGAAGGAAACAGAGTCAAGGTGTAAAAAAGCCAATGCAGTGAGTTCTCATTTGTGATCTACAGTATTCTGCAAGAAAGAAGTTGATGTAGCGGGGAAAATCCCCCTACATCGCTCAGTATTTAGACCGACCTTGCTGTATGGAAGTGAGAGCTGGGTAGATACATAAGCCAGAGGTAATATGAAGGTAGCACGCGTGATTGCTGGGACAAATAGAAGGGAGCAATGGCAGGAGGGTACTTGTAATGAAGAGATCATCATCAGCTTCTAAAGGCTAAAAGCCTTGTCGTTGCTGCCATTTCTTATGGTCATCAGCAGTTCTCTTCATATTGACATACGATTCACATTCCATTTCCTTGACAATGTCCTTGAGATACGATTGTCTTGGTCGTCCCCTTGGTTTCTTCCCAAAAACTTTTCCTTCAAAAATGACCTGGAGGAGAGTGTCATGTCTGAGTAGGTGTCCCATGAATTTTGATTTCCTTTTCTTGATGGTGTTCAACAGGCATCGATTCTCCTGAATTTGGTTCAGAACAAGCTCATTTCTCTTTCTTTCCACCCAGCTTGTTCAGGTCATTCGTCTCCAAAACCACATTTCAGCTGCCTCAAGTTTTGATTCTTCTCTTTTCCCCAGTGTCCAAGTTTCACAACCATAGGTCAACACACTCCAAACAAAGGTCTTGAGAAATGACTTATCTTCAAGTTGAGGTGCTCATTGAGCAGCAAATTCTTCTTATTTTGAAAGGCTTTCTTCGCCAACACTATTCTTTTCTTAATTTCTGAGATGCATCTGTTGTCATAATTAATCACACTTCCCAAATAGCAAAATTCCGTTACTTGTTCAATGGCACTATCATTTAACATTATATTAGCTAAAATTGGTTGTTTCCTTTTATCAACCACCATTAATTTTGTCTTCCGAGAATTAACTCTTAGCCCGAATTTTCCTAAGGATTTCTGAAAAATGTTTAACATTCTATTCATTTCACATGCAGAGTTTGCTAAAAGTGCAATATCATCCGCAAAGCGAATGCTATGAACCTGTACTCCATTAAATTTTAATCCTTTTGTTGTCTCTTTTAATGCATTTACTGCAGCTTCTATATAGATATTAAAGAGATATGGTGATAGAGGACAACCCTGCCTTACACCTCTTCTTATTTTTGCTTCTCTTTTATTGCCATTAACTGTTATTTCTGTAGTTTGATTTTTATATAAGTTCAGAATAAGGCGCCTGTCTTTCCAGTCAATCCCGACTTTGGCCAATGTAAGAAATAAGGTTTTCCAATTAACATTATCAAATGCCTTTTCTATATCAATGAATACTATATAGGTTTTTCGATTAACTTCCAGTCTTCTTTCTAAAATCTGACGTAATGCTAGGATAGCCTCCCTAGTCCCTTTCCTTGTTCTAAATCCATACTGATCACTATCCAGATGTTGTTCAATTTTCTTGCTTAGTCTCTCTTTGATGATTATCAATACAATCTTTGTCGCATGTGAAAGAATGGCTCAAGTTCTATAATTAGAACATTCACAAGCATTTCCTTTCTTGGGTAGTGTGATTGTTCGACTTTTAATAAAATCAGGAGGTACAATTCCGTCCTCATAGCATTTAGTAATGATTTGAAAAAGGCGTTCCTTAATGCTTACATCACAACATTTTAAGAGCTCTGCAGGAATGTTATCTACACCAGTTGCTTTATTTCCTTTCAGTTTAGTGAGTGCTGCATAAAACTCTGCTTTAGTTATAGTTGGACCTTTATCATCTTCTTCAATTAGTTCTTCATCTTCTATATAACTACTATTGTCAGTAATATCTGGTCCATCATACAAATCTTCAAGGTATTCCTTCCATCGCTCACATACCTTATCATTTTCCAACAATAGCTTCCCTTTGGAATCCTTTACTACGTTGCTTGTAATGCGTTGCTGATAGCTCAAAGATTTCACTTTAAAATAAGCTTTGTCAGGTTTCCCATTCTTCAGGTCATCCTCAATATCCATGCATACCTGCTTCATCCAATTTTCTTTCTCCTTGCGACATTTCGTTGTTATTTGATTCTTTAGAGACTTATACGCTTGAGTGTCTATATTTCTAAATTTGTTCCTTTCTTCAATAAGCTCCAGGATTTCCTGGGTCATCCATTTCTTCTTCGGTTCCAATTTTCTTTTGCCTAGTACTTCCGTTGCGGCTGTTTCTAAGCCATTTCTTATATCATCCCATCCTAAAGTCTCATCCTTAACCAATTTGATAACATCTTTAAATTTTTGTACTACATTAGGATCCTGAAGCTTATTTAAACACCATCTCTTTCGTCTAAATGTTTTATTCCTCTTGAACCTTATATCACATTTAGCTGCAACTAGGATATGATCACTATCAATTTCCGCCCCAGGGTAACTATGGCTGGCTTTCACTTGGTTCCTATATCTTTGTTTAACTATGATGTAGTCAATTTGCAACCTTCTTCTATCTCCAGGTGCTATCCAGGTGTAACGTCTTCTCTTGGGAACTTCGTAACAGGTATTAGTTATTACCATCTCATGTTGCTCACAGAATTCCAGTAATCTTTCTCCTCTCACATTGACATCACCCATGCCAAACTTACCAGCATATTTAACATCATTATGAGAGCCTATGGAAGCATTAAAATCACCCATTAAAATAATGTTTGAATTCTCCTTTACTATGTCAAACAATTCTTCTATTTGATCATACATTTCTTCAATTTCTTCATCATCAGCATTTGAAGTGGGGAAATATGTTTGTATTATCACCAAATCAACTGGAATTGCTTTTACTTGTATCATTAGAATTCTGTCACTAATGTGATAAGTGTTGACTACGTTGTGAGTCCATTTTCATCTTTATACAATCGCTACACCACTATTTCCGGCTTTGGTATTGCCTGCGTGGATTATCCTGAAGTCATCAGAAATGAAGTCTCCATTTCCTGCCCATCTAGTTTCACACATTCCCAGGACATCTAGATTCTTCTTAATCATGGAGTTTTTTACCTCATCAAGCCGTCCATGTTGTAGAAGAGTTCTTACGTTCCATGTACCAACAGTGAATTTGCAATTGTCATTGCGAGGGTTTCGTTGAATGACGACCGAAGAGGCCTCGCTACTGTTTCCTCTCTTGCCGGATCTTGGTTTCCGATTCCCATGATCAGTAGAATCACAATCAATAGAGAAACTCATCATGGCTGCTATACTTAGGATATCCTAGGATCTTTAATGGAGTGGTTTCCCGTTGCCTTCTCCATTCTATGCCGTTGGCCACCTAGTAGCTCTTCCGCCTTTAGGAGCAGTTTCCCCCTCCAAGGACAAGAGAGTGCGCTTCTTCTACCCGCTCATCCGCCCTCCGAAGAAACCATTGGCACTTGATAAAAGTGGTCGCCTTATCCCGGGCGACGTTCGGTGCCTGATATATGTCCAATATACTGAACCCTTGCAAAGAAGCTTATGAGACTCAGTTTCGGGGGGTGTGACAGTCCATATCGTAAGTTGTTGTCAAAGCGCTTCATTAACATGCAGGGTAACATATAACAAAATAACATGCGGGAAAGAGTGAAGCCAGGGTTAAAACAAATGAATTTAATAACAAATCACCTCATTATACAAAGAATTAACAAAACAAACTCCCAAATGACTCTCACTTAATAAAATCAAATACGCCAAAACTAGGCCAAATCTCTGGAGAGATTAATACACGGACCAAGTGTCCCTAAGAAAAATCAACAAAGGTGACCATGTATGCGCGTGTGCTGTTCTGCATGCTTCACGATGTGTACAATCGAATGCGTGATTCGTCATCATCCAGAATAAACTTTCAGACGACGAATCTACATTGCTTAGAGCTAGACAGACGCGGGGAGCAACTATACAACACTTAAAACTAAACCGACACTTCCTATACTTAAAATATACAACACAATAATTTCCGCATGAAATTGGAATCAAACTGCCGTAGCAAAAAACATTACTGCCTAAAAACTTAGGACTTCTCACACAAATCAACACAGGTAAGTTAACACGTGACCAACAAAAGAAATACACATATGACCGCCGTCAAATTTACAAGTACACTACCACTACACCACACTGGCGTCACCTACTAAATTACATGAATTGAGTCATAAACAAATCACTAGGCTCAGAGCCGACATTTACATTATTAACACAATATTCTATCCATACAACATACCATAATCCGTCACACACATGGCGAACTCCCCAATTAATTATGGTTCAAAAATAACCATCACAATGAACAGGTTTGCTACTTGAAAGCTTAAAGGGGCCAGTCGGACAACAGGACTGCCTATCGAAATAAGTCACCAGGCGAGACGGGCGATTCGTGGAAATCTGCATATCTGTCAACCCACGTGTCAAAATGACCTCGACCTCCAAAGGCACGGGATCGAATCTCGAAGAAGCGTGCCCCAAAGCACAATAATACGTGTGTGTGTGTGTCAGAACAAAATATCCCGGCATTTCCACGAGGAAATCCAAGAATCAGCATTATGGACAAGGAACAGCGGTCTCCCTAGAGCACCCTGCCTTTCCATCAAAATACGATGGCGGTAGGACCTCTACCCCTCTTCACGTAGAATCAACACACACGCCTGACACAATAACACACACAGAATCACACGTATGGGTTTGACAGACCCTGAAATAAAAAAAGACATAAATATTTTCCACTTGCTGGCGCCACCGTTCTACGCCGTGACTAATTAACCTGAAAAGGACTCAAAAAAAATCTATCAAATTTAGAACTAAGGTGTTCTACAATTACATCTTAATTCGTTGCGCTCGGCAACCCTAATATGAATAATAACCTGTTCAGCAAACATCTTACAGTAATTACCTCCCTTTCCTATCACAAATATGAACTATAATAAAGCACCACTTATCGAATGTAACGGGTTTCGCATTTGCATGGATAAACATCACGTACACGCGCCGTGCACATTAAATATGACTCCAAAGAAAAATAAATACACAACAAACACTTTGGCCACGCGCCAACGTACATTTAAAACAATTAGTGCCGGTACAAGAAAAACACTCTAAAACAAGAAAAAAAGAAAAATGAACTATTTACAAAAGTTCCCCCGCCAATCTAACTACATAATTGAATAATCAATTGTTGTACATCACCGTCTCAGCTTGCAGAACATTATGACATCCATCTCAGCCCATTTTCCCTATGGAAAAATTAGCACTCCATAGTTGTCTTCGTTGAAGCGTCGGACATCATCCCAGCTCCTGACCACACGTTGGACATCTTGGTGTAGTCTCTTTGGAAGAAAAGTTCAATGATATTATAATTTGACCTGGCTATAATCGCTTGTGGGTTACTAAATTCGCCCACAAATAGTCCTATGCGATTAATTACGAAGACTTTCCCTAAATATTGCTCACACACGCACAATACACACATGAAAAATACACTTAAAAATGTACATGAAATACACACTTCGAGTCCCTCGTCACTGGCTCGACAATACAAGTTTTAAAGTCTGACTGACTCACAGTCGCTATCTCGCTCGGTAATCTCTACACTGCTCTGCATGACCTTCGCTCGGGTGAGCGCTAATTAGAACGTTTACAAGTCTTGCCCCTAAGAGCTGAAAATAGTTGTCTTAAAGATAATATTACAAGTTTCAAATCATCACGCACGCAGGCGTGAATTTAGCTCACAAAGTATTATGCTTCAAAATAATTAAGAGCGTTAAAAATTGCTACGCAATCTAGCGTGAATTTAGCTCATCAGAGCTCACAAATAAATTGACTTCGAATAATCTTAGAGCGTTAAAATCGTGACACAAACGGGCGTGAAATTAGCCCCTCAGAGCTCACACACAGAAAGACATCGAACAGCTTCTCGTCGAACAATTTATTCGAAACTGACAGGGTACGGAAGAGTGGGGCGGATTAGGAAAATTTTCCAGAGTTTTCATCTCACACAGATGGGACTAGTGTCAATCTTCATCAAATAATTCAAACGTCTCATCGCACTCGTGCGGAGATAATTCCGATCGGCGGTTCTTTAGATAATCAATTCCGCGCGCTTTTTACCACTGACGCCTTCCATCGCGTGATATTGGCGTGGTCTCTCCTGATTGGGTGATTCAATCGTAGGTCGGTTGTAAGTAACTCGTGACCATCCCTTTATGATTCCGATTCTGGTGCAAGTTGTTACACAATTTGGCCTTGAACTCAGCTTACCAGGCCGTTCTTCAAGAATAGCTACAAGCTCAACCTCTGTGGCAATCATTGTGACACGCTACCTTGCCTTTATCCTTGTCAACTTCCACAAGTACTGCCTGGGCTGCAGTAATAATAATAAATTATGAATACTTATTTATCGCAGATTAATAAGGGTTCATTTATCCTCAGCAAGGTTTTGAAATTCGAAGCAAGTGATTGATTTGGATTTCAAAAACAATATCCACAGTAGTAACAACAACATCTCTTTAGTACCTCGCTCAGCTGCTCGAGTGTACAGTCCACTGACCCAATTAGTGTGCGCTCTCCCTCGCCGGAATGTCATTCATACTTCTTCGCTAGACCTCCCCCTTCTCCTTACGTGATTGACACTCCTGTCGTCTCAGCTGTCTCGTTGTTTACAAACAAAGCGCTCTCTCTCCGGCGCTCTACGTCCACGTACATTTGAGTGTTGGCTCTCAAAATAAAATTTCTGCAATACTGACTCTGCATACATCATCCTGCTTATTCATCAAATGGTTCCCTTCATTAGTACTTGTTTTAAGTTGGCGCTATTTAAAACGGATTTAGCATCAGTGCTCACTTCTTCAAGCCTGTATGCATTGTTACCCAGATTCTTAATGACACGGAACGGGCCAATAAATTTTGGACAGAATTTTGCAAAGACTTTGTTTTTGGGGTCAGATATCGGTGGTCTGCGAACCAGCACTAACTCTTGTTCTTGTAATTCCCGGTGAAACTTCTTTCCTCTGTACCTTCTGAGTCTTCGGTCGGCTTGGTTCCTCATGTGCTCTCTCGTTCGCTGGATTCGCAACTCATGCGCTAATAGTGGATCTCTTGGACATGGAATAATCTTGTCCCAAGATCTTTCTGGCAACCTGTTGTGGTGTACAATTAGTGGGACTTGACCCGTCGACTCGTGCTTAGTGGTGTTCATGCACATCTCAATATCTCCTATTTTGTCAACCCATTTATTATGATCGTTAGGAATCATTACTCTGTAGTATTTGGCAACACAGCGAATCGTTCTCTCGCTCGGATTCCCACAAGGATGACGAATGCTTGAAAATATGTGTTTTATTCCTAGGCTCTCTAGACCTTGCCTAAAAACATTGCTCGTGAAATAAGTACCATAGTCTGATAAAATGGATTCCGGCTTGGGTAGATTATTGGCTGAGGAATAACCCACCCACCAAGGGAAGATGATTAAGAAAAGGAAGTGGGTTTCGGACTGGAGAAAAAGGATAGAGAAATAGGATGAGAGTTCCACAAAAGTTATAAATTTAACCTTTAATGCACTTAGAGGCGGTTTCCACTGAAAATCCGTTCTCTGATACCTAAAATGGGTAAGAGCTTGGTCTAAGCTGACGGGAAATACAGCTAGGACTTGGGCGGTTTGCAAGAGAGTGGCCTTAGTATATTCCCTCTCAAGCAGGCATAAGACTACTATGGGGAAGGGTGTTGGTCTGGCAAGACTGAGAGTAACAGATTTATTGTATGTCTTTTCAAAGAAATTCGTTTTTGCAAAGTAATTCGAAGAATGCCAATAATTTGAATCAAGTTTGGTATTTCCAGTTTTTGAAGTTATAGAGTTCCTGAAAAAGCGACCAAGTGCTTCCAGGAAGGATAGTGATAAAAAATTATACCTTGGAGAGTAATTTTGGTAAGTGAACCAATGGTTGCATTTGGAAATGGCTAAGCTTTTACTCAGCGAGAGGCCGGCTAAAAGTTTAGACAAAGAAAAACACTTATCTTTTGGAAAACTGACCATAAGTTTTCGGAGAGGATCTCCACAAGCAGGTAGCTGGCGTAGCGAGCTTTACTTGCCTTACTGGCCAGTTAGAATTAGCTATTAAAGCTAAGAGAAACTTTAACGAGATTGCCACTAAGAGTTCTTGCTCAAATGCAACGAGTGGTGAAAGCCCTATCAATAGATTTAATGGCATCGAGTAGGGAGAGCCAAGGAGGGCAGGATCTTGCCTAACCGTTGTATTAGAAAAATGAAAAGGCAGAAGGAAACGCTTGATTTATTTAACAATTCAAAAGAAGTTGATAACTTTAATAAATATATATTTTCAATTTGGTTAACAATTTTTAGGTCACAGACCTCAGAAGACATTATACGTTTGCTCCAGGCAATTGACAATTCTTTAGGTTTCAAACCTTATATATGTACTATAATCTTTGTAAGATTTAAAAAAGACAAATGAAATGATTAAAGTTTCGACATTCAATTGAGTACAAGGAGTGTACTTTAAGAAATTTCCAGGTAACTGTTTTAGAAAAAGTTACAACTTCGAAAATAACAATAAGAAAAACATGAAGAATAAGATAGAAGTTCCTACAACTTCTTATATTTATACAGAATTACTGTTGGTTAATTATACCAATAAGGGCAGGTCACTTACTGTGAAACCTGAAGAGATAATCAAAAGGAAGGTTCTCGACCTCCTATGTTTTAAGTCAGAATCACGAGCCAAATGGGGCAGTTTCCATTTCGTGAGACCTAGAAATAACTCACTCAAGAGTTGAAAGAATTGTTTTCCCTGATTATAAGGTAGAAACAATGTGAGTTTGAACCGTGTATAAAACACGTAGTTATGCAGAAATTAAGTAATGCTAAACAAACAAGATGGAAGGGCACTTCGTTGAGTGACACCTTATAGTAAAGTTACAATTTTATTAATATGGTTTGTTAGTAGAAGGTTTAGGAAAGATCGATTGGGATGGAGGATAAATGTTCATGGCCTTATTTAATGTAAACGAACGATCGCGACGCGGAAGAAATACTGAAAGCACTGTTTCTCACTATAGTCTTTTGAATAGATGAAAAAGTCACTGTAGTAACACGAAAGTTTATGGCAAAGAAAGTTATTGCAATGATGAAAAAGGACTGGTTGCACTAGATAGGCGAGAGTCTATTTCTTGAGAAGTTTGTGAATTACAATTAAATGCGCCATAGAACATTCCAGCGGTGGAAGAAAATTCGCTATTGTAGTAATTTAGAAGTAAGATTCTTCAATTTTAAATAGTAATTTCACAAGTGAGTGAAAAATACATGACGACAGGACTTGTAGATAAAGTACAGGATCTGGAAGGTTCCAGAACGATCTTAATAGAAGAATGGGGCCAAAGTTAATCCAGTGGAGGAACTAGCTTCGTGAATTATAGACAGCGGGTATTAGATAATATCCCACGTGGTGAGAAGATTTCTCATTTAAAGAGCTTAAGAAAAGGTACTTTCTGTTAAAGTTGACTTAGACAGACAAAAGCTCAGCATGGCAAATCCCGCGAAGAATGATTACCACCCCAAATAAGTAATCTCACGCTGTCTACAAAATATCGTTAAAAACATGTAGAAGTTAAAACCATGAAGATGAGGTTAAAACTTGAAGCTGTACTTATCTTGGTTGCATGTCGAAGGTGAAGTTCCCTTTGACGGATGCCTAGAGTGCCAACATGGCGTAGAGAGTAGAGAGTGCCTCTTGGTTTGAGGAGACTGGCTCTAGTTGAGCCCTGACTGATCGAGTCAACTGCCGATTTACAAGTGAGACCCGCTCAGCAAAGCGCGGAGGGTCCAAGGAAGGGAAAGAGTGGGGGTAGGAGACAAAAGGAATACATATCAGAATAACCAACATAAGAAATTAAATTCTCTTGAGGAGATGGTCTTCAAAGAGGTGATAGCAGGCGATAATAGCACAGCATGGTGAATGAAAAAGTAAACGACATTCTCTTGCTCATGGAGATAATAGCTGGCGATGGTAGCAAAATCTGGTGGCCAGATGGATAAGTAAATCCTCTTGCACCAGGAAGAATTGAGGAGCTTCAGAGATTCGCTGCTAGATGACGCTAGGTGGGTCATGGAAGATATATATCTAGAACAGACTCATAAAAGATATAAGCGACATGATCACCAAAGAGAAAATAGAAGATCACTGTTGGTGTTTGACAAAGTGGAAGGAATGAACAAGCAAAGAGCATTAAACTTTATGTTCTCTCGTACCGTGTATTCCAAGAATACACCATAATGGGAGGGAAAAACCCCAACAGAGAACAAATAAGCAGTTAAACATTCAAAGGTAATGGAGCGATCAAAGAAAGTGGTCTTGTGATCGGACCATTAGTGGTCAAGATTTTGGCCACCCTGACTCTCCCATCCCTTCCAGGATAACACTCGGTTACTCTACCAGAGATCCATACTAGGGGGGGGGTGAAACATCCCTAACCAAGACCAAGTCCCCCACTTTAATGTCGGGACTGGAAAGAAACCACTTCTGTCTCCGCTGCAAGGAAGTTAAATATTCTAAGTTCCACCTCTTCCAAAAAGAATTACGGAGGGCTACAAGTTTACGCCAAACGATAGGTAGATTAGAATCCCTGTAAGAATTGGGAAGAGGACGAGGAGCAGAAAGAGAAGTGCCGATAAGGAAATGACCAGGTGTAAGTGGAAGCAGGTCATCAGGGTCATTGGAAAGAGGAGTTAAAGGGCGAGAGTTTACTACACCCTCGATCAGAACGGATAGTGAATTGAATTCTTCATAAGTCAGAATGCGATTACCTAACACTTTTCTTAAATGACGTTTAGTGAGCTTTACGCAAGATTCCCACCTACCACCATGATGAGGAGCGTAGGGAGGTATAAAGCGCCATTTGAAACCCTTTGAGTAGGAAAAATTAGAAATTTGTTCCATGGCAGGAGAGGAAGTGAGAGCTTTCTTACACAGGGAAGCTGCGCCCTGAAAAGTGGAAGCGTTATCAGAGAACATCTCGGAAGGAACACCACGCCTAGCAGTGAAGCGAGAGACAGCTGATAAAAAGTAAGAAGTAGAAGCATTCGTTACTAGTTCCAAGTGGATTGCGCCAGTAACCATGCAAACAAAGAGAGAAACATAAAGCTTACCAAACAATTTGCGTTTAGCTTCAGGGGAATTTCGTTGATATTGGAACGGACCCATATAGACCACACCAGTTAAAGCAAATGGGCGTATAGGAGAAGAGCGAAAAGAGGGCAGATCGCTCATTAATTGAGTATTGATTTTAGGTTTCGCTTTGAAGCAAGGAATGCACTTGTGAATTACAGAAGAAACTTCATGAATTCCATTTATAATCCAGTACTTTTCCCTTAAGAGGCAAAGCAGAGTGCGTGTACCAACATGCAGATTACGATAATGAAAGTCACGTATAATTAGGGAAGTTACGTGATGTTTGGAAGGCAAAATAACGGGATGCTTTTTGTCCTCAGAGAGCAAAGATTGCGAGAGCCTTCCACCTAACCTGAGTAACCCATGGTCATCAAGGAACGGGGCCAAAGCACGAAGACGACTGGATTTGGGAAGATCCCTTTTAGAAGAAAGTAAAGACAATTCAAAAGAAAAGGCTTCTTGCTGTGTCAGTTGTAAAACCTTAATGGTAGCGAGATTCAATTCATGATTGGTAAGGTGTGGTTTGGGGAGAAGAGGTTGGTCAACCACAAAATATTTCCATCTAAGGAGATAGGCGACAATTCGTATTAATTTATGAAAAGAAGAATAACGGGATAACAAAGGATGAGAAGCGTTGGAAACAAGACACGAAGCAATGGATAGAGGTACTTTAGTGTCAGGCAAGTTGGAGTTTGTAGCTGGAGGTTTAGAAGGCCATGAAGAAGAATCTTCGAGAAACCACGAGGGCCCATGCCAGTACAACTGGGAAGCTGCCAATTGAGAAGGTAAACAACCACGAGAGATAATATCGGCTGGGTTATCAGCACTGGGCACATGCCTCCATTGACATCCAGAAGAAAGAGTTTGAATTTTGGAAACCCTGTTTGCAACAAAAGTTTGCCAGTGAGAGGGGTTCTTGGCGATCCAAGAAAGGGTGATCATGGAATCGCTCCAGAGATAGATTTGCGAGAATTCGACTTTTAATACCTCCCGTAATTTCTTAACAAGTTCTGCAGCCATGAGTGCAGCGCACAATTCAAGCCTAGGCAAAGTGATAGTTTTAAGAGGAGCAACCTTCGATTTGGCACAAACAAGGTTGGAAACTGGAGAACCATAGAATGAACCGTGATAAACTAAATATGCGCAGCAACCGTAAGCTTTCTCGGAACTGTCCGCGAACACATGAAGGAAAAAGGATGCATTAGAATGAGCATTAATTAAATTCCTGGGAATTTCAATAAGGGAAAGATCCATCAAATTGCTGCGAAACGAGAGCCAACGATTAAGAAAAGAAAGAGGGACAGTGTCATCCCATTCACACTTGAGCGACCACAGCTCTTGCATGAAGAGTTTGGCTATAACGATAACTGGGGCAAGGAATTGAAGCGGATCAAAAAATTTTGCAATTTCAGAGAGAATTTGTCTTTTTGTGTTCGTAAGCTCTTCTGCAAGCGAAACTTTATAGATGAGAGTGTTGTCAGTGCTAGTGCACCAATGAACTCCTAGAGTTTTTATGGATTTGGAGTTTCCACAAATTTCGACAGCAGAAGGATCTACGTCTTCGATGGGAAACTGGGCGAGAAACTCAGGGGAGTTGGAATTCCACTTATGAAGTGGGAAACCTCCATTCCTTAGCAATGCCTGAAGTTCTAAAGACACAAAAGAAGCTTCCTCCAAAGTGGGGAAGGACTGCAAATAATCGTCAACATAGAATGACGTAGTTAGTGCTTCAGAGGCTTTGGAATTAAATAAATGACCATCTTGTGAGGCTAGCAAGTGTAGGGATCGGATAGCAAGAAAAGCAGAGGGTTTTAATCCATAAGTAACCGTTTTTAAGCGAAATATCTTAATGGGCTTACTGATTTCATCTGTTTTATATCAGCCATGACAGCTATGGGAAATAATCGAAAGTTTAAGAGTATAGCAGATAGATCTGACTGAATAGCAGGACCAGAATAAAGAGTGTCGTTAAGGCTGTTGCCATTAACGTCGGGTGATGAACCATTGAAAACAACTCGGATTTTATCTTTTACAAGAGGGTTTTTCCACACGGGATGATGATTTAAATAAACCGTTTCAATTGGGGGGTGCAATTCATCATCAGATTTGTAAACAACTTCCATATGATCTAAGCTTTCATACTTTAAAATACAGTCAACTTTCACGCACGGTGACGTGATGGAAAGGAAACGGAAAGGTTACGTAACGTATAGTGTGAATCGACCTTTATAAAGAAAAGCCGCAGAGTCGAGTTTGTTTTATAGTAGGTGGATCTTATAATAGATGCAATTTTTCTGTGTACGTACTTCGATGTTTACTTGTTTAAATTATAAAATCACTGTCTTGTCATGAGTTATTAATAATTATAATATGTGTCTGATTGTGAAAATGTGTTATATTTTGGCCCTTCTTGAATTAAAGGTGCGACGTTAGACCAGTGATTTTCTATTGCAAAATTTTAGGCTACATTAAAATATTTAGAGCATGCCGCTAGAGATAGCACATTTATAAATGAAGTGAAAATCCACAGCCTGCTTCCAGTCGACCGGGTCAGGGAATGGAATTTATGAAGCCCCCATTTATAAATACCCAATTGTATTGTCAAGTATGTATTTCAATATACAATAGCACAAGGAAACTAGTGTGCAAATGAACTTTTGCGTGTTACATATTATATGCAACGTAAGATTGTTAAAAATGTCGTGTAAATATCCGACCAAGTAATACCATAACCTTATCAAAATTGCACACATAACTCTGCTGAATATCCTGGCAAAAACTTATCATTTTTCCATTCAATTATAAAATCACATGTACACATATAAAACCTACGGCCAAGGATCATATAAGTATAAGAGATTTGTCACTTTTGGTTATAGAATTTCCGAGAGAGAACACCGCCTGAGGCTATGGATTGTACTGCCAAGTCTGGCAACACAAAAGTAAAAAGCAATATAAATGTAGCCTTTATTACACGTAAATGAACAGTATGTTCTGCGACGAGTTATTGATTATTGATGAATATAACTCAAACATAACTGCGCCTTTCGCTAGGTGCTGAAATATACGTCCAGATAGGAAAAGAATACATTTTGATATATATCAATGTTGGCAATGGATTTGTCACGAAGGACACAGTTATGCCGTTCTAGAGCTTAATTCACCTCTAGGCTAATTAAAAAATGCTCTCAAACTCTACAGAATAGTTGGGATATTCGATGAATATAAAGAAAATCGTCCAAATGCACACACTACATTGCCATAACCTCACTTTTTGCCTAGCATGCCCGCAACCACCCACCCCTCCCCGTAGCCCTAAACCACAAATTTTATTGCAATGCAAAGGAGAATGGGTAAGGAAACAAACAAGAGATGAAATGCACACATTTATTCTCTATTTATTCTCTATATATTTTTATTCGCGAGTAGTCCATATTGCCCACTAGTTTTTCACATGGTCAACACCAGGAAGATGAAAATTGCCGTATTGTTCTTACTATCATTATAATTCTTACATCCCGGTGCTTGGCAATTTTTCCTCCCTTGCAGTGGCATGATTGACTCTCAATTCAATTCAAATAAACAATGAAAATACTGAACAAATCAAAACAACCAACAACACCACGATGAAAATCAATCAAAACAGACTATTCCCGCTTCCGCCATTCGGTTTGATGTGAACGTTCATGAGTGCCAACTACGGAACCTTAGTGCTAAAATTAATTCTTCATTGGTTGGCAGAACAAACAGTACAGGGCCTTACCCCGACCCACGCGCTCCCTATGAATTGTCATCCCCCTGCCTACGGGTACGTCCAAGCCACTGCCGGCTGGATCGCAACACTCCTGGTTGCTTTAAACTACCTGCCCTTCGACACTCACAGGCGTACAAGATATATGCATATATGAAGATACTCTCTTCAAACTTATGATGAAAATATTCACAACAAGACTGACACAACTGATAGACGATAAAATTCCGGAAGAGCAGTTTGGCTTCCGCAAGCAGAGATCGTCACTGCAAGCTGTCAATTACTTGCTCGACATAATACAGGACACTTTAAGGCTTCCAAAACAGAAAGTATATGCAGTCTTCGTAGACTTCTCTAAGGCCTTCGACCGCATTAATAGAAGCATACTAGTAAAGAAACTCACCGAAATGATTGGTCTGGAGCACCACTACATCACCAGATTGATTAAGTATATTCTACATAACAACCAGGTAGAAATAGATAACGGAATAACTATATCTAATCCAATCGATCAAACAATGGGAGTACTTCAGGGTGACCCTCTAAGTCCTCTTCTATTTAATGTCGCGACTGCAGATGTGGTATGTCTCTTACGTTCCCAGAAAGTCAAAATCATCGTATATGCCGATGATATGGTTCTGACATCGTCGTCAAGAGAAGAGCTACAAGACAGCTTGAATCAACTTGCAATATGGGCCCAAAACAACGATCTTGAAATAAACCTTCAGAAAACGGTAGCAATGATATTCAGAAAGGGCGGAAGAACTGCCAAAGATGACATTCTTTACCTCAGAGATGAACCTTTGCTTCAAACCAGGCATTACAAATATCTAGGAATTACTTTGCAAATACAAGGGAAATTATGTACACGTCACATCAAAGATAAAATGATCTGTGCTGTCAGATCAATGAACGACATTAGTCATCTCAGGGATATGTCCCTGCAATCGGCACTGAGACTCTTTAAAGCAAAAGTTACACCAATTGCAACGTATGGATTGGATATAATATGGGTTTATTTAAACAAAAATAACCTGAAAGACTTAGAGAAAGTGAAAACCTTATTCTTAAAAAGACTGCTTTGTTTGTCAAAATTCACCCCATCGAGACTGGCGTATGAACTAGCGGGGGAACCTTTCTTTATATAAGAACTCCGACTGGTTCACCAACTACCATCCACAAGACACTACAACGATTTGCTACAAGAACTACTTGCAAAAAAGAAGGAGATCCAAATTGATTTCTACTCCAACACGGCCATGACGTCAACAGAATGGAAGGGCACTGCCTATGATTTGAGACACACAGTGACCCGATTCGCGGTGCACGGTTTTCACCACAGGATTTGTGAGACTGAGGTGTTCCACGTGCCCAGACCAATGTGCATTTGTAAATTGTGTCAAAAGTCATGCGATACTTACCACGCTCTCGTGTGTAGTGAAAGGTTGTCATCGCTTACAGAATTTTGTAAATAATTAATGTAATGCACATTGTGCGCACTTATCCTTAATAAATTAATTCACCGCTAGGTGCAGCACCAAGGCACTGAGATTGCCGCGGCTTTTTAAAGGGGAATATACCTGAAACGAAGTATTGTTATATATTTTTTTAATCAATCAATATTTATTGTCATTGTTAAAAATACATTTTCAATTTACAATAAAATCACAAAGTTATGTATAATATATTACAAGTATTATTACCAGATTACTGAATTCTATAAATTTACGTATTTATTTACTTATTTGTTTATTTACTTACATATTTATGTATTTAATTATTTATTTTCTTATTTATTTGTTTACTTATTTATTTACTTATTTATTTATTCACCTATATATTTAATTACTCCATTTACTTACATATGTATTTATTTAATTATTTATTTACTTATTTTTATTTACATCTTTATTTACTTACGTATTTATCTATTTAATTATTTATTAACTTATTTATTTTCTTATCTATTGATTTACTTATTTATTTACTTATTTATTTGCTTATTTATTTACTTATTTGTTTATTTACTTACATATTTCTTTACTTATTTACTGACACATTTATGTATTTAATTATTTTCTTATTTATTTTTACTTATTTATTTAATTATTTATTTTCTTATTTATTTGTTTAATTATTTACTTATTTATTTATTTGCCTATTTATTCACTTATTTATTTACATATTTATTTACTTACACATTTATTTATTTAATTATTTATTTTATTATTTATTTGTTTACTTATTTATTTAATTATTTATCTTATTTTTTTACTTATTTATTTAATTATTTATCTTCTTATTTATTTGTTTAATTATTTATTTACTTATTTATTCACTTATTTATTTACATATTCATTTACTTACACATTTATTTATTTAATTATTTTATTATTTATTTGTTTACTTAACTTATTTATTTAATTATTTATTTTCTTATTTATTTGTTTACTTATGTATTTACTTATTTATTTGCTTATTTATTCACGTATTTATTTACTTATTTACTTACACATTTATTTATTTAATTATTTATTTTCTTATTTATTTGTTTACTTATTTATTGCTTATTTATTCACTTATTTATTTACTTACATATTTCTTAAATTATTTATTTACTTACATGTTTACCTACTTACATATTTATTTACTTACATATTTATTGTCTCACGTATTTACTCAATCATTCATTCATGTACCGGTATTTAATATTTTTTATTTATTTGTTTATTTGCTTCCCCTGTGTCACCTTCTCTGGAAATTGCACGTAACCACATCCCACGCAGTGAATTGTCCGATGGTATCTCATAAAATGAGATTCCCCGGTATTCTAACTTGCCCTGTTCTGATTTACAAAAGGGCACGCAAGAGTAGAGCATTATAAAATCGTTCAGAATAAATTCCAAACACAACTGCTCCATTAATATCAATACAAAACTTATGTCTGCCACAGTGCTTTGGTGCTGCTTCCTAGCGCCTTTATTTGGAAACGAGGTTGTACGCTCAAACCAATGCTGTAATCGTCGAATGGGCAGGCAGTTTAAAGCAACCAGGAGTGTTGCGATCCAGCCGGCAGTGGTCCAAGCAATCGGGTACAGCCACAAAGTCAAAATCTATTTTCATCCGATATTAAACTTCACGCTACCGCTTTTAACCTAACGAACGCGAAGTCATTATTAAATTATTATTATATCAAAATAATAATCCAAGCCAATCCGTCTCCGTGCTGGTTTGCTTTACCAAGCGCTGCGCTGCACCGCTTCGTTGCATTAAGCGAAGAGACCAGCAGAATCTCTACAAGTAGTTATTTCAATGACCGACAGAGGTCTCTGATGCTGGTAGACTGCGCTCCCATCAGCTGCAAGTTTACGGAACACTCCATTCTGCAGTGGTAGTACGTACTTGCTTGTGTGTTGGCTTAGACAGTGTGGTGTTGGGAGGTAGTGGTAGTAGTGTGATTAGATTCCACACATATACCAGGTTAGTGTCTATGTCTAGTTTTGTGTATCCAACATGGGGGAGGCCAGCGGTGGCCAACAACCCTCTTTCGAGGTGAGTACCCCTGAAAACATGCTTGTCGGGGAACCTCCCGAGAACATGCCTCCGGCAGTCTCTCGGAACTCGCCTTTAGAGAATACAACCGTACCTAAAGCTACCTTAGCCGCACAATATCGTTATAATGCCCATCATCAAGGACCATACATAGTGTTTGTACAGTCACTTGATCAAAATGTGGGTAATTTGCACCCCATGGCCTTGGGCCGTTTATTTTTCGAGAAGCATATACCGGGCCTCAAGGGAATTCAAAAAGAAAAGGGACGCAATCGAGTCCAAGTTCAATTTGCCACTTCGGGCATGGCTAATTCTTTCTTAACTCATCCCATTTTACTTGAACGGAAATTATCGGCCTTTATTCCATCCGCCAGTGTTCAACGCGTTGGTCTCATACGAGGAGTTGACCTGTCACTCACCCACGATGAAATCATTCGTTACATGGACTCCCCTGTTCCAGTGGTCAGAGTGCAACGACTTACCAGGAAAAAATGATCAATGATCAGCTGGAAACATTACCTACAGGTACGGTTAAGATATTTTTTTTGAGACACAAAATTTGCCCAAGTATGTTAGTATTTTTAACGTCATGTTCGAAGTTACTTTATTCATATTCAGTCCCATCCGTTGTCAAAAATGTCAACGGTATGGACATGTTCAGTTACATTGTCGAGCAAGGGAACCCAGATGTGGAAAATGCGCCCTGGGTCATCTCACAACTGAATGCCAGGCCGTATTATTCAATGCGCAAACTGTCAGGACAAACACCCTGCCGGGTCGGCGCGATGTGAAACGCATATTCAGCAAGTGGCCATCAAACGTCAAATGTGTATTGACAACACATCGTATAGTGAAATAGTCAACCGGAATACGGCTCCATTCAATCTGTTAACGTTACCTACTCAATTCCCCCCACTTACGCCCCCCAACCGACCCACGGCCAATCGATCCCCCGCGTAAGAGGAAATTTACTGAAACGGTACATAAATCGCCAAGGTCAATCACACCCCTTGGGTATGATAGACTGGGTTATCTTAATATTGTGTCCACACCCTCCACTTCCAGACTGTCATTTCAACCATCGGCACCTATCGAAAACGTGGCTGTTAGCGTACCACCCTCTCCCACGGCTCCCAAATCAAATGATCCCAGTCCCACCCGTATCATCCTAGACGATTTTCGCAACTTAATGGACCTTTTAGGTCACAATCCACAATGGAGCCATTGCGTAAAAAATTTATTAGATAAAATAGTCCCGTTGTTACCTCCTTTTGCCCCCTGACCACCCTCAGCCGTCTGGCACTCTTTAACATGATGCGTTCCTTTGTTATGTATGCGGATACTCCAGTGGAACTGTCGGAGTATTGCCAATAAACGTCATGAATTATTACTTTTAATTGATGAATTTCATCCTGATATAATTTTCCTTCAGGAAACATGGTTATATTCTCAAGTTCGATTTCGCATCCCTGCTTATAATGTCATACGAAGCGATGGCCCGGGTTATCATGGCCTATGCACATTAATTAAACAACATATCCCATTCTCGCTGCTTCATTGTGATTTCCTTCTGCCCTCTACTGATATTCAAATGTTTCAAATAAATAATCGTCTTTTCACCCATCTCTATTGCCCACCGAATATTCAGGGTACTCAACGTCAATGGCATCTATTTTTCCGCTATGCCTGCCAACTACAGCACCACGTTATTTTAGGGGATTTTAACGCACATCACGCCGCCTGGGGCAGTGGACGATATAATCCGGAAGGACGTCATGTCTATAAGGCAGTCACTGAACTTCACTTACTCATATTAAATGAGGTTCCCCAACCCATCTTAAGCCACCGAATAGACCGTCTAGTGCCGTTGATCTAACCATCACTACGTTGGATCAGGCCCACCTTATCACATGGCAAACAGTTCCCGATTTACATCAAAGTGACCATTATCCCTTTCTGATACATTACTCCCTAGGTCCTTCACCTCCGCCCTTCCCCACAACGTTCTCGCTCAAACGACCAACCCATGGCTTCGATTACGTATTATTTTCTACTTATTTACAAACTCATCTCACCCCGAAACATCAAACTCCCTTGTCTGATTCCGCCTCCTTGAAAACAGTCATTGATGCATATCTAAATCCATATCCTCTGTCGTCTATCACCCCTCATACCGGTACTCGTAACTCATCCGCCTTGGTGGGATCAGGAATGTTTTCTTTAGGTCAAGAGAAGAAAATCAGCATTAAAACGGCTTCGAAAGAACACGACTCCCCATAATTACTTACTCTATAAACGAATTTGTGCGTCCACCCAACAACATTTCAATCTCAAGCGACGTGTGGCTTGCGTTTTTTCATTTCAACTTGTAATAGTCATACATCTCTTCGCAACCTATGGTCGACGATCAAAAACATGTCTCATGTCGTCTCGCGGTCCATGACGAGATCACTCAACGCGCATGGTTACGAAACTTTTTATCGGAATCTTACCCCTGACTACGTCTCCCACTGTTTTTCCCCCAGCCCGTATCACGAATCACCGAAATTCCTGACTTTGTTGCTACCTATCACGTCTACTGAAATCTGGCAAGCCACACGTAACAAGAAATCTACAAGGCCAGGCATTGATGCTGTAACATATCGCATGATAGCTGCTTTCTCCCCGCAAGCCTTCACGATAGTTTTAAATCTATATAATTCCATACTATTATCTGGTATCATCCCAGAAGACTGGAATCAATTTGAAGTTCTCCCGATTTTAAAGCCCAACAAATAATTTACGGACCCACATAATTATCGGGGTATCATGTTAAGTTCTTGCCTTCGCAAAGTATTCCAAAAAATCTTACACCGGCGTTTACAATGGTGTTTGGAATATTATGATGATCTCCCCAAAACGCAATATGCTTTTGTTAAAAGACGCAGTACTACGGACGCCCTATTGATATTCCTCACTAACTTACTCCTGGCGAATGGACGGAAACAACATACCATAGCCATTCTTTTGGTCATTCGAGGAGCCTATGATTCGGTAGATCCATTACAGATATTATATTCCCATCGTTACCCCTAATTTTTCTAAGTATCATCCATAATTTTCTCGTACGAAGACGTTTACATTTATGTTGCAATAATGAGGTCCTAAACAATAGATATACTTCGCATGGCCTTCCGCAGGGCGATATCCTTAGTGGTTTTTTATACTTACTTTATACGGGAACCCTTGAATCTGTAATCCTTCCTCATGCAAGATTAATTCAATTTGCTGATGATATATTAATATATGCTACTCGATCCAATCTCACCACTTACCGTGAAGATTTACATACGGCCCTAACTCAGGCACATCAGTGGTTTATCCAACATGGATTGGTGGCGTCACCCAATAAGAACGCAGCAATGATATTCACTCACAAACGTATATATGACACGTCACCTGTCGAATATCAACAAGGCCAAATCGATGTTGTTCGAGTCGTCAAATTTTAGGTCTGTAAATTGACAATGAACTTAATTGGAAACGTCATTTAACCCACGTCACTCAAAAATTAGAGAACAAGTTGTTGAAATTTAATTATGTTTACAACTGACTATAACCTCTACTGTAAATCTAAGTTGGCAACAATGTGATCAAAAATGTATTTTACGTTTATAAGTTGGCAATTGTCTTAAACCAGAAGAAGATGTACATCTAATGGCGGAATGTATGCGTAAGATATTGTCTATGAAATATGAAGCCATCAGCCATCAAAATTGTATCTATATTGAATGTAGGGAAGTTTTTGATAACTCATAAACATGTGTTATGCTGTAGAGTCAAAAGGCGCCTTTTGATGATACTTGCTTTTTAATTTTTGATAAATAAAAGGACGTCATACATATTGACAATGACTTGATCATTCATCCCTGCTCGGAGCATAAGAATTACAACAGGTTATCGGCCCAGATACCGCTCATACGTCAGACACGCCGAGCATTATGGGATCCAATTCGGACGTCGAGAAAAAGTCAGCCGAGTCAGTCGTCGTCGTCCAAGTCAGAAGTCGTCAGGCCAGTCCAGTCAGCCGAGAAAGTCCACGTCAGTCATCGCAGACAAAGTCAGCCCCGTCGAAGAGGACGTCAACCACATCGTCAGCCCAAGAAACGTCAGCTAAGTCAATCTAACCTCAAAATGTCAGTCAAGAAGCCTATACTTGAGTCAGAGTAAATTGATAAAACTATTTGAAAATAGATAGTAAAATCTTGTGAAATCAAACGTTTGTAAATTTGTCATATTTTTGAAACTTAATTTTGCTTTTTAAGTCAAGTCATGGATACAGTAAAGGTTCATTTAGAAACTTTGACAGAAGATTTGCATGGAAATGTCAATTATGATTCTTGGCGTTTCAAAATTAATTTAGCTATGAGAACAAAAGAATGTTTTGATATTGCAACTGTTTTGACTGTCAAACCATCAGGTACAAACTCTGATCCTGTACGTAATTGGATAAAGAAAGATGTAGAAGCTCATGCGCTTATAGGTTTAAATGTCAGTAGTAATATAGCGAAAAAGCTAGTCAAATGCCAAACTGCAAAACAAATGTTAGATACGCTAGAAAATGTTTATGGTAAAAAGTCTGATATTACTGTTGAGGGTTTGCAAAGGAAATTTTTTGGTTATGTTTTTGGCAGCCAAAAATCAGCTGTTGAGAATTGCTTGGAGATTCAACAGATAGCCGAAGACCTGTCATAAGATGACGACAGGGTGAAAGACAGTTGGATCATGACACGAATGCTGAGTATGCTACCACCTAAGCTGCACCATTTCAGAACAGCCTGGGACAATGTGACAGGAGCCGACAAAACTATTGAAACACTCATCGAAAGATTGAGGCTGGAAGAGGATCGACTCAATGAAGGTAAATAGGAAAGTGGAGCAACTGCAGTCAACGCACTCATCGCAAAGGAGAAGAAAACTGGAAATCAGTCTACTCACAACAATAGCAACAGACAAGGTGGAAGCGCGCCAGTCAGCTGCTTTAAGTGTGGACAGGACATGTGAAGAAACACTGCAAACAAACCCTGTGCCAAATATTTTGCCTATTGTAAAGAAAACTACCCTTGCCATGTGTGTGGACAGAAAGGTCACTTCGCAAGAGACTGTACTAAGAAGGATGACAACAAAAATGGAAATGAAAGGTCAGAACGGAGTGAACAGAAGAGCACGAATCGCCCATACCACGCTCTAGCGTCAGTGGGACTGTCAACTGCAGAGCTGAACAGTCTAAATTCGAAATGTAACACACGAAATCATTTGTACCAGGACTGTGGAGCTACACAACATATGACATCACACAGGAACTGGTTCGTCAAATTGATTGAATTGGATACTCCATCTCCTATTGTCATCGAAGATGCGACTGTACTAGAGGGTGTTGGCATCGGCAACGTTCAACTTGAGGCGTTCAACGGAACAGAATGGTACAAGGTCATCCTGGAGGATGTGCTTTATGTGCCTAAGCTCAACTACAATTTGATATCTGTAAGTCAGATACTCGACAGAGGTTATGTCCAAACTGCAAACAAAGATAAGTCAATATTTGAAACATCTGATCATCGTGAAATTGTGGCCATGGCAGTCAGAGAAGGTGACCTGTACAGAATGATGCTACGCCAGGAGAAGTCGGAAGCCTGTATGGTAGCCACCTCGATCGTAACCTGGCACGAGAGACTCGCACACCAAAACCTGAAGTATGTGAAGGATGCTTTGGACAGGAATGGCATTCCATATGTTGATGATTGGAACGAGAGAGTCTGCGAAGGATGCACCTACGGTAAACAACATCGGGTATCTCACCCACTGAACGAGAAGGTTGCTACCCAACCATTGGATCTGGTCCATGTAGATATTGGAGAGATGGCGACACCATCGCTAGGAGGAGCAAAATATTTCTTGCTTTTCAAGGATGATTTTTCACATTTCCGAACAGTATACTTCTTGAAGACGAAGGACGAAGCCGCAGTCAAACTGGATGTTTTCATGAAGCTGGTGGAAAACCAATTCGGAAGAAATGTGAAAATTCTAAGATCAGATAATTTAACCGAGATCAAGAATGCCAACACACGTAAGCTGCTGGAGGAGCTAGGTGTCTTTCACACTTTTTCAACAGCTTACACCCCAGAACAGAACGGAAGAGTGGAACGTGATATGAGAACAATTGTAGAGTCAGCAAGGACAGCAATTTATGCACGAAACCTGAAGGACAATTTGTGGGCAGAAGCAGTGAACTATTCTGTGTTCACGATCAACCAGACTGGCACAAGTTCAGTGAAAGGAAAGAGTCCAGCCAACCTATGGTTTGGACGACAGGTCAACATGAACAAACTGAAAACCTTCGGATGCGACTGCTACGTTTTGACTCCCAACCACAAGAGAAGCAAGATTGACAAGAAGTCTAGGAAAGGTATATTTGTTGGATACGGCATTGACTCTCCATCCTACAGAGTCTATCTGCCTGAAGAACGTGATGTTGTAAGTTCGGACAACGTCGTGTTTAATGAAGGAGAAAAAGATGAGCGAAACCTGACAGATGTTGAAATGGCCATGAACGAGAACGAGTTGATTGAAGAAGATGAGTATGAAGACAGAATAGACCTGAGACAAGACAGAAACGAAGAAAGAGATGAAGCCAGAGAAGAAGAAGAACAACCAAGAAGACCAGGACTACGCAATCGTCAAAATATGCAGCTACCTGCCAAACTATCAGACTATGTCATGGGCTACCTCCGGGGAGGAAAGAGTGCCAACTTAGCCATGATAGGAGAAATCCAGGATATCTCTATTTCCAAAGCGTTGAAAGATGCCAAGTGGCTGAAAGCCATGACAGAAGAATTTGAATCCTTACAGAAGATGGAAACTTGGAAATTAGTGAAATTTCCGGAAGCAGTTCGACCCCTGACCTGCCGCTGGGTGTTACGAGAGAAGCTTGATGGGAGAATGAAAGCACGACTGGTAGCACGTTGCTTTGAGCAGGAAGAAGGAGTTGGCTATTCAGAAACATTTAGTCCAGTAGCAAACCATGCTTCAATTAGACTGATTCTCAGTCATGCCGCTACTGAGAAGATGAAACTTGTTCCCTTTGATGTGAAGACAGCCTTCTTGCACGGAGACTTGGAGGAGAACTTGTACATGTATCAACCTGAAGGATTTGAAGATGGTACTGGCAGAGTCTGCAAACTAATAAAAAGTATATATGGACTAAAGCAAGCACCAAGAAAGTGGAATGAGAAAATGTCAGATTTTCTTGAGAAGAAACTTGGACTAGTGAACACCGACGATGAACCCTGCATTTACTATAACGAGAAGAGAACTTTGATGATGGCTCTTTTCGTCGACGACGGGCTCATCGCTGGATATAATGAAAAATAAATCTTTGAAGTCTTGGATGTCATAAATCGGAAATTTGAAATCACTTACCAACGATCAGTTCAGAAGCAATTCACGTACCTAGGCATGGAAGTCAGAATAGAGAATGAACGAATTTTTGTGAACCAGCCTGGATACACCAGAAAGATCATCAATCGTTTTCGGTTCACACTTGCAACCCAAGTTCAACACCCATGGGGGAAGGAATGGTGGCAAACGAAGAAGATCGAATTAACGACAGACCAGCGCCAACTACAACTCCATATCGAGAAACAGTGGGAAGTCTACTCTACCTGGCTACAATATCCCGACCGGATATCTGCTACGCAGTGAACTACTTAAGCCGCTTCAACGGCAAAGCCATGCAGAGCAACTGGAAAATGGTGAAGAAGGTATTTCAGTACTTGAAGGGAACTCCAGACTATGGAATTTTCTTCAATGGAGACGACAAACTTGTGGCATATACAGATTCAGACTACTGTGGGGACACCGTAACAGGGCGCTCAACAAGTGGTGTTCTACTGTTGAGAGGAGGACCAATCATTTGGTACACACAGAAGCAGCGACTCGTTGCTACGTCAACAGCAGAAGCAGAATACCGAGCAGCTGTCTCATCGATAGATGACATCAGCTGGATCAAGAGAATTGGACTGGAACTCGAAATTTTGAAGTCAGACAAACCAGTCACGCTGTTTGTTGACAACCAGTCAGCAATCCACATGCTGCACAATGCACACGAGGGGAAGACTACAAAAGGAAAGAAACATATAGAGATTCTACGCAAATTCGTCCAGGAACACGTGGGCAAAACTGTTGCTCTCAAACATGTCGAGAGCTCCAAGCAACTTACTGATATCCTGACCAAACCCCTCAATAGAAAATTGTTTGAATCGCTTCGTTGTAAAATAATTAAGGAGGGGTGTTGAAATTTAATTATGTTTACAACTAACTATAACCTCTACTGTAAATCTAAGTTGGCAACAATGTGATCAAAAATGTATTTTACTTTTATAAGTTGGCAATTGTTTTAAACCAGAAGAAGATGTACAGCTAATGGCGGAATGTATGTGTAAGATATTTTCTGTGAAATCTGAAGCCATCAGCCATCAAAATTGTATCTATATTGAATGTAGGGAAGTTTTTGATAACTCATAAACATGTGTTATGCTGTAGAGTCAAAAGGCGCCTTTTGATGATACTTGCCGTTTAATTTTTGATAAATAAAAGGACGTCATACATATTGACTATGGCTTGATCATTCATCCCTGCTCGGAGCATAAGAATTACAACACAAGTTCCCTGTGTTCAAGGCGCTTACGCGCTGCTCATGGGGGGCGGAGCATTCTGTGTTGCTGACAGTTTACAAAAATATTTTCCACTCGGTTTTGGAATATGGGAGCGCTTTTTTTTTACATTACGACACCCACTCGTTTACTCACTATGGACCGTTTACAGTTCCGCGCCCTTCGCACTATTATCGGCGCTCTTCCTGCTACACCAACTAAAGCTTTATTGGTTGAGGCTGGAGAAACACCGCTCTCTCTCCGCCGCCAGTACTTCTGCGCCAAATATTTATTACAGAAAATGTCTCTTTCACATACACCTCTTCTCAATTAACTACTTTTATTAGATGAATATTACCAACGCCATCTCTTATCACAAGATCGCATCCCAGCTCTCTTAACCATGTACCGCCTCCTATGCCCATATCGACATACTGTTGTACAAACCCGAATCAACCCTATATATAATATCTCCTATCAGGACCACAAACATCAACCTATCATCCTTCAGACTAGCTTGCAACATCTTACAGCCATGTTCAAATCACACCCCACTGTAATTTCACGCACGTTCCGCGACATTATCAGTCACTACCCCCAACATACTCTGTTTTATACGGATGGTTCAAAACTATCACACCCAACCAGAGTTGGCGCGGCATTTTTCGCCCCGGCTTTACGTGTTGCACGTAAATATTTTTTGCCTCCCCGCACTACTATATTTACTGCTGAAGTCTTTGCCCTCCGCCAAGCATGTATCTACATCAAACAACAGGGTCCTAGCGGCTTCGGTGGCGTAGTCGGTAGCATGTTGAACTGCTGTGCCCAAGATAGCGGGTTCAAACCCGGCCGAAGTCGTCGGATTTTTAAGAGCGTTAAAAATCCTTCAGTATGCCTTCCTTCGGAGGGGAAGTAAAGCCGGCGGTCCCATGTCATAGATTTATGGCATGTAAAATATCCTTTCACAGACTAAACTTGTGTAAAGCAAAATTGTTAGGTTGGATTTCATCAGAACGCTCTATCAAAGTTCGAACGTTCACCACTAGGTATCATTGATATCTGGTGGCGAAAGTTGGAACTACTTGAAATTGAACGGAACTTGTAGCTCACCCTTTCGGGTGTCCGCTGGAAGCAGCTACAGACTCAGGCGAGCCGAACATGTCCTCGGTCACTCCCGGCACTAAAAGCCATACGATAAATAAATAAATAAATAAATAAATAAATAAATAACAGGGTCCTTCCCATGCTCTTATCTGTACTGATTCCCAAGTGCGCTCCTCGCCTTACAAAATATTACCTGTTCTGAGAATTGGTATTTACTAAATTTAGCCCAACAATTATATGAAATCAGTAATGCCGGGATCAATGTAATCTTGACTTGGATACCAGGACATGCCCATATCAGTGGAAATGTACAGGTTGATAACTTAGCCAAAGAGGCAGCATTGGGTCAGGGGACCCGTCTTGATATGGCTCTCCCATATCCTGACATTCAACCCCATATCCATGAACTCATCCTCCAGGAATGGCAGCAGCTGTGGCGCGACCATATACATCGCCATCCCACAAATTATTCATATATCCAACCATCTATACCAGCTCGGCCATGGTTCTTGAAAGGATCCTATACTCGCCGCCACATCACCACCATCATCAGAATGCGTTTCGACCATGCCGTCACATCTGCTTATCTCCATAGCATTAATGCCCGTGATTCTCCTGTCTGTTGTGGCTGCGGTCACTACAGAGGAGATCTCCCACATATCATTTTCCAAAGCTCAACTTATGATCCACAACGTTTTGTAATGTATGAATCTCTTTTCGCCCTTGGTTTTCAATTACCCCTCAATTTGCCGACTTTATTGCATACACCGACGGTTCCACCGGTAGGTATCCTAACGATGTTTTTATGTGACATTAATGTCATGTTATAAATTGCTCCCTTTTTCGTGATCCGGTCTTGTTTGTGTAAATGTTACTGTCAGTCACCAAGATGGATCACTTCGGTGTGAAGATTAGTGCCTTTGTGTCCCCTGTGCATTCCTGTATTTATTTTAGTTAGTTCCCGTCCGATGCTGTAGCTTTATGTTTTACCCACTATAATGTTTGGCTATCCTCTCATTGGTGTCTGTATATTAATTGATATTTGGTGTTCACTGCCCAACACACGAGCAATACCCGTCAGGCCATTGGGCGAAGCTAATGTGTGCCCAGTAACGTAATACGAAACAAACAAAAAATATATATCACGAGCTATTGGGCATTGCTTGTTCGTCGGAGAAAGGCATGTTTAAAAAGATATCGCGTTCATGGGACTGTTGATAATTATCTACGTTACAAAAGTCTCACTGCCAAGCTTCAGAAGACATTTAATGAAAAAAGACGGATGGCATGGCAAACTTACATTAGTACATTCAATTCCCATACTTCTTTGAGCACCTTATGGTCTTTGATAAAACAATTATCGAATACTCGTCGTACTCGTCCTAGTACGGGACTCACGCAGACAGGTTTTCAAATTTTTTATCATCCCTCACGCCTGATTCAGTTTCCGGATACGCATTTGTACCACCTTATTTGACTTCGGATAAGTTTCAGGTTTTACAACAACCAATCACGCGCAATGATATCTCGACTGCGTTGCGTCACACAAAATCCACGAGTCCGGGTATGGATTACATTACTTATGGAATGGTGGCCCATTTCCCTGACCCAGCACTGACGATCTTGATTGCTCTTTACAATACGGTACTGACAACTGGTACATATCCCGCGGAATGGAATAATTTTGAAATTCTGCCGATTATAACCAATGAAATATGCCAGGGACCCCCTAAGCTATTGTGGCATCAATCTCGGTTCGTGTCTAAGAAAATTATTTCAAAAAAATTATTATGTAGATTGCAATGGTGTTTGGAGTACTATAATTTTTTTCGAGGTCACAATTTGCATTCCGTAAACGGCTAGGCACAATTGACGCTCTTACGATTTTTTTGACGGATATCTTATTAGCGAAAGCCCGCAAACAGCACATGGTTGCAGTATGTGTGGATATTCAGGGGGCCTATGATGCGGTGGACCCAGTCATATTACAACATCGACTAGGGGAGATGCGTTTCCCATTACCTTTCATATGTTTAATTCGGAATTTTTTACACCATCGTCGACTATTTCTACACACCCCAACTGGTGTACTTGATAACCGTCAGACTTCTCGTGGACTGCCTCAAGGTGATATTTTAAGCGGTATTCTTTTATCAATTTATACTCAGGTGTTAGAATCGGTCATTCTTCCTTAGGCACGAATCATTCAATTCGCAGATGATTTTCTTATTTATTGTTCGCGTGATACTATCCAGCTTTGTCGTCAGGATATATATGATGCATTGACTGCTGCACATACATGGTTCCATAATCACGGTTTTGACACTTCGCCGAGAAAAAAATCTGCTATAATTATTACTCATCAAAGGCAGGTTGATCGCACTCCTAATTTAGACAGGGAGCCATAGAGGTGGTTCGCAGCATCAAATATTTGGGATTACATATTGATGACCGATTACTGTGGTCGCGCCAGGTTCGAACACTCACTGTTCAAATTGAAGAAAAAAAAAAGACTACACGTTCTCCGAGCGCTAGCAAGCCAGGGTTGGGGGTCAGATCCTCATTTATTACTTACGGTCTATAAGAATATTATTCGTTCCTAGATGGATTATGGTTGCTTTCTCTACGATATGATGGCGAGTAGTCGGTTGGTCACATTCGCCAGGTTGCAGTATCGGGCTTTACGTATTATTTTGGGGGCGCTTCCATTCAGTCCCACTTGTGCATTACTAGTTGAATCTGGGGAATTACCTTTACACTTACGACGGAGATTTTTGGCCAGAAAGTACCTGGTTTCTAAAATGTCATTGCCGGCGTCACCAATTATCAGTAAATTACAGCTGCTTGTGGAGTATTATGCGCAAAATCGCTTCGCAAGTCCGCGTAAGCCGGCCCTGGTATTGGCATATGAAATCTTGCAACAATTTCGGTCAGATTTACTGCAAACGCTCAAACCTTTACCATACACGGTTTCATATAGGGTCCTACAATCCCAGCCAAATATACTGCACACCTCCTTACCGGCGCTATTCCGGATGTATCAGCGTTTTCTGCAAGTAATTACACGATGCTTTCGGGATATTGTCAATTGCTATTCCCGTTATATTATGTTTTATACAGATGGCTCAAGAATGTTGTCACCAGATAGAGTGAGGGCGGCTTTTTATGCTCCGGACCGACAGATTATACGCACATATAGTTTGCCAAAATATATAACGATTTTTACAGCTGAAGTATTTGCCATTCGCCAAACCTATCAATATATACGTACACACAGAGTTTCCCCGGCAATGATTTGCACGGATTCAATGAGTGTCATCCAGGCGTTATCGAATCCGAGTAGCTCTGACAATTGGTATGTGTATCAAGTTGCGCAAATGTTGTATGATTTTGAGACCATGGCACAGGAGGTAGTGCCCACTTGGATCCCGGGGCATTCGGGAATCCCAGGAAACGAGGATGTGGACCGCATGGCAAAGTGGCCAGCTCAGGGAAATGGAGTAGTTTATAATATCGCTGTACCTTTTACGGACTTTCTGCCTGTTATTTATTCCCAGCTCCTCAATGAATGGCAAACTGAATGGTCGAATATCGCGCCAATTAAGGCTAGTAATTATTTTCTGGTACAACCCACTGTCCGAACAACACCGTGGTTCCGGGTAGGCAGATATACGAGACGGCACTTTATTACTATGATACGTTTGCGTTTTCAGCATGCTCTGACAGTAGTGTGTTTGTGAGAGTTCTACAGCCACCTCCACCTCCCCACCTCACAAGATGGCGGCAGCCCGATAACTCCCGAACCCGTGGTCGGATTTTGACGAATGAGGTGTCATTGAACTCGGGCTGATACCCCCTTTCCAATGGACAACATATTTCAACCTCAAAAATAAAATCTACCCTACTAGGGGGTGAAATTGTAATTTTTTAGAGAATCTCTCTTTCCAATTGCAACATGTGAGAGTTTGAATGCCGATATGGATTTAAACGTTGTTCAACATAAAGTGTATGTGTTCGGTGGATAGCCACTATGAATTTACATGCTTGTTTTTTTTGTTTTTTGTTTTTTATGCATGCCCACTCATGGCTTTGAGGGTGGGGGAGTGGATCCCTGTGGATGGGTTATTGTTGACAGGTCATTGTTGGCAGGTCATTGACGACAGGTCCTTGTGGACGAGTCCTTGTGGACAAGTCCTTGTGGACGAGTCCTTGTCCCTTTGGACTGATCCCTTTGGACGGGTCCCTTTGGCCTGGTTCCTACGGACTAGCCCATGAATTTATGTAAATTATGTCAAAGGGCCTAACTACATTTGTGTGTGTTGAATTGACGTTGTTCACTAATCCCCCACTACTATAATGGGATAACGATATGAAAGGAAAGTGACGAAATACATGTGAACACGTGTGAAATGACCTTATTACCGTCCTCCTTGTGAAACAAGTCACATCCTGTTTTGCTTCATACGTGAGAAAATGTGAGTTCATGAGTAATATGATCTAACACACAGGTGTTCACCTGTACACGCGCACGATAAGAGCTAACAAGTCACAACCTGTTTTGACAGTGGTGGGAGGTGAAGGGGGAGGGTTAGTGTAAGAGAGAACACAGGTGAAGAGAGAAAGAAATATGTATTGCTCATAATACATGTATAGCTGAGGACTGTACATAGGACTGTAGGTTAAGTACAACATGAGTGAATAAATAAATACAAGACACACAGGTTCACACAACATGTAATTTATTAATCCAAGAGTTAAAGGCTGAGCTAAATCCCAACCATTTTACATATAGTTTATTTCCTTTTTGTTTCAACACTTTTTCCACAAGGTAATGTTTAGGAAACGCTGTCTTTTGAAGTTCTTGGAGATAAAACCTGCCTTTTATGGGTTGATGGTTGAAGTCCTCGAGTAAGTAGGTGACTGGACCGTTCAGGTTGACTTGACGAATTCGAAATAGTTCAGCCCCCCAATTTGGTGTGTAGCTCTTGTCGAAGACGGACTTGAATTTGCTCACACGAACATGGTCCCCAATGTTAAGGCGATGACGTTTAGGGTCTGCTGTTTTTATGGGGTTAAACAGTTTATCCAGTTGTGGAATATTTTTGGTCACAAGTCGTGGCTTGGTCCCAATGGTTCTGTGTTTGGTGTCATTGTAACGTGACACTAGCTCAGGTAACAAGTCCAACCAGCGATAAGTGCCCTGAGCGGTAAACGCTTTCCACATATGGGTTTTCAATGTTCGGTTGAACCGCTCGACCACGCTGGCTTTGAGATTGCTGTACGTGGTGTAATGGTGAATATCCTTAGATTTGAGAAAACTGGAGAAATCCTTGTTGAAAAATTCTTTTCCCTGGTCGGTTTGTAGCAGCTGAGGTTGACGTTTAGATTGTTGAATAATATGTTGAAAGGCTTTGGTGACTAGTGGACTAGACTTGCGACGCACAGGTTCAACAAACGCCATTTTGGAATAAATATCAATGATCGTCAACATATAGCGTACACCATCGTTAACGTTAGCATAGGGAATCATTTCAACCAAGTCTGCTTGCCAAAGTTCATCCACACCTTGTGAAATCACCTTGAGTCGCTGATAGTGACGTCTAGCTGGACGATGCAACTCGTGAGCAATACCCATTTTAATGGGTGAGGGCTTAAACAATAATTTTGGCATTTCGAAGTTCTTCCTCAATTTCTTGAATTTCCCAATCGTGACCAGTATGACCGGCTTGACGTGAAGCATGCAACAGCTGTAGTCGCTGGACGAGTTTATTGGGATT
Organism: Meconema thalassinum; assembly: GCA_946902985.2. NCBI lineage: Eukaryota > Metazoa > Arthropoda > Insecta > Orthoptera > Tettigoniidae > Meconema > Meconema thalassinum. Next base: position 121,376,765 of record OX336400.1, read on the forward strand.
GTGCCAGTAGGTAACATCCACAAGGGGTTTTAATGGTTTAAATGTCACTCCTGAAGCGGACACTTTACGACGACCACTTTGACTAGTGGGGAACATTTTTGCGATGATGGTTTTATATTTTTGAGATATATTGGCATTCACATGTTGAGTGGGATCATACTGTCTTTTGTGTGCATGGGTGTCCAATAAAATGGATTTATATTTACTAAGGTCCTCTGGCGTATAATCTTGAGATGAGGGAGTCCGAGAGAATAGTAGCTTTAACAGTCCTGGTGTTAATTTATAGTTGATCTTTTTAATGACAGCTTTAGTACGACTAAATTTAATCGATGAATCACCAATTTTAAAACTATCATCCTCATAGCAAACACCATACGTGGTATCTGTGTTTACAACAAATAGATTGGTGAAATAGGGTTCCAGTGTTGATCCATAATATTTTATTAAAATGTTTTTCAGTTGAGCTTTATGTTGAGGGGTGGCCAAGAGTTGTGAAAATGGAGATGATCTGGAAGGGCAAGGGGTTTCGACCATGGCCAAGGATTTCCTTTTTCTTAAAAACTCTGCAAGGGGCGATGCCTTTTTTTGAGGCGTAAACACTTGTTCCTCATTATCCTCAACTTTGCTAACACTAGTTAAATCTTCCTCTTCCTCTTCCCCTTCCTCAGAGTCCTCGTGGTGCGTCTGACTGGCTTGTGAAACGGTAGGTAGCGTTTCAGATGGCTTGAAAGAGGATTTCAACATAGCTTTTAGCGGAGGTGCTAAATGTTGTTGAATAAACAAAGCATGATCCGCACGCGATTGTTTCAATTGACGAAACTGTTGGCGAATAGTATTTTTTGCTCTAATAATATGCTTTTTCAATTGACTCTCTGCTAACGCCATGATGTCGTGACAAATGACTTGAGAGGGAATGATACAGTGCCTTAAATAGCAATAAAATGATCAAACCCTAAGCGATACCGCCCTTGGTTGAGTTCACTTTGTTTGTCAATCACTATACAGGCATGACGTTGTGTGTTCCAGCACTTGCCACACAATTCTGTAAACATTTGAAAGGTCATATCCGGATTCACATGTTCATTATAAATGTAACGACTGTTCCTCTCGTCCTGGCGAAATAAAACAATGACATTGGCATTGTCACGAATCAAATGTTTGGACATTTTACGTTTGTCCAAGATAGAAGCAATCGATATGTTTGTGTCGACCCATGCTGAAATAGCTTTGAATGATACCTTGTCGTTCAGTGGATACATCATCGAAAATCATGAGTGAATCAGGCTTTACCTCATCCGGTGAAATAACATTTTCTTGCGTGGAAAATGTAAAATACCCCATATTCTCATTTTTTAATCCAGACATGACTTGATCCAGAAACACGTAGAGGGGTTGGTGGAGAGATTTTGCGAAAATATAAATATTTTGAAAACACAGACCATTGGGCGCTGTAATAAGTGTCAGCAAAAGATTGGTCTTTCCACAGCCGGAAGGTCCCACAATGATGCAGCGAATGGAAGATGGAAACAGTGAACCATGGCGTTGTTCACGTGATGTGGGGCAGAGATGGGAAACCATGTCCCTCACGGGGAATGACTCTTGCTGCTTAATTAGCTTCATTTCAACTAAGGCTTAGAGAGGCTAGCAGGCTGTCTATATACATCGCACCGAGCCTTGTCATAGAAACAGTAGACTCGTACTACAGGTTGACGATGGATGTCTTTGGACGTGCGTTGATGGTCAAAGCTAGGTCTGTTCCCATACATGATCCTAAACAAGAAACAGATCCTGCTAATAAACACTATGTGGATAGGTCAGTAGTGCCACGCACAAAACAAGGAGATTATGACTTTAAAGGAAAGCGGTTAACTCATGTAAAACATCCTCAAGTGTCTACAGACGTTACTACAAAAAAGTATGTGGATAACAAGGTGTATGAGTTTTATGATAAAGTGCCTCAGCTTACGGTGGATGGCTATAGCGCTAATCATCACCGCATTATTCACGTGAAAGACCCACAAGAAGATGATGATGTCTGTACCAAGCGATACGTGACCTATGAAATGAAAAGTCTTTATAAATTTATCCCATCTGTATTTTTAGTGCATCTGACAAATGTAAAACCTGTGAATGAGAGAAACCATATACCGCTAGTTCATGACCAGCACTTGACCTATGTGCTTGCTTCGGGTTTAAGCCACTATCGACTACACTATAATGGAACCATTCACATCAAATATGCCATACCTGATGAGAACCATTTACAAATAGAGATAAATGGTCATAGGATGTTGGTCCATAACCATGAAATGGTCAATGCAGGAGACGAATTATCCTTTCATCTCCTGTTGACATGGAATGAAAAGCAAGCTGGAAAAACCATAAATGATTTCCCACTTTACGTAGAATTGGAATATACAGCCATGAAATAACAATCTGATGTTAGTTGTGACTTAAACTTTCTTGTGAAAGGTTGTTGGTCATCATCATCATGGTGAAACAAAGATATGTGGTGAGAAAGACTAAAAATATGAGCCTGTCCTTGGCAAAGCCTGGGCTTATGACATTCGTGGACAAGCCCTTGCGAAAGAAAAAAAGAAAAAATAATGTGTTGACCATAAGGAAAGCTCTTCGAGTAGCACAGAGACATGTTATTCCAAAACGTCAGCGACAGGGTTCAAAACAAGGGCGAGTGATCCCCGTCCCCAAACGAGCGGGATTTTTACCTGCATTATTCGCTGGTCTGGCTGCTCTAGGTTCACTTTTAGGCGGCGCCAGTGCAGTGGCAAAAACCATTAAAGCCGTGCAACAGGGCAAGCAACAACTCAATGAAAGTCAGCGACACAATGAAACAATGGAGGCCATTGCTATGGGGGCTAGAAATGTCAATTTAAAGCCAGCCTTTTATCAACAAGGATTTGGAATTTCACCTTTTCGAAATAAAATAAAAACATCTTTAACCTCAGCCATAGCAAGACATGCCCTGACGCATCAGCAAGTGGAAAGCTATGCTAAACAACTGAAGCTTTCTCATTTTCGAGGTGTGTTTATGCGAAACCAATTACCCTCACAACCCGGGAAACATGAATGTGCTGTTGTCAATTTGGATGATCACCGAGGACCTGGAACACATTATGTAGCTTATGTCAAAGAGGGATCTACTGTATGGTACTTGGACAGTTTTGGGAATTTGCCCCCGCCCATGGAATTAGTGGCCTATTTTGGAAACAGGATCAAGATATATTATAATGTGAAACGTGAGCAAACGTTTAACAGCCAACAGTGTGGACGTTTGTGTTTAATTTTTTTATATAAGACGCAACATAAGCAAAAACGTCAACAGTATGTCGGTGGAAAGTAAGACGTTTACACTGCATGGACGTGGACCTGAAGTGAGTCTAGACTTTTACCCACCTATCGAATTGAGTGAAAAACCTTATGGTTTAGGACTTGTTTCTCTTGAAACGTACAATCGAATATACAACATACGTGAAAATGTGAACAACAAGTTTTACTATGATGATTCTGTGCTCACCCTGAACTCTGGTGGATACACGATAGATGACATTTATGAACACATTTATGTGGTGTTGATCAATGAATATGGTTTAAAGTCATTTCACGATGGAACGCGCAAGTTTGAACTTGTAGGAAATACCAACACTCATCGCTGCAGTATTTTTTCTACATTCAAAATTGACTTTAAAACTCACCCCGATTCTATTGGTCCATTACTAGGATTTAAACCACGTGTGTTAGAGCCCAACAAAAAACATGAATCAGACCATGAAGTGAAATTCATTGAGGACCATCATGTGTCGGTGACGTGTAATATTATTAGTCAAGTGTACACCAATCAAGAACCGTCGCATTCGCTTTATGACTTTATTGTAACATCGCCCAATGGCTATATTATTCGTGAAAACCCTCCAGTGGTGCTTTTTCATTCTGTGGCTGTCGATGGTATTAGTAATATAACATTAAGACTGATCAATAGAGAGCAACAACTCATTGATCTAGATTCTACCACACCAGTGACTTACAAGTTGGTGCTAAAACCACTATGAAGTTTGTATATAAAGCAACAGCACCGTCTAGGAATAGTGTTAGTTGTTTACCGCGTGAATACACGTTAACATCTCAGAACAAGCAGATTTTACAGCATTTGGGTTACCACATTAACCCCCGCGATGAATTCTATTCTAGAGGTAGCGAACCACATCGAGGAGCAACCAGGAGTGGTAAGAATTGATCTGCATTCTTATCAAGCTCAAACACCTGGACTCAATAACAATGATGAAATTCAATTTGTTATCAACAACCAAGATAATTACACTCTACCGCATGAAAGTGTTATTCAGATTGAAGGTCGGCTCACCAAAGCCGATGGCTCTACACCCACTACATCCAAGTTAGCCAACCATGCTTTCGCCTTCCTTTTTTCTGAAGTACGTTATGTCATTAACGATATCGTGGTGGATAGCACTCGAAATGTGGGTATTTCCAGTGTCATGAAACTATATCCCTCTTATAGTGAGGAGGAAGCTAAAACACTTTGCATGGCGGGTTGGTGCCCTGACTCGACCAATGACTGGATGGTACACACCGATGGCACCTTCACTGGATATTTACCTCTTAAACTGATTTTAGGCTTTGCTGAAGATCACCAGCGCATTGTGGTCAACGCAAGGCAAGTGCTTTATCTGGTGAGAGACAGGAGTGATAATAATGCACTCAAGGGAGCCGACAATGCCCCCATTGATTCAAAAATTCAACTACAACGCTTGCTATGGAAAGTGCCTCATGAGACCCTTAACGATAGCAAAAAACTGGACATACTCAAAATGGTAAAGAGAGATATACCTCTACCCATGGAATTTAGAAGCTGGGCACTCCATGAGTACCCGTTATTGCCCACCACCAACACACACAGTTGGTCTATAAAAACAGCCCGCTATACAGAGAGACCTCTCTACATGATTGTGGGTTTTCAAACGAATCGCAAGTATCAACAAACCAAAGATGTCACGCAATTTGATCACCTGCAATTGAGAAATGCACGTCTTTTCCTCAACGGTGCTGTGTTTCCCTATGAAGGGTTGGATTTAGATTTTTCAAAAAATAAGTTTGGCCCCCTATACGACTTGTTTTCTAAATTTAGATGGTCGTATTATCAAAAAGAGAATTGTCCAATGTTGTCACCCCAAGCTTTTAAGACAAGGGCGCCACTGATTGTCTTTGACTGTTCCTACTTGGAAGAGTCTGTCAAACCATCCAATATTGACATTCGACTAGATTTTGAAACGCATGACAATGTTCCAGCCAATACCACGGCCTACTGTTTGATTATTCATCACAAACAAGTCAACTATTATCCACTGTCCAACCAAGTGACAAGTGTATAAATAGCAGGTCAACCCACATCAAACTACTCAGTCATGTCTTGCTTTCAAGCCTCAAGAGAAGTTACATCCATGAATTTAAAATCTGAGGAACAGCGTTTCAAGACCTTTGCGACGTGGCCGGTACCTTTTATAAACCCTCAAGCCTTAGCGGCCGCTGGATTCTACTATTTAAAAACAAGAGATGAAGTGAAATGTGTGTTTTGTCCCATCATCTTAGACCAATGGCAAGAGAGCGATGAACCCATGCAGGAACATCAGCGCTGGTCACCTGCCTGCCCCTACCTGTGCAGAATGGAGGTGGGTAATATACCCTGTCATTCGAGTTACCCCTCACTCATGCCTCTGAGTGATGAAAAAAGTTATGATACGTGTGGACTTTATGGTGTCAACAGTGCTTCAGTGAGCAGCTCACAGTCAAAAACACCCAGTTTAGAGACATTAGAATATCATCGGTGTTATGGACACTATAAACACAAAAGACTTTTTTGTTGTATGAGATGGTACCGCCTCTATCCTAGAATGAAAAAAAGAATGTAAAACTTGCTATGCTAATAAAATGGACGGTGTTATGCATCAACCGGCTAAGCGACAATTTTCGAAAAACTGAATACTAACGCCATCTATCGTCTAAGTGGTTGAACTAACTGCTCGAATACTGACGAGGTTCTGTTTGAATTTACACAGTTGTAATTGAAGAAAAACGTAAGCGCCATTCTCATAATACGGGGTTGCAAGTTTTGCATCAACCATCTATCCGCATTATTCTCACTAAGATTGTTATGGCGTTCTGTAACATCCGGCTAAGCGACATCCCATGTCGTTTTGTTGTCCCTGCGTATTAGCTGGCAAGCCTTTGTTGGTTACAGAGTTTCTTTATTGAGAAAAGGCGAGTTGTGTGTAGATTTGGCTTGTGGTGTGTTTGTAATCTAGCATGATGACTACGAGAACACAAAAAATACTTGCGTTGTTATCTGAGGAACAGCTGGAGGAGATAGCCAGTAGAAATGAAAGGGAGATGGCCCCTATATCACTGGTATGTATTGCAAATTGATTGCTAAACAGTGCGTTATCATTAGGCTGCTTCATGCATGTTATTTACTGTGTCACACTGTAAGTGTACAGTTGTCTGTTCAGATTTAAGTAAATTTCATCAACCAGTGTACTAATACAGCTTTCATTAAGTTAATATTTAATTTAAAGTCATCCTGTAAAGCCCTGAAGTAGAAGTGCTAGCAGAGGTGGTAAAGGTGTTCCTGGCAGGGCGTGGTTCGATTTATTGTCGGATAGTCAGAATGTGGAAAAGAGACTCTCAGTTCTTTTTTCTTCTATTTGATTTACGCGTTCGACTCTTCTTTACCTTCGAAGGATGGGTTTTGTGGCGCGTAAACAGTTTAGAACTGATATTTCAGTCTTCGCCTTCGATTTTAAGTGTTAGTCTCATAATTACCTTTGATTTACGCATTCACGTCCCGGAATATTACTCATATTATTATAATATTATAATTCGTTATATCTTACGTAAAGCCGTAGGGATTTATTATATTATGTTGTTGCAGGAAGGAAAAAATCGTATGGGTGGAGAAAATGAGGATACTCTGTCGCCTGCAGCAAGTTGCTCTAATGGAGGAAACCAATGGGAACCATTTTTAAGTGATTCTGTTGAACTTACCCCTCTGTTACCTGCTACGAACAATACTTATGATTTTGTATTGCGGTGTAGTGAGGAGGTACCTGCTCCTCCATCAACAAACGACATTTTCAGTGTTCAAGGCAGGGAATATTCTAACACGTTTGAATCAAACAGTGTTAACGATTCAGCACAAGTGAGTAATGAAACAGATCAACATATCGTAGAGAACTGTCAAACCACTTCTGAAGTAACATTTTGTAATCTCCCCGTCACAGAAACAGTTAACTCTGTTGATAGTGTGGAAGCTGTAAATGAAAGTGTCAAAGATTCAATAACTGAATCCTCCTCATTAATCACGTCACCCCAAAATGAAGGTAGACCAAGAAAGGGACGAAAACGAAAAGTACCTGATCAAAGCAGGGATGACAGAAAAAGAAAATGCCAGGTAAACGAGCCATATGTGAGCCAGCGTGGGAAGGTTGTCGATGCTAAAGAGTTTCGTGACTTCCATTGCAAGGATAGATGTCATGAAAAAGTAAGCATAGAGGATAGAAGGAAGGAATTCGACAATTTTTGGAGTTTAGAATCTTATGAGGCAAACGTTTTATTCATTTCTAGCAAAGTATCCATAGTCGAGGTAAATAGAAAGAGAGTTAAGGCAGCAAGCAGAAGAAACTGTACTAGAATTTACACATTGGCGGGTGTGCGAGTGTGCAAACAAACTTTCGCCCAAACTCTTAGAATATCTGGGGACAGGATCGACGGATATCTGAAAAAAAACAAGAAATGTCCAAGTTATTAAGGATGGTAGGGGGAAATCTAACGCTGTAAATAGATTACACGACAGTAAGGTGGCTGAAGTAATCAGCCACATAAACCAATTCCCTAGGTATAAGTCCCACTATTGCAGAGCACAGACAAGTAGTGACTTTCTCCCATCACATGTCACCATTCCGGTCATGTACAGTCTATACAAAAGTGAATATTTGGAGCCTGTGTCACTTTACTCCTATAAGAAAATATTTTATTCTAAATTCAATCTGAGGCGCAAAGCATGGAAAAAGACACCTGTAATGTTTGCGATTCTCTGAATGCTCAACTGAAAGATCATGAGGATTCGCTTCATCTAAGGCAACAGCTTGAGATCCATCAAGAAATGGCAGAAATGGCGCGTTCAGAATTGAAGAATGATATGAAGCGTGCTGCTGAGGAAAGAGATATAGCGGTAGTGACATTTGACCTGCAGCGGGCTCTACCTTTGCCAAGAATCTCCACTAATATCGTATTCTACAAACGCTTATTGTGGCTGTACAACTGTGGAGTTCACGATGGGGGTTCAAATAAAGGCTACTGCTATGTCTGGGTAGAAGGGCAAGCTGGTCGTGGAGCTCAAGAAGTAGGATCTTGTCTTCGACAACATCTCATGGATAATGTATACGAGGGACAGAAACATTTAATATTGCGGTCTGATTTTTGTGGGGGGGGGGGGGGGCAGAACAGAAACATAAAACTTGTTCTTATGATGAAGAGTATCCTGGCTTCACATCCAACATTAGAAACCATTCGAATGAAATTTCTGATACCTGGGCACAGTTTCTAGCCCAACGATGATGACTTCGGAGATATAGAGTGCTCCTTAAAGAATCAGCAGCGATTGTACACCCCGGATGATTACGTACAAGTAATGAAGAATTGCCGTAACAAAAATAAAATGGTTGTAAAGAAGATGAAGAAGGAAGACTTTGTTGGATCTGCTAGTTTAGAAAAGAAGATAACGAACAGGAAGAAGGACGTTGAGGGTAAGACTGTGAGTTGGCTCCAAACCAGGGAAATTGATATCGGAAAGAGAAAACCATATTCTCTAGTTATGAAAAATTATTTCAACAACAGCGAGGGTCAAGAAATTAGTTTGAAAAGAAGAACCACTTCACGTCTGAGTGATCACAATATATTCCTGGATGATAATCTGGAACTCCTGTGGCCTAACGGGAAGCCAATATCAGAACCCAAACTGCAAGACTTGAAGAGTATTATGCATCTCATTCCAAGTGACTGTAAAGGTTTCTATGAAAACTTGTATTCAAAAGGTGGAACATATGATGATATAGATGGTTTCGATGAAAACCTTGATTTCACACTGCAAAGTGAAAATGTGTGATCATTGAAAAAACTATCGCGTGTGCTTGCAATGTGTGCGAGATTACGTTTCCCTGTAACTACAAGTAGATTGTATTGAATTTAAAATCTGAATGTCAACACTTTCCACTATTGATATTTTTATATTAATGTACTGTATGTTTCTGTGAAATTCTTATGTAGTAACATAGTAATACCTATACTATTGAAAACCAGATGTTGTGTTACCGGTTCTTGGTTATTAACAAAATCTCACAAAGTAGCACTTAGCTTGTTGTTACATAACTACATAAACCCGGAGCCCTGAGCGTCAACACGTTAACCGCCATAGTTTGGTGCTTAGCCGCTTGATGCGTATCTGCGGTCCGCAAATTGCAAATACGGCTAAGTTAAATTTGAGAAAAAGAGAGAAAATATTGCACCAAATGAGTTTTTGTGTGAATAATCGCATTACGCGCAATACAATACCTAACTGTGCCAAATATTGATTTATTTGGAATAAAATGAATCTTCGTAGATGGTATTAAGTATAAAAATCTTTGAACGCGTTTTGCTCAAAACTAAGAATTGGCGGATAGCCGCATGATGCATAACACCGTCCAAATAATGTAATTAAAATTGGTTGTTGTTGTTATATTATTATTTATTATGTCCCCCCCCCCCCCCTATCATATCCTAACCTCTATAGTGACTACTCGATGTTTTTATTTTCTTTTACTAGAATGGAATGTAAGTAAATGACATGGGTACACTTTACTGAACTATTGTCAGTCTGTGGTCAGTTGGACTTGATCAGACAAGAGTGAACATGTTTCGTACACTGATTGTCGACTGTCAAGGGTTTAAAATTGGAGATAACAAATTTATATTTAAAGAAGTGGCCATCATCGATTGTTCCACTTTTTGGATATCACAAGCTACTCATTTGGTGTTTAAACTACCTTATGCGTTTGATTTGTTGTGTGATAAAGACCGTAAACAAACCCAGTGGATTGAAACTCATATGCAACTAGACTGGAAGCAAGGAACCATTTCATATAAGCACCTGGACATGGTCATGAAAGCCCACTTGTCTTCTGCCCATGTAGTATTTGTGAAAGGTAGTGAAAAACGTCAATGGCTACAACCATTTTTAGCGTCTTACTGTCAATGTATCGATTTAATGGACGTGGGCTGTCCCTCGCTGCAAACACTCATGGATCGCTGCCCCTTTGATAATATTACCCATAAAGCCCTGGCACAGGTGTGGCAATTGTTTCATTGGATAACCACCAATGCCTGCTGGGAGTTGTTAAATAAAATTAAAACTAAAGGTTTACCTGTGGATGAAACCAGTGAGATTTCTACAAGCGACGTGTAAACATCAACGTGATACCATGGAGAAAGGGAATGCTACCGATAAAGCGATTGGAAAGTTCTTTGTATGTAAAAAGAAACTCGACAGTTTTACTAAAGAAGAATTATTGGCTCTTCCAAAATCATTCATTTATTATGTCGCAGCAAATGCAGTGAAAGAAATCTGGCAACATGTACCAAAATCATGGACTCAAGACCCTGTGTTAAGTGAATTGCAACCATGTACGGATTATGATCACCATAAGCAAGTGGCTATGGCAAAAATACCCTCTATGCGACAGTGTGCTACTTGCCAGCTGGTCAAACTGTATCATGGTCATAAAAGTCCATGTAAAGACTTTGTTTCTTCATTCCACGGGTGTGATGGAGAAAAAAAGCAGCAACAACAAACATCATCCACAGAGGAAGAGGAAGATCAAACCTTTTCTCCACCAATGGAAAAGGATATGCCAGACCTGTACTGGCAATGGCGTCATTAACAAAGTAATTCAATACTTGACTTTCGAAATCTACCTACCTGGTTATTATTTGTGTGGTCCTGGAACTTGTCTTGAAGAACCTTTTGCAGCGTAGTGATATACCTATTAATCCTTTGAATCGAGCATGCACCTTTCTTATCACCTCACTCATCCTGCATTAAGACGTGTAGCGGATAAAGTATCGTTGAAAAGCTAAACAACTTTTGACATCCTGTGATGTCTCAGTGGGGAGAGCTTGGCAGCTCTCATTGTGATTAGTGCTATATAAGGAAAGTTAATGATGAGTGGACATGGACATTGAAAAGGATTGAGGAATTGGTATTTCTTTTGTATTCTATTTTTGTAAAGCTCTATTTGTTGTGAAATAAAACAAGGTTTACAAGATCACAATGTCTTTTAATTTTAAAAATGGTGATAGCCATTTCTTCATTTTCATTTTTTCTTACATGAATATTTGCAATTTCCACTTTACATTTTTTACATTCCCCTTGTTTAGTTCACATATTCTGTACATTTTTTTTGTTGTGAAATAAAAATAAGGTTCACTAGATCAGTATATCGTTTAATTTTTAAAAATGGTGATAGTCATTTCATTTTTTTCACACATGAATATTTACAATTTCCACTTTTCATTTTTTTACATTCCCCTTGTTTAGTTTACACATTCTGTACATTTTTGTTGTGAAATAAAAACAAGGTTTACCAGATCACAATGTCTTTTTTAATTTTAAAATGGTGATAGCCATTTCACTTTTCTCATACATGGATATTTACAATTTCCACTTTACATTTTTTTACATTCCCTTGTTTAGTTCACACATTCTGTACATTTTTAAAAATCTTTTTCGTAATATACAAAAGCAAACATTTTACACTAAAATGTATTACTCATCTTATTTTTACTAATCTACAGTAGCCTAACATTATACATTCTACTTACAGTTTAAAAAAAATTACAATATAAAACACACTACAAATATTACAATATAGTGATCATTAGACTCAAGTAAAGTAATAGTCGTCAATGCGACTGTTTCCCCAAGCAAGAGTATCAAACGTGTTGGGTATAATGAATCGTTTGTTGTCTTCATTACTTAAAGCAACTTTGTTCAACAAATTGGTATGTAGTTGATGATTTTTACTTCTAAATACACACATTTTCTTATATAATACAGGTGGGTTACTAACTATACAGTTTTTATAATCACTTATATCTAACTCTTTACTAACAACATTCTTTTTCACTCCTTTTAATTTCTTTACTACTACATCATCAATTGTCATATAGCTGTATGATTTAGATTTTGTACCTACAAAGGTGTCTATAATAACACCAGCACATTCATCCTTAAATTTCCCAAGAACCTTTTTGTTTACTAGAGGCAAATGGTAAATATTATCCTCGGGATAGTCACTTGTATCAAACCTATTTAGCTCAGTTTTGATATCTTCATAAAAATCATCAGTTTTGAACTCTTAAATAAAAGAATCTGTGTCTGTGTAGAGTAATTTAGCATTATCAAGATAGTTTTTCTTTACATAATCATAGTGAAATTCATACATAAGTGTTTTTGACAATTCCAAAATGGTGTAACCCACATATATGGGTTTGTTGTAAGTTACTTTAAGACGATTCATTTGTATTACAACTAAATCCTCATGAAGAATTGAACAGCTATGAAAGTTAGGCTTGCTTATTAAGTTGCTCGCACCATACCTTTTACCATCATTCTCCCTCTTTGTTATCAGCTTTACATCAACTCGTTTATCAACATTCTCCATAGTCTTTCCAAAAACACTATTATTCATGAGTTTATAAAAATCTTTTTCAAACGCGTTTGTTGACTGTGTTCTTAAATTATTGTTTAGATCAATATACGGTTTGAGCCATGCTGACTGATGAAATTGCAATACGCGATGAATTTTAGTTAATTTCAATCCATGCTGTAGACACTGTTTCAAGTTTTGATAATGTATTACATATTTACATTTATCATTTACATTAGCAATTAACATTTTGGTTCGTGATGTGATATATGGAGATTTCATATTCTCAGGACAAAATGGTAAATCATTATGATCATCATGTAACTCTTTAGAGTACTCAAGATTTACCTCTAAAATATATCCTTTATCATCGTTATCATTAAGAGTGTCGACATATAAGACATCAATTTCAGGTTGTGTCAGCCAGCGAAAATCTTTCAGTGGTAGATATTGACTCATAGCCCAACCATATTGGTTATTTGCATCGAGGTAGACAATATACTTTGACTCTTCACAAGGGTTGTAGCTAGGCATGTATTTATTATTTGCTTTAGAGTACCGTCCACTACATTGGCTTAATCCACCTCGAATTGATGATTTTATAAAATTGATCATGTCTATATCAGTCATTAATTCTAAATTTACTTTCGTTATTTTCAACATTGAACTGAAACTTAACCCAGGAGCAGTGAAATATTGACAAGGATCAAGGTCATAAGTTTTCATACAAACATTCCGAAAATTTTCAAAAACATCTGCTAATAATAACACATCTGTCTTCAAATATATGTCTGAAAATTCTCCTAAAGTTTGAATGTGGAACTGTGTCCATACACGTTGTGCATGTAAATATTCCTGATCACTGATATGACTTGTGTTTAAGGAACTGTAAAATGCATCTTTCGATGGTAAAAAACACTCCTCAAGACGTTCCACACAGCTAATATATTCATAAGGGAATATACCCTTTTGACGAATTAAATTAAAATCATCTTCTTTAGGAAAGACACGTTGAATTTCATGAAGCTGATCTGATTTTAAATTACTAGCCAGCTTATCAAGACTACTCGGCATAAAGCGGAATGAATCTAAAAATCGTAGTTTAATGGTTTTTTTATTGTTAGTTTTGATGTATTTTGTGAACGATATGTATTGTTCCTTATTATTTGCAATCACATCAATTTTCACATCTGAAGCTCCAAATTCTTTAACGATAAAGTGGTTATCGTATTTGCTACCGTTATGTAGAATGACCGGAATGAATTTACTTACTCTATAATTTAAATTACATTCTTGGTGAGCAGCACCACGATATTTTCCTGTTAAATGGTCATGATCGCGAACCCTGTATGTATATAAACATTCACCAAATATAAAACAATTAGTTTCAGTTTCAAAATTCATTTGCTCTGATGAAGTTAGTGGCTCCATTGGAATGATCGTATTTAAAATAGAGGATATAAGATGGCATCTTTTTCAAGTCTTTCCATAAAAACTTTAGGTGCATCAGGTCCTCTATAGAGCTCAAACTTATTTAAAGAGTCATCGTAACTACATTTAATATAATATGCAAAGCTAAAAGGTTCATGAATGTGAGTAGTGTTGGTAAAAGGTTGGGCTGGATTCGATGAACATGTATTAAATGGTTTTAGCAAAGCTTCAAAGTCAGCATATGTAACAAATGGTACTCGAAGCTGTTTCTCATAATCCTTAAATTTTAGAATGTTATTTTTAGGAGTAGGTAATACCGTACAAACATGATTACACCCCCATTTTTGGTGTTGAATTAGTTGGTCCTCTTTCTGGAAATGTAGCAAACAACCATCACACAACCACATTTTACCATTGTGTTTTGAAACCTGATTACTGACAAGTCTACTTAAATGTGTTATCCAACAATAGTGGGCATTTTCACCTACAGTTATGTACAGTAAATTTACATGAGCATCCTTTTTTTCCTGAGTATAATATAGAGGACCAACTATACTCTTATTTTCAATTCCATAAACATTAATACTTACATTGTTCAGCTCTTCAAAACGTTGAATGTCTTTTATCGCCATAGGAAATTCTATTTCTTTTAAATCTAACACTGAAGAATAGTGAGGATAAGATGACGTTCTCTTTTCATTCATCGCTGCTGGATGGAGAGCTGAGGTTACAGCCCATGCAAAACATGCATGGTCACTATTCATAACGTTTACACAAGCTTTCTTCCGTTTAATCCATGCAGGTAAATCAATGTATGATGATGCTCGAAGGGGATTATATTTATTCATGTTGGTTTCTAAATAAAGTACTTCAACCAATGCCCAGCCCGACTCCCTTTCCTGGAACTCTTCACTCTTCACGATGATAGCACTTGAAATATTTTGATATATATCACTAATATTAGTTGATTCACTAACAATTACGTTTTTTGTATTAAAAGATTTGATATCCGTAATTTCACCTTCGCTCCCAGTTTTTACATAGAGGCCAAAAAGTTCAAAATTCATTTTAAATGTTTTATGCTCTAATAAAACATTTTCTACTAAGCCAAACACAGTTGGTTGAACATTTTTTTTAAAATGATTCAATACTTTGAGTTTTTTCTTTACTATAAAGTCTATAACTAGCAATTCGACTTTTAAATGCACTACCAATTTGTTGAACATTTCCAGAATTTCTTTCATGGCAAGCGTTATTTTTATGATGAATACTGCGTAAATGTCCATGAATGAATGAATGAAGAAGGTATATCAATATTACATACATTACAATGTGTTATCGAAGGTTCACTATTCTTCTTTCTTTTTGTTGCACAACTATTTTCACAATCTTGAGAACGTTTACGCTTTTGAGCATTACATTCATTTAAAGGTTCCGTGCTAGTTGTTGGTTTTACAGTTTTTAATTCTTGTTGTTCACCATGCACTTCAACCATGTGGGATTGATATCGCTTTACAGCAGAAAAACCAAGTTCACAAACTGAACATGAAAATGGTGCTGAACTAACATGCATTAAATTTACATGACGTGCAAGATTATCTTGTCTGTTAAATGTGGTAGCACAATGACTGCACACAAACATTTTAATGTCATGTTTAACATTTGCGTGTCGTTGAAGGCTGTCAGGTCTTGAGAACTGTTTCTTACAGTCACCACACTTGAACATGATGACCCCTTTCGAAATTACCTATAAAAGAAAGAAATCATAAATGTTAATAAATGATAAACAAAAAGTACAATATAAATAGTTTAATTACATTTCAGTCAATGGTTATAGCAGGGTATTTAAATCGATCATCTGTGAACTCCTAGCAAGTCTAACTTCATGTAGTTCTAACTGGGGGTTACTATATACCTCTCTCACTGACACCTAGCGGTGAACATTGGAACATGATAGAGTGATAGAAATCAGCGGTCGCCAGTTAAGTGAGCTAAGTGTGGCGTCATAGCCAGTCTTAAAACAAGTCTAAACTTGTAGAACATGTCACGTGATAGAAACCAGCGATCGCCAGTTAAGTGAGCTAAGTGTAACGTCATAGCCAGTCTTAAAACAAGTTTAAACATGTAAAACATATCACATGACAAGGTTAAGTTAGGTAAAGTTAAGTGAACTGAGGTTAAGACTTTAAATATTCCCTATGTCACTGGCACCTAGAGTTATAGAAATCAGCGGTCGCCAGTTAAGTGAGCTAAGTGTGGCGTCATAGCCAGTCTTAAAACAAGTCTAAACTTGTAGAACATGTCACGTGATAGAAACCAGCGATCGCCAGTTAAGTGAGCTAAGTGTAACGTCATAGCCAGTCTTAAAACAAGTTTAAACATGTAAAACATATCACATGACAAGGTTAAGTTAGGTAAAGTTAAGTGAACTGAGGTTAAGACTTTAAATATTCCCTATGTCACTGACACCTAGCAATGAACATTAGGACTTAATAGAGTGGTAATCAAAATCTAACCTATAAAATTAGCTTACCTTCCTACCTTCTTATAATTTATCAACTGCTGTCACTGAATGAACATATTGTAGGAATCTGGTATCCTACAGGTACCCAATTATCTGTAAACAAATCAATCAATCAATTAATCAATAAATACATTCCAATCAATAACTTCATCAATTAGTAATAAAAGACTACAATCCATTAATAATAAGTACTTACCTTGCAAAATAATTTAATGATTTTCTACCAAAACTGCTTTTTTACAACTCTTGAGCAGTAATAGAGCACTGTTCACTCAAAGCGAGTAATAAAGACTGACAGTAGGGAGATATATGACACCTCTCTTATATAAACTCTCATCGCTCGTGTCAGCAGTTTTTTGCAGATCATTGCAATTCCTTTCCCAATACAGCTGGGAGTCCAAAGTACACTAGGAACACCTGTGTGGTATCCAATGACTGCTGACTTTGCATGATCATCACCCATTGTCTTAATCAACACATGGGGTTTCAAATTACTGCAGCGTCAGTCATAGCAACAGCAGTGTGCGCTCTCTGGTATGTCAGCAACATGACACCGGAAGGAACACCTGCGTAATATCCAATAACTGCTAACTTTGCATGATCATCATCCATTGTCTTAATGAACACTTGCGGTTTCAAATTACTGCAGTGTTAGTCACAGCAACAGATCTGCGCTCTCTCTGTCATGTCTGAAATATGACACAGGAAGTAACAAGACGTCTTACTGCACGTGCCATCTCCTCAGTTTTAACATCTTAAGAACATGTATTATTCTCTTTCAACTACAAATGACTCGTTAGAACACATCCATCCACCAAGTTAGATCCCTTGTATGTTCACATGTATTTCGTCACTTTCCTTTCATATCGTTATCCCATTATAGTAGTGGGGGATTAGTGAACAACGTAAATTCAACACACACAAATGTAGTTAGGCCCTTTGATATAATTTAAATAAATTCATGGGCTAGTCCGTAGGAACCAGGCCAAAGGGACCCGTCCAAAGGGATCAGTCCAAAGGGACAAGGACTCGTCCACAAGGACCTGTCATCAATGACCTGCCAACAATGACCTGTCAACAATAACCCATCCACAGGGATCCACTCCCCCACCCTCTTACAAAAGCCATGAGTGGGCATGCATAAAAACAAAAAACAAGCATGTTAATTCATAGTGGCTATCCACCGAACACATGCACTTTATGTAGAACAACGTTTAAATCCATATCGGCATTCAAACTCTCACATGTTGCAATTGGAAAGAGAGATTCTCTAAAAAATTACAATTTCACCCCCTAGTAGGGTAGATTTTATTTTTGAGGTTGAAATATGTTGTCCATTGCAAAGGGGGTTTCAGCCCGAGTTCAATGACACCTCATTCGTCAAAATCAGACCACGGGTTCGGGAGTTATCAGGCTGCCGCCATCTTGTGAGGTGGGGAGGTGGAGGTGGCTGTAGAACTCTCACAAACACACTACTTCTGACGCCGGTGTATATGGCACGCATGAACCTTCGCGAGGATGCTAGATGTGTCTGTGTGGTCGAATGAGGGGTACACTTAACCATCTTATGTTTCAGTGTGACGTTTTCAATGAACCGCGGATAGTGATGCTCAGAAAGATAAGATCTTTAGGTTATACGTTGCCCTTAAATATGACCACTATTTTGCATTATCCTGTAATTCCATTGGTCGAGGCCATAATGGAGTATTTGGACCATTTCCCTTTTACATTATAATTTCTGGTCCCCTCTTTCGTTTGCTGTATTTTTTAACGTTGTATGATTTGACACAAAGTATGTGTGTGTTGATTTTTCCTTAACCCTTCTTAGTGTATCGTGCATACCGTTGTGCTACAGCCCCTATGGATAGATTTTGCAGGCAAATGGTTTAGGTTAGCAAATTTATT
This sequence comes from Meconema thalassinum, assembly GCA_946902985.2. Taxonomy (NCBI): domain Eukaryota; kingdom Metazoa; phylum Arthropoda; class Insecta; order Orthoptera; family Tettigoniidae; genus Meconema; species Meconema thalassinum. Next base: position 121,395,398 of record OX336400.1, read on the forward strand.
TCGGTGTGTACAAACATTATGTGTGACGGGTATGTGCTACTGTGGTGCAATCTGTACAGAAGCTATTCGCGAACTCAATCGAATGTAGGTGGCAGGTCGGTCGCGACTAAATGGTGGACGCAATGGTGATAGACTTGATTGATGTATTGAATGTTGTTGGGGATTCTAGGCGGCCTCTCGTTGAAGGACAGGCAATTTTAGATGCCAAACGCATAATTATGTGTGGGAGAGTAGCCGAAACAGAAGATTTAGTGAGACTTGAAGCTTTATGCTTCCAAACCAGTAATTTGAAGGGAGTTCCTCACCAGATTAAAATTGAGATTCGATCACCAGTTGCCGAGAAAAAGTTAATTTGTTCGTGTACCTGTAAGGCTGGAAGTTCAGGAAAGTGTAAGCATGTAGTCGGTACATTGCTTTACATATTTCGGTAAGTAGATGCATTTAAATTTAGAAGATATAATACTGTTGAAGCCGATAAATCGAAGAGTGTACAAGTTGACTGTATTTGTTTTTTCTTCTTTTCGTAATAGGCACACAATTGAAAACTTGGAAGACCTGAGCTCCACAGATTTGAAGCAGCAATGGGGCAAGTTAAAGAAAGACAACTACATGTACGACAAAGCGATTCCTATGAATAAATTTTGCCACATGGGAAGATCAACTGTCAAATCGACCCTCCAAAGTCGCCTAGTCGGTAGTGCAGGCGAAAATAATATACTGGATATTCTACTTTCTGGGGCACAGGGATCCGAGCTGGATCTTTCTTTGCGCTTAAGGGAGACTACTGCTACTACTACTACTACTATTCAAGTCTCGAGTGGTGATGATTTGCTACAATTATCCCTATGCCATAAACTTTTAGGCAACAACAACTTGTTGCCACAATTTAGTGCTATGGTTGATTTTGATGCAGAACTTCAAGGTGACATTGCTCAATTTTTAATGAGAAGGTAGCTCTCACATATGAAGACAGTGTAAAATTATGTTTGACAACTCTTACCCAATCTGGAGAAATTTGGAAGAATGTAAGAAAAGTAAGATTAACTGGTACTACTTGTTACAGTGTTTTTACTTACAGCAAAAATAAAAGCCCTGACTGGAATTTAAAAGTGAGTAGGCTGTTCAAAACTGATTTCAAGGGAAACATGGCAACTGTGCATGGGAAAAAATTTGAACTAGTAGCCTTAGAAGCTTATGAAATTGCTTTTAAAAATAAAGTGGAACCGGAGGGCATTATTGTTCCTCCAAGTGCCCCATGGTTAGGTGTAAGTCTGGATGGTGTGGTTAGTTCACTCTGTTGTGTAGAGGTTAAGTGCCCTCTAGCAGGTAAAACGCAGACTGCAATTGATGTAGTGCAGGGCCTAAAATGGCGCTGTTACGTTTAAAAGCTATATTTGAGTTTGCTCACTGTACCATAAACTCTAGAAATTATTTGCTGCTTGGTAAGGCGAAGGGATGAGTTTAACTTGTATTAAAACTCTGGGGAGACAGGAATTGCTTGATTTGTTGGATGGTTAGCAGGTAGGTTTGGTGTTGAATATCGGACTGGTAGCAGGTTCTTGCAGAGTAGATATTTACCCTGCGAAGTCAAATTAGACCTATATGACTCGTAGTGGAATGGCTCGGATATCGCAGAGCGAGGTGATGGTGGTTGGTAGGGAAATGAACTTGGCAGCGGGGAAGGATACCTGACTGATGAAGCTTGGCTGTCGTGGTACGGCTTGGTTCGGCGAGACTGTACTTGGCTGTCTAGGTGCGGCTTGGCTCGGCGTAACAGTGAACAACCCGTCCTGTCGTCAGTGTGCTTAGTGGTGAGTGGTCCAACCCGCTCCTGTTGACCGTATTTATTTGGTATCGTCCACTTTCGGCTATTGCTATTTGCATCTTTTGGAAAGCGATCAAAACATATCCGCAGCCCTCTTATACATCGACTTACAGTCGTGAACTGAGCAATATACTTTGCTTTTACTAATTTTGCACTCTATCAACGAGTAAAACTTATTACTTATGTATAAAGACACGAAGAATTTACCATGATACAAGGAACCATAATACAGCCACCACGTGACAAATATACCCTACTTGGTAAGTTTCTCATTATTACTGCTAGATGTCATAATCAGATAGCTGGAGTTGCCAATAACAATTGATGTTTTTTTCTTGTAAATAGCATTTTACTAGCTTTTCTTATAGGATAGTTGATGTAAAAAGTAACTTAGAGCAATTATTGCTACATTGTATCCATAAATAGGCTAATTTATAAAATAATAAAAAAGTGATATTGTTTCAAATGCTTTATTTATCATAGAAGTACAATGTGAATGTAATAATATCATCATGTAGGTCACACCACAGAGCATCCCCATCCCCCAACATTTTAGCTCAAGATGAGTCATCATGCAGCGTGGTTTCACTTCACTGCACGTTTGATACATTGAAAAATGGTTGCAGTCATAACAAGATAAACTCTTGTTTTCATCTGAATTTTCTTGAAGGCGTTGTTGTATACGAGTGTACGACTGAATATCAATTAGAAACTCGTGTAGTATACGTTGCCCGGCGCCATTAAAATCCGAAAAATTTACTATAGAAATGGCCAATGTTACTAATATACAGGAGTTGAATATTTTATCGGTAGAGAGTGTTACTGTATTTTTTCAGAGTGCCAACATTGTTTCCACGACCAATGGTTTTCGCCTAGGCCAATAAAGGTTAGGTAGCGCGGCCCTGCGCGTTAGGCTAATATAAACACCCCTGGTTTTTGTTACGCACAGTGGGGGTAGTCATGCATCAATACTCTTTATCCAGGCCAATGGTTTTGCCTAGCAGCACAATCAGTAAGTTGACAGCAAACATGACGACTTGCTTTTTGATAAGTTTATTACTTGAAAGTTAATGTTGACAATTTCCTTATTTGGAAGTGTTTATGCGGTGTTTGTCAATGGCAAATGGCTTTAATAATGTGGCAGAGTAACTACAAACCATTTTCAGAGCGCTACTAAGTAAAATAACGCACTTTCGAAACGGGCAACGGATGCTACACGAGAGCCATCCAGGAAGATAAGTAGGATCAAGCCTAGAAAGGCGTAGAATTTCTTTGAAGTTCATAATCATACGAGTATTCAATTGATGATTAAATTTCTTTGGTTATAGACTATGGAGTAAAACCCATTCTCCATAAGAAGACTCAGATTTGTGAAAATAATTTATATATAGTACGTAGTTATGAAGAAATACCACATTTTTTTCTTAGGTCTACAAACAGTACTATAATTTTGTTGGTGTACATACGCCAACATGGTAACATATCTGTACTTGGCAGAGTGACAGAAAATTCTATTAGGTTTCTCATGAAAAATAATAGGCTACGGGTACCAGCCTATTTTCTTTCACTCGGGTGCATTCTAACTAGGTACGCAAATTGTATACTGTATATGAACTAGTAGGCTAATGTATGTTAGAGAGAACTTGTTGATTATAATCTACTGTATACTTGGGGGCGTGGTGGCGCAGCGATCAAGCTGTTGGCCTTTCACCAAGGTGGACCAGGTTCGATTCCTGGTCAATGCATGCAAGATATTTTTAAGTGCAATGCCGTGTCCTGTGGTTCGGATTCAATGTAAAAAGAAGGTCCCGTGGCTCATGATTGCGAAATTAATGGTCACGTAAAACTACAAGCTTCCTTCCTTTACTATACATTGTTTTACTAGTGATTTTGGTTCTTCTGGTCTAATTTCTGCAATTGGCACAGTCTAGGCCCAGGGAGGGACAAGGGGGGCAAATGCATAGGGGTCCGTAAGCAATGAGGGCCCATTAGTGGTGCACGTTAGTTTCAGTTTATTGTAGCTACTTTTGTATTATGTAGGATGTTAAAAGTTTAAATTAAACTTTTAATTCATCTATCAATACGGATATCTACAAGCATTTGTACTATCAATGGCAAATTTATTTAAAGTCTAATAACAATGACCGCTGTGCCACCACGCCCCAGTCTAATAACACTTTGCATCATTAGGACGGGTGGTGGTGGTGGGGACCAACGTTTTAAGGAGTGTAATATTAAGGTCACCTACATCTGTTGACATACAGTTATGCTATACTGTAGAAGGAAGAGTTTAGACTCCTCAAAAAATTAGGGTAGAGGGCAGGGCTATGCAATGGATGAGGCTAAGTAGTGCTAGCGAGAAATTCACTTGTGCCGACGAAGCACTGCCCTGCCCATTTCTGAGCAGTGCACCGTTTAGTCGCACGAGTACTCCCCATGGTACTGCAGTGCATTTCGTACTGAGCACACAGCCTGGCCACTAGGCGCACTACAGCCAACATTTTGTCATATGCATGTGGTCCGCTGTGCTCATAACATCTTTTGTGAATGGGGAGGACAGTAATAGCGTAGTGGGAGAAAAACACCGAAGACACATAAAACATTTTTGGACGTACATGGACCTGATCTGCAACAAGGATACATGCATTTGCTTAATTTTCTGAGTGATGCAGCAGGTAAGCTATAGTGAAATATAATAATCCTAAAAATGAAATCAAGCCTATTGGAACCATGCATGTGGCAGTAACAGGGGCCAGAATGGAATCAGGAGAGTTAAAATACATTAAATTTGTTGACGTAATGTCACAAACCAGCAAACTCATGTTAACGTGTGCATGCACAGTCTACTCCGATATCATTAGCGACAAGCTCTGGCTACTGGTGTAGCCTATGAGACTACATGATTATAGGCCTACATTTCCACTAGCAGCATATCAGTAGGTTAATTAAGAATTATTTGTAAGAAGTCGAGAGCTTGTTCATCCTATTTTTAGATCCAATTTAACCTGTCACATAAACGTTATGGTGAATATTATAGATATGGTAACCTTAAGTTCAGGAATTTTTATCCATATGCTGCTACATTCATGAAACGATCATGCAACTTTAGTGGCTAAAGCAAGGGCATTAATTCGTAGAAGATAACTCCAATGGCCTAGGCCTAATCTAAAAATTAGTTAGTTATTGAGGTTTTAAGGGGCGGAAAACCTAAAAATTACAAGCAACGTGAAATTAACAAAGTTGTTCATTGAGCGACACCACTATGCATTCATCATCAGTTTAGTCTCCCAGAGGATCCATTGTTATATTAAGTTATATATATATATATTTTTTTTTGAAATAATGAACGAAACACGTTTAAACGACTGTCATTTCGTGCCATCTATCCGTTTCTATTTACAGCTAGATTATATGTAGCGCTTTACTTCGCTGCTGATACAGCGCTCAAATTCTGCTTTAGAAAAAGCACACCCACAAACTGGGTACTAGGTACCAGTAGCAAAAGTCTCCTTAGTCATGCTTATCAACACTAAGAATAGGAGCTGAAAGGTTCACTACTCCTGCAATAAAGTCATTACAGAATCCATGTATGGAACCATATATAAATTGACTCTCCCTTTTAATACATTAAATATTTTCATCCTCTGAATTGTTCTTTCTACATGCACTCTAGCTGCAGCTATGTCAGCAGTCCTGAGTGCATCCTCTGTTGACAATTGCTGATTCTTACCAAAAAAGGGTGGCCTGATCAATTGTACATTCCTTTCAATGCACTCACTCTCTATCAAAAATCCTTTATCGACCATTACAGCATCCTGATAAGGTAATAACATGCCTAATAAATTGGATTGCAAAAATATTTCTTTGTCTGTAACCCTTCCACCATACACTTGACTTACAAAAGTTACTAAACCTGATGGTGCAACACGCACAAGTACTTTCAATGTGTAATCGCCTTTGTAATGAGAGTAGGACATCACACGACACTTTAAACACTTATTTTTCTCCACGGGAATTTCTGTACAATCCAAAATAACTCTAGTATTCTGAAAATGTTGAACACATATAGGCATCCTCTTCTTAATCAGATCTTTCTCCAGCCATGGAACAGCTGTTTTTAGTGCCTCATGTAATAACTCTACTGTTACATGGAAATAGTTCTTACATGTGATATGGCTTTTCCTTTTTATAGACTCCTTGATTTCTATGGATCAGCCATAGTTAATTGTCTTTGTTTCTTCTGTATTCTTTGGTAGATGTCTGATACGCATCATGTACCGGTATGTGTTAAGTTAAGATTAATAAAACCTAACAAACAGGTTTATCAAAGTGTTCATATTTATTACAATTTATTAATCTCAACTAAGAATGGATCGTCTACTAAGACCCGAGCGTCTGAATATCGACCCAGAATCTAGCAACGCACAACAAGAATGGAATCACTGGTACAGCACGTTCAGGAACTTCATAGTGTCTTACCAAGCAAGTGACGCCGACAAATTAAGAATCCTGATAAATCATGTCTCACCTTCAGTATTGGCAACTCAAACTAACACTTGGGGAGCTGCGGTCGGTCTGGATAAGTAGGGTAAAAATACTAAATAACAAGCGTTTGATATGGAACACTTTTTATTTTTCGGTTATAATCAGTAAATGAGGACCCTAAAATAATGACAGTGTTATTTGTAATTGTATATATGTATAACTGTGCGATACACGTGATCTAATTTGTGTGTTCCACTGGATTTTGTGTGTCAATTGCATATTATCAAGCATCGGTTGTCTGCTGGTATTTGTTTTTGAGCAGTTCGAGTCATGGCGCTATTACGTTTGAAAGCTATATTTGAGTTTGCTCACTGTACCATAGACTCTAGAAATTATTTGCTGCTTGGTAGGGCGAAGGGATGAGTTTAACTTGTATTAAAACTCGGGGGAGACAGGAATTGCTTGATTTGGATGGTTAGCTGGTGGGTTTGGTGTTGAATATCGGACAGGTATCAGGTTCTCGCAGAGTAGATATTTACCCTGCGAAGTCAAATTAGGCCTATATGACTCGTAGTGGAATGGCTAGGATATCGCAGAGCGAGGTGATGGCGGTTGGTAGGATAATTGGAAATGAACTAGGGAGGGGGAAGGATACCTGACAGACAGTGGCGATTCCTCCATGTAGGACGTGAGGATCATCCTACAGTCAGCTCTCTGCTGTAACTGTTAAAAAAAAAGTTTTGTAAAATAGTATTTGGGGCTAACTTGCGCGCCCTCTCGATAAGCTCTGTGTCACTGTCACTGTCAGGACTTGTAACTATAGTTCTACATTTCACCCCTAGATGGGTGAAGTGTGACCTTCACCACCCGGAGTAGAAACTGAGGAAGAGAACCTTGCATCCTCAAAGCACGTGTTTATAGCTTAAGAAATGTATGTGAGCCCTTGAGTGGGAGGGGGCAGGTATGGTCTCTTAAATGGCGCTCTGAGGACGTCTACTGAGATCCTCAAGTCTCGCTATTGGTTACATTCAAACCAGCACTACAGGCTTATTGGTTACGATTTCGCGCGGTCAGAATGGATACGGCAGTCTGTCTTCACCGTGTGCACATCATTTGAGTGGTATTGTAGTTCGATTGTATTGTATTGTGCTGTGTGATTGAATAATTAATATTAGACTGAGTCTAATATCTTCAATTTAGCCCAGCTATAATAATTATTTTAAATTAATAAGTAGCCTATTAAAGTGCGTTGATTTATCTCGTGTGTAGTATTTTTAAATGATGGCCAGCGTGAATACGCCAGGTACTTCGGGACCAGAACCAAATAGCAGTAGCCTAACAGGTGCAATAGAGGAACCATGTGACCGTAACTGTGTTATCGAGCGGCTTTTTCTGCATCCTTTCAGTTCATTTAGCCATGCGGAGAAGAAAGAACTAATCTCGAAGGGACGACCTACTCCTCCCCTACCTAACTTATGTCAATTCAAAAAAACAAAACAAAAAAAACAGGTGGGAAAATAGTAAAATTATTTTTTTTCGTTTCCAAATACGCAGAAATACCTTGGTTATGTGGGCGCAAGGCATTAAATAAGCTTTACTGTTGGCCTTGTTTACTATTTTCTGTTCAGAAAAGTGTTTGGAACAGCAGTGGCGTAGCTGATTTGAATAATTTAGGAAATGTATTACGAAAGCGGCATCAACAAAGTAAGGAACACATTGGAGCGGTAATCTCACTGAAACAATTTCAAAACTCAGATACTAGAATTGAATGCTGTCTTAGCAAAGCCTATAAAGAGTCAATAGACAAACACAATGAAAAAGTGAAAGGTAATAGGTACTTCCCCCGTAATTGAATTATGTAGAGACCACGGTGGCTATATTTGAAATTATAAGGAAAGTTATGGTTGTCATAGTTATGACGTGGGTAGTCATGACGTAAGCACGGATGACGTAAATGTTATGCCAGCAGGCTACTTGAGCTGAGATTCTCAGTGACGTCAGCATTTAGTCGAGAATGTTCCAAGATGTACGACGCAGTCGCAGGAAACGAGGAATTCGGCTGAGGAAGAAACTATGCTATTGGAGGAGAGGCATGAACCAATCAACGATAGTTTAAAGGAAGACGGAGATTGCTAAAACTATGGTATTGTTATTACTTTTGGAATGCAGAATTGTGGAAATCCATTTGCAGTAAAAGCATTGATTTGGAATTTTGGTGAAATTTATTTTCAGTTTTTGAATTTTGAAAATCCGTCATGTATTAACGAAGTTGGAACTGTTAGCGATGACGCAGTATCACGCTTTGGAAGGGATGGTAACGCCCCTCGTGAAGTTAATAAAAGGGCTTGCGCAGAAGAGAGGAGCTCTCTTTCGTTCTCTGATCGTTCTGAGATCTCATTCTCAGAGCATCGAAATACAATTGTGAAAGTTCTTTTCTTATACATTCATTATAGTGAGACGTCGAAGTGAACAGCAGTGAAAAGAATCGTCTTTATAACGTGTGGCGAGGCCACTATATTAACGAGATCTAAGTCAAACTAGGTGAAGTTGAAAAGGACCTTAGAAAGCTTCTACAAGTTTAGCTTTGAACAGTTAGCGGTCTACGATAAGCTAATTGTATTGTGCAGTGCTACATGCAGTTATAGAGAAAAGCTAAACAATTTCGACCGATTAGTTTAAAAGATATTAGCAGTTTTATACGACTGAGAAAAGTGATTATCTCGCCACAAGAGAAGCACTTTCGTATAGCCAGAATCAACGCAAGGCTGACGCTGCGAGTGGAATAGAAAGACTTCAGATTGCTTGGTTACACAACGATACAGTATAATGGAGCAATTGAATACGGCAGTTTGTTCTTCTAATACTACAACCGAAGAACAGATGGAAGGCTAAGGGCTTATTGCAATTGGGACATACTTCAACGGAGTAAGATAGCGACATGGAACTTCGCTAATTGCTATTCCACACAAGCGAACATGCGGTGAATACCATCTACACCCATGTTTCGTAATTAAAGGCTGAATACCATCGAACAGCCATAGAAACAATTCCATACTCTGAATATGAATAATTTCTTCGGAAATTTCCACAAAACTTCATGGCGATTGTCTACTGGAACTTCAGGGAATTTTTCAAGAGAGGTCAGGGATATCCCGACTCACACAGAAGATTATTGCCGGAAGGATGTCTATTCGTCTTCGAGGAGCAGAGCGATTCACGGAGAAGGAAGCAGTTCGATTCTCCGAAGGTGCTATTTCCTATTTCGAGGATGGAGCTCAACTTTAACGTGGTGAAATGGATCCATCAGCAGTCTTCTTTGGGGAATTTTCCTCTGGAACGTCAATCGGCAGATAAGGTAGTCGTGAACGTTTATTGTATTTGAGTATATTAATGATGTTTGAGCAACCATTTTTCCCATATTTTTATCCTCATGTATTTTTGCCCTATTTTCTTGTTGAGATTCTGATTCTCAGTACACCTTGATGAGTTTTGCATTTTTCGACGATTTATTAAGACATTGTTATGTCATGGGCATAGTTAACGATTTTGGATCAGTTGAGACTGATAGTTAGATTTTTCAGTAATTAATATTTTTGTAGTCACGATTTGACTGTAAGTTAATGATTTTTAATGGCAGATTTAAATTCAGACAGCGAGTCATTTCATTAAAGTAATTCTACCCCAGTTTAATTACTTTGACCAATTTTCTGTCATCATCAAGAAGGAAGAACATTTAAATGATTTTAGAGCGTTAAAATCTCTTACATTGTCGACGATCTTGGAAATACTAGTCGTTATTTGTATTGATTGCAACACAGACATTTATCGTCAGTTATGAATGAACATTGCATTATAGACACTTTTGTGAAAGAGTAACTTTATTAATGAATTATTGAATGCATTAAAGTCAAGTACTTTTGTTAGGAGTTTTTCTCAATTAGAGATTTATAGAACGATGTTTGCATTCCCCAGTCTAATTGGATTCTATTCGACTACTTTGTTTTTAGTAGCACTTTATTTGAAGATAGTATTTTCATACTACAATTTCTTTTAAGATGTTAATCTTAAATTTTGATAGACCAGACAGGCGTATATAAGCGTATTCATTATTAAATTTGTTTGTGATTGGCAAGTTTTGACTTCATTTCGGTTCATGAATGAAATTCACGAAGGTTAAATAGAAAAACAGTTTTGAAACAATTAATGATTATAAAAAAATTTAAGTGGAACTATGAATGTATAATCGCTAGTGCAGCGCGTGTTGAAAGTCGCTGAGATATAATGACCTTGAATATGAAGGAAGTTCCCACAGGAATAAATGTTAAAGAATTATTTGTGGAAGTTTTGTAAGTTAGGTGGAAGTTTAATACCATATAGATTAATATATGATGATTTTGGGCATATTTTTAATGCAGTTTGTGCATTAACTTGTTAGCGAAGGATTTTCCGCTGGAGTAAGATTGTCATAGTTCGTTGAAAATAAATCAAGTGAATTACTGTTATAATTAACACGAGTTTTGAAAGAATTTGAGATAAGATTTTGAATGAAGGTTGCCGTCACAAATCATTATTAAAAACTTTATTAAACCAGATTGTGACATTAACATGTATAACTAACCTTCATTGGTCGATTATATTAATCACGATTATGAAAATTACAAACCGAATGAACATGTGGTCAATGTATTTATTAAATTAATAATTTAAACAATTTAAATGTTAATATTGTAAATAAGTGCTGTAAATATTTTTGAAAATAATGTGAAACGAGAGTGATGTTAAAGACGTGCTTATAATATTTTTATTGTCTTTGACAAATATTATAAACAATTTCTAATTGTTATAAATAATTTATTTGATTTGTTATAAACATTTAAGAGCTAATTAAACAATTGGATGAGAAGTTAACAAGTTTAAGGAATTAACATAATGATCCAATAGGATGTGAGCAAAGTACTTGAAAGATTTGCGTAAATAAAGAGGTTGATTCTTTGTTAGATGTCTAGGCCAATTGTAGTATTTAAGAGTGTGATTATATAGGAATTAAATGTTGTATTGTGTTAGGAAAATTACACTCAGAAAAGATCAGATCTTATACAACTTGAGAAAGGTTAAATGGGCAGGAAACTTAGAAAAATCGCCTATAATCTGGAATCTTATTTTATTTGACCGGCTTATGACATTTTAGTCATATTAAAGATAAAATTAAATTATTTGGATGGTAAATGTAAATTATTTGTGTTAGGATATTTTAAAATGAGCCAGAGAAATTTGAACATGGGCTTGAGTTTGTTTCAACATGAAGTATCGTCGAAAGTTAATTATAAGGTAGTTATAAGTTAGATTTAAGACAGAAAATTGATCAAAATTATATATGGTGAAAAGTGTTGCTCAAATGTTGTTATTTTGCTCTTTTGATGTATGTCCCTACAGCAATCCATTTTGAATAATATTGTAATGGCAGATGAAAGTTTGAGGTTGATGCTCGAGGAGATGTCTGCTAACTTGAAAGCTAGCATGAACAGTAGCATGAAGCAGATGCTGAATGAAAGCATGAAGGAGAATAATAGTAATTTGTCTGCTAATTTGAATGCAAGGATGGAGGAGAATGCTAGTAATTTGAAAGCTAGCATGGATGAAAGTTTGAAGGGTATTCAGACTAGTGCTGCTAATTTGGAGGATAATATGTCGCGTTTACAGATTAATACCCTAGGAATTGAGAATACTGTAAGTGACATCCGCACAAATGTGTCTGATGTTAAAAATGATGTGTCTAAGGTACAGAAAGACCTTACAATGTTATATCTAGATGTAGCTAATGTCCGAGGGGATATTTCTTGTGCTAGAGCCGAAGTTGTAGTTGTCAAAAACGATGTAGCGACTGTCCAAGACAAGGTCGAGGAAGTCCAAAAAGAAATTCAAAAAGCTAGAACTGATGTATCCAATGTTCAGGTAGACATTAATAACATTCATGCGGATATAACTGAGGTGCAAAGTGACGTAACTAAGATTCAGGTAGAGGTCAACACAGTTTTCGTAGATATTACTAAAGTCCAAACTGATGTAAATAAAGTCAGGGAAGAAATCGAAAACTCAAAAACTCTTTGTACGCGTAATATAACTGCATTAGCGACTAGGTTAGTCGATGAATCAGTTAGAACAACAACGTCTTTAGCAGAGTTGAAGTATGATGTAGAGGTTATGAGAACACAGGTATTAGACCACAATAGAGTATTAAAAGAGGATATCGAAGTAGACATAGCCGAAATGTTAACAGCAAACGTAGCGGTATGGAAAGACGAGTGGAATAAGTCAAGTGGGGAACATGTAACCCAAATTCAGGAAAGGATTGAAAGAAAACTTGCCAGTACGCAGATAGAAATTAACAATGAAGTAGTACAGATTAGGAAAGATTTAAGCGTCAGGATAAATTCGTTATCCGAAAAACAAGTTGACGATAGAATACAACTAGATCAGGATATGCAAACTTTAAAATCTACATTAGAGGAACAGATGCATAAAATTGTCTCTGACGTAAATGAAACGACGAGTAAACTGAAAAATTTGAAGTTAGGAGAGGCTAGTTTAATGGAGAACTACAAAGAAGAGATTATCAAGAAAGTCTTAACAGAAATCACCGACAAGGATACAGAAGGCTTAGCTTGCGGATTGAATAGGAATTATACTAGAAGACATAACCTAGAGCCAGAAGAAAGAGACGTGACTCCTGAAGAACGTGTATCCAGATTCAGAGAGGAGGATGACGAGAGGAATATGGAACCTGAGTGGAATTATAGAGATAGTGGGAAAAACTATCCGGATTCATATCCGAGGAACGTGACGGTCATTAGGAATTTCGAGGACAAACCACAAAAATTCAGTAACACTGATAGTTTGACACCTATAGAGTATGTAAGGAATCTCAAAGATTATTTCATCGAAGCTCACATTCCCAGAGAGAGAGAGATGAAGATAGTAGAGAGATATCTGATTGGAGGACCCCTTGAATGGTTTTGCGCATTTAGATACACATTCAGTAACTTTGACGAGTTTGCAGAGGCATTAATCAAACGATTTTGGTCTATAGAAGCGCAGAATTCGTTAAGAGCGGAGGTGTATTCAAGAAAATACTCAGGTACTCTTCCAACGAGGTACGCTGATTTCTTTACGAGTCAGTTGTCCCGCTTGAGATTTTTGCAACCCCCATTGTCCACGGAGCAACTAATAGATGCGATTTCTCGTATGCTGCCAGTTGAGGTGAGGAGACTTATAATTTCGTCCAACATCAGGGATTTATCCAGCATGGATGAATTACTGAGAAGGTTAGACTACACAAGTCCAATGCCTAACGTAGTCCAGAAAGGTCAAAGGCAGGAATTTAAAGAAATCAATACGGTATACATGGACCAGGTCCAACAAACTGACAAGCCAGAGGAGGAGAAAAATGACAATGTAGGTCCTCACAGGAATAATCGGTTTAGAAATTACAGATCACAAGGTTACCGACCGTATCAACAGAGAAGAGGTTGGAACTACAACCGAGGAAACTACAATGGAAGAGGCAGATATTACAACAATAATGGGTATAACCGTAACTATAATAGGAATAACCAAAACCAAAATAGAAACCAGAATACTCAAAGTCAGGTTATGACACCTGATCAATATCAGCAAAGAGAAAAGGAAAGCCAGCAATACTTAAAAGAATTAAGAGATAAAGAAGCTGAGAATCAAAAGAAAAGGCAGGAGGTTGTAATCGATCCTGGTCCTTCTACGAGCCAGCAGAACTTTGAAAATAGAAACACTGGTCAGAAGAGGAATTAGAGAGGAAGGAATACATTAACCACATAAACCCAGAGTAGAGGAAATATATGATTAAGGAACATAGAGGAAATATCATACTAGAGTAAGCCAGTAATAATTCAATTTCGTGTTCAAGAGAGTTGAGATACTTGTAACATTGAGTTTAAAAACAATTTGCAACTGTTTTTAAAACGTGGTGGGAGGAGAATGCCCCCGTAATTGAATTATGTAGAGACCACGGTGGCTATATTTGAAATTATAAGGAAAGTTATGGTTGTCATAGTTATGACGTGGGTAGTCATGACGTAAGCACGGATGACGTAAATGTTATGCCAGCAGGCTACTTGAGCTGAGATTCTCAGCTCAAGTAGCCTGCTGGCATAACATTTACGGGGGCATTCTCCTCCCACCACGTTTTAAAAACAGTTGCAAATTGTTTTTAAACTCAATGTTACAAGTATCTCAACTCTCTTGAACACGAAATTGAATTATTACTGGCTTACTCTAGGATAGTATCTTTTTAAATTTCCAGCATTGAACTTGCCGTAAACAACATTATTCTCATCATCGTAGAGTTCATAACAGTTGTTTCCATAAGCGTTTGTAATCCTAAACGGCCCCAGGAACACTAATCCAAATTTGGGGTAGATTTTCTTGGACATATCAGCCTTGACAGGTCTGCGTAATAATACAAGATTTCCAACTTGAAAGGGTGTACCAAAACGTTTTCCAGCTACTCTTCTCAATCGTTTCTCTGCTGCTTTCTGGAGTTGTTCCTTTGCCTTGTCAATCCTCTGCTGTCTTCCTATGTCGGGATCTCTTGGTATGTGGTTGAAAAGATTATCCCACGGCCTTTCTGGGTTTCTTCCTAAATGAAGTCGCATTGGCACTTCTCCTGTGCTCTCCTGCACTGTAGAGTTCAGACATTCCTCAATAAGGGGTACAAATCTCACCCAACCAGAATGATCATTTGGACAGAAAATTCGACAGAATTTCGAAAATTCAGCCATATATCTTTCTGAGGAATTCGATTCAGGGTAACGCACGCTTGAAAATAAGTGCTTAATGCCAAGCCTTTCCATATCCGCTGCAAATTCCACGGACGTAAACTGTGTTCCATGATCTGACAGTAGATATTCCGGTATACCAGCTTTAGGAAATACAGCATTTTCCAGTCTGCTTACTACGTTTCTCGTGTTAGCTTTCTGCATGGGACTCATTGTAACAAATTTTGAGAAAACATCCACGGTCACCAACAGGTACTGGTTACCCTGGTATCCCTTCGGACAGGGGCCAAATATATCCGTCGCCATGAGTTCGTTTGGCTTAGAAGGAATCATCGCCTTCGGTTTTCCCTTTAGTAAAGCAGAAGCATACTTTGCTCTTTGACATTTGTCACAGGATCTAATGACCTTGGCAATGCTGGAACGCATGTTAGTCCAGATAAATCTCTCTTTAAGTGTATTAAGAGTTTTATCTAAACCGGCATGTCCAGTTGCGTGATGAGCTACCCACACTAAATTGACAACAAGTTTAGGTGGCACGACTATTCGGAGTTTTGTATGCGCAGAGTCAGCATACTTGCATACGATGTCTCCACTCAAGACAAAGTGTCGTGAATTTCTCCGTGTAGCTTCATAGTCAACATCTGTATTGTCCATGTAACCCTTAAGGAACCTGTACATTTTCCTTATTGGAGCGTGTCTCTTCTGTGACACACCGATTCGGGCTAACCTCCTAACGGTTTCTTCATCTTCTTGCTCCAATTGTACATGGTGTATCTGCTACATTGACGATTTAATCGTATCTTCACCCAGCGCTGCAGAACATTTAGTGCACTTGAGAAAGTTGTTCGAGAATTTAAGGGAGGCCAACATCAAGGTGAACTATGGAAAATGTCAATTCTTGAAGAAGGAGATAAATTATTTGGGGCATACTATTGATAAAGATGGATATCATCCAAACATGAAAAAAGTAGATGCGATCACGAGATTTCCAAAGCCAACTAAGGTAAAACAAGTCAGAGAATTTGTAGGTGCATGCCAATTTATTAGCAGCCACTGTCCAAGATACTCGGAAATTATGGCTCCTCTGTATGACTTACTCAAGAAGAACAACAGATGGAAATGGAGTACCGCTGCAGACGAAGCTTTTGAGAAAGCAAAAGAGATGCTCAGAAATAATGTGAAACTGGAGTACCCAGACTTTGTGAAGGTGTTCTATATTGAGTCTGATGCATCAAGAATAGGCATTAGTGCAGTCTTATACCAGAAAGACGAGGCAGGCAACAAGCACTACATTGCGTTCACTAGTCGGAAGTTGAAAAAGCACGAGGAAAACTACTTCACGACTGAGCTTGAAGCGTTAGCTTTTGTGACAGCTTTACAAGCCTGGAAGAAAATCCTGCTGGGACATAAGGTCATCATTATTACTGACCATAAAGCACTACAGTTATTTTGCAAACTGACATGTCAAGTGATAGATTGACACGTTGGGCTTTGTTCACCCAACAGTTTAACGCTACTATTGTCCACCAGCCTGGGAAAGATAACTTACTGGCTGATGCTCTATCACGTAACCCTATTAAAAATGTGCAGATACACCATGTACAATTGGAGCAAGAAGATGAAGAAACCGTTAGGAGGTTAGCCCGAATCGGTGTGTCACAGAAGAGACACGCTCCAATAAGGAAAATGTACAGGTTCCTTAATGGTTACATGGACAATACAGATGTTGACTATGAAGATACACGGAGAAATTCACGACACTTTGTCTTGAGTGGAGACATCGTATGCAAGTATGCTGACTCTGCGCATACAAAACTCCGAATAGTCGTGCCACCTAAACTTGTTGTCAATTTAGTGTGGGTAGCTCATCACGCAACTGGACATGCCGGTTTAGATAAAACTCTTAATACACTTAAAGAGAGATTTATCTGGACTAACATGCGTTCCAGCATTGCCAAGGTCATTAGATCCTGTGACAAATGTCAAAGAGCAAAGTATGCTTCTGTTTTACTAAAGGGAAAACCGAAGGCGATGATTCCTTCTAAGCCAAACGAACTCATGGCGACGGATATATTTGGCCCCTGTCCGAAGGGATACCAGGGTAACCAGTACCTGTTGGTGACCGTGGATGTTTTCTCAAAATTTGTTACAATGAGTCCCATGCAGAAAGCTAACACGAGAAACGTAGTAAGCAGACTGGAAAATGCTGTATTTCCTAAAGCTGGTATACCGGAATATCTACTGTCAGATCATGGAACACAGTTTACGTCCGTGGAATTTGCAGCGGATATGGAAAGGCTTGGCATTAAGCACTTATTTTCAAGCGTGCGTTACCCTGAATCGAATTCCTCAGAAAGATATATGGCTGAATTTTCGAAATTCTGTCGAATTTTCTGTCCAAATGATCATTCTGGTTGGGTGAGATTTGTACCCCTTATTGAGGAATGTCTGAACTCTACAGTGCAGGAGAGCACAGGAGAAGTGCCAATGCGACTTCATTTAGGAAGAAACCCAGAAAGGCCGTGGGATAATCTTTTCAACCACATACCAAGAGATCCCGACATAGGAAGACAGCAGAGGATTGACAAGGCAAAGGAACAACTCCAGAAAGCAGCAGAGAAACGATTGAGAAGAGTAGCTGGAAAACGTTTTGGTACACCCTTTCAAGTTGGAAATCTTGTATTATTACGCAGACCTGTCAAGGCTGATATGTCCAAGAAAATCTACCCCAAATTTGGATTAGTGTTCCTGGGGCCGTTTAGGATTACAAACGCTTATGGAAACAACTGTTATGAACTCTACGATGATGAGAATAATGTTGTTTACGGCAAGTTCAATGCTGGAAATTTAAAAAGATACTATCCTAGAGTAAGCCAGTAATAATTCAATTTCGTGTTCAAGAGAGTTGAGATACTTGTAACATTGAGTTTAAAAACAATTTGCAACTGTTTTTAAAACGTGGTGGGAGGAGAATGCCCCCGTAATTGAATTATGGGGGCATTATTTGAAATTATAAGGAGAGTTATGGCTGTCATAGTTATGACGTGAGTAGTCATGACGTAAGCACGGATGACGTAGATGTTATGCCAGCAGGCTACTTGAGCTGAGATTCTCAGTGACGTCAGCATTTAGTCGAGAATGTTCCAAGATGTACGACGCAGTCGCAGGAAACGAGGAATTCGGCTGAGGAAGAAACTATGCTATTGGAGGAGAGGCATGAACCAATCAACGATAGTTTAAAGGAAGACGGAGATTGCTAAAACTATGGTATTTTTATTACTTTTGGAATGCAGAATTGTGGAAATCCATTTGCAGTAAAAGCATTGATTTGGAATTTTGGTGAAATTTATTTTCAGTTTTTGAATTTTGAAAATCCGTCATGTATTAACGAAGTTGGAAGTTCTAACGATGACGCAGTACCACGCTTTGGAAGGGATGGTAACGCCCCTCGTGAAGTTAATAAAAGGGCTTGCGCAGAAGAGAGGAGCCTCTTTCGTTCTCTGATCATTCTGAGATCTCATTCTCAGAGCATCGAAGTATATTTGTGAAAGTTCTTTTCTTATACATTCATTATAGTGAGACGTCGAAGTGAACAGGAGTGAAAAGAATCGTCTTTATAACGTGTGGCGAGGCCACTATATTAACGAGATCCAAGTCAAACTAGGTGAAGTTGAAACGGACCTTAGAAAGCTTCTACAAGTTTAGCTTTGAACAGTTAGCGGTCTCCGATAAGCTAATTGTATTGTGCAGTGCTACATGCAGTTATAGAGAAAAGCTGAACAATTTCAACCGATTAGTTCGAAAGATATTAGCAGTTTTATACGACTGAGAAAAGTGATTATCTCGCCACAAGAGAAGCACTTTTGTGAAGCCAGAATCAATGCAACGGCTGACGCTGCGAGTGGAATAGAAAGACTTCAGATTGCTTGGTTACAGAACAATACGGTATAATGGAGCAAGTTAATACGGCAGTTTGTTCTTCTAACACTACAACCGAAGAGCAGATGGAAGGCTAAGGCGCTTATTGCAATTGGGACATACTTCAACGGAGTAAGATAGCGACATGGAACTTCGCTAATTGCTATTCCACACAAGCGAACATGCGGTGAATACTATCTACACCCATGTTTCGCAATTAAAGGCTGAATACCATCGAACAGCCATAGAAACAATTTCATACTCTGTATATGAATAATTTCTTCGGAAATTTCTACAAAACTTCATGACGATTGTCTACTGGAACTTCAGGGAATTTTTCAAGAGAGGTCAGGGATATCCCGACTCACACAGAAGATTATTGCCGGAAGGATGTCTATTCGTCTTCGAGGAGCAGAGCGATTCACGGAGAAGGAAGCAGTTCGATTCTCCGAGGGTGCTATTTCCTATTTCGAGGATGGAGCTCAACTTTAACGTGGTGAAATGGATCCATCAGCAGTCTTCTTTGGGGAATTTTCCTCTGGAACGTCAATCGGCAGATAAGGTAGTCGTGAACGTTTATTGTATTTGAGTTTACTAATGATGTTTGAGCAACCATTTTTCCCATATTTTTATCCTCTTGTATTTTTGCCCTATTTTCTTGTTGAGATTCTTATTCTCAGTACACTTTGATGAGTTTTGCTTTTTTCGACGATTTATTAAGACATTGTTATGTCATGGGCATAATTAATGATTTTGAATCAGTTGAGACTGATATTTAGATTTTTCAGTAATTAATATTTTTGTAGTCACGATTTGACTGTAAGTTAATGATTTTTATGGCAGATTTAAATTCAGACAGCGTGTCATTTTATTAAAGTAATTCTACCCCAGTTTAATTACTTTGACCAATTTTCTGTCATCATCAAGAAGGAAGAACATTTAAATGATTTTAGAGCGTTAAAATCTCTTACGTTGTCGACGATCTTGGAAATACTAGTCGTTATTTGTATTGATTGCAACACAGACATTTATCGTCAGTTATGAATGAACATTGCATTATAGACACTTTTGTGAAAGATTAACTTTAATAATGAATTTTTGAATGCATTAAAGTCAAGTACTTTTGTTAGGAGTTTTTCTCAATTAGAGATTTATAGAATGATGTTTGCATTCCCCAGTCTAATTGGATTCTATTCGACTACTTTGTATTTTAGTCGCACTTTATTTGAAGATAGTATTTACATACTACAATTTTCTTTTAAGATGGTAATCTTAAATTTTGATAGACCAGACAGGCGTATATAAGCGTATTCACTATTAAATTTGTTTGTGATTGGCAAGTTTTGACTTCATTTCGGTTCATGAATGAAATTCACGAAGGTTAAATAGAAAAACAGTTTTGAAACAATTAATGATTATAAAAATTTTTAAGTGGAACTATGAATGTATAATCGCTAGTGCAGCGCGTGTTGAAAGTCGCTGAGGTATAATGCCCTTGAATATGAAGGAAGTTCCCACAGGAATAAATGTTAAAGAATTATTTGTGGAAGTTTTGTAAGTTATGTGGAAGTTTAATACCATATAGATTAATATATGATGATTTTGGGCATATTTTTAATGCAGTTTGTGCATTAACTTGTTAGCGAAGGATTTTCCGCTGGAGTAAGATTGTCATAGTTCGTTGAAAATAAATCAAGTGATTTACTGTTATAATTAACACGAGTTTTGAAAGAATTTGAGATAAGATTTTGAATGAAGGTTGCCGTCACAAATCATTATTAAAACCTTTATTAAACCAGATTGTGACATTAACATGTATAACTAACCTTCATTGGTCGATTATATTAATCACGATTATGAAAATTACCAACCGAATGAACATGTGGCTAATGTATTTATTAAATTAATAATTTAAACAATTTAAAATGTTAATATTGTAAATAATTGCTGTAAATATTTTTGAAAATAATATGGAACGAGAGTGATGTTAAAGACGTGCTTATAATAATTTTATTGTCTTTGACAAACATTATAAACAATTTCTAATTGTTATAAATAATTTATGTGATTTTGTTATAAACATTTAAGAGCTAATTAAATATTTGGATTGAACTTAACAAGTTTATGGAATTAATATAATGATCCAATAGGATGTGAGCAAAGTACTTGAAAGATTTGCGTAAATATAATGTGATCTGTCTTGTAGACAGATAAAGGTTTGAGAGAGCAAGCTGTATGTTACGTAACAGCATGTGAGAAGGGAGTGCATTTGACCAGTATGCGACAGGTTCGAGGGTAGCTCGCAGCTGGGCCAACACCTGGTTACCAGTGTGAGGTCGTACACACTCCGGCCTTGCGACTATAAATACCATTCTCATGTTTATTAAAAGGAAACCAAATGCTCTATATATGTCACACCCTGATGTCCTTTTCCAATCCAATAGTGTTATGAATATTACGTTATTTGGAGCTCTTGGGAGCTAAAATGTTTTATATCATGTTGTATGATAATTTTTGCAAGTCCTACTGAGGACGTAGTCAGATTGACTTGGGCTACTGATAGCCACGTTGATTTTGTTGTGTTAGTAAAATCATGCCCTTTATTAGAAATAAAGCTTTTGTACAGTTCAAAGTTCTCGTCTTCGTCTTGGCTCATTTTTAAATGTCATGGTGGAGGTTATTGTGTGAACAGACTTTTTGTGATCCTGTTGTCAACTCAAACCCCGAGATAATTAAGAGGTAAGTAACGGTAAGTATGAACCCCCGTCTATTTTGGTGTGTTCCACAATGATTTCCTGTGAACTTCTGTGCTCTTATCTCGATAGTATCTGTCAGTGCCATTTTCATTGATGTAGCTGTGCCGGTGCGATGGATAATTGGCAATCCGATTGAGGGGGCGGATATCTGACAGCCTACTATCCAGGTAAACGGGGACAGAAAGATGTATGAAGAACCTTCATATTCTCCTCCATTCGACTATTATTCCTCGCTTCCATCTCCTTCTCATAAGACCGCATGAATATTATTGGTCTTTCATTCGGTATGTGGTTGAAAAGATTATCCCACGGCCTTTCTGGGTTTCTTCCTAGATGAAGTCGCATTGGCACTTCTCCTGTGCTCTCCTGCACTGTAGAGTTCAGACATTCCTCAATGAGGGGTACAAATCTCACCCAACCAGAATGATCATTTGGACAGAAAATTCGACAGAATTTCGAAAATTCAGCCATATATCTTTCTGAGGAATTCGATTCAGGGTAACGCACGCTTGAAAATAAGTGCTTAATGCCAAGCCTTTCCATATCCGCTGCAAATTCCACGGACGTAAACTGCGTTCCATGATCTGACAGTAGATATTCCGGTATACCAGTTTTAGGAAATACAGCATTTTCCAGTCTGCTTACTACGTTCCTCGTGTTAGCTTTCTGCATGGGACTCATTGTAACAAATTTTGCATTTTTCGACGATTTATTAAGACATTGTTATGTCATGGGCATTGTTAATGATTTTGAATCAGTTGAGACTGATATTTAGAATTTTCAGTAATTAATATTTTTTTTGTAGTCACGATTTGACTGTAAATTAATGATTTTTATGGCAGATTTAAATTCAGACAGCGTGTCATTTTATTAAAGTAATTCTACCCCAGTTTAATTACTTTGACCAATTTTCTGTCATCATCAAGAAGGAAGAACATTTAAATGATTTTAGAGCGTTAAAATCTCTTACGTTGTCGACGATCTTGGAAATACTAGTCGTTATTTGAACTGATTGCAACACAGACATTTATCGTCAGTTATGAATGAACATTGCATTATAGACACTTTTGTGAAAGATTAACGTTATTATTGAATTATTGAATGCATTAAAGTCAAGTACTTTTGTTAGGAGTTTTTCTCAATTAGAGAATTATATAACGATGTTTGCATTTCCCAGTCTAATTGGATTCTATTCGACTACTTTGCATTTTTAGTCGCACTTTATTTGATGATAGTATTTTCATACTACAATTTCTTTTAAGATGTTAATCTTAAATTTTGATAGACCAGACAGGCGTATATAAGCGTATTCACTATTAAATTTGTTTGTGATTGGCAAGTTTTGACTTCATTTCGGTTCATGAATGAAATCCACGAAGGTTAAATAGAAAGACAGTTTTGAAACAATTAATGATTATAAAAATTTTTAAGTGGAACTATGAATGTATAATCGCTAGTGCAGCGCGTGTTGAAAGTCGCTGAGATATAATGCCCTTGAATATGAAGGAAGTTCCCACAGGAATAAATGTTAAAGAATTATTTGTGGAAGTTTTGTAAGTTATGTGGAAGTTGAATACCATATAGATTAATTGTACATGGTGTATCTGCACATTTTTAATAGGGTTACGTGATAGAGCATCAGCCAGTAAGTTATCTTTCCCAGGCTGGTGGACAATAGTAGCGTTAAACTGTTGGGTGAACAAAGCCCAACGTGTCAGTCTATCACTTGACATGTCAGTTTGCAACATAAACTGTAGTGCTTTATGGTCGGTAATAATGATGACCTTATGTCCCAGCAGGATTTTCTTCCAGGCTTGTAAAGCTGTCACAAAAGCTAACGCTTCAAGCTCTGTCGTGAAGTAGTTTTCCTCGTGCTTTTTCAACTTCCGACTAGTGAACGCAATGTAGTGCTTGTTGCCTGCCTCGTCTTTCTGGTATAAGACTGCACTAATGCCTATTCTTGATGCATCAGACTCAATATAGAACACCTTCTCAAAGTCTGGGTACTCCAATTTCACATTATTTCTGAGCATCTCTTTTGCTTTCTCAAAAGCCTCGTCCGCAGCGGTACTCCATTTCCATCTGTTGTTCTTCTTGAGTAAGTCATACAGAGGAGCCATAATTTCCGAGTATCTTGGACAGTGGCTGCTAATAAATTGGCATGCACCTACAAATTCTCTGACTTGTTTTACCTTAGTTGGCTTTGGAAATCTCGTGATCGCATCTACTTTTTTCATGTTTGGATGATATCCATCTTTATCAATAGTATGCCCCAAATAATTTATCTCCTTCTTCAAGAATTGACATTTTCCATAGTTCACCTTGATGTTGGCCTCCCTTAAATTCTCGAACAACTTTCTCAAGTGCACTAAATGTTCTGTGGCGTTGGGTGAAGATACGATTAAATCGTCAATGTAGCAGATTACATTTTCTTTCACTTCGTCGGTGAGCTTACTATCAAGTGCTCGAATAAGTGCTGGTCCACTGTTAACCATTCCAAAAGGCATTCTGGCAAAGACCCATGACGTCTGGTCAAATAGGAATCCAGTGTACTGCATACTATCCTCTTCTAGTTGAACTTGATAAAATGAAGACGTCAAGTCGAGAACGCTGAAACAAGCTCTTCCTTTGAATTTCCGAAGCAGATCTCTAATCTTGGGTGGTCTGTCATTTTCTGGAAGAATCTTCAAGTTGATGGTCCTGGCATCGAGACAAAGACGTATCTGACCATTACTTTTCTTCACTACTGTGATGGGGTTTATATAAGATGACGCCTGTTTTCTAATAATCCCGTCTACCTCCATTTTTCTGATTAACCCTCGTACTTCTTGATAGTATTTCTCAGGAATGGGGTATATTCTCTTCTGGTAAGGGGTTTCATCTGTCAGCCTTATCTTGTACTTATAATCCTTAATCAATCCAGGCTTTTCATCGAAAATATCTTGGAATTCCTTTATCAGATCCTCAAATTCCCCCTGAATTTCTTCAAATCCTTCAGTTTTTCTACTGGGTATTTCTTCTAAGTTTTCCACTTCATTAATTATTGTATTCAAAATTTCTTCCCTAAGGTCTATTTCCAGACTGTTTTTCACGTCCTGTTCTTCTATCTCTTCTGTGATTATGTACCCATCATTAAAGCTAATACTTCTGTTCTTCATGTCAATAATAGCTCCGACCTTCGATATAAAATCGATTCCAAGCACCATATCAAAATTGATCTTGCTCACCACAATGAAGATCTGTTCATAATTCCTTCCATTGATCTCAAAGTTCAATAACACTTGAATCTTGCATTTCACTGCCTTATCTTGGAATATCCCTCTCACTTTGACGGTAGAAACAGGTAGAACTGTCATGTTCTCTCCTCTTAGCAGACTTTGATAACATTCCTCTGAAATGATGGAAATAATAGCACCAGTATCCATCAGGGCTTTGTACTGCTGTCCATCTATCCGTACAGCAATAATAGGTAAGGCACATGGTCTTTCCTCTTTAACAATACCCCTCTCTTCTAGTAAATCTTCATCGGTAACTTCGTATATCTCATTAATCGTAATCAGGTGTGGTGTGGCAATGTATTTACAGGTTCTCACTGACGTTGAGAAATCGGCGTTTTTTTTTGTGTTACCGACCTCAAAATTCTGTTGGCTCGTAGAAGGCCCAGGATCGATTACAACATCCTGCCTTTTCTTTTGATTCTCAGCTTCTTTATCCCTTAATTCTTTTAAGTATTGCTGGCTTTCCTTTTCTCTTTGCTGATATTGATCGGGTGTCATAACCTGACTTTGAGTATTCTGGTTTCTATTTTGGTTTTGGTTATTCCTATTATAGTTACGGTTATACCCATTATTGTTGTAATATCTGCCTCTTCCATTGTAGTTTCCTCGGTTGTAGTTCCAACCTCTTCTCTGTTGATACGGTCGGTAACCTTGTGATCTGTAATTTCTAAACTGATTATTTCTGTGAGGACCTACATTGTCAGTTTTCTCCTGCTCGGGCTTGTCAGTTTGTTGGACTTGGTCCATGTATACCGTATTGATTTCCTTAAACTCCTGCCTTTGACCTTTCTGGACTACGTTAGGCATTGGGCTTGTGTAGTCTAACCTTCTTAGTAACTCATCCATGCTGGATAAATCCCTGATGTTGGACGAAATTATAAGTCTCCTCACCTCAACTGGCAGCATACGAGAAATCGCATCTATTAGTTGCTCGTTAATACATGACGGATTTTCAAAATTCAAAAACTGAAAATAAATTTCACCAAAATTCCAAATCAATGCCTTTACTGCAAATGGATTTCCACAATTCTGCATTCCAAAAGTAATAAAAATACCATAGTTTCAGCAATCTCCGTCTTCCTTTAAACTATCGTTCATTGGTTCATGCCTCTCCTCCAATAGCATAGTTTCTTCCTCAGCAGAATTCCTCGTTTCCTGCGACTGCGTCGTAAATCTTGGAACATTCTCGACTAAATGCTGACGTTACTGAGAATCTCAGCTCAAGTAGCCTGCTGGCATAACATTTACGTCATCCGTGCTTACGTCATGACTACCCACGTCATAACTATGACAGCCATAACTCTCCTTATAATTTTCAAATATAGCCACCGTGGTCTCTACATAATTCAATTACGGGGGCATTCTCCTCCCACCACGTTTTAAAAACAGTTGCAAATTGTTTTTAAACTCAATGTTACAAGTATCTCAACTCTCTTGAACACGAAATTGAATTATTACTGGCTTACTCTAGGATAGTATCTTTTTAAATTTCCAGCATTGAACTTGCCGTAAACGACATTATTTTCATCATCGTAGAGTTCATAACAGTTGTTTCCATAAGCGTTCGTAATCCTAAACGGCCCCACGTTGGGCGCATCTTTCTGTCCCCGTTTACCTGGATAGTAGGCTGTCAGATATCCGCATGAATGTTATTAATGTCTACCTGAACATTAGATACATCAGTTCTAGCTTTTTGAATTTCTTTTTGGACTTCCTCGACCTTGTCTTGGACAGTCGCTACATCGTTTTTGACAACAACTACTTCGGCTCTAGCACAAGAAATATCCCCTCGGACATTAGCTACATCTAGATTTAACATTGTAAGGTCTCTCTGTACCTTAGACACATCACATTTAACATCATCAACATTTTTATGCACATTAGATACATCTGTGCGGATGTCACTTACAGTACTCTCAATTCCTTGGGTATTAATCTGTAAACGCGACATATTATCCTCCAAATTAGCAGCACTAGTTAGAATACCCTTCAAACTTTCATCCATACTAGCTTTCAAATTACTAGCATTCTCCTCCATTCTTGCATTCAAATTAGCAGACAAATTACTAGTATTCTCCTCCATTCTACTAGTATTCCTAGCTTCCATCTCCTTCATACTACTATTCAAATTAGCAGACATATTACTAGCATTCTCCTCCATCCTTGCATTCAAATTAGCAGACAAATTACTATTATTCTCCTTCATGCTTTCATTCAGCATCTGCTTCATACTACTGTTCATGCTAGCTTTCAAGTTAGCAGACATCTCCTCTAGCATCAACCTCAAACTTTCATCTGCCATTACAATATTATTCAAAATGGATTGCTGTAGGGACATACATCAAAAGAGCAAAATAACAACATTTGAGCAACACTTTTCACCATATATAATTTTGATCAACTTTCTGCCTTAAATCTAACTTATAACTACCTTATAATTAACTTTCGAAGATACTTCATGTTGAAACAAACTCAAGCACATGTTCAAATTTCTCTGGCTCATTTTAAAATATCCTAACACAAATAATTTACATTTACAATCCAAATAATTTAATTTTATCTTTAATATGACTGAAATGTCATAAGCCGGTCAAATAAAATAAGATTCCAGATTATAGGCAATTTTTCTAAGTTTCCAGCCTATTTAATCTTTCTCAAGTTGTATAAGATCTGATCTTTTCTGAGTGTAATTTTCCTAACACAATACAACATTTAATTCCTATATAATCACACTCTTAAATACTACAATTGGCCTAGACATCTAATAAAGAATCAACCTCTTTATTTGAGTCTAATCGGACCTCACGTTTTAGGTTTGCCACTCTTACTGTTGACTCAGCCCCACGTTGGGCGCCAATCTTTCTGTCCCCGTTTACCTGGATAGTAGGCTGTCAGATATCCGCCCCCTCAATCGGATTGCCAATTATCACTCGCACCGGCACAGTTACATCAATGAAAATGGCACTGACAGATACTATCGAGATAAGAGCACAGAAGTTCACAGGAAATCATTGTGGAACACACCAAAATAGACGGGGGTTCATACTTACCGTTACTTACCTCTTAATTATCTCGGGGTTTGAGTTGACAACAGGATCACTACAAGTCTGTTCACACAATAACCTCCACCATGACATTTAAAAATGAGCCAAGACGAAGACGAGAACTTTGAACTGTACAAAAGTTTTATTTCTAATAAAGGGTATGATTTTACTAACACAACAAAATAAACGTGGCTATCAGTAGCCCAAGTCAATCTGACTACGTCCTCAGTAGGACTTGCAAAAATTATCATACAACATGATATAAAACATTTTTAGCTCCCAAGAGCTCCAAATAACGTAATATTCATAACACTATTGGATTGGAAAAGGACGTAAGGGTGTGACATATATAAAGCATTTGGTTTCCTTTTAATAAACATGAGAATGGTATTTATAGTCGCAAGGCCGGAGTGCGGACGACCTCACTCTCTGTGAACCAGATGTTGGCCCAGCTGCGAGCTACCCTCGAACCTGTTGCAGCCTGGTCAAATGCACTCCCTTCTCACGTGCTAAGTTGCGTAACATACAGCTTGCTCTCTCAAACTTTTAACTGTCTACAAGACAGATCACATTATATTTACGCAAATCTTTCAAGTACTTTGCTCACATCCTATTGAATCATTATGTTAATTCCTTAAACTTGTTAACTTCTCATCCAATTGTTTAATTAGCTCTTAAATGTTTATAACAAAATCACATAAATTATTTATAACAATTAGAAATTGTTTATAATGTTTGTCAAAGACAATAAAAATATTATAAGCACGCCTTTAACATCACTCTCGTTTTACATTATTTTCAAAAATATTTACAGCAATTATTTACAATATTAACATTTAAATTGTTTAAATTATTAATTTAATAAATACATTGACCACATGTTCATCCGGTTGATAATTTTCATAATCGTGTTAAATATAATCGACCAATGAAGGTTAGTTATACATGTTAATGTCACAATCTGGTTTAATAAAGGTTTTTAATAATGATTTGTGACGGCAACCTTCATTCAAAATCTTATCTCAAATTCTTTCAAAACTCGTGTTAATTATAACAGTAATTCACTTGATTTATTTTCAACGAACTATGACAATCTTACTCCAGCGGAAAATCCTTCGCTAACAAGTTAATGCACAAACTGCATTAAAAATATGCCCAAAATCATCATATATTAATCTATATGGTATTCAACTTCCACATAACTTACAAAACTTCCACAAATAATTCTTTAACATTTATTCCTGTGGGAACTTCCTTCATATTCAAGGGCATTATATCTCAGCGACTTTCAACACGCGCTGCACTAGCGATTATACATTCATAGTTCCACTTAAAAAAATTTATAATCATTAATTGTTTCAAAACTGTCTTTCTATTTAACCTTCGTGGATTTCATTCATGAACCGAAATGAAGTCAAAACTTGCCAATCACAAACAAATTTAATAGTGAATACGCTTATATACGCCTGTCTGGTCTATCAAAATTTAAGATTAACATCTTAAAAGAAATTGTAGTATGAAAATACTATCATCAAATAAAGTGCGACTAAAAATGCAAAGTAGTCGAATAGAATCCAATTAGACTGGGGAATGCAAACATCGTTATATAATTCTCTAATTGAGAAAAACTCCTAACAAAAGTACTTGACTTTAATGCATTCAATAATTCAATAATAACGTTAATCTTTCACAAAAGTGTCTATAATGCAATGTTCATTCATAACTGACGATAAATGTCTGTGTTGCAATCAGTTCAAATAACGACTAGTATTTCCAAGATCGTCGACAACGTAAGAGATTTTAACGCTCTAAAATCATTTAAATGTTCTTCCTTCTTGATGATGACAGAAAATTGGTCAAAGTAATTAAACTGGGGTAGAATTACTTTAATAAAATGACACGCTGTCTGAATTTAAATCTGCCATAAAAATCATTAATTTACAGTCAAATCGTGACTACAAAAAAAATATTAATTACTGAAAATTCTAAATATCAGTCTCAACTGATTCAAAATCATTAACAATGCCCATGACATAACAATGTCTTAATAAATCGTCGAAAAATGCAAAACTCATCAAGGTGTACTGAGAATAAGAATCTCAACAAGAAAATAGGGCAAAAATACATGAGGATAAAAATATGGGAAAAGTGGTTGCTCAAACATCATTAATATACTCAAATACAATAAACGTTCACGACTACCTTATCTGCCGATTGACGTTCCAGAGGAAAATTCCCCAAAGAAGACTGCTGATGGATCCATTTCACCACGTTAAAGTTGAGCTCCATCCTCGAAATAGGAAATAGCACCCTCAGAGAATCGAACTGCTTCCTTCTCCGTGAATCGCTCTGCTCCTCGAAGACGAATAGACATCCTTCCGGCAATAATCTTCTTTGTGCGTCGGGATATCCCTGACCTCTCTGAAAAATTCCCTGAAGTTCCAGTAGACAATCGCCATGAAGTTTTGTGGAAATTTCCGAAGAAATTATTCATATTCAGAGTATGAAATTGTTTCTATGGCTGTTCGATTGTATTCACCCTTTAATTACGAAACATGGGTGTAGATGGTATTCACCGCATGTTCGCTTGTGTGGAATAGCAATTAGCGAAGTTCCATGTCGCTATCTTACTCCGTTGAAGTATGTCCCAATTGCAATAAGCGCCTTAGCCTTCCATCTGCTCTTCGGTTGTAGTGTTAGAAGAACAAACTGCCGTATTCAATTGCCTCATTACACCGTATTGTTCTGTAACCAAGCAATCTGAAGTCTTTCTATTCCACTCGCAGCGTCAGCCGTTGCGTTGATTCTGGCTTCACAAAAGTGCTTCTCTTGTGGCGAGATAATCACTTTTCTCAGTCGTATAAAACTGCTAATATCTTTCGAACTAATCGGTTGAAATTGTTCAGCTTTTCTCTATAACTGCATGTAGCACTGCACAATACAATTAGCTTATCGTAGACCGCTAACTGTTCGAAGCTAAACTTGTAGAAGCTTTCTAAGGTCCGTTTCAACTTCACCTAGATTGACTTGGATCTCGTTAATATAGTGGCCTCGCCACACGTTATAAAGACGATTCTTTTCACTGCTGTTCACTTCGACGTCTCACTATAATGAATGTATAAGAAAAGAACTTTCACAAATATACTTCGATGCTCTGAGAATGAGATCTCAGAATGATCAGAGAACGAAAGGGACTCCTCTCTTCTGCGCAAGCCCTTTTATTAACTTCACGAGGGGCGTTACCATCCCTTCCAAAGCGTGATACTACGTCATCGCTAAGACTTCCAACTTCGTTAATACATGACGGATTTTCAAAATTCAAAAACTGAAAATAAATTTCACCAAAATTCCAAATCAATGCCTTTACTGCAAATGGATTTCCACAATTCTGCATTCCAAAAGTAATAAAAATACCATAGTTTCAGCAATCTCCGTCTTCCTTTAAACTATCGTTCATTGGTTCATGCCTCTCCTCCAATAGCACAGTTTCTTCCTCAGCAGAATTCCTCGTTTCCTGCGACTGCGTCGTAAATCTTGGAACATTCTCGACTAAATGCTGACGTTACTGAGAATCTCAGCTCAAGTAGCCTGCTGGCATAACATTTACGTCATCCGTGCTTACGTCATGACTACCCACGTCATAACTATGACAGCCATAACTCTCCTTATAATTTTCAAATATAGCCACCGTGGTCTCTACATAATTCAATTACGGGGGCATTCTCCTCCCACCACGTTTTAAAAACAGTTGCAAATTGTTTTTAAACTCAATGTTACAAGTATCTCAACTCTCTTGAACACGAAATTGAATTATTACTGGCTTACTCTAGGATAGTATCTTTTTAAATTTCCAGCATTGAACTTGCCGTAAACGACATTATTTTCATCATCGTAGAGTTCATAACAGTTGTTTCCATAAGCGTTCGTAATCCTAAACGGCCCCACGTTGGGCGCATCTTTCTGTCCCCGTTTACCTGGATAGTAGGCTGTCAGATATCCGCATGAATGTTATTAATGTCTACCTGAACATTAGATACATCAGTTCTAGCTTTTTGAATTTCTTTTTGGACTTCCTCGACCTTGTCTTGGACAGTCGCTACATCGTTTTTGACAACAACTACTTCGGCTCTAGCACAAGAAATATCCCCTCGGACATTAGCTACATCTAGATTTAACATTGTAAGGTCTCTCTGTACCTTAGACACATCACATTTAACATCATCAACATTTTTATGCACATTAGATACATCTGTGCGGATGTCACTTACAGTACTCTCAATTCCTTGGGTATTAATCTGTAAACGCGACATATTATCCTCCAAATTAGCAGCACTAGTTAGAATACCCTTCAAACTTTCATCCATACTAGCTTTCAAATTACTAGCATTCTCCTCCATTCTTGCATTCAAATTAGCAGACAAATTACTAGTATTCTCCTCCATTCTACTAGTATTCCTAGCTTCCATCTCCTTCATACTACTATTCAAATTAGCAGACATATTACTAGCATTCTCCTCCATCCTTGCATTCAAATTAGCAGACAAATTACTATTATTCTGTCCCCGTTTACCTGGATAGTAGGCTGTCAGATATCCGCCCCCTCATTCGGATTGCCAATTATAAATCGCACCGGCACAGTTACATCAATGAAAATGGCACTGACAGATACTATCGAGATAAGAGCACAGAAGTTCACAGGAAATCATTGTGGAACACACCAAAATAGACGGGGGTTCATACTTACCGTTACTTACCTCTTAATTATCTCGGGGTTTGAGTTGACAACAGGATCACTAAAGTCTGTTCACACAATAACCTCCACCATGACATTTAAAAATGAGCCAAGACGAAGACGAGAACTTTGAACTGTATAAAAGCTTTATTTCTAATAAAGGGTATGATTTTACTAACACAACAAAATCAACGTGGCTATCAGTAGCCCAAGTCAATCTGACTACGTCCTCAGTAGGACTTGCAAAATAATCATACAACATGATATAAAACATTTTAGCTCCCTTGAGCTCAAAATAACGTAATATTCATAACACTATTGGATTGGAAAAGGACGTAAGGGTGTGACATATATAGAGCATTTGGTTTCCTTTTAATAAACATGAGAATGGTATTTATAGTCGCAAGGCCGGAGTGTGTACGACCTCACTCTCTGTGAACCAGATGTTGGCCCAGCTGCGAGCTATCCTCGAACCTGTTGCATACTGGTCAAATGCATTCCCTTCTCACGTGCTGAGTTACGTAACATACAGCTTGCTCTCTCAAACTTTTAACTGTCTACAAGACAACTCACATTATATTTACGCAAATCTTTCAAGTACTTTGCTCACATCCTATTGAATCATTATGTTAATTCCTTAAACTTGTTAACTTCAATCCAAATGTTTAATTAGCTCTTAAATGTTTATAACAAAATCACATAAATTATTTATAACAATTAGAAATTGTTTATAATATTTGTCAAAGACAATAAAAATATTATAAGCACGTCTTTAACATCACTCTCGTTCCATCTTATTTTCAAAAATATTTACAGCAATTATTTACAATATTAACATTTAATTGTTTAAATTATTAATTTAATAAATACATTGACCACATGTTCATTCGGTTGGTAATTTTCATAATCTTGTTTAATATAATCGACCAATGAAGGTTAGTTATACATGTTAATGTCACAATCTGGTTTAATAAAGGTTTTAATAATGATTTGTGACGGCAACCTTCATTCAAAATCTTATCTCAAATTCTTTCAAAACTCGTGTTAATTATAACAGTAATTCACTTGATTTATTTTCAACGAACTATGACAATCTTACTCCAGCGGAAAATCCTTCGCTAACAAGTTAATGCACAAACTGCATTAAACAAAATATGCCCAAAATCATCATATATTAATCTATATGGCATTCAACTTCCACATAACTTACAAAACTTCCACAAATAATTCTTTAACATTTATTCCTGTGGGAACTTCCTTCATATTCAAGGGCATTATACCTCAGCGACTTTCAACACGCGCTGCACTAGCGATTATACATTCATAGTTCCACTTAAAAATTTTTATAATCATTAATTGTTTCAAAACTGTTTTTCTATTTAACCTTCGTGGATTTCATTCATGAACCGAACTGAAGTCAAAACTTGCCGATCACAAACAAATTTAATAGTGAATACGCTCATATACGCCTGTCTGGTCTATCCAAATTTAAGATTAACATCTTAAAAGAAAAGTAGTATAAAAATACTATCTTCAAATAAAGCGCGACTAAATGCAAAGTAGTCGAATAGAATCCAATTAGACTGGGGAATGCAAACATCGTTATATAAATCTATAATTGAGAAAAACTCCTAACAAAAGTACTTGACTTTAATGCATTCAAAAATTCATTATTAAAGTTAATCTTACACAAAAGTGTCTATAATGCAATGTTCATTCATAACTGACGATAAATGTCTGTGTTGCAATCAATACAAATAACGACTAGTATTTCCAAGATCGTCGACAACGTAAGAGATTTTAACGCTCTAAAATCATTTAAATGTTCTTCCTTCTTGATGATGACAGAAAATTGTTCAAAGTAATTAAACTGGGGTTGAATTACTTTAATAAAATGACACGCTGTCTGAATTTAAATCTGCCATAAAAATCATTAACTTACAGTCAAATAGTGACTACAAAAATATTAATTACTGAAAATTCTAAATATCAGTCTCAACTGATTCAAAATCATTAACTATGCCCATGACATAACAATGTCTTAATAAATCGTCGAAAAATGCAAAACTCATCAAGGTGTACTGAGAATAAGAATCTCAACAAGAAAATAGGGCAAAAATACAAGAGGATAAAAATATGGGGAAAATGGTTGCTCAAACATCATTAATATACTCAAATACAATAAACGTTCACGACTACCTTATCTGCCGATTGACGTTCCAGAGGAAAATTCCCCAAAGAAGACTGCTGATGGATCCATTTCACCACGTTAAAGTTGAGCTCCATCCTCGAAATAGGAAATAGCACCCTCAGAGAATCGAACTGCTTCCTTCTTCGTGAATCGCTCTGCTCCTCGAAGACGAATAGACATCCTTCCGGCAATAATCTTCTTTGTGAGTCGGGTCCACCCTGACCTCTCTTGAAAAATTCCCTGAAGTTCCAGTAGACAATCGCCATGAAGTTTTGTAGAAATTTCCGAAGAAATTATTCATATTCAGAGTATGAAATTGTTTCTATGGCTGTTCGATGGTCTTCAGCCTTTAATTACGAAACATGGGTGTAGATGGTATTCACCGCATGTTCGCTTGTGTGGAATAGCAATTAGCGAAGTTCCATGTCGCTATCTTACTCCGTTGATGTATGTCCCAATTGCAATAAGCCTTTTAGCCTTCCATCTGTTCTTCGGTTGTAGTGTTAGAAGAACAAACTGCCGTATTCAATTGCTCCATTATACCGTAGTGTTCTGTAACCAAGCAATCTGAAGTCTTTCTATTCCACTCGCAGCGTCAGCCGTTGCGTTGCTTCTGGCTATACGAAAGTGCTTCTCTTGTGGCGAGATAATCACTTTTCTCAGTCGTATAAAACTGCTAATATCTTTCGAACTAATCGGTCGAAATTGTTTAGCTATTCTCTATAACTGCATGTAGCACTGCACAATACAATTAGCTTATCGGTGACCGCTAACTGTTCAAAGCTAAACTTGTAGAAGCTTTCTAAGGTCCGTTTCAACTTCACCTAGTTTGACTTGGATCTCGTTAATATAGTGGCCTCGCCACACGTTATAAAGACGATTCTTTTCACTGCTGTTCACTTCGACGTCTCACTATAATGAATGTATAAGAAAAGAACTTTCACAAATATACTTCGATGCTCTGAGAATGAGATCTCAGAATAATCAGAGAACGAAAGGGGACTCCTCTCTTCTGCGCAAGCCCTTTTATTAACTTCACGAGGGGCGTTTCCATCCCTTCCAACGCGTGATACTGCGTCATCGCTAAAACTTCCAACTTCGTTAATACATGACGGATTTTCAAAATTCAAAAACTGAAAATAAATTTCACCAAAATTCCAAATCAATGCTTTTACTGCAAATGGATTTCCACAATTCTGCATTCCGAAAGTAATAAAAATACCATAGTTTCAGCAATCTCCGTCTTCCTTTAAACTATCGTTGATTGGTTCATGCCTCTCCTCCAATAGCATAGTTTCTTCCTCAGCAGAATTCCTCG
This sequence comes from Meconema thalassinum, assembly GCA_946902985.2. Taxonomy (NCBI): domain Eukaryota; kingdom Metazoa; phylum Arthropoda; class Insecta; order Orthoptera; family Tettigoniidae; genus Meconema; species Meconema thalassinum. The sequence continues at coordinate 121,431,755 of OX336400.1, forward strand.
TTTCCAGCGACTGCGTCGTACATCTTGGAACATTCTCGACTAAAATCTGACGTCACTGAGAATCTCAGCTCAAGTAGCCTGCTGGCATAATATTTACGTCATCCGTGCTTACGTCATGACTACCCACGTCATAACTATGACAGCCATAACTCTCCTTATAATTTTCAAATATAGCCACCGTGGTCTCTACATAATTCAATTACGGGGGAATTATTTACAGGTTCTCACTGACGTTGAGAAATCGGCGTTTTCTTATACATTCATTATAGTGAGACGTCGAAGTGAACAGCAGTGAAAAGAATCGTCTTTATAACGTGTGGCGAGGCCACTATATTAACGAGATCCATATCAAACTAGGTGAAGTTGAAACGGACCTTAGAAAGCTTCTATAAGTTTAGCTTCGAACAGTTAGCGGTCACCGATAAGCTAATTGTATTGTGCAGTGCTACATGCAGTTATAGAGAAAAGCAGAACAATTTCGACCGATTAGTTCGAAAGATATTAGCAGTTTTATACGACTGAGAAAAGTGATTATCTCGCCACAAGAGAAGCACTTTTGTGAAGCCAGAATCAACGCACGGCTGACGCTGCGAGTGGAATAGAAAGACTTCAGATTGCTTGGTTACAGAACGATACGGTATAATGGGGCAATTGAATACGGCAGTTTGTTCTTCTAACACTACAACCGAAGAGCAGATGGAAGGCTAAGGGCTTATTGCAATTGGGGCATACTTCAACGGAGTAAGATAGCGACATGGAACTTCGCTAATTGCTATTCCACACAAGCGAACATGCGGTGAATACCATCTACACCCATGTTTCGTAATTAAAGGCTGAATACCATCGAACAGCCATAGAAACAATTCCATACTCTGAATATGAATAATTTCTTCGGAAATTTCCACAAAACTTCATGGCGATTGTCTACTGGAACTTCAGGGAATTTTTCAAGAGAGGTCAGGGATATCCCGACTCACACAGAAGATTATTGCCGGAAGGATGTCTATTCGTCTTCGAGGAGCAAGCGATTCACGGAGAAGGAAGCAGTTCGATTCTCCGAAGGTGCTATTTCCTATTTCGAGGATGGAGCTCAACTTTAACGTGGTGAAATGGATCCATCAGCAGTCTTCTTTGGGGAATTTTCCTCTGGAACGTCAATCGGCAGAAAAGGTAGTCGTGAACGTTTATTGTATTTGAGTTTACTAATGATGTTTGAGCAACCATTTTTCCCATATTTTTATCCTCATGTATTTTTGCCCTATTTTCTTGTTGAGATTCATATTCTCAGTACACCTTGATGAGTTTTGCATTTTTCGACGATTTATTAAGACATTGTTTTGTCATGGCATAGTTAATGATTTTTATGGCAGATTTAAATTCAGACAGCGTGTCAGGTTATTAAAGTAATTCTACCCTAGTTTAATTACTTTGACCAATTTTCTGTCATCATCAAGAAGGAAGAACATTTAAATGATTTTAGAGCGTTAAAATCTCTTACGTTGTCGACGATCTTGGAAATACTAGTCGTTATTTGTATTGATTGCAACACAGACATTTATCGTCAGTTATGAATGAACATTGCATTATAGACACTTTTGTGAAAGAGTAACTTTAATAATGAATTATTGAATGCATTAAAGTCAAGTACTTTTGTTAGGAGTTTTTCTCAATTAGAGATTTATATAACGATGTTTGCATTCCCCAGTCTAATTGGATTCTATTCGACTACTTTGCATTTAGTCGCGCTTTATTTGAAGATAGTATTTTTATACTACTTTTCTTTTAAGATGTTAATCTTAAATTTGGATAGACCAGACAGGCGTATATGAGCGTATTCACTATTAAATTTGTTTGTGATCGGCAAGTTTTGACTTCAGTTCGGTTCATGAATGAAATCCACGAAGGTTAAATAGAAAAACAGTTTTGAAACAATTAATGATTATAAAAAAATTTAAGTGGAACTATGAATGTATAATCGCTAGTGCAGCGCGTGTTGAAAGTCGCTGAGGTATAATGCCCTTGAATATGAAGGAAGTTCCCACAGGAATAAATGTTAAAGAATTATTTGTGGAAGTTTTGTAAGTTATGTGGAAGTTGAATGCCATATAGATTAATATATGATGATTTTGGGCATATTTTGTTTAATGCAGTTTGTGCATTAACTTGTTAGCGAAGGATTTTCCGCTGGAGTAAGATTGTCATAGTTCGTTGAAAATAAATCAAGTGAATTACTGTTATAATTAACACGAGTTTTGAAAGAATTTGAGATAAGATTTTGAATGAAGGTTGCCGTCACAAATCATTATTAAAACCTTTATTAAACCAGATTGTGACATTAACATGTATAACTAACCTTCATTGGTCGATTATATTAAACAAGATTATGAAAATTACCAACCGAATGAACATGTGGTCAATGTATTTATTAAATTAATAATTTAAACAATTAAATGTTAATATTGTAAATAATTGCTGTAAATATTTTTGAAAATAATATGGAACGAGAGTGATGTTAAAGACGTGCTTATAATATTTTTATTGTCTTTGACAAATATTATAAACAATTTCTAATTGTTATAAATAATTTATGTGATTTTGTTATAAACATTTAAGAGCTAATTAAACATTTGGATTGAAGTTAACAAGTTTAAGGAATTAACATAATGATTCAATAGGATGTGAGCAAAGTACTTGAAAGATTTGCGTAAATATAATGTGAGTTGTCTTGTAGACAGTTAAAAGTTTGAGAGAGCAAGCTGTATGTTACGTAACTCAGCACGTGAGAAGGGAATGCATTTGACCAGTATGCAACAGGTTCGAGGATAGCTCGCAGCTGGGCCAACATCTGGTTCACAGAGAGTGAGGTCGTACACACTCCGGCCTTGCGACTATAAATACCATTCTCATGTTTATTAAAAGGAAACCAAATGCTCTATATATGTCACACCCTTACGTCCTTTTCCAATCCAATAGTGTTATGAATAGTACGTTATTTTGAGCTCAAGGGAGCTAAAATGTTTTATATCATGTTGTATGATTATTTTGCAAGTCCTACTGAGGACGTAGTCAGATTGACTTGGGCTACTGATAGCCACGTTGATTTTGTTGTGTTAGTAAAATCATACCCTTTATTAGAAATAAAGATTTTGTACAGTTCAAAGTTCTCGTCTTCGTCTTGGCTCATTTTTAAATGTCATGGTGGAGGTTATTGTGTGAACAGACTTTTAGTGATCCTGTTGTCAACTCAAACCCCGAGATAATTAAGAGGTAAGTAACGGTAAGTATGAACCCCCGTCTATTTTGGTGTGTTCCACAATGATTTCCTGTGAACTTCTGTGCTCTTATCTCGATAGTATCTGTCAGTGCCATTTTCATTGATGTAACTGTGCCGGTGCGACTGATAATTGGCAATCCGATTGAGGGGGCGGATATCTGACAGCCTACTATCCAGGTAAACGGGGACAGAAAGATTGGCGCCCAACGTGGTGCGTTACCATCCCTTCCAAAGCGTGATACTACGTCATCGCTAGAAGTTCCAACTTCGTTAATACATAACGGATTTTCAAAATTCAAAAACTGAAAATAAATTTCACCAAAATTCCAAATCAATGCTTTTACTGCAAATGGATTTCCACAATTCTGCATTCCAAAAGTAATAAAAATACCATAGTTTCAGCAATCTCCGTCTTCCTTTAAACTATCGTTCATTGGTTCATGCCTCTCCTCCAATAGCATAGTTTCTTCCTCAGCCGAATTCCTCGTTTCCTGCGACTGCGTCGTAAATCTTGGAACATTCTCAACTAAAATCTGACGTCACTGAGAATCTCAGCTCAAGTAGCCTGCTGGCATAACATTTACGTCATCCGTGCTTACGTCATGACTACCCACGTCATAACTATGACAACCATAACTTTCATTATAATTTCAAATATAGCCACCATGGTCTCTACATAATTCAATTACGGGGGCTGTCAGATATCCGCCCCCTCAATCGGATTGCCAATTATCAGTTGCACCGGCACAGTTACATCAATGAAAATGGCACTGACAGATACTATCGAGATAAGAGCACAGAAGTACACAGGAAATCATTGTGGAACACACCAAAATAGACGGGGGTTCATACTTACCGTTACTTACCTCTTAATTATCTCGGGGTTTGAGTTGACAACAGGATCACTAAAAGTCTGTTCACACAATAACCTCCACCATGATATTTAAAAATGAGCCAAGACGAAGACGAGAACTTCGAACTGTACAAAAGCTTTATTTCTAATAAAGGGTATGATTTTACTAACACAACAAAATCAACGTGGCTATCAGTAGCCCTAGTCAATCTGACTACGTCCTCAGTAGGACTTGCAAAAATTATCATACAACATGATATAAAACATTTTAGTTCCCAAGAGCTCCAAATAACGTAATATTCATAACACTATTGGATTGGAAAAGGACGTAAGGGTGTGACATATATAAAGCATTTGGTTTCCTTTTAATAAACATGAGAATGGTATTTATAGTCGCAAGGCCGAAGTGCGGACGACCTCACTCTCTGTGAACCAGATGTTGGCCCAGCTGCGAGCTAACCTCGAACCTGTTGCATACTGGTCAAATGGACTCCCTTCTCACATGCTGTTACGTAACATACAGCTTGCTCTCTCAAACTTTTATCTGTCTACAAGACAACTCACATTATATTTACGCAAATCTTTCAAGTACTTTGCTCACATCCTATTGGATCATTATGTTAATTCCCTAAATTTGTTAAGTTCAATCCAAGTGTTTAATTAGCTCTTAAATGTTTATAACAAAATCACATAAATTATTTATAACAATTAGAAATTGTTTATAATATTTGTCAAAGACAATAAAAATATTATATACACGCCTTTAACATCACTCTCGTTCCATATTAATTTCAAAAATATTTACAGCAATTATTTACAATAGTAACATTTAAATTGTTTAAATTATTAATTTCAGAAATACATTGACCACATGTTCATCCGGTTGATAATTTTCATAATCGTGATTAATATAATCGACCAATGAAGGTTAGTTATACATATTAATGTCACAATCTGGTTTAATAAAGGTTTTAATAATGATTTGTGACGGCAACCTTCATTCAAAATCTTATCTCAAATTCTTTCAAAACTCGTGTTAATTCTAACAGTAAATCACTTGATTTATTTTCAACGAACTATGACAATCTTACTCCAGCGGAAAATCCTTCGCTAACAAGTTAATGCACCAACTGCATTAAAAATATGCCCAAAATCATCATATATTAATCTATATGGTATTAAACTTCCACATAACTTACAAAACTTCCAAAAATAATTCTTTAACATTTATTCCTGTGGGAACTTCCTTCATATTCAAGGGCATTATACATCAGCGACTTTCAACACGCGCTGCACTAGCGATTATACATTCATAGTTCCACTTAAAAATTTTTATAATCATTAATTGTTTCAAAACTGTTTTTCTATTTAACCTTCGTAGATTTCATTCATGAACCGAACTGAAGTCAAAACTTGCCAATCACAAACAAATTTAATAGTGAATACGCTTATATACGCCTGTCTGGTCTATCAAATTTAAGATTAACATCTTAAAAGAAATGTGGTATGAAAATACTATCTTCAAATAAAGTGCGACTAAAATACAAAGTAGTCGAATAGAATCCAATTAGACTGGGGAATGCAAACATCGTTCTATAAATCTCTAATTGAGAAAAACTCCTAACAAAAGTTCTAGACTTTAATGCATTCAAAAATTCATTATTAAAGTTAATCTTTCACAAAAGTGTCTATAATGCAATGTTCATTCATAACTGACGATAAATGTCTGTGTTGCAATCAATACAAATAACGACTAGTATTTCCAAGATCGTCGACAGCGTAAGAGATTTTAACGCTCTAAAATCATTTAAATGTTCTTCCTTCTTGATGATGACAGAAAATTGTTCAAAGTAATTAAACTGGGGTAGAATTACTTTAATAAAAAGACACGCTGTCTGAATTTAAATCTGCCATAAAAATCATTAACTTACAGTCAAATCGTGACTACAAAAATATTAATTACTGAAAAATCCAAATATCAGTCTCAACTGATTCAAAATCATTAACTATGCCCATGACATAACAATGTCTTAATAAATCGTCGAAAAATGCAAAACTCATCAAGGTGTACTGAGAATAAGAATCTCAACAAGAAAATAGGGCAAAAATACATGAGGATAAAAATAAGGGAAAAATGGTTGCTCAAACATCATTAATATACTCAAATACAATAAACGTTCACGACTACCTTATCTGCCGATTGACGTTCCAGAGGAAAATTCCCCAAAGAAGACTGCTGATGGATCCATTTCACCACGTTAAAGTTGAGCTCCATCCTCGAAATAGGAAATAGCACCCTCAGAGAATCGAACTGCTTCCTTCTCCGTGAATCGCTCTGCTCCTCGAAGACGAATAGAGATCCTTCCGGCAATAATCTTCTTTGTGCGTCGGGATATCCCTGACCTCTGTTGAAAAATTCCCTGAAGTTCCAGTAGACAATCGTCATGAAGTTATGTAGAAATTTCCGAAGAAATTATTCATATTCAGAGTATGAAATTGTTTCTATGGCTGTTCGATGGTATTCAGCCTTTAATTACGAAACATGGGTGTAGATGGTATTCACCGCATGTTCGCTTGTGTGGAATAGCAATTAGCGAAGTTCCATGTCGCTATCTTACTCCGTTGAAGTATGTCCCAATTGCAATAAGCGCCTTAGCCTTCCATCTGCTCTTCGGTTGTAGTGTTAGAAGAACAAACTGCCGTATTCAATTGCTCCATTATACTGTATCGTTCTGTAACCAAGCAATCTGAAGTCTTTCTATTCCACTCGCAGCGTCAGCCGTTGCGTTGATTCTGGCTATACGAAAGTGCTTCTCTTGTGGCGAGATAATCACTTTTCTCAGTCGTATAAAACTGCTAATATCTTTCGAACTAATCGGTCGAAATTGTTCAGCTTTTCTCTATAACTGCATGTAGCACTGCACAATACAATTAGCTTATCGGAGACCGCTAACTGTTCGAAGCTAAACTTGTAGAAGCTTTCTAAGGTCCGTTTCAACTTCACCTAGTTTGACTTGGATCTCGTTAATATAGTGGCCTCGCCACACGTTATAAAGACGATTCTTTTCACTGCTGTTCACTTCGACGTCTCACTATAATGAATGTATAAGAAAAGAACTTTCACAAATAGACTTCGATGCTCTGAGAATGAGATCTCAGAATGATCAGAGAACGAAAGGAGACTCCTCTCTTCTGCGCAAGCCCTTTTATTAACTTCACGAGGGGCGTTACTATCCCTTCCAAAGCGTGGTACTGCGTCATCGCTGAAACTTCCAACTTCGTTAATACATGACGGATTTTCAAAATTCAAAAACTGAAAATAAATTTCACCAAAATTCCAAATCAATGCTTTTACTGCAAATGGATTTCCACAATTCTGCATTCCAAAAGTAATAAAAATACCATAGTTTTAGCAATCTCCGTCTTCCTTTAAACTATCGTTGATTGGTTCATGCCTCTCCTCCAATAGCATAGTTTCTTCCTCAGCAGAATTCCTCGTTTCCTGCGACTGCGTCGTAAATCTTGGAACATTCTCGACTAAATGCTGACGTCACTGAGAATCTCAGCTCAAGTAGCCTGCTGGCATAACATTTACGTCATCCGTGCTTACGTCATGACTACCCACGTCATAACTATGACAGCCATAACTCTCCTTATAATTTCAAATATAGCCACCGTGGTCTCTACATAATTCAATTACGGGGGCATTCTCCTCCCACCACGTTTTAAAAACAGTTGCAAATTGTTTTTAAACTCAATGTTACAAGTATCTCAACTCTCTTGAACACGAAATTGAATTATTACTGGCTTACTCTAGTATGATATTTCCTCTATGTTCCTTAATCATAAATTTCTTCTACTCTGGGTTTATGTGGTTAATGTATTCCTTCCTCTCTACTTTCTCTTCTGACCAGTATTTCTATTTTCTAAGTTCTGCTGGCTCGTAGAAGGTCCAGGATCGATTACAACATCCTGCCTTTTCTTTTGATTGTCAGCTTCTTTATCCCTTAATTCTTTTAAGTATTGCTGGCTTTCCTTTTCTCTTTGCTGATATTGATCGGGTGTCATAACCTGACTTTGAGTATTCTGGTTTCTATTTTGGTTTTGGTTATTCCTATTATAGTTACGGTTATACCCATTATTGTTGTAATATCTGCCTCTTCCATTGTAGTTTCCTCGGTTGTAGTTCCAACCTCTTCTCTGTTGATACGGTCGGTAACCTTGTGATCTGTAATTTCTAAACTGATTATTTCTGTGAGGACCTACATTGTCAGTTTTCTCCTGCTCTGGCTTGTCAGTTTGTTGGACTTGGTCCATGTATACCGTATTGATTTCCTTAAACTCCTGCCTTTGACCTTTCTGGACTACGTTAGGCATTGGACTTGTGTAGTCTAACCTTCTTAGTAATTCATCCATGCTGGATAAATCCCTGATGTTGGACGAAATTATAAGTCTCCTCACCTCAACTGGCAGCATACGAGAAATCGCATCTATTAGTTGCTCCGTAGACAATGGGGGTTGCAAAAATCTCAAGCGGGACAACTGACTCGTAAAGAAATCAGCGTACCTCGTTGGAAGAGTACCTGAGTATTTTCTTGAATACACCTCCGCTCTTAACGAATTCTGCGCTTCTATAGACCAAAATCGTTTGATTAATGCCTCTGCAAACTCGTCAAAGTTACTGAATGTGTATCTAAATGCGCGAAACCATTCAAGGGGTCCTCCAATCAGATATCTCTCTACTATCTTCATCTCTCTCTCTCTGGGAATGTGAGCTTCGATGAAATAATCTTTGAGATTTCTTACATACTCTATAGGTGTCAAACTATCAGTGTTACTGAATTTTTGTGGTTTGTCCTCGAAATTCCTGATGACCGTCACGTTCCTCGGATATGAATCCGGATAGTTTTTCCCACTATCTCGATAATTCCACTCAGGTTCCATATTCCTCTCGTCATCCTCCTCTCTGAATCTGGATACACGTTCTTCAGGAGTCACGTCTCTTTCTTCTGGCTCAAGGTTATGTCTTCTAGTACAATTCCTATTTAATCCGCAAGCTAAGCCTTCTGTATCCTTGTCGGTGATTTCTGTTAAGACTTTCTTGATAATCTCTTCTTTGTAGTTCTCCATTAAACTAGCCTCTCCTAACTTCAAATTTTTCAGTTTACTCGTCGTTTCATTTACATCCGAGACAACTTTATGAATTTGATCCTCTAATGTAGATTTTAAAGTTTGCATATCCTGATCTAGTTGTGTTCTATCGTCAACTTGTTTTTCGGATAACGAATTTATCCTGACGCTTAAATCTTTCCTAATCTGTACTACTTCATTGTTAATTTCTATCTGCGTACTGGCAAGTTTTCTTTCAATCCTTTCCTGAATTTGGGTTACATGTTCCCCACTTGACTTATTCCACTCGTCTTTCCATACCGCTACGTTTGCTGTTAACATTTCGGCTATGTCTACTTCGATATCCTCTTTTAATACTCTATTGTGGTCTAATACCTGTGTTCTCATGACCTCTACATCATACTTCAACTCTGCTAAAGACGTTGTTGTTCTAACTGATTCGTCGACTAACCTAGTCGCTAATGCAGTTATATTACGCGTACAAAGAGTTTTTGAGTTTTCGATTTCTTCCCTGACTTTATTTACGTCAGTTTGGACTTTAGTAATATCTACGAAAACTGTGTTGACCTCTACCTGAATCTTAGTTACGTCACTTTGCACCTCAGTTATATCCGCATGAATATTATTAATGTCTACCTGAACATTAGATACATCAGTTCTAGCTTTTTGAATTTCTTTCTGGACTTCCTCGACCTTGTCTTGGACAGTCGCTACATCGTTTTTGACAACAACTACTTCGGCTCTAGCACAAGAAATATCCCCTCGGACATTAGCTACATCTAGATTTAACATTGTAAGGTCTCTCTGTACCTTAGACACATCACATTTAACATCATCAACATTTTTATGCACATTAGATACATCTGTGCGGATGTCACTTACAGTATTCTCAATTCCTTGGGTATTAATCTGCAAACGCGACATATTCTCCTCTAAATTGGCAGCACTAGTATGAAGAACCTTCATATTCTCCTCCATTCGACTATTATTCTCCTTCATACTACTATTCAAATTAGCAGACAAATTACTAGCATTCTCCTCCATTCGACTAGTATTCCTAGCTTCCATCTCCTTCATACTACTATTCAAATTACTAGCATTCTCCTCCATCATCTGCTTCATGTTAGCAGACATCTCCTCTAACATTTTCTTCAAACTTTCATCTGCCATAACAATATTATTCAAAAATGGATTGCTGTAGGGACATACATCAAAAGAGCAAAATAACAACATTTGAGCAACACTTTTCACCATATATAATTTTGATCAATTTTCTGTCTTAAATCTAACTTATAACTACCTTATAATTAACCTTCGACGATACTTCATGTTGAAACAAACTCACGCACCTGTTCAAATTTCTCTGGCTCATTTTAAAATATCCTAACACAAATAATTTACATTTACAATCCAAATAATTTAATTTTATCTTTAATATGACTAAAATGTCATAAGCCGGTCAAATAAAATAAGATTCCAGATCATAGGCGATTTTTCTAAGTTTCCTGCCCATTTAACCTTTCTCAAGTTGTATAAGATCTGATCTTTTCTGAGTGTAATTTTCCTAATACAATACAACATTTAATTCCTATATAATCACACTCTTAAATACTACAATTGGCCTAGATATCTAACAAAGAATCAACCTCTTTATTTGAGTCTAATCGAACCTCACGTTTTAGGTTTGCCACTCTTTCTGTTGACTCAGCCCCACGCTCTTGGGTCGCCAATCTTTCTATTGTTCAACCTGGTAATCCATTGTTGTTGAACAAGCCCCACACGTTGACGGCGCCAATCTTTCTGGCGTAAATGTTATGCCAGCAGGCTACTTGAGCTGAGATTCTCAGTGACGTCAGCATTTAGTCGAGAATGTTCCAAGATGTACGACGCAGTCGCAGGAAACGAGGAATTCGGCTGAGGAAGAAACTATGCTATTGGAGGAGAGGCATGAACCAATCAACGATAGTTTAAAGGAAGACGGAGATTGCTAAAACTATGGTATTGTTATTACTTTTGGAATGCAGAATTGTGGAAATCCATTTACAGTAAAAGCATTGATTTGGAATTTTGGTGAAATTTATTTTCAGTTTTTGAATTTTGAAAATCCGTCATGTATTAACGAAGTTGGAACTGTTAGCGATGACGCAGTATCACGCTTTGGAAGGGATGGTAACGCCCCTCGTGAAGTTAATAAAAGGGCTTGCGCAGAAGAGAGGAGCTCTCTTTCGTTCTCTGATCGTTCTGAGATCTCATTCTCAGAGCATCGAAATACAATTGTGAAAGTTCTTTTCTTATACATTCATTATAGTGAGACGTCGAAGTGAACAGCAGTGAAAAGAATCGTCTTTATAACGTGTGGCGAGGCCACTATATTAACGAGATCTAAGTCAAACTAGGTGAAGTTGAAACGGACCTTAGAAAGCTTCTACAAGTTTAGCTTTGAACAGTTAGCGGTCTACGATAAGCTAATTGTATTGTGCAGTGCTACATGCAGTTATAGAGAAAAGCTAAACAATTTCGACCGATTAGTTTAAAAGATATTAGCAGTTTTATACGACTGAGAAAAGTGATTATCTCGCCACAAGAGAAGCACTTTCGTATAGCCAGAATCAACGCAAGGCTGACGCTGCGAGTGGAATAGAAAGACTTCAGATTGCTTGGTTACAGAACAATACAGTATAATGGAGCAATTGAATACGGCAGTTTGTTCTTCTAATACTACAACCGAAGAACAGATGGAAGGCTAAGGGCTTATTGCAATTGGGACATACTTCAACGGAGTAAGATAGCGACATGGAACTTCGCTAATTGCTATTCCACACAAGCGAACATGCGGTGAATACCATCTACACCCATGTTTCGTAATTAAAGGCTGAATACCATCGAACAGCCATAGAAACAATTCCATACTCTGAATATGAATAATTTCTTCGGAAATTTCCACAAAACTTCATGGCGATTGTCTACTGGAACTTCAGGGAATTTTTCAAGAGAGGTCAGGGATATCCCGACTCACACAGAAGATTATTGCCGGAAGGATGTCTATTCGTCTTCGAGGAGCAGAGCGATTCACGGAGAAGGAAGCAGTTCGATTCTCCGAAGGTGCTAAACTTTAACGTGGTGAAATGGATCCATCAGCAGTCTTCTTTGGGGAATTTTCCTCTGGAACGTCAATCGGCAGATAAGGTAGTCGTGAACGTTTATTGTATTTGAGTATATTAATGATGTTTGAGCAACCATTTTTTCCATATTTTTATCCTCATGTATTTTTGCCCTATTTTCTTGTTGAGATTCTGATTCTCAGTACACCTTGATGAGTTTTGCATTTTTCGACGATTTATTAAGACATTGTTATGTCATGGGCATAGTTAACGATTTTGGATCAGTTGAGACTGATAGTTAGATTTTTCAGTAATTAATATTTTTGTAGTCACGATTTGACTGTAAGTTAATGATTTTTAATGGCAGATTTAAATTCAGACAGCGAGTCATTTCATTAAAGTAATTCTACCCCAGTTTAATTACTTTGACCAATTTTCTGTCATCATCAAGAAGGAAGAACATTTAAATGATTTTAGAGCGTTAAAATCTCTTACAATGTCGACGATCTTGGAAATACTAGTCGTTATTTGTATTGATTGCAACACAGACATTTATCGTCAGTTATGAATGAACATTGCATTATAGACACTTTTGTGAAAGAGTAACTTTATTAATGAATTATTGAATGCATTAAAGTCAAGTACTTTTGTTAGGAGTTTTTCTCAATTAGAGATTTATAGAACGATGTTTGCATTCCCCAGTCTAATTGGATTCTATTCGACTACTTTGTTTTTAGTAGCACTTTATTTGAAGATAGTATTTTCATACTACAATTTCTTTTAAGATGTTAATCTTAAATTTTGATAGACCAGACAGGCGTATATAAGCGTATTCATTATTAAATTTGTTTGTGATTGGCAAGTTTTGACTTCATTTCGGTTCATGAATGAAATTCACGAAGGTTAAATAGAAAAACAGTTTTGAAACAATTAATGATTATAAAAAATTTTAAGTGGAACTATGAATGTATAATCGCTAGTGCAGCGCGTGTTGAAAGTCGCTGAGATATAATGCCCTTGAATATGAAGGAAGTTCCCACAGGAATAAATGTTAAAGAATTATTTGTGGAAGTTTTGTAAGTTAGGTGGAAGTTTAATACCATATAGATTAATATATGATGATTTTGGGCATATTTTTAATGCAGTTTGTGCATTAACTTGTTAGCGAAGGATTTTCCGCTGGAGTAAGATTGTCATAGTTCGTTGAAAATAAATCAAGTGAATTACTGTTATAATTAACACGAGTTTTGAAAGAATTTGAGATAAGATTTTGAATGAAGGTTGCCGTCACAAATCATTATTAAAAACTTTATTAAACCAGATTGTGACATTAACATGTATAACTAACCTTCATTGGTCGATTATATTAATCACGATTATGAAAATTACAAACCGAATGAACATGTGGTCAATGTATTTATTAAATTAATAATTTAAACAATTTAAATGTTAATATTGTAAATAAGTGCTGTAAATATTTTTGAAAATAATGTGAAACGAGAGTGATGTTAAAGACGTGCTTATAATATTTTTATTGTCTTTGACAAATATTATAAACAATTTCTAATTGTTATAAATAATTTATGTGATTTTGTTATAAACATTTAAGAGCTAATTAAACAATTGGATGAGAAGTTAACAAGTTTAAGGAATTAACATAATGATCCAATAGGATGTGAGCAAAGTACTTGAAAGATTTGCGTAAATATAATGTGAGTTGTCTTGTAGACAGATAAAAGCTTGAGAGAGCAAGCTGTATGTTACGCAACTTAGCACGTGAGAAGGGAATGCATTTGACCAGTATGCAACAGGTTCGAGGTTAGCTCGCAGCTGGGCCAACATCTGGTTCACTGAGAGTGAGGTCGTACACACTCCGGCCTTGCGACTATAAATACCATTCTCATGTTTATTAAAAGGAAACCAAATGCTTTATATATGTCACACCCTGACGTCCTTTTCCAATCCAATTGTGTTAATAATATTACCATAACGAATAGAATAAGAAGTGATATCACAGGCCTAGTACGCCTGGTCTGCCGCAGCGCAGCGCAGGCTCCGATCTGTGATGTAAGTTAGCATTGGCGCTTACGAGACTTTATAACTTTGCGACCTTGTTTTACATGTTAAAACACCGCAAGATATCCTCATAGGCGCTAATAAGTTCGTCATCTCCACTTACTTTACTGTGTCCAATTATAATTTAATAAGTCGTTTCCTGTAATAGTCCAGTTTCGACAATAAGCGAAGACAGAGAGCAAGTTCAAAATGCAATTAGTTTTGCCAGCTATCGGTAAATAAAAAAAAGAACGGAAAAATTAACGCCGCTATCAGAAAGGATTTCTTCACATTATTACACATTTTACATTCCCTTAACAGGCTTGCAACACAGAAAAAAAAAGCCGTACGAACGCAACTTTCAACTTTACCGTAGATTACTATAAAATTCAATAATAACCTAAAAATAACTCCACAAACACCAAAATCAGTCAACTAGCATCATTTCAGAAGCACTTAACATTTAATAGACATAGAAGGCACAGTCATGACCCCTTCTTAGAGTAGACTATTGCCTAAAACTGATCACGCCTCCTTCAGCATTACAGTAGATCTATGTTTTTAAACTCATTGTCTTTTATTCTCATCCCTTTCTTCACAGAAGTAGTCTTTAATGACATCGAGAGCATTTTTATTTACACCATACTGGACAAATACTTAGGCAAATTAGGAAATATATGTGGAACAGAATAGTCTTTCAATCGCCAGTTGGTTGTTGGGAGAAGTACTACTTCCTTCCCTTGTATCACAAATTTGTCAAATTTAACAATTAAATCTTCTGAAAAGTGAGCATCACAGATGTAGGACTTTTCAGTAAGTTCCCTATCCTTCCCTGGCATGTCCCCTTTGCACGTGATAAAACATTCCTTATCGTTAGGAGGTTTGAAAATCCGTCTGACCTCTTTACAGTCCCCATAGCTACCGAGATCTGCATACTGGTACAAAACCGCAAGGCATCTTCACTACTCACATTAAGCACTCATGAAAATGTAAGGGCTAAACTGCTGTTTACTTACATTAAATAACAATAAAATTAACACACGAAGATAACGTTAACACACGACAAGAAATAAAATTCCATTTCAGTTAATACTTCCTACACTAGCATTTCAGGTATTAATACTATGAAGTAATAGTGTAAGCACTTGTATATCAATAAACGTTTGCACAGAACACCACCAAAACACTCCGACCGATTAAATACTTAATATATCGCACATAAACACATAAACATTATGTGGAAATCAACAATCTCAAATCGACTGTAGCGCTGCGTAGCGGCGAGTGCCAACCCGATCCGTATTCATTACATGCTATTGAGAGAGAAGAGATCACACTTTTTATTCCATTCGTTATGATATTACGTTATTTTGAGCTCAAGGGAGCTAAAATGTTTTATATCATGTTGTATGATTATTTTTGCAAGTCCTACTGAGGACGTAGTCAGATTGACTTGGGCTACTGATAGCCACGTTGATTTTGTTGTGTTAGTAAAATCATACCCTTTATTAGAAATAAAGATTTTGTACAGTTCAAAGTTCTCGTCTTCGTCTTGGCTCATTTTTAAATGTCATGGTGGAGGTTATTGTGTGAACAGACTTTTAGTGATCCTGTTGTCAACTCAAACCCCGAGATAATTAAGAGGTAAGTAACGGTAAGTATGAACCCCCGTCTATTTTGGTGTGTTCCACAATGATTTCCTGTGAACTTCTGTGCTCTTATCTCGATAGTATCTGTCAGTGCCATTTTCATTGATGTAACTGTGCCGGTGCGAGTGATAATTGGCAATCCGATTGAGGGGGCGGATATCTGACAGCCTACTATCCAGGTAAACGGGGACAGTACGTTATGAAGTGTTTAATAGATGCTACTTGCTTCCTGGCGCTTTAGAAGCTACCTTTTCGAGGCCATAATGAATCGGAAGATTCTGCTAATAAAGGCAATTACAGGGAGTTGATTCAATACATGGCAGAACGCGACATGAATTTGCATAATCACCTACAAAATTGTACTGTGTTCTCAGGCCAAGGTTCAATGATACAAAATAACTTAATCGACGCTTGTGCTTAACACTTAATGCAGAACATAAAAGCCGAAATCTCTGCTGCGCAGTTTGTTGCAATTATTGTAGATGAGACAATGGACATATCAAGGAAGGAGAAATTAAGTATAGCGTTCAGATATGTTGATCCTAAGGGCAAAATTCAAGAAAGGTTCATAAGATTCCTTGATTTGAGCAATAACAGAAGTGCCGAAAGAATAGCAACACATGTCTTTAATCATTTAGATGAGTTTCAATGCAGTAGTAAGTTAATTGTTCAAACCTATGACGGCGCACTTGTCAATACTGGCCAATATAACGGGCTAGCCGCGAGAGTAAAGTCCAAGTGTCTACGAGCATTGCTCACTATCTGCTATGCACACAAACTAAATTTAGTATTGCAGGACTGTGTAAAAGTGATCAGAAATTGTAAAATATTTTTCTCGACCGTTTCCGGTTTCGCGTCGTTTTTCTCCAATTCAAGCAAAAGAACTCATGCTCTTGACGAGATAGTAAATGCCCGTTTTCCTTCTGTTGCTCCAACCAGATGGTTATACAGCAATAGACTAGTGGAAATGATTTACAACCACAAAACAGAACTGATTCAGTTGTTCAGTCAAATAATTGAGAATGACACAATGCCGTTCGATCCTGAAACACGATTTTGTGCAAAAGGATTTCTTAAGAACCTTCTTGATTTTGAGTTCAATTTTCTGTTGGAAATTTTCCACTTGGTTCTACCTAAAGCAGAAATACTTTTCAAAATTTTTGCAAAAGAAGATATGTGACGTTATATTTTGTGAGAGTAAAATCCAAGAATTTAAAGAGTTTCTGAAGTCATGTCGTGAGGAGTTTGATGAACTGTGGGCTAAACTGCATAACAAAGACGCTCCTGTTACAAAGAAGCAACGAACTGACAATAAAGATGACAAGAAAACCTCATTTCGTCGCCTATGCTTTGAAATAGTTGATCACTTCTCAGCACGTATTGGAGATTTAGAGACCTTCATTCATGTCGACAAATTTGAGGAATATCCTCACTTTTTCCCCATTAATCATCTTCATTCTCTAATGAAATCGCCATATGGCAGCTTTTTCGACAGTCTGGGACTAAATTCTGAATTGTCTTACGTCTTCAGTTCACCGTCATTCGGATTAAATTCCATATCAAAATTGAATGACTACATTGTATCAAACGATTTCCTTGACACATTACCGGAAGTGTCAAAACTCATCAACTTAATTCTAACTATTCCCGCTACTAGTGCCTCAACAGAAAGAAGCTTCTCTGTGTTGAAGCGCATTAAAACATACTGCAGAAATTCTACAGCACAAGAACGTCTCAATGGTCTCACCAACTAGAATAACCCCAAAATCCAGAACATGTATCGATCACATACATGTTAAGTCCCACAGAAACAGCAACTTTGACCCTTTTGTTCTGCATACCAGTATCACAGATCACAGTCCTACATTTCTCATACAAAATAAATCTCAAAAATACACTCCACAAACAGGAGAAAATACTTTGAACAATGTAGGAATAAATTATGAAAATCTAAAAAAATCCTTAACTAAGGAAACTTGGGAATCTATCATAACTGAACATGATGCTAACAAAGCAGCTGATAGTTTCATTAAGTTACTGACTCAATACATCTCTGAACACTCTACTACCATAAATAACGTAAGATCAAAATTTTAAGAAATTACTCCATGGATCACAACTGGAATTTTAACTTCTATTAGAATAGGAGATAAATTACATCAGAAAATTGTTAAACAAAGGGAGAGGTCTTCAAACAGTGATGAGGTCCCAGAAACTGTTAATAAACATAAATTGTAGAGAAACTGGATAAACAGGCTTGTTAAAATAGCAAAAGAAAGGTACTATTCCAAACAAATTATGTCAAATTCCAATAATTCTGAAGTCCTTTGGAAAAATATTAATGATATAACATGTAGGAAGGGAAATAAATCTTCAGCTGTTGACAGCATATTTATCAGAGACTCACAAGAAACATCCCAACCAGCAGCCATTGCAAACAAATTTGTCGACTATTTTAGTAACATAGGTTTAGAACTTTCTGAAAAAATAAGTAATACAAGAAAGGAACCTGACAACACAAATGCACGTGATAGCACTGCAAAATCTCAACCTCAGTCTATCTTTTTATTCCCATCACAAAATCAGAAATAACAAACCACATAGCTGCTCTAGAAGAAAACTCAGCAAATGGCTATGATAATATCTCTAGTAAAACAATTAAGATAATTAGTTCAAAAATTCTATAACCACTGCACCATATTTTTAATTTATCACTAACGAAAGGACAATTTACAGACTCATTCAAAATTGCCATCATAATCCCAGTCCATAAATCAGATGATAAAAGAGAGTTAAATAACTATAGACCAATTTCCCTCACAACCCACTTCTCTAAGCTACTAGAGAAATGCATCAAAACCAGATTACTTAACTATCTGAGTAAGTTCAACATATTGTCACCAAATCAGTTTGGTTTTAGACCAAACACTAGTACTCAGGAGGCAATATTCCCCCTTACTGATTATTTGTATAAAGCCATTGATAGTTCTAAAAGAACAATTTCGGTGTTCCTGGATTTAAGAAAGGCTTTTGACACCGTAGACCACAATATACTCATTAAAAAACTTGAAAAGGAAGGTATTCGTGGTACTCCTCAAGAACTAATAAAAAGCTTTCTTTTTAACAGAATACAAAAGGTACGAATCAAAGATACTCTAAGTAGAAGTGCTGAAGTAAAAATTGGAATTCCCCAAGGAACAGTTTTAGGTCCTATTCTTTTTCTGTTATATATTAACGATTTGTGTGAGCTGAACTGTAATGCGATGATTACCTCATATGCTGATGACACTGTCATCACAGTCACAGGAACAACTTTGGAGGACACTTTTAATAGAACTCAAGAAACCCTTGCTACAGTCCAAAAATGGCTAAGAAACCACCTCCTTACCTTCAATGAAACCAAAACACAATACCTATGCTTCTCACACAACAAAACATTACAACCCACAGACAATTTAACACTAAAGATCCACACACCAATTTGTAACAATGGAGAAAGATGCAACTGCTATACCCTACAGAAGTCAATGAATGCTACATATTTAGGGATTATTATATATAGTCCTTTAAAATGGAATATGCATGCATCAAAGTTGGCCAATAAACTCCAAAAGTTAATTTATATATTTTACAGAATCAGAAATATCCTTTCAGCAAAAGTCTTGAGAACTGTATATTTTGCCTTAGTCCAGTCACAACTACAATATGGAATAAATGGTTGGGGTGGAATACTTGATTCACATTTGGCTCAGGTAAATACCTGCCAGAATTTCATTCTAAAAGTTATGTACAAAAGGCCACCAACTTTTCCAACATGTGAACTGTATCAACAAAGCATGTTGCTTAACATACGACAGTTATTTGTTCAGTCATCAATCATATTTATACATAAAAATATGAAGCTCTTCTCTAATGGACAAAATCTTGAAATGTGCACTAGACTTCAAGACAGAACTGGAATAATTATCCCTCGTCGAAACACACTACTTGGCCAAAGGAATTTAAGATGTCTTAGCACTAGGATATACAATATATTGCCAGTAAATGTGACAAATAACACCCTGAATATATTGAAGAAAAGGCTTTTTATATGGCTCCTTAATAACTTTGATAGATAAATGAACTTATAAATTTTCACCAACATATTTAACCAACTCAGTCACAAATAAGTAATGTATCTTCTTATTTTATTTTTAGTATCCTTATAATTAATGCTTTTACTATAAACTTTTCTTATTATTATCAGTCAAATACCATGTTGCAAATAAATTAAGAAATTGTGTTCATGAAGCCCACGCACAAGTTTATCTTATGTGGGATTCACCCTGCATTTTGGTACAACATCTGTATATGTACATGTTTTCTATCAGTGAATAAAAATATGTGCTCGTAAAAAAAAACACTTTCTATCGAGAAAGCTTTCTTCCGGGTCTTGAAAAAAAAACATCAATTCCATGACACAATCATCGATGTCTTCGCGGATAATAAGGACAGGAGAATCGATCTGAAATTGAAATAATCCACTAACCAGGTATGTTTTGTGATGTTCACTATATATTTTACAGTCTGATATTATTATTATTATTATTATTATTATTATTATTATTATTATTATCATGCTCTTCCCTTTAGAAATTCGAACTACAGTAGGCCATAGCCTACCGGAAACTGTAATTTTCAACCTTTCTCATTAATTTATCTTTGGACTTCATCCTATTACGTCCTACACATTATAAAAATCAGGAGTCGCCACTGCTGACAGATGAGGCTTGGCTGTCTTGGTGCGGCTTGGCTCGGCGTCAGTGAGTGTAGTGGTGAGTGGCCAACCCGCTCCTGTTGCCCGTATTTATTTGGCATCGTCACCTTTCGGCTATTGCTATTTACATCTTTTGGAAAGTGATGAAAACTTATATCCGCAGCCCTCTTATACATCGACTTACAGCCGTAAACTGAGCAATATACTTTGCTTTTACTCATTTTACACTCTATCAACGAGTAAAACTTATAACTTATGTATAAAGACACCAAGAATTTACCACGATCTGCTTACGAATACAAGAAACCATATACAAACAGTCACCACGAGACAAATGTACCCTACTTGGTAAGTTTCTCATTTTTACCGCTAGATGTCATATCAGATAGCTGGAGTTGCCAATACGAATATTTCAATGAAGCTAAAACGTTCAATGACTCAATAAGCATTTTGGTTAGCACGTTCATAAAACCGGTAAACGAAATATTTGCGCGTCACAAATTAGCAACCAGAAAGCAGCTAGCTGGAGAAACAGTGTCGAGATATATAGAATCTTTGAAGCTTCTGAGCAAAGATTGTAACTTTAAGGCTGAAACAGCGGAAGTAAATAGAGATGATTGTATTCGCGACGCTTTCATTGCCGGTCTTCTTAACTCCAATATTCGTCAGAGACTATTAGAAAATCTTAACCTCACTCTTGAGGAGGCTTCAATAAAGGCAAAGGCTTTAGAGTCAGCGATGGAACAGTCCCTTCAGTATCAAGAGCCTGTTTCAGTCAGTGCTGTTCAGAACCGTCGTACTAGTTCACCCAGACCACCCTCAATTACTTATGTCAGCCGTGACAGCTGCTCAGGGAATAGTGAAGCCTCGTGTGAAGTTCTTGCAGTGACATTCAGGAAGTGCTATTCTTGTGGACTTGCCTATCACAAGAGGAATGAATGCCCAGCAAGGGAAGCTATTTGTCGTGCATGCTCGAAAACTGGTCACTACGCCAAAGTTTGTAGAAGTGCCAAACCGAATAGTTCCCAAAAATCTTACCATTTCCATACTGCAGTTTTATCTTCTGCCTCTTCCACACCATCTTGTCTGGCAAAAGCAATAATTCCCATTCACTTAAATGGAACGAAAGCCGATGCTCTGGTAGACACTGGTAGTTCTAAAAGTTTTATTTCAGAGAGGTTGGTTCGGAAGCTCCGGCTCCCCGTGTGTGCTAGTAGTCTCACAGTAACAATGGCCTCAACATCTCTTAGCTAATCTGTTAAGGGAGTTTGCTCAGTCAATCTAAAAGTCAAGGACCATGTATATGAAGACGTTCAGCTAAATATACTGACAGATCTATGCTCGGATGTTATTTTGGGTCACGACGTTCTTGGTCGCCATTCATCCATAGAAATAAAGTTTGGTGGCAGCAAAGAACCGTTGAATATCTGCGGATTAACAGTGGCTAATGTAGAACCTGTCCAACTTTTTCGTAACATCCCTCCAGACTGTAAACCAATCGCTGTTAAATCTCGACGTCACACAGCTTCCGATGCCAAGTTCATTGATCAAGAAATTCAACGACTCTTAAAGGAAGATGTCGTAGAAGAAAGCTTTTCTCCATGGCGTGCACAGGTTCTTGTTACCCACACCGAGAACCACAAGCGCCGCATGCTAGTCGACTATTCTCGGACAGTAAATCAGTACACCCAACCAGATGCATATCCACTTCCACGCATTGAGGATATCGTAAACAAAGTGGCAAATTATGAAGTGTTCAGTGCTATCGACTTAAAGAGCGCCTATAATCAAATCCCTATCTGCGAAGAGGACCGTCCGTACACAGCATTTGAAGCTAGTTGTAAACTTTGGCAGTATAAACGAATTCCATTTGGCCCAACTAATGGTGTGCCCTGTTTCCAAAGAACTATTGATTCGATCATCCTGAAAGAGGAACTCACTGGGGTAGCAGCTTACCTAGATAATGTCATAGTAGGAGGCAAGAATCTGCAAGAACATGACATAAATCTGAAGAAGTTCCTAAAAGCCGTAGAAAAGTATCGCTTGACAATTAATGATAAGAAGAGTGTCTTCTCAGCTCGTACAATAAAGCTGTTGGGTTATATAATCTCCAATCATGAAATTCGTCCAGATCCTGACAGACTCACATCCTTGAGAGAACTTTCAGTTCCATCTGATACTGCTTCTCTTCGAAGATCATTGGGCATGTTCGCACATTTTTCAAACTTCATTCCCAGATTTTCACAGAAAATACATATCCTTTCGAGGGGTCACTTTCCATTAAACGAAAAGGCTGTTGAAGCGTTCAATACTCTGAAAGAAGATGTGGAAAACGCACTCAGCTATAGATGAGAAGGTTATGTTCACCGTGGAGACTGATGCTTCAGAACATTCTATTGGAGCCACCCTGTCACAAAATGGGTGGCCTGTAGCTATTTTTTCTTTCACAAACCCTCAAAAGTCAGGACAAAGACATTCATCTGTAGAGAAGGAAGGTCAGGCTATTATCGAAGCTGTCCAGAAATGGAGGCATTATTTACTAGGAAGACATTTTCGCCTCATCACCGATCAGAAGTCAGTGGCCTTCATGTTCGACAGCAGGCGTCATGGCAAGGTAAAGAATGAGAAGATACTGCGTTGGAGATTGGAACTTTCATGTTTTGATTATGAAATCATCTACAAACCTGGACAACACAACGAAGCAGCTGATGCTTTATCCAGAATCTGTTCGGCTACCCAGTGCTATGGATTACGACTTAAGAACATTCATGAAGCCTTATGTCATCCGGGATTGACGAGAATGAATCACTTCGTTAAGTCAAAGAATTTGCCCTATTCGTTGGAGGATATAAAGAAGGTTTTATCAGCGTGTAAAGTCTGTGCTGTGCTAAAACCCAGATTTATCCAACACGAGGGAAGTCTCATCAAAGCTATCCATCCATTTGAACGAATAAACGTGGATTTCAAGGGATCTCTTCCATCCACTTCCAGAAACCGATACCTCCTCATCTTAGTAGAAGAATATTCCAGATATCCTTTTGCTTTTCCCTGTACGGATGTTACTTCCTCCACCGTTATATCAAAACTGAAAATCCTTTTTTCAATTTTTGGATTTCCTAGTTGTTACGTGCCACCCCCTAGTGGCACTTTTGTTAACTGGATTACGGTGGGGGTACAAAGCACAACACCAATTACTGCTTAAAGAAATAATTAACTTTATTGTGGCCAGAAAATTACACTAATCAGCAAATACAAGCAATTAGGAGCCTTACTCCAGTTTCCTCAAGTCCCTTCCTTGAGCGCTCTTGGCCCTTCCACTTGTCAACAGATCACAGAAGTTAATCCGTCCTAATGAGTACGGTGGCCTTGACAGAAACTACCTGCTCCTCTCCTTTATGTTCACCGACCACAATTACTTACGATCACTTGCTGCAGGCTATTTCGCTGTCCACAAGCTGGAGAAACAATGTCACTGGATTTCGTAACTCGCACAGCACTTCGTCACCACACTTCTGTCGCACAAGATAATCGCTCGCACTAGCTCGTAAAACACAACAACAACTACTAGACAGGTCGCACTTATATAGCAGGCCGGTGACTCAATAAATGCTTCTAGATCCATCCAGGGTTCACGGCTTCTCGAGGTTTCCATCGCTGGTCCAGTCACGAATATTCTGGACTATCCCTTTGTCTTAGTAGCCCTGTTGTATAAGGCGCGCGCAATACAGGAGGCAGGACACAGCCCAGCCCTGGGGCAGTTGTGACTCATGCGGCGAGTGATGACACAAACTCACAGCCGTAACACCACCCCCTTCCTAAAAAGGCTGATCGTCCCGATCAATCATTGGTCCGTCTGTGTCCCTCCGTAGGCTGCCTGGCGATCTCGATGCACGATCTTCATCTTCGCCCTCGGGCTTCGCTGGATCCTGTAGACGACATCGTTGATCCGTTTCACGACTCGGTACGGGCCCTCCCAGGACTTCTGCAGTTTGGGTGACAGGCCTTTCTTCCGTAATGGGTTGAAGAGCCAGACCAGGTCGTCCTCGTGGAATCCGCCGGCATCCGTCTGCTGGTCGTATCGGGTCTTCATTCGGTCGGTCTCGATCCGTAGTTTCCTCCTCGTGAACGCGTGTACGTCCTCCAGTTGGTCGACCAGTTCTTGACAATACTGGCTTACCGGGATCGGATCATTCCCAGGTCGGCCGAAGGCAAGATCGACAGGTAGACGGAGCTCCCTCCCAAACATGGCCCGGGCTGGTGTGCACCCAGTGGCTTCATGCACGGCGGCGCGGTAGGCCAGGAGAAATAGTGGAAGATGCTTGTCCCAAACCCTCTGGTGCTCGCTGACGACTATTCGGAGATGGTTCTCGATGGTGCGATTGAATCGCTCTACCATCCCGTCGGACTGAGGGTGTAGCGGCGTTGTCCTTGTCTTCCGGATTCCCAGCAGCTGGCATAGGTTCTGGAACACCTGCGACTCGAAGGTCCTCCCTTGGTCGGAGTGCAGCTCCAGGGGTACTCCGTACCGGCTGACGAATTCCTTCACCAGGGTCTCTGCAATCGTCGCGGCTTCTTGGTTAGGGAGCGCATACGCCTCCGGCCATTTGGTAAAGTAGTCGCTGACGACTAATATGTAGCGGTTCCCTACCTCGCTTAACGGGAATGGCCCAGCAATATCGATGGCCACTCTCTCCATGGGGCCGCCCACGTTGTAGGTCTTCAGTGGACCCCGTCGTCTTCGTCCTGGGCCCTTGCTGGCTGCGCAATCGTGGCACCTCGCGCAGTAGTTCTCCACGTCTGTTCGGCATCCGATCCAGTAGAACCGCTCTCTCAGCTTCTCCAGGGTCTTCTTTATCCCTAGGTGTCCACCAGATGATCCTCCATGAACTTCCTTCAGGACTTCCTCCGTCATAGCCTTTGGAACGACGACTTGTTCCCGAGATGTCTTCCCGTCGGTGCTCTCCCAGGTACGGCAGATGAGGCCATCCCTTACAATCAGCGAGTCCCACTGTGCCCAGTAGGACTTAAACTTTGGGCTGCAGTCACTCACAATGTTCCACCCGGGTCTGGGTACACAGGCCCTCTTCCATTCGGCTATCAGTCCCAGGTCATCATCTTCTGCTTGTGCCCGCGTGAAATATTCGCGGCTCCAGTTCCCTTGAAGTTCCACAGTAGTCCGTCGGCACAGTATCCCGGTGTTCTCCTCCCTTCGGGCACAGAAGGTGCAGTCTTCGGGGCATGGTCTTCGTGACAGGGCGTCGGCGTTAGAATGCAGTTGGCCTTTCCTGTGCTGAATCTCAAAGTTGTACTGTTGAAGCCTCTCTAACCACCGCGCGAGTTGACCCTCGGGCTGCTTGAAGTTCAGGAGCCACCGCAGGGATGCATGGTCGGTCCTGATGAGAAATTCTTGCCCGTACAGGTACTTGTGGAAGTGTTCAATGGACTTCACGATGGCGAGCAGCTCCTTCCTGGTGACGCAGTAGTTCCTTTCTGGCTTTGACAAGGCCTTGCTGAAGTAGGCCACTACTCTCTCCTCGCCGTCCACTACCTGCGACAGGATTCCCCCTATGCCAAAGTCGCTGGCATCGGTATCGACGATAAACCTTGTTCCAGGTCTGGGGTAGGCCAGAATAGGCGCGGTGCACAGAGCCTGCTTGAGTTGTTCGAAGGCACTGTGGCATTCTGATGTCCACGTGAAGAGTTGGTCCTTCTCAGTCAGTCGATGTAAAGGTTTGGCGATGTCGGCGAATCCCCTCACGAAGCGACGGTAATAAGTGCAGAGTCCCAGGAAGCTTCGTAGTTGGGACTTGTCCTTCGGAACTGGCCACTCCCTCACAGCTGCGGTCTTCTCTGGGTCGGTGCGCACCCCTTCCTCGGAGACGATATGCCCAAGGTACTGGACCCGCTTCTGGAAGAGCTGACACTTCTTGGGGCTCAACTTCAGCTGGGCAGCCCGTAGCTTCAACAAGATCTCCTTCAGGTTGCTGTAGTGCTCCTCGAAGCTTCTCCCCAGAACGATGACGTCGTCTAGGTAGACCAGGCATGTCTTCCAGTGTAGTCCCCTCAGAATGGACTCCATTAGCCTTTCGAAGGTCGCAGGGACGTTGCACAGACCGAATGGCATGACGGTGAACTGCCAGAGCCCGCTGCCCACAGAGAACGCCGTTTTCTCGCGGTCCTTAGGGTGGACCTCCACCTGCCAGTAGCCACTCTTCAAATCCAAGGTGGAGAACCACCTTGACCCTGATATGGTATCCAGCGTGTCGTCGATCCGGGGTAGAGGGTAGCTGTCCTTCTTCGTGACGTCGTTCACCCGCCTGTAGTCCACGCAGAACCTGGTGGAACCGTCCTTCTTCCTCACAAGCACGACCGGAGAACTCCAAGGACTATGTGATGGCTCGATCACCCCTTGCTCCTTCATCTCTTCTACCATCCGGTCGACTTCGGCTTGCTTGGCGAGCGGGACACGTCGGAATGGGGCCTTAATCGGTGCGCTGTCCCCAACGTCGATTCTCTGCTGGACCAAGCTTGTCCTGCCGAAGTCTTTGCTCCCCACGGAGAAGACATCCTGGAATTCGCGTAGCAGGTCCTGAAGTTGGCGTGATTGTTCCTCGTCTAAATGGTCCTGGGATCCTTGGTACAGCTTCTGTAGTTCTTCTGGCAGTGTGCGTCTTCTTCGGTTGTCCGTCTGCAGGTGTCTGTCTGTGGTATCTTTGATGCGGGCAATCCAGGTAACGGGCTCGCAGACTCCTAGGTTGGTGTCCCGGTGAACTGTAATGTCGTAGTCGTTCAGGTTGGACAGGCGGACGTACGGCCGAGACGTCGTGTTGATGAGAGTCTTGGCAACTAGCAATCCTTTTGTCTGGATGTCCTCATAATGAACCCATGTGCCATAGGGTCTAATGAGGGCGAATCCATGCATTTGGGGAAAAAATGAAAGAAACGTATAGTTTCTAAGGTAACTTAAAGAAAGATCCAGCTAAGATGCTAGCCTAATATGGTGCAAGAGGCGAGGACCAGGTGTTCGTGAGATGAGATCATCCCTCTCGACATTCAGAAGGGAGCGAGTCATGAGTATTAATAACCGAGTGGAAATTTCCCAGGATTAAACAAGGAAGCCTGACTCGGAAATCGACCTTACGTTGCTGGAAATTGACAACACCGCTTATGCGCCAGAAGAGGAATAATTAAATTTAACCCGTTTACAAGTATAATAATGAGTAAACAAGTACAGTACAGTGAATCTTTTTAAATGAGAGATTTTTTAGTAAAGAGAAACCATTTAATAATTGCGCAGGAGAAAACTGCAAACGCAAGACGACGTCATCGGGGAATTACCAAGGCCTGTGTGGAGGGGAGAAAGCAAAAGAAATGCAACACCCACACAATTGAGGACGAGAAATTAATTAATATCTCCGAATTGCACGATCGATTCTTAGGGGCAATGAGATTATTTGACATTGAGAAGACGAGCTTTCGGAAGGTATAATTTTTATATTTGTGCCACCATTATTTTAGAAATTGGCCACAGAAAGGACTAGAGTCTTAACTTTTTGTAGTGAAATAGTATAAAGCTTCTGGCCTCACCAAGCCAATCATGCAGTTCCGACAGCCCGTGAGGGGCGTAATCACGCATCACGCAGTACAAGTCCGTCCAGGGGGACGTGACGCTGGAGCATCAACAGTAAATGCAGTTTCAAACGGCCTGAGGGCACGTCACTGTGTTACATCAAACACCGAATGCAGTTATTCTGACAACCCGTGAGGGTGTTACTATGCATGCAGTCATTCCGACAGTCCGTGAGGGGCGTAAGACTACATCACAGCACATCAGTATCCAGACAGCCGTGTGGGGCGTAACTCTGCGTCACATCGAAGAAAGTTACTAGTACTCCTTGAGGGGAGAAACGCTGTGTTACACCGCAGAAGTAATATCCGATAGCCATAGGCGTCGCAGTATTAACAACTTGCTTGCCTCCATAAGGAGTGGTAAAGAAGAAATTTAAAGTATCGCCGTATTGAAAGATTAGGAAAATCCTAGTTATAGGATTTAGGCCCGACTATATACAAGTTATAGTTAAAGTTCGTAAGATATAGTCAGAGCAGGCTGCGAACGTCGGACTTAAAGGCGATAGGTCGTTAAATAGACGAACGAATATATCATAACGTACGGAAGTACCGTACCAGAAAGATAAACTGTTATTTAAATTAAAGAACCCAAAAAGGGAAGAACAGAATAAGGTTCGGAACGTATATCAGAAACGTAGGAGTGTTAGAACCGATCAAATAAAGAAGCACGGAGACTATAAACATTATCTCCAGAAAGCAGGCGAACTATTCTAAAAGTACTAGACTTGAGAAGTACTAGCTGCTATAAACTAAATCTATAGGTCATCGAGAGGTTATTGAGGAGACCTCGATCCGAATAGACTTTCGCTAGGATCGATAAGCCAGATCTACAAAGAAGCCGTTCAAGCTAGATAAATAGCCGGTCATCCAGGATAGGAGTAGAAGAATTTGGATTCCAGGGAACAGTAGATGTTTCGAGACTTTCGTATTCTGCAGGATAGGAAGCCGACATTGAATAAATTTCACCCTTGGAAACGGGAAATTAAGAAGGTCACGTGTGATAGGCTCAGAAATACGGCCTAGTGATCAAGAATTGTGAAGTGTAAATTTATCAAGATTGTGTGTTAGATTAATATTTTTAGTGTTTATTATGTGTTCAAAAGGGACACATCAGTGTATCAAAATGTCGTCAATGTTAAGTGTCTTAAATGTATGTCAAGAAGTGTTTGTACAGAAGATGAATTCCTTTAATATGGAGTAAGAGTTCAAAGTGGGCCAAAATGAAACACCGCACAAGAATAAAGATCATGGGACGATCTTAAAAACATGTGAGTACTGAATTTCATTCTATTTTGGTGTCAGGAATTGGTTGTGTACAAATCCACCGGAGTTTCGAGTAAAAGGGATGTGTTTTAAGAAATAAATACTGAATAAACAAGAACGCGGTCTGAACAATAATAGAAATTTGAGAAATTATAAATAATTATGTAAAGAATAAATCCCGTAGAGGAAATATGTGAATAAAATGTTAATGTATTTAACGAATGTCATAAGGGCAAGCGAAATATCAGTAATTATCATGAAAGATATTTAAATAAAGTAAAGTTGAGATATGAAAGAAATAGCTTTTGAGCTTGTGTAAAGAATAAAGATAATACTAATAACTAAGTATGGAAATATTAAGTAAAGATCAAATAAATTGATGTGAACATAAGAGCGTTAAAGCCTTAATATATGTGTAAGATATGATGTTCAAGGGAATGTTTTAAAAGGGAGCGATTTATCGGCAACGGAAAAGATTAATATAAGAATTAAAAATAATATGAATTGTTACTAATGAGATTTATCAGTTCTTGGGAAGACATTTCGGCTTAAAATAATGCATAGCGCAAAGGAGCGCAAATAATATTAAAATGTCACGCTAGGAAAGCGTAGAAGTTAAAATACTTGGTAAATTACTTATGGAGGGTAGTTGATTGTAGTGAATTGATAATTGTATAAGTCCTCTATTTGTGACGTAGTATCACGAGGCATTGTGTAGGTATTGAAAGGGAGCAAATGTATGGTATTATTGAGCGTATGTCATGTAGGCCACGGCCGACTTTAAATCGCGTCTTGTATAAGTCCTCTATAAGGGAATGGTTCCCGAGGCATGTGAAGAGATTCGAACTCAGAATCATCTTATGGTAAAAGCCCCTTAATTCTTCGTCGTCGAATGTGTATTAATCTTCCCCAATCAATGAGGACCCTCTCATAATTAATAAATGCCAAGGTTACGAAAGTGGTCTATGAACCAAAGAATATTTGTTTGAATGGATACAGAACAGTAAAAGCCCGGTCTCTCCCCAGGACTGAGTATAATGTGAAGGTTTGTTTTGAAAGCCTTGGAAAGGAGCTGCTAACGTGGGTTAGACAGAGAGTCGCCCGTCACCCTCCGTGTCATAAATCGCGCCCGAGTATAATGGCCCGGCTCTCTTAGAGTAAGGGTGGGCCGGAACCGTCTCGTAAAATGTAGTAAAGACACCGTGAGTGTTTAAAGTTATTAACGACCCGGGCATCGAACCGAGGTCCTTGTAGATTGATATTTTCGTTTGCCTGTTCAGATCGTAGTTTCTTATATGATAATGGTCTTATAAGACATAAGAGATAAATAACAATCCCTATTGTAATGATGTATGGAAGTAGGATTCCACGAGTTAATTGAAGGCAACTAAGTTTCGGGAGTAACTATAGTTTTTTGACTGTGTCAAGTATCTTCACGCTCTGGAGTACACAAGTGATTTCCTGATTACCTTAATATATTTGTGAAAATAAAGAGAGATGATAATAGCTGAATGTGTGAACATGCCCAAAAATATTGAGTTAGATAATTAACATAAAATTTTAAATGTAATTATACATTTGTTTCGAGGATTAAGAAAATATAAAAGATAGTATTTGAGGTGTACAAGAATGACACCATTATTATGTAAAGCATGGAGCCAAAAGAGCTCGGAGTTATATAAAGCTTACAGTTGATGCTTTATGGAAGTAAGACTAAGTAGGAATTGTTGGTTTATGTGGAAACCATATGTTTAAATACAATATTTGTTTTATTATATTTGTGATTCCTTGTTCATTTGGAACAAGTAGATGATTATGGGTCAGTAATTAAATTGTTAAAGTGTTTGTAGCGCCATTAATCTTATTAATTAAATGTGTTAAAATAGGAGTTGATTTTGTTGTTATTTTTGCAAGTGTATCCTCTAATTAATCCAAAATATGTGAGTCACAGAGTGGGGGAACTTACCGCTGCCCCGAAAATTCCGAATTGAGCTACGCTGGTATACTGTGATTGGCATATTTCTTGCTAAAAGGGCACATGGGGGCATATAAGTAATGTGCTGGATTAATAACTAGAGGAACACTTAAGACGGTCATATCATGTAAAGTAAAGTAATGATAGGAGTAGCTACAACATAAAATATTAACTGACCGCATGGGTCCCTGGAAACTCATACCGAGCAGCCCTGAATTATATTATCAACCCCCTAGCAAACATTTCATGGCGCCCAGTACGCAGGGCTGAGTTTTCCTAGGGAAAACCCGAGTTTTCTCGAAAAATCAAAATTTTCATTTTTTGAAAAAAAAAATGGTTTTTCGAAATTTTGAATTTTAAATACTTCCATAAAGGTTTATGAAATTGAATAAAAGTATCAAAAGGGTACGTTGTAGTAAATACCCGTACCAAAGTAAAATTTTAAAGAAATTGGGACACACTGATTCAGAATATCATCTCTCAAGCATGTACTAGTGTGGTGGCATTAGGGGCCCACTGTATTCTAATATGATGTTGTTAAATGAAGAGAGGCGGAGGCTCTCTGAAAATGTAAGGGCCGAGAGCCCAGAAAAAGGTAAAACTACAGGTGAGAAAGAGTACCCAAATAATGAAATTGTAAAGGTTTCTGTAGAAAGCATGCGTGCACCTGAAGACATAGTTACACGAAGAGAAGGTAACATGTCTGCAGACAAAAGGGTAAATGTTGAGCCTTTAGAGCTCAAAATGGAAAAAGAAAATTGTAAACCAATTCCAAGGGAAAATGTAATTAATACAGATAAGGATAATGATGAAGATAATTCAAAGTCTCACGTAGCAATGCAGGTTCAGGTAGGCTCAGAAAACGAAGGGAAAAAGAACGATAGTTTTTGCGTTCAGGATCAGGAAAAGGTAGAAATGGCGACTTGGGACGAAGTGAAAGAATTCGTGGAGATAACTAGGGAGATGGATAAGGAGTATGATAAGATGAGGGATGAACTTTGGAACTTAAAAGGTCGTGAATTAAGAATAAAAGAAGGAATTGAGGAACAAAGAGAAAGTATTTCCGGGGAAACAAAGAAGATCTATGAACTTCGTAAGAGAGCAAGCAAAAAATGGTGCGCAATGCCTAAACAGGAATTAGAGGAATTGTACAAAGAAATCCCCAATGTGAAGGAGTCGTTAAGAGAAACAAAGAAGAAATTTTCAGAACGTATGGAGAAGGAAGGAAAAATAGAAATAGCTCCGTGGGAACAGATAAATATATTTAGTGAGGAAGTAAGTGATATAAGGGAGCAACTAGGAAAACTAAGAGATAAATGGAATAAGATTGGGTGGAAGATCCCTTACAAAGAGCACGACCGAAGAAATTACGTTCAGGAACAGAAAGATTGGATAACAAAAGAACGGGAAAAAATGCACTGTTTCAGAATGAGCATGTATGACGAATCTGGAATAATAAGCATTCAGGAGATAGCTGAATTGAGGAAAGTCAAGATTCCAGAATATACAGAGATATTAGAGGCCGCCCAGAAGCAATATGATGAATACATATTAGCAGAGGACCTCAAAGCAAAAGAAATGGCTATCCCGGTCATAAATGAAATAGTTGCCCAAGAGGAAAAGCCAGCTACAATTAACGAAGAAAAAGAAATCACGGTGCCAGAGGAGCCCAAAATTGATATTAAAGAAGAAAAACAAGAAATAGAAATTATAATGACTCCAGTGGAAACTGAGGAAACTTTGGAGATCCTTCCAGAGAAACCAATGGAAATTCAGGAAGAAATCGTAACTCCAGAACAGGAGGACAGCCGAAATGAGATCGAGCTGCAAACTGAAGAGACTCATTTTGATGAAAAGGTCGAGCTGGAAGAGCAAGAAGTAATCTCGGAACAGGAGATAACAAAGGAATTGATAGTCGAAGAAACGGAAATGATAATTCCTGAAGAAACAGAGAAATTAGATGAAACAAAAATAGAAAATGTCAACGAAGCACCGATGGAAACAGAGGTTCAAGACTTGACGAAGGAAATAGAAAAAGAAAACCTAGAAGACATTCAGGAGGATCAAGAAGATAAAACGGCATTAGAAGGACCAAAATTGAAAGCTCAGATCCTTGAATTGCTGATTAAATACCAGGACTGGCAACAAAAGAACAGAGAAAGGGAAACAAATGCCAATAAGAGCCAAGAAAACCTAAAAGAAAAAGATGAGATTGTTGGAAACAATGAAAAAATGAGAGGAGAAGTCTCTGAAGAAAATCAAGAAAGAGGAAGACCGAAATTGGTAGTTGGTGTACCAGGAAATGGATACCCCATGGGAACAATGAAAGGAGGTGGAATAACATACGATGCCTTGGAGGAAGAGGATGCCCAGGCATATTTCAGCTGGAAGCTCCGTAAAAAGAAAGGGAGCTATAAAAAGAAGAGAAAAAAGGGAGATCTGAAAGACCTAAAGAATTGGAAGAGTCGAAAAAAGAATTACTCTTTGGAAATGCCATCTCGATAAGAGGTGAAGGAAAAGGATTATTCCATCATAAGCCGACGGGTTATGCCATTTGCAACCGTCGAAGAATAAAGGGAATAATAATATGTGTTTGAAATACCATCTCAAAGAGAGATGAGGAAGGGGGAAGAAAACCAGAAAGAGTCAGGTGAGGTCAGACTGAGCTCTTAAAGAAATCAAATGAAGTGTAACAGACTTGAAGTCTGAGAACTGTAATGAATTAAGTTACGGGTAAAGCTAATTGCACCCGCAAGGTAATTAACAGAAAGTCATTAAGTTGAAAATATAAAATGAATAGAGAACAGACCGACTAGAAGTCCGTCTTGAGAAAAGAAGAAAGGAAACCAACTGTTGACTCGAGTTTGGAGAAGTGCACACCAGACGAGGGGAGAGTTGTAAACACCGAACGTGACAAGAAATTTATGACCCTGAAGTGTAGTCGACCACTAGGGGAATGAATGAATGAATGGGAACTTTTGAAGACCCAACCGAAACACAGACCAGAGAGGAAAGGAACTTTAAATAGATAATTGATTTTATTGAAAAAGAAAATTTCAATGTAATAAAGGAGAAAGAAAGGGTAAAGACAGAGCATACCCAACCTACACAATTAGTGGAAGGAACTTTAAGGAAATAAAGCAACAGTAAATACGGACGACGTTATGATGGATTCGACGGAAAAAGAAAGACAAAATTAATTAAAATAAATTTCCTCAAAAATTTTTCGAAAATTTATTTATCCTAAGGAAGGGTGAAATGAACCCATGTGCCATAGGGTCCAATGAGGGCGAATCCATGCATTTGGGGAAAAAATGAAAGAAACGTATAGTTTCTAAGGTAACTTAAAGAAAGATCCAGCTAAGATGCTAGCCTAATATGGTGCAAGAGGCGAGGACCAGGTGTTCGTGAGATGAGATCATCCCTCTCGACATTCAGAAGGGAGCGAGTCATGAGTATTAATAACCGAGTGGAAATTTCCCAGGATTAAACAAGGAAGCCTGACTCGGAAATCGACCTTACGTTGCTGGAAATTGACAACACCGCTTATGCGCCAGAAGAGGAATAATTAAATTTAACCCGTTTACAAGTATAATAATGAGTAAACAAGTACAGTACAGTGAATCTTTTTGAATGAGAGATTTTTTAGTAAAGAGAAACCATTTAATAATTGCGCAGGAGAAAACTGCAAACGCAAGACGACGTCATCGGGGAATTACCAAGGCCTGTGTGGAGGGGAGAAAGCAAAAGAAATGCAACACCCACACAATTGAGGACGAGAAATTAATTAATATCTCCGAATTGCACGATCGATTCTTAGGGGCAATGAGATTATTTGACATTGAGAAGACGAGCTTTCGGAAGGTATAATTTTTATATTTGTGCCACCATTATTTTAGAAATTGGCCACAGAAAGGACTAGAGTCTTATCTTTTTGTAGTGAAATAGTATAAAGCTTCTGGCCTCACCAAGCCAATCATGCAGTTCCGACAGCCCGTGAGGGGCGTAATCACGCATCACGCAGTACAAGTCCGTCCAGGGGGACGTGACGCTGGAGCATCAACAGTAAATGCAGTTTCAAACGGCCTGAGGGCACGTCACTGTGTTACATCAAACACCGAATGCAGTTATTCTGACAACCCGTGAGGGTGTTACTATGCATGCAGTCATTCCGACAGTCCGTGAGGGGCGTAAGACTACATCACAGCACATCAGTATCCAGACAGCCGTGTGGGGCGTAACTCTGCGTCACATCGAAGAAAGTTACTAGTACTCCTTGAGGGGAGAAACGCTGTGTTACACCGCAGAAGTAATATCCGATAGCCATAGGCGTCGCAGTATTAACAACTTGCTTGCCTCCATAAGGAGTGGTAAAGAAGAAATTTAAAGTATCGCCGTATTGAAAGATTAGGAAAATCCTAGTTATAGGATTTAGGCCCGACTGTATACAAGTTAGAGTGAAAGTTCGTAAGATATAGTCAGAGCAGGCTGCGAACGTCGGACTTAAAGGCGATAGGTCGTTAAATAGACGAACGAATATATCATAACGTACGGAAGTACCGTACCAGAAAGATAAACTGTTATTTAAATTAAAGAACCCAAAAAGGGAAGAACAGAATAAGGTTCGGAACGTATATCAGAAACGTAGGAGTGTTAGAACCGATCAAATAAAGAAGCACGGAGACTATAAACATTATCTCCAGAAAGCAGGCGAACTATTCTAAAAGTACTAGACTTGAGAAGTACTAGCTGCTATAAACTAAATCTATAGGTCATCGAGAGGTTATTGAGGAGACCTCGATCCGAATAGACTTTCGCTAGGATCGATAAGCCAGATCTACAAAGAAGCCGTTCAAGCTAGATAAATAGCCGGTCATCCAGGATAGGAGTAGAAGAATTTGGATTCCAGGGAACAGTAGATGTTTCGAGACTTTCGTATTCTGCAGGATAGGAAGCCGACATTGAATAAATTTCACCCTTGGAAACGGGAAATTAAGAAGGTCACGTGTGATAGGCTCAGAAATACGGCCTAGTGATCAAGAATTGTGAAGTGTAAATTTATCAAGATTGTGTGTTAGATTAATATTTTTAGTGTTTATTATGTGTTCAAAAGGGACACATCAGTGTATCAAAATGTCGTCAATGTTAAGTGTCTTAAATGTATGTCAAGAAGTGTTTGTACAGAAGATGAATTCCTTTAATATGGAGTAAGAGTTCAAAGTGGGCCAAAATGAAACACCGCACAAGAATAAAGATCATGGGACGATCTTAAAAACATGTGAGTACTGAATTTCATTCTATTTTGGTGTCAGGAATTGGTTGTGTACAAATCCACCGGAGTTTTGAGTAAAAGGGATGTGTTTTAAGAAATAAATACTGAATAAACAAGAACGTGGTCTGAACAATAATAGAAATTTGAGAAATTATAAATAATTATGTAAAGAATAAATCCCGTAGAGGAAATATGTGAATAAAATGTTAATGTATTTAACGAATGTCATAAGAGCAAGCGAAATATCAGTAATTATCATGAAAGATATTTAAATAAAGTAAAGTTGAGATATGAAAGAAATAGCTTTTGAGCTTGTGTAAAGAATAAAGATAATACTAATAACTAAGTATGGAAATATTAAGTAAAGATCAAATAAATTGATGTGAACATAAGAGCGTTAAAGCCTTAATATATGTGTAAGATATGATGTTCAAGGGAATGTTTTAAAAGGGAGCGATTTATCGGCAACGGAAAAGATTAATATAAGAATTAAAAATAATATGAATTGTTACTAATGAGATTTATCAGTTCTTGGGAAGACATTTCGGCTTAAAATAATGCATAGCGCAAAGGAGCGCAAATAATATTAAAATGTCACGCTAGGAAAGCGTAGAAGTTAAAATACTTGGTAAATTACTTATGGAGGGTAGTTGATTGTAGTGAATTGATAATTGTATAAGTCCTCTATTTGTGACGTAGTATCACGAGGCATTGTGTAGGTATTGAAAGGGAGCAAATGTATGGTATTATTGAGCGTATGTCATGTAGGCCACGGCCGACTTTAAATCGCGTCTTGTATAAGTCCTCTATAAGGGAATGGTTCCCGAGGCATGTGAAGAGATTCGAACTCAGAATCATCTTATGGTAAAAGCCCCTTAATTCTTCGTCGTCGAATGTGTATTAATCTTCCCCAATCAATGAGGACCCTCTCATAATTAATAAATGTCAAGGTTAGGAAAGTGGTCTATGAACCAAAGAATATTTGTTTGAATGGATACAGAACAGTAAAAGCCCGGTCTCTCCCCAGGACTGAGTATAATGTGAAGGTTTGTTTTGAAAGCCTTGGAAAGGAGCTGCTAACGTGGGTTAGACAGAGAGTCGCCCGTCACCCTCCGTGTCATAAATCGCGCCCGAGTATAATGGCCCGGCTCTCTTAGAGTAAGGGTGGGCCGGAACCGTCTCGTAAAATGTAGTAAAGACACCGTGAGTGTTTAAAGTTATTAACGACCCGGGCATCGAACCGAGGTCCTTGTAGATTGATATTTTCGTTTGCCTGTTCAGATCGTAGTTTCTTATATGATAATGGTCTTATAAGACATAAGAGATAAATAACAATCCCTATTGTAATGATGTATGGAAGTAGGATTCCACGAGTTAATTGAAGGCAACTAAGTTTCGGGAGTAACTATAGTTTTTTGACTGTGTCAAGTATCTTCACGCTCTGGAGTACACAAGTGATTTCCTGATTACCTTAATATATTTGTGAAAATAAAGAGAGATGATAATAGCTGAATGTGTGAACATGCCCAAAAATATTGAGTTAGATAATTAACATAAAATTTTAAATGTAATTATACATTTGTTTCGAGGATTAAGAAAATATAAAAGATAGTATTTGAGGTGTACAAGAATGACACCATTATTATGTAAAGCATGGAGCCAAAAGAGCTCGGAGTTATATAAAGCTTACAGTTGATGCTTTATGGAAGTAAGACTAAGTAGGAATTGTTGGTTTATGTGGAAACCATATGTTTAAATACAATATTTGTTTTATTATATTTGTGATTCCTTGTTCATTTGGAACAAGTAGATGATTATGGGTCAGTAATTAAATTGTTAAAGTGTTTGTAGCGCCATTAATCTTATTAATTAAATGTGTTAAAATAGGAGTTGATTTTGTTGTTATTTTTGCAAGTGTATCCTCTAATTAATCCAAAATATGTGAGTCACAGAGTGGGGGAACTTACCGCTGCCCCGAAAATTCCGAATTGAGCTACGCTGGTATACTGTGATTGGCATATTTCTTGCTAAAAGGGCACAATATTTTGGTTCGATGACAGCCGCCACTCCCTCGGCAGTTCCGTCGACAATTACGGCAGCGCTGACCTCCGTCTTGGCGGGAACGATTACGTCTTCTCTCAGCCTTACTCGTCGTGCGGTGATGGACTCGTGCGCAGGTTGCAATGCAAGTTCCTCACCTCCGAAGTGCAGAGTGTTGGTACTCAGATCCAAGATGATGTTGTTCTGTTCCAGGAAGTCCAGTTCGATGATCACTTCATTTGATACGTCAGCCACAAGCACTGGATGCTTTATCGCCCGTCGACCAATGACGAACTCCAGTTATGCTTCGCCATGTACCGGTGCGGTCTCTCCGGTCGCGGTTATTAGCTGGAGGTTCCTTTGTGTGGGTTGAACTCTCCACTTCGGGATCACGGTGGGACTGACGATGGTCCTCGACGCTCCCGTGTCCGATCAGCATGGGCCAGCTCACTCCGTTGACGACTCCGTCGATCATCAGGCTGCTATTGTCCCTCTGTAACTTCGTCACACGCACTTGGACTGCTGGGGCTTGACGACTGTCACAAGCCAACCTTTGCCCCCCAAGGCTGGCTAATACTCGTTTCCCTGGGTCGCGCGGTTTTCAGACGACTGATTTCCCGTCGGATACCCTCGGCGGCGGCGATCACCGCAGTCCTTGCTCAGGTGGCCTTTCTTACCGCAGGTCCAGCAGGTCAGTAGTCCTCTTCCGGGCCGCCTCTCCGGTTGCCTTCCGGCTGTGTCGTTGCTGGTGGTGCCGCGACTATCGAAGAAACGGCTTAGCGCCTCCATTAATTCGTCGGCCAGGGGCTTGGTCTCGTTGGCTTTTACTGGTTCGTCGACGTCCACTTGACGCACCCGCGCGTGCATTCTGGATGCCTGTTTTGCCGTCTCGAACTCAAGTTCGTGGCTCAGCGCATCTACCAGGGCTTATTGCGCGCGAGACGCAGCGCCTGTTGAGTGTCCGAGTCCCGTAGCCCGTCGGTGAAAGTCTGCGTCGCTATCTGCTCCAGAAAGTCGGCCGGCGCTGTTGGGTAGGCGAGCCTTACGAGGCGTGCGATGTCCATCTCGAACTCCTGCAGGGTTTCCGCGTTCTTCTGTACCCGGGTCCGGAGCTGCATCTGATAGGCCAGCTGAAGATGGCTATCTCCATATCGGGACTCCATATGGGCGATCAGGGAAGCGTAGTCCTGGGATCCAGTCGGGATGGCCTGAAGGACGTTAAGGGCGTCACCTCTCAGCGCTACAATGAGAGCTGTAGCCTTTTCTGTGTTGTTCCAGTTATTTATGGAACAGGCCGCCTCGAACTGTCGTAAGTAGGTGCTCCACGGGACCTTTCCGTCGACGGTTGGGGGCGTCACTCTGCTCTGTCCCGTTCCTGATGTCCCCGGTGTACCTGTGGGCGGGCGTCGGCGCAGCTCGGCAACTTCCTCTTGAAGAGCGTTGAATTTCTCTTCCACCCCCGTGAGTGGGCGTTGGCGCAGTTCGGCAACTTCCTCTTGTAGGGCTTTGACTCTCTCATCCACCCTGGTCGGCGGGCGTCGGCGCAGCTCGGCGACTTCCTCTTGTAGGGCTTTGAATCTATCTTCCATCCCTGTCGGCGGGTGTCGGCGCAGCTCAGCAAATTCCTTTTGTAGAGCGTTGAATCTCTCTTCCACCCCCGTCAGCGGGCGTCGGCGTAGCTCGGCAACTTCCTTTTGTAAGGCGTCGAACTTCTTTTCCACTGCCGTGACTTCCTCATGCAGACCCAGTTCTAATTTCTTCAGGTCCTGTGTCAACTTATTCTGACCGTCTTCCATCTTCTTCTGGCCGTCCTCTATCCGCTTCAGGTCCTCCGCTAGCTTATTTTGACCGTCTTCCATCTTCTTCTGGCCGTCTTCTAGTTTGGCAGTTAGGTCCTCGGCTAACTTCTTCTGGCCGTCTTCTAGTTTGGCAGTTAGGTACTCGGCTAACTTCTTCTGGCCGTCCTCCATCTTTTTCTGGCCGTCTTCCATCTTCGTTTCCATGCCATATAACTTTTCTAGCAATGCTGCGAATTGCTCTTCCATTTTAGATGTTTGTCTTGTAAGGGGCATGCACTCACAGGAGAATTAGAGAAAATGACCTGCTCGGGTTTTGAAACCAGGACCGTCAGGTGTTGTGCTTGAGTTCGT
The DNA here is from genome assembly GCA_946902985.2 of Meconema thalassinum. Classification (NCBI taxonomy): domain Eukaryota; kingdom Metazoa; phylum Arthropoda; class Insecta; order Orthoptera; family Tettigoniidae; genus Meconema; species Meconema thalassinum. The sequence continues at coordinate 121,472,902 of OX336400.1, forward strand.
AATCCGGCTTCTGACACCAGTTGTTACGTGCCACCCCCTAGTGGCACTTTTGTTAACTGGATTACGGTGGGGGTACAAAGCACAACACCAATTACTGCTTAAAGAAATAATTAACTTTATTGTGACCAGAAAATTACACTAATCAGCAAATACAAGCAATTAGGAGCCTTACTCCAGTTTCCTCAAGTCCCTTCCTTGAGTGCTCTTGGCCCTTCCACTTGTCAACAGATCACAGAAGTTAATCCGTCCTAATGAGTACGGTGGCCTTGACAGAAACTACCTGCTCCTCTCCTTTATGTTCACCGACCACAATTACTTACGATCACTTGCTGCAGGCTATTTCGCTGTCCACAAGCTGGAGAAACAATGTCACTGGATTTCGTAACTCGCACAGCACTTCGTCACCACACTTCTGTCGCACAAGATAATCGCTCGCACTAGCTCGTAAAACACAACAACAACTGCTAGACAGGTCGCACTTATATAGCAGGCCGGTGACTCAATAAATGCTTCTAGATCCATCCAGGGTTCACGGCTTCTCGAGGTTTCCATCGCTGGTCCAGTCACGAATATTCTGGACTATCCCTTTGTCTTAGTAGCCCTGTTGCATAAGGCGCGCGCAATACAGGAGGCAGGACACAGCCCAGCCCTGGGGCAGTTGTGACTCATGCGGCGAGTGATGACACAAACTCACAGCCGTAACACTTCCTATATTCATTCAGATCGAGGTTCTGCCTTCATGTCCCAAGAATGTAAGTCATATCTCACGACTGTTGGGGTAGCGACGAGCAGAACGACACCGTATAATCCCAGAGGCAACGGTCCGGCAGAAAAATTCGTAGGCATTGTCTGGAAAACTATACTGCTTGCCATAAAATCAAGACAATTGGATATCCGACAGTGGGAAAAGGTTTTAGATGATACCCTCGATTCCATCAGGTCATTACTTTGTACCGCAACAAACGAAACTACCCATGAGCGTATGTTTAAACACCAACGGAGATCGACTTACGGACAAGCAACCCCTTCATGGTTATTGACTCCAGGACCTGTATTTCTGCGGAATCATACCAGGCATTCAAAGTATGAACCATTTGTCCAAGAGGTCACTCTTGTTGAAGCGAACCCCGAGTACGCTGACGTACAGCTTGCTGATGGACGGGAGACTACCGTTTCAACTAGAGACTTGGCTCCAGTACCTTCTCCAGGCAACATTTCTCAAGAATGGGATGAAGAAAGGGAGGTAACAGAAGAGCAGCATTTCAACAGATCTCTTGGACATCACTGGCCTTCAACATCAATGGTTCCTCCTCGACCATCGGAATCTTCGTCTCTGGTTCCCCACGTCCTGACTTCTCCAGAATCCCAGAGGTCGTTAGGAAGTCCAGTTGCGACTTCTCCTCCTGACCAGCAACCTAGGCGAAGCACCAGATTCCTGACTTCTCCAGAATCTCAGGGGTCGACAGAGAGTCCAGTTACACTTTCTCCAGGCCAACAACCTAGGCGGAGCACTAGAATCCGTCGCCCTCCCCCTTACCTCAAGGACTATACTTATCAATTATGTGGGGGTGAATGATATGGCTTTTCCTTTTTATAGACTCCTTGATCTCTATGGATCATCCATAGTTAATTGTCTTTGTTTCTTCTGTATTCTTTGGTAGATGTCTGATACGCATCATGTACCGGTATGTGTTAAGTTAAGATTAATAAAACCTAACAAACAGGTTTATCAAAGTGTTCATATTTATTACAACATGTATTTGCTGTGACCCCAAATAGAACAGCTAAACACCTAAAAGGAAGATTAATTTTCAATTTCACGAACACTAAAATGATACGCTGTCTTAATGACAAGGTTAGTGGTTTGGCACTCTGTCTTTCTAATTTTCCTGTAGCAACACATATATTTTCCACTAATGTAACCGATGGGATACCAGTAAATGCATTAATTTCTCTATTTGTTTTCATCATGTCCTCGAAAGTTATTTTTCTACAATCATCAATTACACTTGGCGTTACTTGTATCCCTTTATCTTCTACACATTTCCTTAGAGTGGGATCTTCCACCAGAGCTGCAAACATCTCCTCTGCCACAGTCTCTGTGTCTTCAGTTACCACTTCACTGTCTTCAGTTGGAGATGGTGGTGCCACAGCTTCATGTCTATGTTGCACACGTGCATCCCTGGCCTCTGCCTGTAGTTTCAGGGGAGAAGATATCTTCTTATCCAATGATCTCAGTGACAATTTCTGAGAGGGAATGGCGCTATTCTTCAGGTACCTTTTACATGCTCTCACATCTGAAAGTAAAATATATTTATAATTCTACTGCAATATTATAACAATCTTATGCTCATTGATAATCCTACACCACTGGAAGTAGCTTGTGTAGTCCACTTTAAGAAGAATAGGTATAAATAATGTAGCCTAATCCAGTGTATGAAGGTTATCTTTCCACAACTGGGACGTAATTAATATATATGAAAGAAATAAACAGGTCATCTACAGTACACGTACAAAGGAATGTTTACTAACCTGGATAAAAATAATCCTCCTTTGTGGAATGCAAACCGCATACAATCATATATTTAGAAATCGGCTTTGCGATGCGAAGTACTCGACTCCATTCCTTCTTTAAACCTTTCTCTTTAGGAAAGTAATGCATTGATATGCCTCTTGTTGCCTTTGAAGAGCACTGTGGAAATGAACAATATCTATTACTCATTTTTCAGCCTCAGTTATTATGCAAAAGCTGAAAAAATGAGAGAAGATCACACACGTCAACAAAAATAACAGGTTAAACAGCTGTTTGTTAATATTTCTATCACCATTCCTCTAGTTCCAGCTAAGCAGCAGCACCGTCGCTTGAGTTCACGAATTGGGCGAAGAGGCAACTGTGTCCAGCAATCCTACCATATCAACAACGAGCTATTGGGTAAAGTGCATGCGCTGCGCCCAATAAATTCTCATGGAGATCTCCGAGAGCCCCTTTTTTATGTTCGTTTCTGTTGACATTATTGTTGCCGTTGCTATAAGTGATCATGCTGATGCTCCTGATGTCATGTTAGTAAACTTTGGTTATGGTAAGTTTCGTTTCTATTTGGTTTGATGAAACATTGTTTATAGGTCGCTTATTTGTTAAGGAATCTGAATGCGCCTGTTAGAAGGTGGTACGGTATCGTAGAAACTGACAAATTTAGCCAATAGGCCTAATATTGATCTGGAGGTTTGAGCATATCTTGTATCATGTGTGATCCATTTGCTAGAAAGGACAGATGCATTGAATAAACATGCTTTCAGGATCATTATACAACTGATCGAAGAGCAGCTTTACACAACTCCTGTTATAGAATTCTTTTGGAGACTCATTAACATTTGCACAGAAGACTTTTAAATCTAGAGTAGACTCGAGAAGAGCTTGTCGTTAAAAGTTGCACAGACATCAGGCAACGGTTGGCTGGACTTGGCCGATCGGTTCTGCCTTTGCCCCACCCCACCACATCGTTTGTGTTATAGGATTAGCCCAATTGCCAGCAGTAAGCAATCCAGTTAACTGGCCAGTTAAAATATATAATCATAAAACTAATTTATTGCAATGTAACCAAGAATGTGCAATGTCTCATGGAATACTTTCGTGTGACATGAGAACAGCCTGCAATATACATCAATAGACAGTCATAATATGGGTTTAACAGCCATCTTAACTAGCCTACTGCTCTCTGGAGATGCCTGGGTGCCAGAATTTTGCCCTGGAGTGGATGCATGGGGAGTAATATAGATCATGATTCCTTACATGTCAAAATTCCCCTAGAAACAAAAGGGCGGCAACTAAACATATAGTAGAAATGGTTTGATTCATTATATTGACTAGGCGGAACATTTATTATGGTTAAATCCTTAACAACAAACTAAAAGAAGCTTATAGTCTAACGTGACCGTTAATCTCGCGATCATGAGCCACGGGACTTTCTTTTAATGTGGAGTCCGAACCACAGGACATGGCATTTCACTTTGAAAATCACACATGCATTGACCAGGAATCGAACCTGGTCTGCCTTGGTGAGAGGCAAAGAGCTGATTGCTGCCCCCCAACCCCACCCCTGCCACCCCTCCCAATACTAAAGGTTTAAAGGATGCATACATATTAAATTCTATGTGTTAATAAGGCTCTACATACAAATACAAACCTAAACTGGGGCCTACACCTCAGACCCCCTTGCTTCTTGTACAAGCAGCAATTTTTGTCCAGCCAGTGGTCTAACCAAGTAGTGGCCAATGCTTTCGTTCAGACTGTCATCTAACCTAGTACCGGTAGCAGCCAATGGTTTCATGCAGACAGTCGTCTAACGTAGTAGCGACCTATGTCTTCGTCCAGACACTTATCTAACCTAGTAGCAGCAAATGGTTTCGTCCAGATATTCGTCTTCTTAGCAACCAATGGTTTCGTCCAGACAGTCGTTTAACATAGTAACAACCAATGGCTTTAGAATAGTGTAATGAAAATGAAAATCCACAGCCTGCTTCCAGTCTTCGACCGGGTCAGGAATGGAATGAATGAAGCCCCCATCTAGCGGCGAGGATATGAACTGTGCCGGCTGCCGAAGTCTGTCGCACTCCTCTGGGGCAATGATTAAATGAATGACAGATGAAATGAAATGATAGTGGAGAGTGTGGCTGGAATGAAATATTGACAGGGAAAACCGGAGTACCCGGAGAAAAACCTGTCTGCCTCCGTTTTGTCCAGCACAGATCTCACATGGAGTGACCGGGATTTGAACAACGGACCCAGTGGTGAGAGGCCGGCGTGCTGCCGCCTAAGCCACGGAGGCTCTAGAATAGTGTAATGCAACTTTTCAATTAAATTGAACATCTAAAAGTATAGTATAACTCATGACCATACCATGTGACTGTGTCTGCATGTAACGACACTGTTGGAAACCTCATATAACTGAGTAATATGGCAACAGACAACATTAAAGAAACACGAATGTCCATACATCACCCATGACATCAATTACACTAAAACATTTCCCTAGACTCATACGTATTGTTAGAGCGTGGTGGTTCAGCGGTCAAGCTGTCTGTCTCTCACCAGGGTGGACTGGGTTCGATTCCCGATCAATGCATGTGAGATTTTCGAAGTGAAATGCCATGTCCTGTGGTTCGGGTTCCACGTAAAAAGGAGGTCCCGTGGCTCATGAACACGCGATTAACGGTCACGTTACACTACTAGCTTCCTTTTTTTTAATACGTATTGCAGTTATATACTTGAACCAGTGCAAAAATTGTGTACGCATGGAATCGCAGAATGAAATAAAAAACAAATTATAAAAATAATCTACAACGTAATAGTAGTAAAGTTATGTAACTAGTGATGTAAAATGTCTAGGCATTTATAAGTCGGGGCAAATGTCCGGGCAAATGCCCAAAACCCATAAATGCCCAGGCATTTTGGGCATTTACATCTTTTAAAAACATATTCCTAATGCAACGCTTATATAAATATTGTTTTAGCCATACATGTATCTACATATATGTATTCTATATATTTATCCATAAAAACATGAGTTGAGGCCAAAATTGGCTGCGGAAGTTGTAGGAATTCACTGAAAGAACTTTATTTTGGTTCTGAGGCTGAGCTTGTGCTTGGTACTGCAGATTTGTTGTTGAAATCATCCACTTCAATTAGTAAAGGTTCATAAGGTTGTTGTTTTTTTCGAAAAGGTTTTTCAACCACTCTAATTGTACCTAACTGAAGCACTTTTTTTTTAGATCCTGAGGGCACTTAAAACACTCCTTTATGGGCTTTTCCATTTTGTTACAGTGTGACTGTTAATAGTCCTTATTACAATATTTACAAGATACTCCTTTCCCTTTCAAATTAAAAAGTTCCAAATAGGTAATTTTTTCCTAAGCATTTTGTAATGATTTAATCTAACACTTAAAAATATAAATAGCCTAAGAAATCTCAGACTCGACCACTCAACAGACAGCTCTACTTCACAACTAACTGGGCTGGGCTGCTGGTGGTAGAATGCCTTGCCAATCTCAAGGCCACAACCACCTTACCTCCATTCCAAGATCATAGCACAATGGCTTCCCAGGGACTAGCCCACACACCCTCCTCCCAAAGCCACTATTCACACCATAATCAAACTCCTACCCAATTTTCCTAAATATAAATGAGTAGACCTGCAGGCCTAACTCAGTAATACAATGTTTTATTCAAACCAGATATACATAATTCCCATTTAGATGTTATTGACAACATTGACACAGGATCCTTAAATTATTATTAGCAATATTCAGGCATTACTAGTTTATCCATGAAATGTACCTTTGATTAATGGTTTTTATTATGTTTTAGATGCTCTAGTAACAATCACAAGTAGTAAAAAGTAAAAACAAGAAGTTATCTTAAATGCCCAGATTTTGGGTGCTTAAAACTGCTTTGGGCAAATGCCCGGGCAAATGTCCATTTATAGATGTCCTGCCCACTGGGCATTTGCCCGGCCCACATCACTATATGTAACGCTCTTTTCCTAGTCTACATCTTCGATAGTACTAATACACAATGTCTTTTACAATACACTTGATGATACTACTCACATTGCTCTGGATCATGTTAACGGCTAAGCCCGTAGCTCCAGACTCAGCATTAGCAGGCGAGCCCCTCAATGAGCATAGCTTGATGCAAAACATATGGCAATGTTCGTGGGGACTCAACAGGTAAGCTCTGTTTCCGCCCTGCCCTACAGATGAAAATACTCTTGTGGGCATGGTGAAGTTGGCAAGCTCTTCTTGCGTCTGCTCTATTCCCTTATCCTCTTCACATCTTGCCCTGCTAAGGGATGGACCACCAAGTGAGACATGATTGGTTTAACCTTTGACTACACGCACCTATTAATATACAGGGTGGGCGGGAAGTAACTAGGTATTGAAATTGACGTATAACTTTTATGTTTGCAGAGTTATTTATTTGAAATTAATACTGTATGTAGACTGTTACATAGGAATATGATTGCATACATTACATTTTGATGTAGGCACCTGTGGCATCGACCAATCTCCTCAAACGACCTGGAATGGAATCCACAGCTTTCTGGAGGAAGCTGTGTGGGACGTTGGTAAGAACTTCCCGAATCCGTGCTTCCAACTCGTCCAATGTGCTAGGTTTCGTCCGGTACACCTCCTCTTTTGCCCAGCCCCATAAAGAAAGTCACACGGTGTCAGGTCTGGACTTCTTGCAGGCCATTCATGAGGTCCACGTCTCCCCAGCCAACGCCCTGGAAACTTCTCATCCTACCAATTCCGTACGATATTTGCAAAGTGAGGCAGTGCGCGGTTTTGCATGAAGATAATGTCGGCGGTATTTTCCCATCCAGATACCGTGGGCCAAACGTAATCCTGAAGCATTTGAAGGTAGCGTTCCCCGTTCATTGTGTCTCGCAGGAGATATGGGCCGATGACATTAGTAGCCGTTATTCCACACCACACGGTCACTTTTGGACGAGACTGCATCTTTTCCACCGTAACTCCAGGCGGCTTCGGTGGCGTAGTCGGTAGCATGCTGAGCTTCTATGCCCAAGATAGCGGGTTCAAACCCGGCCGAAGCCGTCGGATTTTTTAAGAGCGTTAAAAATCCCTCGGTATGTCTTCCTTCGGAGGGGAAGTAAAGCCAGCGGTCCCATGTCATAGATTTATGACATGTTAAAGAACCTTCCACTAATTACACCTGTGTGAAGCTAAATTGGATAGGGTAAGAATGTAAACAACGCTCTTAGGTTTCTACGTCCGTTGCCAAGAGCCCACTGTGGTGGCGTCTAGTAGCTAAGTTCTGAACTTGGCCTAGTAGTCGTTGACGGTGGCACTTGGCGGCAAAAGTAGGAACTATTTGAAAAATTCTAAGTTTCAGTCTGTACTTAAATTAAGAAACAGATAACACACACTAATACAGTCATCACAATTAACACCGGTTATCAGACAGATTCTACACACACCCAAAGTACACGGGGCTACATGACCGCGTTGTCGCAGCCCCTAAACTTAAGAACCAACCAACCGTAACTCCAGGAACCTGTGTCGCCCGGTAATGGCAATTGTGCCGATTGATGAAACCTCCCACATGGAATACGGCCTCGTCACTCCAGAGGATGTTTTGAAATGATTGAGGCCAATCTTCGCACCAACCCAACATCAACTCCCCATACTCCATTCTGCGATCACAGTCTTCTGGTGTTAGCTGCTGCACGTAATGGGGTTTCCATGTTCGAAATTGTAATTCTTTATGCAACACCTGACGCACAGCGTGCCTTGTGAGTCTGCTTCCACGAGTTGCCTGGCGTGTTGATTTCCCCGGGCTACGATTGAACATGTTCCGCACAATCGAAACATTCTCAGGACTCCGAGACGTGGATTGACGACCTGCTTTTCCTGCATCCTTTACTGAACCTCTGGTCATTAGCTTTGTGTGACAATTCTTTATTGTCTCCGCACGAATTGTGGCATTCCTTCCCTTCACCGTACGCTACCATATCTGCACAGGAACGATCGAATTCCACACCTCATAGCGCGAAGCAATCTGTGCTCGTTCTCTTACTGTCAGGCGATCGACCATCTATGTTATTGTTGAGTGTACCGCCTCTAGATTAACTGGAGTATTTTCCATTTTACAAGGTCCGTATTGAGATCACGTGTTTTTTCTTTCCGTTCGTTGACTTTATTCTATTACTTTCTTTTCCACTCATTGCAGCTTCCAGGCAGGAGGTTTTTCTTAAGACATACGATATAACTTTCCACCTTGAATTCAGTAAGTCACCTTTCAACAAATCTAGTCAATTGTTTCAATCTTCTCTGACGCATTTGCTCTTTTTCTAAAGATTTTCGTCGTCTCTTATAGCTTGCGCCGCTAACACATCTTTTGGCAAGGTCGTCTCATCAATACAGTCCGTATGACGTACTAATACAATGAATGTTACCATCTCTTCCCAGCATAAAAACAATGCAGTAACGGTCGAATGGGTCTCGTCTACGGCATTTTCCTAGCCTGCCTTTTGAACCAGGCAATCAAGACCTGCTACAACACAGTGGCATCACACATCAAGGACATACCAATACACCCTTAGTGATGTTATTAAACCAGTCTTTTAAAATTTTAAAGTGTTCTCTTAAATGTTGTTTATCAAGCTAAAATCAACCACTAGAATGGCCAACAAAGCAACGAGATTCATCTTGTTTTAAAGTGTTTTTTATTTTATGTCTTTTTAAATACCCTGTTAACTTAGATATAGTTTTTGAGTGCTATTTTCTTGTAATGTGCATGTTTTTGGTGATAATGTATTTGATGGATGTACAAGAATTTATAACTTATATGGCTGAAGAAGGGTCGTTTTAGGCCCGAAACATGTCCCATTGGCAATAAACCTCTAGTTGTCCATAACAAAGAGTATTGATTGGGCGGGGAACCCTCACCCTATTAAAATTGATTTGTACCGCCTCTTGCGGCCACCGTCTGTACTTAAGCGGCATGAAAAATCAATATCCTATTTAATGTTCTGTATGTTTGAGCTATTTCCAATATTATTCCATCAATATTAAAAACTTAACAGCCATTTAATAATACCTAGTTACTTCCCGCCCACCCTGTATAATAAGTGTACGCGTGGTGAATATTGTACACCAAGAGAATAATGTCACAGTCACTTAGCCTAAACATTTTATTTTAGTAAACATATAAACTGTTCTACAAGCAGAATAGTTAAGGCTATTGTGTATCGTGAACATTTCCTCTATAAATTCTTCCTCGGAAGTATCTGCGTCTCATCTAACTTCTTCTGATTCGTCTCGCACTATAGCGTCATAGATTTCCTTTTCAGTAAGTCGCTTCAGATTTTTAGCTCGTATACAAGCTCTAAAAACACAGAACTGTACGAGACATGGAGATAGTTTTTAATTCTATTAAAATATGATTTAAAAAATAATGTTTGAGTTAAATAACTGAATCAATATTAAACGTATCTAATTTAGCTAAACGCGTGGTGTACTTTAATCACCATACCACTCAACAGCTCAATGTTTATTCCTGTGAATCAGCACAAACGAATCCGGCAACAATGACACTGCTTGTAGTCATTTGCGAACATGTTAGGGATAGGTTAGATGGCACCTAATAGCCTGCAGAAACATCACAACCAAAAGTATACCATCTTTAGTACGGCTGGTTTACTTTATACACCAGTGCGTGTGCTTAAAGGTTAAAGGGCGGAACTCCACATGGGACAACCACTGTAATTAGGGCTCATTTCCCTTGTGAATGTGTTTTGGGTTATTCTTCTTCTTCTCTTCTGCTTTTACGGCCTCATCGGACCACTTCAGTCAATCATTTCTTGGTCCTCTTCTTCAGTAAGTTTCCTTTTTTTGTTATTTACTGTTATGTGGTTGATTACAAGTGGATTTGCTACCATTATCTCTGTCTTTTCAAATGATATCTGAAGTCCAATTTTTTGTGCTGTATTTTGTAAGCTTATTATTTGATTTCTGGCTTCTTGAATATTATTAGCCAGTAACGCTAAGTCATCTGGTTCCAATTTTTATGCTCCTAGGATTTTCCCTGTACCATTCCCTCATTACATATTCCAAAGCACAATTGAAAAGTAGAGGCGATAAACCATCTCCTTGTCTTAATCCTGTTTTAATTGTAAACGGTTCAGATATTTCTCCTCTGAATTTTACTTTAGATTTGGTGTTTGTTAAGAGTTAGTTTTATAATTTTTATTAATTTGGGATGAAGTCCGAAATTTCTTAGTATTTTCAGCAATGAAGATCTATGTATGCAATCATAAGCTTTTTTGAAGTCTACGAAGGTTATGACTTGCTGTTTTTGTCTACGTTTGTAGTAGTCCATTACTAATTTTAAGGTGATTATCTATTTAGGGCAACTTCGCCATGGCCAAAATCCACCTTGATATTCTCCTATTTCCAGTTCTAATTGATCTTTACAACGATTATATAGAATCCGTGACATGATTTTATATGTGATATCCAAAAGGGAAATTCCTCGATAGTTGTCAGGATTTGATTTTTCTCCTTTCTTGTGTAATGGATGTATTATAGCTGTAGTCCAATGGTCTGGCAGTTCTTCCTTGATCCAAATGTTCACTATGCATTGGTGTAATGAAATCTTTACTGGTTCTGCTGCATATTTCCACAATTCTGCAAATGTTTGATCTTCTCCACTCGCTTTGTAGTTTTTGAGCTCTCTCGGAGCTTTGTAGACTTCTTGGATTGTGGGTGAATTTATGTTTTCTAATGGTGTTTTAACAGTAGTTCCTGTATTTATTTGAAGCAGTTCTGGTGGATCTTCGCAATTTAGCAACTTGTTAAATGTTTCTGCTAAAATTTCTGTATTTCTTTTATTACTATGAGCTAACTCGCCATTTTTCTCTTTTAACATTAATGTTGGAGGTTCATATCATTGTAGTTGTTTGCTAAAAATTTTGTAGTAATCTCTTGAGTTTGTTTTCGCGCTATTTGTTTCGATCATCAGAAGTATATCCTTTTGGTATAGGGTCAATCCAGGCCAAGTGGTCCAATATAAAAATAAATGGTTGCTTGACCATCTCAGAAAAATTTGATATTGCTGGGTTTGTTCCTTATCATGAAGTGAGCTTAAAAATATTTTTTGAACTTTTTTTGAATTACCGTTTTTAAATGGCGGCCATTTTGTTACAGGCCGATTGTGTTTGTAAGCATCTACGTTTTTTTAAATATCTCGGCAATGTGTTGCTCTAGGCCTATCAAATAAAAAGCATTGAATTCAGTACACTTTGGCCTACACATTGAACCCATTATCTCTAGGGTTCATGTGTCTTTTTACAGATTTTTAATTACTCAAAAGTTCTTGTTTTGAAATTCAAAAATCTGAATTTTTAATCAATAATTTTTCCAAGAAAGGACAGTTTCTCATCCCTAATATTGTTGTGCTTCTACACTTCATAGTACCGGTAGTGTAATTGTTTATAAAGTTTCAGTGGTGAGAAGTTACCCCTTAAAAAGTTACAGGCTTTTAAAAAACTGATTTTTGAAAAATTTTCAATTGTTGACCTGCAATATTTTGGTTGGGGGACCAGATAAAAATCTGAAAATTTCACATTTTAAAGATATTTACAGTAGTAAATTTCAAGTTGGAGATAATTGGAAGTTAGTTTAAAAAAATCACAAATATGATTAAAAAACAGAAGGTTTTTATCATTCGCAATACATCTAGTCTAATGTGGGTAAGTATTTTCAACTTAAGATCTAAATACATTCAATTTATGTAAACAATATTTAGGCCTTATTTGTTGCTAAACATTTCTAAATAGAAAACTGAAAGAGGCTGTTTGGCAGCATGTGCAAGTCTGTACAGGCTCACTGACAGACAATACACCACGAGTCTCAACATGTCTGTAAGTTACCTAGTCAAACACTGCAAGTCTGTGAGCTAGCTATCTTGTTTCCCCTTCCACTCAATCTGTTCTCTCCCACTTAGTTGTCCATGAGCTTTTACAGTGAGCAGTTGTATTATTGTAGTTAAATGGAGCCTCAGTGTTCAATTGGCATTTTTACTAATGAATGTTGGTGAGATCGGCACCTGCCGGTATCGACCTCCATCCTGATTGATAGGTGCAACTAGCGCCCTCAACTAACTTTTAAACAGTTCGTTTTATGATCTGTTCACGGCACAACGCATTTAAACAGTTCGTGTATTTTGTGTTAAATAAATCAGTTGAGTTACATTTAAACGAACGTTACATTTCATTGCCGCTTTAAAACCTCTAATAGGTTATGGACCCAGAACGATTGGCTCAGATTTAAATTAACTGAAAACTGGAAACAGCGGGATCAAGCGGACACACAAAGAGAAAAGAACGCGTCGAATCGGCAGACATCTTGCTCTCTCGAGAAACTTCTGGACATCGGCAAAGCGAGAAGGAACAAACGCCGTCTTCTCGAATATTGTGTGCTTGATCGTGAGTGAACAGTGAAAAAGCCAATCGCGAGTGTTTGGACAATAACACGCGACGCGAATTTTGGCTTATTGCGAGTGTTTTGGACTATAACACGTGACGCAAGAAAACTTGTTTAACGTGCGAGTTGTGTACAAACGCGCCCGACACGAAATTCCGTAGGCCTATTTGCGAGTGTTCCGGACAATAGCACGCGACGCAAAGTGTATGGCCGGTTGTGAGTGTTTCAAACAATAACACGCGGCACAGCAAATTTATTGTGAACAATCGTGAGTGTTCCGGACATTAACACGCGGCACGATTGAAGTGAGACAATGAATTCAAACGGTGTAGTGCGCATCGAGGCCTTAGGGCGCGATAATTACGACACCTGGAAAATGCAAATGCGCGCCATTCTGATAAAGAATGACGCGTGGGGTTATGTCAACCGCCAGATCGTCAAACCCGAGCCGGGTGAGGACAATGCAGCCCAAGTGACCGAGTGGACGACTAGGGATGAAAAGGCCATGTCAGACCTAATCCTATTCATCGGACCAAGCCAGCTCAAGTTGGTGAAGAACTGCAGGTCATCAAGCGAGATATGGCAGAAACTTGAGGATACGTTTCAGTCGAAGGGGCCGGCTCGCAAGGCCACGTTGTTGAAGAGTCTAACCTTGCAAAAATGACTGAAGGTGGCGACATCCGTGAGCACCTCAACAACTACTTTGACTGTGTCGACAAGTTGGCTGACATGGACGAAGTTATTAACCCAGACCAACTTACCATCATGATGCTGTACAGTTTGCCGGCAAGTTTTGAAAATTTCAGAATTGCCATCGAGAGCCGGGACGATCTACCGAAGCCTGAGAATCTACGTACGAAGATAATCGAAGAACACGATACCAGAGTTGCCTCGTCAACACCGATGGAAAATCAAGGCGCCATGTAAGTGAAGAAGAAAGGTCCTTCAAGGAAACCACAGTCGAAGCCTCAAAACAAAAACCACGCTACTCCGGTGGTAAGAGTGACAAGGAGAAATCGTTTCCGTTCAAATGCTCGAAGTGCGGAATCAAGGGACATGAGGCAGTGGACTGCAATGTCAAGGTCAACAAAAATCAGCTGTCGGACGCGTCACTCTTATCAGTTGAGGAACCTGATACGTGCCAGATCGCGACGAGCAGCGTCGAAAACCTGTGGTGTCTCGACAGTGGGTGCACGTCTCATCTGTGCGGTGATGCGACTGTGTTTACAGAGATGGACAAGGGCGAGACTGGCAAGCTGAATTTAGCGAGCAGCGCAACCGCAGAGATAAAGGCCCGAGGAACTGCAAAAATTGCAACAAGTGTAGACGGTAAAACTTGCAACGTTACTCTCAATGAGATTTTGCACGTTCCTGCGATCCGCACTAATCTCTTATCAGTCTCGAAGATGACACACCGTGGTTTCTCGGTTGTTTTTGGCAAAGAGAAGGCGGAAGTTTTCGACCAGAATGGACTGACGAGGTTAGTTGCAAAGCGCAAGGACAATCTGTACTACGTACAGGGCACCACACTGGAAAAATGTCGAAACGCAGTGTCAGAAGACAAGCGCGACGAGAATGTGGCGCAGCTGTGGCATCGAAGGATGGGTCACGTCAACTTTCGTGATCTCGATACGGCAGTGAAGAGCGGATCCATTCGAGGTGTGCAACTAAAAGGGAGATGTGGAGATCTAACGTGTGACATTTGCACGAAATGCAAAATGACTCGAATACCTTTCCCGAAAGAGTCAAATCGTGTGACCGGTAAGCTCGATATTGTTCACACAGACGTTTGTGGCCCTGTGGGTGTTGTGTCGAACGGTGGATCCAAGTAAATGATCACATTTACGGACGACTACTCGAGATGGACAGAGGTACGGTTTATGAAGACGAGGTGCGAGGCGTTGCAAATGTTCCGAGAGTGCAATGCTTTCGTCGAGAAGCAGCACGGTCTGAAAATAAAGTGCGTACAGTCCGACAATGGACGTGAATATGTCAACAGGGAATTTGACGAGTTCTTGAAATCTGAGGGGCTCGAGCGCTGTCTCACAACACCATATACGCCTGAAAAAAATGGTGTGGCCAAGAGGAAAAATCGTACCCTTGAAGAGGCAGCACGATGTTTACTCCTGCAATCTGGCCTACCAATGACATTCTGGGCGGAGGCGATCAACACAGCAAATTATCTGAGGAACAGATGTCCAACCAAAAAGCTAAACGGGAAGACTCCATTTGAGCGCTGGCTCGACAGAACTCCAACTGCACTCTATTTCAAGGACTTTGGGAGCAAGGTGTTCTGCCTGGACAAGACCCCAAACAAGGGGAAGTTTAGCCCTCGCTCAAAAGAGGGAATTTTTGTTGGATATTCGGAGCAGTCGAAGACTTACCGTATCTGGATTCCTGAAACGAAGAAGATCGAGATCACGAGAGACGTTGTTTTTCGTGAGGAGATGACCGCGCCTAAGAAATCAGTCGATGATCTGTTCCCGCGTGACTCTCCGGACAAAGTACGCATTGAACCAGAGGATCCGATCCATGAACTGGAGTTCGAGCTGGTGTCGAGAGACGAAGTTCTGGCAGAAAACCAACCTGATGTTGCTGAATGGGAATTCCCCGATGGCTTCATAGGCTTTCCTGCCGACGATTACTTTGTTGAACCGGAGAGCCAATCCGATGAGCAACAAGCGGCATCATCTAGGAGAAGCGGACGGCCTCGTTTGATTAGAACTGGAAAATCTGGGCGACCCCGCAAGGACTACGGTGATCGACCAGGGGAAGCGGCTAACGTCGCTGAAATACCAGTGACCTAGGCTATCTCCGGAGATGACTCACCTGCGTGGATCGAAGCAATGTCAGAAGAAGCAGTTTCACTGATTCGGAACAATACGTGGAAGCTGATCGACCGTCCCAAGGGGCAACGTGTGATAGGAAGCAGATTCGTTCTCCGGAATAAGTTTAACCCTGACGGCACTATCAGCAAGCGGAAGGCGCGCGTGGTAGCGAGGGGTTTCACGCAGAGACCAGGAATAGAGTTTCACGACACGTTCGCTCCAGTCGCAAGGCTGAGCACAATAAGGACTGCGGTGGCGTTAGCTGTACAAGATAATCTAAAGATCCGACAGCTGGACGTCAAGACGGCGTACTTGAACGGAGAAGTCGAGGAGCAAATCTTCATGGAGGCCCCGGACCACTTCGAGGACGTTCTTGCCCATACCGTTCAAGACGAGTCGGTTGACGAGACTGTGCGAAAGGCCGCAGATGAGATGCTGGAGTAGTTGACCAATCGTGACATGGTGTGCTCACTAAACAAAGCGTTGAACGGATTGCGACAGGCAGGACGCGCTTGGTATCACCGTCTCGAGGAAGAGATGAAAAATCTCAAGGCGACTCGCTCGGATGCAGATCCATGCATGTACCACATCGGACCGGTCGAAGATAGGATTTAAATAATCACCTATGTCGACGACATGATGATCTTGGCTTGAGACCACATGCACCAGGATGACTCCGGCTGTTGGTCGAGGGGAAGTGTTGGTGAGATCGGCACCTGCCGGTGTCGACCTCCATCCTGATCGATATGCGCAATTTGCGCCCTCAACTAACTTTTAAACAGTTCGTTTTATGATCTGTTCACGGCACAACGCATGTAAACAGTTCATGTATTTTGTGTTAAATATATCAGTTGAGTTACATTTAAACGAGCGTTACATTTCATTGCCGCTTTAAAACCTCTAATAATGAAGAATGTCACCAAAGTGTTTATGGAGTGTTTTCTAAAGAAATTACAGTGATTGAAAATTACAGTGAAGAAGAAAAAGTGTTGTTTCGTTTAAGAGTTCACCTAGATGTCAAATCAAGCTGTAAGTACCATGAAGTAAAATACTTGAACAAATTTCATCACCTCTATGGCCGATCTTGTTTGGACCCATTGAAGAAACACAAGAAGCCTATAACTAAAGGACTGAGAGAAATAACTTTAGATCAATACTATAAAAATGAAAATCCTGTCATTAACCTAATACCAGGGAAATCGTTATGTCCAACCTGTTATACAAAGGTATTTGTGGCTAACAAAGATAGGGCTAGTGATAGTTCTGATGAAGAATTTTGTAATTTAGAAGAAACAATAACAAAAGTAGACTCAGCTTGTAAAATCCTTGATGTATCTCCCGCAAGTAAATTTAGGAAATTAAAAAAGAGCAGAGTCCGTCTGCTTTGAAAGCCAAAATTGAGAGAGTTTCAACTTCAATTAAAAGAAATTTAGAAATCTCCTTTCAAAAGGAAATTAGTTTAAACCCAGGAACTAGATTTAAAAAATGCCAGCAGAATATGAAGATTTGATTGAAAACCTAAAAAATAAATGTGAGATTTCAAATAAAGAAGAAAAGATTAAGATTATCAGTTTACTGCCAAATTCTTGGAGTAGGGAAAAAATAAGTGATGAATTCAAAGTGTCAGAAGGCTTATTTAAAATAACAAGGCAATTAGTACAAGAACAGGGAATCTTACCTGTTTTGCAAAAGAAAAATGCAAATAATTTGATAGATGATAGCATAATCAAAAAGGTCATCATGTTTTACGAAGATGACAACAATAGCCGTTTGATGCCTGGAAAAAAAGATTGTGTTCCTGTGAAAGAAATTGGTACTAAAAGATTTATAGACAAAAGAGTTGTGTAATTTAAATGAGCATTTCAGTGAGTTTTAAAAAGAAAATCCTGAAATTAAAATTGGAAGATCAAAGTTTTGTGAGTTGAGACCAAATTGGTGTATTATTGCTGGAGGATCTGGCACTCATAATGTTTGTGTTTGTTTGTACCACCAAAACGTAAAATTGATGATTAGTGGAGCTACAAAGACCTCTTAGAAATTCTAATTTGTAGTATTGACAGCTATAACTGTATGATGGGAAAATGTCATAGTGTCCTGGCAAACAAGCGTTATTTGACATGTTTGAAGAATCAGAGGAGGAAGATTTGATGCCAGACAATATTGAATATAAACAATGGGTAACTCAAGACAGAACAGAAATGGTAACAATCATAAAACCACGAGAAGAATTTTTTGAAGTGTTTGTAGCGAAACTTGAAAATCTTAAAATGCATAATTTTATTGCAAAAGCTCAAGGTAAATATATGAAAGATAAAAAGCAGTTTTTGACAATTCATGAATGCTTAGTTCTTGCAGACTTTTCAGAAAACTTCTCGTTTGTTGTGCAAGATGAAGTGCAAGGACACCACTGGGTAAACAAACAAGCCACAGTTCATCCCTTTGTGTTTTATTACAAAGATGAACTAGACTGCCTTAAAAGTCACAGTTTCTGTGTCATAAGTGACCACCTTGAGCACAACACTTCAACAGTACATGCCTTCCAAGTTCAGTTAGTTAAATGCATTAAAGAACACCACCCGTCCATTAAAAAGCTGATTTATTTTTCTGACGGGGCTTCATGTCAGTATAAAAACAAAACAAAAACTTGGTTAACATATGCTACCACCAAGAAGACTTTGGTATGAATGTAGAGTGGCATTTTTTTGCATCATGCCATGGAAAGAATGCCTGTGACGGTGTCGGTGGTACAACAAAGCGAGCTGTCACAAAAGCAAGTCTTCAGCGAGCATATGAAAACCTGATTCTGACTCCTCAACAAATGTTTGAATTCTGTAAAGATAAGATCAAAGGTATTACTTATGTTTTTGTTAGGTCAGAGGAAGTCCAAGAAATGTATGTCAACGTTTTGGAGGAAAGGTTCAACACCTGCAAAAATTCATTACTATGCAACTTGTGTATTTTATTCACCCTACATTTTGTGCCTCAAAAGTAGAGTAATTGCGAACGTAATTTTACTAATATTTTTTTTTAACTGACTTCCAATTAAATCTCAAACTTGAAATTTATACTGAAGTTTACTACTGTAAAGATCTTTAAAATGTGAAATTTTCAGATTTTTATCTGGTCCCCCAACCAAAATATTGCAGGTCAAATTTTTTTTTTCTTTCAAAAGTCAGTTTTTTAAAAGCCTGTAACTTTTTAAGGGGTAACTTCTCACCACTGAAACTTTATAAACAATTACACTACTATGAAGTGTAGAAGCACAAAAAATGTTAGGGATGAGAAACTGTCCTTTCTTAGAAAAATTATTGATTGAAAATTCAGATTTTTGAATTTTAAAACAAAAATTTTGATTAATTAAAAATCTGTAAAACGACACATGAACCCTAGTGATAATTGGTTCAATGTGTAGGCCAAAGTGTGAAAATGAAAATCCACAGCCTGCTTCCAGTCTCCGACCGGGTCAGGAATGGAATGAATGAGGCCCCTATCTAGCGGCGAGGATATGAACTGTGCCGGCTGCCGAGGCCTGACGCACTCCTCTAGGCCAAAGTGTACTGAATTCAATTATTTTTATTTGATAGGCCTAGAGCAACCCATTGCCGAGATATTTAAAAAACCGCAGATGCTTACAAACAAACAAAAACCACGATCGGCCTATAACAAAATGGCCGCCTTTTAAAAAACGGTATTTCAAAAAAGTTCAAAAAAATATTTTTAAGCTCACTACATGATAAGGAACAAACCCAGCAAGTATCTAATTTTTCTGAGATGGTCAAGCAACTAGTGCTGGACCACTTGGCTTGGATTGACCCTATAGCCGTTTAACCCTTCGTATTATTTTTTGAGTTATCTTCCTTTGTTTTATGAGATCCAAGTGTGATTCATCTGTTTTTTGACTCTGATACCGTAACAAGGCTTGATGTCTATCTTCCACTGTATTATCACACTCATCCTTCCACCATTGGTGTTTCTTCCTTGGATTTATTGGAGCTACTTGTTCAGCTATTTGTTTCAATTCGGGAACTATTTCCTCTAGATCATCCGTTATTTAATATATCTAGTTCGTTCTTTGTATCCCTTGTTATTTATTAGTTTATGAGGGTCGTATGTTCTCTTCTTTTTAGGTGAGTTCTGGGTTATACTGTACTATATTTTACTAAAATATTGAACTGATCCCACTGTGGGTGGGACATCAAATACATGATGATGAGTGTTGTTTTTTCTTCTTTGGGAGGGGGGCTAACATCTAGGTCATTGGCCCCATCTAATACAGATGTTTTAAGAAGCAACTCGAGGAACAAGCTGCATGAAGGTTGCTTTGAGCGGTACACTCCGTGTGGGCTGATGTTGAATGGATTGCATCTTCGTTTGCTGTATAGGAGAGAGTTGGTTAGGGCTTTTTGTTGTTTTTGTTTTATTCATTCTTTCATCTTTAGACATCCACTTCTTTTAAAACATCAACATTTGTATTTTGACTGTGTTACAAAGTGCCGGTGACGTCACTGTTCCGCCACAATCCTCAATGTGCTAGTAATGAAATGGTTCATCACGTAATATGCTAACATGCGGTAGTGCTATTGACAAAATAGTTCGTCGCTATGTGCACAATTTTTAGTTCCAGATTCCAGCTGTTTCAGGCAATGTCTTTTGAAAGTGGACTTATCTGCTCTTTTGTAATACGTAGTCCATAGAACCATTTACATGGTGATGCAGGTTACCTTTATTTTGTCCATATATTTATTTATCTATGTACAGTATCTGTTTATTTATCCATGAACCCTATATATTTATTTATGTATGTATCTATTTATCTATTTCGTGGGCCTTTTTTTTTACCCGCGAAGCACCTCAGGAAACTGCAGTGTTACATTTTTTTTGCAATAATTGATGTGTCCGAGTCTCTGACATTGTGTTTCTTGTTTATTTTGTTTGGTGACAGTTACATTGTTTATTAGATATAGTTCATTGTTTCATTGACTGTGATGTGCAAGGGTCCATGTGAGTGTGCCTGGGGACAGTTACATTGTTTATTAGATATAGTTCATTGTTTCATTATACTGTGGTATATGAGGGTCTATGTGAGTGTGTCTAGTGACAGTTCCATTGTTTAGTGGATATAGTTCATTGTTTCATTAGACTATGATGTGTGAGGGTCCATGTGAGTGTGCTGGTGACAGACTGTTTTAGTGGTAGTATTTTGTTGGTAGAACTTTAGTATTTTTTTCATTAGTAGAATTTTAGTATTTGGTTGTTAGTAGAAGGATAGTATTTTTGGTAGTACAATTGCTCTATTAGGCTATTTTATTCTCAAGGTGAGTAGCAGCCTTTCAGAATAAATCGATTCTTTGCTTGTCTTATAGACAGTAAATATATTTATAACATTAGCCAACTAATGGTTACACTGCGTTCTGCTGCACGGCTGAAAGCAACGGGGAAACTCCAGCCGTAATGCTATTCCAGAGGATAAGCACCCCTCTATGCATAATTACATGTAATGATGGCCTCCTCTCTTGTAAAATTCCAATCCAGAGATAAACCAGTCCCTTGTTCGGATCTACGGGTGGGGACTACTCGAGAGGGGGATAACCTCACAGAAGTGACAAAGAGGAAATCTCACAATCTATGCGTCGGAGCGTGGAATGTTAGAAGTCTGCTAAGCATTGGAAGGTTAGAAAACTTAGAAGGGAAATGGATAGGTTTAGGTTGGATTTGGTTGGGATTAGTGAAATGCGCTGGCAGGAAGAACAGGACATTTGGTCAGGAGACTATAGGGTCATTAGCACTAAATCAAACAACGGCTATGCAGGGTTAGGTCTCACGTTAAGTAGGAAATTTAGACAGCAGGTAGAATATTATAAGCAATATAGTGAACGGATTATTGTAGGAAAAGTAGACGCAGCTTATCGAAGGATAAAGAATACTTTTGGGGAAAAGAAGACCTTAAGTGCTGTAATATTAAGGGCCTCTAACAGATAAGGAAGAAAAGGTTGAGAGATGGGAAGCGTACATAGAGTGTTTGTATAAGGGAAAAGAGATTGAGAATCATGTGATGGAAGAAGAAATTGATGAGGATGCGAAAGGAGATTTAATATTGAGATCAGAATTTGACAGTGCATTGGAAGACTTGAGCAGTGGCGTGCCGACGGGGGGGGGGGGTTCAGAGTTGACCCCCCCCCCCCAAGAGATATTCCTTTACTTGAATCTATATATTGTCCCATATATCACCTGTTTTACGGCATCGCTCGTTAGGCGTCTTAACTCCCGCATACACCTTAGGTGTGGTCACGTTCCTCATTTAATAAATGTCCTGCACTCTACTCGCAGTGTTGGAGCTACCCAGGGATCAGTTTTGCTGTTGAAGTGTGCGATCGGTAAGTCTTTTCACGTCGCTTCGGGTTGCTTTAATTGTGTGTGCCCGTTTCCTTGTAGATAATTCAGTAAAAGAGGAGTTTCTGCAATTTATTCCAATTAATGATACAGATAAAATAATTAAGATAGGCAGATTTTGAGAGCCAATAGCAATTGCAGTAGGAACACGGAGAGCAAAACATTATTTTTCTCTCACATAATATCAATATTTTAAGCAACCACGTCACTATGGTCATGATTATACCACTGCATCGTTTCAGTCTCAATATTTAGTTACTGCTGTCCATATTTTTTAGAATGTCTTTTCATTTTTTTTATTGTGTCGAAAAAATGAGACCTAAAATATTTTTCATGCAAAGAGAGCGGTTATTTAATTGTTGTTATTTATGAATATTAATCAAAGTATCATTTTAATTATGATGATGACTCGTTTTAAGGGGCGGAACAGCAAGGTCATCTGTCGCTGTAATACCGGTAATGTACACAATTACCCTATTATATTAATGAAACCCCCCAGAATGAAATCCTGCGTACGCCACTGGACTTGAGCAGGAACAAAGCACCAGATATAGATGATATACCGATTGAGTTGTTACGCTGTATAGGTGATGATGGTCTGATCAGGTTATTTCACTTGGTGGGTAGGATTTATGAGACAGGTGAGATACTCCCTGATTTCAAGAAGAATGTTATCATCCGTATACCGAAGAAAGTAGGAGCTGACAGATGTGAAGATTACCATACAATCAGCTTGATAACTCATCATCAGCTTCTAAAGGCTAAAAGCCTTGTCGTTGCAGCCATTTCTTACGGTCTTCAGCAGTTCTCTTCATATGGGCATACGAGTCACATTCCATTTCCTTGACAATGTTCTTGAGATATGATTGTCTTGGTCGTCCCCTTGTTTTTTTTTTCCCCAAAATTTTTCCTTCACTGATTACCTGGAGGAGAGTGTCATGTCTATGTGTCCCATGAATTTTGCTTTCCTTTTCTTGGTGTCCAACAGGCATCGATTCTCGTGAATTTGGTTCAGAACAAGCTAGTCTTTCCATCCGGTTTGTTCGGGTCATTCGTCTCCAAAGCCACATTTCAGCTGCCTCAAGTTTTGTTTCTTCTCTTTTCCCAAGTGTCCATGTTTCACAACCATGGGTAAACACACTCCAAACAAATGTCTTAAGAAATGGTTGGTTCCTCAGGACTGCGACAACGCAGTCATGTAGCCCCGTCTTAAGAAATGACTTCCTTATATTCAAGTTCAGGTGCTCATTGAGCAGCAAATTCTTCTTATTTTGAAAGGCTTTCTTCACCAATACTATTCTTTTCTTAATTTTTGAGATGCATCTGTTGTCATAATTAATCACACATCCCAATTAACAAAATTCTGTTACTTGTTCAATGGCATTATCATTTAACATTATATTGGCTAAAATTGGTTATTTCTTGTTATCAACCACGATTAATTTTGTCTTCCAAGAATTAACTCTTAGCCCGAATTTTCCTAAGGATGTCTGAAAAAACTTGTAACATTCTATTCATTTCACTTGCAGAGTTTGCTAAAAGTGCAATATAATCCGCAAAGCGAATGCTAAGAACCTGTACTCCATTAAATTTTAGTCCTTTTGTTTCTTCTTTTATTGCATTTACTGCAGCTTCTATATAGATATAAAAAGGATATGGTGATAGAGGACAACCCTGCCTTACACCTCCTCTTATTTTTGCTGCTCTTTTATTGCCATTAACTGTTATTTTGGTAGTTTGATTTGTATATAAGTTCAGAATAAGGCGCCTGTCTTTTCAGTCAATCCCGACTTGGCCGTTGTAAGAAGTACCGTAAGGTTTTCCAATTGACATTATAAAAAGCCTTTTCTATATCGATGAATACTATATAGGTTTTTCGATTAAATTTCAGTCTTCTTTCTAAAATCTGACGTAATGCTAGGATAGCCTCCCTAGTCCCTTTCCTTGTTCTAAATCCATACTGATCATTATCAAGAAGTTGTTCAATTTTCTTGCTTAATTTATCTTTGATGATGATCAATAAAATCTTTGATGAATGTGAAAGAATGGCTAAAGTTCTATAATTAGAACATTCACAAGCATTTCCTTTCTTGGGTAGTGAGATTGTTCGACTTTAAGAAAATCAGGAGATACCCTTCCGTCCTCCTAGCATTTTTTAATGATTTAAAAAAGGCATTCTTTAATGCTTACATCACAACATTTTAAGAGCTCTGCAGGAATGATATCTATGCCAGTTGCTTTATTTCCTGCTGTATAAAACTCTGCTTTAGTCAAGAATAATTTACAAGAGGATGGAAAGCCAAATAGAAACGGAGTTGGGTGAAGACCAGTTTGGTTTCAGGAGAAATGTAGGAACAAGGGAAGCTGTACTAACTCTTAGTTTGATTTTGAAAGGTAGCGTAAGGAAAGATAAGAGAATGTTCATGGCATTTGTAGACTTAGAAAAGACTTTTGATAATGTTGATTGGGCTAAATTGTTTGACATTTTGAAAACGATTGGAATAAAGTACAGGGATGGGAGGGTGATCTACAATCCATACAGCAGTCATTCGAGCTGAAGGACATGAGCGAGAAGCTGGTTATTCAGAAAGGTGTAAGGCAAAGCTGCAACTTATCACCCATACTTTTCAATCTTTACATTGAACAAGCAATAAAGGACATTGGAGAATATTTTAAAGTTTAATTAATCGTGTCAGAAAACATACATCATAACTCACAAGGTATAAAAAGAAACAAGACAGCAAAATACAAAGAGGAATATTCCAAAATCTGGTACTATAAGCATTATCATTTCTGATGGCATGTAACAGCATAATTATACACTACACAAGCACAGATTTAATTAAATGTGGTGTGACCAGTATGTAGCCAATTCACGTGCTTCCTTGGTAGCGTCGATCACATCCTGGGGAGAGCATGTTGTTGGACTCGAGTTGCAGACAAGGAGATGGCTCATTGTCTGCTCTTCACCACAGACACATAGTGTGGAGTCGCAGGCAAATCCCCACTTTCTTATGTTGGTCTTCGTTCTTCCAACTCCGGAGCGCAGCCTGTTGAGCGTCTTCCAGGTAGACCAACATTCCTCGTGATCTGGAGGGAGGCTTTCGGAAGGGATCATCCATCCTGTAAGGTGGCTGGATCTGGAACGCCATGATTTCACTCTGAAATTCGATGGTGGTTCAGCAAGGCTCTCTGTTGAATGAAGAAAGCTTTTTCTTGACTTGAGCCTTTGGAATGCTGGTTGATACCCATATAAAATATGGGTCCTCAGGTTCAATGCTTTAGATTTCTCCAGTCTGGATGCACACCCACGGCGAATATCTGGAGGTGGAATACCTGCTAGACAATAGACTTTATCAAGTGGTGCAGATCTCAAACATCCTGTAATGAGTCTGCAGGTCTCGTTTAAGGCGACATCCACTTGTTTAGCATGACTAGATCTGCACCAAACAGGGCAGGCGTATTCTGCAGCTGAATAACAAAGGGCTATAGCTGAGGTTTTTAAGAGGAGAGGTTGCGTCCCCCAGGTTGTGCCCGATAATTTCCGGAGAATATTGTTCCTTGCACTTTCCTTTTGGTGTTTAAGCAGTGTGCTCTATAGGTAAGTGCTCGGTCAAGCATTACTCCTAGATATTTGGGAGTGGAGCAGTGTTCTAATTGTTTACCTTCCCAGGTCACTTGTAATTTTCTTTCTGCCTGTCGGTTTTTGAGGTGGAAGGCGCAGACTTGTGTTTTTGATGGATTTGGCTTTAGATGGTTCTCTTGGTAGTAACCACTTAGAATTTGTAGAGCATGTGAGAGCTTCTCTTCAGCAAGTTCAAACGTTTCCTCTTGAACTGCTAGAGCGACATCATCTGCATAAATAAAGCTCTTTGTCCCTTGCGGGCAAGGCTGATCATTGGTGTAGATATTGAAAAGTATAGGAGCTAGCACGCTACCTTGTGGAAGGCCGTTCTTTAAGTTCCTCCATCTGCTTCTCTGATCTTGAAATTCAACAAAGAACCTTCTGTTCTGAAGAAAGCACTCAATCATTTGGGTGAGTTTATAGTCCTTAGTAATACTGTTCAATTTACGAAGCAGTATACGATGGTTAACTGTGTCGTAGGCTGATGTCAAGTCAACAAAAACTACCCCAGTGACTTTGTTGTTTTCATAGCCGTCTTCTATATATTGTGTGAGGTGCAGTACTTGGGAAGTACAACTTCTCCCTGGTCGAAAGCCGGCTTGTTCTGGTATGAGCAATGGGTCAACCACATCAGATAGTCTGTCCAAAATCATTCTTTCTAAGATTTTGTATAAATGACACAGCAAAGAGATTGGTCGGTAGTTCTTCGGATCACTTATGTTCTTGCCAGGCTTGAGTATTGCTATAACTCTAGCTTTTCTCCACAGTTTAGGGATTTTGCAGTGATTGATGCAATTGTTAAATAAGTCCAGGAGCCATTGCTTACTGACAGGACCAAATCTTTTGAGTTGCTCAATGCAGATGTCATCAAGACCTGCCGCCTTGCAATTTTTGCATTTGTTCAGCGCTCTATTTAGATCTTCCATAGCAAACCGGTTAGACAGAATGCTGTTTTCCTGATTAGCCAGCTTTTCCTCTTTTTGTTTTGATCTACATCCAGCTTCACCTGGTTTGCTGCTCTCCACGAGCTGGCTTGCAATTTGATTTGCTGAAACATTGCTATGTACTGAGGTCTTAGTTGTATCATTACTGAGGTGTTTAAGTAACCTCCACGCGTTGTAACTGTTTCTTCCCATATCCAGCTCTTCCATTAATTTAATCCATTGGTTGCGTTTGGATTCTGAAATGGAGGAAATAACACGCTGCCCGCTTAGGATAGTTTCTTCGCTGAAAGGATCTTTTTTGAATAGGTCTTGATATTCTTTCAGCAGGGTGGATGTTTCAGAGCTAAGACCTTGAATGTAACTGGTCCTGCAGCCTCTGGGAATAGTTTTTCTGGAGCAATACTGACTGGACGGCTTCCAGAAACTCTTCATATGCCTCTGGGACGGGATCAATTGCTGTAATCCTCTCATCAAGGATTGTGGTGATTTTTTGCCAGTTTGCCTTCTTGAAATTGTACCTTCGCCTGAAATGCACATTGTGTGGTCGGATTGCTGGTACCAACTGACACATAATTGGACGGTGTTGAGTGTGAGGAATCGGTGTACAAACTGATTTAA
Source organism: Meconema thalassinum (assembly GCA_946902985.2). Classification (NCBI taxonomy): domain Eukaryota; kingdom Metazoa; phylum Arthropoda; class Insecta; order Orthoptera; family Tettigoniidae; genus Meconema; species Meconema thalassinum. The sequence goes on from OX336400.1 coordinate 121,500,312, forward strand.
TACATTGTTCAGCTAATTTCTCACTCACAAAAATAAGATCAGGGTTGTATCCACGTTGCCATCTGCCACTATTAAAAGATGGAGGAAGTTTATTATCGTGGATCAAAGATAGTCTATGCAGTTCTGCCCACTCTAGTACGGCATCTCCATTTGAATCATCTTGAGAGTATCCCCAAACAGTGCTATGGCTGTTGAAATCACCAACAATAACAGATGGTTTCTGACTGTTGAAATTAGCGGGAGGGTTAAATGAAAATACCACATTGGGAGGCTTGTAGACAGAGGAAATCACAAGGTTACTAACTTCTACAGTAATGATTTCAATGTTGTTTTGCTCTGTGATGGAGGTCGTAAGAATCTTAAGATCTGGTTTGGCAAAGATGGCACTGCCATACTGGCCATGAGGTCTTTCGGCCACTAATTTCATTCCTCGAATCTTAGGGCGTCGTTGGTGAATGTCCCTATGTGTTTCCTGTATGCATAGTAAATCACAGTTGTGGGTATAACAAAGGCTGTGCAATAGCTCTTCTTTACACGTTGATAGTCCTTCAATGTTTACAGAAACGATTGAAATGCTTGGTTCTGATACGAACCTTTCCCGATTGTTGGATGACATCTTAGTCATCTTGTATGGGATGGAATGTATGTTTCTGGAATGCTGATGCTCAGTTCAGTATTGGAAATCTATTCCAAGTACCTATGCAGGGGCACCACGTGCAGGAATCAGCTTCACTAGAGTGGGAGTGAAGATTCAAGGAAAATAATTTCAACTCTGATATTTGCTGATGGCATTGTCATCTTGGATTACCTACTTGTGCCATTGTGTGCATAAAAGCATGGTAGTTTGTAATAACTTGCTTTTTTCTTTCTTTTCAGGTTAGTGTATATAAATACTTATATCCCGCCTAATGTAATTAGGCACAATTTGTGTTGACCGACGGGAAAGCTTTCTTTAATAGAATTAATCTTTTTGACTCTGAGAGTCGCACATTTTTTCCATATTGACTGAATTATATTAAGAACAAAGTTCCAAATGGTTCCGCCTCGTCAATACTGTTCATTAAAATTTCGTGAAAACACACATAGATCACTATAAAAGTATACACTGTAACATATTAAAAAGTTGTTAAAACATTTTCTTAGGTTAAAAGCTCAATAAAATCCTCAGCCGGGCTTGGCAGTCTTTCTTGGTTTATTTCTAATGTTAGCTTCAAAAGCCCAAGCAAGGGGTGACCATTCCCAAGATGTAATGAGGCAATGAGCTAACAGAGCCGTGCTGAGTCGGACGGAGACTGTGTTGGACTGAAACGGTGTGTCAACATGGAAGCATGTACAATTTTTAACTTCATCCAGTGTATAAAGGGAATGTTTTAAGTGCTGCCCAAATAAAATAGGCTGATGAAGACGTCAATAAGTGTTAGACGTCGAAACATGTAACATGTGTTAAAAGACAAGTGATTGTATCACGAAATTTTAATAAACAGTATTGACAAGGCGGAACCATTTGGAACTTTGTTCTTAATATTAATAGAATTAGGCAAACCTGAAAATGGCTTCTATCACTTCAATTAAAAATACACTAAACCCCTGTCATTACGCTCTTTAAGGGACTGGTTTAAACGCATAATAAGCTAGACAGTGCTATAGATGATTTGTGAGATGGGAAATCAATTTGGAGACAATATTTCAGTAATGTACATCCCGTACAGTAATATATTTTACATTAGTATTATTATTATTATTATTATTATTTTATTATACACACTTCAAAAAAAGTTTTGCATCACCTCGGTTCCAAGAGTTCCGGAACCGTTAAATACAAAGGGGAATAGAGATCAACACAAACAACATTTCAGCTCGTTTTATTGCTCATGAGACCCACACATTGCATGTTGTACCATCATACAGCTAGACTTTCAGCATTTGTGGTCCAGATTGCAGTACACACCACTACCTCTAATACCCAGTAGCACGTCCTCTTGCATTGATGCATGCCTGTATTCGCAGTGGCATACTATCCACAAGTTCATCAAGACACTGTTGGTCCAAATTGTCCCACTCCTCAACGACAATTCGGCGTAAATCTCTCAGAGTGGTTGGTGGGTCAAGACGTCCATAAACAGCCCTTTTCAACATATCCCAGGCATGTTCGATAGGGTTCATGTCTGGCGAACATGCTGGCCACTGTAGTCGAGCGATGTCGTTATCTTGAAGGAACGCATTCACAAGATGTGCACGATGAGGTCGAGAATTGTCGTCCATGAAGACAAATGCCTCTCCAATATTCTGCCGATATGGTTGCACTATGGGTCGGAGGATGTCATTCAGGTATCGTAAAGCCGTTTCGGAGCCTTCCATGACCACCAGTGGCGTACGTCGGCCCCACATAATGCCACCCCAAAACATCAGGGAACCACCACCTTGCTGCACTCGCTGGACAGTGTGTCTAAGACGTTCAGCCTGACCAGGGTGCCTCCAAACACGTCTCCGACGATTGTCTGGTTGAAGGCATATGCGACACTCATCGGTGAAGAGAACGTGATGCCAATTCCGTGGGGTCCATTCAGCATGTTGTTGGGCCCATCTGTACCGCGCTGCATGGTGTCGGGGTTGCAAAGCTGGACCTCGCCATGGACGTCGGGAGTGAAGTTGCGCATCATGCAGCCTATTGCGCACAGTTTGAGTTGAAACACGACGTCCTGTGGCTGAACGAAACGCATTATTCAACATGGTGGCATTGCTGTCAGGGTTCCTCCGAGCGGCAATCCGTAAGTAGCGGTCATCCACTACAGTAGTAGCCCTTGGGCGGCCTGAGCGAGGCCTGTCATCGACAGTTCCTGTATCTCTGTACCTCCTCCATGTCCGAACAACATCGCTTTGGTTCACTCTGAGACGCCTGGAAACTTCCCTTGTTGAGAGCCCTTCTTGACACAAAGTAACAATGCGGACGCGATCGAACTGCGGTATTGACCTTCTAGGCATGGTAGAACTACAGACAACATGAGCAGCGTACCTTCGTCCTGGTGGAATGACTGGAACTGATCGGCTGTCGTACCCCCTCCGTCTAATAGGCCCTGCTCATGCATGGTTGTTTACATCTTTGAGCAGTTTTAGTGACATCTATGAACAGTCAAAGGGACTGTATCTTGGATACAATATACACAGTCAACGTCTATATGCCGGAGATCTGGGAACCGAGGTGATGCAAAACTTTTTTTGATGTGTGTACTTTGCCATTGACATTGACATTTGGCCGGAAATTCCACATCAGTCATCACCCCCCTGGCTCTTGACCAATCCATGTTTACATAGTTGATGTCATAATACTCTGCATTGCAATATTACAGCCCACCTGCTTCAGTGCCTGGTTAGCTGTGCCTCTGGCTTGTACAGTTTAGCAACTTCGTTCTCAGACCACATGGCGAGACAAGAACTGTCAATCCTATTCTGGCAGCTCACAGAGTATACAGTCCAGTGATGAAACTGCATCTGCAACGAAAATGTCATCACTAGAGACGAGAATTATAGGCACTAAAAACAGTTAAAATAGGCAGGCATATAGGCTCTTAAAATAGCTAAAATAGGCATGTAAATAGGCACTAACGTGTAAAATAGGCAACAAAATAGGCTTGAAAAACTTCTTATATAATAATTTAATAACATTTTTAATTACTATAAAAAGAATTGCAGGGGTTGAAGGCTTCAAGGTCAAATTGTTCTTTGTTTCTTCTGATGGAAATTTCACAAGCGCTATTTCTGGTGACGTCCCAGAAATCCCATTCTTGATCGTGGGGTAAACATATATTGAGAAATGAGAATATAATTCTGTCGAGCACACCAGCTGCAAAATGTTCGACGTTGACGAAATGTAAACATTATGTGTCAGATAACTGTATCATAATGAGGCTCATTATAACACTATTTTTCATTATGAAACAGTTTCTCCCACCAATCAGAGCTCAAGAAACTTTTGTGTGACCAATTAGGTAAGGATACCTACGCGTATGCGCTCAAAATCCAACATGTCTATATAAATTACTGAAAGTGCACCGTCCACATGTTCGCGTAAATAAACTGGCAAATATGAGACAAAAAATAGCACTGTACCTTAATATCCCCAAACCTAATTTCTACACAGCACATTGCTTTCAAACGACTTTGGTGACAGTTTTACTGAATACTGGTGCACAATCTGCACATACGGCATTGAAGCACACAGAGCGCATGCGTCGGCCAGTCAGAGAGCTTCGAAAACGGAGATATCCTACCCAGCGCTGCACTCCGATCACAAAATTCGAGTGACTGAATCTCAACAGATATTTATGAATATTTATGTTAAAACATATACCGTAATAGAGTTATAATTATCGTCGAACATAAACAGTCGTATGCAACTCGCCTATAATGGTAATTAAGGCACTCGTATGGAAATTATAAAACTCGCTTACGCTCGTTTTATAAACATACTCGTGTCTTAATTATTGCCATTATAGGCTCGTTGCATAATGTACTATTAAAATACAGTCAAAAGGCATCAAATAGGCAATTATACTCCAAATAGGCACAAACCCTTGAAATAGGCATTTATAGGCACAATAAAACCAACAAAATCTAGCCTAAAAGAACCTAAAACGGATTTATATTTCGAAAGCCTACGTTTCTAAACACAGGAATAAAATAGGCAAATTCCCGTCTCTAGTCATCACATGAAATGAAGCTCTCAAAGCAATAAATCTTCTCCAAAATTATGTGATCACTGTTATTCCTAGCGGTGTATCAAGTGATGTGAACAGTTACTTAAACCACACAGAAAATGTAATCATTCTTAGAAGTAGTAGCCTACACACAATCTACAGAGAGTCCAGTTTGTATGTATCGGAGACCCTCGCTAGCCCGCTCGCCTGCGGCGTGAGCCTGTCTCCCGCCACGCACTTTGCCGTTATACGGCGCCCGCGCAGCACTGAGTCATTGAGTATAGGGATTTGTACTTACCTAGTTCACAGCTGGTGCTGAAAATGTTCGCCATTCACTGCTACACATCGCTGGCACCTTTTTATGAAACTGGCATTTACTCTCTGAAGTTCCTCAGCACCTATTGACTGTATTTCAGCTGTAATATAATCTTTAAGCTCATTTATAGTGTGAGGGTTTCTCGCATACACTCTATTTTTAAGCGTCCCCCACAAATAAAAGTCACATGGGGATAAGTCTGGGCTTCGTGGGGGCCACACGTTCCGACTTATAATCCTAGTACCAAAAATACGACGCAATTCTGTCATGGATGCTTCGTCATTGTGAGCAGTGGCAGAATCTTGTTGAAAATAAGTTGACAATCGCTCTCCGTAAGTCAGTTCGTCAAAAAAAAATGGCCAAGGATCACATTGAAGTACAAATTTAAGTACAAATTCCTATACTCAATGCCGCGTAGCGCTGCAAAACGGCGAAGTGCCTGGCGGGAGACAGGCTCGCGCCGCGGGCGAGCGGGCTAGCGAGGTTCTCGGATACATACAAACTGGACTCTCTGTACAAGTGTCAGAGACTTTTTTGATAGGAAGAGAGATAAAATTTGCATTTTGCATTGTAACTACAGTAATAAACAATAAATTTCAAGAACGGAATGGAAACCATAAATCTTAACCAAGTTTCTCATTCCTGGAGAGTGATTGTGAACCATCCTAGCCTATAACATAAAATGCATTTCAATTCCTTTTCATTTCCAGGCGATTGTGAATGAGCCTTCATTTCATCATCAACATTGAACTAATTCATTTAATGTATTTCAAGTTTATAGGAGGTTTATGTTATCTCTTAACTGTCAGCTTGATAATTCTGCCACATCTTGAATCGCCCTTTAATATTTTAATGTAAAAATGTTTTAGTGTAGGCTATATACTCCCTGAGTTCTATTTAAAATTATTTGTAGATTATATTGGTTTCTATTTTTATTTTATTTTTTTCAGCTTGATTAGTTTTGACAACGTTGGGATTCTTCTAAGGTGTCAAATTTCCTTCAAGACATCCTGATTGCCATTACTGGACTGCCTGGTAGCTATTACTATCTACTCCTAGTCCTGCTGACTCAATGGCTACACAACCTCCTCCTCCGGGAGAAGAAGACGTCTATGACCATAAATACTTTAAAGCGTTGAAAAAGATAATTGCTCCCTCTTCTGTGACTGATAAATTAGCAGATAACACCCCTTCTCCTTCAGATGAAAAGAAAATCTCTGACTCAAATGAAACCAAAAAGCGCAGGAATAGGAAGAGAAAAACTGTCAGTAAATCCCACACGAGATGCCAGAAGGAACGCAATGCTGTCCGTATGATCAAGTTCTTACTTTCTAAGGGTGTAACTCTGAGGCCTAGCGAAGTTGCAGGAACTGTGGTGCCCAAAACTGCCAAGGCGTCGGCAAGCTAAAACAGGTACCGTGATGGAGTGATTCTCAGAATTTTTATTTTAGTGTTGGGACGCTGGCACTTAAGTTACTAACAAGCCTGTGCCATGTGTTGGTTGTGAATTGAAGAATAACAATGTTTAATTTTGTGAGTTTTGTGATAACCACTGAAGGACCCGTTATTGTTTGCCGAGTCTGGATGCTTAGAATAGTTTAAAATAAACCCTTATTTCTTAATAGGTGGAACATGCTGTGTAAACTTCAATAAAGGGTTATATATTTCACTGCCTTGCGTAGCTACACCACCATGGGACCAAGTTTTCTCCCGACTTAGGGTTGAGTGGGTTCAAACCCCATTGGTCCCCCCCCCCCCAGCTTGATTAGTTTTGAGGACATTAGGATTCTTCCAAGGTGTCAAATGCCCTTCAAGATATCTTGATTGCCTTTACTACACTATCTAGCATCTAATACTATCAACTCCTAGACCTGCCGACTTGATGGCTGCACAACCTCCTCCTCCAGGAGAGGAAGAAGTCAATGACCCTAAGTATTTCCAGACGTTGCAGAAGATAATTGCTCCAACATCTGTGACTGATAGATTAGGTGTAAGCACCCCTTCTCCTCCCGAAGAAAGGACAAACACTGACTCAAAAAAAGGCATGGTTTCCCATTTTCAAACTCCTGACAAATGCTGGGATGGCACCTTCCATCTCCTTGCCCAGTTCCATTCGTTTCATTTAATAGTAACAGGAATAATAAGGTGTAAAATCAACTGAATGTAATTTTCTTTTCATTCTCCAGGAAGGAACCTGTCCAGCCACCACCAATGATTTCTTTACAAGAAGACTATATCTGAAGACTGAATATGTTATGTTGTTTGTGAGAGTCTGTTTGCCATTATCTCCAAAAGCTATTCTGGCATGTGTTAAAACTGTGTTAAAATGTGTATTACCTGTATGTGTCTGTTCAGAATACTGGACAGATTTTAATGATATACAATAGATCAATATAGTAGCTCATGGCTCTGTTCAAGACAGAAGGCCTTCACTACGCCTATGTTGCTATAATGAACATACAAGGATTTTCTTTACAATAGCATTCATCTCGGTTGACGAAAGCAGGCACACCTCCATGAATATTCCTCCCTGATATCGGCCATTCACAAGTGATATTGCTATGTCCACACTATCTGGATAGAGTTACTGTAGCACAGCTGCATGGTGGCTGACTCAGAGCTACTGGTGTTCCTATGTAGTCAAACCTGGTTAATTCGAAGTTGCATTGAGTAACAAACAAACAAAAATTGTTGAATTCGGATTAGACAAATATTTGTTCTCATACATTCGGGGTGTCCGAGAAGTTCCCGTATATTGAACAGTGGAGTATTTACATATAAAAAATATCTATCCAGTGGATCGGTATGTGCCCCATCATGTCTTACACCAGAGTTCTATCCATCACCATGTCCTCATTGACATCTTGTGGAGCATCTTAGGAGTTATGGTTCGAAGGGCTTCCTCCGCATTTTTGCACAATTCTTCTTGTACCGAAGTTGAGCCACATTGCTTGATTACCCCCCTCCCATAATGAGTTGTCTTGTATGGTAAGTTCTGAGCTTCATGGTGGCCATGTCAATGGGGATCGATTGGAAGCACACATTTCTTCCTGCGGCTTATCACTTCCACTACGCTGACTGTCTTTGACACTGCCTGATCAAAACCCCGTTTCTCCCAATCAAGCAGGGTTGCTCTACAAGGTGGAGCTTTCCAAACCGATCACTAAACGTACCCATTATCTCTGTCATTGTTTGTCTTGCCTATGGTTGTTCGTGCACCCACACATGACACTAATCGCTCCTCAACAGTGTAACTGTGTCCGCTCAAGTGAGTCATGGCTTCTCAACTGAAATAATACTGTCAACAATACTTCAAAGCAGGGATACCAATAAAACAATTATTTAATTCCCTCAATTAAACAAACTCCGAGCCCCCGTGGCTTAGGCGGCAGCACGCCGGCCTCTCACCGCTGGTTCCGTGATTCAAAACCCCGTTCACTCCATGTGAGATTTGTGCTGGACAAAGCGGGGGCAGACAGGTTTTTCTCCGTGGACTCCGGTTTTCCCTGTCACAAATTTCATTCCATTTCATTTCATCTGTCTTTCATTTAATCATTGCCCTAGGGGAGTGCGACAGGCTTCAGCAGCCGGCAGAGTTCATATCCTCGCCGCTAGATGGGGGCTTCATTCATTCCCTGACCCGGTCGGTCGACTGGAAACAGGCTGTGGATTTTCTTTTCTTTTTCTTTCTTTCAATTAAACAAACTGGACAGTCCATGTCATAATATAATGAAATAATAATATGAAACTAGGGACACTGGGACTTCTCGGACACACTTTACACATCAACCATGTTACTTGTTTTTTTAGATGTGTGTTGACTAAATAATTATCTTATTTACATATAAATAAGTAGGTACCGGAAAAATTAGCATCTATTTTCTTCAAAATTAGCATCTATTTACAAAGTTAAAAATCATCAGAGGCGTAGCGCTATAATACGCCGATACGCCGGGCGTTCCCTGATTTAAAAATTAGAATGTGTATTCATCAAAGAGTAAAATATAACATCGTTTTTATTTTATATAAATGCGGCGTTAGCATATTACATGGCGCTTAGTTATTTTATTTCCGCACCCACCATATAACTAGTCGTAGCCCAGCCGCGGTCCACTGCTGTGCTTTGTTTCCTTGTACGCCAGAACTTCTTGGCGTCAAGAGCGATGTACCACCCTGGCCAGGCCATGTTGCTGCGCATGAGCGAGTTCATTCTTGCTTCTCGGAAGGGAAGTGCTTCCGTACGCTGGCGTTTGGCTGGCGTAAACTTTGTATGGTCAGATGATCACTGTTCTATTAACTCAATAGCCCAATCGCTGCGCTAGTACTAGTTCGAACTGTAGAAGTGTAGTTAATTTTAATTGTGCTTGAGTGTGTTTAATGCTGCCAATATGACTGAAGTAAGTTCACCTGACACTAATGTTATTAATTTTCTAAAGGCAACTCCTTTGAGCACTTTATCATATGAACAGCGATGTGAATTAAAAACAAAAAGACCAAAGCCAAATTTATCAATTAAAGAAGCTGGTAAAATTCGCACACGGAGTTTTCAGTTTTCTTGGTATGACAGGTTTTCCTGGCTAACTGGGTGTGTTGAAATAAACAAAATGTTTTGTTACGTTTGCCTTATGTTTGGGGCGAAAGATAATGAATGGTGCATAGAAGGAATTTCGGACCTGAATAATTCAATTAACAATGCTGTAAAACAGCAGTCTTCAAAACACCATTTGTTACATTGTGAAGCATATCATCTGCTAGGTAAAACTCGCATTGAGCATTTATTTTCTGAAGCTGCTCGACTACAAGCAGTAAAACATAATGAGATCGTGTCTTCAAACAGGCAGTATGCGCGACGACTCATTCAATCTGTAGTATTTCTCAGTACACAAGAACTAGCCTTCCGTGGGCGTACAGAAGATGAAAGTTCTATTAACAAGGGTAATTATTTGCAATTGTTGAATCTGCTCGCTGGAAATGAATCGATAGTTAGAGACCATTTACAGTCATCATCATTATTAAAAGGAACATCTCCAGACATTCAAAATGACTTGATGGAAGTTAAAACAATTGCATTAAATGAAAAAATCAAATCAGAAATAAATGAAGCCCCCTTTCTATCCACACAAGCGGATGAGACATTAGACGTGTCATGTAAGAGCCAGATGAGCATACTATTTAGACATTGTGTGGATGATAGAATAGAGGAGAGATTCGTCGGATTTTATGACGTTTCCAAGAATAAAACAGCTGCGGGATTGTCAGAAGTCGTGCACAAAGTTTTACTTGACTGGGAAGTAAATGGAGAAAAAGGCGTAAGCCAGACATACGATGGCGCAGCTGTAATGGCAGGCAGATAAGGAGGAGTTCAAAAGCTAATGAAACAGTTTTGCCCATATGCTCTTTTCGTCCATTGTTACGCCCACCAATTAAATTTGGTACTTCTGTATGGCTCACAAACAATAAAACAGGTTCGTTTGTTTGTCTATACCTTGACTGCTTTTCACCGTTTTTTCAGCAAATCTTCTAAAAGGATAGTTTTGTTGACCAAAAGAGGATTTAAGCTTCCACGAGCAAGCAATACGAGATGGAATTTTCATTCTAGGGCAGTTTTCACCATTATTAAACATTTCCATGAATTGTAATGTATTTTTGATGAAATTATTGATGTGGAAAAATAGTGAATGGGACGACGATTCTGTGAACTGCGCCATTGGTCTCAAAAGACAAATGGATGACCCAACTTTTGTATATTTGCTATGTGTATTCGAAGCTTGTTTCATTTACACTGAACATATTTTCATATTGTTACAGTCATCGACAGTGAGTATTGTAACTTGCCATAAGAGATAGAGGCTGTCGTCAAAAGCATAGAAAACTTAAGAAATGAATATCTCACTGACATATGCGTTCAAAAATACATCCAGTTGAATGAAAACGTAATGTATGATGGCAATCAAAAGAACACGTTGAGAGGGCTGTCTTTTGAAATAGTAGATTCACTAATAGCTCAAATGAAAAGTAGATTTGAAGATCGTACTCATCTAAATTTCATAGAGTTAGTACAAGAAAATGAAGTTTAAAGAATACACCGAAACATTCCCCTAGAGCAAATTAGATTTTTTGATAAAGCAGTTCCCATTCTTTAATGTTAACTAATTAGTAAATGAACTTCACATTGTTTATGCAGATCAGACAAAGCATTTAGCTCTGAAATATCTTTTAAAATATTTTGTTACGAACGGTCATGACTCCATCTATCAGGAAGTAATTAAACTACTACGCTTCGTACTGAATATTCCAACTACTACAGCTAGTAGTGAACGCAGCATGAGCACGCTGAAAAGAATTAAAACCTACCTTAGAAATTATATGAGCAATTGTCGCTATTCGTGTTTAAATTCATTGGTAATTGAAAAAAAATATTAGGTGAGCTTTCATCAGACCCCGCATTTCTTGAACACATCATAGACATTTTCGCAGAAAATAAGAAAAGACGAATGGAGCTGATGTACAAGACTGTATGAGGTATGTGACAGTGTCTTTCATATTAGCTTTTTGATTTGTTCCTTAGTTTAACTGTCGTTTAAAACTTTGGCGTCTCCAGCTCAAAAGTTCACGCTACGCCACTGAAAATCATCACATTGTAATATTAATTTAACGACTCCAAGTTTATGAAGTGCAGTTATAGTCCTCAAACGAAAGCATTGTCAGTACTTCAGCATTGCTTTGTTTCAAATTGCACCGTCTGTCTGTAACCACTGTGTTGTAATGGAACAACACACGCTCGCTATCTACATTGTTCGTTGGGGTCCACAACAATTCAAAACAGTATTTAGCAAATATGCTGAACACTCTCTGAACTGCAGTTAATGCAAGCATGATATCACATTTTTCACTTTCATTCATCTGGGTTTGAATTGCATTTTTCAGAGAACAGTAACCAGACCAGATTCCGTTTTGTGAGAGAACTCCAAACAATGTCTCATGCTCAGCTAATTTATCAATGTTATTCAAAATTATATTTTTTGGATACAGAGCTTGAGAAATTGACACAAAATACTTATGGTTGGGGTCTTTAGCTTTCAATGTGGCTAGCTTGCACTTTGAAGAATGAGCAGCTTTGACAAATGTGTCCCTACATGCAGCCTGCTCTAAAGGAGTGAGCTTAGTCAAAGCACTTTTAGTTGCTGCAGAAAAATTCCCTGCACAAATTAAGGTAAGTCTGGTGTCAAGGTTATGCAATTTGGGGTAAAGGAGGTGAGCGGTAGGATACAGAGACCCTTCAAGTTCAGTAAGGATGATCTGTGACAAAAACCATGTGGGAGTGAAGTCTATTCACTTCTCGGTCAGTCAGATTGGTCAGGTACTTAATAACACAGTTGTTGATGTCTTTCGTGTCAGACATCTTAAAAAATGTAACAACATCTGTAAAGTAAGCAGTTAAATAGAAGACAGCCTGAAACCAGCTATTCCATCGGGTTATGACAGGTGCAGGAAAAAGCTTTGCTTCCATTGATTTTAAGAAATGTAAATAATTATATTTTCACTTTCTTGTGTTCAAAAATGCAGACTTTACCATCGCAACCACAGGATTTAAATCTGGCATCACTGCGACCAAACAATTGCCAACCAAGCTGATCTTATGTGGCCAGCACTGTACATGCATTAAATAATCCCCTATGACCACTCTTAATGTTTCAATAACATCGGGTCATGTATGGGGCACTGTCACTAACAAACACTTGAACCGCATCATATTGTACACTATAACTCTGCAGAGCTTCTAAAACCGCACGGGAGCGGTTTGTAGCATTTTCTTCATCAAGGTAGTTCACAGAAACAACGTGCAGCTCTCTTTTCGATCCAGCTGGGACTTGGAATATGATGATAAAAACACAAGGGCCCATTCTATCCGTAGTTTCATCACAGAGTATGTTGATGTTCTTCCCCATCAGAGCCTCTGCTGTTCTTTTCTGGTGGTAAGATGCAACTTCTAGAAAGGAAGAAAGAGCTCAAATTATAACAAAATAATTTAAAATTACTGCATCAATTGGGTACTGTACGGGTAAGATAGTTCTATACAGAAATCACGCTCAAATTCGGTCTCCTTCAATTCTCAGTGCGGTTTTGATGTCTTAATATCTAAACCGTACCCGATCAATGAAGTCGAAACTAACCTGGTAAATATAATTCACGTAGAGTTTTCACACAAGGCAGCTCTTCATTTGAAAACTCAGTAATTCAGGCTCTTAGCTCTTTGTTTTCGAGCTTTTCCAGAGTTATATTTGCTTTGGCAAATACTTCAACTGTGCGTTTCGAGAAGTTATCTCTGGAAATTTTTCGTCGTTTACAACTATCCAACTGTGTAAGCACTGAAGTTTGCATTTCTTGAGACGTACTAGCAGCAAGGGTTGAACTTTTGTTATCGCGTCGCTCATCCACGTGTTTTTCCGACTTAACATGTTTCGCAATGCTATCCTTTTTTCCCACACAACTCGGCAATTACAATATTTAGAAAACACTGTCACTGAATCTGTGGCATATCAACCATCCTTTGCATACTGCTGAGCCCTTTCGCGCGCAGTTATCGTCGTGCGCCCCATAACCTAAACAATCGCTTGAGTTTCTTCTCTCCACTATTCACACGCACCTTACACGAAAACAGTTTCAACTTTGAACAAAGAGTATGAACAACAGGGAAACAACGCTGCGTCTATTCCGGTATTTCCATGGCACTCTATTTACTTTTCGAGAATAATCGATACATCCTATTCCCATTGTAAATATCGATTAAAATCAGCAAGCAGCGATCGATCGACTACTTTTCTATATATATATCGATCAGAGCGGTCGAAAGATTTATGCGTCATATTTGCAGTATTTCTCATGATTCGCAGAATTCGCACCAAAATTGCATATTTGTACGTTGTTGACACACAAAGTTTTTGCATTGAAGTTGCGGAGACAAGTACAAATCCAGAATAAGGAAGGCAGCCATGAGTTGCAGGTAGTATCTGCACGTGCCCACTTTGGAGCAAGGTCCGTGGTAGATAGTCACATTACTTGTTGGTTGGTTCCTCAGTTCAGGGCCTGCGACAATGCGGTCATGTAGCCCCGTGTACTTTGGGTGTGTGTAGAGTCTGTCTGATAACCAGTGTTAATTGTGATGACTGTATTAGTATGTGTTATCTGCTTTCAATTGAAGTAAGGACTGCAGACATTGTATTTTTTGAAGTAGTTCCTACTTTTGTCGCCACCGTCAACGGCTACTAGTTTAGAACCTGGTTACCAGATGCCATCGCAGTCGGCTCCTGGCTACGAACGTCGGAACCTAAGAGGGTTTGTCAATTGTGTAACCTATAATTTAGCTTCACACAGGTGTAATTATTAGAAGGATCTTTAACATGACATGGAACCGCCGGCTTTACTTCCCCACCGATGGAAGGCATACTGAGGGATTTTTAACGCTCTTAAAAATCCAGAGACTTCGGCTGGGTTTGAACCCGCGATCTTGGGCATAGAAGTTCAGCATGCTACCAACTACGCCACCGAAGCCGCCATATCCATATCAAATCATTCATTCGTGTTGTAAAACTGCAACCACATGGCAGAAGTACTGCACGCTGAGAGAAACAAGAGAAAATATCAAATAGGTATGGTCAAAGACAAGGATGGGTAAGTTACTCCATACAGTTAGGACCATCGCTAAAGAACGGGGCTTTCCAAATGCCGTGGCGCCGACAGGTCGCAATGACTCACGTCACTTTGCTGATTACAACCGAGTGCCGATAAGCCTTGGATGCTGGCATTGCATTTATTAGATACGCAGCTGGCAAGATACCTTAGTTGTGATAACTAAGACTGATGTACCGTAGCCTACGTCGTATCATGCGAACATGGTTAGGTATAGAACCAAATGTCGAATTTTGCTAGTGGAAACTTATATTCTCGAGAAGAAATCTTACATTAAATCAGGGGCGGCTGGCTCTAAAGGGCCAGGGCCCTCCTTACCATTAATCTACATTAGTAATTCATTTTTTAATCCTTAACGCTCGAAATACTGGCGAGTTGTGCGCTCCTCACTATGAAAATGCACCAGCAAGTTTGAATAACGCGCCACATATCTTGTCACGTAATTCGCCTTGCTGCGGGCTACTCGGTGCCCAGGCCTTACTGGGCCCAAGACTCAATTCAACTACAAACAAGGACAGGTCTATTGCGCGTGCGCGCAGCCGCTGTTCTAACGTCGGCTTTGGGCCCAGAGTTTGCGAGCCCACGGTTACAAGGAAGAATAACAATAGGGGCAGTTGTATGGGCTCTGGAGAGAACGTTGGAATGCTGAACTGCCACGTTCAACTCAAACTTACAACATCTATGGCCATACACTGCCCCTTACCACCCCTTCTTCCGATGCGGTTTGAAATGATTCGCAAGACGACCACTAGATGGCAAACATGGCACCACCCTGGTGCCATTAGTTCCAAGATTACGTAAAACGAAAACAAATGGAAGAATAGATGGTATATTGGCTTTCACGGCCGGTGAATTAAAACTCAGCAATTCTTCTAGGTTTGTGCCGTGTCTTGTGTGGGGTTTCGCCTAGGACACCAAGCTGGCTCATCGGCGGGCTCTTGGTGTCCCCGCCCGGACCCCCACAGGAGTGACGAACTGCGCGCCACCTCCCTTTATATTAGGTGCAACTGCACCACTTGACTGCGAGAACTAAAAGCTCAAGCAGCCTTAACCTCCCTATGAAGGCTTCCAAAAAGATGGTATATTGGCTTTCACGGCTGGTGAATTAAAACTCAGCAATTCTTCTAGGTTTGTGCCGTGTCTTGTGTGGGGTTTCGCCTAGGACACCAAGCTGGCTCATCGGCGGGCTCTTGGTGTCCCCGCCCGGACCCCCACAGGAGTGACGAACTGCGCGCCACCTCCCTTTATATTAGGTGCAACTGCACCACTTGACTGCGAGAACTAAAAGCTCAAGCAGCCTTAACCTCCCTATGAAGGCTTCCAAAAAGATGGTATATTGGCTTTCACGGCCGGTGAATTAAAACTCAGCAATTCTTCTAGGTTTGTGCCGTGTCTTGTGTGGGGTTTCGCCTAGGACACCAAGCTGGCTCATCGGCGGGCTCTTGGTGTCCCCGCCCGGACCCCCACAGGAGTAACGAACTGCGCGCTACCTCCCTTTATATAGAGTGCAACTGCACTACTTTGCTGCGAGAACTACACGCTCAAGCAGCCTTTACCTCCCTATGAAGGTTTGTCTGGATATTTGGAGGTAACGAAAATTTGTTGAGCTCGGTAGTCTCACAGATTGCGAAGGAGCAAGTTTCACGCAAGCGGTGGCGATTATGTAAGGTATTATTTCCCCGTGCTTGCCCTCAAGGAAATGCATACCGGTACTTAGGATACATCGGTTTAACGTATATTTTCGGCATCAAGAAGAGGTTTTAGTTTTGTGTGAAATATTTTTCTTTGTTATTAGGAAACCTGACTTTTCGCGACACTTTTATTCGCGGAAACTTTCGAAACAAAACAGAAACCTCTCATTTCTGTTATTAACCTCTAAATTTAAAGACTATCTTAAATATAAGTCCAGAATAACACGAGATAACTTAATGTCGCAATCTTACCAACTTAAATGATACTGTTTCGAAAAAAAAAACACGAAAAGGCGTCAAAATAAATTTATTTCAAAAATCCATCCGTCTCGTACATACAGTAGACTACTGGATGTCGCAAATTTAATTTAATAATTCGAAATTCCGTTATATGTTGATTTTTCCTTCGAACGTCTAACGGATTATCTCGAAAACTTGTATACCGGTAATTTGAATTCGAAAAAAAAGTGCCCTCTTGTATTATTCGTGTAATCCTCTCAATTTCGAACGTTCATCCTCCAAAATCACATCTTCAAGACGGCCGGCTGACCACACAACTTGCTTGCGGGAATCTTGTCAAACGGACCGAGATCGACACTAGTTGCGTAAAATCATAAAACCCGTGCCCGATCACGAGGACGGTCGGGTGCGGCACCGATTGCATATTATCGCGTTCTCAGAGTCCAACCGCGAGGACAACGTAAATCTCGTAAAACGATCGAGAGCGGCAGCGATTGCGATACATCGCGATATTTCGCCGCATTCGATGACTAGGTCAACTGGATTCTTGTCAAACGGACAGCAAGCGGCGCCGATTGCGTAGGCCTATTAATGCAATATTTTCCCGTACCCGATCTTAAGGACAATGGAAATCTCGTTGAACGACTCAAAGTGACACCTATTATGTAAATAATAAGAATTTTATTGCAGCCAATGGCCAAATTAATAAATTAACATTAAAAGACAAAAAAAGATTGCCTTAGTCTTCACTACAAAACATTGTAAGTGTGACCCGTCTTTGTTTGCACAACATCACGTGATACCTAGCATTATTATGTAAATCGCGATTCACGATTTTTCTTCGTGTTCTGTCATGAAAACTACAAGAATCTCGTTCAACGGCTGAGACCTGCGCCGATCGTATTACATCTCGATATTTCTCCGTACTTGACTGCGAAGACAGATCGTGAACGCATTTTTAGCCTGATGAAGAAGAACAGGACACAGTTCAGGCCATCGATGTCCAATGGAACTCTGGAAGCCATTTTCATTTTGAAGACCAGAAGTTCTGAAGCAATACAAACATATTCTATTGACTTTATGAAGAAAGCAAAGTAAGCCACAGCTTTAGCTATTAAATCAGACCCTTATAATGTCATCGGTTACTGTAGTGTTTTATATTAATTCTGTTGAACTCTTAAGTTTTCGAAGTGAAGAAAATACATGAATTTTTTCCTGAATGAATCTCTGGAGTCTATTTCTTCTTTGAAGACCAGGAGTTCTGGTTCCTGTTAAGCCAGCACCTTTTCTCCCGACTTTTTGCAAGAAGCTAAGGAAGCCACAGTTATGAACTTAAAAGTGCAAGTAATTTCCAGTGAGTGATACCTATAGGGCATCCAACGTTTAGAATGAAGCATTGGTCTTATGGCGCGTTACGACAGGGTTGCCACTCCATGGGAGGAGGCAGTACAAAGCGCTTCGCGTACACTTTCCGCACATTCAGCGATTGTGCAGTGACGAAGACTTGAAGTACTGTATAATAATACTAATAGTAGGCTAACATAACACATACAACGGAATTAAATTAAGTTAACTATAACATCATTATAAAGTCATTATATTTAACATTCCTGCTATTCTTGCGAAGTGTATTACTTAGCCTCTTTTTGCGTGGCGATAGTACTGGACCCTGCCCACTCTCACTACGTATTTTAAAAACGCTAGTATTTGATATTCCTGTGGCCAGGGCAGTTTCATTGACTAAATTATTTATACTTTCGTTAGGTTTAAGATTCTTAAAATAACTGAACACATTAATTACGACCTGTTTTTTTCCTCCTTCTGAGCACTTGACCACGCTTTCTTTTCACAAAACTATCCATTGTTGTACGTGAAATACGTAAAATACAACACGTTAAATCTAACAGAACTGCTGCACACACACTCAAGATAGAGACTGGTGAAAAACTGAAATACAAGCTCGAAGGGCACAGAAATAAAGCTGTGAGTAGTGAGCTGCACCCCGCTGTCCTTCGAAACTTCATCCATATAATCCGCGGTCAATGAACAGCCCGGCCTGTGTAAACAATTAAACCTACACTCGGGGTATGCAGGTAGAAAACTTCTTCCAACATTCCTCTACAACTCTCAAACTGACATGACATGGTTATCTTTAAAAATAGAAAAGTTGGCAGCATACGAACTTTTTCAATGCTGCTATGCGGTTATGAGAGAATATTCAGAAGTTTTACCTACATGAAAATTGTAATATTGCCAGCATAAAATATTTCAATAATCCATCATCAAGATGGCACATTTAGCTACACGTGTGTGAAAATTAGGCATCACAAAGTCAATGCAACATGATATAGGATCGATTTTAATAAAAAAGGGGACACAGTTGATCGTTTTTTTAAAATATGGATATCGAATTTTTCTAGCATTTCTATCAAGTTTACGTGGTTCTAATATAGGACAAAACAGATCGGCAAAACATAGTTCTACCCGAATATGCTGTTTTTACGACAAAGAAAAATTTTCGACTGATATGGCAACAGTGGATTGCTAGAAAATGACAGCGTCATACATGTCTCACGTGCAACAGAAAGAGAGAAGAATATCCCTATCTAACCAGTGCTTCATTCTAAACGTTGGATGCCTTATAGGTATATTATTTCAGGGAAGTCATGTTATATCTATGCTCCAAACCAAAATTCACCACACCTGCTTCTTGAGGGTCATGCTCGTCAACAAATAATTGGCGTATGATGTATGTAGATTAAGATTTCATTGAAATGTCCTGTTCAAAGCATGAATTACTGTATTTTGTAGCCCATGAGGATTATTGTTTTAAGCCGAGGTATGTCGAAATTTGTTAGATTTTTTGGCGCGCGAGTTTTACTGAAAGCCCTTTCTGAAAGTTGGCAGGTATGGAATGACACGGCTTGAGAATTGTAGACGGCGATGGCTGTACGCATGTGTGGTAGGCCACGGCCGACTGGATGCGAGCTGCGCAGTCGGCCGTGCACACAGAATATTAATTCCAGATTTCTCTAAAAGGAGGCTCTGCGTCCAACATTGAAATTTAAACTTGCCCTTGAAAATAATATGTATTTATTAATTCCTTATCTGGTAAAGCGAATGAATAAAAAAGTACGATCATGACTACCGTACCGCACTCTTCCACAAGATATGTTCGCAAATAACACTTCTACCCCTTCTGTAAAGTGCCTGGAGTCTATGGTGCAGTTAGCAAAATCGAATATAGCTTTGAAATGTAACAGAGTCATGATTCGAAATGCACAAAAACAAATCCGAGCATACAGTACAATCAATGCTTGATAATACGTAATTAACACAAAATCCATTGGAACGCACAAATTAGATCGCGTGTATCGCATTGTTATACATAATACAAGACTGTCAGTAATTTAGGGATCTCATTTACTCATAACAGGATAATACGAAAGTGTTCCATAGCAATCCTGTGTTATTGAGTGTTTTATCCTACCCCAACAATCATAGGGCCAGCGTCAGAAGGAGATTGCGTGGAAGAACGCAGCAGGGATAGGGCACACGTCCTTAAAATTTAAGGATACTCAACGCGACTCAGTCCCATGTATTACACACCGAGGAGGAAGATATAAAGCGAACGAAACTAGAAACATTCCTACAAGAGGGAATATTGTGATCGGCCGCAAACAGACTACTGCCTCGCGATTGCAGGCAGCTCCTAAAAAGGCATGGATCTACATGGGTAGATTGCGCAGTGAAACGAAAGCAGAAGATATAATCCACTTCCTCCAAACAAACGGAATCAAAGGAGACATTGAGTGTGAGATGCTGCTGACTATAAGGTCCAGTAAAGCTTTCAAAATAGGCGTAGACTTCAGATTTGTAGACTCTTTACAAGATCCCAATTTCTGGCCTGAGGACATTATAGTGCGCCAGTTTCTTTTTCGGAGGCAAAGAGCAGGCGCGTTCTCATAACCTGGTCTATAACCCGACTCAAACTATGGACATCCTACTCTGGAACGTTGAAGGGCTGAAGTCAATTATTTCGTTAACTTCCGACTTATTCTGGCAAAGGTTTGATGTAATCATAGCCACAGAAACATTCTTAATGGAACATGTAAGCCTGCCACACATACATAGCAAGCATGCCCTGGCTATCTCAAAAGAGAGAGGGAGACCTGAAGGAGGAGTAATAAGCATGATGATTGTAGTTTTACGTGACCGTGAATCTTGTGATTATGAGCCACGGGACCTTCTTTTTACGTGGAATCCGAACCACAGGACATAGCATTTCACATCGAAAATCTCACATGCATTGACCGGGAATCGAACCCGGACCGCCTTGGTGAGAGGCATACAGCTAGACCGCTGAGCCACCATGCCCCCACGGAGTAATAAGCATCTTATATAAAGACTGCATAGGAAAGGTGAAGGAATCACTCATGGAAGAGAATATGGTAACTGTTCGAACAGTCAAATTAACGATCATAGGTCTATACATCAGCCCCACCAAGAAAATAGATGACGCAGTGGAACACATTGCGAGAGCCAATAGCGAAACGTAATTCTTGGGGGCGACCTCAACTGTCGAATCGACAAACCCGTCAACAAAACAAGTATAATTCTAGAACTCCTACATGACAAGGGATACACTCTGCTAAACAGGCCAGAAGAGGTAACTTATGTAGCTGCCAACGGGAAAAGCACCATAGATTTAATCTTCCTAAAAGGGGACTGCCTATCAACATACAAGCATGAAGTCCTATATTCGAACTCGGCTGCTCCTCTCAAGAATTGATACAGAAGAAAGGCCGCCCCCAAAAATAAGACCGAGTGGATTATTACAAGAAAGTTTTAGACTGACACCATCGAAAGGAGAAATGACGAGCTACAAAATATATCAGAATATCACAGATGCTTGAAGAAGGTCTTCTAGATTCAGCACTAAACTCAACGCTGAACATTATCAAAGAATCGCAAATCAGGAAGCCACCAAGAATCGCCAAGATTTGGTTTGGCTCTGAATGTTACAAACTTAGACAAGAGACCCTGGATCTCCTCTATAAGGCGCGAAAATCAAACGACCACCCAACGCTTACAGAGTACGCACTGAAGAGGAAAGCGTACAAATAACTGCTACAGCAAAAAAAAAAAACACACATTGAAGATCGGGCACAAACGCAAGCCCAAGAAGCCCTCAGCGACCCATTCATCGCACTTGAGACGCGAAAAACATGCTCCACCCCAGACCTACAGATAACTTCATGGGAAAATCACTTCTCAAAAATTCTAAACAAGCAAAATATTAAAACTGCTCTTCCGCTACGAAGAAATACGGTACTGACACTGTAACTGACCCGATAGAACCGAAGGAAGTCAAAACTGCAATTTTCGCCACCTAAGAAAAAAGCAGTGGGGCCTGACGGGATTTTTAACGAAAACTTTAAAGACACCTGTGACACATGGACTACCTTGTTCAACAAATGTTATGCAACAGGAGAATTCCCAGATGGATGGAGGCATTCTGTTATAAAGATGCTGTACAAAGGTAAAGGAGATAGAAACAACCCAGACGCATACAGGGGCATAGCCCTTGAAAAAAAAAACATAAGGTATTTGCAAAAATACTGGAGAACAGACTCGTCGCAGCGGCTCGAACAATGATCCCGGAGATACAGTTCGGATTTATGAAAGGAAGAGGAACTTTAAATGCAGTAAGAAATCTCATTGATAATATCCAGGAGAACATTAGACATCCAAAAGGAAAATTCTATGCAATCTTCATCGACTACAGGAAGGCATTCGATCTGCTGAATAGATACCGTATGCTCCTTTTTAAAGTAGCCGACATGATAGGAAAAGACAACCCACTGATTATAGCAATCAACAACATCCTGGCATACAACCTAGTGTCAATACATGACGGCAAGACATCTTCAGCAAACAGAGTAATGGAGTTCTCCAAGGGGATCCGTTAAGCCCCATACTATTCAACATCGAAATGATCACTCACGGAACCTCCGTTGCAATATATTTATACGCGGACGACATGGTTATAGGGTCGAACAACAGGGAAGAATTACAGAATGTAATGGATAACTTCGAAGATTACGCCATTAAAAAAAGCTTGGAAAATAACAAAAACAAGACAGTCCAGATGGTATTTAGAAAAGGGGGAAGAATCGCAAACAAGGATAGACTAGGTCTTGTCTCACCCGCGTTACGAAACACTTCATTCAGCAGTGGAAGTACTCGCCTGTGTGTTGGGGTCAGACATTTGCGGTGTTGGGAGGTACGTAGTAGTAGTAGTAAGAGTGATTAGATTTCCCACAGACTACAGTTAGTGTCCATTTGTTTCTTCTTGTGCCTCCAACATGGGTGAGGCCAGTGGTGGCCCACCACCCTTGTTAACTGTGAGTATCCCTGAAAATGTCATTATAGATAACGAGGTCTCGATGGAGCACATGTTTGTCGTGGATAACCCTGAGATCATGCCGTCGGTAGTCTCTCCAACTACACCCGTAGTGAATACCACTGTGCCTACAACTAATTTAGCAGCACAACATCGTTATAATGACCGTCATCGCGGTCCTTACATAGTATTTGTACAGTCAGTGGATCAGAATGTGGGCAATCTGCACCCCATGGCCTTGGGACGTTTATTTTTTTGAGAAACAAATTCCAGGCATCAAGGGAATACAAAAAAAAGGTTGCAACCGCGTGCAGGTACAATTTGCAACTTCGGCCATGGCCAACTCTTTTTTAACACACCCCCTTCTCATTGAACGCAATTTATCTGCCTTTATCCCATCCGCAAATGTGCAACGTGTAGGTCTTATACGTGGAGTCGATCTGTCGCTTACCCACGAGGAAATCATACGTTACATGGACTCCCCCGCCCCTGTGGCAAGGGTCCAACGCCTTAACAGAAAAAAAAAATGATTGATGATAAGCTAGAAACGTTACCTACAGGTACGGTGAAAATCTTTTTTGATACACAAGATTTGCCCACCTATGTATGCATTTTAATGTCATGTTGGAAGTTACTTTATTTATATTCAATCCCATCCGTTGCCAAAAATGCCAACGGTACGGCCATGTTCAATTACATTGTCGCGCAAGGGAACCTCGATGTGGCAAATGCGCCCTGGGCCAACTCACATCCGACTGCAAGGCAGTTATATTCAAATGCGCCAACTGTCAAGACAACCACCCGGCAGGGGCAGCGAGATGCGAAACACACATTCAGCAAGTAGCTATCAAACGTCAAATGTGCATTGACAACAAATCGTATAGTGAAATCGTCAACCAACATCAGAAAGCGTTTAACCCGTTAACGCTACCGAATCAATTCCCCCCACTAGCGCCCCCAACTGAATCACGACCAATTGATCCCCCGCGAAAAAGGAAATTCACCGAAACGGTTCGCAAATCACCCAGGTCTATCACCCCCCTTGGGTATGATCGACAGGGGTACCTTAATATTGTTGCCACACCCTCCACTTCCAGCATGAATTTTCCCCCATCGGCCCCTATTGAAGAAGTGGCTGGTAGCGTTTCGCACCCTCCAGCGGCTCCGAACTCGAATGACACCACCCGCATCATCCTCGCCGAATTCCGGCAATTAATGGACCTTTTAGGTCACAATGGAGCCATTGTGTAAAAATTTATTCGAAAAAATAATCCCGTTGTTACCCCCTCTTTCCCCCGTTGATCGTCCGTCGTCTGATACTCGTTAACATGGTGTTTTTTTTTTGTTCTGTATGAGGGTATTCGAGTGGAATTGCCGGAGTATTGTCAATAAACGTCATGATTTATTGCTTTTAATAGAAGAATTTCATCCTGACATAATTTTCCTCCAGGAAACGTGGCTATATTCTCATACGCGTTTTAACATTCCTGACTATCATGCCATACGTCACGATGGCCCAGGTTATCGTGGCATATGTACTTTAATTAAACAACATCTCCCCTTTCGCGCAGCTACAATGTGATTTTATACTGCCTTCTATGGATATTAAAATGTTACAAATAAACAATCGTCTATTCACACACTTATATTGCCCACCGAATATTCAAGGTACTCAACGACAATGGTATCTATTTTTTCGCTATGCCGGCCAGTTAAAACACCACACTATTCTAGGAGATTTTAATGCACATCACCCAGCCTGGGGCAGTGGAAGAATTAATCCAAAAGGCCGCCATGTCCATCACGCAGTCACTTCACATCAACTCCTACTTTTAAATGATGGTTCTCCAACCCACTTGACCCCGCCGAATAGTCCAGCTAGTGCGGTTGATTTAAGAATCACCACGTTAGACCAGGCACGCCACCTGACATGGCAAACGATTCCCGATTTGCATCAAAGTGACCATAATCCCATTCTGATACATTATGGCCCTAGTACCTCCATCCCACACGCACCCATAACCTTCTCACCCATGGTTTTGATTCTGTCTTATTTTCTAATTATTTACAGGATCATCTCACGCTGAAACATCATACCCCTTTGTCTGCTTATGCTATCTTGACCAATGTCATTGATGCATATATATCTATTTATCATTCTCGGGCGACACCCACCCCTCATACTAACAAACGCACCCATCGCCCGCCTTGGTGGGATCAGGAATGTTTCCTGTGGGTTAAGAAACGCAACGCAGCACTCAAACGGCTTCGAAAGAAATTTTAATCACTCTAATTACTTCAGTTATAAAAGAATATGTGCGCCCATTCAACAACATTTTAATCTCAAACGACGTGCTGCATGGCGTACTTTTATTTCTACTTTTAGCAGTCATACCACGCTCCGTACTCTATGGTCAACGATAAAAAAAAATGTCGAATGTAGTCACGCCCTCCCCCCCCCCCCCCCCATGCGATTCCTTAACCCGCAGGGTTATGAAACCTTTTATCGGAACCTTACCCCTGATTCCGTCGCTCCATGTTTTTCCCCCAACCCTTATCGCGAATCCCCGAGATTCTTGTCTTTGTTACTACCCGTCTCGTCCACAGAGATCTGGCAAATTACACATGGGAAGAAATCTACACGGCCAGGTCTTGATGTGGTGACATATCGCATGATTGAGACTTTTCCCCCTCGAGCCCTGACAATCGTTTTGAACCTATACAATTCCATTCTGCTATCAGGTATAATCCCCGAAGACTGGAATCAATTCGAAGTACTCCCAATACTCAAGCCTAAAGCCGACGCGAAGGACCCCCATAATTATCGCGGTATAATGTTGAGTTCTTGCCTTCGAAAAGTGCTTCAAAAAATTCTACTTCGACGATTACAATGGTGTTTAGAATATTATGATGCTCTCCCCAAAACTCAATATGCCTTTGTTAAAAAACGTAGTACTAATGACGCACTGAATATTTTTCTCACTGACTTACTACTGGCGAAAGGACGAAAACAACATACTATAGCCATATTTTTGGACATTAAGGGAGCTTACGATTCGGTAGACCCCTACATTTTATTACAATTATTATATTCCCATCGTTACCCATTAATATTTCTCAGCATTATCCATAATTTCCTGGTACGTAGACGTATATCTTTATGCACAGCTAATGCGGTACTTAACAATAAATATACGTCGCAGGGCGATATTTTAAGTTGTATGTTATACTCCATTTATACCGGATCCCTGGAAACTGTCATACTTCCACATGCCAGATTGATTCAATTTGCCGATGACATATTAATATATGCTACTCGATCCAATCTCAACACTTGCAGGGAAGATTTACATTCGGCACTATCGCTGGCACATTAGTGGTTCACAGACCACGGCTTAGTAACGTCACAAATGAAAAACGCGGCTATGATTTTTACCCATAAACGCCTATATGACACGTCGCCGGTGGTATATCAACAAGGCCAAATTGAAGTTGTTCGGGTCGTCAAATATTTAGGTCTGTACATTGGCGATAAACTTAATTGGCAACGTCATCTAAATCACATTACGCAAAAATTAGAACCTAAATTCCCAGTGTTCAAGGCTCTTACCCAACGCTCATGGGGCGCCGCGCCGTCAGTGTTATTGACGGTATATAAAAATATTTTCCGCTCGGTATTAGACTATGGAAGCGCCTTTTTTGACATTATGACACCTACTCGCTTAATCCAGATGGACCGGTTACAATACCGAGCCCTGCGCATCATCATCGGAGCTCTCCCATCCATACCCACACAGGCTTTATTGGTGGAGACTGGCGAAATACCACTCGATTTACGACGTCAGTACTCGTGTGCTAAATATATATTACAGAAAATGTCACTGTCCCACACACCTCTATTAAACAAATTACGCTTATTAGATGAATATTACCAACGCCATCTCTTATCTCAAGATCGTATTCCCGCGCTTTTAACTATGTATCGCCGTCTCTGTCCGTATCGACAGATGATCGTACAAACACGTCTCAACCCAGTGTACACCATCGCATATCAGGTTCACAGCCATCACCCACACATCCTCCAGACTAGTCTCCCCCAACTCACGAAAACGTTTAAATCACACCCCCATATCATTTCCCGTACATTCCATGATATTATTAGTCACTATCCTCAACATACCCTGTTTTACACAGATGGTTCAAAACTTGCCCACCCACCTCGCGTGGGTGCAGCTTTTTTCGCCCCGTCATTACAAGTTGAGCGCAAATATGCATTACCCTCTAACACTACAATCTTTACGGCTGAAATCTTTGCCCTTCGTCAGGCTTGTATTTATATCAAACAGCAGGGTCTGTCTCATGTACTCATATGTACTGATTCAGTTTCAACCAAGCAAGCAAGGTGAATAGACGTGCAGTGAAGTGTAAGGAAGAATGGGAATCGCTATTCAGCAGTACCGGGCGGTCATCGGCCGCTGGCAGGCTAGAGTGAAGTGCGATTTCGGTGACGGGAAGGTGATAGCGGGCAACGTTACTGAACAGATGGGGGTTTTGGCGATGGGGATGGTAGCGCTGGTGGTGGCGACGCTACTATTAATTGGAGGAGTGGAGTCAAACCCAGGGCCTGGTCAGCTTGGATGGCAAGAAATGGAAAAAATAAGGGAAATTGTAAAGGAAGTGTCACAAAATGACCAGATCCGGGACATTCTTCGTGAGCAATGTAAGGAATTTAAGGAGATGAAGACATGTATAAGAGAAGAGATGGGAATAGTGACAGAAAGGCTGACCGAGAATAGTAGAGAGATAAAAGACCTAAGAGAAAAGGTGAAGATATTAGAGCTGGAGGTAAATGAATTAAGGAAGGCCAAGCTGGATGAGAGAAAGAAAAACGTCTTCATTTACGGAATAAAGGAAGATGCCAAGGAAAGCACCGAAGATCTAACATCCAAGGTGCTCCGAGTGATTAGTGAAGTCATGCGGATAAACATTGGAGTCTCGGAGATTGACAATGTGACCAGGATAGGCCGGGGAATGGGCACGAGGCCCGTGAAAGTGTCATTAGTTTCTTCGCTGATGGCTCACAGAATTCTGGCGAACACAAAGAACCTGAAAGGGGAGAGGATATGGGTAAGGAGAGAAATGAGTAAAGAAGAGGCAAGCGAGCAACGGACCTTGCAGTTTCATTTAAGAAAGGCAAGGAGCTCTGGTCTCAAGGCTTATGTAAAAGGAAATAGACTGGCGGTTAGCGGCAACAACTGGGATCGGATTTGGACAGTGGCACAACTCCAGGATATGGAGAAGCAACAACAACAGGAGACAGTTAGACCTAGCAACCAGGTGGAAGCAGCTGTCGGGTCAGAGGGAAGTGCGGTGATGATTCAACAGAGAGCATCGACCTCCAAGTCCAACACGGAAGTGGCGCGAGCAGGAACGACTAACGTCAGCGCCAGGAACACCGGACAAGTGCGTGGTTTGCAGAAAGGTGAGACTGTCAAACAACGAGTTACTAGTCTAAAAGAACTATGGGGCAAGAAAACCTTGACAGAGCAGTTCAATGTGGAGAAGGAGGTCATTTCTTCTCCAGGTGGCAGTATACTAGAGCTCGAGAAAGCTAGAGTTACTAGAAGTAAAGCTACCGCCAGCGAAGAGGGTAGGGGTAAATAATAACTAAACTGGAATATTGCTAGCGTAAATATAGAGGGTTTTTTTAAATAAGAGAGGGAACGATGTAGTTTTGACCCTAATAGAAGATATGCAGATTGTAGGATTTGTTGAGAGTTGGCTCCCTGTAGGTTGCGAGGTTAAAATAGATGGCTTCAATATATATACAAAACCTAAGATTAGGAAAGCTCGTACAGGTAGGTTCCCAGGGGGAATTGTTGTTTTAATTAAAGAAGAGGTGAGGGAATTATCAGAATTTATTAGTTCAGAACTGGAAGAAGTAGTGTGGGTAAAAGCAGATATTAGGGGGAGGGGGAAAGGATCGGTATGTTTCGGCTTTGTCTACAACCCTCCGGAGAATTCCCCGTATGCAAGAGAAAGCTTTTTCGATGAGTTAGCTATTGAAATAAACAGAATTCAAAATATATATGAAGAGGCAGAGATTGTGCTTTTAGGGGACTTCAATGCGAGGGTTGCAGACAGAAAGCCCCTTTACAGCAAGGGGGTTGCCGAGGTCGTATGTGGGGATAGGCACAGCAAAGACAAGGAATGTAACTTAATAAGAACGGAGAAAAGATTTTGGAACTATGTGGTGCAGAAGAGCTATATATATTAAATGGTGTCTGTGTGGGGGATGAAGAAGGTAACCTGACGTATATAACTGAGATTGGAGGAAGTGTAATAGATTTAGCAATATGTTCCAGAGGAGCACTAGCCCTAATTAAGAGGTTCGCTGTTGAAGAATGGGGGGAATCACACCACCTACCAATTGTCGTCAACATGCAGGGAGCGGTGACAAAATCAAAAGGGAACCCACAAGTTGAAGCTATAGAGAGAAAAGTAAATAGATTCAGATGGAGGGAGGAAAACTGCAGAGAGTTCCAGAACTACTTCCAGGGAGAAAATTTTGAGCTGATAAAGGTAGGGATAAGTTTAATGATGAAATTGAAGGGGTAATACGTATGATTGAGAATGCAATTATGATGGCCGGGCGGAAAATTCGCGTGAAGGCTAGAGGAAAATTAGGGATAATTAAAGGATGGTACGATGAATCTTGTAGAAGAAAGAAAACCGAAGTTATTAGGGCACTGAAGTTATACAAGAGAGGAGGGGATGATACGATGAGAGTAGAATTTTGTCGTCTAAGGAAAGAATATAGGGAACTGCTCAGCAAAATGAAAGATGAATGGCAGGGTAAGGAAGCTACAGCACTAAATAAGGATTCTAAAGCTAACGACTGTAGCAAAGTGTGGAGCAGGATAAATTCTTACTGTAGGGGGAGCAGAAGTGGTGGGGGGAGCTCTATTAGTGATGAAGTATGGATTGCATATTATGAGAATCTGTTAAATGCTGAAGATAATTGGAGGAAGAGGGATGAGTTTGGCGTCCCGAGGGGGCTGGAGGCCGCTCTGCCTATGCTGGACCAAGTCATATCGATAGAGGAAATTAAGAAAGTAATAGCAAAAAGTAAGGGAGGGAAGTCAGGTGCTATTTCGGGGATAACAAATGAATTTTGGCAAGAATTGAGTAACAATAGGTTCATGATGGACAGCTTGGTAAAAATCTTTAACAAAATCTTTGAAGGAGGTAGTTTTCCGAGGGCGTGGCAGGAGGGGATAATTTGTCCAATATATAAGAAGCGTGGGGACAAACTAGACCCAGGCAACTATAGAGGCATAACTTTGCTTGATAATTTGAGCAAAATGTACACCGGGGTCTTATCCAAGCGTTTAATAGCATGGGCAGAGGGCTGTTCGGTGTTCTCGAGACTCCAGACAGGGTTCAGAAAAGGGATGAGAACCAGTGACAATATAATGGTGGTTAAAACGGTGATGGACAAGTACATAAGAAGGAAATGAGGTAAGCTGTATATCACAGCTATTGATTTGGAGAAGGCGTTTGATTCAGTGAGCAGGGGAGCTGTCATGGCCAAGCTGGGAAAAATCGGGGTGTCACATAAAATGATACGAGCAATTGAGAATGTGTATTCCGAAGTGAAATGTGCAATTAAAACTAAAGATGATGTAATTGTAGGAGAGATAACGTCTAATATAGGATTAAAACAGGGATGCAAATTATCCCCGGTGCTTTTTTTGCTATTTATCAACGATATTTTCGATTCAAAGAGCTTTGAGCAACGGTCCAACCCTTGCTTGGACAATTATGATATCCCGGGCCTAGCTTTTGCTGATGACATCCTTCTGCTTGCTCTAACACCCTATAATATGCAATATAGTATTGACGATATTGTGAGGACTGGAACTTAAAAATTAACCCGAGTAAGACCAAAGTTATGGTCTGCAAAAAGGGAGTTAAACTGGCTAAGAACGAAAAGTGGGTCATGTATGGGTCGCAGTTAGAGACGGTGAAAAAACTTGAGTATCTAGGGACGATATTGGCGAGCAATGGTAAATGGACCGAACAAATTAAAAGGGCAAAATCGAAAGGGCTAGCGGCATTGGCGAATGTTAAAGTGTTAGAGCGTAGGTTACCGAATCTTGACTACAAAGTGTATAAGAATGTGTTCAACGCACTCATCGTTTCAAGAGCACTCTATGGAGTCGAAGTATGGGGTTTAGAGGAAGGAACGAAAACCCTGGACAGTATTGTAAGTAGGTTTGCCAAGATAATTTTGGGGTTGCCTAGTTGCACGGCGAATTGTGGAGCGAGAATGTTGTGTGAGGATGTAAGCATTAGACAACATATCATAAAAAAGGTCATAAAGTCTTGGATTCGTTTAAAAGCAGGTGGAGGGAGGGAAATGCTTAAGGTAGCCTACCTGCACCAAATGAAGCATCAGCAAGAGGGTTACTGGGTGGACGGGGTAAGAAGTGTACTGGAAAGATTAGGAATGGGTTATCTATGGGATAGGGACTCACAAAGAGAGGAAGGTAGGGTGTGCAAAAAAGTGTGTAGAAGGGTTAATGACGTAGAGTTGCAGGTGCTAAGAGAAGAGTGCACCAGTAGGAGAACCTTAACGGAGTTCTGCGAAATAAGGAACTTTATGAGCATAAAGCCTCAATGCCTAATGAAAAGAGAAATGAGAGGGATAACTTGGTGGTTAATGGGGGTGTATAAGAACAAAGCGTTGAGAGAAGTAGGAAAAGAGGACATTTGCCTGTTTTGTGGGAAGGTTATGGGTGCAGCGCACCTGATCAGGGAATGCAAGGAAATTAAAATGATAAGAGCAAAGTTTGTAGACAAAGCAGATCTGAACAGAATAGAAAATGAAAATGAGTATCACACTTTAATTAAATTACTAAAAAGGGTATGGGGGAAAGCAGGTCAGTTAGCAAAATATTTTAATACCATCAGGGCAATGTGGAATAAGAAAGCGTCGGATGAGATTCAGAACAAAGATGCATGTAAATTAAGCATTCAAGTACAGGAGACGGCTTCCTAAGCTATAAATCTGGTTAAAGCCTAGGAGAGCCTATCTGTATTAACTAGGTAGCCTATACGATTACTACAGTACAGCCACATATTGCTGTCTGTAGATTTTTCCTGTGAGTTTGATGGTTTTTTTTTCCTTACTACAAAACTTATCAGACTCTTACAGTCAGTAAGGGCTCGATAGGGAAATAAAAGTAATTCTTTCTGTGATGTGTCTCCCATGGAGAACTGTCTAAAAATGAAGAACACTGTGTCCACATTTATGATTAAGAAAGAACTTTGTGCAGTCTCCATCAGAAAAGTTGCCCAGTGATATTGTGAATGAAGATAACTACTGCAAAGCATTATTAAGTTTTGAAGTAACGTGGAAGCTATGAAATGCCGAATGAACATTTGGTTTAATTATTTAACGCCATACTGTACATTTATGTTATATATGTGTTTATTGTCTGTATGTCACGATATGACTCTCTGAGTTAAAGTGACAATTAACAAGTAGATTTGGTTTTAAAAAAATGTACTGATTCGCAAAGTGTCCTCCTCGCCCTACAAAACATAATCGTTTCCGATAATTGGTTTTTACTTAATTTAGCCCAACAATTGTATGAAATAGAAATGGCAGGAACTAACGTCATCTTAACTTGGATGCCAGGGCATTCCCATATCTATGGCAATGTTCAGGTTGATATTTTAGCTAAAGAAGCTGCAATGGGTCAGGGGACACGTATTGATATGGCTCTCCCATATCCTGAATGTCTGCCACATGTATATGAACTCATCATCTAAGAATGGCGCCAGCAGTGGAGGGAATATGTACGTAAACACTCAACACCATATACATATATTCAATCCTCGATACCGGTTCAGCCGTGGTTTATACAAGCGGTGCCTTCGTAATGTACAGGCCGTACTGTAGCTCCGGTGACGTCACCCAAAGAGGCGGTCAGCTAGCTCCGTTAGACCCGCGCAATGCAAGCATACATCGTAGTTATGCGATACAATTTGTATTTTAGTTAAGAAATATTGACGAATGTTGCATTAATATAACAAATGAAAACCTTAACACTGTGATCTTTCGAAATATAGTAAATAAGGCCAACATAATTTCAGGAGAAGTAGGTTTAAAATGTGATAAAAAACGGTCAAAGCATAAGGATTGTCTTACTTGTGAGCCCACCTAACAAATCTTATTATGAATTAATAAAAGCATGGAAACAACGAACGTACAAAAAAATAAAATGTATAATAATATAACGCATTACCTCCATACATTTAGATGTCCATAAATACGGCAGCTTTCCTAGTTTTCTTCTTGGAAATTTGAAGTGCAAGCTGTTCACTAATGAAATTCAGAGCAGCTTTCATTCTGCTTTCTTCACAAACATCAACACACTCTTTAAGAACAGCCTGGATATGTCTAATTTTATCCTTAATTGTAACATCTTTACCTTCAAGAGTGTTAACTGCTATTAACAAATTAACCAGTTTATAGTAAGAGTTACATAAAAGCTCTGGGCCTAAAATATATGAAAACTGCCCTACCTCAATATTTATACCATCAACAATAATGCCAACTTTTAACTCTTTATCAATGGTCACAGTTCTTTTAAGGGACGCACATTCAGGGAAATCTACATTCATAAAATACAATTTCTCATTTTTACCTTTGACTATACAATCTAAATGATTATACTTTGATTCATTATTCAGTATATTTCCTATTTTCGTTCTCAATATAAGATTTTCTTCTTTCCTCTGGATCTTTACGATGAACACGATTGTCTGCAGTAAGGTACTTTTGTAAATTTGGAAATATTGATGGTACGGCATCACTTGTCATATCCAATTTCTTGCGTGGTACCACCAGTTCAGTACCTAAGCAAAAAGGTTTACCTATTTGTTGTTGTCTACAAGAAGATCATCATTCATTCTAGCAATAGATTAATTTTAAGTGTTAAAATAATGCCAAAATCATTTCACGAAGGTTAGGATTTATAAACTACATTTAGTTCTACATTTTAAGCTGTCTTTTAAACTTACTTAGCTTCAGGAAAAAAAAAGGCAGCTTATTCTCTATATTCACTACCCAAGGAACATTACAAATTCAGGCTCAGTTACTATCCTTTTAATTACTTGTAAGCTTGTCCTGTATCATATAAAACTCACTACTATAAATCTGAACAACAACAACAACAAGGAAGACAAAAGTAGGACTCACCATCAGCACGGGTTGCTCTGATTTCTCTCACAATTTGATCTTCAGGAAAATGAATGATGCATACTCCCGTATTCCTAGTAACTGATAAATTTCCCCTTGGTATTTTCCTCTTCCATAGATTAACTCTTTCCTCGTCGGAAGGAAATGAAAATATTGGTGTATATTCACCCGTGTAGTTGGATACACAACAACTTCTTGGCATAGTGACACCTGCTTGTTTTCACACACACTTCTACACACAACACATTGTCTTTACACAAAACAGTGCTATACAGTAAATATTCAATTATTATATGCAACAAGGAGCAATATATCCTCTGAATTAACTCAACTCTCCACGTGGAGATAGCATACCTAACCTAAACGGCATAGCCTCACTATTTCAATTACAATTATTTATGTGCATCTTGATGTGATAAATTACGATAATTTAGAAGAAGAAAAAAAAGGCATTTAACATACTTTAAAATAAATAACTGACTCTCAACAACCCCAATTATTCACAAAAAGCTTCCAATAACTTCGCATTACACTCACAAATACAACTCGTAACATTCGCCTTAATCGATCAGCTGATTGCCATCGCGCGCTTCCCACAGTACGGCCTGTTACATTACGAAGGCAGTGATACAAGGATCCTATACTCTACGTCACATCACTACTCTCATTAGATTGCGATTCAATCATGCTGTCACCCCTGCTTATCTCCATCATATAGCGGGTTCAAACCCGGCCGAAGTCGTCGGATTTTTTAAGAGCGTTAAAAATCCTTCAGTATGCCTTCCTTCGGAGGGGAAGTAAAGCCGGCGGTCCCATGTCATAGATTTATGGCATGTTAAAGATCCTTTCACAGACTAAACTTGTGTAAAGCAAAATTTGTTAGGTTAGATTTCGTCAGAACGCTCTATCAAAGTTCCAACGTTCACCACTAGGTATCATTGATATCTGGTGGCGAAAGTTGGAACTACTTGAAATTGAACGGAACTTGTAGCTCGCCCTTTAGGGTGTCCGCTGGAAGCAGCTACAGACTCAGGCGAGCCGAACATGTCCTCGGACACTCCCGGCACTAAAAGCCATACGATAAATAAATAATAAATCTCCATCATATCAATGCTCGTGCTTCTCCTGTTTGTGATGCCTGCGGTCACTACCAAGGAGATCTTCCTCACATACTTTTTCAATGTCCACAGTATGATACACAACGCTTTAAAATGTACGCTTCTCTTTTCTCCCTGGGTTTTCAATTACCGCTCAATTTGACGACTTTGTTGCATACTCCGGCGGTCCCGCTGGTTGATATCCTCACCAAGTTTTTATGTGACATTCGAGTTATTTTATAAATTTCACCTTTTTTGTGATCCGGTCTTGTTTGTGTACATGTAATTGTCAGTCACCAAGATGGATCACTTCGGTGTGAAGATTTGTACTTTTGTGTCCCCTGTGTTTCCTGGTATTTTTGTAGTTAGAAACTGCCAGATGATGTTACCCCGTGTTTTCCTCACTCTCACAGATCCTCAATTTATCCTTGATGTTTTGTACTTGGTTTTTTGGTCTTTTACTGCCCAACACACGGGCAGTACCCGTCTTGCCATTGGGCGAAGCTCATGTGTGTCCAGTAAAAGGAAGAAGAAATGATAGACTACAGTGCGGAATGGAGTACCTGGAGGTCGTGAGCTCATTTAAGTATCTGGGTATCACACTTCAACCTTCAGCTAATTCTTTCAAATGCCACGTAAGAGAGAGAACCGCGGCAGCCATAAGAAGCATTTGTGATATCTCGGTTCCCACGAGACTATCTTTAAGCACGGCTATGAGTCTATTTTACGCTAAAGTACTCCCAGTTCTAACTTGCGGGCTAGGACTTACTTGGGATTACCTAACAGTATCCGACCTCCGAGCCATTGAAAGCGTAAAAGCTAGATTTTTAAAAAGAACATTCATTGGTGATTTTCAAGATGTCACCCTCAAGATTGACGTACATACCAGCCTCTGACACATTCCTAATGGAAGATCTACGAACCAGAATGCAGCTTCCATCTACCAAACAAGTACAAGAGCTTCTACAAATTAGACAGATTTAAAGAGAGGACATAGACCTGGAGTTTTTCACGACTGATGCCATGCTCAATCGTAGCTGGTCTGGACAAAATAATGACATGCGGAGCGCTCTAACTAGGTTGGCCATATATGATTTTCACCACAAGCTATGTACTCGACAGGGCTATCATGAACCACCTGAGCAGTGCTTTGTAAGCTGTGTGAAGGTCATTGCGAGCGATATTATTTTAACAAATGCACCAAACGAGAACAATCCCTTAAGGACTACTGTAAAATGTGAATGTATCTTATGTATGGCCATTTGGCTGCAATAAAGTTATTATTATCATCCTACCTATCCCCGCATTGTTGGACCGACCGCAGCGCCCCAAGTGATAGTTTGAGTTTCCAATTCTCCACAGTTTCGAATACACAATATAGCGACTGGGTAATTTTGCTGGCTAAACCCAACAAAGTAACGTAAAGAGGAGGAAGGGGAAGTCTTTTGTCATTGTTTCAAAGTATGTTATGATCGTAATTTTTGGTTATGGTAAGTTTTGTTTTTAGTTGGTTTGATGAAAATTAGTTTATTGGTCACTTATTTGTCAAGGAATTCGATTGGGTGTTATAAGATGTCAACGTCCATGAAAACAGCAAACTTTATGATAGGAATCGATAAATTCCCTGAGAGCCGGAGGGAGTGGAACTTCTGGCCATTCGAAGTTGTTATTGCATAATTTCCAGAGTGAGCATTTTTTTTTTCCTATTCTAATCCGTCCCATCTTTATTCACTGCATTTTCATTGTGGTATCGTAGAAACTGCAAATAATTTGGGTATAACCCCCTTACGGCGGATACACTATTAGAGTATGGATGGTATGTGGCACTGCCATCGTAATGTACAGGCCGTAAGGCTCCTACTGTGACGTCACACATAGGGTCGTTATAGTCGCAGCTGCAAGTCAGATAGCTCCCTTCACATGCAGTCTCTTCAAACCTAATATAAATGACGCTCCCGCTTCAAGACGTAGAAAATTAGCAATGCTATTTAGGGCTGATTGGCACTCCCATCCGTTACCACTACATACGCCTAATTATCGCTCCGCTTGTTCGAATCCGGCCGATGTAGCTGGTATTTTGAGAGTGAACAAAATGGTACATTTACTAGGACGTTGAAACACACAAACAGGGCTAAATTGCAGTATTTTTACGTCGAGAATAAGATCTATTCTTGGCCATTTTCTCGTTGTTCACTGCTTTGAAAAGGTTTATGGTAGATGCCTGAGAAAACCCCACATCACTCTTGGCTATTCAACAGATCACGTCCTAAACTGCTCGTGGATGACAAAGCACAATTTAACCTATCTCTAACTGTAATCAATGCACAGGCCACCCTCAAGGTGACTTAAACAGGGCCTGTCCTAACAGCACTTATTTTCTATGACTCATCTAACTTGTTTCTTGCAACAGGAATTTACAGTGGGTTGTAATTTTGAAATCAGGTATCAATAACCTACAGTACATACACCAGGTGCTAACAATCCCATTAATGTAAATACAGTAGCCTATACAAATGCTGCCACGAAAACATTACCATATTCACTTGAGCTTGATCGAGAGACCATTCTCACAAATAATGTAACTTGGACTGACTTCAGTAGATACTGAATACTGGATATCGCTTTTCTGATTTACATACGGTAAGTAACTTAACCTCAGCATTATCATATTAGAAATGTTTCCAGTCCTAGCATAGGCTGAAGTTTGGGAACTTCTTACAATAATTGAAACCATATTAACCTTACAATAATTGAAACCATATTAACTAACAACCTACCATCAAGGCGATTAGCTCTTCTCTCCCGAAGAGTGGTATCTTACTTTCAGGGAAATGATAACACACACTCTTGTATTCCCCGTAATGTACTAATAATTTCTAGGAATGTTGTGTATGCATTGCTTTTTTAAATTGTCGTGGTGGGGAAGGAGAAGCAAGCCACATTATCATTTCTTTCATAGTACCGGTAGTTGCTATAAAGAAACTTTTGACATACCTGCGACCTGGGAAGGAGGTTTCCTGAACTATCAACATTTTATTACCATCCAATAAACCTTGTATGAGTCGAAATAATAAGTGATATAGAGGTCCTAACTAAAACATAACCTTCTGTGCGATGACAAACATGCAACGCAAAATTTGCGTGGATACAATAACCTACCTACAAAATGAACATTTGTTTCAGAAAATAAATAATCCTCATTCTAGATGACGTAAGTAGAAGCGTTCTCAAGTATAATTTTTGACTCGGATACTCATTCATAAAAGATATAAACAACACAGCACAAAGCAAAATGGTAGCCATCTCTTCCCCCTACTGATCAGCTGATCAATCGTTAAGAGTCGCTGCATGATGGCCTGTACATTACGATGGCAGTGTATGTGGTGTAGCTTCAAGCTTTGGGCAGACGGATTTTCAGCCACGTTTCAATGGTGGGGGAACAGCGACAGCCGTACAGTCGACATCACATGTTAATGCTTAAAATCTGTGCATGCAAACGTCCTTGAGCTCAGCGCAGTTGAGGGAGGCGAATCTCCTGCAGTGCCACTCATACTGTACCAAGACCTTGAAGCCTCACCACTTACTGTCTGTACTCTACAGACGTCACAGTGGCAGAGGTTATCAGATAACTTCTACACTCACTCAAGTACACGGTGCTATATGACCACGATGTTGCAAAGCTCCTAAAGGAATCAACTGTAGGTTAGACCACTGCCTAGATGAAAATAACTACTTATATTAGACCGCAAAGGTACGTGCGTACAGAAAGAGTTTCGTATGCACGCTAGTCCATGAGCTGCAGCGTGACTGAGAGGAGAGGAATATTCACTTCGCTCGTTGGTATGGGAATATTCACATTGGCACATACTGTAACTGCAAATGTATTGCATGTTAGTGCGTCACCCAGGAGCACAGCAACAGTGACCCTCTCCAAAACCTTCCTTCTCCTCCTTTCCCCTTTTCGCTCTCGGGTTTGCACCATTAGGTATTAATTGCTGCCTCAGGTTTGGTTTGTGTGTAACACACAGTAATTAATACGTATGCATTGTGGTGTTTGAAGCCATATTTTCAGTGTTGCCTTAGTAAACAAGAGTTTAGTGCTTTTCAGTCGGTCAACACGAATGTACCCAAAAGAGATGGGTTATGCCCTAATCCTGAAATAAATTACATGAGATTAATAAAACACTAGGATGACCAGTTTCGATCGTCAAGCGATCATCATCAGATCCAATACACTTAGGCTATAAAATCTATGTTTGAAATACAGGTGAAAATATTTACAATATGTACAATTATTTAGTTGCAGTATTGGTACTGCAACTGTCAGTGTATGCTAAATGCAGTATATATGTTAGGTGAAATGCTAAATGGTGATGGCTATCCGGAGATTGTACTTTAGAGAGATTATATGGTTGTAAACTATGGTTAAGCAATAAAATTTTAGGCTAACTACTTATCTGATTGTCTTCCGTACTACAGCTATTCGCAGTTTCCGTGCTCACTTGAACTCGCTGTGCGGTCGACTGCGGTGGTTATCTTAACGACTGGTTTTTCCCTGCCTTCCCCCCCTGTCCCTACGTGCTGTGGGGAGTGATCGCGATGTGTTTATGTGAGGTGTTGCCAACCTAGATAAGATGTATGTTATTGAATGAGGTGGATCTACAACTATTAAAGACCGTGGATTAGTCCTCGCCACGCGTGGAGCATAACCCATTCGAACTAAGCGTTGACGGTCTTATGAGGACGTCCCGGCACCTTTAATACTGCCTCTAATATGGGCCTTGGTTTATTGCAGAAGAAAAGTACATCGTACACCTGATCCAGATAACATTTACCTATTAAAAAATTTTGAAATCAGGTATCAATAACCTACAGTACATACACCAGGTGCTAACAATCCCATTAATGTAAATACAGTAGCCTATACAAATGCTGCCACGAAAACATTACCATATTCACTTGAGCTTGATCGAGAGACCATTCTCACAAATAATGTAACTTCAATGAAAAGATTGAGCAATGGGGATTGAAGATAAATGTGGAGAAGAGTAAAACAGTGGTGGTGAGTAGAGGTAAGAAAGAAGGAAAAGGAGTAATCAAAGTAGGGGATAAGGAATTGGAAGTGATGAAACACTGTCTTCAAATACTTGGGAAGTGAACTGACTGAAGATGGAAGACTAGATTTGGAAATTAGCAGAAGAATACAACTCGGGAGTGCTTTCTACCAACAGGTACGGGGACTAGTATGGAACAAGGATATACCAATTAAGGCTAAAGAAGTTATGTACAAAGCATATTATGTTCCTATAATGACATATTTAAACACAAATTGTGCTAAATGTTCCGGCATAACTCAACAAAATGACAGTGTTTCGCCCCGGTGTGCAATTGGTCTCTTCAGTTGGTTAAAGCACACCTCACCAAGACACTGTCTAGTGCACACTGGGAAGGCCATTGCAAGACGTATTTGATACATGTGTATCCACGTCACGAGCAATGCCAGTGCACTATGGGAGTCGAAACTCCACTCCAAAGCAATTATAACCTTACCTTGGCATTGAATATATAATTTTCAAAAGAAAAATATGTATTGTCCGTTGAACCATTATATATTTAAACACAAATTGTGCTAAATGTTCCGGCATAACTCAACGTGTGCGAACATATGTGTGACGCAGGGCATAGCTTTACCAACCTAGAGTCGGACCTTAAAATAATCCATCACGAATCGAAAGGCAGAGCTCTTGACATAAAGGAAGCAATCGAGATACACCTAGCCAAACGAAACAATCCCAACAATCTAAATGAACACACGTTCATGGAGAGCTCACCCCTCTTCACGCTACTAAAAAACACACCCTGTCGGAAACAAAACACAATTTAGCGACACAGCCAAGCTAGATAAAAAAAGGGGGGAAATTAGGGGTTTTTTAATAGGTAAATGTTATCTGGATCAGGTGTACGATGTACTTTTCTTCTGCAATAAACCAAGGCCCATATTAGAGGCAGTATTAAAGGTGCCGGGACGTCCTCATAAGACCGTCAACGCTTAGTTCGAATGGGTTATGCTCCACGCGTGGCGAGGACTAATCCACGGTCTTTAATAGTTGTAGATCCACCTCATTCAATAACATACATCTTATCTAGGTTGGCAACACCTCACATAAACACATCGCGATCACTCCCCACAGCACGTAGGGACAGGGGGGGAAGGCAGGGAAAAACCAGTCGTTAAGATAACCACCGCAGTCGACCGCACAGCGAGTTCAAGTGAGCACGGAAACTGCGAATAGCTGTAGTACGGAAGACAATCAGATAAGTAGTTAGCCTAAAATTTTATTGCTTAACCATAGTTTACAACCATATAATCTCTCTAAAGTACAATCTCCGGATAGCCATCACCATTTAGCATTTCACCTAACATATATACTGCATTTAGCATACACTGACAGTTGCAGTACCAATACTGCAACTAAATAATTGTACATATTGTAAATATTTTCACCTGTATTTCAAACATAGATTTTATAGCCTAAGTGTATTGGATCTGATGATGATCGCTTGACGATCGAAACTGGTCATCCTAGTGTTTTATTAATCTCATGTAATTTATTTCAGGATTAGGGCATAACCCATCTCTTTTGGGTACATTCGTGTTGACCGACTGAAAAGCACTAAACTCTAATACGTATGCATCGTTTAAATATTTAATGTCGTCTATGACACCGTGGATGCTGCCATCTTGTGTCTAGGGGAGTCTCGTTTTATGTTACTCCCAAAAAGTAAATATTCCAGATCTTCTTGCCCTTTTTTGTGTGGAAAATATACTTGTTGGAAGTTTATTTTTTGTAAGTTCAAAATGAAAAGTTCTAGTTTTAAGTATTGTGGTTATTCAAACCCCACAATGTTTTTCTTATTTATAGTGTCTTCTGGTGTTAGACCAATTGCTTGCCAGTCTCCTCTAATTTCTTTTATCCATCTACATCCAGTTGTTATGTATTTTGAAGCAAGATTATACTGATATCGCGCCAGGAGACGGCAGTTGGGTTTGAACTGCAGAGGTCTTCCTGCTCACTGCATATCGCACATTCCAAAAACATTAAGTTAGTCATTACTTCACACACTCAGCACATTCCTTCTTTCACTGGCTGCGTGTTGTCTGCTGCAATAATAACCATGGCATGCGGGGAGCCGATATATTTAAGTTTGGAATAGGCGAACCGCGCATGCGTACTGCAAGACTCCCCGCACCCTGTCGCAGCGTGTTGAACTGCCATCTCCTGCCGCGATGACAGTACTGTACTAGCTGTTTCAGATGTCATGAATCTGACATTCTCATGATGTGTCCAAAGAACCATAGTCTTTTCTTACCTATGGTATCAGTAATGGGTTCTAGCTTGTTATATAGGCCTACAACATTGTTAGGTATTATTCGCTATTGCCCATCGTTTTGATACGGTATGTTTTATTAATACACGTTCTTCCAATCTTCTGTAATCTGTCAGTTTTGAATTGTTCATTTAGATGGAATAATGCTTCTGCTTCGTATGTGGCTTCTGGTTTTATGACTATTGTAATGTTTAAGTTTTGCATTTATGGATTTTAAGCATTTCTTTTTGTAAGTTTCCCATGTTAA
Organism: Meconema thalassinum; assembly: GCA_946902985.2. Taxonomy (NCBI): domain Eukaryota; kingdom Metazoa; phylum Arthropoda; class Insecta; order Orthoptera; family Tettigoniidae; genus Meconema; species Meconema thalassinum. The sequence goes on from OX336400.1 coordinate 121,543,354, forward strand.
TTTTTGTGTCTTAAAGTAGATAACTTGTTCGTTCTTATTTGAATCGGTGCTTTCTCATTTAGATTATTTGTTATTAACTCTCCTAAATATTTGAATTGTATTACAATTTTAATGTCATTAGGAAGCATTTCTTTTATTGGCGTCTGTTTTTGCGGCATGATTTCTGTTTTTTCAATAGATATTTTAAGGCCAATTTTATTTGTGATGGTGTGAGACTCTGATATCTGTGTTTTTGCTTCCTCCAAATCTGGTGCGAGTAACTCCATGTCATCTGCAAAACAGAGGCCTAGTTTGTTTGAATTTTCCTAGCTACTTTTTATATTTGGAGGACATTTCTGAAACCATTCTCGCATTACCATTTCTAATGCACATCATTATTATTATAATGAATAATAATCATGTGATTGGTTTTACGTCCCTTTTAACTCCTGCAGCTTTTAGAGACGCCGGGGTACTGGAATATTGCCTGGAAGAGGATCTTTAACGTGCCAGTAAATCTTCTGACATGGTTCCCTCGAATGTCAAAAGGTTTCAATCCTGCAATATTGGGGACAGCAGGCGAGAATGTTACCGCTGAACCATGCTGCCAATCCATTATTATAAGGAAATTCAGTGAATAATTAACTTACATGCTAAAAGAAGTTTTCTAAAATACACATGAAATAAATTACGTCATGACCTCTGACCTTCCGCCAATTACTGGGCCAATGAGGAGACATCACCACGGTTTATGCCCTAATCGGAGAGTAGGGGTAAATGACACTAAGGCATTTAAATAAATTTGCATTGTCTAATTTCGAAATTCAGTACAGTACAGATTTGAAACCTACATTAACGGGTGCAGCTGGCCTGACAGGCGCCACAAATCTATTCTTGCTCCCCCATCCTCCCCGAGTGCACTTATGCGCCTGCCCCCTTTAGTACCTTTCTATCTCTAGGTCTCGTTCCAAATGCTCCCAGTTAGTTTTCCCGCCGCCTGCGTTAAGTGCAGTAATTACCCTCCAGGCCTGTGAGGCGCGTTGCACCCGAACTCATTCGACTTTGGAAGGTTCGTATTTCCTTATTATTCCATCGCAATATTGTTAATTTTACTCATTTTATGACTAAGACATGCATAGATGGTGGTTATTTCGTGGAATAAACGGGTCAAGGGATGTCTTAATTATTATGAATGCTATGAATGTCACGAAGCAGTCTGTCCCATACAGATACAACCTTGCACTTTACTGGGCCAATGTATCTTTACTGCTGAGCATTCCAACAGTGATTCCAAGTAAGAATGACTATTGTGCTGTATTTTATTTTGTAATTGAAACATTATTTAAGTTTTGTTCATAATTTTAATGTTTGTTTGAATTAGGTCGATTTCATTAGAAAGCTAATTATTGCAATGGGTACCATGTTTCGACTTCCGGAAAATTTCGACATATCTTCGTGTTTCACATCCCCCAGACCCCAAAACCACCATCAGTTCAAAAGTTTATATATAATTTATGTATATATATATATATGACTTTCATATCGAATCCACTCATCAATCTCTAAAAAAAATTCCTATTGTAAATGGTCGATGCAAGTTAAAAAGGACCTAACAGAAGCTCGAATCAATCAAGCTCTGGTTTGGGATAGGAACCTGTTCAGAAAGGCAGTTAAATCAACTAGTAATCTACACCCTTTAACATCTGTGATGCCTCGCCCTCACTGCAAGTGGACGGAAGAAAGGAGAGCTGAACATTCGTCAAGAATGAAGATATACTGGCAGACAAGAAAACAAGCTTTACAGTGATCATATGAGTGAAGAACATCGTGGTCCATTGATGGCCGAAACGACTCAAAAAAAAATATATATATATATCAGTTTCTTGTGGACACGATAACTGCCGTAATTTTGCACTAATCACTTTGAATTTTTTACATAATATGTATTCCTATAAAATCTCGGTCGAGTTCGTTAATGGGCAAAATCGGTCAAAGGGGGTAAAAATGGGGGGCTTTTTTCGATAAAGTGAAATATCGCTATAACTCTCTTAATATTTGAAATATCGAATCCATTCAAAGTTCGGATAAGGCCCAAAAATTTATATTTGAAAAGTTTTTTGATAGCACCAACCATTGACCAATGGAGTAGAAAAAAGTGGGTTTTTCGGAAAACATTCATCATATCTCTCTTAATAGGCACAATATCAAAACCGTGCAAAATGGACGATATTCCTCTAATAATTACCTAAAACTTTTGTCTGAAAGAACTTTTGATACAACCCACCATTACGCCAAGGGATGAGAAAAATGATTTCGGAATTAGTAGAAAATGCCAAGAGCCATCAGAGGTTACCATGACAATGCTTCTAAATTGATGCGGGATGACAACGAGATCACATTCAGTTTTCCATCTAACTATGTGGGAAGTGGCTTCGGTGACGTAGCCTAGCTGGTAGCATGCTGAACTTCTATGCTCAAGGTCGCGGGTTCAATGCTGGCCAAAGTCGTCGGATTTTCAAAGAGCGCTGAAAATCCCTCAGTATGCTTTCCTTCAGAGGGGAAGTCCAACGTTCGTTGCAAGTTACTGGTTGCGGTGGTATCTAGTAGCCAAGTTCAGAGCTAGGTATCGTTGATGGTATATTTGGTACCAACATTAGGAACTACGGTACTACTTGAAATTGACCGTCTGCAGTCCTTACCTGAATTACAGACTAATACAGCCATCACATTTAACACCGTTTAACAGAGAGGTTCTACACACACCCAAAGTACACGGGGTTACATGACCGCGTTGTCGCAGCCCTAAACTGAGGAATCAACCAACATCTCTGCGGGAGATGAAATTTGATGTGAAGAAGTAACAGACTGTTAGATAGTTACACATCAGTTCCAAACCTTGCATAAGGACAGTGTGACCACAAGTATAAAAATGGACCCCAAATGACAAGAGGGTTACCATCCCCCTAAGACAATAAAATGTTAAAAATATGCATAGTAAGACGAAAGAAAAGTTAATTGAGCTCCATACATTGTAAAATACTTTCTCGCAATAAATGAGGTCTGATCCTTCTACGAAAACCTGCATATTTTGCCTATTATAGCCTATCCCCTAGTTTGCCCGGTGAAATCTACCTCCGCCTTCCGGCATGCCGAGAGGATTTTTTTTAAAATGAAAACTGAATGCAATTTAATGGTGGGTTGTAAATGTGACAGGCAGGGACAAACGATATGGTTCAAATATATGCTCCACAAACGGGGAATAAAGAAGAGAAGTTAGAAGAATTTCTAGAAGAGGTGGAAAAATACATAGAGGATAAGGAAATAATAGTAGTGGGAGATTTGAATGCGCAAGTGGGAAGAGTCAGACAAGGAAGAGAGGAGATTTTGGGACCATATGGTTATGGTAGTAAGAATCCAGAAGGGGATTTCTTATTTGACTTCTGTCAGCGGAACCAATTAATTATAGGGAATACGTGGTTCAGAAAGAAAAATAGTCAGAAGATAATGAGGTATGGATGGGGAGAGAGAAGAACGAAAACTCTGCTATGTTTTAGTCGAAAAAGGATATCGGAAAGAGCTAATGGATGTCACAGCCATGCCAGAGGAAGCCTTTGGAGGAGACCATAGGGCAGTGGTAGCAAAATTAAAAGTAGGAAAAGTTATGAGAATACCAGAAAAAAGGGAAAGAAAGATTAAGGTCTGGAGACTAAAGGAAAAGCAGGTTGCAGTAGAGTTTAAGAAAGAATTGCGAGAACAGATACCAAGGACGGATATTACCCATGTGGAACAAGAATGGGAAAAGTTCAAGAGTGCATTTGTAAATAGTGCAGAGAAAACATGTGGTAGAACATCAGGAAAGGTATGGGAAAAGGCACAAAATGGTGGAATGATAGAGTGAAAGAAAAGGTAAGGGAGAAGAAGAAACCTTGGAAGGAATGGAAAACAAAAAAGACTGAAGAAAGTAGAGCAAAATATATAGAAGCAGACAGAGATTGCAAGAAAGTAATTGTAGAGGAAAAGGAGAAAAGCTGGGAAGAATTCACTCAGGAAATAAGGGAGGATTTAAATTGTGGCAAGAAATTGCTGTTTGGAATTATAAAAAGTAGAAGAAATGAAAAGGTGAACACTGTGTTCATGAAATATTGACAAAACCAGAAGATATAACGGACAGATGGAAAGAATATTTCAGCGAGCTGTTGAATGTGAGACACCAGACATGCGAAGGAGTTACGCAAAAAAATAGAAGAAGAACCAGACATTACTATGGCAGACGTGGAATGGGCAGTTAGGAAGATGAAGATGGGGAAAGCTGTGGGAATCGACGAAGTGGCAATAGAAATGATCAAGGCGACAGGACCAGTGGGACTGCAGTGGACATACAGACTTCTCAGGAGTGTGTGGAGAGAGAAGAAATTTCCTGAAGACTGGAAAAAGGGAATAATATTGCCAATATTCAAGAAAGGAGACAGGAAGGTGTGTGGTAACTACCCAGGAATCACCATCATCTCGCATGTTGCCAAAGTAATGGCAAGAATCCTAGAAAAAAGAATTAGAGTAAAGGTAGAAAACCAAATAGAGGAGGAGCAGTTTGGATTTTGAGGGGGCAGGTCAACAGTGGAACCCATTTTCATTCTGAGACAGAACATTGAAAAGAGTTGGGAATATGGGAAGGATATGGTAATGACTTTTATTGATCTAGAAAAGGCCTATGATAGCATCCATAGAACAAAAGTTTGGGAAAGCTTAACAAATAGGGGGATAGGCAAGGAACTGAGAGACATGATAAAAGGAATGTGCATGGATTGCTACAGTAGTGTGATGACTAGAGTCGGGACATCGGAATGGTTTAAAATTGTCACTGGACTAAAACAAGGAAGTGTGTTGTCACCATTAATGTTCTTAATGATGATGGATGATGACATGAAGGCAGCAATGAAAGTCTACAGTAGGGCAAAGATGAAGGTAATGTTGTTTGCAGACGATGTTGTGATCTGGGGCAAGGATGAGATGGAGGTACAAGAACAGTTAGACGTAATAAATGAAAAGATTGAGCAATGGGGATTGAAGATAAATGTGGAGAAGAGTAAAACAGTGGTGGTGAGTAGAGGTAAGAAAGAAGGAAAAGGAGTAATCAAAGTAGGGGATAAGGAATTGGAAGTGATGAAACACTGTCTTCAAATACTTGGGAAGTGAACTGACTGAAGATGGAAGACTAGATTTGGAAATTAGCAGAAGAATACAACTCGGGAGTGCTTTCTACCAACAGGTACGGGGACTAGTATGGAACAAGGATATACCAATTAAGGCTAAAGAAGTTATGTACAAAGCATATTATGTTCCTATAATGACATAGTTAAACACAAATTGTGCTAAATGTTCCGGCATAACTCAACAAAATGACAGTGTTTCGCCCCGGTGTGCAATTGGGCTCTTCAGTTGGTTAAAGCACACCTCACCAAGACACTGTCTAGTGCACACTGGGAAGGCCATTGCAAGACGTATTTGATACATGTGTATCCACGTCACGAGCAATGCCAGTGCACTATGGGAGTCGAAACTCCACTCCAAAGCAATTATAACCTTACCTTGGCATTGTATATATAATTTTCAAAAGAAAAATATGTATTGTCCGTTGAGCCATTATATATTTAAACACAAATTGTGCTAAATGTTCCGGCATAACTCAACAAAATGACAGTGTTTCGCCCCGGTGTGCAATTAGGCTCTTCAGTTGAGTTATGCCGGAACATTTAGCACAATTTGTGTTTAAATATATAATGGTTCAACGGACAATACATATTTTTCTTTTGAAAATTATATATTCAATGCCAAGGTAAGGTTATAATTGCTTTGGAGTGGAGTTTCGACTCCCATAGTGCACTGGCATTGCTCGTGACGTGGATACACATGTATCAAATACGTCTTGCAATGGCCTTCCCAGTGTGCACTAGACAGTGTCTTGGTGAGGTGTGCTTTAATCAACTGAAGAGCCCAATTGCACACCGGGGCGAAACTGTTATTTTGTTGAGTTATGCCGGAACATTTAGCACAATTTGTGTTTAAATATATAATGGCTCAACGGACAATACATATTTTTCTTTTGAAAATTATATATTCAATGCCAAGGTAAGGTTATAATTGCTTTGGAGTGGAGTTTCGACTCCCATAGTGCACTGGCATTGCTCGTGACGTGGATACACATGTATCAAATACGTCTTGCAATGGCCTTCCCAGTGTGCACTAGACAGTGTCTTGGTGAGGTGTGCTTTAATCAACTGAAGAGCCCAATTGCACACCGGGGCGAAACACTGTTATTTTGTTGAGTTATGCCGGAACATTTAGCACAATTTGTGTTTAAATATATAATGGCTCAACGGACAATACATATTTTTCTTTTGAAAATTATATATAATGACATAGGCAGCAGAAACTTGGACAATGACTAACATGGGAAGTCTCTGAACCGGGGAATCGCGGATCCTGCTGAAACTTAACAAATATGTTGCGTGAGCCCAACTAGGCAGAACCGTGAAGAAAAATCTTTCGGAATTTAACTCCTACCCACCGTAGACAGCAGTAAGTACAACAATTTTGAACTGTGTGCGCTGGTCAAGCGGGAGTGTGCCTCACGTGTGATTGGTGGCTCAAAAGATCATGCTCCAAACGACATAGCCCATTGCTGAATTGTCACGTCATGTATTACTTCATTATTCTGATGGGCAATGACAAATTGGGCTTTTACGACACATGTTATTCTCCTCAATTTGCCGCCCCTTTTCACTCGCTCTGCCCACAAAAATAAATCTTTCTTGCTTTTTAAACGGCGGAACTTACTTTTTACCGACGAAAAGGAAAGCGGACGCCTCTTACTGCTTTTCCAATAATCAACAGCATTTTGTTTGTATTTCATACCTACGGCTTCGTCTGACATGTTCCTGGGTGAGCTATCGGTGGCAGTCCAAATATTATCATCATCCGAGTTGTTGATGTTACTGGTGTTAGTGTCATCCGGTAGCTCGTGTGTGGCGACAGTAAGAGTAGAATTTGTGTCCACGTTCATAGTACTGTTTTCTACACAACCAGTTGTTATGATACCTGTAAATATCAATAAGCACAACAAATAAACACACATGTTACAAGAGACAAATGCAAGAAAGCCAGATAGGCACGAAACCATCAATATAGCCTACCATCCAAACTAGGTCCTGTTCTTGAATGCTGAGAAGCCTTTCCATACATTTCCCATATTTTTCCTCCAGACAACATATAACTTTTGCAATGTTAATATTCATCATGCAATGCATGGGACACTCTCCGTATATGGGTATAAGCGTATACCGGGTCTGTCGCCTCTCATTCAGTGACTGTACGCCGTAGGCCGGGAAGCACAGTATGGTTGGGAAGCAACCTCTGACGCAGCCAATAATGAAGCTCACGCCGCTGGCGTGCCAATTTAAATGTGTAAATCGTAATTTTTCATCTAGTACAAGGGGAAGTTAATTTCCGAAAGATTTCTCTTCACAGTTCAGCCTAGTTGGCCTCACACAACATATCTGCAAAGTTCCAGCAGGATCTGCGATTCCCCAGTTCAGAGACTTCCCTTGTAAGAGGAATGAGAGCAGAGTACAGGCAGCTGAGATGAGATTCCTGAGAAGTATGGTCCAGAAAACGAGGAGAGACAGAGTGAGAAATTAAGATATACGGAAAGAACTGAGAGTACAGAAACTAAATTACAAACTGGAGCAAAACAGATTGAGATGGTTTGGACATGTCAAACAGATGAATGAAGTAAGGCTACCAAGACGAGCACTGGAACGACGGATGACAGGGAAGAGAGGACAAGGAAGACCAAAAATGCATTGGATGGACTCGGTGAAGAATAGCATTAGTAAACGGATTGGATTGGAACACAGTGTCAGAAGAAGAAAGGTGGAGTGACAGAACAAAGTGGAGAGGAACCATATTTGCCCCCACCCAGTGTCAGCTGGGAAAGGAGAAATGAAGATGATGATGATGTAAATGTGAGCTATTATTTTAAACTTGGTTTTTGAGCAATAAATTATTATAAGTTTTTAAAAACCTGATGCTGAATAAACTCCCAATGTATATCCTAATGAATGCCACTTATCACTTAAAAAATAATTGTGTTATTTGGGTGTCAATGACGTCTTTACAATAGGCGCACTGCGCCCGAACTCAGGAGTCGCAGAGGTGCGCCCGAAGGAGGGTTAAGTGTTGCCAGGAAAGAACACCGGCCGTAGAAACAGCAATTCAAACCTTTGTACGGAGAGATTATATCGCCTCAATCATATAAAAGGAGTAGGGTTGGGTGGAGACCCAACACACAGTTTTCTTGTCGTAGCCGAGGGTGAACCAATGCCGCTCTGAATCGCTAAACTGCACGCTATTGTCTGAAAACTAGGACCTTACCCAGTTTACTTGTGATAGAGAATACGTTTGAACATAAGATGAGAACAGTTAATAATAATATTCATAAGATACAGTTTTTGTGAAATTATTGCAGTAACAGTTTAAGAAGTTCAGAGGTCCGATAACTCAATAGGTCCCAGTTGAATAAAGGACTTACCGGGATAATACGTATAGCCCTGATAGTACGCAATGCATAGGGCCCAGTTAATATGAACTGTCCACATATAGACATTGCAAACAAATGTACTGTTAAGTGATAGAAATTATAATGAGTGCTCAAAATGTTATAAAGTATTGTGAACTCAACCAAATGAACTGACCAGTGAACTCCACTTTTATATTGTTAATAGCCAGTGTAAATTATAAGTTTTAAATATGAAGTGTTATGTGTTAATTAGACCTACGAATGAAGCTACCAAGGGAGATCCCAGCATCCACACGAAGAAGGTGGATGTCAAAATAGAAGACCAGGGGGCGAACCACTAAGTTCTTCATGGGGGACAAAATCCCTATATCAATGCTAGTCTTGGAGAGTCAGATGAGTAAGATTTTAATATATTTGAAGTGTCAATTTTAGTACTAGATAGAGGGAAATTAGTAGTGTGAATAGTTATGCAAATTTATTGCTTAAAATGGGGTAGCAATAGCTTCATCATCATCATCATCATTTCCCCTTATCCAGCTCCTGCCGGGTCGGGGTATTTATGGCACTTCTCCACTTTCCTCTTTCCTTCCACCATTCTTCTTCCACGATCTTGTCCCAGTCCAGATTTCTTTTTCTCACGCTGTTCTTCACTGAATCAATCCACCTTTTTCTAGGTCTTCCCCTTGCTCTCTTACCCTTGCACTTTGCCTCCAGCATCTGTCTTGGTATTCTATTTTCCTCCATCCTCTTTACATGTCCAAACCACCTTAGTTTATTCTTCTCAATTCTCTCATTTAGTTTTCCCATCCCAACTTCTTTCCTAACATCTTCATTCCTCACTCTGTCTTTCCTTGTCTTACCTATCATACTTCTTAGGAATTTCATTTCACTGGCTTGGATTCTACTCTCTTGCCTGCTCGTCAGGGTCCAAGTCTCAGCTGCATACGTTAATATGGGTACATAGTACATTTTATACATTACCTCCTTGCTTTTCCTTGGTACTTCCTTATCCCAAACAAGTTTTCTTACACTTTGATAGAATGCATTGCTCTGCTGTACCCTCCTGCCAATCTCCATGTCCAACCTACCAGTTTGCATCAATTCACTTCCTAGGTATTTGAACGTGTCCACAATTTCCAAACTCTGACTTCCAATTTTCACAGTGCCCTTTCCTTGTCTTTCCCCTCTTGTCATCACCATGGTCTTGCTTTTCTCTGTACTGATTTTCAGACCATACTTCTGAATATTTTCGTTCAGTGCATCTAGTTGTTTTTGCACTTCTTCGGTGTTCCTTCCCCAGACCACAATATCGTCTGCAAATAATAGTAACTTCATTTCTTCATGTCCATATGCTTCCTTTGTTTCCTTTACAATTTCATCCATTACCATTATGAATAAAAGGGGTGACAGCACACTCCCCTGTCTTAGTCCAGTCTTGTTCCTAAACCAATCTGTCTTTCCAACAGGGGTCAGAACCCTGCTAACACAGTTGTTGTACATTGCTTGCACCATTCCCAACATTTCTCTTCCCAGTCTCTTCTTAACCATGGTTTCCCATACCTTCTCTCTGGGGACACTATCATATGCCTTTTCTAGATCTATGAAAGTCATGATCAAATCCTCTCCATATTCCCAGTTCTTTTCCATCACCTGCCTCAAGCTAAAGATTGGGTCCACTGTGGATCTTCCACTCCTGAAGCCATACTGTAGCAATAGCTTACCTAGGTATATTATGTGGCATGAATATTAAATAAATGGATCTGGATTTGTTACATTATAATTGTCAGAGATGAAATTTGAATAATTTTACACATGGGTTATATGATATTGGAATTATGATACATTTTGAAAAATGTGGTTAATAATAAATTAAATTGGATCAATAATGATAAATGCATTGTTAATGTTAAGTACAATAATAATAACAGTAATGGCAGTAATGTGGTGATCTCCATCGGAGATCACCACAAACAATCTTCAACTTGAAGCAACCATGGCAGAACGACAGGAAAAGATTCCACTACCCCAGGCCCCAGTCAATAGATTGGATCCCTGTTCTGGTCATAGGATTCTGGGGGACCAGACATGTCATGTAGAGAAGGATCGGAGCTTCTCAAAACCTCTTCGATCTAAACGAAAGTGTTTCATAGGTACACTTAATGTGAACACTTTGCTTAAGCCTGGGAAACTCAAACATCTAACGAACACCCTTGATAAATTCAGCATCAAAATTTTGGCATTGCAGGAAACACGATTTACAGATGAAAATCACTTTGATTCTGAGAATTACAGGCTCTATAAAGGAAAACCTGCAGTGCAGATCAACACAGGACCAAGACAATTTGGCACAGGTTTTGCGGTTAGCAAGTCCGTCACAGATTCAGTAATTGATTTTACTTCACCATCAGAAAGACTCTCAACACTCTCAATAAAATCGGGAAACAAGGTATACACACTGATTAACGTGCATGCACCAACGAATGACTACAACAGGAAAGACCCTCAGGTAATAGAAGACTTCTGGGAACTTCTGGAGGAAATCACGAACAAAATTCCCAAACATCATGTCAAGATTCTACTGGGGGATTTTAATGGTCAGTTAGGAAAAGAAAAGAAATATAGGAGAATTACAGGACCATACACTGCTCATAGCAGAACCAATAAAAATGGTGAACACCTTATAAGCTTCTGTCAAAATTTCAATCTCCAAATTATGTCAACACAATTCCAGAAGCCTACGCGTAAATTAACAACATGGATATCCCCCAATGAAACACTTGGAGAATTCCAGATTGACCACGTTGCTATCTCTAGAAGGAACGCTAAAGAAGTCCTTAATGTGAAAACCAGGAGAGGATTCTTTGACTCAGATCATCATTTACTACAAATCAAGGTAAAATTTCAACCCAACAGACAAAGGATAAGGGGAACCCAGCTTTTCCGAACTGATCCAGAATACCTTGAATTCAACAAGATGAACATCATTGAAGAAATCCGTCAAATGGATACCACGAGCTGGTCTGAACTTGCAGAGAAAATGAAACAAGCAATAAAATTCGGTCAACCTCCGAGAAAGAGAAAACATAGGTGGTGGAACATCACATGCGATCATGCTATTGAATATAGGTTTAAAGCATGGAATAATTTCAATAGCCATAAAACAACAGAAAAATGGCAAGAATTTGTGCAGGTTCGGAAAAACACTTCTAAAATTATTCGCCGAGAAAAGCGCAATTATGATAATAATAGGCTAAATGAAATAGAACAGGACTTCACTAAGAACAACACCAGAAATTTTTACAAGACCTTTAGAGAAAATATAGCAGGCTTTCAACCCCCTAGTTTATGCTTCCAACGACCTGATGGATCTCTGGAAACAAATACGAGCAATAATTGTGAAATTCTAGCTAAATATTTCAGTACACTCCTTAATTGCGAAGCACCTTCTGAACAACTTCAATTTGCAAAACCAGTGCCCAACCTTGATTCACTTCCACCATCACATGAAGAAATAGTGGACATAATCAAGTCATTAAAAAACAATAGAGCCCCTGGTGAAGATGGACTTATTGCAGAAGTTTGGAAATTGGATCATGAACACATAACACCAAAAATTCACAGAATAATATCAGATGTATGGAAAACAGAGAAAATCCCAAAAGAATGGAAGAGTGCTTTGATACACCCACTCCATAAGAAGGGAAGCAAAACTGATCCGAATAATTATAGAGGAATTTCGCTTCTTCCAGTCGCTTATAAAATTCTCTCTAAAGCTTTGCTGAATCGACTCGAGCCACAGGTGGACCACCATATTGGAGAATATCAGGCAGGTTTCAGGAAGGGAAGGTCATGTATTGAGCAGATCTGGAACCTCAAGACCATACTGCACATCCGACGATGCAGGAACACTACAGTCACATTTGTGGATTTCAAAAAGGCTTACGATTCGGTTGACAGACAAACCTTGTTTAACAGACTAGAAGAATTAGGAGTTGACAGGAAGACGAGGGCCATCATCCAGGAAACATTATTGGGAACTACCTCAAAGGTGAAATTCATGGGAGAAATCTCTAACTCTTTTGCAATACATACTGGAGTTCGACAAGGGGATGGTTTATCACCACTCTTGTTCAACATCGTACTGGACAAAATCATCACAGAATGGGAAAAGCATGTGAAAGGTATCCAAATTGGAAAGGAGAAAGGGAAAAGAGTCACTGTGAAATGCTTGGCCTTTGCAGATGATCTGGCCATCTTAACAAACAACAAGGATGAAGCCATATTAGCGCTAGAGAAACTACATGAAATCTCCAGTAAAACGGGACTTGATATTTCCTATGAAAAAACACAGTATATGGATACCAAATCAACAGGAAACATCGCCTTGCGAACGCAATATGGAAAAATCTCGCAGGTCACTCACTTCAAATATTTAGGAGAAGCCATCCAACCCACAGGATTGAACACAATTTCTAATGCAGATAGAATAGTAAAATTGCAGAAGGCGTACAAGCTGACATGGAATCATTATAACAAAAGAGCAGTATCTCGCAATGCAAAATTGCGCCATTATAACACAGTTGTCATGCCTGAAGCCTTGTACGCGGCAGAAACAACCGTCATTAGAGGAATGACAAGAATTCATGATATTGAGAAACAGGAACGAAAAATTCTTAGGAAAATCCATGGCGCTGTTTTCCGTAATGGAATTTGGGTCAGGAGACCAACAAAGGAACTTTATGAAAATACAGACACCATCTTATATATAAAAGTGAAAGTCTGTATGTGGGTATGTATGTATGTATGTATGTGGGTCTGTTCCGTATACAAATCTACACCGTACCACCAATCTCAACCAAATTTTGCATACATATAGTTTAGGATCCAGAAGGAACCGCTGGCTACATGAATTTTCGATAGCCTTTCTCATTCTTCTGATTTCGGCCCTTTTGCACTCAAGCACAGGCTAATCAAATCATAAAATATACTCATGAAGGAATGGCAAGCCAGATAGTTTCCATGGCAACATAGCTAAAGTCGAGACACGGCCGACTGGATGCCAGTTCTGCTCTGCACTACCGGTATAGAAAAAGAGGATCTTTACTTGAAATCCCGTTAGTTACTCACCTACTCACACAGCACTGTCAACCGAGTTTAGCATAACAAAGACTTGACACTATCATCTACTATATATATTTGTGAAATACCACTCACTCATTCATTCATCACGAAATCTCAGAAACCACCGACGGATTGGAATGAAATTTGGTATGCAGCTTCCCAAAGGGCCGCAAATGCCCCCTAAGATAGGATTTTTGGGATATTCAGGTTCTAAAGGGGTGTTAAGGGGGTTGACCTGCATTTCATTGAATTTCAATATCTCCCGATTGGTTTCATTGGGGGATGTGATACTCGGCACGTAAACTCATCATTAAAAATAAGAAGACACGAGTCTGAGGGTTTTTCGATGTGGTGTGTAATATGAGGTGAAAGGGGTGAAAAGTGGGGATGGAAGGATTCCTAACGGAGCGTGTATCTCTTAAACGACATAGGTGAGGAGTTTGAAACTCAGCGGAAAACAATCAGCATACAAAATACGTAAATATGTGTTTGACCGTTTATTCATAAATCCAATTTAAGGGGCCCATGCGGAGGGGTGAAATTCTGGGGGGGGGGGGGGGGGGACAGGAAGAAAGTGTCCTAACTGATTGACTGACTCACTCACTCATCAAACTCAGGGGGAAAAACTGCTTTAAAGTAAGTAAATAGCTGTTCGACAGTTTTTTTATTAAATCAAATTTTAGGGGTTCATGGGGAGGGGTGAAATTCTGAAAAAAGAAAATTGAAAGATAATGTCCTGCCTGACTCACTCACTCACTCACTCACACACTCATCATCGCCCAGCCAAAATTATTGAAGTTAGAAACATGACAGTTTGGGGATATGTTCATTGTATGTCAAAACCGTCTACTAAGGGAGGATTTTCGGATATTCAGGTTCTGAAGGGGTCTTAAGGGGGTTAAACCTGCATTCCATTGAATAACAATATCTCCCGATTGGTTTCATTGGGGGATATGATACACGGCATATAAACTCATCATTAAAAAGGAAGAAGACACGTCTCTGAGGGGTTTTCGATGTGGTGTATATTATAAGGTGAAAGGGGTGAAAAGTAAGAATTGAAAGATTCCTAACGGAGCGTGTATCTCTTAAACGACATAGGCGAGGAGTTTGAAACTCAGCGGAAAAAATCAGCAAAAAAAAAAAATAAGTAAATATGTGTTTGACCGTTTTTTCATAAATCCAATTTAAGGGGCCCATGGTGAGGGGTGAAATTCTGGGGGGGTGGGGGGAAACAGGAAATAAAGTATCCTAACTGATTGACTGACTGACTCACTCATCAAACTCAGGGGGGAGGGGGAACTGCTTTAAAGTAAGTTAATAGCTGTTCGACAGTTTTTTTTGATCAATCATATTGAAGGGGTTCATCGGGAGGGATGAAATTCTGAAGGAAAAAATGAAAGAAAATGTCCTGACTCATTCACTCATGATCGCCCAGTCAAAAATATTGAAGTTGGAACCATGGCATTCTGGGGATATGTTCGTTGTATCTCAAAACCGTACACTAAGGGAGGATTTTTGGATATTCAGGCTCTAAAGGGGTCTTAAGGGGGTTAAACCTGCATTTCATTGAATAACAATATCTCACGAGTGGTTTCATCTGTGGATGTGCTACTCGGCATATAAACTAATCATTAAAAATAAGCAGACATGTGTCTAAGGGTTTTTCGATGTGGTGTATTATTATGAGGTGAAAGGGGTGAAAATTGGGGGTTGAAGGATTCCTAACGGAGCGTGTAGGCCTATCTCTTAAACGACATAGGCGAGAAATTTGAAACTCAGCGAAAAAAAAATCAGCTAAAAAATTAAGTAAATCGGTGTTCGACCGTTTTTTCATAAATTAATTTAAAGGTCCAATGGGGTGGGGTGAAATTCTGGGGGGGGGGGGGGGGGAAGGAGAGAAAGTGTCCTGACTGACTGACTAACTCACTCATCAAACTCAGGGGAAACAGACAGCTAAAAAAATAACTTAATAGGTGTTCAAGCGTTTTTTCATCATTCCAATTTAAGGGGCCCTTGGGGAGGGGTGTAATTCTGGTAAAAATAATTGAAAGAAAATGCCCTGTCTGACTCACTCATCGCGCCCAGCGAAAACTATTAATGTTGGAAAAATGAAATTTTGGGAATATGTTCGCTGTATGTCAAAACGTCAACTAAAGAATGATTTTTATTTATTCGGGTTTTTAAAGAGATGTTAAGGGGGTAAACGTGCATTTCATTGAATAACGATATCTCATGAGTTGTTTCTTTGGGGATGTGATATTCGGTATATAAACTAATCATTAAAAATAATCAGACATATATCTAAAGGTTTATCGATGTCGTGTATATTATGAGGTGAAAGGGGTGAAAATTGGGGATTGAGGGATTCTTAACGGAGCGTGTATCTCTTAAACGACATAGGCGAGAAGTTTGAAATTCGGCGGGATAATACAAGTAAATATGTGTTCGACCGTTTTTTCATAAATCCAATTTAAGGGGCCCTTGGAGAGGGGTGAAATTCTGGGGTGATAAAACAGGAAAGAAAGTGTCCTAACTGATTGACTCACTTACTCACTCATCAAACTCAGGGGGAAATCAGCTTTAAATAAGTAAATAGGTGTTCGACCATTTGTTTCATAAATCCAATTTAAGGGGTTCATGTGGAGGGGTGAAATTATCAAATATAAATGAAAGAAAATGTCCTGACTGACTCACTCACTCATCATCGCCCAGCCAAAATTATTGAAGTTGGAAACATGAAATTTTGGGGATATGTTCGTTTTATGTCGAAAACGTCCACTAAGGTAAGAGTTTTGAATATTCAGGTTCTAAATAGGTGTTAAGGGGGTAAACGTGCATTTCATTGAATAACAATATCTCACGAGTGGTTTCATTTGGGGATTGATACTTGGCATATATACTAATCATTAAAAATAAGCTGACACATGTCTAATGGTTTTTCGATATAGTGTATATTATGAGGTGAAAGGGATGAAAAGTGGGGGTTGAAAGATTCTTAATGGAGCGTGTATCTCTTAAACGACATAGGCTAGGAGTTTGAAACTCGGAGGAAATCAATCAGCTTAAAAATAAATAAATAAATAAAATAAATAGGTATTCGACCGTCTTTTCAAAAATCCAATTTAAGGGGCCTATGGGGAGGGGTGAAATTCTGGAAGAAAAACGTCCACTAAGGAAGGATTTTTGGATGTTCGCTCTCATCGACCAACCAAAACTATTAATGTTAGAAGAGTGATATTTTGAGGATATGTTTGTCGTGTGTCGAAAACATCTACTAAGGAGGGATTTTTGGATATTCAGGTTCTAAAGGGGTGTTAATGGGGTTAAACCTGCATTTCATTGAATAACAATATGACACGACTATGACGCGAGCGAAGCGAGACTAAAAATGAGATGGTGTGTGTGTGTCTGTGTATTACTCAATCACGCAAGTACCACTGGTCCGATTTACATGAATTTTACATGGAAGTAGCAGATTTACCTGGTTAACATACAGGTTACTTTTGATTTCAATACTTTGCACTTTTAAAGATGGCGAGCATTTTAGTGACGTCACTCTACCCTTTGGCTTTAAACTTTCATATTTCCATTTCAAATAAAAAGAGAACGCTAAGAAATAGCAAACTTTTGATGGCATGTACGAGGTTAAAAATTGCATTTTCTATCCGAAATGTATCTCCAACCGTTAGCGAGTAAAACCTAAATGTGTGCTATAAAACACGGTCAAGGCAGAGCGGTGTAGTTGGACAAAATGTTCCATCCTTAATCTCCCTCTGCGCAGCACCTCGCCTATCCCCTGTTTTAACTGTCACCTTCACATTTTAATTTCTTTACGACCCGTAGCGAAGCACGGGTACTTCAGCTAGTTGTAGATAAATTTAGGAAGAGACGTCTGCAGTTCTATGGACACATATATAGGATGGATGAGAACAGACTCACTAAGAAGATTTTCAATATCGTGAATGCAAGTAAATTAAAGACCAGTTGGATTAAAGAAGTACATGAAGACATGGAATTACTTAAAATCTCTGAAGACGACATTAAGGACAGAGAACAATTTAGAAATAAAATCAGAAACACGAAAATTGTACAAGTTTCAAGGAAAGATACATCAGGGAAAAAATGGACAGAGGAAAGGAAGAAAAAGCACAGTGAACTAATGAAGAGGTTTTGGGAAGAAAAGAAGAGAGGAAAAGGAAGTGAAGCTGTGATTGGCTCAAGTTCTCACGCTCTCCTGAAGGGGAATAATCGGAAATAATAATAATAATGGCAGGATAATTATTAAATGCAATAATTATAATGACAGCGATAAATAATGATAATAATTTAAAAAAAAGTGTTGATGATGTAAACAATCAACGATGAGTGAGATTATGACATGTGGTATAAAGTTCTTCATTTCAGCCTCATAGTCCTAGATTCTGAGAATAGGCTATATGTATTTTATAAGTAGACTACTTTTTTACATTGACAAGGTAAGGGCTTTCCGGAGACCCTTCAGTTCCTTCATTATACTGAGACCTCGTAGTTCCGCCCCTTAAAACAACAATAACTAACTACCGTAGGCCTAACTAACACTGAGAAACATGGATTCATGGAAATATTATTAATAACCCCTGTCACTACAGCCCATCAAGGGCCTAGGCCTACCAGGCGACCGCTGCCCAGCCATTTGGCCTGCAGATATTGGTTATATCATCATATATCGTCGTCGGTCAATACTCGTATCCGAGTGTATGTTTCTTTCCTGCATTACTAATTTGTATTCACTCGATGGTGTTGTCGCTGGTGACTCAACAGACAAATTCTGGCATAGAACATACGGCCGCACACAATGCAGATGATGGAAGGTGGAGGACGTGGCAATATCTGGCGCAGCTTTCTCCTCTGACGAGTTTCCATTTCCTGCCTTCGGCGTTCTTCTTCAAAATGTGAAACCGCAGCTGAGGTGGATGCATGCCAAAGTGCGCGATCTTCCACAAGAGTATGCCAATTATCAGGATCAATGGCTACATTCCTCAAGGTTTGTTTAAGCTGATCTTTGTAACGCTTCCGAGATGCTCCTAGAGGTCTCTTGCCCGTGCTGAGCTCGCTGTACAGGATTTTCCGTGGGAGTCTGTTGTCATTCATGCGTTGGACATGACCGATCCATCTAAGCTGGTGACTAATGATAATGGCCTCTATGCTCTTCATCTCTGCTCTCTCGAGAACCGCAACATTCGTTATATAGTCATCCCATTTGATGTGCATAATGGATCGGAATTTCTGCAGGTGAAAGCGTTCCAGTTTTTTTGATGGTCTGGCGGTATAGGGTCCAGGTCTCACATCCATAGAGCAACGTAGAAATGACAACAGCTTGGTATACCATTAGTTTTGTACAGATTCTTAGATCTTTACTCTGGAATACACGACGTGAGAGACGTCCAAACGCTGCATGCGCAGCACAGATTCTGTTATCCACGTCCTTCTCAACAGTACATTGCGTATACAGAATACTCATATATACATATGTATAAAAGGTGGTCTATTACAAGGGTTACTCACAACGTAAGAACTCTTCTACAACCTGGACGGCTTGAGAAGGTAAAAAACTCTATGATTAAGAAGAATCTAGATGTCCTGGGAATGTGTGAAACTAGATGGGCAGGAAATGGAGACTTCATTTCTGATGACTTCAGGATAATCCACGCAGGCAATACCAAAGCCGGAAATAGTGGTGTAGCGATTGTATTAAGAGGAAAATGGACTCACAACGTAGTCAACACTTATCACATTAGTGACAGAATTCTAATGATACAAGTAAAAGCAATTCCAGTTGATTTGGTGATAATACAAACATATTTCCCCACTTCAAATGCTGATGATGAAGAAATTGAAGAAATGTATGATCAAATAGAAGAATTGTTTGACATAGTAAAGGAGAATTCAAGCATGATTTTAATGGGTGATTTTAATGCTTCCATAGGCTCTCATAATGATGTTAAATATGCTGGTAAGTTTGGCATGGGTGATGTCAATGTGAGAGGAGAAAGATTACTGGAATTCTGTGAGCAACATGAGATGGTAATAACTAATACCTGTTACGAAGTTCCCAAGAGAAGACGTTGCACCTGGATAGCACCTGGAGATAGAAGAAGGTTGCAAATTGACTACATCATAGTTAAACAAAGATATAGGAACCAAGTGAAAGCCAGCCATAGTTACCCAGGGGCGGAAATTGATAGTGATCATATCCTAGTTGCAGCTAAATGTGATACAAGGTTCAAGAGGAATAAAACATTTAGACGAAAGAGATGGTGTTTAAATAAGCTTCAGGATCCTAATGTAGTACAAAAATTTAAAGATGTTATCAAATTGGTTAAGGATGAGACTTTAGGATGGGAAGCTATAAGAAATGGCTTAGAAACTGCCGCAACGGAAGTACTAGGCAAAAGAAAATTGGAACCGAAGAAGAAATGGATGACCCAGGAAATCCTGGAGCTTATTGAAGAAAGGAACAAATTTAGAAATATAGACACTCAAGCGTATAAGTCTCTAAAGAATCAAATAACAACGAAATGTCGCAAGGAGAAAGAAAATTGGATAAAGCAGGTATGCATGGATATTGAGGATGACCTGAAGAATGGGAAACCTGACGAAGCTTATTTTAAAGTGAAATCTTTGAGCTATCAGCAACGCATTACAAGCAACGTAGTTAAGGATTCCAAAGGGAAGCTATTGTTTGAAAATGATAAGGTATGTGAGCGATGGAAGGAATACCTTGAAGATTTGTATGATGGACCAGATATTACTGACAATAGTAGTTATATAGAAGATGAAGAACTAATTGAAGAAGATAATAAAGGTCCAACTATAACTAAAGCAGAGTTTTATGCAGCACTCACTAAACTGAAAGGAAATAAAGCAACTGGTGTAGATAACATTCCTGCAGAGCTCTTAAAATGTTGTGATGTAAGCATTAAGGAATGCCTTTTTCAGATCATTACTAAATGCTATGAGGACGGAATTGTACCTCCTGATTTTATTAAAAGTCGAACAATCACACTACCCAAGAAAAGAAATGCTTGTGAATGTTCTAATTATAGAACTTTAGCCATTCTTTCACATGCATCAAAGATTTTATTGATAATCATCAAAGAGAGACTAAGCAAGAAAATTGAACAACATCTGGAGAGTGATCAGTATGGATTTAGAACAAGGAAAGGGACTAGGGAGGCTATCCTAGCATTACGTCAGATTTTAGAAAGAAGACTGAAATTGAATCGAAAAACCTATATAGTATTCATTGATATAGAAAAGGCATTTGATAATGTTAATTGGAAAACCTTATTTCTTACATTGGCCAAAGTCGGGATTGACTGGAAAGACAGGCGCCTTATTCTGAACTTATATAAAATTCAAACTACAGAAATAACAGTTAATGGCAATAAAAGAGAAGCAAAAATAAGAAGAGGTGTAAGGCAGGGTTGTCCTCTATCACCATATCTCTTTAATATCTATATAGAAGCTGCAGTAAATGCATTAAAAGAGAAAACAAAAGGATTACAATTTAATGGAGTACAGGTTCATAGCATTCGCTTGGCAGATGATATTGCACTTTTAGCAAACTCTGCATGTGAAATGAATAGAATGTTAAAAATTTTTCAGAAATCCTTAGGAAAATTCGGGCTAAGAGTTAATTCTCGGAAGACAAAATTAATGGTGGTTGATAAAAAGAAATAACCAATTTTAGCTAATATAATGTTAAATGATAGTGCCATTGAACAAGTAACGGAATTTTGCTATTTGGGAAGTGTGATTAATTATGACAACAGATGCATCTCAGAAATTAAAAAAAGAATAGTGTTGGCGAAGAAAGCCTTTCAAAATAAGAAGAATTTGCTGCTCATTGAGCACCTCAACTTGAAGATAAGGAAGTCATTTCTCAAGACCTTTGTTTGGAGTGTGTTGGCCTATGGTTGTGAAACATGGACACTGGGGAAAAGAGAAGAATCAAAACTTGAGGCAGCTGAAATGTGGTTTTGGACACGAATGACCCGAACAAGCTGGGTGGAAAGAAAGAGAAATGAGCTTGTTCTGAACCAAATTCAGGAGAATCGATGCCTGTTGAACACCATCAAGAAAAGGAAATCAAAATTCATGGGACACATACTCAGACATGACACTCTCCTCCAGGTAATTTTTGAAGGAAAAATTTTGAGGAAGAAACCAAGGGGACGACCAAGACAATCGTATCTCAAGAACATTGTCAAGGAAATGGAATGTGAATCGTATGTCAATATGAAGAGAACTGCTGAAGACCGTAAGAAATGGCTGCAACGACAAGGCTTTTAGCCTTTAGAAGCTGATGATGACTCACAAGGAGGCGATTGTATATTCGAAAGAATGAGAATTACCTGCAGTAGTGACGAATTGCACTCTTGATTTCATAAATATCGACAAATTGTTTAAACAATTAAACAAGAAGCCCGCATGACAGTAAAGCCAGTCGCTGGTTTATACACAAGACGAGGATAACGAGATCATCAATTCCTAGATCTGGAGTGATTTATGTATGATTTTATAGTGGCTGTGAATTTGAGGAAAGACATGGTGTTATGTAACTAACATCTCCTTCTTCTTCCTAGCATTTGTCCTGCACACTGGCAGGGTCTGCTATTCTGACTCTCTATTGCCATTTTATACGATCGTAGGCCATATCGGGATGGAGTCCAGCAATTTTTAGGTCTTCATGTAGTGTGTCAAGCCATCGCTGTCTAGAACGTCCAACTGGTCGCTTCGCATCTACAAGCAAAGTCAATCCAGTGCTTGCAACTGTTCTTTTGTCCGCTCGAAGCACATGACCATACCAGCGCAGACGGCTTTCCCTCATCTTCTCAATGACTGGTGCTACTCCATATCGCCTACGGATGTCATAACTTTGAAAGAATAATAACATTTTCACCTTTCAATACTATTTATTTCTAATTACTTACAGGGACATGTTTCCAGGGCTAACACTCCCCCTTCATCAGCCTGTCCAACAAAACTTCAAAGGAAAACTTTCCTTGTACAAGCACATACATGTTTTCCTTTGAAGTTTTGTTGGACAGGCTGATGAAGGGGGAGTGTTAGCCCTCGAAACATGTCCCTGTAAGTAATTAGAAATAAATAGTATTGAAAGGCGGAAATTTTATTATTCTTTCAAACTTATAGTTACGTCATTACGGGCCTGAATAATCGACATTACGGATGTCATCATTGGTGACATGATCGTGAAGTGTCAGACCAGATATCTACCGAAGCATCTTCATTTCCATGATAGCAAGTCTTCGTTCTTCTTCCTTTGTAGTGGGCAAGCATTCTGCGCCATATAGGGCGACTGGTCGCACTACGGTCTGGAATCTTCTAATCGCAGAGAACACCAGTCATTGTCCGCCATTTAAGCCATGTGCTGCTCACACGGTGAGCAATCTCAAGCCTTAAAGTTCCATCAGCAGCAATAGTTGAGCCGGGGTACTTGAATGACATTGCCTTCGGTAGATCGACACCATTGATTTTAATTGTGCCTTGTTCAATTTGATCTGTTGTTAGGTATTCTGTCTTATTAACATTGAGCCGTAGTCCAAATTTTCCTAGGCGGTGATGGAGAAAATAAGTACTGAGAACAGGACATATGCTCAGAGTGTGTGTGTGTGCCAGTTATTGTTGAAGATTGGATAGGTAATCCTACAATGATTATATGTGCAATGTGCAACTACAAAGTCTATGTGCCCAGGCAAAGTTAATGCCTGGAGGTTTATGAATCAACGAGTTTGAATGCACACAAAATTGAATAGGTTGACACACTTAATGGAGTAAAGAGCAGAGATGGTCCAGGATACAAGGTAAGTCCAGTGGAGTCATACATGCCTCAGCTGTTAATACGAGTGTTACAAGATACAGCCACACACTTGACAATGCTCACTACTGTATTAAAGGATTTTTAGGTAAACTTTGCAGATGATAGGTAGGCAATTGATGTTGAGGAGTTCTGTTGTCCAAACCTGCAAGTGATAATAATAATAATTAAAAATAAGGATGATTACAATAATATTTAAAATTTGATAATAGGATTTTATTTTGATTTGATTGCAGTATGATAATGAATTGAGAAGTTCTCAGCCATGGCGGTACATATGGAAGAAACGGGACATAAGTTCACGGACATAAATAATGATTAAGTATAACAAATTTAAAGTTTCCGCCTAATCAACACTCATTTAATATTTAGTTAGCTTATGGGTACATGTTTCGGAATTAGTACAATTCCTTCTTCAGCCCTTCATAATTCATGTTCAGAAACATCATAGACTAAAAAGACTAAAAAAGACCACGTCCATGTAAGAAACATAACACACTGATATTAAAATATTATAAAAAATATTATAAAAACTGGTTGAACACTTTAAAACATGACATAATATGGACATTACATATGATAAAACAATAAAAACATTCCTACTGTTAACAATCAAATTGATTACTAATCACTCCTATGCACATTCTTGAAAGGTATGCGCAGGTCAAATGGTGCAGTCGTTAATTTGTAAATAAAAACAAAGAGCACATTACATTAGTGTTCAGGACACAAATAACTTGCTGTACTGATAAATGTTGACATAGGTGGAGACTTTGTTCGGCACTTTATTAAAAGTGCGCTGGCATGTGCTTAGTAGATGCAAACGGAGAAACGGATTATTAAGCTTGTATTTTGCACATTAACTGGGTGTGTTTATCTTGAGCCGAACGCTCCACGGACCTGAAATGAAAACGTGCAGTGGTTGGAATATGTTGAAGCCAAGGATTTAAAAAATTTTAAAAAACTAAATTCCGCCCTAACAAGAAATTTTGGACTTACGTGCAACGTTTGAGAGCAAAACGCCAAGGTCAATGACTGTGGTGCTGGGTGGTAGGCTCCCACACCTGAAGCGAAAATTGGTACCAAAGTGAAGGAAATGACTTTGAATAAAGAATAGTTGCGTGGAGTACATTATGTTAGATTAACTTACCGGCGTGACTGCTAATGCGAGGCGATGTCAAAATGTTGCATTACGCATTGAAAGGCAGCTATATGAATGTTTTGGAAAATATTCATATCAACACTTATCAGAGATCTAATGAATGCAATAATCTGAACGAGATTAACTTTGAGACTAACGTATTATTTGATACATTAGCAGATCATTTAAATAACAAAAAAAGAAAACTGCCTCCTCAACCCCCGCCGTAATAGATTAATTCCTACATATATCCTGACTTGATCAAAATTTCTTGACACCACACCCAATCATCCTTACAAGGAATAAATATTTAACGTTTCACGTAACTCATTCATCACTTCAAATAATAAGTGCTTATTCCATGGTTGACATTAATACGTCTAATGACACAGGCTCAACAAATGAAGAACAAGAGAAAAGTACGAACTTATTCTTATTTTTGGTTAGGATTTCGATGTCATATGATGTTTCACACCAACATATGGGCTGAAGAAGGAAACATCAAGTTTCCGAAACATGTACCTATAGTATTTTTTAGTAAAGTAAAGTATTGATTTGGCGAGTGCAAATTGTGTTATACATCTTGTAATGAATTGAGATATAGCTACGAATGACTTACCCTTTGAAATTTTATTTGTAGTGCTAACATACCCGCCATTGACTTTGTTGTATTGTGTTATTATTATTAATGTAGTTTAAGTACAGTATGTTGCCTGTGGTCTATTGAATTGTCCGAGGTGAATAGTGAGCAGGAGCGGACGCCATAGGACTTAGGTTTTTGAACAACAGATAAGTTTTAAATAACCTTATTACAGTGTATATTTTTTTGTGTACAACCACATATAATAGGCCACCAGTTTAAATAGGTGAGTTGGTTGGTTCCTCAGTTTAGGGGCTGCGACAACGTGGTCATGTAGCCCCGTGTAGTTTGGGAGTGTGTAGAATCTGTCAGATAACCGGTATTAATTGTGATGACTGTATTAGAGTGTTTTATCTGTTTCCAATTCAATTCAAGTTAGGACTGCAGACATTGAATTTTTTTAAGTAGTTCCCACTTTTACTGCCAAACCCCACCATCAACGACTACCAGTTCAGAACTTGATTACCAGATGCCACCGCAGTCCTGGCGATGAACGTCGGAACCTAAGAGGGTTTGTCAAATGTTTAACCTATAGAGCTTCACACAGGTGTAATTAGTGGAAGGTTCTTTAACATGCCATAAATCTATGACATGGGACCACCGGCATTACTTCCCCTCCGAAGGAAGGTATACTGAGGGATTTTTAACGCTCTTAAAAAATGGTGTGCACTCCGGGGAAGGTTTCTGGCTACAAATGATTTATTTAACACAAAAGGGTGAGGACTTAACAGGAAGCCTTAAATCCCACAGTAACCAAATTGCACAATCTGTATACTTATGACACCAGAATGCGAGGTGTGAGAAAGACTTGCTGATTCATCGCGAGGTGACATGTCCTGACATGGATGTCTCAGCACAGCCTAATGCATAAGGACCGAGGCATCATACAGATAAACAAAGAATGTTGTTTATCCAAAGGCACTTCAGTTTCTATCGTTCTTGGGCTGGTTGCCTGGCTCAGCGGTAACGTTCTCGCCTGCTGTACTAAGATTGCAAGATCGAATCCTGGCGCAGCCAATTGGCATTTGAGGGTGCGAAAATTCGAGGGGCCATGTCAGTAGATTTACTGGCACGTTAAAGATCCCCTTCAGGCCAAAATTCCGTCACTCCGGCGTCTCTAAAGCCGCAGTTGTTAAAAGGGACGTAAAACCAATAAAGTTATTACAGTGGAACCTCTCTATAACGGACACCCTTGGGACCATAAATACTGTCCGCTAAAGAGGTGTGTCCACTATAGAGAGAGTTAGAGAAAATGATTGCAATTTGGCACTTGTACTTGTGCAGTATGTGTACTTACATGAAAAAGTAGGGTTACGCGCGGTAAAACAGTCCAGTTTCGTCCGCATTTAAAATGTTTTCCGGCGAATAGCTGTCCGTGATGGAAGGCAGTTTTTCTTCCCAGCTTGAAACATTATTCATATCAACAGTGGAGGATTCTCCGCAAATTGCTCTAAATTTTGTATCATGGTGCTTTCCAAAATTCTCGAGCCAGCCGTTTAAGGCTTTGAAACTCCGATGCCTGATCTGCCGCGAAATTCAATGCTTTGGCTTGTATCATTGGTACGGACACAAGGACGTTCTCCTTTTCCCAACCATTTCAAGTTCAAGAGAACAATGAAAGCGATACCGTTAGGCCTAGGTTTATTTTTGGAGCAGTGCAGAAGATAGGGGTTGGAAAGGTCAGCGTTAACTGGCTTCCAGGAAGCACAGGATATGTCGAAAGTACATTAACACAACAAAGTGTTCATACAAGACTAATAGACCTACAGACATGCGATTTATTTTCAAAACAAGTGTCCGCTAGGTGAGGTTGGTTGATTTTCTTTTAATGCGACCGGGGTGTCCGTGTCCGTAATAGAGAGTGTCCGCGCAAGAGAGATTGGTTACTATTATGCTCAATAGGGAATAACAATTGGTGGGGAACAGCTGAAGAAAGTGGAGAGTTTCAAGTATCTGGGAAGCTTGATACAAGATAATGGAAGAAACGATAGAGAAATAAATGAGCGGGGGAGTCAGGCAGAAGCATTCCGGAGGAGTGTGAGAAGCATGTTATGGAGCAAGGATATCCCTCAGATCAGCAAAAAGATCATATATCGGACGTACTATGTCCCTATCCTGACGTATGCCTCGGAGACCTGGGTTATGAAAGGAAGGGAGAAGAGCAAAATACAGGCCAGTGAGATGAGGTTCTTGAGAAGCAGTATTGGAGCTACAAAGATGGACAGAAAAAGAAATGAGAGGACCAGAGAATTAATGAAGGAGGAACCATTACAGGATGGTATAGAGAATATAGACTTAGATGGTATGGACATGTAAAACGAATGGAGAAGAGGATACCCAGGAGGATACACGAGGCGAAGTGGGAAGGAAAGAGACCGAGAGACAGGTGGCTGAAGAGGGTGGAAGAAAGCATGAAGAAGAGAGGAGAAGACTGGACAAGGGTGGAGGCTGAGAGATGGTGAGAAGACGGAAGACGTTGGAGAGGCTTGTGTTCCAAACAGATCCGGCCAGTGGCTGGAAACTGTGCAAGATGATGAGTATGAGGGATTTGGTCTCGGATGTGGAACATCGTCTGTGATAAAGGGGTGTCCGTCTTAGAGGAGTGTCCGTTAAGAGAGGTTTCACTGTATTATCTTCCTTTCTATCTGTCTTTGATTGGCATTACAATGCATGCCAGGTATAGCTGGTTAATCTATCTATCTTTATATATAAAGCTCAATGTTTGT
The DNA here is from genome assembly GCA_946902985.2 of Meconema thalassinum. Lineage (NCBI taxonomy): Eukaryota > Metazoa > Arthropoda > Insecta > Orthoptera > Tettigoniidae > Meconema > Meconema thalassinum. The sequence continues at coordinate 121,571,419 of OX336400.1, forward strand.
CTGTCTGTCTGTCTGTCTGTCTGTCTGTTATGCATACAAATCCACACCGTTTCACCGATCTGAACCAAAATTTGTATACATACCCTTCGGAACCCTGCGGGTAACTCTGTCCACTTGAAATTTCCGACAGACCACCCCATTCCCTGCATTTAGGCCCTTTGTCTCAAATCTACACCGTTTCACCGATCTCAACCAAAATTTGTATACATACCCTATGTAACCCTGTGAATAACATTGTCCACTTAAAATTTCGGACAGACCACCCCATTTCCTGCATTTAGGCCCTTTGGCAAACTTCTACACCGTTTCACCGATCCGAACCAAAATTTGTATACCTACCCTTTTCAACCCTGCGGGTAACCCTGTCCACTTGAAATTTCGGACAGACCACCCCATTCTCTGGATTTAGGCCCTTTGGCCCAAATCTACACCGTTTCACCGATCAGAACCAAAATTTGTATACTTACCCTTTGGTACCCTGCGAGTAACACTGTCTGCTTGAAATTGCGGACAGACCACTCCATTCCCTGCATTTAGGCCCTTTGGCCCAAATCTACACCGTTTCACAGATCTCAACCAAAAGTTGTTATTTACCATCTGGAACCCTGCGAGTAACACTGTCTGCTTGAAATTTCAAACAGACCACTCCATTCCCTGCATTTAGGCCCTTTGGCACAAATCTACACCGTTTCACCGATCAGAACCAAAATCTGTATACTTACCCTTTGGTACCCTGCGAGTAACACTGTTTGCTTGAAATTGCGGACAGACCACTCCATTCCCTGCATTTAGGCCCCTTACCCTTTGTAACCCTGTGAATATCACTGTCCACCTAAAATTTCGTACAGACCACCCCATTTCCTGCATTTAGGCCCTTTGCCAAAAATCTGTATCGTTTCACCGATCCGGACAAAAAAAATTATACTTACCCTTTCGAACCCTGCGGGTAACCCTGTCCACTTGAAATTGCGGACAGATCACCCCTTTCCCTGCATTTAGGCCCTTTGGCACAAATCTACACCGTTTCACCGATCAGAACCAAAATGTGTATACTTACCCTTTGGTACCCTGCGAGTAACACTGTCTGCTTGAAATTGCGGACAGACCACTCCATTCCCGGAAAGAGGACAGGGTCCGTCCCAAAGGCAATGGAAAAAAGGGGTAAAACCGGACCCGCTCAGGAAACCCTCAGGGTTGCCAGCTCCCGAACTCACCAGCCATGAGCCCTTGAGGATGTAGCACTATCCAGGGTGCACCCGAAATGGTGGGGCTACACACACCCTGCCTCCTTGAGGGTCTTGAACAGACGACATGAGATATTAAGAAAAGAAAAAGAAGGCTGACACCTCAAAGAATGAGGCTATCAGGAATGATTACACAAGGGCTAATTAAGGCGGGAAAGTGAAAGAGTTGCTAGGCCTCGGATACCCTGATACCATCGGGGTCGGAAGAGAACAAGAGTTTGACCAAGGGAGGCTGACAGGAAAGAGAACTGAAAGGAGCCCGGCACCAGTAAGTAGAAGCAATGCCGGACTCAGCTGGGGTCCCGTGGTCGCAAACCCACGTCCCACAAGTTGTGAGACATTGGTGGGGGGAGGGGGCAGGTGTGAGAATAGCTTGCTGATTCATCGCGAGGTGACATGAGAGAAATGTCCAGACCCCGCCGTGTTACCTGGTATTGCTGACTATGCTGATGTTCATATTGCGTCTTTGCTCAAACCACTGTAGTGTTACGAAAGAATGAGTGATTCACCGGTCAATGTGAATAGGACCGGGAACCCCCACCCGAACGTCTGTCATCATAATATATCGTCATCATCTGCGATATTCTCAAGTTCGTGCAGCTTGGACCCGAGCAGTACTCGATAAGCTCTTTCACTACACGCATCGAGTATAGGCCTAAGCCAGAAAATAACGTTCAGACATTGGAAGACATCGAAGGTAGAAATCTGAATTACCTATATCAGATTTAAAATTGCACCATGTTCGTTTAGTAGTCATTTTTCATTACCTTATTATTATCATAAGGACAAATGACCTAGATGTTACGCCCATTATACCACTAATCACCACACACAATAACTCTTCATCGCCTGTGAATTTTGAAATATTTCTTTCTACCACGGTAGTTTGCAAGTTTGTCGTGTCAATTCAACAGTAGTTTTCATTACCATCCTCATCAAAAGGGCAAATGACCTAGATGTTACATCCATTATACTACTAAGTAACACCACAGTCTTCATCGCCTGCGATTTTTAAAATGTGTATTTCCATTAGTTTGTAAGTTTGATATACCCGTTCAGTAGTAGTCGTATTGACAGGCCATGCCAAAGGAGAAGATATCTTCATTCCCCGAATTCCTTTGATCCCTACTGATATGCCTTTTGATTTCAAGCTAATGCAATTCCCTGCATGATCCCCTCTCATGATCAGTTATACGTAGCTTGCTCAAGAGTGGGCACACCTAAACATTTATTTATTTATACACCAGAGGGAAAAACAAGGAATATCGTTTATCCTAACGCACTCCATTAATTTCAATGTTAGCTACAACATGTTAGTATTTATTAAATAACAACTGCGAAGTGAGATGAAACATTACTCTGAAGTTCAACCATTACATCGTATATTAGGCCGTGTTACTTTGCGAGTCATCTGTCTAGGATACTATTTAATCTACTGTTACTACATTCATTTATGCCAATGATCTGGTTCCTCTTCTTGAGAACCTGTACCGAAACATGTAAGCCGGTCACGTAGAAAATTCACAGCGAGTGTTATGGTATATCGTACATCTCTTTTCTATTTTATTCCTTTCATTCCTTTAAAGTATCAATTTTTCCCATTCGTTGATAAGTTATATGTGCCAGTGGTCGCTTCTATGTTCATCATCACTATGTAGAAGATGTTTTGCGTCAGAAGAAAAGACAACTGGATGCTCAGGAACGTTAACGATATATCGACTGAGAAATCTGGAAGCTTCTCTTGGAGGAATTGCTTCAGACATTTATCGTACAGTTTAAACCTTAACAAGACGAAACTTTTAACCAGATAGCGATCTAAGTGGGAGCTTTTTGGCAAAAAATAATCAAGTCTTTCCCGAAATGTGAGTCCTAAAAATAACTTTTTCTATTATTTTCTAAGTTTCATGTCAGTTATGTAGTAATTTTCAATATCATCCTGATCGGTAGGGCAAATTACCTAGATGTTACGCCCTCAACGTCATTGGGGGCAAATGACATAGATTTTAAGTCCATTATATTTCTAATCACCACCACATATAGTCTTCTACGACTGAGATGTCACGAATTCTGGGACCGCTAACGACATATCTCGACTCGGACTGAAGACAAATATCACGAGAATGATCATTATTTTACTGAGCCTTCCCATAGTGACTTAAGTATACACATTGTCACTGGGTTTGATATTGTAAGAAATGAATACATAAATAAATATAATTTATGACGTTGAGTGTTAAGGAGACTGAAATATTATCATCATTCCACCGGGCGAAGCCGGGTACTACTGCTAGTAATAATAATAATACATCAACTCTGAACCACTGTATACTGTCTGTAAATAAGTTTGACACATTACACAAGTTTTTACAAACCTATGTACTGTAATCTAAACATCGTATATATATTTGTACATAAGTGTAAATCATAAACATTGTACACTAATTAAGCCTAAGTGAACAGGATCTGAGGATGAACGCTTGACGTTCGAAACATGTCATCCAATTAAGCACCAGTGGCAAATCTGGAGGGGAATCTGTGAGCCTTAGAATGATGTTCAGGTGCCATCAAGTTGGTGTCGACTCCATGGTTTAGGCAGCAGCACGCCGGCCTCTCACTGCTGGGTCTGTGGTTCAAATCCCGGTCACTCCATGTGAGATTTGTACTGGACAAAGCGGAGGTAGACAGGTTTTTCTCCGGGTACTCCGGTTTTCCCTGTCAAATTTAATTCCAGCAACACTCTCCACTATCATTTCATCTGTCATTCATTTAATCATTGCCCCAGGGGATTGCAACAGGCTTCGGCAGCCGGCACAGTTCATATCCTCGCCGCTAGATGGGGGCTTCATTCATTCCTTTCCCTGACCCGGTCAGTCGACTGGAAGCAGGCTGTGGATTTTCATTTCATTTCCTAGCGACTGCATGGATGGACTGTCTCCATATACATACATACTGTACATACATACATACATACATACATACATAATTTATTTGCAAATGTGGACACTGTCCATGGTGGCAAATTACAATAACTACAATACCGGGAATTGCAATGATTCGGTCTTCAGCCATATACTTCAGATCCTTCAATGACATTCCTTAGAATACTCATTTCATTCTCAAGGAATATGCACATTTAAATTTTCCTATTTTTCAATGACATAGGCAAATTAAATCTCTAGTTTTCGATATTATTCTCTGTAGCCACGGTGGGATTGACGTCAGCTTCTCAGCGCGGGACTGAGCAGCCAGTGAGACTCCTTTGAAACAGGCTCAAGTCTCTGTGGGTAGAGAAGGCAAGTGTGCTTGCGCCAAGCAGAATGCATCAGTAGAGAGCCTAGGCTCCAAGCAGTACATTCGTGAGCGGCCGGTATTTCAGCGTGTGCATGTTCGTTTGTGAGTGGATCAGTGTAGTGATTTAACAGTGTATTTAAAATCAAGACCATTTTCTTTTTGTCCTATGAAGAGAAATGTGCAGTGAAAGAGAGAAGATCAAAACCACATCTGAATATTGTACAGAGTGATAAACATCAGTCTCAGTGGTATGAGCAGTATGAATGGTTAACAGCAAGTGTAATGACGGGCACAATGCATTGTTATGTTCGTATTCTGTTTGGTGACGTTAGTAAAGAATGGCATGAAACTGGGATTGCGTGCATTAAACATTTTCATTGTAGAGCACGAAAGCATCAAATTTCTAAGAAACATATTCTTTACTGGGAACGATATCATCTTCTGGGACAACACAGAATAGAGCATGCTCTATCAGAGCGAAAAACACGACGACTGGAGTTTATCGACAACAATCTATAAGGTATGAACTTAAAGATATCCAGTTGCATGAATGTAGCTTCGCCGCTGTTAAGTACCCCCCATTTTTGTACATAAAAGCATGTTATTTTGTGTGAAATAGCTTATGTAATACAGCCCGAGAATGTTCTCCGCAGTGGGTACGTGCATCTGCGAGTGGTTGAGTCATAAGTTTAGTTGGCTGCACTGTGTCCTTGAAAGGGGGACTCCCACGTGTGGGCTGTCAGTGTGTATTGCGATAAGCGAGCGAGCCTGTATGTCTTCAGTGTGTATTACAGTAAGTGTCATTCAGATAGATTATTGAAAGAGTGCAACAGTATACTGGAGTTAATGTTTACTACTGAAGAAAGTTTTTTTTTGGTGGAATACGTTTTTCGCGAAGGCGATCGGTTTACAGAAAATATAAAAATTAAGATTTCAGGCGCGGTTTCCTAATTCAAAGTGTCTAAACCGTGATACCGTTCGGGATTTGGTAAGTAAATTTCGTGTGACTGGCTCAGTTCACGATGTACCGGGAACAGGCAGGCCTACGCTTTTAACAGATGAAAAACTTGATGAAATCTCCGATATAATGCTGCGTGTCCAAGTAAATCAACGCGAAAATTAGCTCAACAAAGAGGAATCTCGAAGTCGACAGCACATAGAGCTGTAAGAGACAAGCTTCAGTTGTTCCCTTATAAAGTTACCGTGGTTCATGAATTAAAACAAACTGGTAACTTTCACTATGGAGAATAACATGATAATTAAAACAAACTGATTACGGAAAAGGAGTGATGAACTGTGAATGATTCCAGCATCTGTTATAAATGACTGTGGTGAGTACAAAGTTTACTGTTTATTTGTTATGATGCAGCCGTGCTACCAACTTAACTGCTGTAGCTAGCTCTCGCAGACGCATGTAGGCGCTGTGGAGAACATTCCCAGACTCACTGTATTTTTCAAGTAAGGGCATATACATACTTGTTTTCCCACCTAATGTCATTGGGCACAATTTGTGTTGACCGACTGGAAAGCTGTCTATAATAGAGCTAAGCAACACTGAAAAAATGGCTTCTATCACTTCAATTATTGTAGAGAGGTTAGAGAGGGATGAAAGTAGATTGAGTGGCATTTTATCATTATTTTGATGTACTGTAGATCCATCGGATCTTTTGTAATTAATTTAGCATAAATAAGAGTGAGATGGTGATCACAACAAGGAAGAAGGAAAGAACCACAACGAGAATAACAATTGGTGGGGAACAGCTGAAGAAAGTGGAGAGTTTCAAGTATCTTGGAAGCCTGATACAAGACAATGGAAGAAACGATGGAGAAATAAATGAGCGGGGGAGACAAGCAGAAGCACATTCCGGAGGAGTGTGAGAAGCATGATATGGAGTAAGGATGTCCCTCAGAACAGCAAAAAGGTCATATATCGGACGTACTATGTCCCTATCCGGACTTATGCCTCGGAGACCTGTTCTACATGTCCCAACCATGCAATCCTCCGTGACTTCACAAAATCTCACAATATCTTCACCTTGAAGAATTGTGTCCAACTCTCGATTTGTCCTTATTCTCCCTCACCTCCTACTCTTAATGGACCAGAGATCCTCCGTATAACCTTTCTCTCGAAAACACGAAGTGTATTTTCATCCATCAATGTCATGGACCAGGTCTCCGCACCATAGGAAACAACAGGTCTAATCAGAGTTTTCTTCTTTCTTCGTTTAGGCCAGCTATGCACCATTTCATTTCAACTGCTTCCGTCTTTGGGCCTTGATCTTAGCCCAGTGTTCACGCATTCGCTGCCTGTGAGACTGCTTTCTTTCTTCAGACCACTTCTTGCCGGTTTTTAATTTCGCTTTTTCTTGGAATTGGTGGTGTGCTCCAAGCTTTTCCTAAAGATCACGTTCCGTAATGTCTGCGTGGGTGATCCCTACTTCTCGCAAATCCTTGTCTACCTCACAAAACCAGGGGCCCTTGTTTTTTTTGTCAAGAAAATAGGTAAATATCCGATTGGCGATTCTCTTGGGTTTCATACGAGTTAAGTGGCCATAGAAAGATATTCTTCTCTTCCGAATTACTTGAGATATCCTTTCTACTTGATGGTACAGCTCATTGTTATGCCGTCTCCTGTATTCATCATCGTCTCTCAACGGCCCTAAGATCTTCCTCAGGATCTTCCTTTCCTTGGCTTCCAATTTCTCAACCAGACCCTTCCTATTCATTGCCAGGCATTCTGCTGCGTACAGCGGCTCAGGTCGGATAACTGTACGATAGTGTCCTAGTTTGGCATTGCGAGACACTGTTCGCTTGTTGTACACTCCTTTCGTTAGCTGGTAGGCCACTTCCATCTTGTTCGTTCTTGATGTGAAGGCTTCCTTCTCTAATATGTTGGGCTCGATCCACTTCCCTAGGTACTTAATCTTTTTTGCCTGACGGATCTTTCCATGTTCAACATTTAATTCTTTGACTGCAGAGCTTTTCCTTGACAATAAGGAAGATTTCAATAATTTTGTGTTCGTAAAATATGCTCTGTTCCCCATCATGACTCGTCTATTTATTTCCTCTGTTACCAAGTTCTCACTGTTTAACACTGTTCCAAGGTAGGTGAAGCATTTGACTTTTTCAAATACATATTTCCCACAAGTTGCATTCTTTGTCCTTATAGTTTCCTTTCATGCTGACATTTCCATATATTTTGTCTTCTGTTCATTAACCCTGAGTCCTACCATTACACTCTTTTCTTCCAAGATAGTTAGCATTTCCATAAGCGAATTCCAATTTCGTGCAACTAATGCAATATCGTCTGCATAAGCACAGGCTTGTTTTGACTTGTATACTACCGATCCTCCTAATCTCAATTCCTTCTTTGCCGCATGTAATGCCAGATTAACAATACCACAGAGAGAGAATCTCCCTGTCGCACACCATTCTCCACATTAAAGGGACGACTGGTCTTTCCACCACTTGCACTACTGGATGCACGATTCCACTTTCTCGTGTGTACCGACTCTTTGAGTTCGTTGCAGTCAATTGCTACATGTTTCCCGCAACACCCCCTAGTGCAGCAAATCCACGACCTACTAGCCGGGTTGTGCCGTGCTGACACTCGAATCACCTATCTGTGGCAACCAAGCCACATGGGAATTGCGGGAAATGAGTTAGCGGATCAAGCTGCAAAAGAGGCGGTATCACTACCACCTTGATCAACGGAGGTACCCGCTAGAGATATTCGCTCTCAGTTACGCCTACAAGTTCTGGCATTTTGGGAGAGTCAGTGGCTAGCTGACCCACTGCCCAGTAAACTAAGAGGATCAAGGGAACTACTCGCGTGTGGCGGAGCTCTTTTGATCACGGAGGGAGTCCGTCATTTTGTGTAGGCTAAGGATAGGTCATACAAGATCCATCCACTCGTACCTAATGAGAAGGAAAGACCCCCCACTTTGTACCTGTGGAGCCATTTTCACCGTGGCCCACATTTTAACTGAGTGTGTGGATCTTGGTAGGCAACTCCTGTTTCCGGAAGAAAGAAACCCACAAGGTAACGTGGTACAGCAGTGATTTAACAAAGAAATCTTTGGTAGATTACATGCTGTACGACTGGGAAATGAAGAGAAGTGTCAGAGATATAAAGGTAATACCATCAGAGGCCTTAGATAGCGACCACAGAATACTTGTAATGAACCTGGGAGTTGTTAAGGATAGCAAGAGGACAGAGTACCAGGAAAGGAGAATCAAAGTATGGAAACTCAAGGAAAAGGAAGTCAAGGAAGAATTCCAGAAGATAATAAGGGAAAGGATGCCAACAGACAACCCTAAAACAGGGGAAGAGGAATGGAAGCAATTCAAGAACACAATGGTGGAAGCTGCAGTGGCAGTGTGTGGAAGAACAAGCAACAGAAAGCAGTGTAAAGAGACACCATGGTGGAATGAGAGAGTAAAAGAAGCTGTGGGAAGGAAGAACAAGGCTTTCAGAGTGTGGTTCCAGGAAAGAACTGATCTGGCAAGGGAAGATTATAAGATAAAGAAGAAAGAAGCAAACAAGATTGTCGCAGAGGAGAGGAAGAAGTGGATGGTAAAGTGGACAGAGATGATGGAGGAAGACAGCAGAGGAAATAAGAAAGTACTTTATGGGATGGTCAAAAGTAAGAGAAGAGGTCTGCGAGAGGATGTGGTAATGATGGACAAAAACGGAAATGAGGTACACAACAAAGAAACACTCAAGACAGTGTGGAAAGAGTACTTTGAGGATTTGCTGAATCCAAATGGTCATAGGGAGGAAGACAATGTATTGGAAGATGGAGAAGACAACACAGGAATGGAAAAGGACCTGAATTGGAGAGAACTGGAGATGGCTATAGACAAGATGAAAGGAGGAAGGGCACCGGGTGTGGATGAAGTGAGTGTTGAAATGGTGAAGGCAGCAGGGGAGGTTGGGAAACAGTGGCTGTACTGTGTGATGAGGGTGATATGGAAGGAGAAAAAGACCCCAGAAGATTGGAAGAGAGGATTAAGTGTCCCAATATTTAAGAAAGGAAGCAGAAAGGAGTGCAGAAATTACAGGGGAGTCACACTCATACCTCACTGTGCCAAGATATATGAAAATATATTAGAAAGTAGAATACGAGCCAAAGTGGAGAGAAAATTGAGAGAGGAGCAGTATGGATTCAGACCTGGGAGATCAACAGTGGATCTCATATTTTCAGTGAGACAGCTCCAGGAACACCACTATGAATTTGGAGAGGATCTGTTGATGGCCTTCCTGGACATCGAAAAGGCCTATGATAGTGTGTGTAGGGAGAAGGTTTGGAAAGCAATGGAAAACATGGGAGTGGAAAAAGGGACTGTAGGCAGAGTGAAGGAGATGTATTGTGTAGTGTGAGTTGTGTGAAAGTTGGAGGGGAAAGAACAGACTGGTTCAGACAAATGAGTGGCCTGAAACAGGGTAGTGCGCTGTCACCCCTTCTCTTTATTGTGGTTGTGGACGAGGTACTGACATGGATAGCAGGAAAGATAGGAGAAGATAAGATGAAAGCAATGGTGTTTGCAGATGATCTCATGGTCTGGGGAAACAAGGAGGAGGAAATTCAGGAGCAACTGAAGGCTTGGGAAGAAACAGTGGGAGAGTACGGATGGAAGTTCAACATTAGTAAATGTGAGATCCTGTTAACAACCAGGAAATAGGACAGACCAATGAGTGGGATAACACTTGGAGGTGGACAGCTGAAGAAGGTGGAAAGTTTCAAGTACTTGGGAAGTATAGTGGAGGAAAATGGGAGAAATGACAAAGAGATTACGGAACGTGGCAGACAGGCAGAAGCATTTCTGAGAAGCATTAGGAGCTTAGTGTGGAATAAAGATGTCCCACAAAAATGCAAGGAAGTGTTATACAGAAGCTACTATATCCCGATACTGACCTATGCTTCAGAAACGTGGACAATGAAGGAAAGAGACATAAGCAGAATACAGGCAGGTGAAATGAAGTTCCTGCGAAGTAGGATCGGAGTAACAAGAAGAGACAGGGTGAGGAATGAAAAGGTCAGGGAAATGGTGAAAGAGGAGCCCTTGCAAGGTAGGATTGAGACATCAAGACTGAGGTGGTATGGACACTTAAAGAGAATAGATGAGAAGAAGATTCCCAAGAGGATACATGAGATGCAGATGCAGAAGAAACGACCAAGGGGAAGACCAAGAGATAGATGGCTGAAAGGAGTGGAGGAATGTGTCAAGAAGAGAGGCGAGGACTGGACCAGAGTGACAGCGGAGAGGTGGTGGGAAGAAAGGACTAAGTGGCGAGGCTTATGTTCCAAACAGACCCAGCCGGGGGCTGGAAACTGTACAAGATGATGATGATGATGATGATGTGGATCTTGCTGACTTACAAAGAAACCTTGGTTTGCAGATGACACTCAAACTTATATTAGCCGATGACGCGGTGGCTGCTGATCGCGTTATCCATTTTATAAGTGAGAATGGGTTAGGGCTAGCAATCTAAATTTTCAGTGTACATTGACTCAACGACTTGTTCGTTTTTGAATGATAATTTTTTGTTTTTCCGTAATTTTTGTTTATTTTTATAATTATTATTTTTATTTATTTTTTGTTTTATTAATTTAGGTCTTTTCAAATTTAGGTGTTCACCTCAAAATTTTAAATTCAATTCCAAATTTGTATTCTTTAATCTGTGTTAAGAGGGGCAGATGACCTCGTAGTTCAACCCCTTAAAACAACAATAACTAACTTCTTTCCACCACTTCAGACCTTTGCTTTAGTTTCTTGCATCGTCACCTTTACCAGTCTAATCAACTTTTGTGGAATATCAAATTCCTTAAGTTTTCTCACAAGCTCCATCTTATTAACACTGCCAAATGCTTGTTGAATATCAACAAACAGTATATGCAAATCAATACCATAATTCAAAGCCTATCTCCGTGGTCTGCCTCATGACGAAAATCTGATCTGTTGTTCCTCTTCCCGGGTGGAAACTACATTGATATTCCCGTAGTATTCTTTCAGGATATGATGAAAGCCTCTTCTGCTGTATATTTGAAAATATTTTGTATGCATTATTAAGAAGTGTGATCCCTATTACTGCAATTTAGTTTATCACTTTTCTTCAATATTGGGCATATTAGCCCAATCTTCCAATCCCCAGGCATTTCTTCTCTTTGCCAAATCACACTTATTAATCTATGCAGCTCTCTCACTATGCCATGTTCCCCAAACTTAACCAGTTCTTCTGTTATCTTGTATTCACCTGGAGCTCTTCCATTCCTTTGCTTTTTTATAGCATCCTGCACCTCCTTCATGGAGGTCATATCTTGGGTCAAATCTCTTAATTTCTCTTTTTGATTCTCTACCACCAGCAGTTCTTCAAAATGTTCTGCCCATCTATTCAGGACTTCTTCCTCTACTCCAAGTACATTTCCCGGTTTGTCTTTACACGAGTTTACCATCGGCTGGAACTCCTTCGTCATCTTTTTAGCTGCATTATAAAATTTCTTATTTTCACTCTGCAATTTCAACTCCTCTGGCTCTTCCACCTTTCTCTTGAGATTTAACTACTCTTCTTCTCTCTCAAAATTTTGTTTGCCATTCTTCTGCTTTCTCGATATCTTTCACAGTTCATTCTTGTCCTCCTTTGAATCATTAGCAGTCCATCTGCATTTTTCCTTTCAATGGCTACGGTATTCTACATTCATCATTAAACCATTCTTCATTCCTTGTCCTGCTCTTTTCACTTATCAGCACTTCGGCTGCATCACTTATTGCTTTCTTCATTTCAGTCCATACTATTCCCAAATTTTGATCATTTTGTTCAATTGATATTTCATTCAGTTTACCATTTAATATATCTTGATATTTTCCAATAATTTCTGGTTGTTGAAATTCTTCGATATTCCAAACAGTGCATTTTTGTCCTCTGGTCTTTACAATAATTGCCAGCCTTTCCCTTAGTATCGCAGTTAGGAACTCTTGCTGTTTTTACGTCTATTTATTGAAGAAGCGTGTCTACGTGACATCATCACGTGGCCATTTTGATTATTTACTTCAGTCCCTGGTATTGTCCAAGTACCTTTATCTACATCCTTATGTTCAAAGCTCGTACTTTTGATTGAGAGTTAAATACTCTCTGAAAATTGAACTAATAATTTTTCATTATCATTTGTTTCCTTATGTAAAGAATATTTTCCAGCAACACATCTTACATGTTCCTCCTTTCCCACTTTTGCATTGAAATCTCCTAACACAATAACACACGCAACATATCATATTTCTGTACTTGACTACACTCATTCTCGAACATGTCATTAAATTCACATCTTCATCTGCCTCATCAGTGGGAGCATATACTGAGATTATAGATATATTTCGAAATCTACCTTTTAATCTTATTTTGCACACCCTTACACTTAAAGGTTCAAAGTTAAGAAAGTTCCTTCTCAATCTAGATGTTATAACAAAACCCGTCCCACATTGTCCTGTACGCTTCTCAGTTCCACTATAAAATAATGAATACTTCTTTTTTATCTATCCTGCCACCGACAGTAGTGGCTACGCAGGCTAAAGCGCAACGTTAGGCCATGGGGCCAAGCTCTCTGCTGACTCGGTAGACGCTTGGGTTCGAGCCCCACCGTCGGCCGTCCTCGAAATGGTTTTCCGTGGTTTCCCATTTTCAACACCTGGCAAATGCTGGGACGGTACCTTCTGACAGGCCACGGCCACTTCCTTCCACATCCTTGCCCAGTTTCATTCATCTTCATCCATTCCACCTCTCTTTCTGACGCGCAGGTCGCCCACGGGCGTCGACTAGAAAGACCTGCACTCGGCCTCTCAGGAGGCCACACGACAAAAAAAAAAAAACTATCCTGCCATTTCCTTTCCGTCTAATCTCCCGTATTGCAACTACATCTAGCTTGAACTTCAATATTTCATCAGTTATTTCTGCCCTTTTACCAGGTTTTAGCATAGTTCTTACATTCCATGTGGCAAATTTCAATGTTTCATTCCAGTTTCGTGTCTGAGGTAAATTGCCATGTTCGTCATTTGTAGATCCACCTATCCGAGGCTCATTTGCGGGTTTCGTAACAACCAGGGTGGGGTCGTTGGCCCCACGCCCAATCGCTAACTGGAGGACCAGGGACTCTTCTGTCAGGGTTACCATACCTTAGCCGAGGAGATCCAGTTTTAAGGTGCCAAAAACTCGCCCTCACCCCTCCCCCTAAGGAGTAGGATTAGCCGATTGCTTAAGTAGGAAACCTACCACCTAGAACATTTCACAGCATTTACCAGAGACACCTACTCGACATCAGTGTCTCCATTGAGGCTCAATAACCAGCCATTTACCCTCACCATTTTTCGGACTTGGGACCGGCACCGAGTTGAGCTGGTTTGCTCTCCCGATGGCAGGTTTATAGCCTATTGGTACTGATCCCAATATTTGCTTTTTACAAAGTCATTTTTGTTATCTATGGACTTTGTAAAGGCTAAATCCAATATTTGAAGTAAATCGGACTATATTTCGTAAAGTTATAATATCGAGCATCAAACTAGAAAGAATATGAACTCTTAACACGAGGCAGGAAGGAAGGGAAATCACGTGATCCGAAGCGATAATTAGATTTACGAAGGATATAATTGCTAATATAATTACTATGGAATTTGGGAATGTTTGCTTCCATTTTTGGTCCGTATTGACGTTGCAAATTAAAGTATTGATTTGACTGACATTATAGTACATTATGCAACGAGCCTATAATGGCAATAATTAAGACACGAGTGTGTTTATTAAACGAGCATATGCGAGTTTTATAATTTCCATGCAAGTGTCTTAATTACCATTATAGGCGAGTTGCATACGACTGTTTATGTTCGACGATAATTATTTTAACTATTTTATGTTCGAACATAAATATTCATAAATATCTGTTGAGATTTCGCCAGTTTTATGTACTGAACAGAGCGCATGAGACGCAGAGAATGCCTTGTATTTGACCATGACATCCTCGATTACCCTACTGTGACACTAGGCCAGGCAGTTAAAAATTTAAATTAGAAGGCCGTGGAACTCAGCACATCTAATTATCTAATTGGTCAAACAACTGTTTCTTGAGCTCTGATTGGTGGGAGAAACTGTTTCATAATGAAAAATAGTGTTATAATGAGCCTCATTATAGTACAATTTTCTGACATATAATAGTGAGGGTCGAACATAAAAGTATTTATAGTACATATTGTAAATACTATGGAATAGTAATTCATATCAAGAAGTACCAGGTTCGATGCATATTCTGCATTTTTCCATGTTTTTAAAAATTCAAGAAGAGGATCCTTATTATGGAAACAATATTATTCTGTGGATTTGAGCTGGGATTTTGAGTGCCAAATCTTGTTTAGGACACCATTGGAAATAGAGGGAGATTATTCCTGTAGACAGTTGCAAAATCTACGATTCTACATAATCATTTATTTTTGCAATTAATATGGGCTTCAAAATTACTAGTTTAGGGGGGGAAATTCCACAATTGATTGAGATTGTGATTATGATGCACTACAACAATATGCTATGGAAAGCTGAATGGTTGAACATCACAAGAATGGAAGGAGTGACTTAGCTTTTTTAAAATTTACTCAACTACGTGAGATCTTCGAGTATCATCGATGGAGAACCTTGACGAAAGTTGCTGTTTCGAGAGATGCAGTTGAAAATCCAGGACCGAACGAGACACCAGTTCGAGGCAAGGCAGTTCCAGATAAAGAGGGGATGATGGAGACATTCATCCAATTGCTTTTTCGAGAAATAGGACGAGGCGAATGCTGAGATGGTCACATCAAGGCGGAGGCCAATGGTACGAGTATCATATCCGTCCGGGTATGAGGAACCTATATCAACTATGCAGCTAAGGTAGAAAGAAGATTTTTCAATTACTCTTGTAGATATTTGTAGCATGTAGAGTTTTCAAGGTTGACCATATTAATTAGGTTTTTTTTCTTTTCTTTGGAGAGAGTCAGTTTAAAGTAAATTCATTTTGTTGTTTGATTAGGATTTTTCTGTGATTTTGCATATTTTCAAATTTTAATTCCTGTTGGAGATTTATTTTGTTTGTGGAGACCTACGATTTTGATATTGTTGGATTTTGAAATTTTCTTTTTCTCATATTCTTTGAATATGTTGATAGCATTTTATTGTAATATGACGTTGAGGACTGGCATTTCTACGAATACTTCGAGGTATTTTATTGCTACCGGTACTTGCGAATACCATTTTGTTGGACCTAAGAAATTTGGAATTTTTGATGGATTATTTAGATATGAGATTTTGAATATAGTTATTAGAACTGAAGACGACACTGGATATATTTTTGGGAGTGAGATAGGTTCAATTAGCCAGGATTTATTAGGATGATGAGCCTAATTTGGAATGTTATTCCCATATCGATTGATGATCTATTTCAGTCGCTTATTAATGATCTTAAAGCATTTTCGACAACGATGTAGTCAAATTTAGATAGGTAGAGGATAGATCTGTCATTTAATATGACCATGCTACGTTCGATCCTTGACAATGTTGTTTTTGAGAACACATTTGTCGTGTAAAACATTGTTATTATTGTTTAACAATTCATGAATGACCAGAATAAAGAGAGAGACTCATATCTTATCGCAGTAATCCATTTGGAGCTGTATATCATTATCATTACATGAAAATATATTGTTATTCAGAGCTGAATATTTAAACTAATAAGCTGTGGAAGTCCTCAGGAATAATTTCCACGGCTGGAGTTTCCCGTAGCGCAAAGATGTTAAAGCCATGTTCGAAACCATTTATTTTATTATATCTGAAGTTCGGCTCTTGTATGCAAATGATTGAGTTTTCGTCATGCTCAAAATTGAGGAGAAATTCCTGACTTTAACAATGTGATACTAAAACTCAGCAAAAACTGCTGCAATGTCTGTTAACAGACAGAGAAGTAAAGATAATATAATGCTGGAAGGTGTACATTAGAAACAGTAAACCAGTGTCAGTACCTTGGATGCTTAATATCAAGTGACAACAGAATACAGCTTGAATTAAATAACCGTATTCAGAAATTGAGGCAATTCTATCAGTAACTCGATATCTACTCTGGAATAAGCAAGTGCCACTAAGATCAAAACAAACTCTGTTTCGAACATACTTTGTCCCTATATTGACTTGTAACGTGTTTTTCGAGGGGATTTTATGCCACTGACATAAGTCAGTAGGAAGCCATTCTATATTTATTTACGCGGCAAATTGTTCAGCCAAGAGAAGTTTTCATGTTAATTTATTATTATTATTAACTTATTATTATTATTAAGGTATTTTTTTGGAGCATTTTTATAAAATTATAAGCATACAGATATCGAGCAAATTATTACGAACAACATTATCATAGAAAATTACATGATTACGGAATTTTACGGAGTTTTGTCAGTTAGGGTATTATGAGAGAGATGAGTCACTGGGAATTCGGCTACAGGCTTATTCTTGTCAAGAAGCATGACGCAAGCCTGGGTTGCTGCTTCAAGAAAAGGCGAAATAGTCTGGAACGGTAATCGACATTATCCTCGCGCCGAGTGTAATGACCCTGAGGAGGGGGGTAGCGCGTGGTGGCTCAGCCAATCAGAGGAGAGCGGGCGAGAAGAAGCCGGCTCCGGAGAGGGGATGCGACGAGTGCATATATGGTTTGCGCGCCGCGGAGGCTAGGCGACTATCTTTGTAAAACTTAACCAGTGTGGTTGTACGTGTGATTGGCTCCGATGTTCGGACCATAAAGTTATCATATCTACAAGTATCTCATCAACTAACGAAGAAGATGACGACGTCCAGGAGGCTGTGGGAAGCTCTCTTCAACATCCAGTACGAGGGAAATGCTTCGGCAATTTCCAGTGGTAAGCGCGAATGACTCAGAACGACGTAATCTCTCTTTGTTTCATTTTCAGTATTTTAGTAACTTCATAGCTTGGGAATAAGAGTAAAATCAGTAATTTATCCGACTCCGTTTTCACGTAATTTTCTAGCGGTAATATTCAAATCGCAACGCTCCAATTTAAATTCAGAATATATTATTATTACTATTAATTCTGCCATACTTGTTTTATATAATAAATTCATTTCTTTTAACCATGCAATCTTTGCTATCAGTAGGTAGCATTAGATATAGACCAATTCCTTTTCCTGATACAATTGTTTGTTGGGTTAATGATCAAATCATACCACGATCTGAGTGAATAGATTCTTGGTGTTCTACCAGAGCTAGGTGTTGTTAAATATAAATTTAGATTTCAACATAGCGTTGAGGTCTTGGCGCCCATTAATACAACATATCTTAGGCAGAGTAAATATTTCAAAGTGCAAGGCAGGGCCAGTAGAAGCATTACATTTGTCACGCAAAAGTGAGGGCTAAAGAAACCGTTTCACTTGTACGCTCAACGTGGAGCAAGTAAAACCGTTTCAGACTTATGGGTTGGAAACATGCACAACTACCAAAATAGATGACAGCAGACTTCAGGCTTCAGAAATGAAGTTTCTAAGAAGCATGCTTCAAAAAACTAGGAAAGACAAAGTAAGAAATGATAAGATAAGAGAATCAGTCCCTGAAGGAGACCATAACTAGGGCACGTTTGCGATGGTTTGATCACGTGAAACGTATGACAGAAGGAAGAATTGCAAAACAATGGTTACATACTGAGATTACTGGAAAGTGACCTGTTGGAAGACCTAGGAGGAGATGGCTGGACCAAGTGACGGAAGATATCACATCGAAGGGAATCGACTGGGATGACGTCTTGAAGGAGCAGTGGTACATGAATAGACTAAAATGGAGAGCGCTCGTAAACCACACCCGGGAAACTGGAGTGGAAACTTGATGATGATAATGATGACCGTGTCTTGTGTGCGGTTTCGCATAGGACATCAAGCTGGCTCATCAGCGAACTCTTGGTGTCCGTGCTCGGAACCCCACAGGAGTAGCGAACCTCCCTTTTATGAAGCGCACCTGCGCATCTTAACTGCGAGAGCTAAAAGCTCCATATGAGCGGCTTCAGTGGCGTAGTCGGTAGCATGCTGAGCTTCTATGCCCAAGATAGCGGGTTCAAACCCGGCCGAAGCCGTCGTATTTTTTAAGAGTGTTAAAAATCCCTCAGTATGCCTTCCTTTGGAGGGGAAGTAAAGCCGGAGGTCCCATGTCATAGATTTATGGCATGTTAAAGAACCTTCCACTAATTACACCTGTGTGAAGTTAAATTGTATAGGTATCTGCGTTCGTTGCCAAGAGCGTTGGCATCTAGTAGCTAAGTTCTGAACTAGGCCTGGTAGTCGTTGACGGTGGCGTTTGGCGGCAAAAGTAGGAACTATTTGAAAATTCAAAGTTGCAGTCCTTACTTGAATTTAAAATCAGATACACACACTAATACAGCCATCACAGTTAACACCGGTTATCAGACAGATTCTACACACACCCAAAGTACACAGGGCTACATGACTGCGTTGTCGCAGCCCCTAAACTCAGGAACCAACCAACCTCCATATGAAGGCTTCCAAAATGATTTTCTAGAAAAATTGCTACGTTTTAATTCACTGGCCCTGAAAGCCAATATACCATCCTGATGTGATACTACTTATGTGACGTGCAATATCATTAATTAAACATCACAATCTAGTTACAATTGTCCTATTTAGAGTAATGATGATGATCAGGTGCCGTCAGGTCAGCGTCGACTCCTAGCGACTGCATGGATGGACTATTTATTTATTTATCGTATGGCTTTTAGTGCCGGGAGTGTCCGAGGACATGTTCGGCTCGCCTGAGTCTGTAGCTGCTTCCAGTGGACACCCTTAGAGTGAGCTACCAGTTCCGTTCAATTTCAAGTACTTCCATCTTTTGCCACCAGATATCAATGATACCTATAGTGGTGAACGTAGGAACTTTGATAGAGCGTTCCGATGAAATCCAACCTTATAATTTAGTTTCACATAAGTTTAGTCTGTGGAAGGCTCTTTTACATGGCATAAATCTATGACATGGGACCGCCGACTTTACTTCCCCTCCGAAGGAAGGCATACTGAAGGATTTTTAACGCTCTTAAAAAATCCGACGACTTCGGCCGGGTTTGAACCCGCTATCTTGGGCACAGCAGTTCAGCCGCGATGGATGGACTGTCTCCATATGATTCGGTTTTCAGCCATATATTTCAGATCCTTCACGGACATATTCATATTGGATTTGATCGAGTCGATCCATCTCAGTGCTGGCCGCCCTCGTCTCCAAGACCCTTCCACCTTTCCAAACATAATTGTCTTTTCCAACGAATCAGAACGTCGCATAATGTGTCCAAAATATGTCAGCTGTAATCTTGTTATCAATGCTTCAAGAGACAGATCTGGTTTGATTTTTTGAATTACCCATACATTTGTCTTCTTGGCTCTCCAAGGAATTTGCAGTATCCTTCTCCAACACCAGAGTACAATATATTAAATAGTAAAATTTAAAATGGAAATACCTGTGATACGTTTTTCCACTATACAGTATGTCCTAAACAAAGTTTTGGCACTTAGCAGGTTTTTGGCTTACACTCTTCAATTGCTATTCATCACACATTTACTTCCACGGTATTAATTAGGTGGAACACCTGGGTTTTTATTGTTAACTGCTATAATAAATACGGATCCATTTAGAATAGATTGATTTAATTTCATGTCTATATATGTTGATTCTTTCAGGGTGTCAAGATACCTTCAAGATATCCTGATTGCCATTACTTCACGGTCCACCATCTATTGCAATCGACTCCTAGTCCTACCAACTCGATGGCTGCACAACCTCCTCCTTCGAGAGATGAAGAACTCTATGACACCAACTATTTCCGGAAGTTGCAGAATATAAGTGCTCCTGCGACTGAACTTCCTCCTCCTGGAGAGGAAGAAGTCTATGACCCTAAGTGCTTCAAGACATTGAAGACGATAATTGCTCCCTCTTCTGAGACTGATGAAATAATTGATCTCACCCTTTCTCCTCGTCCGAGAGATGAAGAAGACTATGACCCTGAGTATTTCCAACCGTTGAAGAAGATAATTCCTCCCTCTTCTCCGACTGATATATTAAGTGATCACGCCCTTTCTCCTCCTCAAAGAGATAAAGAAGTCATTGACCCTAAGTATTTCCAACCGTTGAAGAAGATAATTTCTCCCTCTTCTGCCACAGATAAATTAGGTGATCGCACCCTTTCTCCTCCTCTGAGAGATGAAGAAGTCTATGACCCTGAGTGCTTCAAGACATTGAAGGCGATAATTGCTCCCTCTTCTGAGACTGATGAAATAATTGATCTCACACTTTCTCCTCCTCCGAGAGATGAAGAAGGCTATGACCCTGAGTATTTCCAGTCATTGAAGAAGATAATTCCTCCCCCTCCTCCGACTGATAAATTAAGTGATCACACCCTTTCTCCTCCTCAAAGAGATAAAGAAGTCAATGACTCTAAGTATTTCCAACCGTGGAAGAAGATAATTTCTCCCTCTTCTGCGACAGGTAAATTAAGTGATCGCACCCTTTCTCCTCCTCCGGGAATTGAAGAAGTCGATGACCCTGAGAATTTCCAGCCATTGAAGATCATTGCTCCCTCTTCTGCGACTGATAAATTAGGTCGTAACCTTTCTCCTCCACCAAGAGATAAAGAAGTCTATGACCCTAAGAATATTCAGCCATTGAAAAAGGTAATTGCTCCCTCTTCTGCGACTGATAAATTAAGTGATTGCACCCCTTCTCCTCCTCCGAGAGATAAAGAAGTCACTGACCCTCAGTATCTTCAGCCATTGAAGAAGATAATTGCTTCCTCTTCTGCTGGTGATAAATTAATTGATCTCACCCTTTCTCCTCCGAGAGATAAAGAAGTCAATGGCCCTGAGAATTTCCAGCCACTGAAGAAGATAATTGCTCCCTCTTCTGCGACTGATAAATTAATTGATCTCACCCTTTCTCCTCCGAGAGATAAAGAAGTCAATGGCCCTGAGAATTTCCAGCCACTGAAGAAGATAATTGCTCCCTCTTCTGCAACTGATAAATTAATTGATCTTACCATTTCTCCTCCTCTGAGAGATGAAGAAGTCTATGACACTAATTATTTCCGGAAGTTGGAGAGGATAAATGCTCCTGTGACTGAACCTCCTCCTCCTGGTGAGGAAGAAGTCTATTTACCTAAGTATTTCGAGGTGTTGAAGAAGGTAATTTGTCTCTCTTCTGCGGCTAATAAATTGGGTGATCGCACCCTTTCTCCTCCTCCGAGAGATGAAGAAGTCTGTGACCCTAAGTATGACCAGACTTTGAAGAAGATAATTGCTCCCTCTCCTGCGACTGATAAAGTAAGTGATCGCACCCCTTCTCTTCCTTCGAGAGATGAAGAAATCTATGACACTAGGTATTTAAGGAAGTTGCAGAGGATAAGTGCTCCTGTGGTTCAACCCTCTCCTCCGGGAGAGGAAGAAGTCTATGATCCCAAGTACTTACGGACGTTGCAGAAGATAATTGGTCCCTCTTCTGCGACTGATAAATTAGGGAATCGCACCTCTTCTTCTCCAGATGAAAGAAAAATCTCGAACTCTAATAAATGCACAAAGCGCAAGCGCAAGAAGAAAAGAAGTGCTAGCGCATCCTTCAAGAGACTCCGGAAGGAACGCAATACTGTCCGTATAATCAAGTTCTTACTTTCTAAGGGTGTAACTCGGAGGCCTAGAGCAACTTCAAAAACTGCGAATGAATTAATTGATCTTACTATTTCTCCTCCTCCAAGAGATGAAGAAGTCTATGACACTAATTATTTCCGGAAATTGAAGAGGGTAAGTGCTCGTGTGACTGAACCTCCTCCTCCGGGTGAGGAAGAAGTCTGTGACCCTAAGTACTTCCTGACGTTGAAGAAGATAATTGCTTCGTCTTCTGCAACCGATAAATTAGGTGATCACACCCCTTCTCCTCCTCCAAGAGATGAAGAAGGCTATGACCCTAAGTATTTCCAGGCAGTGAAGAATATAATTGCTTCCTCTTCTGCAAATGATAAACTAGGTGATCGCACCCCTATTTCTCCTCCGAGAGATGAAGAAGTCTTTGAGATTAAGTATTTCCCGAAGTTGGAGAGGATAATTGCTCCTGCGAATCAGCCTCCTCCTCCGGGAGAGGAAGAAGTCTATGACCCCAAGTACTTCCGGACGTTGAAGAAAATAATTGGTACCCCTTTTGCGACTGATAAATTAAGGAATTGTTCACCTCCTCCTCCAAATGAAAGCAAGATCTCTGACTCGAATAAATCGAAAAAGCGCAAGCGCAAGAAGAAAAGAAAAGCCAGCATATTCCACAAGACACTCCGGAAGGAACGCAATACTGTCCGTATGATTAAGTTTTTACTTTCTAAGGGTGTAACTCTGAGGCCTAGCGAAACTTCAAAAACTGTGAATGAATTAATTGATCTCACCATTTCTCCTCCTCCTACAAGAGATGATGGAGTCTGTGACCCTGAGTATTTCCAGCCGTTGAAGAAGACAAATGCCCCCACTTCTGCGCCTGATCAATTAAGTGATTGCACACTTACTCCTCCTCCGAGAGATGAAGAAGTCTATGACCGTGGGTCTTTACAGCCGTTGAAAAAGATAATTGCTCCCCATTCTGCGAATGATAAATTAGGTGATCGGACCCTTTCTCTTCCTCGGAAAGATAAAGAAGTCTATGACCATGGGTTTTTCCAGCCATTAGAGAATATGATTGCTCCCTTTTCTGCCGCTGATAAATTAATTGATGTCACCCTTTCTCCTCCGAGAGATGAAGAAGTCTGTGACCCTGAGTATTTCCAGCCGTTGAATAATATAATTGTTCCATCTTCTGCCACTGATAAATTAATAGGTGTCACCCTTTCTCCTCCGATAGTTGAAGTCTGTGACCCTGAGCATTTCCAGCCGTTGAAAAAGATAATGGCCTCCTCTTCTGCGACTGATAAATTAAGTGATCGCACCCTTTCTCCTCCTCTGAGAGATCAAGAAGTCAATGGCACTAAATATTTCCATCCGTTAAAGAACATAATTGCTTCCTCTTCTGCGACTGATAAATTAAGTGATCACACCCTTTCTCCTCCTCCGAGAGATCAAGAAGTCGATGGCACTAAATATTTCCAGCCGTTGAAGAACATAATTGCTTCCTCTTCTGCAACTGATAAATTAAGTGATCGCACCCTTTCTCCTCCTCCGAGAGATCAAGAAGTCGATGACACTAAATATATCCAGCCGTTAAAGAAGATAATTGTCCCCTCCTCTGTGACTGATAAATTAAGTGATCGCACCCTTTCTTCTCCTCCGAGAGATCAAGAAGTCGATGGCAGGAAATATTTCCAACCGTTAAAGAAGATAATTGCTTCCTCTTCTGCGACTGATAAATTAATTGATCTCACCCTTTCTCCTCCTCCAAGGGAACAAGAAGTCAATGACACTAAATATATCCAGGCGTTAAAGAAGATAATTGTGCCCTCTTCTGTGACTGATAAATTAAGTGATCGCACCCTTTCTCCTCCTCCGGGAGATCAAGAAGTCTATGAAACTAAATATTTCCAGCCGTTAAAGAAGATAATTGCTT
The DNA here is from genome assembly GCA_946902985.2 of Meconema thalassinum. Classification (NCBI taxonomy): domain Eukaryota; kingdom Metazoa; phylum Arthropoda; class Insecta; order Orthoptera; family Tettigoniidae; genus Meconema; species Meconema thalassinum. Next base: position 121,595,585 of record OX336400.1, read on the forward strand.
CCTCTTCTGCGACTGATAAATTAATTGACCTCACCCTTTCTCCTCCTCCGAGAGATCAAGAAGTCAATGACACTAAATATTTCCAGCCGTTGAAGAAGATAATCGCTCCCTCTTCTGCGACTGATAAATTAATTAATCTCACCCTTTCTCCTCCTCCGAGAGATCAAGAAGTCTGTGATCCTGAGTGTTTCCAGCCGTTGAAGAAAATAATTGCCCTTTCTTCTGCGACTGATAAATTAGGTGATCGCACCCTTTCTCCTCCACCGACAGATGAAGACGTCTGTGATCCTGAGTGTTTCCAGCCATTGAAGAAAATATCTATAATTGCCCACACTTCTGCGACTGATAAATTAAGTGATCGCACCCTTTCTCCTCCACCGACAGATGAAGACGTCAGTGATCCTGAGTGTGTCCAGCCATTGAAGAAGATACCTATAATTGCCCACTCTTCTGCGACAGATAAATTAAGTGACCGCTCACTTTCTTCTCCTCTGAGGGATGAAGAAGTCTGTGACCCTGAGTGTTTCCAGCCATTGAAGAAGATAATTACTCCCTCATCTGCGACTGATAAGTTAAGTGTTCGCACCCTTTCTCCTCCGAAAGATGAAGAATATTTCAATCCTATGAAGATAATTACTTCTTCTTCTGCCCCTGATAACTTAATTGATCTCACCGTTTCTCCTCCTCCTCGGAGAGATGAAGAAGTCTATGACCGTCAGTTTTTCCAGCCATTGGAGAATATAATTGCTCCCTCTTCTGCCACTGATAAAGTAATTGATGTCGCTCTTTCTCCTCTGAGAGATGAAGAAGTCTGTGATCTTGAGTATTTCCAGCCATTAGAGAGTATAATTGCTCCCTCTTCTGCAGCTGATAAATTAATTGATGTCACCCTTTCTCCTCCGAGAGATGAAGAAGTCTGTGACCCTGATTATTTCCAGCCTTTGAAGAAGATAATTGCTCCTTCTTCTGTGACTGATAAATTAATTGATCTCACCGTTTCTCCTCCTCCGAGAGATGAAGAAGTTTGTCACACTGAGTGTTTCAAGCAGTTGAAGAAGAAAATTGATCCTTCTTCTGTGACTGATAAATTAATTGATCTTACCATTTCTCCTCCTCCAAGAGAGGAAGAAGTCTATGACACTAATTATTTCCGGAAGTTGCAGAGGATAAGTGCTCCTGTGACTGAACCTCCTCCTCCTGGTGAGGAAGAAGTCTATTTACCTAAGTATTTCGAGGTGTTGAAGAAGGTAATTGGTCTCTCTTCTGTGGCTAATAAATTAGGTGATCGCACCCTTTCTCCTCCTCCGAGAGATGAAGAAGTCTGTGACCCTAAGTATGACCAGACTTTGAAGAAGATAATTGCTCCCTCTCCTGCGACTGATAAATTAAGTGATCGCACCCCTTCTCCTCCTTCGAGAGATGAAGAAATCTATGACACTAGGTATTTACGGAAGTTGCAAAGGATAATTGCTCCCGTGACTCAACCTTCTCCTCCGGGAGAGGAAGAAGTCTATGACCCCAAGTACTTACGGACGTTGCAGAAGATAATTGGTCCCTCTCCTGCGACTGTTAAATTAGGTGATCGCACGTCTTCTCCTCCAGATGAAAGGATAATCTCTAAATCGAACAAATGCGCAAAGCGCAAGCGCAAGAAGAAAAGAAGTGCCAGTGCATCCTACAAGAGACTCCGGAAGGAACGCAATACAGTCCGTATAATCAAGTTCTTACTTTCTAAGGGTGTAACTCTGAGGCCTACAGAAACTTCAAAAACTGCGAATGAATTAATTGATCTCACCATTGCTCCTCCTCCAAGAGATGAAGAAGTCTATGACACTAATTATTTTAGGAAGTTGCAGAGGGTAAGTGCTCGTGTGACTGAACCTCCTCCTCCGGGTGAGGAAGAAGTCTGTGACCCTAAGTACTTCCTGACGTTGAAGAAGATAATTGCTTCGTCTTCTGCAACTGATAAATTAGGTGATCGCACCTCTTCTCCTCCTCCGAGAGATGAAGGCTATGACCCTAAGTATTTCCAGTCATTGAAGGATATAATTGCTTCCGCTTCTTCGACTGATAAATTAGGTGATTGCACCCCTTTTCCTCCTCCGAGAGATGAAGAAGTCTTTGAGATTATGTATTTCCCGAAGTTGGAGAGGATAATTGCTCCTGCGAATCAGCCTTCTCCTCCGGGAGAGGAAGAAGTCTATGACCCCAAGTACTTTTGGATGGTGAAGAAGATAATTGGTCCCTCTTCTGCATCTGATAAATTAGGGGATCGCAGCCTTTCTCCTCCGGATGAAAGGAAAATCTCCGACTCGGATAAATCCAAAAAGCGCAAGCGCAAGAAGAAAAGAAGAGTCAGTGCAGTCCACAAGAGGCTCCGGATGGAACGCAATACCGTCCGTATGATTAAGTTCTTACTTTCTAAGGGTGTAACTTAAGAGGCCTAGCGATAGTTCAAGAACTGTGAAGACTATCAAGACTCTTAACCCAAAAACTGCTGAATTGTCCGCAAGCTAAAACAGGTAATGGAGTGATTCTCTGAATTTTCATTTTAGTGTTGGGACACTGGCACTAGAGTTACTATGAAGCGTAGGTCAAGTGTTGGTTGTTAATTGAAACATAAACATGTTCGATTTTGTGAGTTTTGTTATTGTATGCAGAGTCTGGATGCCTAGAATAGTTAAGAATAGACCCTTGTTTCCTAATAGGTGGAACATGCTGTGTAAACTTCAATAAAGGGTTATATATTTCACTGCCTTGCATAGCTACGCCACCAAGGGACCAGCTCTCTCCCGACTTAGGTTTGAGTGGGTTCAAACCCCACTGGATTTCCCCCTTCCCCCCAGCTTGATTAGTTTTGATGACATTGGGATTCTTCCAAGGTGTCAAATTTCTTTCAAGATATCCTGATTGACATAACTACACTTATCTAGCATCTATTACTATCAACTGCTTGTCCTGCACAACCTCCTCCTCCGGGAGAGGAAGAAAGTCTATGACCCTAAGTACTTCCAGACGTTGCAGAAAATAATCTCTCTTATTTCTGCGACTGATAAATTAGGTGTAAGCACCCCTTCTCCTCCCAAAGAAAGGACACAAACTGCGTGGTTTCCCATTTTCAAACTCCTGTCAATTGCTGGGATGGCACCTTCCAGCTCCTTGCCCAGTTCCATTCATTTCATCTCTTATGAGCTCCTCAGATGAGATCATCCATCCATATAAACCATTCGAAAATTCATTTCACCTCATACTACTACTCCTCGGCGCTACAGTCCATGTAGGACCTTGGCCTCTCCAACAATCGTTGTCCAATCCTGACGATCTTCTGTACGTTTCCTCCAACTTCTTACTCCCATCTTGCGTAAATCGTCCTCCACGTCATCCAACCATCGTTTCCTAGGTCTTCCTTTGCATCTTCTTCCACCTGGATTTCCTCTATAGGTCTTTTTAACCACTTTATCACCTGCCATTCTCTCCACATGCCCCAGCCATCTTAGCCCATTACTCTTTACTTCCGAAACTATATCAGAATGACCATATAGTTCCTCCAATTCTTTCGTTTTCCCGTATTCTCCATCTTCCTGCCTCATTCACTGCTCCATAAATCTTCCTCAGTATTTTCCTTTCCCATCTTCTCAAAAGCTCTTCTTCTGTCACGGTCATAGTCCATGTTTCCGAGCCGTACATTACCGTTGGTCTTATAACTGTTCGGTACACTGTCACCTTTGATCTTCTACTGAGGCTGTGCGCCTTGAGGATTTTTATCAGTGCCCAATAAGGTCTATTGCTGGCTGCAATTCTTGCTTTTTTTTTTTTTCTCTCTTGTGCTATTATCTTCAGTAACCAGTACTCCCAAATACTTGAAACTTTCAAAATTCACCCCATTTAGGTTTATAAATAAATTTATATTTCTCCACAGTATTTCTCCTCGATAATAATAAATATTGAGTTTTGTTGTAGTTCACTCGTAATCCTACTTCTTCTGATTCTTTTTCTAACCGTCCCATCCCTTCTTCAAGATCGTTCAGTCTTCGTGACAGCATACCTACATCATCAGCATACCCTAGGTTTTGGCTCATACGGTTTAACAGTGTGCCTCCTGGATTGCTAATATCCACCTTCCTCATCACTCTCCCTAGTACTATATTGAACAGTTTCACCTCATAGTAACAGGAATAATAAGGTGTAGAATTGCATAATATATTTATACAGGATGGTGTATTTTTTTTTTATCACTTGAATTGTAATTTTCTTTTCATTCTTTAGGAAGGAATCTGTCCAGCCACCACCAATGTTTTCTTGACAAGAAGACTACGGTATATCTGAAGACTGAATATGTTATGTTGTTTGTGGAGGTCTGTTTGCTATAAATACCAAAAACTATTGTAACTTGTGCTAAAACACTGTTAAAATGTGTATTACCTGTATGAAGCAAGCACAGAGTCGTCTTCTTCTTAATTTCCCTTTTCCAGTTCCCTGGGTCGGGTTGCAAATCAAGGACCTCCACAGTTGTCTATCCCTCCACCATTCATTTCCTTCTTTCAATACTTCTTTTTCTTTTATTCCTCTCTTCTCTATGCTTTCCTTCACCGTATCTATCCACCTCTTTCTGGGCCTTCCTCGTGGTCTTCTTCCTAGTATTTTCTCCATAAATATTCTTTTTGGTACTCTATATTCTTCCATTCTCATCATATGTCCGTACCACTTCAGCTTACTGGTCTCTATCTTGTCTTGCAGTTTTGAGAACCCAGTTCTCTCCTTAATGTCCACATTTCTGATTTTATCCCTCCGTGTCTTCCCAACTATTCCTCTAAGGAACTTCATCTCGGCTGCTTGGATTCTGCTTTCATCACGTTTTGTTGTGGTCGAAGTACCTGCTGCATATGCCAAAATTGGTGTGTAATACATTGAGAATAGAACTTTCTTGCATTTCTCTGGGACTTCCTGGTCCCATACTAAACCTCTCACACACTGGTGAAACCCATTCGCTTGTTGGATTCTCTTTCCAATTTCTTCATTTATTGTACCATCTTCTGTGGGTATGCTCCCCAAATACTTAAAGCTTTTTACCATTTCCAATGGATTTCCATTGACTTCAATATTCTGTCTTCCTTCTCTCTCGTTTCTTGTCATCACTACAGTTTTACTCTTCTCCACACTCATTTTCATTCCATATTTCTCTATCTCTTGATTCCATACAGTCACTTGTTCTTGCACAGAGTGTGTGTTAAAATTTAAAATATATACGATAGAGTAGCTCGTAGTTCTGTTCAACACAGTATGGCCATAGCACATGCCCTGTCCTCTGTCTGTCATTAAGATTTCTAATGAACAAAAGAGGTTCTTGACTACACTCATTTTGTTATAGTGAACATACATGCCTTTTCTTTAATAAACCGTGCTTACAATAGCATTGATCTTGATTGATGAAAGCAGGCACACCTCCATGACTATTCCACCCTGATATCGGCCAGTCACAAGTGATATTCCTATGTCCACACTGTCTGGATCGAGTTACTGTATATAGCTCAGCTGCATACTGGCTGGCTCAGAGCTGCTGGTGTTTCTATATGTAGTGAAACCTGGTTAATTCAAAGTTGTATTGAGTAACAGAGAAATCAATTTTTAACAACTTTTTGTTTCCATATACAGGGTGGGCGAAAAGTCCCTACCCACTGCTGGGATAAATAATAAATCAACACAATGCTTACATGATTAGGGATACTAAACATCTGTGTGCATCCCATCAGTATCAACGCACGGTTGGATATGGTGTCATGTTCGTTTATTCATCCTCTTCAACAAATCTGGTGCGACTGTTGTAAAGGCAGCATGAACTGCTTCCTTCAGGTGATCATTTGTGGTGTACCGATGTTTCCGCACCTCTTCTTTAATAATACCCCAGAGTGCATTGCTCCGTGTGGTGAGGTCAGGGCTTCTTGGAGGCCAGGCAATGGGGCAGGAGCATTGTCTGATCCGTGACCAATCCAGTGGTTTGGAAAAACTTAAACAGATGTTGACCGGTCAATCCTGCCCTAATCATCACATGTGGTGGATTGTTCGCGATTTCTTCATAAAAAAGTGACAGTCCGTCTAAAAGACTAGACTTTGTATCATTTTAAATGCTACAAATGCTGAAAAATGCTAGAAAGGCTGGAGGCTTCTCGCTTCGCTCAAAGCCAAAGACTCTTGACATGTTAGAAAATGATCTGCATAATACTTATCTTGTTTCAAATTACTCGCGAACGGCAAGTGCAAACCAAGGGCAAAGCAAGGTCTAGCACGCGGGATGCCGCACGCTCAACAGAGCGGGGACTTGCCTCTTCCATCCAGTCTAAAAACACATATAGTGGGCGATGTATAGAAGATAGAGATATGCTCTCGCAGACTTTTTTGTAGTACTTTTCATGCTGACCAATTCTTATGCTCATAGTATATTGATATTTTAACGGTTTGCCCAGCGTAAGCTTAAGAAGCGCACGGACGCCAAGTTTGTTTTCGACTTTTTCACTGAAATCGTTACTGCTTGACTTCCTTTGATCATACATAAATTGTTTTCTACAGAATCTTTCCTCGAGATATCCTTTACAGAATGGTGAAAACCGCATCAAAATCCATCCAGTGGTTCTCGAGATTACCCGTGACATCCAAGAATCGGGGATTTTTGTCTTATACTAACGAAGTAGAGATTGTTGGGGTACACATGCACCAAGCGGTTCTGTGATGTCACACACCTCAGTGCATCTGGGTACATTTCGTCCCGTCACCGTAACGTAACGCCAGACCCCAGCGTAACGACAAAGTCGACAAGATCATTTAAAATGATAAAATGCGGATTTTCTTTTGCCCAGAAATAGACGTTTCGATTACGGGAGCTTCGGTAAATTGCACATTCATCAGAGAACAAGACGTTAGATTTAGCTGTTTCTGTACGAAAATGCTGGAGCATCAATTGGCATGATTTGACACGTTTTTCCACATCACCATCACTTAATTCATCACCAGACGGAAACATTTTATTTTTAAGTCCTTTCCAAACATCGACCTTGGAATGTCTAATTCTGCTAAACGTTTACATGTTGATTTCATTGGCGATCGCTCACGAACTTGCAATGCGCTGGTAAAACTTTGCAGCAGTGGGTAGGGACTTTTCGCCCACCCTGTACATTCAGGGTGTTCGAGAAGTCCTCGTACCCCTAGGTCAAAACAATATAATGTATAGTGGAGTACTTTTGCATATAAAAACTATGTATCCAGCGGATCGGTATATGCACCATCGTGCCTTACACCAGAGTTCTAGCCATCTCCATGTCCTCATTGACGTCTTGCGCAGCATCTCAAGAGTTATGATTTGAAAGGCCTCCTGCAGAATTTCGCGTAATTCTTAATTAGTCTTGTACCGACGTTGAGCCACATTGCTAGAGTACCCCCATCCCATAGCATAGATGAAATCCATATATGCTTGCACCCTGTGCCTATTCTCGCATATATGAATTTTTTATACAGGGTGATTCTTTTCCTGGAGCGGGGAGCACGCGCCTTTGGCCTACCATCCGAGCTCGCACCGCGGATTGCGCGCAGATGGAAACCGTAACAAAGTTCATTAATTAATGGTAAATTTACCAGCAAATCATGATTAAAGAACTTACCTATCCACAGGAGATGCTGAGTGTGTTCTCCTTCGGCTGACAGACAGGCGTTGTACCGTGTAATTAAATTAAAGATTACACGTTGTGATTCCCTTCGGTTGTGAGGGATATCTGCTGCCGTATATTGCTCTCCAGCTCCACTAGAGTACGGATAATTGATCTGTACACTTTGTATTTTAAATTAACCCACAATTTAACATCAAACGGGCTTAGGTCTGTGATTCGATTAATTACAGTAAACACGCAGGGGGGAGAGTGCGGGAGTAGCTACTTAATGTAACTTCCAAAGTTACTGTCTGTCAGCTGAAGGATAACATTTTTAGTATCTTCTATGAGAAGATAAGTTCTAACCTGTAGCTGGTGACGTGAGGTCATCTAGATTCACAAGAAATAAAAATTTAAAAATCTGTGCTTCTTTAATTAAATATTGGAGCTGTTGTTTATGTTACCTTCTTATATGTGCGCTGACACTACACACCCTCGTTGATGATAGTTTAGTGACTTAATGACTTTAATGACCCTGGTTAGCTCACCTCCGCCTCGCGCAACCATGCGGCTCGAGCTCGGTTCGCTGGCGGAAGGCGCACGCGCCCGGCATTCGGCCGCTGGCCCCTCTCCAGCAAAAGAATCTCACTGTATATGCTGTTGTGGGTGAATTAAATGGCCTACAGCAGTAATGAAAATGTTCCAGAACCAATAACATACACCAATTTGGTAGTCACTCCAGCCTCAGTTATTTTCCTCATTCTTAAAGTTAAATGAGAGGTAGTTACAACTTCACGGCAGACACTCAGTGGTTGGCGAACACAGGAAAAATAATACATTCATTGACTTAGAGAAAAATATAAGATTTTTACATGAGTTAAAAGGTAAGGATTTAGACAGCAAGGAATCGATCAAAATACATTTGTATAGAATAATGACTCTTGAAATTTAAATGACCTCATGTATGGTACTCTTAAGGATATTAAAAACATGACGGCAAGAAGTTATGCTTCTTTGTATGAGTATACATAGTTGGGATGAAGGAATAGGGGAAGTAGTTAGTTGGTTCCTCAGTTTACAGGCTGTGACAACGCGGTCATGTAGCCCCGTGTACTTTCGGTGTGTGTAGGATCTGTCTGATTATTGGTATTAATTGTGGTGGCTGTATTAGTGTGTGTTATCTGGAATTCAGGTAAGGACTGCAGACGATTAATTTCAAGTAGTTCCTACTTTTGCTACTGTCAACGACACCTAACTGTGAACTTGGCTACTAGATGGTACCTGGCAACGAATGTTGCAACTTATAGAGCATTATTCAAATCTAACCTACTTCACACAATAGTAGTTAGTGGAAGGTTCCTTTACATGCCGTAAATCTATGACATAGGCTCGCCAGCTTTACTTCCTCTCCGAAGGAAGGCATACTGAGGGATTTTTAACGCTCTTAAAAACTCCGACGACTTCGGCCGGGTTTAAACCTGCGATCTTGGGCATAATGATGATGATAATTGTTGTTTTAAGGGGCCTAACATCTAGGTTATCAGCCCCTAATGGTCTGGGTGATGGCGATAAAGACAATGAAATGGAAACCATAACGAAAATTAAGTTAGACTAAAAATACTTACGAAATGGAACTCAGATTGAAACGACTCACAAAATGTAGAGTGGAAATACTTACAAAAGGTAATTTAGAAGGAAAATACAAAAGGACTTTAGATTGAAAAATACTGACAAAATGTAGTTTAGGTTCAAAATACTTACAAAATGCAACGTAGGGTCTAAATACTCACAAATTGAAATTCAAAATACCGTACTTACAAAATGCAATTGGAATTGAAAATACTTACAAAATGCAATTGAGATTCAAAATACTCACAAAATGTTATTGAAGTTCAAAATACTTACAAAATGCAATTGAAATTGAAATTAATTACAAAATGTAATTTAGATTCAAAATACTCACAATGTATCCTATGTCGGCCCTCTATCCAAAATACTTACAAAATGCAATTTAAATTGAAAATACTTACAGAATGGAGTTTAGATTGAAAATCCATACAAAATGTGGTTGAGATTCAAAATACTCACAAAATATAATTTAGAGACATGGGGAGCCAATTCATAACAAGTAGTTCCGTGAAGAACTATACAGCCTATTTTTATATATGAAAATGTTAATTGCCTCTATCAACATACAAAATTTCAGTTTGATTGCTGTAATTGGCAACTCAAACTAACACTTGGGGCGCTGCGGTCGGTCTGGATAAGTAGGATAAAAATATTCAATAACATGCGTTTGATATGGAACACTTGCTATATTTCAGTTATAATCAGTAAGTGTGGTCCCTAAAATAATGACAGTGTTATTTTCAATTGTATATATGTACTAGCTGAAGTACCCGTGCTTCGCTACGCGTCATAAATAAATTAAAATGTGAAGGTGACACTTAAAACAGGGGATAGGCGAGATGCTGCGCAGAGGGATATTAAGGATGGAACATTTTGTCCAACTACACCGCTCGGCGTTGACCGTGTTTTATAGCACAAATTTAGGTTTTTCTCGCTAACCGTTGGAGATACCTTTCGGATAGAAAATGTAATTTTAAACCTCGTATATGCCATCAAAAGTTTGCTATTTCTTAGCGTTCTCTTTTTATTTGAAATGGAAATATGAAAGTTTGAAACTAAAGGGTGTAGTGACGTCACTAAAATGGTCGCCATCTTTAAATAGTGCAAATTATTGAAATCATAAGTAACCTATATGTTAACCAGGTAAATCAGCTACTTCCATGTAAAATTCATGTAAATCGGACCAGTGGTACTTGCGTGATTGAGTAATACACACACACCATCTCATTTTTAGCCTCGCGTCATAGTCGTGTCATATTGTTATTGAATGAAATGCAGGTTTAACCCCGTTAACACCCCTTTAGAACCTGAATATCCAAAAATCCCTCCTTAGTAGACATTTTCGACACACAACAAACATATCCCCAAAATATCATTCTTCTAACTTTAATAGTTTTGGTTGGTCGATGAGAGTGAACATACAAAAATCCTTCCTTAGTGGATGTTTTTCTTCCAGAATTTCACCCCTCCCCATAGGCCCCTTAAATTGTATTTATGAAAAAAACGGTCGAACACCTATTTATTTTATATATTTATTTATTTATTTTTAAGCTGATTGATTTCCTCCGAGTTTCAAACACCTCGCTTATGTCGTTTAAGAGATACACGCTCCGTTAGGAATCTTTCAAACCCCACTTTTCATCCCTTTCACCTTATAATATACACTACATCGACCATTAGACATGTGTCAGCTTATTTTAATGATTAGAATATATGCCAAGTATCACATCCCCAAATGAAACCACTCGTGAGATATTGTTATTCAATGAAATGCACATTTACCCCTTAACACCTCTTTAGAACCTGAATATCCAAAACTCTTTCCTTAGTGGACGTTTTCGACATACAATGAACATATCCCCAAAATTTCATGTTTCTAACATCAATAATTTTGGCTGGGCGATGATGAGTGAGTGAGTCAGTCAGGACATTTTCTTTCAATAATTTTTGATAATTTCACCCCTCCCCATGAACCCCTTAAATTGGATTTATGAAACAAACGGTCGAACACCTATTTACTTATTTAAAGCTGTTTTCCCCCTGAGTTTGATGAGTGAGTAAGTGAGTCAATCAGTTAGGACACTTTCTTTCCTGGTTTTTTTTTCCCAGAATTTCACCCCTCTCCAAGGGCCCCTTAAATTGGATTTATGACAAAACGGTCGAACACCTCTTTACTTGTATTTAAAGCTGTCTTTCCCGTCGAATTTCAAACTTCTCGCGTATGTCGTTTCAGAAATACACGCTCCGTTGAATCCTTCAACACCCAATTTTCACCCCTTTCACCTCATAATATACACCACATCGATAAACCCTTAGACATATGTCTGATTATTTTTAATGATTAGTTTACATACCGAATAACACATCCCCAAAGAAACAACTCATGAGATATCGTTATTCAATGAAATGCACGTTTACCCCCTTAACACCTCTTTAAAACCCGAATAAACAAAAATCATTCCTTAGTTGACGTTTTCGACATACAGCGAACATATTCCCAAAATTTCATGTATCCAACTTGAATAGTTTTCGTTGGGCGTGATGAGTGAGTGAGTCAGACAGGACATTTTCTTTCAATTATTTTTACCAGAATTTCACCCCTCCCCACGGGCCTCTTAAATTGGATGGATGAAAAAACGCTTGAACACCTATTAACTTGTTTTTTAAGCTGTCTTTTTTCCCTGAGTTTGATGAGTGAGTGAGTTAGTCAGTCAGTTAGGACACTTTCTCTCCTTTTTTCCCCCCAGAATTTCACATCACCCCATTGGCCCCTTAAATTAATTTATGAAAAAACGGTCGAACACAGATTTACTTACTTTTTAAGCTGATTTTTTCGCTGAGTTTCAAATTTCTCGCCTATGCCGTTTAAGAGATAGGCCTACACGCTCCGTTAGGAATCCTTCAACCCCCACTTTTCACCCCTTTCACCTCATAATATACACCACATCGATAAACCCTTAGACACATGTCTGCTTATTTTTAATGATTAGTTTATATGCCGAGTATCACATCCACAAATGAAACCACTCGTGAGATATTGTTATTCAATGAAATGCAGGCTTAACCCCCTTAAGACCCCTTTAGAACCTGAATATCCAAAAATCCTCCCTTAGTGTACGGTTTTGACATACAACGAACATATCCCCAAACTGCCATGTTTCCAACTTCAATATTTTTGGCTGGGCGATGATGAGTGAGAGAATGAGTCAGGACATTTTTTTTTTTTTTCTTTCTTCAGAATTTCACCCCTCCCGATGAACATCTTATATTTGATTGTTCAAAAAACTGTCGAAAAGCTATTTACTTACTTTAAAGCAGTTTCCCCCCTCCCCCCCTAAGTTTGATGAGTGAGTCAGTCAGTCAATCAGTTAGGACACTTTCTTTTCTTCCCCCCCCCCCCTCCCAGAATTTCACCCCTCCCCATGGGACCCTTAAATTGGATTTATGAAAAAACTGTCAAACACATATTTACTTATTTTTATCCTGATTTTTTTCCCGCCGAGTTTCAAACTCCTCACCTATGTCGTTTAAGAGATACACGCTCCGTTAGGAATCTTTCAATCCCCACTTTTCACCCCCCTTTCACCTCATAATATACACCACATCGAAAAACCCTCAGACAGGTGTCTTCTTACTTTTTAATGATGAGTTTATATGCCGTGTATCACATCCCCCAATGAAACCAATCGGGAGATATTGTTATTCAATGAAATGCAGGTTTAACCCCCTTAAGACCCCCTTTAGAACCTGATTATCCGAAAATCCTCCCTTAGTAGACGGTTTTGACAAACAATTAATATATCCCCAAACTGTCATGTTTCTAACTTCAATAATTTTGGCTCGGCGATGATGAGTGAGTCAGGACATTTTCTTTCAATTTTCTTTTTTCAGAAATTCACCCCTCCCCATGAACCCCTTAAATTTGATTTAAGAAAAAAACTGTCAAACAGCTATTTACTTACTTACTTAATTTTCCCCTGAGTTTGATGAGTGAGTCAGTCAGTCAATCAGTTAGGTCACTTTCTTTCCTGTCCCCCCCCCCCCAAAAAAAAAAATTCACCCCTCCCCGTGGGCCCCATAAATTGGATTTATGAAAAACCGGTCAAACACATATTTACTTCTTTTTTATGTTGATTTTTTTCGCTGAGTTTCAAACTCCTCGCCTATGTCGTTTAAGAGATACACGCTCCGTTAGGAATCTTTTAATCCCCACTTTTCACCCCTTTCACCTCATAATATACACCACATCGAAAAACCTTCAGACACATGTATTCTTATTTTTAATGATTAGTTTATATGCCGAGTATCACATCCCCCAATGAAACCAATCGGGAGATATTGCTATTCAATGAAATGCAGGTCTACCCCTTAACACCCCTTTAGAACCTGAATATCCAAAAATCCTCTCTTAGTGAGCATTTGCGTCCCTTGAGGAAGCTGCATACCAAATTTCATTCCAATCCGTTCGGTGGTTTCTGAGATTTCGTGATGAATGAGTGAGTGGTATTTGACAAATATATAGTAGAAGATGGTGTCAAGTCTTTGTTATGCTAAACTCGGTTGACAGTGCTGTGTGAGTAGTTGAGTAAATAACGGGATTTCAAGTAAAGATCCTCATTTTCTATACCGGTAGTGCAGAGCGCGAATGGCATCCAGTCGGCCGTGTCTCGACTTGAGCTATGTTGCCATGGAAACTATCTGCCTTGCCATTCCTTCATGAGTATATTTTATGATTTGATTTGCCTGTGCTTGAGTGCAAAAGGGCCGAAATCAGAAGAATGAGAAAGACTATCGAAAATGCATGTAGCCAGCGGTTCGTTCTGGGTCCTAAACTATGTGTATGCAAAATTTGGTTGAGATTGGTGGAACTGTGTAGATTTGTATACGGAACAGACCCACCCACATACAGACTTTCACTTTTATATATAAGATAACTGTGCGATACAAGTGATCTAATTTGTGTGTTCCACTAGATTTTATGTGTCAATTGCATATTATCAAGCATCGGTTGTCTGCTGGTATTTGTTTTTGTGCAGTTTGAGTCATGGCGGTGTTACGTTTAAAAAGCTATATTTGAGTTTGCTCACTGTACCATAGACTCTAGAAATTATTTGCTGCTTGGTAGGGCGAAGGGATGAGTTTAACTTGTATTAAAACTCGGGGTAGACAGGAATTGATTGATTTGGATGGTGGGTATTAACCCTGCCTATATGACTCGTAGTGGAATGGCTCGGATATAGCAGAGCGAGGTGATGGCCTTTGGTAGGGTTATTGGAAAAAAAAACTAGAGAGCGGGGAAGGATACCTGACTGATGAAGCTTGGCAGTCCTCTGCTGGTGTAGGCTTGGCTGACTTGGTACGGCTTGGCTCGGCGAGAATGTGCTTGGCTGTCTAGGTGCGGCTTGGCTCGGCGTAAGTGAACAACCCGTCCTGTCGTCAGTGAGTGTAGTGGTGAGTGGTCCAACCCGCTCTTGTGTCCCGTATTTATTTGGTATCGTCACCTTTCGGCTATTGCTATTTGCATCTTTTGGAAAGTGATGAAAACGTATATCCGCAGCCCTCCTATACATCGACTTACAGCCGTAAACTGAGCAATAAACTTTGCTTTTACTAATTTTGCACTCTTTATCAACGACTAAAACGTATTACTTATGTATAAACACGAAGAATTTACCACGATCTGCTTACCAATACAAGAAATCATATACAAACAGTCACCACGTGACAAATGTACCCTACTTGGTAAGTTTCTCATTTTTACCGCTAGATGTCATATCAGATTGCTGGAGTTGCCAATAGATTCGTAGATATTGAGAACCGATTAAATATTTCGGTTGGTCGCCATTTTGGATTTTTATATCTGTAGTTCTTTAAGTTATGTACTGTTACATGAAGAGTATTGTGTACGTTTAGTATTCAAACTTCAATCGCATGATTAGGACACAAGAAGTAAAAACGAGATTTTAAAATTTCTCACAGCTGCCATCTAGTGGTTATGGAAACAAATGAAAAAAATTAGATGCCAGTGGATTAACATTTGTATAAGGATTTACTGTACCAAGTGTCACTGCACTCGGATGGTTAAATTGCGAGAAACGACCATGTGAATATTTATATTTCGCGTCGCCACCATGTTGGATTTGTGATCACCAGGATATTGAAAGTTCTATAGGTGAACTTATATTCATAGCCCCTATGAAAATTATAAAATTCAGTTTGATTGCTGTAATGGATTCGTAGGTATTGAGATCCTTATAAATATTTTGGATGGTTGCCATGTTGGATTGTTATATGTAAAGGCCATAGAGTCATGTACCATTAAAGGAAAATTATTGCGTAGGTTCATTATTCAAACTTTCACTTCGATCGCATGATTACGACACAAGAAATAAAAACTTAATTTTAAAATTCACACAGCCGCCATCTTGAGGTTATATAAACTGGTTACCAGTGCATTACAATGTGTATAAACATTTCCTGTACCAAGTTTCATTGCGGTTGGATTATTAAATCGCGAGAAAGGTCTATTTAAAATTTACAACTTCGCTTGGCCACCATATTCGTTTTGTAGTTAACCGGTTTGAAAGTCTCATAGATAAACTTCCAGTTGTGCCCTTTATCTTCGTACAAAATTTCAGGGTGATATCGTTAATAGTTTCAGAGATATAGAATGCCGGTGAAATATTTCGCACAGCCGCCATCTTGAGGTTATGTAAACAGTTGAAGGAAGTTAGATGTTGGTGTATTACATTGTGTATAAACATATACTGTACCAAGTTTTGTTGCGTTTGGTTGGTTAAATCAAGAGAAAGGTCTATTTAAAAGTCGCAACTTCGCTTGGCCCCCATGTTGGTTTTGTATTTACCAGGTTTTCAAAAGTCACGTAGGTGAACTTCTAGTAGTTACCTTCATCACCGTGCCCTTTACCACCGCACAAAATTTCAGGGTGATATCGGTAATAGTTTGGGAGATATTGAATGCTGGTGAAATATTTCGCAAAGCGCCATGTTGGATTGGTGAGACATAACAAAATTTGAAGGGCACGGTTGGGGTTGTCCGGAATAGTGCTATGAACTTACCGAGTTTCATTGAAATCGCTCCAGCCGTTTAGAAGTTATTATGGGGGACACACACGGACAAAAGGTGATCTCATAAGCCTATTTTCTTTTCATAAATGAAAATGGCTAAAACAGGGCGGGAATCTTAAAGAGAAAAGGAACTAATGAAAAGAAAAAGAAGGCTGATCCCGAGCAGAATGAGGGATCATGAAAGATGAGAGAAGGGCCAATTAAGGCGGGAATGGAAGAGACTCCCTAGGCCTCGGATACCCTAATACCGTCGGGGTCGGAAAAGAACAAGAGTTGACCAAGAGAGGTCGATAGAAAAGAAGAGAGAGGAGCCCGGTACAAGCAAGTGGAAGCAATGCCGAACTCAGCTGAGGTCCCGTGGTCGCCAGCCCACGTCCCACTAGATGTGAGCTCCGGGGGGTTGGGCATAGAATCTCATATGCTACCAACTACCCCACCGAAGCCGCCTTGGGGAAGTAGCATAATATAAAGAAATAGTACAATGTGCAACGAGCCTATGATGGCAATAATTAAGACAAGTGTATGTTTATAAAACGAGCGAAGCCAGTGTCTTAATTACCATTATAGGCGAGTTGCATACGACTGTTTATTTTCGACGATAATTATTACTATTTTATGTCCGAACATAAATATCTGTCGAGATTTCGCCAGATGGGACGCAGAGAATACCTTGCATTTGACCATGGCCTCCTCAAATACCCCACTACGACACTAGCTACGCAGTGAAATTTAAAATAGGAGGCCGTGGAAGTCAGCGCAGATGCTATCCTTACCTAATTGGTCACACAACTGTTTCTTGAGCTCTGATTGGTGGGAGAAACTATTTCATAATGAGAAATAGTGTTATAATTACCCTCATTATGATACAGTTTCCTGTTATACATGGCGCCCGAGAATGTTCTCCGCAGTGGTTACGTGCAGCTGTGAGTGGTTGCCTCATCGGTTTAGTTTGTAGCATGTGGCTTTGAGAGGGTGAATCCCACACGTGTAGGCTGTAGCCTGTCGAAATCGTCAGTGTGTATTGCAATTAGCGAGAGTATGTGTCATCGGCACTTCCAGCATCTGTTATGAATGGCTGTGGTGAGTACAAAGTATACTGTCTGCTTGTTATTAGGGAACACAGCGATGACAGAATGCATTCTGCACATAAGTCAAGCAGCATTGCGCGTCATAGGAGCTCATGTCACCACGGACAGTTAAACGATGACAGAGGCTACTTCAGCTGAGTCATATCCTACTCGCGCAACTGTACCTATCAACGAAGCAGGCTGACGTGTGACACAAGTAAATAAAGAATAGTTCCCATCTCGACCGCCGGCAGTCATTTCGTGAAAGGATAATATGATGCAAGCGGCAGCCGTGCTGCCAATGTAACTTCTGTAGCTAGCTCTCGCAGACGCATGTAGGCGCTGCGGAGAACATTCCCGGACTCACTGTATAATATTAACATTTCGACATCGTCGAACTTAAATGTAATTTGTATTTTTTCTCAACCTACTAAGATCTACAGTAGATTAGGAGGTGTTATGGAGTCCACGTCCTGATTTTGAGACTGGTTATTGGGTTATTTCGTATGACCACAATGCAGTATTATTATGACTTGGATTTGTTTCTTGGGTGCAGGGTAGATGACCTTTCTATTCTGCACCTTAAATCAAAATTCAATTTTTAGCCTATTTTCATTTTACGAAAAGATAGGCTTAAGATCATCTTTTGTCCGTGTGTGCGATTTCAATGAAACTTGGTACGGTCATGGTACTATTAAGGCTGACCCCGACCGTCCTCTTCAAATTTAATTACGTCTCACCAATCTAACATGGCGACTGTGCGAAATATTTCACCTGTATTCTATATCTCCGAAACTATTACTGATATCACCCTGAAATTTTGTGCGGTGGTAAAGGGCACTACTAGAAGGTCACCTATGAGACTTTCAAAAACCTGCTAACTACAAAACTAACAAGGCGGCCGAGCGAAATTGAAACTTTTAAATAGACTTTTCTCGCGATTTACCTATCCAAATGCAATTAAACTTGGTAAAGCAAATGTTTATGCACATTGTAATGCACTGGCATCTAATTTAGTTCAATTGTTATATAACTTCAAGATGGTGGCTGTGCGAAATATTCCACCGGCATTCTATATCTCCGAAACTATTCCTGATATCATCCTGAAATTTTGGACGGTGATAAAGGGCACTACTAGAAGTTTATCTATAAGACTTTTATAAACCTGTTAACTACGAAACGAACATGGCGGCCAGGCAAAGTTGAAACTTTTTAATAGACTTTTCTCGCGATTTAACCATCTGAGCGCAGTGAAATTTGGTACAGCAAATGTTTATACACATTGTAATGCACTGGCATCTAATTTAGTTCAATTGTTCACATAACTTCAAGATGGCCGGTGTGCGCAATTTTAAAATTAAGTTATTATTTCTTGAGTATTATTCATGCGATCAAAGTGTACGTTAGAATAATGAACCTACGCAAAAATCTTCATCTAATAGTACATAACTCTATGGCCTACATAGTAAAAATCCAACATGGCGACCAACCGAAATATTTGGACGGTTCTCAATATCTACGAATCTACTACAGCAATCAAACTGAAATTTTGTATGTTGATAGAGGCAATTAACATAAGTAGGATATTATGAAAATAGGCTGACATATATGTTTCTTATAGCTTTCCTTTCATTTACACTATTGTTTGATGTAACCTTGGATATGGTATATCATTCTTACATAATCTGAACACTTCTCAACACTTTATAGGCTACAAGTTACTCAAATTCAAAGAATCAATCTTCACTAACAATTTAGACTGATTTTAGTTACATCAAAACGTGGTTGTCTGAGCAGCCTGTAGACATTCCACAATTTGAGAGGTCTCCACATCAGATCTTTCATCTCATTAATAGTAGACAAACACAATTTCGTATGTAGTTACGGTATGGCTTTTTACCAGCATCACAGCAGAGTATCCGTAGGTAATTTCTGCATATTAGTTTACAGTTCTACAGTAGTTTAGGGCTTAGCAATAGTAGCTTCATAGATTAGCTGGAGCTTCAGTTGACTGAAGGATAATGGCTAATTGCGAATGCTAAGCAACGCCAAGGAATACAAAAGGAGCTTCATATTGGATAATTCTATTATTACTATCCGCAGTTCCCTTCAGTCAGCTGATCGAGTGTTGGTTTCAACCACGGCCAACGAGAAATAATTTCGAACATTCCTATTTCCCCTGTTAGTGATGTTGAAACGACATGGAATGCAAGTGTCACCACAGTTGCTTATGAACATCTAGACATTACAAATCCCGGACGACGCAAAAGTGATCGCCAAACGTGGCTCTGGACAAGTGAAGTCAAATGTATGGTGCAATGAAAAAGAAACTACACAAAGACAGCAGGAAATTGGAATGCTTATCGATATGCCAGAAGTGAAGCAAAGTAAACCATTGCTAAAACGAAAGCAGATTACTTCACTGTGAAGTTTATCAACGGCTTGACACATCAGATGTTGAGCGTGAAATTTATCGCATTGCTAAGCAACGTCACAGACAAACAACTGATATTGCGGAGTTCCCACACGCTCCTACACCGCATTCCACACCAATATAAGAACCCATTAGCCCAATCACCAGGGAAGAAGTTGCTGAAGCGATTGGAAAGATGAAGTGTGGGAAGGCAACTGGGCCGGATGATATTCCTGCCGAACTCTGGAAATCAAAGTAATGGACTCAGCTCAATGACTCGCACGTTTCTTCAATCAGATAATTGAAGAGAGACGGATACCAGCCGAATGGATGTCTAGTATAACAATCCCAATTTGGAAACAGAAGGGCAGTCCAGCTGAATGTTCCAATTATCGCCCAATACGCCTCCTGTCTCACACCATGAAGATTTTCGAGCGTATTATTGATATCGGAGAATCAGAAAACTAGCTTGCAACGGTGGATAGCGTGTCGGTCTACTAACCCCAAGATTGCAGGTTCGCTCCTGGCCGTGGTAAGTGATTTTTGAAAGGCGGCAAAACTTATGACACCATGTCATACGATGTTGGTATGTCAAAGAACCCATTTGAATTCAGTAGGCCGTGTTCATAATGGCAAAATCAATCTCGGGAGTTACCGCCAACACAAAGTTCCTCATTTCTCTACTAGAAAGCACTCTAGTGTTCATGGAGCTTAGATACCTAACCTCCTTGACTTTCATAGTGCTTCAAGGAACAACGAAATTCGACATGCAAGCTACCCTCTAAGTGTCAAATAACAAAGCTTGCACCCGGCACCCATACGATATTATTATCAGAAAACTTGTCCACCTCACCATCAACCACTGCGGTTTTGTCCGAAACTGTGGTACAATAGATGCTATCCATGCTGCTCGCTTGCTCATCAAGAAACATCGTGCGCCACATAACTTGATTTGGAATGCCCTCCAAGATCATTGTGTCCCTGAAGTGTTGATAGATTGGGTCAAATTGCTATATGACAACCCAAGTACAATTAGTGGCTGGATTATTCCGTGATTTCCCAGTTTCTGTTGGCGTCCATCAGGGATATGTAATTTCACCTATCCTCTTCATTATAGTCATAGATACGGTTACAAAGGATCTACATAATTCTGTACATTGCTATATGCTGACGTTGTGATTCTGGCTTCTGAGGATAAGAGTGATCTGCAATTACAAGTTCAGGCATGGACCAACCACCTCACAGAATTTGGATTACGGCTCAACATTAAGAAAACTGGGTATTTGACAACAGATCTAAATGATCCGAATACGATTCAAATTAATAGTGTTGACCTTCCAAAGACATTGTCGTTTAAAAATCTTGGCTCGACTATTGCTGCAGAAGGAACCCTCGGACCTGAAATATCACATCGCGTGAGCAGCCCATGGCTGAAGTGGCGCTCTTTGTCAGGTGTCTTATGTGATAAGGAGATTCCAGACCGGCTAAAGTTTATCGTTCTGAGGTCCGTCCCGATGCTCTGTATGGGGCAGAATGCTGGCCTTTAACTAAGGAGTTGGAACAGCAACTTGGTGTGATGGAGAAAAGGATGCTTAGGTGGGCATCTGGCTTGACACTCCATGGTCATGTCAGCAATAATGACATTCGCAAGCGATATGGAGTAGCGCCAATTACTGAACAGATGATTGAAAGCCGCCTCCACTGGTATGGACATGTCTTACGAGCTGCTGAAACAATAGTTGCACACACTGGATTGTCATTGCGGATAGATGGGAAGAGACCAATAGGACGACCGAGACAGCGTTGGCTTGACACCCTACATGGCGATCTAAATATTACAGTACTCCAACTTCATCCTGACATGGCATACAATCGTGTAATATAGCGACTGAGAATCAAAAAGCAGACCCTGCTAATTTATGGGGCAAATGCAAAAGAAAAATTTAATGTCGCAAAATTGCGCAAGTATACCGTTTCGAAGAAAAATTCGCGACATAACATCGAAATACATATATTTTTAAGATCTCTCCGTCTCGTAGGTTTGCTACTGTACATCCAGCATGGTTAATTCAAAATTCCGTTATATGCCGATTTTTCCTTCGAACTTTGGTGCCATCGGATATGTAATCTAACTGGTGTCCCGGTATCTCGAATACTTGTTTACAGGGATTCGAAAGAAAACGTGCCCTCTTGTGGTATTATTCGTGCAATCCTCTCATTATAATTCGTAATTCGAACGTTCATCCTCCAAAATCACATCCTCAAGACGGACGGCTGACCGCACGACTTGTTTGCAGGAATATCGTCAAACGGACCGAAATCGACGACGGTTACGTAAAATCATAAAACCCGTGCCCGATCGGAAACTTTTGACCACGAGAACTGCGGGAGTCCTGTCAAAAGTGATGGAGCTCCCATCTCGAAACATCCCGAAGTATACTCGCCACTTTTCCTATGACTGCATACTTAGAAGCGTACGGGGAGCTAGAAGTGCATCAACCTACTTAAAAACGACATTGACTACGTAGCATCGCGATACTCATTTCTCCTCGTGATACCGCGAACTCCCAATCACAGCTTAGGGACAGCGGGAATCAATGGCACCCTACTTATGAGTGGCGCCGACCTAGGGTTACCAACCGTCCAGCTTATCATGAATTTTGGTTTTGTCCAGCCGGCATTTCTAATTTATCGAAAATGTCCGGCATTTTTCGTTACAAGATTACTCATTTCGGTTTCCCCCCTCTAAGTCAGACAGATGTTAAATACATTTTCAAACAAATAGTTCCGTGAAGAACTATACAGCCTATTTTCATATAACCTACTTATGTTAATTGCGACTATCAACATACACAATTTCAGTTTGATTGCTGTAATAGATTCGTAGATATTGAGAACCGACTAAATATTTCCGATGGTCGCCATGTTGAATTTTATATATGTAGGTCCTAGAGTTATGTACTGTTACATGCAGATTATTGTGAACGTGTAGTATTCAAACTTCAATCGCATATTTAGGACACAAGAAGTAACAAGGAGATTTTAAAATGTTTCACAGCTGCCATCTTGAGGGTATGGAAACAACTGAAATAAATTAGATGCCAGTGGATTAACATTCGTATAAGGATTTACTGTACCAAGTTTCACTGCACGCGGATGGTTAAATTGCGAGAAACGTCCATGTGAGTATTTATAATTCGCGTCGCCGCCATGTTGGATTTGTGATCACCAGGTTATTTAAAGTCCTATAGGTGAACTTAAGTTCATAGCCCCTATGAACATTAAAAATGCAGTTTGATTGCTAAAATAGATTCGTAGATATTCAGTATCGTCTTAATATTTCAGATGGTCGCCATGTTGGAGTGTGAAATGTATAGGCCATAGAGTCATGTACCATTAAAGGAAAATTATTGCGTAGGTTTATTATTCAAACTTCCACTTCGATCGCATGATTACGATACAAGAAATAAAAACTTAATTTTAAAATTCGCACTGCCGCCATCTTGAGGTTATGTAAACAATTGAACTAAATTAGATACCAGTGGATTACAATGTGTATAAATATTTCCTGCACCAGGTTTCAGTGCGCTTGGAACATTAAATCGCGAGAAAGGTCTATTTAAAATTTTCAAATTCGCTTGGCCGCCATCTTCGTTTTATAGTTAACCGGTTTTTAAAAGTCTTATAGATAGGCTTCCAGTAGTGCCTTTTATCTCCGTACAAAATTTTAGGGAGATACCGCTAATAGTTTCAGAGATATAGAATGCCGGTGAAATATTTCGCACATCCGCCATCTTGTTATTATGTAAACAATTGAACAAATTTAGATGTCTGTGCATTAAAATGTATATAAACATTTACTGTACCAAGTTTAATTGCGTTTGGTTGGCCAAATCGCGAGAAACGTCTATTTAAAAGTCGCAAATTCGCTTGGCCGCCATGTTGGTTTTGTAGTTATCAGCTTTTCAAAGGTCACATAAGTGGACTTATAGTAGTTCCCTCTATCACCATAGAAAATGTCAGGGTAATATCGGTAATAGTTTCGGAGATATTGAATGCTGGTGAAATATTTCGCACAGCCACCATTTTGGATTGGTGAGTCGTAACAAAATTTGAAGGGCACGGTCGAGGTCGCCCGGAATAGTGCTATGAACTTTCCGAGTTTCATTGAAATCGCTCCTGCCGTTTAGATTTTATTAGGGGGGGGGACACACACACGAATCACACACACACGCACACACACACGGACAAAAGGCGATCTCATAAGCCTATTTTTTCAAAATTGAAAATAGGCTAAAAATGGTTTAGATAAAGAATGCAAGGTGTTTATGGAGGTGTATCTTGTTTCTATGAAGCCTGCACTGAGTACTTGGATAAATGGATGCATCCTGTGGAGGAATTCAAGTGTTTAAAATGGTTGAAACTTCAAAACATTAAGGACCTCAGTTTTGAGATTATTGTACCATGTATTCAATATTTGCAGTCAAATGGTGTAAAAATAGACGATTCAAAATTATAAGACCAGTTCTGCAACGTAGGGGCTTATTCTATAAGTTCAACTTTGGATAAAGACACAACACAAGACCAACAATGGTCTGTTTTTGTTTATAAGTACCAGAACATTCAGTTTATTTCTGAACTTTTGTAAATTTGCCAGTTTGCCATGCCAGGCAGCAATACCTCCACTGAGCGTGTGTTATCATTCATATATCGATATATGCTCAATGGGACAAAAGAAAGGAACCGTTTGTTGGTAGAATCAGTGAAAGGAGTGTTACTTGTGAGGGTCAATTTCAAAGATATGTAGGCCAGTGTGAAGAATTTTATAAATGTGTGCTTCAAAAAATAATTCGCGTCTTCTTTCAAACGTAGGTTCTGTTGAAACTGTCCAAGGGTTCAAGGGATCGAACCCTCACTTTTGGAACTCACACTTTGTCATTATTATTATTATCATGTGTATATTTTTATATGACGGCATTTACGCATGTATAATTATTTATCAGTGGATGCATTCCAATATCGTTTTATAGCATTTAGATGCATTCTAATATCATTTTATAGCATTTAATTGGAAAAAGGAAGTCTGTGACTCATAGGCTAAGTGAGCCCAAGTTGTCAACATATTTCATCATATACGTGGAAACCAGGCTATATTAGATGCTGGGTTTTTCAAACGGCCACGGCCGTAGGTGACTCATACACTTGGATGAGATGTGGCATCTATGTAAGAGGGAGGAGTTCGCCTAATTTAGTGGTATCTTGTAATTGGTTGATGTGATTTTTGAGTGCGGATTCTGGGTAATGGAACTCAAGAAGGGAGGGGGATGTACTTACTACCTCTGGAGCTTGTGAACTCGGGAAGTTACTCTGATTTAATTTTTGGAAGAATCGGTCTTCTGTTTGAGATCGTGGAAGACGTGGTCTTTTGATTTAGGGAGAGTCTGGGACTCTGAAGTTTTTGGTAGGGTGTTTGGACCTACAAGTAGAGGAGATCAAGTCTGGCTATGCCTGATTCTTCTTGGGAGTTGAAGTGTATCGGGACAAGTTTCATTCTGAGCCGCAACCGAGAATATTCTGCCTAGTTTCAGTTGTTGTTGTTGTTGTTTGAGGCTTCAGTCTTTTGACTGGTTTGATGCAGCTCTCCATGCCTCCCTGTCCTGAGCTAATCGTTTCATCTCTACATAGCTACCACACCCTACATCCGAGGCAATCTGTTTAACATATTCTAACCTTGGTCTACCCCTACAGTTCTTGTCCTCGACCCTTCCTTCCATAACTAAGCTTGCTATTCCTGGGTGTCTTAGTATGTGTCCTACCAACCTATCTCTTCTCTTCATTAGCAGTCGCCAGAAACATCTCTCCTCTCCCACTCGTCTTAATACCTCTTTGTTTGTAACCCTATCTACCCATCTGATCTTCATCATTCTCCTGTAGCACCACATTTCAAATGCTTCAATTCTCCTCTTTTCTGCTGCACCAATAGTCCAAGTTTCACTTCCATAGAGCGCCACGCTCCAGACAAAGGCTTTCAAAAATGACTTCCTAATACCTAAATCTATATTCGATGTCAGCAGATTCCTTTTTTGTAGAAATGCTTTTCTTGCCTGAGCCAACCTACTTTTTATATCCTCTTTGCTTCGTCCATCACTGGTTATTCTGCTTCCTAAGTAACAGAAATCTCCTACTTCCTTCAGCTTTTCACCTGCCAATTTGATCTCCATAGAGGTTTCTGATTTATTTCGGCTGCATTCCAGTATTTTTGTTTTACATTTATTAATTTTCATCATGAATTCTTTCCGTAAGACGGAGTCCATACAATTCAAAAACTCATTCAAATCCTCAGGCTTGTTGGCCAAGATGACGATGTCATCAGCAAATCTCAGAGTTGAAATTATTTCTCCTTGAATCTTCACTCCCACTTTAAATTTTTCTCTAATTTCCTTCATTGCTTGTTCAATGTAAAGATTGAAAAGTATGGGTGATAAGTTGCAGCCTTGCCTTACACCTTTCTGAATACCAGCTTCTCTCTCATGTCCTTCAACTCGAATGACTGCAGTCTGGTTTCTGTATAGATTGTATATCACCCTCCTATCCCTGTACTTTATTCCAATCGATTTCAAAATGTCAAACAATTTAGTCCAATCAACGTTATCAAAAGCCTTTTCTAAGTCTACAAAAGCCATGAACGTTCTCTTATCTTTCCTTATTCTACCTTCCAAAATCAGCCTAAGACTTAGTACAGCTTCCCTTGTTCCTACATTTCTCCTGAAACCAAACTGGTCTTCACCCAACTCCGTTTCTATCTGGCTCTCAATCCTCTTGTAAATTATTCTAGACAGGATCTTTGAAGCATGAGTAATCAAGCTGATTGTACGATAATCTTCACATCTGTCAGCTCCCACTTTCTTTGGTATAGGGATGATTACATTCTTCTTGAAATCAGGGGGTACCTCACCTGTCTCATAAATCCTACACACCAAGTGAAATAACCTGATCTGACCTTCCTCTCCTATGCAGCGTAGCAACTCAATCGGTATATCATCTATGCCTGGTGCTTTGTTCCTGCTTAAGTCTTCCAAAGCTCTATCAAATTCTGATCTCAATATTAAATCTCCTTTCGCATCCTCATCAATTTCCTCCTCCCTTTCCATTACATGATTCTCAATCTCCTTTCCCTTATACAAACTCTCTATGTAAGCTTTCCATCTCTCAACCTTTTCTTCCCTATCTGTTAGAGGCTTTCCATTTGTGTCCTTAATATTACAGCACTTAGTCTTCTTTTCCACAAAAATATTCTTAATCCTTCGATAAGCTGTGTCTACTTTTCCTAATTTCAGACAATTTTCTATACCAGCACATTTCTCTTTCAACCATTCTTCTTTCGCTTCCTTGCACTTCTTGTTAACCTCATTTCTCAGACGTCTGTATTCTGCTTTCCCCTTTTCATCTCTTACATTCTTGTGCTTCCGCCTTTCATCCATCAATTCGAGTATATCCTCAGTGATCCACGGTTTTCTACCTATTCTCTCCTTCCTACCAATGTTTTCTTCTGCGGATTTTGTTATTTCATTCCTCAAAAGTGCCCATTCGTCTGCAATTGAAGTTTGTTTAGGGTTTTTCATTAGTCCTTCCTTTATACTCTTCTTGAATCTTTCGTTTACATCCTTCTCTTTCAGTCTGTCTATTGCCCACCTTTTTGGCTTTTGACTTTTCTTCAGTTTCTTCAACTTTAATCTGCATTTCATTACAACCAGATTGTGGTCAGAGTTTATGTCAGCACCAGGATATGTTTTACAATCCAAAATCTGGTTTCGAAACCTCTGCTTGACCATAATGAAGTCGATTTGGTAACGCCCTGTATCTCCTGGTCTCATCCATGTGTATATTCTTCTATTGTGGTTATTGAATAAGGTGTTAGCTATGACCAACTCATGCTCAGTGCAGAATTCTACCAGCCTGCTTCCTCGATCATTCCTTTCACCTAATCCGAAATCTCCTACTATCTTCCCTTCTCTCCCTTTTCCTACCACAGCATTCCAATCTCCCATTACTATAACATTTTCATCACCCTTGATATACCTCAGAATTTCGTCTATTTCTTCGTAGACCTTTTCAACATCCTCATCATCAGCTTGACTGGTAGGCATATAGACTTGTATCACTGTGGTGCAGGTAGGTTTAGTATTTATTTTTGCTACAATAATCCGTTCACTATATTGCTCATAATATTCCACCCGCTGTCCAAGTTTCCTACTCAATATGAGGCCAACCCCTGCTTGGCCATTGTTTGATTTAGTGCTAATGACCCTATAGTCTCCTGACCAAAAGTCCTGTTCTTCCTGCCAGCGCATTTCACTAATCCCAACCAAATCCAACCTCAACCTATCCATTTCCCTTTCTAAGTTTTCTAACCTTCCATTTCCTAGCAGACTTCTAACATTCCACGCTCCGATCCGTAGAATGTCAGAGTTCCTCTTTGTCACTTCTGTGATGTTAACCCCCTCTCGAGTAGTCCCCACCCGGAGATCCGAACGGGGGACTAGTTTACCTCCGGATTGAAATTTTACAAGGGAGGAGGCCATCATCACATGTATTTATGCATAGAGAGGTGCATATCCTCGGGAATAGCAAACGGCTGTAGTTTCCCCTTGCTTTCAGCCGTGCAGCAGGACGCAGTGTAGCCATTATTTGGCTTATATTATCAATATCTTAACCGTCTATAAGACTAGTAAAGAATTGATTTATTCTGAAAGGCTGCTACTCCCTTTCAGAATAAGTAAAGAGCAATTCTACTAACAAAAATACTAACCTTCTACTGTACTAACAATTAAATACCAAAATTCTACTAACGAAAAAATACTAAATTTCCACCAACAACAAATACTACCACTAAAACAGTCTGTCACCAGCGACACTCACATGCAATCACACATCACAGTCTACTGAAACAATGAACTATAACTAATAAACAATGCAACTGTTACCAGACACACTCACACACCACAGTCTAATAGAACAATGACATATATCTAATAGACAAACTAACTACCTACTTACAACTACAACTAACTACATACTTACTGTACTGTTATTTGAATTGACAATATTTACAAAATGCAATTTAGATAGAAAATACTTACAGGAAGAGAGCAAAGATAATGCCAATGGTTATCCTTCGTATAAAGCATATTACGTCGTAATTCACAGGACCATGATATATATTGGTAATGGGAAGTTCTCCTGTGAATAAAGGTTTCGTAGAGGGCAGGTTTCACTGAAGTAATTCAGACTACAGTAAGAGAGCGGATTGGCTTCCAAGAAGTCAAGTGTTTCTGAGAAAGATGGAAAACGCGACCTTTGCCACCTACAAGGCTTACAGTGCTATTCGATTCAAATGTATTACGGTCACTTATTTTGTTCATGACACACATACTCCGTCAGGCCGCATTAGTTAGTAATTTAGATCGAAAAAACTTTCAAAATGCAACGTAGATCAAAAATGCCTTAAAAAATCGCTAAAAGGGAATTTAGATACACGGTGAACCAAGTAACAAAAACAGGGCGGGAATCTTAAAGAGAAAAGGAAATATAAGGAAAAGAGGAGAGGAGAGGGCAGAGAGGAAAGTGTCCGCCCCAAAGGTAAGGGACAAAAGGAGAAAACGGACCCAGCTCAGGAATCCCTCGGGGTCGCCAACTCCCGAACTCACCAGCCGTGAGCCCCTGAGGGTGTAGCATTATCTAGGGCGCACCAGAAGTGGTGCGGCTACATACACCCTGCGTCCTTAAGGGCCTTGAGCACAAGGCATGAGGTAAAAGGAAAAGAAAAAGAAGGCTGACCCCGCACAGAAGGAGGGTATCAGGAAAGATGAGACATGATGATATGATAATTGTTGTTTTAAGGGGCCTAACATCTAGGTTATCGGCCCCTGATGGTTTGGGTGATCGTGAAGATGAAAATGAAAAGCGAACTTAAAACTAAAACTAACTAATAACCTACATACTAGAAGAAGAAATGGAAAACTAAAGGAGAATAAGGCAAATAAAAGGACAGAAGGAAAAGAAATGCCCTCAACCCTCGGAGAATGCGGATTGAGGGACTTGGAAGGAAGGAGAGCCATGAAAGGCATATAGGAAAGTAAAAGAGGAGAGGGTCCGCCCCAAAGGTAAGGGACAAAAGGGGAAAACGGACCCAGCTCAGGAATCCCTCGGGGTCGCCAACTCCCGAACTCACCAGCCGTGAGCCCCTGAGGGTGTAGCATTATCTAGGGTGCACCAGAAGTGGTGGGGCTACATACACCCTGCCTCCTTAAGGGCCTAGAGCACAAGGCAGGAGGTAAAAGGAAGAGAAAAAGAAGGCTGACCCCTCGCAGAAATGGGTATCAGAAAAGATGAGACAAGGGCCAATTAAGGCGGAAAAGTGAAAGACTCCCTAGGCCTCGGATAACCTAATACCGTCGGGGTCGGAAGAGAACAAGAGTTGACCAAGGGAGGTCGCCTTGGACTTAAGTAATTTATCTAATGCTCAAGGTAAAGATATTAAGAGATCTTGTGTGGGTGTTTTCCCGAGGTGTTCACTGACGAATTAGGGATGACTAAGATCTTTGAGTATAAAATTGAAGTGACTGATACTATAACCGTCACGCATCCTCCCTATCGATTGAGTTACTAAATCACGAATAAACTTGGCAAGTGACATTCGAGCGGGCGCCAGAACTGCAAAAATCCAAGCTGCTCGCTGCTCGTTTCCGCGGTAACGTGTATGCGTGGGTGCTCTGTAGATTGCGTCTAGTAACTGTGTTTACCAAGTGTACAGTTTTCAAATTGGTTTGTGTTGTTTTACTGGCAATAATCATGCCAAAAAGTGAATTGAAAGTTTTCAAGAAAAGAAAACACGTAGGAAAGAAGAAATCCTCACTGCAAGCAATTTATAACCTCAACAGTGACACACCGCAAACAAGCGCAGTGAGAGAAAGAAATGTAACGAGTTCTAATACTACTTAAGGTCATAACAAGTTCAATACAAACAATTTATAGATGAATCAGAAGAAAATTTCAACGAAATATTTGACGTGAAAATTTTAGGGAATATATTTGCTACAAGTGTTGTATGTAAACAAAGATAGTGGTTTCTCTCTTTCTGTAAAAAGTAAAAAGTAGTTTCAGTAAAGTCCGCAATGACTTACTGTCTCGAAAAGCGTAAGGTACTGGTAACTCGAATCTGATTACTGAAATTCGAGGGCCACAAATAATTAGTTAATCGCCGAATACTGGTCAAATATGCCATGTATTATTTTATTCAGGTGCGAAATGGGTTCTGGAATTCACCAAATGGATTCAGAGCGCTATAATAAGTTCAAATCAACGAGTAAGCAAAGTAACTCGTATGATTGTGAAAGTCGGCAAACTAGCAATCATCAAAAAGGTTCAAAAATACTATGCGTATGAAACGAGCTAGAAACGTCATTACGAAATTATATAGGAATAATTCTATGGAAACCAAAGCCCAGAATCAGTAGCAATATTCTGCAACACCAGAGATCAACAGCTGTAAGTACAAGAATTTACATCACCATCCAGGTTTCTACAGGGTGTCATACATGTTGTGCCAATGTTGTTGATGTTATCCAATAACTTTCTTCTTTCTGTAACATTTCATGTTACAATGTTGGTGTTCTGTGTTTACTCTTGTCCCTTTTGGTGTACAGAAGTTCAAATAGTGTCCGTTAGTAATGGCCACCTAATGTAGGCTATATTGTAGTTTGTTCATAAACAACTTAATACATTCAGAGTATTCCGAGTGTTATCTGGTGATTTAAATGCAGACTTCAATAGGTTATGGGCCCAGATACGTGTTGAGAAATTAAGTGTGTGATAAAACGTGTCGGCGTTGTATATTTCTGTTCGAAATCTCGACGAAGCTGAATTTGAAGTTACGCACGTGTTGATATAGTTGCAGTACAAAATGGATTCAACAAGGTTTATCAACATCGGACTTCTGGAAGGGAAATAAAATTGGAGCACTTGGAAATACAAAATAAGTATTTGTTTGCGAGGAATTCCGGGAGCACTTGATGCTATCGACGGCAGGTTAGTCAAACCAAATGTACTTCCCGCGAGTGCGACTGCTGATGAAAGGGCGGCGTATAAAAGTGCGTTAGAAGCATTTAGTAAAGCGGACAGTAATGCTTTAATTATTTTAACCACAAACATGACTGAAGAAACATTGCAGAAAATAATGCGTCTTAATACGTCTCGGGAAGTATGGTCGGAACTACACAAATTGTTTGACGGCGTTTCTGAAGACAAGGTTTATAACCTCTGATTACAGTTCTTTAGTTTTAAAAAGCATCCTGAAGATGATATCGTGACACATATTTCGAAATTGAAAAATTTGTGGAGTGAATTAAAACAGGAAATGACTAAAGATGTTAAAGGTAATTCAGAATTGCCAGATTTATTTGTGATATGTAAAATCTTAGGTACATTGCCTGAAGACTATTTTTCATTTAAATCCAGCTGGATGCTAATGTCTAAAAGTGACAGGACAATTGATAATCTGACCAATCAATTGTGTGCATATGAAAAGGCTTTGAGGACCAAGGAGGATGAATTTATTGCACAGGAAACCCTATTCATGGACTCGTCAAAGCAGCTATCCCAGCCAGTATGTTCAACCAAGCCGAAGATGAAAAAGAAGATAATATGCCACTACTGCAAGAAACCCAATCATACTGTCAAAATGTGTAAAAATTGGGCAGCCGATGGAAAACCTCCGAAACCAACTTGCGCAGATACTAAGGATATGAACATGACACTTGTTGCTGTTACCTCGGCAGTAATGAATGCTGAATGTAGGCCTAATGAATGGTACGTAGATAATGGTGCGACAAGTCACATTACTAACGACAGAAATTCATTAAAGAGTTTTCAGCCATTTTCAACAAAACACTCAGTGACTACAGCTACTGGTGACAAGATCGAAGCGATCGGAAAAGGTTCAGTAGACATTGAAGCAGCAGTTGGAGGAAAGTGGCATGCAATTACTCTGGCAGATGTATGGTATGTACCAAAGATTCAGAAGAATCTATTCTCTGTTCTAGCAGCACAAGATAATCATCCAAAAAGTGAATTCATATCAACTGCAGAAATTTGTAACTTCAAAGTTAATCAAGATGTCAAACTGGTAGGCATACGTGATCGATTTGGAGGACTTTTTAAAATTGGCAGTGAGAAATATAAGACCCATTTCTCACAACGAAGTTAATGTCACAGGTAAAGATAACCTGCTACAGCTATATCATGAAAGATATGGACATCAAAACAAGCGCCAAGTGAAGTCAATTCTCAGCAAGGACCTAAACATCAAAGTGGAAATGGACAGTGAACTGTGTGAAGGCTGTATTTATGGCAAAGCTCATCGTCTACCGTTTGGCACCAGAAAGAAGACAACGGAACCAGGAGAGCTTATCCACACAGATGTGTGCGGACCATTCCAAAAATCAGTGTCGGGATGTCAATATTTTGTTCTTTTCAAAGATGACTACACAAAATTTAGGACAATCTACTTCATCAAAGAAAAAAGTGAGGTTGTGAAAAAGTTGAGTCAGTTTATAACTGAAGCAAAGACAGCTGGACATGTTATTAAAGAAATTCTGAGTGACAATGGAAGAGAGTTTGACAATGAAGAAGTCAAGAAAATTCTTCAAAAGGAAGGAATCACATAGCGTCTCACAATGCCGTACACTCCTGATCAGAATGGATGTAGTGAGAGAGAAAATCGAACAGTCGTGGAAACAGCAAGAGCCATTATGCATGCTCATGGAAATATTCCACAAAGACATTGGGCTGAAATGATAAATTCAGCTTCGTACATCCTGAATCGGACCGGACCTTCCAATGTTTCTGGGGTATCTCCATATGAGATGTGGTATGGCAAGAAACCTGGAACGAAGCATTTGCGAATAATAGGATCCACTTGCTATGTTCATGTTCCAAAACAACGACGAAAGAAAATGGAACGTAAAGCTGTGAAAGGGATTTTGATTGGCTATGATCACGATGAAGGGTATCGAATTTGGTGCAAAGAAGAAAACAGGCTAATCAGATCACGAGATGTAATTTTCGAGGAGAAGATTTTAATCGAGAGGAAAAGAATGGATATCCCAATAAATGTCGAGCTACCTAACCAAGTATTTCTAGAATCAGGTAATCAGACAGAGGACCAGCCTGATGTTAAACCTCAGAGTGATGAAGAAGAGGATTTCTTGGGTTTCGACGACCTTTTCCCAGATGAAGATGATCACCAAAACAATGAGATGACTGGACGACAGCTGCGAGATCGGTCTACACTTAAACGCCCGAATATTCTTCCAAGACTATGTAGCATCCGTTTCAACAACTTTTAAAGAACCAGATGGCTATGCTGAAGCTTTGAAATCGGATGAACAGGATGACTGGAAAGAAGCCATGGATCGAGAAATGAGAGCACATCAAGAAAATGCGACTTGGGTCAAGGAGGATTTACCGCCTGGAAAAAGATCCATTCCCTGCAAATGGGTTTATAAAGTAAAAACAAATGCAGATGGCTTGGTGGATAAATTTAAAGCCAAGTTGGTGATAAAGGGTTTTTCACAACAGAAAGGTGTCGATTATGACCAGACGTTCAGTCATGTGGCAAGAACATCTACTATTCGAACACTACTCGCTGTTGCTGCCAATGAAAACATGATGCTAGCACAAGTAGATGTGTCAACAGCATTTCTCTATGGTTAATTTAGAGGAAACCATATTCATGAAGCAGCCTGAAGGGTACAATGATGGTTCCAGTAAAGTATGTCGTCTGAAGAAGAGCTTGTATGGGCTGAAACAAACCCCTCGCTGTTGGAACAAAAAGTTCTGTGATTACATAATCAAATTAGGATTTCGAAGGAGTGAAGCTGATCCTTGTCTCTTCGTTAGGCAGAGAGGTTGCAGCAAAATTTTCTTCGTCCTCTGTGTTGATGATGGCTTGATAGCAGCTGACGATGAGCATGAACTTCAGCAGTTTATTGACTATCTCAAGAAGGAATTCAAAATGACTTCAAAACCATTGTTTGCAACTCGACTCCAACAATTGTGTGACAGCATGGGGGTCTGCAAGTTATTGAATAAGGGAGAGTGTTGATGTTATCCAATAACTTTCTTCTTTCTGTAACATTTCATGTTACAATGTTGTTTTTCTGTATTTACCCTTGTCCCTTTTGGTGTACAGAAGTTCAAATAGTGTCCGTTAGTAATGGCTACCTAATGTTGGCTATATTGTAGTTTGTTCAGAAACAACTTATTACATTCAGAGTATTCCAAGTGTTATCTGGTGATTTAAATGCAGACTTCAATAAATGTAAATAAGATAGGGGATGTTAGGGTATTCTATAAGCTACAAAGATCTTGCCTGTGCCAATAATTTTCAGAAAAAAAATATACTGTATATATATTTATACCAGATTTACAGTTTAATTATTACAATAAGTTCAGTAACATAGTTAAGTTTATCTTTTCCATTGAATCCGTCACGGTGTTTAAGCCCCACCACCCCGAACCTTTTATTAATATTGAAAGAGTTATTAGATGTTATATTGTTTTATTGAAAAGTGCATAGGGACAAATTCAGCCCAGAGCTTGTTGAAAGGTTACACTGTTGAAAGATACAGCTTCAATGAAAAGAACCGCAACAAGGACTGATCATTAAGTAAGGTACCTGGTACCGGTATTTCCTTTTGTAAAAAGTTATGTGTAATATGCATATTATGCATAATTTTGCTATCAATTGAACTTGTCAGACATTTTTCTTAAATGTCCTGCTTTTTTCTGAGCAATGTCCTGCATTTGGAAATTTTCAGTTGATAACCCTACGTCTAACATAAAACAAGTCCATTAACTTACTTGCTCGTGAATTTTAACCATTCCCAACCTCAAACTTACCTCCGCCATTCTGCTAGGACAGATAGTTCGTCAGACAATCTTTAAATGGTCGGGTGTGGCGCCGATTGCATAATATCGCGTTCTCAGTGTCCAACTGCAAAGGCAAAGTGAATCTCACAAAATGGCCTAGAGTGGCGGCGGCGATTTCGGAACATCGCGATATTTCACCGCATTCGATGACGAGGACAGCAAGTGGCGCCGATTTCCATGCCCGACCTCAAGGACAGTGTAAATGTCATCAAACGACTAAAAGTGACACCGATTCTGTAAATCACGGTTTCTTCGTGTTCTACCGTGAAGACTACGGGAATCTCATCAAACGGCTGAGAGCAGTGCTGATCGTGTAACATCTAGATATTTCTCCGTACATGACTGCGAAGACAGAATACGGTGACCATCACGTAACGTCGTATATATTTCTTCGTGCTCTACGGCGGGGACTAAGGAAATCTCGTCAAACAGCCAAGAGCAGAGCCATATCTTGGTAATCATAACTTCTTGTAGACGACATAAATAACTCATTTGATATTAAATATCTATTATTTATTTATTATCCTTCGGAAGGGAAGTAAAGCCGGCGGTCCCATGTCATAGATTTATGGCTTTTTTTTTTAGCCTGAGCTTAGCCATGGTAAGTATTTCCGAGCTGGGCTGTCCTGCCGTGTGCCTTGTTCCTAATTGAGTGGGTAGATGGTGGCAGAGGCACACTTCCTTTCAACATGGAGGAAGGTTTTTTCTATTGAAGTGGAATTGCATTATTAATGCAAAACAGGCACGAAACTTGCATGCGGCAAAGTTTAAAACATCCAACGCAGGAAATGAATGCGTCCCAATAAACATTTAAAGACTAACTGAAATAATTCGACATTCACCCACATGGATTAAAATCTGGGGATCCCGCGCTGAGTCCGTGAAAAAAGCCTACCTGGAGGGTAAACTGACTACGACAATAAGAATGCCATGTGAGGGCCGATGTGTACTAGTAGTATAGTGCTTACTTTGTAAATGTATATCCCGGATTCAGGACTGTCCCAGGGCAGAAATTTTTACTCCTTTTGAATTAATTATATCCTCCCTACCTCTTACTGCATGTTTTCTGCCTTGTTTTATTCAAATTATCTACGCGGGTGATTAAAATGATAAACATTGTCAGGCAGAATTGGTCCCTTTTCTAACTTCCCTTCTTTCTGTTCAACACGGCTAGCGTTCTTGGCTGTCTCACCGTGGGTCTGGGTTCAATTCCCGACTCTGCCGAGAAATTTTAATTCTGGTGTGAGGCACAGAACACCAAATATAATAGAAGTGAATGACGCATGGTAAAGCATGGAAACAAGAAACTACTGCAGCACGCCTACTGTCGACCAACGTATTAGGTGTACTCGAGTTTGAAGGTTGTTTGTTAAGTAACCAATAGACCTACATAAAATCCAATACCATCAACATTTTCTTCGTTCTATTTTACGTTAGTTCATGTAGGTTTGGATTTTTAAATTTATATTTTAATATTTTTTATCGCAGTTGGAACACAAAAAGTGCATGTTTTTAAGCGTGTTTCAACCATGCGTCACATTTAAGAATTATTATCTCAAAAGCCCGTCATCAGATCGAATCCAAATTTTAACACAATATACATTGGAATGTTGTATAACTGGTTTATTAATTTCACAATGTTGTGTGTCCAAGAAACAAAGTTGTTATCATTGTTGTATGGTAACTTTTTCTCGGCTCGGGGTGGTTGGAAAATGTAGTTCTTGGTTGCGTTGTAATCGTTATACATCAAAAGTTATGCTGTATGACTGTGAAATGAAAATTAAAATCCACAGCCTGCTTCCAGTCTCCGACCGGGTCAGGAATGGAATGAATGAGGCCCCGATCTAGCGGCGAGGATATGGACTGTGCCGGCTGCCAAGGCCTGACGCATTCCTCTGGGGCAATGATTAAATGAATGACAGATGAAATGAAATGATAGTGGAGAGTGTTGCTGGGATGAAATTTTGACAGGGAAAACCGGAGTACCCAGAGAAAAACCTGTCTGCCTCCGTTTTGTCCAGCACAGATCTCACATGGAGTGACCGGGATTTGAACCACGGACCCAGCGGTGAGAGGCCGACATGCTGCCGCCTAAGCCACAGAGGATTCTGCTGTATGACTGTGAAATACGTAAATTAATTCACTTATTTTATATCGGTTTGTATTTGTACGAGGAAATAACACATGGTTCAACAGCTAGCCGCTCCAGCAAAAGCTGTACGATCACAACGCAATCAAGAACTACATTTTCCAACCACCCCGAGCCGAGAAAAAGTTACCTTACAAAAATGATAACAACTTTGTATCTTGGACACACACAATTTTGAAATTAATAAGCCAGTCATACAACATTCCAATGTATATTGTGTTAAAATTTGGATTCGATCTGATGACGGGTTTTTGAGATAGTATTTCTTAAATATGACCCATGGTTGAAACACAATTAAAAACGTGCACTTATTGTGTTCCAACTGTTAGAAATGTGTAACCCAACAGCTGATCTGTGGTTTAAATACAGCGCCAGGAAGCGCAACGCCATTGGTGGCGGTTCTAGTTACGAGAATGTTCTCGTTGATTATTTTGTCTGTTTTTGTATATACACGCCTGCATGTAACCTTGTCGTTCAGTTCGTATTAAACATGTATACTGCATATACGCCTAGACGTCTTTCTCCTACCATATACTCCTACAGGTTATGGGCTCCAGCAGGATCATTGACGAGTGTATAGTTTTCTGACCAGTGTGATTCTATTTGAATTAACAAAACTGTGATCGCGTGCAATAAGTGTGTGCATCATGGCGGAATCCAGCACCGGTTCTCTTTATAACTTCGAGAAACTGAAGGGGAGAGAAAACTACATTGACTGGCGTATCCAGATGAAGAATTATCTTATGCATGATGATCTTTGGAAGTGCATATCTGGTTATGCAGAAGATGATAAAATGGGTGCAGAGGTTAAGGTACGACGCGACGAACGTGTTTTGTGCAAGATTAACCTTATGGGGGAAAAGAGTGTTTTTCCGTTCGTCATGGAAGCAAAAACGGCGAAAGCAGCGTGGGATTCGCTAGAGATGGCATATGAAGATAAAGGCGCCAACAGGCACACAAGAATTCTTCGCCAACTGTGTTCCACCAAGCTTGAACAATTCAAGACTGTGGAAGAATATGTCACCACAGTTTTGGGGCTCTCCCAGCGGCTAGCAGCAGTAAAAACCACTTGATGAATTTCTAGGTCCCTCTTGCAGGGACTACCTGATGACTATGAACCTATGATTATGGCATTGGAAAATTCAGGCGCAGAGTTGACTAGTGACTTTGTGAAATGTAAACTGCTACAGGAAGACAAACGCAGCTCCGGCAAAGAAACAGCACTCTACACCAACAGGAGTGGATTCAAGAATACTAAACCCAAGAAACCGTTCTGTTGGAACTGCCGTAAAACTGGCCACTGGAAACAAGATTGCAAACACCAAAACAAGACAGCAGTACATCAAGCAGATGCCAAGCCACTAGAGAAGAAAGAAGAAAAGAAGGGTAGGGCTCTGCTCACAGCACTTGGAGTTGATACCCACTCAGCAGACAGCTGGTACATGGACTCCGCAGCCTCCAAACACATGACTGGTAGAGTGGATTGGATGTCAAAATTTGATGATAAAAGGGAGGTTGGATATGAAGTCACCGTAGCAAACGATTGTAAACTATATAGTGGCGGCATAGGTGATGTTCCAGTACAAGCAAATGTTTTTACAAAGGTGAGCGATGTTCTGTATGTACCTAACCTTACAGAAAACTTGCTTTCTGTGAACAGTATTGTTAAAAAGGGTATGTAATTGTTTTTGATAAAGAAGGTTGTAAAGTGTTTCAAGACAGTGACTGTCAAGTTACAGGTGATGTGCAATTATTGATTGAAGAGTCAAATGGACTGTATATCTTAAATAACTCAGGTTCTGTAAGTGTAAATGCATCAGCAGTGTCTTGTTTAAGTGATGCTAAAAGTGTTTGTTCAAAAAGTTCTAATTCTAGAGAATTGTGGCACAAAAGGTTAGGCCATCTCAATCACGTGGGGATGGACTGGTTAAAAAATGGTTTGGCTAACGGTATTGATTTTTCGGGTGAAAAGCAGCTCTGTGTTCCATGTATAGAAGGGAAACAAGCTCGACAGCCCTTCAAGACCACCAAGCATCGTGCCAAGAACTGACTGGACCTGTTGCACAGTGACCTGTGTGGACCGATGCCTGAGGAATCCTGGGGAGGAGCCAGATATTTTCTCACCTTCATCGATAACCATTCGAGGAAGGTTTTTGTCTTTTTTCTAAAAGGGAAAAGTGAGGTAAGAGAAATCTTTGAACAATTTGCTAATTCTGTTGAAATTGAGTGTGAAAGGAAAATCAAGGTCATACGCTCTGACAATGGTGGGGAGTATTGTAATAAAGCTATGGATGAGTTTTTCAAACAGTGTGGCATCAAGCATCAGCTAACAGTAAGGTACACACCAGAGGAAAATGGAACTGCAGAACGCACGAACAGGACTCTGAATGAAAGAGCACTCGCTATGATGCAAGGTGCAGCTTGTGACAAACGCATGTGGGAAGAAGCTGTCAATACAGCTGCATATCTTGTCAACAGGTCTCCTGCACGGAAAATACCAAATTCAACACCAGAACAAATGTGGACTGGAGAAAAAGTAGACCTGACGCACTTAAAAGTGTTTGGATGTAATGCCTACGTTCATATTCCAGATCAGCTGAGAAGAAAACTTGATCCCAAGACTGAGAGAATGGTATTTGTTGGGTACTCGGATGAGAAAAAGGCGTACCGGCTCCTGCATCCAGTAACCCATGAATTAATCACAGCGAGAGATGTGATTTTTGATGAGATGTCTTTCTCTGCAGATCCTCCAGTGGTACCAGGGAATACAGTAATACCCCTAACCACTGAAAACAGTAAACCACTATTGACTGCATGTGATAGGGATGTTCCAGATCCAGCTCCACAGCATAATGAAGAAGTGGAAGTTGAGCCTGATCATCAAGATAATCCATCACAGCACAATGAGGAAGCACGTCGCTACCCCCAATGAGAAAGAAGACCTAGACAATATCCTGATTACATTCTGCATCACACTCATTGTTCTGATCAAAGTGAACCATGTACAGTAAGTGAAGCCTTGTCATCACCTTACTCTAAGGAATGGCAAAAAGCCATGAAGTGCGAAATGGATTCCATGATGGTTAATAAGGCGTGGGTTTTAGTTCCTAAACCAGAAGGTAAAAACATTGTACAGAATAAGTGGGTGTTTAAAGCTAAGCGTAATGCAAATGGTGATGTTGTAAAATATAAAGCAAGGTTGGTTGCAAAGGGGTTTTCACAGCAATTTGGCATTGACTTTGTTGAGACATTCTCACCAGCTGTGCGGCATGGCACACTCAGAATGTTGTTTGCTTTAACGGTTGAATTAAATTTACAGATTGATCATCTGGACATTGAGACTGCTTTTCTCAATGGAGAGTTACAGGAGGAAATATTTATGTGTCAGCCAGAGGGCTTCCAGGTGAAGGGAAAGGAAGACCAGGTTTGTTTGCTCAAAAAGGCCATTTATGGACTAAAGCAGGCTGCACATATGTGGCACAGAAAGGCTCATACAGTTCTGTCTGCTTCGGGCTACACAAACAGTCATAATGAGGCATGTGTTTACAGAAAGAGTATCCGCAATACTGTAATTCTTGTTGCTCTGTACGTTGATGATTTCTTTGTGTTCCACAATAATCCACAGGAAGTTAGTAAACTAAAAGATGTCTTAAAACAAAATTTCATGATGAAAGATCTTGGACCTGCTGCTCAGGTTCTTGGAATGCAAATAGAAAGGGACACAGATAACAATATACTCAAAATTTCTCAGACGCAGTTCATAAAAAATCTGCTCAATAAGTTTGAGATGACTGATGTTAATCCCATCGGTACTCCTATGGAAGTAAATATGAAATTGTCTAAAGCCAAAAGCGTGGACGATAAACCTTATCAGCAGCTGATAGGTTCACTCATGTATTTGAGTGTGTGTACTAGACCAGATATTGCCTATGCATTATCATATTTAAGTCAGTTTAATTCTTGCCACAGTGAGGAGCATTGGCTTGCAGACAAAAGGGTACTTAGGTATCTTAAAGGTACGATAAACCAAGGACTCATTTTTAAGAGCACTGGTTTAGATTTGGTAGGGTTTGCAGATGCCAGTTTTTCCACATATAGTGATAGTAAGTCCTATACTGGTTATCTTTTCAAGCTTGCTAATGCTGCCATATCATGGGAAGCTCATAAGCAGAGCTCAGTTGCTACCTCATCGACAGAGGCTGAGTATGTAGCTTTGTCAGAGGCTGCGAAGGAAGCAGTTTATCTTAAGAATCTGATGTTTGATTTGATTGGTTCTAATCAAGGTCCAATTAAAATTGAATTTGTTAAAGGTGAATGTGATTTGCAGTGTGTGTTGATGGATTGTAATCAAGAAATTGATTTGTATAATGACAGTCAAAGTGCACAGAAAATTGCAAAAAAAATCCCGTTTTTCATAGGCGCACTAAACACATCAACACCAAACATCATTTCATTAGGGAAAAGGTTCAGGAGAGAATCATTTCATTGCACTATTTGTCCACAAAAGAAATGATTGCAGACATTCTCACCAAACCTTTACCTAAACCAAAACATGTGTATTGTACCCAAGGAATGGGATTGAACTGTTAATTAGTATTTTAAGTATACATTGTGTTCAAAAAATATTTTCAGTAATTGTATTATGTTTATGTAGGGTACTCTATGATTGAAGTCTGGTATACAATGACTATTATATTCTAGATCAGCTATTGGTTTAAGTGGGTGTGTTAGAAATGTGTAACCCAACAGCTGATCTTTGGTTTAAATACAGCGCCAGGAAGCGCAACGCCATTGGTGGCGGATCTAGTTACGAGAATGTTCTCGTTGATTCTTTTGTCTGTTTTTGTATATATACGCCTGCATGTAACCTTGTCGTTCAGTTCGTATTAAACATGTATACTGCAGATACGCCTAGACGTCTTTCTCCTGCCATATAGGCTACTCCTACACCAACTGCGATAAAAAATATTAAAATATAAATTATAAATTCCAAACCTACATGAACTAACGCAAAATAGAACGACGAAAATGATGATGTTATTGGATTTTATGTAGGTCTATTGGTTACTTCACAAACAACCTTCAAACTCGAGTGCACATAATACTTTGGTCGACAGTAGTGGTGTGGCAGCCAACTACCAGTATGGAAATATTAGCTCCCAAATATGTTTTCTTTTTATGTTTTTATTTTATTTAACTGAGTCACTCCAATCCGTATTTTATTTAAGGACACATTTCCATTTTTTTCGCACCAACTTGAGACTTTGGACTTGATTGTTTTATTCAGAACTGATCACGCCGATGTCGTATGACTCATATTCTTTGGCGTGAACATCACCCGCATTTGACAAATACGGTTTACGAACAGGGGCGGTTCGACCTTGTACATCTAGGGGGGGTGAGAATTTAAAAAAATGCCGACTGGCTGTTTAACATTGCCGACTAAATTATACGTTTAAAAACTGAGCAACGGGAGGGAGTGGAGGATGTGGGAGAGGGGGGAGGGGGGGGGCAAACGATACACAAGACAAATATAATTAATTAATGGCTTTCATTTAAAATGTATTTTATTAGTTCCAGAATTTTGAATCGCAGGAAAATTTGATAAATGAACAAACAAGTGTTTAAATATTACAAGAATTAAAGAAAATCTAGTTATTCTTTCTAAAACCGTACTCTACGATGTTGTAACAAGGACTTCTTCTCCACTATCTCCGTAATTTCAATGTCGTCGACCTTATCTGTCGTTGAAAACAACATCATGAGGGAGTCTAAGCAGTCGTCACCCATCGATGTGCGCAAATGATTGTAAATGAGCTTCAACTTGCTGAAGGACCGTTCGGAAGAAGCAGAATACACTGGGGATTTTAAAATCAGTCGAACTACTTGTTAAGCACACTGGATAATCCTCTTTAATTTAACAGCAACTTTTGCGATTTCTTTAAAAGATGAGCACTGTTTACTGGCATCGAGCAGGATTTCAAGCTCAGCCAGCACAAGCTCTTCATCGTGAAGGATGATTTTCGAGTGTGATTGCTTTATAGATCGGACGCGCTCGATGGTGCAGTTTTTTCTATCAGCGGGTATCTTGATAATTATGTGGAATGGCTCTAGGAAATAAATTAGTTTTGCGAGATTGTCTTGCACGCTTGTAGTAAGTACATCCACATCCTTTCTGTAGAATGTAAGAAAAGAAATTTCTGGTGTCGTTTCAGCATGCAAGTCATACTTCTTTGCAAGTCTCCGGGTCCTGTGGTGCTTTAAGAAGTCTTCCTCCGCATTTACTTGCATACTTTTCGCAAATCCCGATGCACTCTTTATTAATGCGTCCATCTTGCCGTCGTCGTTGATATCTTCAAAAGACTTCAAAGCGCGCTGAATCAGCTGCATCGCGTCTACTACATTCAGCTCCTCCGCTTCTGAAAGCTCGGTTACGTTCTTAATTTTAAACATGATGCTTTTGGTAAAGTACATGCCGCAGACAAAATCAAAGTAGAAGCATTTTGTGCAAGCCTGACGCAAAAGTTCGGGTTTTATTGTCAAATTCAGAATCGAATTAGGTTTTCATCGTTTCCAATGTTGTGACTATCTCTTCGTAAGACGTAGAACCAGCTCTCATCGATTCAGCGCGCGCAGTCCACCTTGTTTTTGATAAATTCTTAAGTTGAAGTGAATGTTCAATTTTATCCAGCTCTTTCTGCAAGCTTAAATGTCGTTTCGTGCTACCCGAAAAAAATCTACAATGCTTCAAGAGTGTCA
The DNA here is from genome assembly GCA_946902985.2 of Meconema thalassinum. Taxonomy (NCBI): domain Eukaryota; kingdom Metazoa; phylum Arthropoda; class Insecta; order Orthoptera; family Tettigoniidae; genus Meconema; species Meconema thalassinum. The sequence continues at coordinate 121,640,314 of OX336400.1, forward strand.
AAAACTTTCGTATAAGTGAGCTAGCATTACAAGCTGTCTCTACGAAAATGTTTAACCTGTGAGCTTGGCATGGAACGTACGGAATATATATTTTGCACTGCTCTGATAGCTTTTTCTGAGTGCCGTTGTATATGCCAGACATGTTACTAGCAAAGTTGTACGATTGAAACGCTAGTTTATCGAGTGGAAGTAAAAGTTCTTTTGAATTTAAAATTAAAAATATTTTTTCAGCCAACTCCTCTCCAGTCTTTATTGTTAAAACAGCGTCTATTTTTAAAAGATGCTCCACAGGAACGAGCTCTTCATCTTTTTCGAAGACGTATCAGATATTCAACGCGAGGTGGTCTTTATGTGACATATCGGGAGTAGTATCTGCTATAACGGAGAACATACCGGCGTTCTTGATCTCTTCTGCAATTATGTCACGAGTTTTCCCTCCAAGTAGACGGATGAATTCATTTTGAGAGTCTTTGCTCATATACGTAACGTTGTGCTTCCGCGTATTCACTTCTTCCAACCACCTATTCATGACCGGACTATGCCGTGAAAGTAACTTCACAATTTTCGTGAAGTTTCCATTATCTTGAGTGATTCCATCCTCGTGAACTCGGAAAGCCAAACCTTGCCGACAAAGGGTTCTTGCAGTGTCAATTAGTATCCGGATAACTTTTTAGTGGAACTCCTTTTCTTGTTCTTCCTCAATTCTGATCGTCCGTAAATGTTTATCAAGGAGAAGGTCTACGTGGCCTTGTGCATTGACAAAGTGGCACAAATCTGTCATAGCTGCTTGATGAGCTTCTGAAGTGAAGTGTTCTTGTAATTTGCCCTTTATCTCCTTTCCGCGACTTTTCAATTTGAGCCACTGACGTACTCCAGCGTGCGACCATTCTTCACTTGCGGACGCCCTTCCTCGTCCGTTTGGAAATAAGCCACAGGCAAAACCAAACACCGCGTCTTTTTCAATGCCGTACTTCAACATGGGAAAATTCCGTATTCCAGGCCGGCTTATTTTCTGGTATGTCTGGATTTGCTGGAAATACACTACGTTTTGTCTTGAAGGCCCCAAGTGAAGTCAGGTACAGTCGTTCGTTTCCCGTGATAATTCTTTTCCGTTTTGCAGGATCGCGATTAACAGGTAAATCGCCCGCTTGAACGGGTACTGAGTCTGCACGCATGTTATTTTCCTCCTCTCCTGCTCGTTGAAGCAACTGACCGCCTTAATCGTGGATTCTGGATAAGCAGTCTTATCATTTCTACCATAAAAAGTTTTGAGTTCGGAATAGCGTCTTCTTTTATTGTTTTCAAAATACCTTCAACTCTTTTGAAATGCGTTATATACTCACTAACTTGGTCAGAAAAGACATTCCTCGAAAATTCGCTACTACGCGGTGTAGGACCGTCACCACTACAACTGGCATCTGATGAAGTTCCAGCTGCTCGTAACTTGCGAACGTCAGATGTGTTGGGGGATAGCGGTGGTTCGCGATGAGCAACGGTGGTCAATGGCTCAACGGTAGACGATGGCTCAACGGTAGATGATGGCTAACGATGGGTGATGGCTCAACGGTGGTAAATGGCTCAACGATGGACGATGGCTCAACGGTAGGCGATGCCTCAACGGTAGATTTTGATTTTAATTTTACCTTAGCTACCCGATGGGCATTAAGTTCAACCCTTTGAAGACGTCGAGCGTCGCAGGGGTGCTTTTCCGAATATTCGTTCCATCGACAAAGTTACTTCGACTTGTCTCCTCCACCCCGACCCGGTTTTCTTTTCACTGGGTTTTAAAACACTCTGTAAGTTTTATTTAAATAAAAAAGATGGTTTAAAAGAGAACAACTCATCCCCCACAAATGTAGACTTTTATGGATTTATCGGGTATTTTTTCTTGATAACACAATTAAATATAAACATGACTGAAAATATGCATGTATTTATTGTATTATTATTACGTACGTTTCATGGGTATGCGATGCTAGTGAAAATGTTCCGTGCCGGCGAAAACTCACGTCCCACTGCCACTGTATTTGCACCTACCTAGTTATCACTGTAAAAGTTGCTGGTTCAGGAACGACTGCTTTCGCTCATTCTCAGTGACCACTGCACTGATCATAGTGAGCACTCCACCCCTTGAGGAACCTAGGAACCATAAACCTGTCAATTTTGTCACAATAGCGCGGATATGTGAGGACGCGCCGAGACAAGCGGTAGCTGGTCATGACATTCCTCCGACAACATCGCAATGAGTTGGCTTGACCTGAAGTTATCAATGCGCTCACCAACACCTTTTGTCTAGCCACATGGCACAGATGCTGGGCTCGCTTCGCTGTGAAGTTGAGTCACTCTGCATAATGAACGCGGGATATTACTCCCTCCCAGGAACGTGCCGATGAGTTCATCCCTTGTCCTTGGTCCCATTTTGCTCATCTGTCATTCTTTCTTCAGTTTCCATACACAGAAACGAAATGGCAAGTGGCAGTAGGTGCACCGAGGACTGGAAGTGAAACTTTTAAAATGGTTATTTTGCCGACTCTTCCTCTTGCCACACTGGGCTATTGCCTGGCTGCACGAAATTATTGCATCGTCCGTTTGTGTTGACTCTCGGTAAAAATGCCGACTGTCAGTATAATAAATATTTTTTTAAGACATCGGACCAAATCTTATATGGCCATGCCCCGTTTTGCCTTTTTAAATGCTGTTTTGGGAAATGTTACGACTTCTTCAGGTTTTGCCGACTGCCGACTGATGTGGTATTTGCCGACTGAGAAAATACCCGAGGGGGGTGAGATACCCCCCCAACCCTCCCACTCGAACCGCCCCTGTTTACGAATGAAAAGTATGGAGCATGATTTTAAGCTTCAGAAATACGACATTATCGTGATACCCAAGAACAATATTTGTCATTGTGAGTAGTTTGAACGTATAAGTGACTTAAATATCTCTCAAAATCAGGATAATGAACAGTTACCGTTTCAAGCACGTAGAGCCGCCATGTTATCAACAACACAAAATACCAAATGTAATAAGCACTGCCGGCTGAATCGCATCCCTCCTGGCTGCTTTAAAGCGATCCAGCTGGCAGTGGTAACAAGACCAAATCAACCAATCACAAGGTGGCCTTTTGCCTAACAGCGCTCGTAGTGGGGTGGCGCTGAAGTACCCAGTGTTGTCAGTTACTCGTATCGTAGCTTCATCCCCGTGGTGTGAGGGCTGGAACGGGGTACACACTGCCTCGTGATGGAAAACTGAGAAGAGGTGGGTTCGATTCCCATCTCAGCCATTTTGGAAGAGATTTTCCATGGTTTTCCACTTGTACTCCAGACAAATGCCGAAATTGTTCCTGGCAAAGCCACGACCGCCTCCTTGCGAATCCTCACCTGAATAACAAATGCACACCATACTACAGACACAAGGCGGGTTCGATTCTCCGTCAATTCACATGAGATTTACGAAGAGAAATGTTCTGAGTTTTTGGATTCTACCTAAAATGGATGTCCCGTGACCATCAGATACATGCAGCCCTGGGGAGAGGCAAGCAGCTCAGCTTCTGCAGAAGTTGACGCTATATTGTTCTTGTTCATTTGAGCAACTTGGACATCGTGGTCATTTGGCCCCGCCTACTTCGGCATATAAATAAATCATTTCTCAGACAACCTGTACTCTCGTGGTGTCTGTCTCCGGGATTCTTCGACAACGGCAAACATAAACCTCAACCATAGCTGATGAGAACATTATAAATTACAATTTATTTGGGTTCTTGAGTATGAATTTTATGCTATATTTTTTAAAATAAAAACTATTTTCCGTGTACTGTATGTAAGAATAATGTAATACCAATTAACAGAATGATATTTTGGATGGTCTACTCCTTTTTGTTTGGATGGTCTACTCCTTTTTGTTTGTTTGTCCAACAAGGGTTGGCAGCAATATAATGGGCTTAAATTATAACTGGACGATTTCCTAGAGCAGTGCCCATAAATGTCCTTACGTTGTTAATGTTTCAAGGTCTATTATGATTGTAATTTTTGGTTATGGTAAGTTTTGTTTCTAGTTGGTTAATTGAAAAGTAGTTTATTAGAAGGTGTCAACGTCTATGAAAGTATTAAACTTTACAATAGGAATTGGTAATCTCGCTGAGAGCCGGAGGGAATGAACATTTGGCCATTAGATATTATCATTGCATAATTGCATAATTTCATGAGTGAACATGAATATTATTTTCAATAATCTGCCTTCTAAAAGTTGAAAAGCCAAAAGTAGCTGTTGTCAAGAATTATCCATACTTCTCCTTTTCTAATCCGTCTTATTTCTATTCATTGTATGTTTCGTTGTGGTTTCTTAGGAACTGACGAAACATCTGGATCTCTTACAGCGGATAACATTGTCACTTCTCATCAACTGTTGGGGTCGGGGGCACTTTTCGCTCCTATTGTAATAGAAACGCGCACAATGTGCATAGATACAATTACAGATGAGTACAGAAATTTGATAAATGAGTCAAGTCTTTCAGGGCAAGTTAGTACGTGATATCTACCACATCTTTCTTTACACAACTCGCAGACGCAGTCCGCACTCAGCATATGAAATGCCTTGGTAGCAAACACTTCATTATGAAAGCCGTGGGTTGCCATTCTGGTCACTAGATGTCTCAGTTCATAATCAGCTTGTCCAGTCTGTTGTGGTCATAGCTTCAGTGGTGTAGAAGTCCTCCCATATTCGATTCTTCTTGAACTTTAGTTCTGATTGGACCCCGTTATACACAGGGGTAGACAGTAAAATCATGTGTACTTGAAGTTCGTGCCTGTAGAAGTCTTCTCTCATAAATTCATAGCATAATCTTCATGAAGTCGTTTTGGTTATATAGTCAGAGCACTTTTATCATTTTAAATGATATTGTCGACCTCGTCGTTACGCTGGGGTCTGGCGTTACGTTACGGTGACGGGACAAAATGTATGCAGATGCACTGGGGTGTGTGACGTCATAGTACCGCTTGGTGCATGTGTTCTCCGACAATCTCTACTTTGTTAGTATAAGACAAAAATTCCCGATTTTTGGATGTCACGGGTAATCTTGAGAACCACTGGATGGATTTTGATGTGGTTTTCACCATTCTGTAAAGGTTATCTCGAGGAAAGATTCTGTACAAAATTATTTATGTATGATGAAAGGAAGCCAAGCAGTAACGATTTCAGTGAAACAGTCGGAAACAAACTCTGCGTCCGTGCACTTCTTAAGCTTACGCTGGGCAAACCGTTAAAAATATCAATATACTATGAGCGTAAGAATTGGTCAGCATGAAAAGTTCTACAAAAAAAAGTCCGCGAGAGCATATCTCTATCTTCAATACATTGCCCACTATAAGTGTTTTTAGACTGGATGGAAGGGGCACATCCCCGCGCGCTCTGGTGAACGTGACAACATCCCGTGCGCTTGAGTTTGCTTTGCCCTTGGTTTGCACTTACCGTTCGCGAGTAATTTGAAACACGGTAAAGTATTATAAAGCAAGATAAGTATTACCGGTATGCAGATAATTTTCTAACATGTCAAGAATGTTTGGCTTCGAGCGAAGCGAGAAGCCTCTGGCCTTTCTAGCATTTTTCAGCATTTGCAGCTTTTAAAATGATACAAAGTCTAGTCTTTCAGACCGACTATCACTTTTTTCATATAGATTGTCTTAACTTTTTCTATACCTTGGAGGTTCCTTTTAGAGAGGTTTTGCCAAATTATTTCCAAGCCATACGTGATTATCGGTGTGATTTTTACTTGAAAGAGTTTTATTGCAGTCTCTGTTGATAATTTATTTAACATCGTGATGTCCCTCGTTGCTATTACAGCCGCTGGCATTCTGTCTTTAATGTGCTTGGTATATGTTATACCTGATATCTGCTATGCAAGTTGTCCCCAGGTATTTAAAGCTGTTGACAATCTGTACCGGTTCATTTTCAAACTCATAGTGGATTCTTTCAGATGGCACAACCCGTTGTACAGTCTTGTGCCTATTAATTAAAAATTTGTTTTCTTCCGCCCAGTTTCTTAGTTTGTCAAAGGTTACCTGTAGGGTTTCCGTGTTATCTGATGCAAGTACTATGTCATCAGCCTATATGTAGACTTTAGTGTCGTCATCCTTATCTTTAATTTCTTCTTGGAAGTGACTGTTCCCGAAGGATACACAATGTTTATTTTCCAAATGAGCTAGTCATACTTTAACAAATTTCAAAAAGAAAGAAAGAAAAAAAATGGTCCGGTTAGCTCAAATCAGTTACCAGCGTTTCGCCCAGGCGTACCATTGGGCTCATCAGTTGGTGTGGTGCACCAACCAAGTATGACTAGCTCATTCAGAAAATAAACATCCTCTATCCTTCGGGAACAGTCACTTCCAATATGGATAGCCAAGGTAAGGCTTTATTTTTGAAAAAAAGGAGCTTGTCTCTCCTAGTACATTGGCTCTGCTCGAGGCATCATTTGAGTCTTGCAGTGGTCTTCTCAGTATGTCTTGATGAGCCCAATGGTACACCGGACCGGAGCAAAACGCTGGTACTGTTTTGAGCTAACCAGACCATTTTTTCAAGTTTTATTTCTGAAATTTGTTAAAGTTTAATTTCTATTATCAGATCTATTACTGCACAAGTAATTGGGAAAGGAAAGATGAAAGCAATGGTGTTTGTAGGTGATTTGATGATTTGGGGAAACAAGTAGGAGGAAGTACAGGAGCAGTTGGATGTGTGGGAAGGAATAATACAAGAATATGGGATGAAATTTAGCATAAATAAGAGTGAGATGCTGATCACAACAAGGAAGAAGGCAAGAACCACAACGGGAATAACAATTGGTGGGAAACAGCTGAAGAAAGTGGAGAGTTTCTGGGAAGCCTGAGACAAGATAATGGAAGAAACGATAGAGCAATAAATGAGCGGGGGAGACAAGCAGAAGCATTCCGGAGGAGTGTGAGAAGCATGATATGGAGCAAGGATGTCCCTCAGAACAGCAAAAAGGTCATATATCGGACGTACTATGTCCCTATCCTGACTTATGCCTCGGAGACCTGGGTTATGAAAGGAAGGGAGAAGAGCAAAATACAGGCCAGTGAGATGAGGTTCTTGAGAAGCAGTATTGGAGCTACAAAGATGGACAAAATAAGAAATGAGAGGACCAGAGAATTAATGAAGGAGGAACCATTACAGGATGGTATGGACATGTAAAACGAATGGAGGAGGAGAGGATACCCAGGAGAATACACGAGACGAAGTGGTGGGAAGGATAGAGACCGAGAGACAGGTGGCTGAAGGGGGTGGAAGAAAGCGTGAAGAAGGGAGGAGAAGACTGGACAAGGGTGGAGGCTGAGAGATGGTGGGAAGACAGAAGATGTTAGAGAGGCTTGTGTTCCAAACAGACCCGGCCAGTGGCTGGAAACTGTGCAAGATGATGATGACTGCTACAGTATATGGAATAAAAAGAGGCTTAAAGGATCCCCCTATATCACACCATTCATCTGTACTATCAGACTTGATAGTGTGATACTGTCATTAAGGGTGACATGGGGCAATCCACTGTCCTTGGGGTAAATCTGAGACTTTTTCTCGTACAAAACTGTCGCTTTCAGTGACATTGGCCAAAGGCGAAAACTTTTCAAAGATAATCGCCACATAAGTGGAAAAAGCAGCGCATCGATGAGGTTCTCATCAGAAAAAATTTAATGGTTTGTGGAGAAGTAGTGAAGTTTTAGCGTAATATAGTCACACCAAATACCAGCTCCTGCACACATGACGATGTCACATGGTGCAGGAATTACTTGTTTCATTGGCTACTTGAAAAGTATAAGACGGACGTAGGTTCCATGTGTCACAAGATTAACTTTGTGATTATTGAATGAAAAAGTCCCATTGGGACCCCAACCCTAACTCTAATTTAGCCCTGGACTGGCAGGAACAGAGATAAAATGTAGGCTATAATTAAAAAATAAGTGGCTGTCAGAATCAGGAGTTGAATGGTAGCTAAAATTCTCTTTGCTGAAGTCCATCTAAGTCTTCGTTCTCTGTAGGCAGGAAGCGAAGTGGTACTGGTCACTGTGTCTATCACAGAGTTTACACATGCATCCTGTGCAAGGTCCATGGAAGGTGGCTTTTGTCCACATCTTATGGTGGAATCCATGAAATGCTACCCACATTAGGGCACTCAGTAGGTCGCTTAGTTCGGTGCAATTCTGATTAACTATTGCGTCAGTTGAGTTTCCAGAGGAAATTTTTGTAGGAGTATATGGCAGGAGAAAGACGTCTAGGCATATATGCAGTATACATGTTTAATACGAAACTGAACGACAAGGTTACATACAGGCGTATATATACAAAAACATACAAAAGAATCAACGAGAACATTCTTGTAACTATAACCGCCGCCAATGGCGTTGCGCTTCCTGGCGCTGAATTTAAACCATAGATCAGCTGTTGGGTTACATATTTCTAACACACCCACTTAAACCAATAGCTGATCGAGAATGCAGCAGACATTTGTATACCAGACTTCAATCATAGAGTACCCTACATAAACATAATACAATTACTGAAAACATTTTTGAACACAATGTATACTTAAAAAACTAACAGTTCAATCCCATTCCTTGGGTACAATACACATGTTTTGGTTTAGGTAAAGGTTTGGTGAGAATATCTGCAATCATTTCTTGTGTGGACAAATAGTGCAATGAAATGATTCTCTCTTGAACTTTTTCCCTAATGAAATGATGTTTGGTGTTTATGTGTTTAGTGCGCCTATGAAAAACAGGATTTTTTGCAATTTTCTGTGCACTTTGACTGTCATTATACAAATCAATTTCTTGATTACAATCCATCAACACACACTGCAAATCACATTCACCTTTAACAAATTCAATTTTTATTGGACCTTGATTAGAACCAATCAAATCAAACATCAGATTCTTAAGATAAACTGCTTCCTTCGCAGCCTCTGACAAAGCTACATACTCAGCCTCTGTCGATGAGGTAGCAACTGAGCTCTGCTTACGAGCTTCCCATGATAAGGCAGCATTAGCAAGCTTGAAAAGATAACCAGTATAGGACTTACTATCACTATCTGTGGAAAAACTGGCATCTGCAAACCCTACCAAATCTAAACCAGTGCTCTTAAAAATGAGTCCTTGGTTTATCGTACCTTTAAGATACCTAAGTACCTTCTTCATCAAAAACAATTACATGACCCTTTTTAACAATACTGTTCACAGAGAGCAAGTTTGCTGTAAGGTTATGTACATACAGAACATCGCTCACCTTTGTAAAAACATTTGCTTGTAGTGGAACATCACCTATGCCGCCACTATATAGTTTACAATCGTTTGCTACGGTGACTTCATATCCAACCTCCCTTTCATCATCAAATTTTGACATCCAATCCACTCTACCAGTCATGTGTTTGGAGGCTGCGGAGTCCATGTACCAGCTGTCTGCTGAGTGGGTATCAACTCCAAGTGCTGTGAGCAGAGCCCTACCCCTCTTCTTTTCTTCTTTCTTCTCTAGTGGCTTGGCATCTGCTTGATGTGCTGCTGTCTTGTTTTGGTGTTTGCAATCTTGTTTCCAGTGGCCAGTTTTGCGGCAGTTCCAACAGAATGGTTTCTTGGGTTTAGTATTCTTGAATCCACTCCTGTTGGTGTAGAGTGCTGTTTCTTTGCTGGAGCTGCATTTGTCTTCCTGTAGCAGTTTACATTTCACAAAGTCACTAGTCAACTCTGCGCCTGAATTTTCCAATGCCATAATCATAGGTTCATAGTCATCAGGTAGTCCCTGCAAGAGCAAGGCACCTAGAAATTCATCAAGTGGTTTTTTACTGCTGCTAACCGCTGGGAGAGCCCCAAAACTGTGGTGACATATTCTTCCATAGTCTTGAATTGTTCAAGCTTGGTGGAACACAGTTGGCGAAGAATTCTTGTGTGCCTGTTGGCGCCTTTATCTTCATATGCCATCTCTAGCGAATTCCACGCTGCTTTCGCCGTTTTTGCTTCCATGACGTACGGAAAAACACTCCTTTCCACCATAAGGTTAATCTTGCACAACGCACGTTCGTTGCGCCGTACCTTAACCTCTGCGCCCGTTTTATCATCTTCTGCATAACCAGATATGCACTTCCAAAGATCATCGTGCATAAGATAATTCTTCATATGGAAACGCCAGTCAATGTAGTTTCCTCTCCCCTTCAGTTTCTCGAAGTTATAAAGAGAACCGGTGCTGGATTCCGCCATGATGCACACACTTATTGCACGCGATCACAGTTTTGTTAATTCAAATAGAATCACACTGGTCAGAAAACTATACACTCATCAATGATCCTGCTGGAGCCCATAACCTGTAGGAGTATATGGCAGGAGAAAGATGTCTAGGCGTATATGCAGTATAAATGTTTAATACGAAACTGAATGACAAGGTTACATACAGGCGTATAATATACAAAAACATACAAAAGAATCAACAAGAACATTCTCGAAACTATAACCGCCGCCAATGGCGTTGCGCATCCTGGCGCTGAATTTAAACCATAGATCAGCTGTTGGGTTACATATTTCTAACAATTTTGACTTCTTTTCCTTTCTCTGTCTGAAGAGTTCCCTCTCTTGGGGTGTGGGTGGCAGCTGTCTGTTCATCTTTCATCGAGAAGGGCTCCTTTAAGATTAATTGGAGGATTATCCATTTCACAAGATCCGTATTGACGTGTACAATAACGATTCTAATGGGTTGAGGGGGTCTCCGCCCAATCAATACAATTTAATATTGGCAATTATTAATTTATTGCCATTGGGGACATGTTTCGGGCCTCATGGGCCCTTCTTCAGCCGCAAAAATATATGTACACATTCACATCCATCATATTACTTATACACAAATCATGCATATTTTAAGAAAAAACATTAAAACTGAACTCTAAAATTAATTCTAAAATATCATCTATCATGCTTCAAGAAAAAATTTAAAAGTAACATTCGAAAACTAATTCTTAAATATCATCTTATCCATATTATAAAAAGGAGAAACAAGTACAGCTAAAAGAGACACATGTGGTCTTGGTGACCGTCTTAATGTTTTGATCTAGTGGAAACCCTATTCAAAGTGCTATTTTAAAAAAAGTTAGTTAATAAGTTTAAAAATATATTGGAGGTAATTACCTAGTCTTACCATAAATACTGTCCCAAACGTTTAAGTAAATTGACACAAAATGGTTAGAGATATTTTAATATCCTAATAGCAAGTGTTACATAGATTCATTATGAACCATAACCAAAAATAATTATTCAAAATGGCCACCATTTGCACGCACACAGTCCTGAATTCTTTGTGGCCACTCATCAATGGAATTACGCAATACATCAACTGGAAAATCTGCAACTGCCTTCCGAAGAGACTGCTTTAAGCTTTCAATATTGGAATGTTTTTTCTTGCAAGCCATCTCCTGAAGCCTGGACCACAATTTATAGTCCAAAGGGTTTAAATCTGGACTTGCAGACGGCCAATCTGAAGTGGAAATGAAATCAGGAACATTTGCCTCCAACCACTGCTGGGTTGTCCGTGCCTTGTGCGCTGGGGCAGAGTCCTGCTGTAAGCTCCAGTTCTGTCCATGGAAGAGGGTGTTGTTGAGATTCTTGACCAGTCCCTCAAGCACTGTCTCCTGGTACACTTTAGCAGAAGTTTTGACTCCCTTTTCACAGAAATGGAGCTCCGTTGTGCCCTCGAAGCTCACACCCCACCACACCATAACTGATGAGGGATGATAACCCTTCTGGATCCTTGGAGCCTTTTCACCAGATTCTCTAGAGGAATGGGCATATACCCTGTCGTTTTGTGCATTGAAAGTCTCCTCAACACTGAAAAACTTTTCATCCGTAAACTGGATTTGACGATGACCATTAGCTGCGTAACGCTTAAGTAAGCGCTTTGATTTTAGGAGCCTCTAGCGCTTCAGTCCATTTGTCAGATGTTCTTTGCATCGTTTGTAAGCACTGATTCCCAGGTCAATGCTTAACGTGCGAGACATAGACATTTTTGATATCTGTAACTCACGAGCCATCCCTGACTGTCTCCTTACTGGATTTCGTCGCACACGAGCCGCCACTGCTTTGATAAGTTCTGGCGTTCGTACTGTGCGTGGTCTTCCTTGCCGCAGGCAATCTCTCACAGTTCCAGCCTCAACAAATCGATTTATAGTGCGGTAAACAAATTTCTTACTAATTTTCAGCTTCTGGAGGGTTTTGAAAATCTCCCCTGGCGATTGCCCTACCTTGTGTAACGCTATCACGGCCACACGATTCTCATACTCCCCCCATTCCATCTTGAAAACTTCAAACTGACAACTGTACACTTCTGCACCTCAACGAACAATGACTCACGCCTCACGATACTGGTTTTGTAGACGCTCCCTCGTTCGGGCGGAAGTGCAGCCACCCTCAAAAGTTGGGACAGTATTTATGGTAAGACTAGGTAGAATGTGAACAGTGGGCTTATAGGCTCTCCATTTGTGATTCGTGGTCCTATTTTACAGCCAATCTTCATGTTTTGGCTTGGGAATATATTTTGAACCAAAGCTGAATCGTTGTCATTTTCTTTGATGCTGGATTGGGTGGAGACGTTACACTTTTGAAGAAACGTCATTCGGAGCCTATGAAGGGGTGAACCAGCCAGAGGGTAAGCCTGCTGTCCCAACTATAAAGAAATAAAATGGGTCTTTGAAAAAAGAATGCGTCAGAAAAAACTAGGGCTAAAACGGAAAAATGTAGTAACAACTTACTAAGCTCGAATTGAAGGAATAACCGACTGTCAGCTGTCAGCTATCTACAATCATAGCAGTCAAAACATAATTATTGTAGTTTCAGATCTGTTCGTTTGCTTCCTTGCTTATCTCTCCTCCCCAAATTAAGACACCCCCCCGCCCCCCCACACACGTAGCCTGCCAATTAGGCCACAAACCCAAGACAAATTCCGCTTTGCATCATGTCATTCATTACCCCCACACACATCTCCTCCCTCCCCCTCCCCTCCTCCCAGTTCCTGACCTGCCACAAGGTCGGGCCAGCTTAGCTCACACAGCAACGTGCCGTCAGACATAACACAATCTGTACCTCAAACTACTAAGTAAAGGTAAGCAATCCGGCGCATGAGTCATCCTCTCACATGTTCTTGTGTGTAGGCGTTTTTATTGTCACTTCTTTTTCTTCCCATTACAGCCTCCAGGTAGATAGCTGACAGTCGGTTATTCCTTCAATTCGAGCTTAGTAAGTTGTTATTACATTTTTCCGTTTTAGCCCTAGTTTTTTCTGACGCATTCTTTTTTCAAAGACCCATTTTATTTCTTTATAGTTGGGACAGCAGGCTTGCCCTCTGGCTGGTTCACCCCTTCATAGGCTCCGAATGACGTTTCTTCAAAAGTGTAACGTCTCCACCCAATCCAGCATCAAAGAAAATGACAGCGATTCAGCTTTGGTTCAAAACATATTCCCAAGCCAAAACATGAAGATTGGCTGTAAAATAGGACCACGAATCACAAATGGAGAGCCTATAAGCCCACTGTTCACATTCTAATTACCTCCAATATATTTTTAAACTTTTTAACTAACTTTTTTAATAGCACTTTGAATAGGGCTTCCACTAGATCAAAACATTAAGAAGGTCACCAAGACCACATGTGTCTCTTTTAGCTGTACTTGTTTCTCCTTTTTATAATATGGATAAGATGATATTTTAGAATTCATTTTAGAGTTCAATTTTAATGTTTTTTCTTAAAATATGCATGATTTGTGTATAAGTAATATGATGGATGTGAATGTGTACATATATTTTTGCGGCTGAAGAAGGGCCCATGAGGCCCGAAACATGACCCAAAAATTGCCAATATTAAATTGTTTTGATTGGGCGGAGACCCCCTCAACCCATTAGAATCGTTAAGGGCTCCTTTGTCAAATCATGCACAAGTTTGGAAGGGTAGCGATAGGTTGCTCCGAGGGTCATTTCAAAAATCTTGCTTTGTTTCATTTTACAGTAGGTGAGAGATATATTGCTTATTTTCTCACAAAAAGTCATTTTTTGAGCATTCTGTCTAAGCAAAAAATCCTTCCAACCTTGATGCTAATGCAACTTTCATGCCTGGCAAGTAGGAGATAGGAAACTCCAGTAGGCTATATGCTTATAAAGCAATGAGCTGTTTTTATAATTTTCTGGTGTCTGTAAACACACCCTAGTGCAATAAGTCTGCTGTTGTGGTTTATTCAGACCATTACGGTAGTTGCAATGTGTGGCGCAGGATCATATCATCGGAATTCAAAACATAACCATAAAGCATTCCACTACACTAGCATGAGGATTGGGTCTTGGGAAGCCAAAGATTCGCGTACATCAATATTGTATACTGATCTGGAGGTTTGAGCATATCTTGGTATCATATTTGGTCCCTTTACTAGAAAGGACAGCTGTATTGAATGTCCATGCTTTCTGGATCATTACACAATAAATTGATGGCAGGGCAGCTTTAGCCAAAGCCTGTTACATAGGAATTCTATTTTTAAGGCGCAGAAGACTCATTTAAATCTAGAGTAGTCTCAAGAAGAGCTTGTCATTGACAGTTACATAGACGTCTGGTAACGGTCGAGTGGACTCGGCCGATTGGTACTGCCTCTGGGCCAACCCACCAAATCTTTTGTGTTTTGTGTTGTAAGATTAGCTCAATTGCCAGCAGTAAGCAATCCAGTTAACTGGCGAGTTGAAGTTTATAATATATAGAACTACTACAGTATATTGCAATGTAACTAGAGGGGCAGATGACCTCGTAGTTCCGCCCCTTAAAACAACAATAACTAATGTAACTAAGTACGTGCAATATCTCATGGAATACTCTCATGTGACATGTGCGAAGGGATTATATCACCTAAATCATACAAAAGGAATAGGGTTGGAAACCCAACACACAGTCTTCTTGTTGTAGCCGAGGGTGACCCTATGCCGCTTTGAATCGTGAAAGTGCATGCTATTGTCTGAAAATTAGGACATTACACAGTTTACTTATCATAGCGAATGTGCGATAGGCTGAACATAAGATGATTCCAGTTGTTGATAATAATATTCATAACAGACAGTTTTTGTGAAATTATTGCAGTGACAGTTTACAAAGTTCAGAGGTCTTATAACACAAAAGGAATGAAGGACTTAGTGGCATAATAAGTTTAGACCTGCTAGTACGCAATGCATAGGGCCCAGTTAATATGAACTGTTCGTTCGCATGTAGATATTGCAAACCAATGCACTGTAAAGTAATGTAACAAATTATAATCAGTGCTCAATGTGTTATAAAGCATTGTGAACTCAACCAAGTGAACTGATTGGTGAACCCCACTTTTATATTGTTAATAGCCAGTGTAAATTATAAGTTTTAAAATATGAAGTGTTATGTGTTAATTAGACCTACGAAGGAAGCTACGAAGGAAGATCCTAGCATCCACATGAAGAAGGTGGACGTCAAAATAGAAGACCAGATGGCGAACCACTAAGTTCTTCATGGGGGATGAAAATCCATTGCCAGTCTTGGAGAGTCAGATGAGTAAGATTTTAATATATTTGAAGAGTCAATTTTAGTACTAGATAGAGCGAAATTTGTAGTGTGAACACTTATAGAAATTTATTGCTTAAAATGAGGTAGCAAAATAGCTTAGATTATGTGACATGAATATTAAATAAATGGATCTGGTTTTATTGTTGCATTATCAGGGCTACCAGCGACTCACTTTTCTCACTATTATTCACTATTTTCAAAGCAGCCTCACTTTTCTCACTATTTGATGAAATTACTCACTATTCTCACTTTTTTAACAAAACTGGTCACATTCTGCCTTAAAAAAGTGACAGTCAGTCTGAAAGACTTGACTTTGTATCATTTTAAGTGCTACAAATGCTAGAAAGGCTGGAGGCTTCTCGCTTCGTTCGAAGCCAAAGACTCTTGACATGTTAGAAAATTATCTGCATTATCTTGCTTATCTTGTTTCAAATTCGCGGGGACTTGCCCCTTCCATCCAGTCTAGAAACACTTATAGTGGGCGATGTATTGAAGATAGAGATATGCTCTCGCGGACTTTTTTGTAGAACTTTTCATGCTGACCAATTCTTACGCTCATAGTATATTGATATTTTTAACGGTTTGCCCAGCGTAAGCTTAAGAAGCGCACGGACGCCAAGTTTGTTTTCGACTTTTCCACTGAAATCATTACTGCTTGGCTTCCTTTGATCATACATAACTTATTTTCTATAGAATCTTTCCTCGAGATATCCTTTACAGAATGGTGAAAACCGCATCAAAATCCATCCAGTGGTTCTCGAGATTACCCGTGACATCCGAGAATCGGGGATTTTTGTCTTATACTAACGAAGTAGAGATTGTCGGGGTACACATGCACCAAGCGGTACTATGACGTCACACACCTCAGTGCATCTGGGTGCATTTCGTCCGTCACCATAACGTAACGCCAGATCCCAGCGTAACGACGAAGTCGACAAGATCATTTAAAATGATAAAATGGTCTTGTGCACAATCAGATTGCTAGAAACGACACATAATATACCCATGAATGGGTAGTTCGTTTTTCTGCCACCGGTGCCAGAGTGCGCTGCCGGCAGCGAGCCAGGCGGCCAGAAAGCATAAAAAGCTTCCATGGTGCAATACCACAGCCGGAGCCGTGCAGCGATCAACGGAAATTTTAACAAAAGTGTTGTGACGGAAAGGAGCGTGGCATCACCGTATATTCTAGTATTTCACAATTTATCAAAGGTAAGTCAATAGTTGGCCTTACACTGACGAATTTTCCGTCGGTTTTAGAATGACATACCGACCCCGTCTGTCACTTAAAAAGGGAAAGGATGCTGAAAAATTCCTGCAATCAAAATGTTATCAGGCTACTGCTAGTGCTCTAAAAGATGATACTTGCCCCCACTCAGATTGCGTTTGTAGTATATAGTGCAAATTTTTTTGAAACATTTTCAAAAGTATTTTAATTACAGCAACCACCTATGTTCTGTATGAAGAAGTGTCAAATTTATTCATATTGCTCTTGAGTAGGTTCTGCCAGGCAGAAGCATTGTTGAGTACCAGTGAATTTTTGAAAGAATCTTTCATCATGGATGGCAAAAATTTTATGGAATTGAAAAATGTTGACTGGGAAGAGTGCTGAACGTCTCCTGATCGATTAGAGCTGTAGTGAACTGCAAGTATTGAAGTTTCATCAAGAGGCGGCAAAGCACTTGCTTAACAAGTCCATCCTTAATACTGGAAAGGATGCCAAGCACTTGAAATGCTTGCAGCATCAGGCCATCAAAGAAAGTAAGTGTCTGATGAGCATTGTCTTTGTTTACATAATGTTGCAGCTGACTTTAAAAGATGTGTTCGAAGAGAAGCTTCGCAGTGAATGGAAGCTGTTGCAGCCAGAAAATCTCCCACGTTTTAAGGAAAGTCTAAGGATTGACCATTATTGGCATCAAATTTTTGACATTTTCGACTTTACTGGGCAGGCAAAATATACGCTTGTGAGCAAAGTCGTGAAAGCCATCCTACCAGCAGCTCATAGAAGCTCAGATGTGGAATGTGGAATTCGGAATCAAGAAATCAACTTCCGGCAGATAGAGCCGCAATGGAAGAGCGCACCCTGAATGCTCGATTGAACATTCGTGACGGTATGAAGGAGTTCGGTGGGCGGGCTGAAGCAGTTCCCATCACAAAGGCTCTTCTGAAAGCGGCTGCTGGCGCTCACAGCAAATATGAAAACTATTTAGAGGCTAAGCGCAGAGGAAGAGCAAAGGAGAAAGGAAGAGGCGGAGGATATTCGGCGCAAGCAAGAAGAGCAGGAAAAAACTCAAGTTAAAGAAAGGAGATAGGAAAATTACAGGAAGAATTCAGGAAGGCAAAAGAAGTGGAAGAAGAGGAGAGACAAGCTTCTGATGACCTAATTGATGAGGCCAACCAAAAGCTAAAAGCTGCTTTGGTAAAGGGTGATCTGAAAAGTGCAA
Source organism: Meconema thalassinum (assembly GCA_946902985.2). Taxonomy (NCBI): domain Eukaryota; kingdom Metazoa; phylum Arthropoda; class Insecta; order Orthoptera; family Tettigoniidae; genus Meconema; species Meconema thalassinum. The sequence goes on from OX336400.1 coordinate 121,658,347, forward strand.
AAATTGCCAAGGTATGCGAGAAGGTGCCTGCAGCATGCGATCCCGGGCCGAAGATCTCCGCAAAAAGCAGTCGGAGCCACTAAGGAAGAAAGCCGGGAAACGACGGCGCGATGAAAACAGCGACTATCCAGATGACCCCGACACTTGAATTTATTTTTAAGACTGATGACAACTTGTGAATTTTATCTTACGACTGATGATATCTACTTTTCTTTCTATGTGGCAGTACGACAGTATTATTTGTTTTACAGTGTTTTTTTTTTCCTGGGCCGGCCCCGTGGTGTTGGGGTAGCGCGCCTGCCTCTCACCCGGCTCCGTCAGGGATTTTAGAAACTGACGTGAGGACTGGTACGTTGTGCACTCAGCCTCGTGAGGACAATTGAGTAGCTGTCTGACAGTGTGACAGCGCCCCAATCACGAAAACCAAGATTAATGGCTGAGCGGATCCGATGCGCTGATCGTGTGTCACCCCAAAATCTGCAGGCCAAATGGCTGGGCAGCGGTTGCTTGGTAGGCCTAGGCCCTTCACAGGCTGTAGTGCCAGGGGTTATTATTTATTATATGTTTTTTTTCTAGTAAGGTGTGCATTATGGCATAAACATTGTTTTATCTTAAGACTAATGATATCTATTTTTATTCTTTTGTGCCAGTATGGCAGTATTATTTGTTTTAGTTTTTTTTTTTTTTTCTAGTAAAGAGTCCATTATAACATTCACATTGTTTTGTATTCCAGATTTATATTTTTGTTTTACGATTTAAATTTCTTGAGTGTTGCATTGATTTTACAATCCATTATTTCAAAGTGTCCTCTCTAACTACATGAAAAATCATGAACAGTACTCAGAGATATTAACATAGGTGCAATTTGGTTGACATTTTTGGGGGGCTAATTTGTTTTTCAGATACACATTCCTAAAACTTTGTCTATTTCAAAACAGTTTTGTCACATTTTTGGGAGGCTATGGTTGGTTTTGGGGAGGCTTAGCCACCCAAGACCCCCCCCTGCCTAATTGCGCCTACAGATATCAACAAAAGATCAAAATGAACCAGATATACGGCCATAAATGCGAATAATGCTATGAATTTACTCACTATTTACTCACTTTTTCATGCATAAACTCACCTTTTTTTCACTTTTTTGGAAGAAAACGCTCACTATTTCACTATTTTTGGACGAGTGAGTGGATGGGAGCCCTGATTATGCAACAAATCCGGATCCATTTAAAATTATAATTATAATTGTCAGAGTTGAAAATTGAATAATTTAACAGATGGGTAATATCATATTGGAATTATGATAAATTTTGAAAAATGGGGTTAATAATAAATGACATGGCGTTTAGTTAATTTCTCCAAACATGATGCCCATAAACAACTTGAATTACTTAAAGAACAAGCAGCAAAAATCGGCTTACTTACAAATTTCTTTTGACAAAACGAAATTTATGATGGATATTAGAACTGCTCTGAATACACTCCACATTGATAATGGTAAGGTATCCCGAGTGAAAGACTTCAAGTATTTGGTGAATGAATCAATGAAACGGATAACGAATGAAAATCAATAGAAACATGACTACAGAAAATGGAAACTGCATTCCATGTGACAAAAAAAAAGTTTATAACAAAAAATGCCTCTTGTGGAATTGTAAAATTCAACATTATAAAACAGCAATTTTACCTGAAGCACTTTATGCAGCAGAAACACTTAATCTGCAACACAACATTGAGAAATCCTTTAGAGATTAAGGAACTCAAAATCATGTGAAAAATTTTGGGACCAAAAATCAAGAATGGAATTCACCTTCGAAAACCTAATGCTGACGTCTATTTGAAAATTGCTAAAAATCACAGACACAATCCGTATGAGAAGGATCCAATCCATGGGGCATTTGGAAAGAATGGACCCAACTAGGTTAACACATAAAATCTATACGTTCTAACAGAGAAAGGCAACAAGGTCCAATTGGTATAAACAGGCAGAAAGAGACTTGGCTGAATTAGGCTTTCCTAATCTCAAGGATCGAGAGGAAATTTTAAAAAAATACTCATATGCGGGATTTTGAGGAGGAAGAAGAAAGAAGACCTACCAGACATGTCTGGTCGCAGCAATGGAATCTCGCTCAGTCGTTGCGCATGAAGAGTTATTGGGCGAACATCAAGGCTAATAAATGTTGATTCCGCTTGGTCCTAAGAGACCCATTCATGAGGAAGAAGAATAAATGATATTCTTCAATAAATGGTACATAAGTATAAATGATATTGGATCAATAATTTCAACATTTCAGCTGCAATACCAGGGGAGAAAAAGAAATGATTGTGCGCTACTTTCCGATCTGCCCTCGCAGTATTCAGATTTTGCCTCATGTTTGTGATATAGTTCATGAAAGGAATTAATTTCATGTGAAGTTGTTTTCACTTAAACTCTTGATATGTCAAGATAGACATCCAATAGGATTTGCTGTTGTGACTCCCATGTTCACTTCGTGAGATGTTTGAATTATTTGATAGAAATGTTATTAATGGGTCAGAGATTTGTAAAAGTGACATGTTTCCATGTAACTTATAATGTTTTATATAGCATTAAATTATTATTAATCGTACCCGTGAGTGTGTGTCACATTATTTTGAGCTCCTATGAACCCTATAATAGACTCCTACTGTTTGTTGAATTATGTGTTCCCCATATGACCGAACACGCCCTGTAGAAACCTACTACTATTCAAGGAGTTCATCTAGGACAGAATGATGAAAGTAATAAATAAAAGAGGATTATGTATTTATGTATACACATACTGTATGTATCGCTGTATACAGGGTGGACCACTTAAGTTGAGACTGTAATATATCTCAAAAACTAAGCATTGTATAATGAACTGTCTGGGATAAAAGTTGCGTGATATTAAGGGGGAAAGAACATTCTATACGTCCTAGTTTATTTGAAGAACGTTTGGATGGTAATTTGATGGTCACTTGACGTTTTTTAAATGGGAACAATCACATAGTCACTCTAAACGAGTAAATTTTGGAAGTCTACCACCAATTCCAGTATCTTAACATAGACTATATCTAATAAATATTCACGAGTTGCGTTGTCTTAACTAATACTGCAGCTAAATAGTGTATACAGGGTCTTCATATAAAATAAGAGCGCCAAGCGGCGGGTTTGTTAACCGCGGCTGCGGTCACCTTCGCCGAGCTTGTGGCGCGCCAAGGCCCCCTGCTTTAAGCGTGTGTACAATCCTATATGATGCAGCGGCCTTGCTAGCGTGTGTACAATGCTGAAATCTTACTTTATTTAGCTAGTTAGTTATTTTTTATGAAACCGAAACCCCTACTTGTGCTAATTTTGTGAGTGATTTATTCGGAGACCGTTCAAGATTCTCGCCAATGTCATCTAGCTCATCCTCTGTTAAAACTGTTCGTGTGCAGGCATGTTTTTTATTGAGCACCGAGCCAGTAGTGTCAAACTTATTTGCAATTAACGTGAATCTGTGCTAGTGAAGGTGGCACTTCATCAAGAAATTGCTGAACAAATGCATCACGTACCCGCCGAGCCGACTCTTACTTAAAATAAGTTTTACATTAAAAAATACAATGTTGCAATGATAACTGTCTCACCTTAGCATTTGAGGTTTAGACTGGCGACTGAGCACCTGCACGCTTATTGCAAGGTCAAGTTTGGTAATGTCAATCTGTTATTTTTATACAGTCCATCGGTACTTGGAAAAAAAAAACAGCCCTCGTATGTACTAGGCGCGCGCTTTCAATACTACAGCAGGGGGCCGTGGCGCGCCACAAGCTCGGCCAAGATGACCGCAGCTGCGGTTAACAAAGCCGCCGCTTGGCGCTCTTATCTTATATGAAATACCCTGTATATTCAGTGGCGTACCGACGGGGGGGGGGTTAGGGTTTAACCCCCTCCCCAGAGACATTTCTTTACTTGAATCTTTATATTTTCCCATCTATCACCTGTTTTACACTACCGCTAGTGAGGCGTCCTAACTCCTGTACTGTATATATTTTAAAAGCGATCACGTTCATCACTTGGTAAAGACCTGCACTCTACTTGCAGTGAGACTCCTCCTTCAGTGTTGAAGCTAGCCATGAATCAGTTTTACTGAAGTGTGCGATCGGTAACCTTTTTCACGTCGTTTCGGGTTGCTTTAATTGTGTGTCCGTTTCGTTAAAGATAATTCAGTACATGGGGAGTTTCTGCAATTCATTCAAATTAATAATACAGATAAAGTCATCAAGATAGGCGGATTTTTAGAGTCAGTAGGAACACGGAGAGCAAAACATAATTTTTCTCTCTCATAATATCAGTGTTTTAAGCAACCACACTGCTGGCTGCGTGGCTCAGCTGTAACGTTCTCGCTTGCTGAGCCCAAGGTTGCAGGTTCGTATCCTGGCGCAGTCAGCTGGCATTTGAGGGTGCGCAAATGCAAGGGAGCCGTGTCGGTAAATTTACTGGCACGTTAAAGATCCCCTTCGGGGCAATATTTCGGCACCCTGGCGTCTCTAAAAGCCAGAGTAGTTGAAAGGGACGTAAAACCAATAACATTATTATTATTATTTTATTAAGCAACCACGTAACTATGGTCATGATGATACCACTGCATCATTTCAGTTTTAATATTTAATTACTGTTGTCCATATTTTTCAGAATTTTGTTTTTCATTTTTTTATTGTGTCGAAAAAAGAATTAGGCCTATAATAGTTTTAATGCAAATAGAATGGTTATTTAATTATTGTTTTTATGAATATTAATCGAAATATCATTCTAATTATGATGACTGTCGTTTTAAGAGGCGGGATAGCAAGGTCATCTGCCCCTTTAATAATGTACACAATTACCCTGTTATATTAATAATAATGTTATTAATGCAGCCAATGACCATGTATTTTTCTTTTCAGACAGGTCAGGGAAGGGATTATGAAAGGAAATCGGCCGTGGGCCTATTGAAAGGAACCATCCCGGGATTTGCCTGATAGTGAAAATGGGAAACCACGAAAACCATTTTCAGGACGGCCGAGGTGGGATTCGAACCCACGCTCTCCCGATGCCAGCAAGACGCGAGGTAGCGCGTTAGCGCTCTCGGCCACCGCGGATATGAACCCCCCCCCCCCTCCCTAGAAAGAAATCCTGCATACGCCACTGTATATATTGTAAATACTTTCAGATATAGATTTTATAGCCTAAGTGTAATGAAGATCACTTGACGATCGAAACTGGTCATCCAAGTGTATTTATGGATCTCGTGTAATTTTTTTTCAGGATTAGGGAATAACCCACAATTGGGTACAATCGTGTTGACCGACTGTAAAACATCAAATTATGTTTAAGAGCATTCTATAAGTCAATACAGATTATAGCCATGGAACAGATTTCTATGTAAATACTGTACATATCTATTCAGGAAGCTGAACTAAATTATATTTTGTATTTTCTTTACGAATCATGACGTGTGGAGTTGAAGAGTGGAGTGTTTATTTTCCATATTTTTCCATATTTGGAAGTTAGTACATAACTTATGCTCCATATTCTTAGTCATTAAAATCAATATGGTCCATATTTCGGCTAAAAAGTATTAAATTCTAGTAAATTAGCAGTCCTGTCAATAAACAAGTTAAAGATCTACTGTATATTTAAACATTTCAATCTTGGTAAAGTTGCAGATATGGCAAACATGAAAATGGACACTGTACTTTCAATAGAACCCTGGATATGAAGCAATGAGAAAGGTTGCTGCAATTTTGTGCGGAGATTTAAATGTAAAGTTAACGTTGGATTTAACCCCAGCGGGCATTGTGAAGTTCAAATATGCCCACATTTCCTCTTGTGATGTTGAACACAGTTTCAGTCCAATATAAATCTGTTCTTAAGAGACAATAGGAGAACATTCACTTTCCAGCATTTAAAAGAACATTTTGTAATTCATTTTTTTCAGTAACAAAGAGTAAAAGATTGAGTATTCTTCAAAGTTCATATTGATATTAAGATGCGAATTTCAACGTTATGGTTCAAGTAGATCTACTTTGTTTAGCTCCTTTGAATTTGTTTCTTAGTTATTGTTGTATTGGGGGGCGGAACTACGAGGTCATCTGCTCCTATCTTTCAATTTGGATATTAAAATAGAAATTATAGTTTTTTTGTAATTTTAAGTGTATATATAATTCCATATTTCTATAAAAAATAATTATATACTGTATGTACATATTTCAGTTTCCTGACCCAGTCGGAGACTGGAAGCAGGCTGTGGATTTTCATTTTTCATGTACATATTTCAGTAATTATTAGCACATATAAATCCATTCCCTGAACATTACCAACTTGGCTAATGTTTTTGCATTTTATTTACAACTTGTTAAGCATCGCACTGAAGAAGGAGCATAATATTCTGATATACAGTAGAGTCCCGCCAATCCGAAAATCCGCCTAATCCAAACAGGGCTAGGAAAAAATATCAACCAATTATTGTTTTTAAATTTTAAAATAGGAAAAAATATTAAGCTTAAACTAGTTTTTCCAAGAAAAAACTTAAATTTATTAGCACAGAAAAACATGAAACGAATGCTACAGGGGTAAACAGTGAATCTGCCGACTATCTCATACACAAAAACTAAAAAACAAAAGGTCTAGACTTACTAACGATGTGCATATCAAAGTTTGAATGCAATTTACGTTAACGACGAAACAAACGGAAAAGCTCAATCAACACTTAAGAAGTAAAGTCAGTGATTTTTGTAAAAAAGAAACAGGGAGCAAGTTCATGTTCATGTTTTTGAAACACCGTGGTTTTGCCGATTTGCCGATCACCATTAGTGGAAGCTTATGTGTCGCAGAGGCATTGCTGCAAGCTAGCTAGACGCCAACAGTGCTTATAAAAACATTACAGTACAGTATTGGTTTTCGAGCCTTAAAGTAAATATATTGTCATATTTGACAAAAATCCACCTAATCCGAACAGGGTTAAGTCCCAATTAGTTCGAATTAGCGGGACTCTACTGTATGTATAATTGCTATTCATCCCACATTTACTTCCACAGTATTAATTAGGTGGAACATCTGTGTTTTTATTGGTAATTGTTATAATAAATACGGATCCATTTAGAATAGAATGTTTTATTTCATACCTATGTGTCTTGATTTTTTTCAGGGCGTCAAATTTCCTTCAAGATATCCCGATTGCCATTACTGCACTGTCTAGCATCTATTACTATTGACTCCTACTCCTGCCAACTCAATGGATGCACAACCTCCTCCTCCGGGAGAGGAAGAAGTCTATGACCCTAAGTATTTCCGGAAGTTGCAGAGGATAATTGCTCCTGTGACTGAACCTTCTCCTCCAGGGGAGGAAGAAGTCCATGACCCTAAATACTTCCAGACGTTGCAGAATGTAATTGCTTCATCTTCTGCAACTAATCATCCTCCTCCTCCAGGAGAGGAAGAATTCTATGACCCTAAGAACCTTGAGAAGTTTACGAAGTTTAAGAACTCTGACTCAAATAACTCCCAAAAGTCCAACGACGGGAAGAGAACAAGAGTCAGCGCAGCCCACAAAAGAGTCCAGAAGGACCGCAGTAATGTCCGTATGATCAAGTACTTAATTTCTAAGGGTATAACTCCGAAGACTAGCGTTCCATACACCAATATGACTGTGAAGCACAGCACTGTTGAAGGGCGTTGGAAATATAAACCAGGTAATAGACTGATTCTCAGAATTTACATTTTAGTGTTGGGACACTGGCACTAGAGTTGCTAACAAACCTATGTCATAAGTTGCAGAACATAATAGCTTCCTCTTCTTCAACTAATCAACCTCCTCCTCCGGGTGAGGAAGAATTCTATGACCCTAAGAGCCTTCAGAAGTTTCCAAAGGTTCAGAAATCTGACTCAAATGACTCCCAAAAGTCATTCGACGTTGAAATTGTTGTTGGGGAGCCTATGGGCGTTCAATTGAACTGCCCTGCTATGGCCATTGGCTGCAATTCAAATAATGTTTTGGTTGTGAATTGAAGCATAGAAATGTTACATTTTGTGACAAAGCCTTTATTGTTTGCAGAGTCTGGATTCCTAGAAAAGTTTTAAATAGACCCTTGTTTTTCAACCTTTTCACTGCCAAGTTTTTTCATTCATATAAAAATAAACATTGTAAAATCCATAAATTTTAACTTATCGGAAGAGCAGGGGGGGGTGATATGCTTAAAAACTCTGTAGGTCTTATGCAAATTTAAAATCCTATGTGTGTTGTTTAAGTCTTTAGTCTTTTGACTGGTTTAATGCAGCACTCCCTGTCCTGAGCTAATCGTTTCATCTCTACATTGCTACCACACCTTACATCTGAGGCAATCTGTTTACTATATTCTAACCTTGGTCTACCCCTACAGTTCTTGTCCTCGACCCTTCCTTCCATAAGTAAGTTTGCTATTCCTAGTTGTCTTAGTATGTGTCCTACCATGTCTCTTCTCTTCATTAGCAATCGCCAGAAACATCTCTCCTCTCCCACTCGTCTTAATACCTCTTCATTTGCTACTCTTTCCCTCCCAGCTGCGAAAAGAGGTGGAAATCTGTGATCACAGATGGTCGACCTGAGCATTCATCGTCATGAACATTTTCATGGCCACTTTTGAACTCGCGTACCCATTTTCGCACTTTACCTTCCGTCATTGCATTATCACCATACACCTCACAAAGCTGACAATGGCAGCAGTGGCTACGCTGGCTAAAGCGCAGTGTTAGGTCATGGGGCCAAGCCCTCTGCTGACTCGGTAGACGCGTGGGTTCGAGCTCCACCGTCGGCCGTCCTTAAAATGGTTTTCCATGGTTTCCCATTTTCAACACCAGTTAAATGCTGGGAGGTACCTTCTGACAGGCCACGGCCGCTTCCTTCCACATCCTTGCCCAGTTTCATTCATCTTCATCCATTCCATCTCTCATCCCGACGCGCAGGTTGCCCATGGGCATCGACTAGAAAGACCTGCACTAGGCCACTTAGGAGGCCACATGACAAAAAAAAAAATTAAAAACCAAAGCTGACAATGAATGTCTGCAGCCGACATGTTTCTTGCACTCAAAAAATGTATCACATGTCATACCTCACACCCGGCGGGCGAATCAATAATCTTGAACATTGTAAAGATGCACAGTTCAGCGTACAGGCTAGCTACACAGCTGCAACTGACGCCTGCTTGTTCGCAAAGGATGCCGGTAGTAGCGCACACGCTTGTTGCGGCGTGAACACTAACTACGGGCTTAAAAAAACGGCCCTTACTTAAAAAACAGCCTGTGTACTTTTTATATCCTCTTTGCTTCGTCCATCACTGGTTATTTAGCTTCCTAGGTAGCAGAAGTCTCCTACTTCCTTTAGCTTTTCATCTGCCAATTTGATGCCAGTCGCAGTCTGATTGCATTCTATTCCATTTATATTGATTTTTGTCATGAATGCTTTCCTCATACCATTTAAAAACTCATTCAATCCTCAGGTGAATCGGCTAATATGACAGTGTCATCAGCAAATATCAGAGTTGAAATTATTTCTCCTTAAATCTTTACTCCTACTTCAAATTTTTCTCTAATTTCCTTCATTGCTTGTTCATGTTTATAGCCTATTATTTTTTATTTTGAGTCTGAAAATCAATTTTTTTTTGTCCCTGCCATTGCTTCATCTCCATACTAGGTAAAGGGTCCAAAATAAGTACATTTCCTAAAATCAGTAGGCAACTAATACATGTAGCTCCTCACTGGTGGCTAACCGTCTGTTAGGTGCGCGAGTTTGCGGAACATTGTTTGTCGTGATTGTTCATATTTCCAACAATTAATTCCAGCATTCGTAGCAGACACCAGGTACTTTTGCCAGAATATTGTGGGACTATGCTTGAGTAACCTTCCATGATTCTTTATACAACTTCGTGTCATCCTTGCCTAAAACGAGAAAAAATATAATCCGACATAATAATAATAATAATGTACTTACCAATAAAATGTAAATGACCATCCAATTCTTCACTGCCAATACCGTCCTCCTGATCAATTTCATGGTCAGTCTCCGAGTCTACAGATCTTGTTTCAACTTTGTCTTCAGTATCAGGGTCATCATTTTCTTCAAAATTATCACCTATTAGCGATTCGTTATCTTCCAGCAGAAGGCAACATACTTTATCTACATCCTTAGGTTTTCGTAGGTCATATATCTCTTTATTCGTATTCACTAAAGCAACACATCAAACCAAATAATTGTTCTAACTGCACAGCTGCAACTCACTGATAGAATACCACATCATAGGGTGCACTGGGGCTACCAGACCCACATGACACAGCAGCTGATAAATGTTACATGTGTGGAGTTATTTTAGGCTCATTGTTTCACAACTCCAGGAAAGTGCTTACTAAGGTATGGTGTAAGATGTCCCAAGACAATAAGATCATAACTTAAACTGTTGGCTTGATATTAAAACTTACACGAACCCTGGGGCTGTCAGACCCATGCGCGACTAACAGATGGTTAACAAGTGAAGGATTCTTTGGTCCGAAATTACTACGTGGCGAGAGGAACTTGCTTGTGGTTCCGCCATGCTTGTATACATCACAGATCCAGCTGTAGAGGACGGACATCTACAAAATACACAAGTATGCGCATTTCATCTTCGCAACAGAGAGGCTCGGAGAAAGTTGAATGTTGTCTGGAAAGGAGTGACACTCGAAAGCTGTGAAACGCCTCGATATTTGGGAATCAAGCTTGATTGTACCCTGAGCTTCAGGAAACAATGTAGAGAATCGAAGTGCAAGATCAGCTCACGGAATAGCATACTGTGGAAGTTGATAGGTTCAACATGGGGAACGAACCCTCAGGTTCTAAGTTCAACAGCTTTGGGACTTTGCTTCGCAGCAGGAGAGTATGGATCATCAGTGTGGGGAGCATCTACCCATACCAAGCAATTGGACATAGCTCTTAATGAGTCCACCCATATTGTCACTAGATGTCTGAGACCTACTCCAATGCAGAAGATCTATCCCTCTCACTGGCATTGTGCCTCCAGCTATTCGACGTGAGGTGGCAGCAGAGAAAGAGTGACATAAGCTTGAGACAGATCCCAGACATTCAATGTTCAACCACAAGGTGACCACTCCTCGCCTAAGATCCAGGAAGAGGTTTATTAAGAGAACAGTATCCCTCCAAACCAAACCAGACGTCTGGCATGTGTCACTCTGGAAACAAATGGTACCAGAGGGGTTTTACCCCTAAAGAAGAACTGAGAAGTGGAAGTCATTTGCCTTATACCACCTGGAGGTCCTTAAACCATATGAGTAGAGGAGTGACTAAGTGTTGTAGCAATCTTGTGAAGTGGGGTTATGCAGAACTCATTGCTGCTGGTTTTGACCTAAATGAAAGCTGGAAGCATGAGTTGTCAACTAAAGCCTTGGGAACAAGTGCCCACCATCTTGATCCCACAAAGAAACCAAATGGCTTTGACTTACCGAGGAACTTCTGGTGCCACATCAACAGGCTGAGGACTGGACATGGTTGCTGCAATTATTTCAGGTACAAGTGGGGCTGGATCAGCTCACCAATGTGTGAGTGTAACCTGGAAGAACAAACAATCGAACATCTGGTCCAACGTTGTCCTCTTTATTCGTACCCTGGCATTCCTGAAGATTTGTTCGCTCTCACACCCGATTTTACCGAATGGTTGAGAAGGATGGACTTTAAAGTTTGATTATACCTTGTTATGTATAATTGTATTTTGTATAAATTACCATACGATTAAATAATAAATGCAGAAGATCCAAGATGTGACTGTGGAGAAATCCAAACTCCACAAATCCTGCTCACGTGGCAAGATCTGAATGACACCTGCAGCCAGGAAGACCTTATGTTGGCCACAGACCGAGGGATAAGAGCTGCCGAGTTCTGGAAAGGAACAATTTAGTATCTCTCCCAGACATGGAAATATAATAGATATATCTATGAAATGCTCTGGTAGTTTCTTACGGAAGCAAAAATCCAAACTCAAATACTACTACATAATGCCCTGCAGATGGCAGAACATGCCAGAGATCAACTCGGCACTCGAGAGTAAACGAGAAAAATAAAAAAAATACAAGTTCTCGTGCACTGTCGTAAGGCGGGATTAGTACTTAACGGGTTAATGGAGGGGGGGGGGGGGGGCATGTTGCATAAGCTTCGATACAATGTTATTTGACTTGCGTATCTACGCCATGGGACCACGCTACCTCCCAACTTGGAATTTGAGTAGGTTCAAACCTCACTTGAAATGGTTTCCCATTTTCAAATGCTGGGAAGGCAACTTCTAACTCCTTGCCCAGTTCCATTCATTTCTTCTCATATGAGCTCTTCTGATGAGGTTGTCATCCATCCACATAGACCTTTAGGAAATTCACTTCATCTCAACCTCCTCCCCATAGAAACAGGAAATAATAAGGCATAACATTACATAATAGCCTATTTATTTAAACAGGATTATGTATCTTTTTAATGTATTTATTTACTTATTTTTTTGTTTATACTGTATATTTATGTATCTGTTTATCTATCTATTTATATATTTGTCTATTTATTTATCTACTTATTTATCATCTATCTATTTATCATCTTTGTATTTATCATCTACTAGAACGCTCTATCAAAGTTCCAATGTTCACCATTAGGTAGCATTGATATCTGGTGGCGAAAGTTGGAACTACTTGAAATTGAACGGAACTTGTAGCTCACCCTTCAGGGTATCCGCTGGAAGCAGCTACAGACTCAGGCGAGCCGAACATGTCCTCGGACACTCCCGGCACTAAAAGCCATACGATAAATAAAAAATCTACTAGCTATTCCCGGCTTGAGTTGCAATTAAAATTAAAACTTACAATTTCCGCCTAGTTGCAATGCCAATCAAAGACAGAAAAGAAGATGATGATAATAATAATGAACCCCTGGCCGAAAACCGTGGCGTGAACTGGATTCGAATTGACAGCGATACCAGATAACACGGCGGGCTGCTGACAGTCTCCTCATGTCACCTCGCGGAAATCAGCAAGCTATTCTGACATCTGGCATTGTGGTGTGATAAGTATATGGATTGCACAAGTGGGCTACTGTGGGATTTAAGGCTTGCTGTTAAGTCCCTCACCCTTTTGTGTTATATCAATAATTTGTAGCCAGAAACCTTCCCTGGAGTGCACCCAACAATTCACCCAAATTTCATTGCAATCAGATGAACGGTATATGAATGCATAGGTAGAGCCCAGCGCGGATAAACAAAACGTTATCCGCACGTTTGTTATCCAAATCCGTTGACATTACAATACTATTTTTAATTTATTAGATAAAGCATAAAGTACTAAAGCAACACATTTAGACATTCGAGCAGAAATTCGTTCCCCTAGGCCATGTGTGAATCTCATAGCTGAGTTTTGCCCCTCTGAGTAACGGCATGTGAAACAGCGAGTGGCTAACTATACATGTAACACTTACTTAGTCGTCGGATGTATCCACGCAGGCAAGCACAGGTATAAAGGACTTTTTTTTTTTTTTTTTTTTTTTTTTTTTTTTTTTCCCAACACTGATTGAGGGTATTTCCATGACTGGCTTCTCTCACTTCTCTATCATTCTCATACAATCCAAGAGAGAGCAAATAGCGAAATAACAAGGAACGTTTGCAAAGTTTGCAAAAACTAAAATTATTTTTAAAAATCTAGTTCAACATTGTATTCTAAAGAACTATCCACAAATGTATTCTAAACATATCCGCTGTCCGCACAGCCATGCAAACTCTATCCGCATGGAGAAAATTTTTGTGGATATCCCCACAGGGCTTTACGCATAGGGAACATATGTACAAACTATCCCGTAACATTGATTTTTATATATAGAGATTTATTTATCTATTTATTTATCATCTATTTATTTGTCTATTTATCTATTTATATTGGATCACTTAAATCAAACCAAAAACTCTTTGCCTGAAGCCTGTAGTGTGTTTACTGCGGAGCTCGTTGCCATCTATGAAGCTCTGCAGTTTGCACTACAGGATGCACGAATCCACTTTCTCGTATGTACCGACTCTTTGAGTTCGTTGCAGTCAATTGCTACATGTTTCCCGCAACACCCCTTAGTGCAGCGAACCCACGACCTACTAGCCGGGTTGTGCCGTGCTGACACTCGAATCACCTTTCTGTGGCTTCCAAGCCACATGGGAATTGTGGGAAATGAGTTAGAGCGGATCAAGCTGCAAAAGAGGCGGTATCACTACCACCTCGACCAATGGAGGTACCCGCTAGAGATATTCGCTCTCAGTTACGCCTACAAGTTCTCGCAATTTGGGAGCGTCAGTGGCTAGCTGACTTAATGCCCAGTAAACTGAGAGCAATCGAGGGAACTACTCGCGTGTGGCGAAGCTCTCCCCCGTCATGGAGAGAGTTCGTCATTTTGTGTAGGCTAAGGATAGGTCATACAAGATCCACTCACTCATACCTAATGAGAAGGGAAGACCCCCCACTTTGTACCTGTGGAGCCTTTTTCACGTGGCCCACATTTTAACAGAGTGTGTGGATCTTGCTGACTTACGAAGAAACCTTGGTTTGGAGTTGACACTCAAACTTATATTAGCCGATGACGCGGTGGCTGCTGATCGCGTTATCCGCTTTATAAGTGAGAATGGGTTAGGGCCAGCAATCTAAATTTTCCAGTGTACATTGACTCGACGATTTGTTCGTTTTTGAATGATAATTTTTTGTTTTTCCGTAATTTTTGTTTATTTTTATAATTATTAGTTTTATTTAATTTTTTGTTTTATTAATTTTTGGTCTTCAAATTTAGGTATCCACCTCTAAAATTTAAATTCCATTCCAAATTTGTATACTTTAATCCGTGTTTAGAGGGGCAGATGACCTCGTAGTTCCTCCCCTTAAAACAACAATAAGTAACTATTTTAAGTCATCTACGGATTGACAGGGAATTTTGCTGTCATTATCTTCCTCCTCTCACAAAACCTCCTTATTCTGACTTCACTTGCTGCCGTTTCCTCATCAGATATGACATTGTTTTAAGGGGCTTTGGTGGCGTAGTCGGTAGCATGCTGAACTGCTATGCCCAAGATCGCGGGTTCAAACCCGGCCGAAGTCTTTGGATTTTTTAGAGCATTAATATCGTTCAGTATGCCTTCCTTCGGCGGGGAAAAGTATAGCCAGGGGGCCCATGTCGTGGATTTATGGCATTTAAAAGAACCTACCACTACAATGTGTAAGTTATTTGGGTTAGAAACGCTCTATCAAGTTCCAACATTCGCCGCTAGATGTCGGTGACAGTGGCATCTTTGGTAACCAAAGTTGGAACTACTTGAAATTGAACTTGATGGGGAGCCTACGGGAGTTGAAATAAAATGCCCCACTATGGCCATTGGCTGCAATTCAAATATAATATGACATTGTTTTCGTTGATTCATTTTTAGTGTTAGTCTCACATGTTTGTTCTTTGGAATCCTTTTTCTTCTCTATTTGTAATTTGTTGCATCGTAATATATTCAACTCATCTAAATCATTTTGAACTTCTTTGAACTGTGTATCCTTTTTTAGCCTATTTTCATTTTATGAAAAACAAGAAGTTCCGTGAAGAACTATACAGCCTACTTTTCATGCCAATGATTATTCTACAGAATATGAACCTATCTAGAATAATGACGAAATTAAGTTGCTAATATCGAAATTTCCAATTAGTTCGAAATACTGTATACCTGGCATAATGTATCCTAATAGAGCACTACAGTTGGCAGCCCTGATGACTGAATATATTCTTAGTTCCGTCTCTTACGGTACTAAATACAAAATTTGGTTGAAGTCCACTGGATAGCATGGACGTTACATGCAGTTAAACATTGGATCTAACAGCGCGCGTAAAATTATGTTGGCAACAATGTCATGCATGTATTGGTCAGAAATAATCTGAAATAATATGATCTATTGTTGTGCCAATTTTGAATGAAATCCGTTAGTTAGTATAGAAGTTACATGCATTTTAAAATTGGACCTATCAGCAGGCTTAGAATCATGTTGGCAGCACTGACGTATATTAGTTACTCCAAATTCGTCTAGAATGCCAGGTACTATACGTGTGCAAAGTTTAGAGCTATTGGCTTGCATACTTTCTGATATATTGATATTAGGGTAACAAAAATAGGGACAGCACATATTAACAGTTGGCAGCCCTGGTTGCTCCTTAGAATACGCATAGTCATATCTGTTATGGTACACATAGCACATACGAAATTTGGTTGAAATCCAAATGATAGTATGGAAGTTACATGTATTTAAAGTTGGACCTGTCAGCAGGCTTAGAATCATGTTGGTAGCACTGACGTATATAAGTTACTCCAAATTAATAGAGAATGTCAGGTACTATACGTGTGCATAGTTTAAAGCTGTCGGCTTGCATACTTTCTGATATATTGGTGAAAATCCACAGCCTGCTTCCAGTCTCCGACCGGGTCAGGAATGGAATGAATGAAGCCCCCATCTAGCGGCGAGGATATGGACTGTGCCGGCTGCCGAGGCCTGACGCACTCCTCTGGGGCAATGATTAAATGGATGACAGGTGAAATGAAATGATAGTGGAGAGTGTTGCTGGAATGAAATTTTGACAGGGAAAACCGGAGTACCCGGAGAAAAACCTGTCTGCCTCCGTTTTGTCCAGCACAGATCTCACATGGAGTGACCGGGATTTGAACCACGGACCCAGCGGTGAGAGGCCGGCGTGCTGCCGCCTAAGCCACGGAGGCTTACTTTCTGATATATTGGTATTTGGATAAAATAAATTAGGAGCATTTATTAACAGTTGGCAGCCCTGGTAGGTCTTCAGAATACGCTCAGTCATATCTGGTTATGTACACATACAACATACGAAATTTGGTTGAATTCCGCTTGATAGTGTAGAAGTTATATGCATTTAAAAATTAGACCTATCAGGAGGCTTATAATCATTTTGGCAACACTGCCATGTTTGGCCTCCTGGAAATTAAACTGAAATATTATGATCTGTACGCGTGCCAATTTTGAAATCGCTCCCGTTCATACTTTCCAAGATATCCAACATGGAGCTCAAATTTCAATTGCGATTTTTTAGCAGTTGGTAGCACTGACATCATTTTCAAATATGGCCGTGAGATATTCAGGTATAGATCTTTACTCCTACCAAATTTTGTTTCGATTGCTGCAGCCGTTTAGGAGTTGATAGGGGGGGACACACACACAGACAGACAGACAGAAGGACAGACAGACAGACAGACACACATTTGCCCGATCTCATAAGTCTACTTTTTCCTCATTTTTGCAAAATGTGAAAAGTAGGCTAAAAATAGGCGTATGAGATCACCTTTTGTCAGTGTGTCTGTGTGAGGTGTGTGTGTGTCCCCTAATAACTTCTAAACGGCTGGAGCTATTTTAATAAAACTCTATAAGATCGTAGCACCATTCTGGCCGACCCTGACCGTGCCCTTCAAATTTTATTCTGTCGCACCAATCCAACATGGCGGCTGTGCGAAATATTTCACTGGCATTCTATATCTCTGAAACTATTACAGATATCGCCCTGAATTTTTGTACGGTGATAAAGGGCACTGCTACAAGTTTATCTATGTAACTTTCAAAAACCTGTAAAGTACAAAACGAACATGGCGGCCAAGCAAATTTGAAACATTTTAATAGACTTTTCTCTTGATTTAACTATCTGAGTGCAGTGAAATGTGGTACAGTAAATGATTATACATATTGAAATGCAATGGCATCTAATTTAGTTCAATTGTTTACATAACCACAAGATGGCGGCTGTGCAAAATTTTAAAATTATGTTTTTATTTCTTGTGACGTAATCATGCGGTCGAAGTGAAAGTTTGAATAATGAAGCTACACAATAATTTTCCTTTCTCTATGGCCTATACATGTAACAATCCAAAATGGTGATCATCCGAAATATGTTGACGGTTCTCAATATCTACAAATCTTTTACAGCAATCTTGCTGAATTCTTTTATGTTCATAGAGGCTATGAACATAAGTTCACGTCTAGGTCTTTCAGTAACCTGGTGAGCACAAATCCAACATGGCGGTGACGCGAAGTATAAATATTTAAATGGACGTTTCTCGCGATTTAACCATCGGAGTGCACTGAAACTTTGCACGTTAAATGCTTACATAAATGTTAATCCACTGGCATCTAATTTATTTCAATTGTTTTCATAACCACAAGATGGAAGCTATGCTAAATTTTAAAATATAGTTTTTACTTCTTGTGTCCTAATCATGCGATTGAAGTTTGAATACCTCATGTACACAATAATCTTAATGTAATAGTACATACATAAAAATCCAACCTGACGACCATCTGAAATATTTAGACGATTCTCAATATCTACGAATCTATCACAACAATCAATCTGAAATTTTGTATGTTGATAGAGGCAATTAACATGAGTAGGATATATGAAAATAGGATGTATAGTTCTTCACGGAACTACTTGTATATAAATTGAATTGTAATTTTCTTCTTATTTTCCAGGAAGGAATCCGTCTTGACCAGAAGGCTATATCTGAAGTCTGGATATTTTATGTTGTTTGTGGGAGTCTGTTTGCCATAAACACCAAAAACTGCTAAAACTGTGTTAAAATGTGTATTACCTGTATGAAGCAAGCACAAGGTGTCTGTCTAAAGTACTGGACGGGTATGAAAGATATACAGTACGATAGAGCAGCTCGTAGCTCTGTTCAAGACAGTTTGGCCATAGCACATGTCCTGTCCACTGGCTGTCATGAAGATTTCTAATATCGAAGCAAAGGAGGGTCTTGATGACACTCATGTCACTATAACCCTTTCAATTCCAAGCAATTTCTTTTTCATCTGGATGCACAAATGTGTGGGTACATATTATATTTTTATATTTCTTAGTTGAGATCGTTTTTGGACTCCAGACCGGCCTGCATCAATTGTGTGGTAACTGGCTATATGGAACTCCAATATGAAGCTCCTTTTGTATTCCTTGAAGTTGTTTTTCATCTATGGACAGCTTGCCACAGTGGGTGAGTGTTATAGTGTCGGACTACCAACCCCAAGATTGCAGGTTCGCCCCTGGCCCTGGTAAGTGATTTTTGAAGGCAACAAAATTCTCGATACTCATGTCATACGTTGTTGGCATGTTAAAGAACCCATTTGAATTCAGTAGGCCGTGTTCAATGGCAAAATTAATCTCGGGATTTTCTGCCAACACAAAGTTCCTCCATTCTCTACTTGAAAGCGCTGTAGTGTCAAGGAGTTTAGATATCTAACCTCCTTGACTTTCATAGCGTTCAAAGGAACGACGAAATTCGACATGCAAGCTACTCTCTGGGTGTCAATTAACTAAGCTTGCACCAGGCACCCGAGGCCATACGATATTATTATTCAAGAGTTTATTGAGGCAATACTGAAAATATGGCTTCAAACACCACAATGATATTATTATTATCTATGGACAACATGGCTGCCAGCAACCACCGACCTCACGAGGTAAATATTAGTATCTAGATTCGTAATTACTGCAGCAGCAAATTAATAGTCAGGTTATAAAATGAATACTTGCATTTTAACACGTTGTTTCACATTTATATAATGCTCATATGAATCTAATTACAGTGTACTGTTAATTTGTGTGCGGATAATTCGCAGGTCTCCAAGAGTAATTTTTATAGTAGTAATTCTTAAAGCAACTAATCATCTCGCTAAATAAAATAATCTCTCGGTCGTTCAAAAGAATTTTACCACGATACGATTCATGGAGACAAAATCATTGAGATTTGAAAAGAATGAACTGCGTTTCTCAGTGATGTAAAATTAGGCCTACTTGCGCACTGCTACCAGCATGTCGCCGAAATGGATTTTATCTTCAATGCTGAGACAGTGCAAAGTGGAATACACTTGCATCCAGAACCTACCCTCCCTTTCCAACAGCCACACCCCAAGGTCGCTGGCCTACGAGATGCGCGGACAGCGTATTTATTGTAAATAGCAATTATTGCCCAATGGCGCAAACATACGCGCCGCACGAAGTGCGTGTTTGTTGGATGATCTTCATGTAGTCAACACGCTACTACTCTAGCACAAAAGCAAGTGTTTGCCACTTCTGTCACGACGATATTTCGAACGGACAAGGCGGTCTCTCTACGAAAGGCAAAACCTGGATGAATGTCAAGATGCAGGAGAAAGTGACATGCTGTAATTGAGTAGTTAGACGTCAATAAAGACGATTATGGTTTCAGAATTGAAAGCGAGGAGAATATTGTACAGAATTCGACTATTGGTGAGGAAAACTGAGATCTAGTGCGGGAGTAATCCAGTGGAAATCCCGAAAGTTTCCCACAGTCAACCTAGTGTGTCTACAGTCACACTTATCTCTTATATAGAAAATCGAGATGAATATTCGATCTCATATATTGTTTTCTTCAGAAATATACAATCTAAAATTAGAAAGAATTAACGATCTAAGAAAAAGAAGTGGTAACAGCTTTTTTTTTCTCGATATTAATGTTAGCATAATCCACACACCTCTAGTCTAGTGTGTCTTACAATGCAATGTAACAAAGGGTCATAACAATTTTTTTGCGTTTTCATAAAATACATTTCTATAGTTTTGTTTTTACTAGGCTTAAAAAAACATAACTGCGGATAATTCGTGGAAGTTTGTGCATTAATTACCGCGAATTATCGGGAGTGCACTGTACTAATATTTACCTCAAGGTCGTTTGCTTGCTGGCAGCCTTGTTTTCCATAGATGAAAAGCAAACAGATCTCACAACGTAATGGAATACAAAGGGGGCTTCATTTTGGAGTTCCATGTAGCCAGTAGGCCTAACCCACACAATCAATGCAGGGTCTGGGGTCCAACAGCAATCTCAACTAAGAAATAAAAGTAAAATACGTACTCACACAATTGCGTGGCCAGGGATTGAAATGGACATACACATGTTTACTGTAGGAAGCTGTGCTTACAATAGCATTGATCATGATTGATCAAAGCAGTCATGCCTCCATGAATGGTCCATCCAGACACCAGCCAGTCACAAGCAAGATCGCTGTGCCCACACTGTCTGGATATAGTTGCTGTAGCTCAACTGCATGCTGGCTGGAGTTCCTATATACAAGTGGATATAATAAAAACCATGATTCTAATTTACTCAATTGATTCACAACAAATTAAGTGAAATCTTCTTCCACCCTGTCAGTACAAATGTCTTATTTCTATTAAATTCGGTACATGTTTTAGAGAAATAAATGAGCGGGGGAGAAAAGCAGAACCATTCCGGAGGAGTGTGAGAAGCATGATATGGAGCAAGGATGTCCCCCAGAACAGCATAAAGGTCATATATCAGATGTACTATGTCCCTATTCTGACTTATGCCTCGGAGACCTGGATTTTGAAAGGAAGGGAGAAGAGCAAAATACAGGCCAGTGAGATGAGGTTCTTGAGAAGCAGTATTGGAGCTACAAAGATGGACAGAATAAGAAATGAGAGGATCAGAAAATTAATGAAGGAGGAACCATTACAGGATGGTATTGAGAAATCTATACTTAGATGGTATGGACATGTAAAACGAATGGAGGAGAAGAGGATACCCAGGAGGATACACGAGACGAAGTGGAAAAGAAAGAGACCGAGAGACAGGTGGCTGAAGGGGGTGGAAGAAAGCGTGAAGAAAAGAGGAGAAGACTGGACAAGGGTGGAGGCTGAGAGATGGTAGGAAGACAGAAGACGTTGAGGCTTGTGTTCCAAACAGACCCGGCCAGTGGCTGGAAACTGTGCCTGATGATGATGACATGTTTTAGGCTGGAAGGGAGCCCTTCTTCAACCAAACCTTCAGTACTTTTCTACACATACCATCATAAACAAACTTATTTTGAAGAAAATGAATTTTACAAACCCGTTAAACGAAATGTTGGCTGGGCCTGAAACATGTATCAATTTTAATAGAAACAAAAATCACTTTATTGACAAGGCTGAAAAAACCTTACACTTTATTCATTGTGAAATAAGTTCCTATATATAGACAAACTTGGTTAAAAATAATGTTATTTGTTTTACGTCCCTTTTAATTACTGCGGCATTTAGAGACTCTGGGCTGTCGGAATTTTTCCCGAAAGAGATCTGTAACGTGCCAGTGAATATACTGACGTGGCTCCCTTGCATTTGCGCACCTGCAACCTTGGGTACAGCAGGCGACAACGTTACCACTGAGCAACGCAGCCTGGTATATTGGTTTTCATGGCCATGTCTTGTGCGGGGTTTCACCTTGGAACACGAAGATTGGTTCATCAGCGAGCTCTTGGTGTTGTTCCTTGGCGAAACTCCGTTCAAGATACGACATAAACCTAGAAAAATTGCTGAGTTAAGAAGAAGTCTAATTGTTCAAGATTTCAGATTAGACAAGCTCTATTTCCATATACAGTAAAATCTCCATAGAATGATTATCGAGACAACGATAATCGCCTCTATAACGATAACATATTGTAGTCCTGGCATTAATACCATTCATACAATGTTATTTTTTTTCTCGATGCAACGATACTCTTTATAACAAAAAATCTCTCTACTTCAATCCATTTGCGTAAGCAAAGGAAGCAAGCGATTACTGTACAGTAGCTGCTTATCTAGGCTTGTTGTGCAACTCAGGGAATTCAGCAGGGTTGGAATTCCAAGAAAGTCTAGATGGAATGCATACCTTAAGGATAATAGCTGTGGAATAGCTGTTTGAAACCATAGCGCCCTCATTAATGACCTTGTTTTGACACATTGTCGTACATTCGAGTGACTGTTGTCATTGCAGCAGCCGTGGTTCGCTCTGGAGAGATAGTGCAGCTGTTTAGATGTGCCCTTTCCTGTACTGTACATACATAATTTTTGACAGCATTGCTTCACGTCCCCGGAAACAAAAAGTCTACATCAGAAATTAACTAAATAGATGGGGGAATGAAACAAACAGACGTAGCAAGAAAACACGGCCTTTTACAATCGACAGTGGCTACATTTTGGAAGAAGAGAAAAGAGATCTAGGAAACGTTAAAATCAAATGCTGTAAATCCTGGAAGAAAGCACATAAAAACTGCAACGTACAGCGACGTTGATGCTGCCACGTTGAAGTGGTTCAATGAGAAAAGAGCCCTGAATATTCCAATTAATGGGCCACTACTTTGTGCCCAAGCTAGAAAGTTTGCTAACCTGCTAGGTGTAGACGACTTTAAGAGCCAGCAATAGGTGGCTTATTAGGTTTAGAGATAGTCATGGTATAACTTATAAATCAATTCAAGAAGAGAAGTCTTCTGCGAAAGGTGACGCCGATCATTCACTAAGTAATTCAATGAAAGAAATGGCACAGAAATACATGCCAGAAGATATCTATAACACTGACAAGACTGAGATTTTTTATCAACTTCTCCCTGTGTTAATCCTGTCTTTGAACGGAGAGAAATGCAGTGGAGGCAAAAGCTCCAAGCAACGATTAACTGCTCTCCTCTGTGTGAACCAGACAGGAACACACAAGCTCCGACCATTCGTAATTGGAAGAAGTCTTAAGCCTAGATGCTTCAAAAATGTTAAAAGTTTGCCAGGTTAAGTCATTTTAAAATCACTCTTTGGAAAATTACATCAGTCAATTTTTTTTTTTTCTATTGCATCTTGTGAAGTGCTGCAGAATTTTCTATCAAGTGTTCCACGTGTTCCAGAAAATCACTGAGTGAACCTTGACGCGATCAGACCTTTGTGTGCTTCACTTTCTGTATAGAAAACTGTCGAACGGACTACCATTTCAGATTTCTTTAAGTAAAGTAGTTTACAATAGTGAAGTGATGCATAGTGTGAATAACAAGTACTGCATGTGTACGAAAATGAAATTACATGGTCAATATGACTGTACTCTGCTGAACGTAGGTAAGATGCTGCAATTTCATATTTCTTTCTGTGTTTCTGTTCTCGCAAATCTTATACATTTTATTTGTTGCATGTGGTAGGTAATGAATGTAATTCAATTTCCGGGTTTTAATCTGTTCACCAATCGACTCGAGAAGGTGTTATTCCAAATTCTCTTTATAACGATAACTCCTCTACAACAATATATGTTTGTGTCCGCAAGGTATTGTATCGAGATTTCACTGTACACACACATGATATAAACCATGTTACTACGAGGACTGTTTTTTTTCTTTCTTTTTTTAACGTGTGATGGTCCATAATAAAAAGATACAAGGGCAGAGAATCAACTGAACATTCAACTCGGGGAATACCAGGGAGGTTTCAGGAAGAGTGGATCATGCGCTGAGCAAATCCTAAACCTCAAAACAGTACTAGCTTACTCCAAGCCCAGAAGCCGAAAAGTGGCAGTCACCTTGGTTGACTTTAGGAAGGCCTACGACTGTGCGAAGACAAATCTTTGTTAAAATTCTCGAAGAACTAGGATTAGATAATAAAACCCACAGTCTCGTTCAAGAAACCTTGACTGACACGCACTCTAAGGTTAAATTCAGAGACGAGATCTCCAAAAGCTTCGAAAAAAATTAAAACGGGTCAGACAAGAAGATGGACTTTCCCCACTTCACTTCAATTGTGTCCTTGACAAAGTTGTGAGAGAATGGCGCAAAGAACTGATCGATGGTGCTGATGCTGAATCTCGGGAAACAGCAACAATCCAGATCAACTGTCTCAGAAGCTGTCAATAAATAAAAGAGGCTAAATTGGTGGTAAGAGAGAGAAGAATTCTCAGAAAGATCTAAGGACCAGTACTAGAAGATGGGGAATACCGGAGAGTACACAACTGAGCTCTACCTACAAATAGAGAGGCTTTCTGACTGTGCCAGGAAAGGAAGGGTAGCTTTTCATGGTCATGTGGCAAGATTACCTCCGAACAGTCCGGCTCCGTGGCTAAATGGTTAGCGCGCTAAGCTTTGGCCCAAAGTGTCCCGGTTTCGATTCCCGGCCGAGCCATCAAGGATTTTAATATCCTGGGGTTACCGGTAATTCTTGTGACTCGGGGACTGAGTGTATGTGCTGTCTTCATCATCACTTCAAACTCATTACGACGCGCAGGTCGCTCATGGATGTCAACTAAAAGGGCGTGCACTCGGCCTCTACGGAGGCCACACGATCATCATCACCTCCGAACAGACTGACCAACCGCCTGTTCACCTTCTGGCGAAACAAGAAGGGCCTTACCACTTGGCTGACTGAAGCTGAGAAAGACTTCAAAGAACTGGGACAAACAGACCTACAAGGCAGAGAAACTGTGAGACATATTCTTAAGGAAGTCCATGTTTTGCAGGACAAACCTCTAAAGAGAGACACCCACTGGCCGGAGGAAAGAAGATAATTACACTGAGAAAAGATGCATCTGTCCTGGGGAATACTCAAAAAACAACAGTTGAACAAACGTGGTCCCCAGTAGGCCTATCCGGAAGAAGATAGAAACTACCAGAAAGTATTTTCAGCACGGTTACTGTTTGGTACAATCACCATGAAGATTGAAGCATTGGTCATAACTAGGGACCGGATTCTTGGGTTTTTACGTATTTTTCACCATACCAAAATACAGTAATACTTTTCCGAATCACTCCTCATGAATTCGGTAGTACCTAAAAAATCCTAAATGATATGAGAGTAATAATAAACAAAGTTTTTTATGGTTCCGCCTAGTCAATATGAGAGTACCTTTTTTTTGTCGTCATGTGGCCTCTTGAAAGACCTAGTGCAGGTCTTTCCAGTCGACGCCCGTGGGCGACCTGCGCGTCGGGATGAGAGATGGAATGGATGAAGTGGAATGAAACTGGGCAAGGATGTGGAAGGAGGCGGCCGTGGCCTGTCAGAAGGTACCGTCCCAGCATTTGCCCGGTGTTGAAAATGGGGAATCACAGAAAACCATTTCAAGGACGGCCGACGGTGGGGCTCGAACCCATTCGTCTACCGAGTGTCAAGCATGACATTTCGTAGAGGCAGTACTGCGTTACTATTTAACTTAACATTTCGGTTCGACATGGATGTCGTGACGCTACATTGTGACGGATATTTCTGTGGATCGAGATGGACACTTCGTGGTGAGGTAGCTGACCGTTTATGCAGGATGGGACGTATCCTGACAACCAGGTGGAACCAATGGTGTGGAGACTGGGGTTCCAGGGTTCGATTCTCGACGACCAGGAGAATCCAAGCTATTGACGTCCGAAACGGGGGAGGAGCTTACGGTCAGCTGTTTGCAATATGGCGGCGATATAGTGACGTGAAGTAATTGGGTGTGCGTTTGTTATGGCTTCTAATTTATGATGGCAAAATACTACATATTTCCTTTCATTGATAGAAATATTTTTATAATCAATTTAAATGCAGTGCCTAATTACTACCAGTTAAAAATATTACCCACATGTAGATAGTTAATTTACTGTCTGCTGTTACATATATGAAGCCTGTACTTGGGAGCCTAGCGGTATCGATGTTTTTATTAATTTCACAATATATATATATATATATATATATATCACATAACACAAAGGATGACTCCCTGATAATAAATTGAATCAAGCAACCCTGAATTTGCATGAATGTTTTGGGTTCAAAGAAGCGTTACTTGGGATGCTCAAATCATACTTCAATATTGCAAATATTGACCTACATACTTGCTGTTCAAAGGCAAGAATGTTAATTTATTAATCTCTTGCCACAGGCAAGTTAAAATGGAGACATCCTCTTTATCAATATATTTAATTAAATATTTAAAATACAGATATTTAACAAAGCTGGAGTCTCCATTTGAACTTGTCATAAGCAAACGGAACAGATCGAAAACTACACTAAAAGCCAAACCAAATTCACTCCTCAGCTCGACATAAACCATAATACCAATTAAAACCTATACAAAACATACTCTCCTTACTGTTGTACAACTTTCAAACCAACTATTCGCACTCAAAACTGTAAAACCCTGAAATGAGAACTAATTAAAGTTAGAATAGCCTAGGCCGATCCGGTCTCCTGCTACATTACCGCATATGTATACTTAACATCACTATAACTTCAAAATTACTGCTAAGTGACCTATCCGCCTGAGTAGTATAGGTGTTGCCGGCCTGCCTGGGATGATGGGTCACCAAACCGATACTTAAAACTAAGATTTTACATTTTAATTAACTAAATTCAGCAGTAGGGAGATCATAGCGAAAAACACAATTCAAGCCAAATCATACTTCAATGACCTACATACTTGCTGTTCAAAGGCAAGAATATAAATTCTCTAGCAAATTAAGGCTAGGAACAGCATTTTTCTTAAGTTTTCTAACCATTCGGCTATTGTCAATCGGAAGAACCCCTAAAATAAGTTTACGAAGAGCGGATTACATTCTTTGTACGGCACAGAAGTAATAGGCTATAAGTTTATCAGTATTTTTGATGTAGCTAAATTCATGTGAATACAAATTAGAGACAATAACTATCAATAATCAACAGTACCGGTGGAAAGAAGTCGTCTTCACAAAAATGCAGGCTGCACACTGTCATGTAACATGTAACACGTTTTCCAATTGACAGCGCCGATGCCCATCTTTCTCTCCGAAATTTTTGTACAGGAAAGTAGTGAAGATATTTCGTAGCCGTTTTATACGATTTGCAACCGTATACAGAGCAGTACCTCCTCGAATTTGACAAATTTCTTTCTGTTTCCATCACGACGGCAATGCTTCACCATCTAAATAAATCTCACCAGTCACAACGTTACAGCTTCAACATTCCGCCGCGTGGCTGCGCCATCCAACTTTTCTGACGTCAATAGCCACATATGAAGGAAAACATGATATGAAGAAGAATCAACAAGGTACAGAGAAATGTCCAATCAATCGTAGCTCAGTATAAACATTTTAACGATATTTTGCTGCCATTTCTTTTGTATTTTTTAGTAATTTGTCGAAGGATAGAGTTTAGGCATGATGTTCTACTCATGACTGATTCTATTCCCAACAGGATTTTGTTTCTCGTTGAGAATGCATCCTTTTTCAAGACTGTATTGTAGTTTGTTTAATTAATATTAATAGTAGGCTAAATTCATTTAAATTTAATTGAGACTTCTTTAGTGTAGAGGAGAGGATTTTATGCGGTAGGGGACGATATTTATTCTGCGTGTTTTGATAGTGTGGAGAACACTTATATATGTCAGTTTTTTTGTTTGTTTTTTTGACATTTTTCGCTTCTGTAGACTCTGGCATGAGCTACATTTATCATTGAACTCCATAATAGTTCTACACTCGAGAGATGCTTTTTGAAGATTGATGAAGTTTTTTATAGGAAGTTATAAGCTTTGTGGAAGCTTTATTTTTGTGAAGAAGACTGATCCTTCTCTTTTGCTAGGGACCATTTTCTGTTCTTTTGGAGGATAGACACTTGTAGTGTTTTCTAACCGGCCAATAGTGCGCTAATTGTTATGATTACCTAGGTCGGTGGTGTAGGAACATTACTTGTTTTCTAAAATCCATTTGAGTAGAATTGTTCTGAACTTTAGCTGGATAAGCTTTCTCTTCGTTAAACTTCAGGTTTTGATACAAAATAGCCACGTTTGTGCAGGCTTTTTGAAATCCACTTTAGTTGGAATTTATTCATGTAATTAACACATAGTCAGTTGACTAATGATGATTTTGATGCAACATTCACCTTTTTATTAACGTAAATCCCAGGTTCGATTAACGTGGAGGCACGTCTTATGAAAGATGTGTGACTGTAATTAAACTCACGGATGGCATAGTTTTATTATTCCAATGAAGATATATATTATTGAGAGAAACCAACTTTTATAATTGGACATGAAGTGTAATGATCTTGTATAAATTCTAACAACGCTAGTCCAGAAGTAATAATATGCTGTACATTTATTCAAGTAATGAAATTCGTCGATCACCAGTGAGGGTGATAAGTAATTGCAATTGTCTATGGTAATGACATGTGAAATGTCGAAATCAGTGCTCAGTGAAGTACAAATATATACTGATAAAGCTTTTAGGTGGCATTGGTAATATGAATTATATTCAAAGAAATATTATGTGGTAAACCATGAAATATAATCCAGTCTTGGGATGGAAATATGAAGTCAGGTGTGACTTGAATGGGCTAAAGAAATGTTTCAGTGGAATTATTTGTTGTATAGAATCATGCATTTCAACGCATGAGTGTTTGAATTATTTGTTGAAGGATTTCTGCGATCCTTATCTTGGAATTAATTTACATTGCTGACTTAGGTTTTGTAGTCATCCCAGCCAATTGACTTGGCGACTGCAGTTGATATTAAGGCAATGTTCACATCTACTTAGCTTCATTGCTTGGTCAGATGGACCCGATTTAATAAATATATTCTCATGAAACGACTATCGAATAAAACACTGATGGAGGGTGTTGAATACTGAAATTGCGAAAAACACACTTGGAGTGTGCCACACTTATTGCAAATTTTGTAAATTATTGTACATAGGGTATAATCGATCTGTAGGCAGGTAAAGCCTATATAAATGTGGAAATCCAAAATTTTGATCCAGCACGTTTTAATCTGTATATTGCTGGGAAATTGGAGCATGAGGATTTTTATATCCATTTGATTCTGCTGGAATGCAGTTTCACTATTGCTGACTGTGTTCTGCATCCACTATGTTCGTATTTCAACTTCGGTTTGAAGTTGTTATTTTGTCTATTTTTGCTTTCCTGATATAGCAATCATTGACTATATCGTTCTTTATGAAATTTAATTTGAATAGTTTTCTTTTAATTCTTCGAGTGTAATGCTTTATAAAAGTGATATGAGGTCACGTTAAGAAGACCATTGCAGGGTATTTCGAAGTATTCCATGCTCCTGAGATTACGTTTCTACGTAATTCTCGTGTTCTTTCTTTTTCATATTTTGCCATGGTTTTTCTTAACGTTTCCTCGGTTATGTTAACCTGTGCCCCATTATCCCCGTCACTTGTTAGTAGGATCTGGGGGTTTTCTAGCCGGGATTTTCAGGTTCTACGATCCAGTTGTCATCGTGGGATTGTAACAACCTGACGGTAGGTATTTTCGGGTACAGTACCTCCCAATCTTCCCATCCCTCATAAGGCCCCTGTTCGCTTTGCAGGTGAGGCTGCCTTGGGGAGATGCTCATCCCACTTCCCCAGTTGTGTCCCCCGACCAGAAGTTTCAAGATCCAGAACATTGCCCTGGAGGGGGTAAAGGTGGGATCCCTCGCTGACCCCGGGGGGTAACCACCCCTGGATGGTAAAACTACAAAAAAGAAACTTATGCAAAATATTTACACTCTCGTTGCAATTAGATTTTCTACTGATTAGGCATTAATTTAAGCTTTGCACAGTTTATGACAACTTTTGATACACTTTAAACATAACAACCTCAAAAACAACTATTTTATGTTTTTGAAAACTTAAAATGACAATTTTAAAAACATTAAAATCCGGTCCCCTAGTCATAACTGTGAACGAGTCCAATCCCCTCTTCATAGAATGTTGTTGCCAGTGAGCTGTTGTTTTGAGCTAGACATGAGAGTAGAATCTTTGCCCTCCTAGCCACGTTTTCATTTCAAGGTAGAAGTGAAAATCCCTTGAGGGCTATATGCCGGGTAATCCAAAATCACAATTTACATCGAGAACAAGCGACATTACCAATTCAATTTAACGCTGAAAGACTAATGCAAATTACTTCCGAATTCAGAATAACATTTACAGAAGGCAACTTATGCTTACAGAGTTCACAACAGACTCAATTAAATTTAGCACTTTGTGAATCAAGAACTATAAAGTTTATGAAATAGGGAAAAAAGATTCGAGCCTTACAGTAGTCGCATATGATGTGTAGCATGTTATCCTACTATGAAATTGAGATGAAATATATGTGAAGTCATCTGACATGTTATCCTACTCGTATACTACACAGCTTGGACATTCTTAAAATGTTAATTTACGCTCCGTTTTCATACTGGTACTATGATGAATGTATAGATTGAATGGGAGATATGCTACTGTCACACTTGTTTGAACAAACATCACATCTTATATTGTAAATTAAGAGGAGGAATGAAACCATAGTCTCCAGCCTATCTATAGACTACTAGAAATAATGTTCAATACAATCAAATTTCCCAACTCCTGCTTGGTGCAAACTATTGTAATTAAAATTAGATAAATCGTAAGTTCATGTAGATTCTGTTAAAATGACAAATACTGTTATGATATATATCGTTTAAATCGATACTCCGGTAGCAAAAATAATTGCCGGGACTGGGGTTCGAACCTGAGACCTCATGAATCGCAGACCAAGATGCTATCACGCAGCCATTACAACCACAGACATTTGGAGCACAAGACAGGTACTCATTTTCACGTGCCGGTAATATGGAAGTATTTTTTTATACTCCATTAATATTTTGCTTTTTTTCGATCCAACTCCGTGGAATTGAGTTTTAAATTAGTTATGAATACGCCTACCTGACAGTAAAGGGAATTCCTGTAGTGGTCTATGAAAGGCTAGCCCAGTTCCCGTATAAAATCATTGATATATATTGATCACTGCATTACCGCAATGTGGGTTAATATCTGAATAGCCATTGTGCAGAAACATAATACCGGCTTTGCCGACTAGTTACAATGTTTCATATAAAAGCATATCATCGTTTAAATACTGATACGAAGACATGTGGTTTGTGTTTCAATGAATTGACACCAGAGTTCGCATGAGCGTTTACCGTTCAGTATGAAAGTGTTGAGGAAAGTTACTCGACGAGTGGATGCCCATCACTTTTATCCAGAGATTGAAAAACAGACTCTTAATAAATCATAATTGTTTTCAGAAAATATGATTTAATGCATATTTTTACACCAAGAACGACAACTTGATGATTCATTGTACAAATATCTGTAATGGTGCCTCCAAATCTTGAAGTAATCCGTATGTTATATACATTCCACATTGTACCACTGCCAGCTGGATCGAATGCGATCTAGCTGGCAGTGCGTCTTACACACTTTCGTCCCATTTTTCAAAATCACTCCCACAAAAATATACACCAACCGAGTGGAAAGATGTTACACATCAATAATACCGTAAGGCGATAGTCAGATTCAGTGTTTACAGATTTAAAAGTGAGATGTAGAAGGAGAGGATGCCGCAGTGCTTACTACTAATAGGGGATCAAGGAGGCGACTTGTTCGCAAACAGAGGCTTGCAGACTAGAATGGATGCTGAAAGCAGTGCTGGATTACCTATTAGGCCCGACTAGGCCCAGGCCTAGAAGATTATCTGGGGCCCCCCACATTTTATTCCGAAGTTGAGTAAAATTTTATCCAGAAATGAGACAGTTTCAGCATTATATTAAATTATAATGTCCTTTTAAAAACTGAGTTCACTCATTCTGAACTTCTCGAAATTCATTCAAGACAAGCTTGAGTCTGTTTTTCCAAACGTTGAAATTGCTTTTCGCATTTTCCTGACCCTCCTGATAACGAATTTTGTTCTGCGGAGCGCTCGTTTTCAAAATTGAAACGGATCAAAAGTATGCAAAAAAATATCATGTCACAAGAATGATTAGACGTGCTAAGTTTAATGTATATCGAGTCGGATGTTCTGCGGAAAATTGATTTTGATGACATTGTAGAAGATTTCATTGACCGAAAAAAAAACAGGAAAAAATGATTAAGTTACATTTTACAGAAGTAAAAAATAGTATGATTTGTTAAATTGTTCATCAAATTATCTGAAATGTTTTCAAATAACGATGATCGTTTAAATTGAAATGTATGTATATATGTAGACTATATATGATTTAATAGAAAGTGTATTATTCATCTTGAGAAAAAAAAACTCTTGTATATACTTTATTAAATGTACAGGACACAGGTGCTAAAAAATAAACATTATTTGAAAAATAATCTGAAAACCATTCTCCAACTAAAACAAGTAAGGATTACGAACATCACTGTGGTTTTCGTCGACTTCGCAAAAGCTTATGATTCCATCGACCGCCAGACACTGTTCTCAATACTCCAAGAACGAGGTGTGGATTATAACACACGCACCCTCATCAAACAGACTCTCACGGATACAACCTCTAAGGTGAAGTTCAGAGGAGAACTATCTCGGAGTTTCAAGATCACAACCGGAGTACGACAGGGTGATGGTCTCTCGCCCATTCTGTTTAATCTGGTGCTTGATAAAGTCATCAAGACCTGGGAATGCACATTGAGGAATCTAGGAATCAAACCAGTTGCCATTGGAGCTGGAACCCGAAGAATCGAGATCAGGTGCCTTGCCTTCGCAGATGACATTGCAATCTTGGCCAACAACTCTAAGGATGCTGGCATAGCTGTCCAAGCCCTGCACGAGATAGCGGTGAAATCTGGAGTACAGATATCTTACGATAAGACCAAGTACTTTGAGAATCGGCACTCCGGAAACACCCCTTTGACGACCATACGTGGAACGATTGGAAGAGTCAATCGCTTTCGTTATCTTGGTGAATGGGTCCACCCCAATGGTAGAGATGGCACCTCCATCTTAGCAAGGCGTACCAAAATCAGCGCAGCATACCAACTATCCCACAATTTGTACAACAAGAAATGCATTTCGAGGAATGCTAAGATCTGTCACTACAGAACTGCTGTCAGACCACAGTTTCTGTATGCCGCAGAGACCCTCTTGATGAACAGAAAAGGCACCATGGACGACCTGGAGAAAGCCGAAAGACGTATCCTCAGGAAAATCCATGGCCCGAGATTGCTCCCAGATGGAACCTACCGTTTGAAATCTAATTCTGACCTGTATCGACAGTTAGAATCAGCCAATACCAGTATGCGACGTTGGAGGCTCAAGTTCTACGGACACCTACAACGAATGAACAGCAACAGGCTTACTAAGAAGATCTTCTAGGTTAAAAGCTACAGGACTGGAAGCCTGTGGCTTAATGAAGTACTAAAGGACTTGGATTCGGCTGGAATTGCTGACCTTGATGTAGAATATCGTTCTAAACTTTGTGCTATGGTAGAGTCTTGGACCCAACCACCTGGAGTCTCTAAATGTCGGAAGCCCCTTTCGCAGGAGAGAAAGGAGAAATTATCAGCAGGGCTCAAGGGATATTGGGAACGGAAAAGAGCATCGAAGAACTAGTCATGAGCGCTCCGTAGTGGGCTTAAATCAATAATTAATTATAAAGGGGCCCCAAAAATCTGAGGGACTTGGGCCTCATTTTTCCTTAATCCGGCACTGGCTGAAAGACAAAACAGTCTCAAATGAAAATGTATGAATGTAGGATGTAGGGGATCTCGAGCCTGGGTGATACCTCAGTTGGATGCGATAGGCCTAGAGGTACATCAACGGGATGCCAACAAAAAGAAAATCGGTATATATTTAATCTGGATTCGTTAACAAGTGTGTCAGTCTGGGTCCAGTTTAATATTTGGTTACTGTTGATACTTAATAATCATCATCAGTGTTCTGCCCTAGGGCCGGTCCTCACATGGCAGCTCTCCAAGCAATCCTTTATCCTGCTACTCTCTTTGTTGTTTCATACCTTG
This sequence comes from Meconema thalassinum, assembly GCA_946902985.2. Taxonomy (NCBI): domain Eukaryota; kingdom Metazoa; phylum Arthropoda; class Insecta; order Orthoptera; family Tettigoniidae; genus Meconema; species Meconema thalassinum. Next base: position 121,692,941 of record OX336400.1, read on the forward strand.
CGTCGATCCTTATACTGTCAACCATTTGGAATCTTCTCCGTCCTAATCGTCTTCTACCTTTCACCGTTCCTTTTTTTTGCATCCATAAGTAAACAATTTATTTTCATCCAATGACCAAGCAAATTTTGATTCCTCTTCCTGATTACCTTTAATATATTTCTCTCCTCCCCAACTCTTTTCAGCACATGTTCATTTCGCACTTTCTCTACCCATTGTATCCCTTCCATTCTCCTCCTTATCCACATTTCAAACGCCTCCTATATTTTTTCTTGCTCTATTGTCAATGTCCACGTGTCGGCTCCATATAGTGCTACACTCCAAATAAAGCATTTCGCCATTCTCTTCCTCAAGCCTTTGTCCATACCCAGACCGACAAAGCAGCCTCCGTTTCTTATTAAATGCCGCCTTGGCAATTGCAATGTGTGTTTTCACTCTTGTTTGCATCTCATGTCTTCAGTTATTATGCATCCCTCGTACTTCAGTGACGCAAAACTACGGGTTTACTGGAACGGGTGAGACTACGTCACCAACTGAAGGCTCAGGGCCCTTTGTGTCTACCAGTGGCCAGTTTTGAGAAGAGACTCTTTTACAACGAAGTTCCAAAGGTATATGGTATACAGGCCCGCAGTACTGGAGTGTCGGAGTAGTTGCCTATAGCTAAGGGCCTCCGAAACACATATTTTTAGCCTATTTTCATTTATGAAACAAGATGTTCAGTAAAGAACATAAAGCCTACTTTCTCCTAAATGCATGGGTATTGTTATAACTCTTTGTCTTTTTCAAGGAGTATAATATTAAATGTTGGTTGTAGTAGCTTGTTGAAATACAACGTGCTATACGGATATTAAACATGAATACGAGGTTTCCTTTGCTAGTGCAACCTCTGTAAAAACGTTCATTCAATTCGGTTTCACCGTGTTTGAATTGATATGGGGAATCAATTTGCACACATACATGGCCGCTATCTGCAAACTATTGGGCTGATGACCTTGTAGTTTGGTCAAAAGATTCTTTATACATAAAGGTATAATGTTGCACAATTAGGTACAGTTCAGATGATTAGGTTGGTCGTAATTTGATTCAAGCTTTTAACATTTGGGTGGCCGCCATTACGTTTCCGTCAAGATGGCGGCAATATAAAACATGACACTGAGGAGTCCATTGTCAGTGCTACCTCTGTACCAAATTTTGTCCAATTCGGTTTCCCCGTGTTTGAATAGATAGGGGGGAATCGATTTGCACCCATACATGGCCGCCATCCGCAAAGTATTGGGATGATGACCTTGTAGTTTGGTCAAAAGGTTTTTCATACATAAAGGTATAATGTTGCAAAATTTGGTAGAGATCAGATGATTAGGTTTGTCGTAATTTGACTTAAGCTTTAAACATTTGGGTGGCCGCCATTACGTTTTTATCAAGATGGCGGCTATATAAAACATGACACTGAGATGGCCGTTTCTAGTGCTACCTCTGTATCAAATTTTGTTCAATTCGGTTTAGTTCGAATTAAAAGGGGGGGGGGGCATTCAGAGTACACACATTCACACACAGAGACAGACACACCATTTTTAGCCTATTTTCATTTTATGAAAAAATAGGTTTATGATATCACCTTTTGCCCGTGTGTCTGTCTGTGTGTGCGTTTGCGTGTGATTCGTGTGTGTGTGTGTGTCCCCTAATAAAATCTAAACGGCTGTAGCGATTCCAATGAATCTCGGTAAGATCATAGCACCATTCAGGCCGACCCCAACCGTGCACATTAAATTTTATTCTGTCGCACCAATCCAATATGGCGGCTCTGCGAAATATTTCACCAGCATTCAGTATCCCCGAAACTATTACCGATATCACCCTGAAATTTTGTACGGTGATAATGGGCACTACCAGAAGTTTATCTATGAGACGTTCAAAGACTTGGTAAATGAGAAACCAACATGGCGGCCAAGCGAAGTTGAGACATTTAATTAGCTATTTCTCGCGATTTAACCATCCAAACGGAATGAAAATTGGTACAGCAAATGTTTAAACACATTGTAATGCACTGGCGTCTAATTTAGTTCATTTTTACATAACCTCAAAATGGCGGCTGTGCGAAATATTTCACTGCCATTCTATATCTCCGAAACTATTACAGATATCACCGTGGAATTTCGTACGGTGATAAAGGGCACTGCTATAAGTTTATCTATGTAACTTTCAAACGCCTGTAATGTACAAAACGAACATGGCGGCCAAGCGAAGTTGAAAATTTTAATAGACTTTTCTCGTGATTTAACCATCTGAGCGTAGTGAAATGTGGTACAGTAAATGATTATACATATTGTAATGTACTGTCATATAATTTAGTTCAATTGTTTACAAACCTCAAGATGGCGGCTGTGCGAAATTTTAAAATTAAGTTTTTATTTCTTGTGTCGTAATCATGCGATAGAAGTGAAAGTTTGAATAATGAAGCTACGCAATAATTTTCCTTTAATGGCACATAACTCTATGGCCTATACATATAACAATCCAAAATGACGAGCATCCGAAATATTTTTACGGTTCTCAATATCTACGAATCTTTTACAGCAATCAAACTGAAATGTTTTATGTTTTTAGAGGCTATGCACATAAGTTCACCTATAGGTCTTTCTGTAACCTGGTGAGCTCAAATTCAACATGGCGGCGACGCGAAATATAAATATTTAAATGGACGTTTCTCGTGAATTAACAATCCGAGTGCAGTGAATCTTTGCACGTTAAATGCTTATACAAATGTTAATCCACTGGCATCTAATTCATTTCAATTGTTTTCAAAACCACAAGGTAGCAGCTGTGCGAAATTTTAAAATCTCGTTTTTACTTCTTGTGTCCTACTCATGAGATTGAAGTTTGAATACCACACGCACACAAAAATCTTCATGTAATAGTACATATATAAAAATCCAACATGGCGACCATACGAAATATTTAGTCGGTTCTCAATATCTACGAATCTATCACAACAATCAAACTGAAATTTTGTATGTTGATAGAGGCAATTAACATGAGTAGGATATATGAAAGTAGGCTGTATAGTTCTTCACGGAACTACTTGTTGGCCCTGTGTTGATCACATAAGTCTACTTTCATTTTTTGCAAAAATCGAAAGTAGGCTAAAAATAGGCTTATGAGATCACCTTTTGACCGTGTGTCGGTGTGTGCGTATGTGTGTGATTCGTGTGTGTGTGTGTGTGTGTGTGTGTGTCCCTAATAAACTCTAAACGGCTGGAGCAATTTCAATGAAACTCGGTAAGTTCATAGCACTATTCCGGACGACCCCGACCGTGCCCTTCAAATTTTGTTACGTCTCAACAATCCAACATGGCCGCTGTGCAAAATATTTCACCAGCATTTAATATCTACGAAACTATTACAGATATCACCCTGGAATTTTGTACGGTGATAAAGGAAACTACTATAAGTTCACCTATGGGAGTTTTGAAAACCTTGTAACTACAAAACCAACATGGCGGCCAAGCGAAATTGCGACTTTTAAATAGACGTTTCTCGCGATTTAACCAACCAAACGCAATGAAACTTGGTACAGTATATGATTATACACATTGTAATGCACTGACATCTAACGTCGTTCAATTGTTTACATAACTTCAAGATGGCGGATGTGCGAAGTATTTCACCGGCATTCTATATCTCTGAAACTATTAGCGGTATCACCCTGAAATTTTGTACATAGATAAAGGGCAGTACTGGAAATTCATCTATGAGACTTTCAAAAACTGGTTAACTACAAAACGACCATGGCGGCCAAGCGAAGTTGAAAGTTTTAAATAGACTTTTCTCGCGATTTAATGATCCAAATGCAATGAAACTTGGTACAGCAAATGTTTATACATATTGTAATGCACTGGTAACTGATTTACTTCAATTGTTTACATAACCTCAAGATGGCGGCTGTGAGAATTTGAAAATTAAGTTTTTATTTATTGAGTCGTAATCATGCGATCAAATTGAAAGTTTGAATAATGAACGTACGCAATAACTTTCCTTTAATGGTTCATGACTCTATGACATATTATACAATCCAACATGGTGACCATCCGAAATATTTAGACGGTTCTCAATATCTATGAATCTATTACAGTAATCAAACTGGTTTTTTTTTTCTGTTCATAGGAGCTATGAACGTAAGTTCACCTATAGGACTTTCAGTAACCTGGTGATCACAAATCCAACATGGCGGCGACGCGAAGTATAAATATTCACACGGACGTTTCTCGCAATTTAACCATCCGAGTGCAGTGAAACTTGGTACTGTAAATCCTTATACAAATGTTAATCCACTGGCATCTAATTTATTTCAATTGTTTCCATAACCACAAGATGGCAGCTGTGCGAAATTTTAAAATGCCGTTTTTACTTCTCGTGTCCTAATCATGTGATTGAAGTTTGAATACTACACGTACACAATAATCTTCACGTAACAGTACATAACTCTAAGACCTACATATTGAACCCTTATTGATCTACGATAAATAAGTATTCATATTTATTATTATTATTACTACGGCCCAGGCAGTACTTGAGGAAGTCGACATGGAAAAAGGGAGGCTAGCGTTTCGTAATGATTGCAACAGGAGCAGAGCTGGTAGCTATTCTTGGGGGTCGGCTAGAATTAGTCGGGTTCAAGGCCAAATTGAGCAACTACATGTACCAAATTGGAAGCATAAAGGAAGGATCACGAGTTACTTGCAACGAACATACGATTGAATCAGCCAATCAAAAGAGACCAAGCCATGACCACGCGGTGGAGGCGTCAGTAGTAAAAAGCCCGCGGAATTGGTTATCTAAAGAACCGCCGAACGGATTAATCTCCGCACGAGTGCTTTGAGACGTTTGATTTATTTGAAGAAGAATGACACTAGTCCCATATTTGTGAGACAAAAACTCTGGAAGTTTTTATCCGATTCCACCCCACTCCTCCGTCCCCTGTCAGTTTCTAATAAATAGTTTGACATGACGCTACTCTAAGTCATTCTTTGTGGAGCCTTGAGAGGCTAACTTCACGCCAGTTTGCATCGTGATTTTGACGCTCGAAATTATTAGAAGTCATTCTTTGTGGAGCCTTGAGAGGCTAACTTCACGCCAGTTTGCATCGTGATTTTTACGCTCTGAATTTAGTGAAGTTATTTTATTTGTGAGCTCTGAGGAGCTAAATTCACATCAGTGGTAATATCGAATTTTAAAGCTCTAATACATTTTATTCTGAAATCAACTTTATTTTGTGAGCTAAATATTTCACGCCAGTGCGTGGTAACTTGTAACATTTACTTAAAGACGACCATTTCAGCTCTGAGGGGCAAGTCTTGTAACACCCTAATTAGCGCTCACCGGAGCGAAGGTCAACAGTACAGTACGGAAATACCGAGCAAGATAGCGACTGCCAGTGCAGCCAAGATCTTAAACTTGTTATCGAGCCAGTGACGTGGTCTCGAGGTGTATATTTATGTACAGATTTCAGTGTATTTTTTATGTTTTTATTGTGCGTGTGTGCGAGATATCTAGGGCCAGTCTTCGCAATTAATCGCATTAGGACAATTGTGGGCGAATTGAGTAACCTTCAAGCGATTATAGATAGGTCAAATAATTAACATTGAACTTTTCTGCCAAGGAGTCGATACCAAGATGATCAGCACGTGGTTTGGAGTTGGGATGATCTTCAACGAATCAACACAGACGACCACGATGGAGTGTTAATTTGTCCATAGGGGCAATGGGCTGAGGAGGATGTCCTTAGTTCTACAAGCAGATTGGTGATGTACAAAAATTGGATTATTTCAATTATGTAGTTAGATTTGGCCGGGGAACTTTTGTAAATAGTCATGTTTCTTTTCTTGTTGTTTAGAGTTTTTCTTGCACCGACACTAAATGTTTTAAATGTCCGTTGGCGCGTGGCCAAAGTGTTTGTTAGATTTTTTTTCCCTTGAGTCATATGTAATGTGCGCGGCGTGCGTACGTGATTTTTATCCTTGCAAATGCGGAACCCGTTACATTCAATAAATGGTGCTTTATTAACGTTAATATTTGAAATAGGAATGGGAGGAAATTACTGTAAGATATTTGCTGAACAGGTTATTATTCATATTAGGGTTGCCAAGCGCACCAATTTAAAAGTAATTTGTAGAACACCTTCGTTCTAATTTTGATAGATTTTTTTGAGTCCTTTTCAGGTTGACTAGTCACGGCATAGAACGATGGCGCCAGCATGTGGAAATTATTTGTGTCTTTTTATTTCAGGGTCTGTCAAAACCCATACGTGTGATTCTGTGTGTGTTACTGTGTCAAGTGTGTGTTGATTCTACGTGAGGAGGGGGTAGAGGTCCTACCGCCCTCATATTTTTGCTGCTGTTGTATTTTTGATGGAAAGACAGGGTGCTCTAGGGAGACCGCTGTTTATTGTCCATATTTATTCTGACACACACACACGTATTATTGTGCTTTGGGGCACACTTCTTCGAGATTCGACCCCATGTCCTGGGAGGTCGAGATTTTTGACACGTGGGTTGACAGACATGCAGAGTTCCACAAACCGCCCGTTTTGCCTGGTGACTTATTTTGATAGGCAGTCCTGATTGTCCGACTGATCCCTGTAAGCTTTCATGTAGCAAACCTGTTCATTGTGATGGTTATTTTTAAGCCATAATTAATTGGGGAGTTCGCCATGTGTGTAACGGCTTGTTGTACGTTGTATGGGTAAAATATTGTATTATTAATGTAAATGTTGGCTTTGTGCCTATTGTTTTGTTTATGACTCGATTCATGTAATTTTTGTGTGTCGCACCCGTGTGGTGTAGTGGTAGAGTACTTGTAAATTTTGACAGCGGTCATTTGTGTATTTTTATTGGTCACGTGTTAATGTACTTGTGTTGATTTGTGTGAGAAGTCCTAAGTTTTTAGGCAGTAAATGTTGCTACGGCAATTTGATTCCAATTTCACTCGGAAATTTTGTGTTTGTTTATATTAGATTTAGGAAGTGTCGGTTTTAATTTAAGTATTGTAGTGTGTCCCCCCGTGTCGGTCTAGCTCTAAGAAATGTGGATTCGTTGTCTGAATGATTATTCTGGATGATGACGAATCACCCATTCATTGTACACATCGTGATCCATGTAGAACGGCATACGCACATATATGGTCACTTTTGTTATTTTTATCTTCGGGACACTTGGTCCAGGTAATTAATCTCTCCAGAGATTTGGCCTAGTTATTGGCATTTTTATTAAGTGGGAGTCAGATGGGAGTTTTGTTGTTAAATTTTGTATGTAAATATGGTGATTTGTTTATTAAATTCATTTGTTTTAACCCTGGCTTCACTCTTTCCTTCATGTTATTTTGTTATATGTTACCCTGCAAGTTAATGAAGCGCCTTGACAACAACTTACGATATGAACCGTTACACCCCCCGAAACTGAGTCTCATATGCTTCTTTGCAAGGGTTCATAAAACAAAAATGGCTGCCCAAGTGGGGTTGTTGTTGTTGTTGTTGCTTCGCTGATCTCATATTTATTTCGTTGAGAAATGATGCCAGGTCAAGCGGACATGTAAATTCAGTAAATTGAGGCGATGTTGTACCGCCATGTGCATTAGTAAAATCACTGAGTTCCTAAAGTTAGAGATATTGAACAAGGTTAGAATTTGATATTGTATTTGTTAGTAACTTGTTCTGGCGCCCGACATTAAAATTAGAAATTTGCATTATTATTGAACTCAGTCAAAGCAGGAAGGTGTTGCCTTATATTTGACATTTAATTGACTTCGGTTAATTGGTGTTTCGTAAATTCTGTTGGTTAGGAATTTAAAAGCAGATCACTAGGGGTTATTTTGTAGTTTGGGAATAGGTGTCATTGTATTCAGTAAATTTTGTTACTGAAATTTTCATTAAATTAGAGCCAGTAATATTTAAATGTGTGACATGTATGTGCGTATATGACTGAAATCTTGGCCCATGCCCCTGTTTTCTCTGAATATATTTGTGTGTGTGAAATGGCGATTGTTGATGAAATTAAGGAATTGTTGGAACAGATGTCGATCCAAATGTCCGCGAAATCGGAAGAACAATTAGTGCAGATGTCCGTAAAGACGGAAGAACAATGAAATAAAAAATTAGAACACATGTCGATCCAAATGTCCGCAAAGACGGAAAAACAATTAAAAGAACAATTAGAAGCTCAGCGGGAGCATAATGAAAAACAATTACATGACATGAGCGGTAATATTTCGGTCCAATGAGAGGTCCAGAAATTAGACACGGACAAACAATTAAATGAACTAAATCACAAATTGTCGGAACAGGCGGTAACACAAATAACACAAACCGAACAATTAGGAAAAATCACTAATGACATTAATCAGAGCGTTAAAAAGGTAGAGAAACTGGCAGACGAGGTTGCGGAGAACAACGTCAAACAGTTAGGCGAAATTAAGAAGTTGGAGGCGAAATTTGATAACAAATTAATACAATTTGACGAGATGGTGGCAGATAAACTCAAGCAGATAGAGGCAGCATGTGTCAATAACATCGCGGGAATGAAGAAAACCCAAGAGAAATTGCAGCAGCAAATTAATTCGGTAGACAGCAACGTGCTGGAATTAATAAAGGAAATTGATAAAGTCGTGGTTAAGGCTGAAACCGAACGGATACACTTGCGGGAGAACTTAGAGGAGCAATTAGGCAAAACACAAGAGATCATAAGGAAAGAAGTAGGAGAGCAGCTCGTCAAGACTCGGGATAATCTGGGAGAACAGCTAATAAAAACACAAGAGGTCATAAGAGAAGAGGTTGGGGAACAACTAGTAAAAACGCAAGAACAGATACGTGAAGAGCTAGAGAAAAATCAGGAAAGGAACGAGGAGAAAATTAATAGCTTGAAAAGTAGGATCCGGCGAGATTGGGACCAGCAGGCTCACGCAAATAAGGAAGACCGGCTGACAGTTTTAAAGCGAATGCAGGCATTGGAGGAAAATGTAAAGTCGAAATTACAGGAACAATCAGAGTTAATCATCAAAAACGAGATTAGATCTTTAGAGAATGCGACATTATTTTCGACTGAAAATATACCGGAGAAGCAAACAAGTATTGGAAGTCCTGCAGGCTTGAAGTTGGCTGAGGATACAAGTCGGGGTCAAAGTCCCAGACTAACGAGTAACGCATTCCAGCAATACAGGGGAGAGACTTCAACACCGCAACCGAACTTGGCACCCGTCCAAGTCATCCAAGTCATTCGGGGTAATGATTTTAAGCCCGATAAATTTAAGGAACATTCAGGAACCACTCCCAAAGCATTTCTACGACAATTAACTGATTACTTTAATGACCAGCACATCGGCCCTGAGAAACAATTAAGACTAGTGGAGAAATTTTTAGAAGGACCCAGCCTAACCTGGTTTTTAAGCTTTAAGTACACGTTCACAGACATGGCTCAATTCCGCGAGGCATTTTTGAAGAAGTTTTGGAGCCCTTCGTTACAGCAGGGGTTGAGAATGGACCTGTACACGCGAAAATATCATAGTACGCATCCAACCCGGTTTTCAGAATTCTTCAGCCAGCAATTGGTAAAATTCAGAGATTTTGACGACCCGCCTAGCGAGCAAAATATGGTTCTAACCATCGGGAAACAACTCCCAATGCACATCCAACAACTATTAGTCGCACTAAACATTCAAACCGCAGTCCAAGCCGAAGAATTGCTCCGACACTTAGACGAGACGAGTATGGTGAGTCCACAGACAGGAAGGAGGAATATGGAATGTGTCAACACGGCAGAGGTAGTTCAGGGACTCCAAAATAACCACAGCCAGGGGAACCAAACCAAGACACAGTCCACAGGGACACAATTCACACCAAGTAGGCAAGATTTTGACGGCCGAAACCAGTTCAACAATAATAATCAGAATTATCAGAATAACCGCGGGAGATACAATCAGAACAACCAAAATCAAAACAATCAGTGGACGTACCAGCGGGAGTACACAAATTGGAGGGGAAACCAGAGACAAGGTAGACCTTACCAAAGAAATGGAGATGGTAGATGGAATAACGGCAGGGACTATCGCCAAGAAAATAGGGGAGATTATCGGAACAACTGGGACGAGCGATATATTGAATCACGCAAATACTTGGATCAATTAAGTACCGAAGAAGCGGAGAAAGAGAAGTGGGGGCGTGCCATGGCGAACAGACAGAGCCCAGACAACCATCAAGGAGAGGGGGCAGAGAGTTTATTGAGACAACAGGAGCGACAGAATGACAACCGGCGAAACACAACAAATGGGTCCCGGGATAAAAAAAAATGAACTGAAAGGTGATAGGCTGAAAATGGAGGTCGCCAGGGAGCAAGAAGAGATGATAGTGGCCAATATAGAAGAGTGGGTTGCATTCCCGGACGACTGCCTGGAGGAAGTGGTGAAGAACCGTGAAAATGTTATCAGACAGCTACCAATTATTTACGCGCAGGTTGGAGGCATGAGGGTGAGATGTTTGATTGATACAGGTAGCCAGGTGAGCTTAGTCACTGAAATTTTGATAAAGGAAATAGGAAGGAAACAAACTGTTCCTATTATGCCGGTACCGCTAATGAAAGTCAGAGGTGTTATTCCTGATAAAACTATGAATTGTAAACAGCAAGCATTTCTAGATCTGGAAATATTGAACCATACTTTTTCACAAACATTCATTGTTATTCCAAATATGAACTACAACATAATTTTAGGAGCCAACTTCATCTGCGATTTTCATGCTGTCATTGACTTACATAACAACACTGTAAGTTTCAAACAAGTAGAGGGGTTGAATCATGTGGGTTTAAACATGGAAGAGAGTCCGTTGGAGAGAGAGGCCAATACTTGGGTTGTTGAAGAATGCACTAATGAGGCCGGAGATAAGATCTTGACGGGGGAGCGAGTCAGCCAGACAGCAGTTGTAGAAATTGACAGCCGAGATATTTCGCAGGAACTTTGGGTGCATTTGGCAGAAGAAGAAATTAGCGGAACCAAATTTGAAATTCTACTTCAGGAGCGACTTAAGGAGGCCATCGTAGGGGAACCTGATCGAAGAAGACTGGAAGAAATTTTAAGATTACATAAAGGAGCTTTTGACACCATACCTGGGAAAGTTTTAAATTTTCAATATGCCATGCAAGTGACAGATTGGACCCCATTTAAAAGTAAATTGTACCCGATCCCAGAGAAACATTTTTCTCAGGTGAAGGACATTATTACTAACTTATTAGATTCTGGCATGATAAGGAAAGCGGCAACCCCTTACCTGAACGCAATATTGGCTGTGGCCAAGCCAAATGGATCAATTAGGCTATGCCTAGACGCGCGAGTTTTGAACAGCAAACTGCTAGTTGAGCATGACCAAGCAACTAGGATCAAAGATGTTTTGAAAGGCTTCCGTGGGAAGAAGATATACTCAAGTGTTGATTTGACGAATAGTTTCCACCATCTTGAACTTGAAGAAAAATCCCAACTGTTGACGGGATTTTTATTCGATAATCAAAGTTATATCTGGTGTCGAATGCCCTTTGGCGTGAAAACTGCGGGTTGTGCACTCATTAGAGCACTCGATAGAAATCTGACTGAGGAGGTCAAGAACTTCACCACGAGATATGTTGACGACATATTAACTGCTTCTTAGACAATGGAGGAACACCTGATAAATAAACTGCTGGACAACTTGAGAACCATGAACTTCAAAATTAACCTAAAGAAATCACATTTTTGCCAGAGCGAGATTTTATATTTGGGGCATATAATTGATGTCGAGGGCGTGCGGCCTAATCCAGCCAAGATTGATGCTATTAAGAAATTTCCCACACCTACCAAAGTCAAACATGTGAGAGCGTTTTTGGGAGTGACAGGCTTCTTCAAAGAAAATTGCCCTGGTTACACAGAAACAGTAGCGCCTATGCAGGAGATGTTGAAGAAGGCAAATCGATGGACGTGGAACGAGGAGTGCGACAGGTCTTTTAAAGCAACGAAGGATTTATTGGAAAACTGTGTGAAACTTGGATATCCGGATTTTGAGAAGCGATTTATTATTCAAGCAGATGCTTCATTGATTGGAATCGGTGCTATGCTGTACCAAGAGGACGCTGAAGAATCCAAGAAGAAATCCTATTTGGCATTTACGAGTCGTAAATTACGGAAACATGAGAGGAACTACACCGTTACGGAACTTGAGCTGCTAGCAATTCTATATTCTCTTAAACAGTGGCGTAAGATGATCTATGGTTATTCCATCATTGTTAGAACCGAATACACCTGAGTACCGAGAAGCCAGTGCTAAACAAGCGAGATTTCACTACTTAAATAACTTGTTACATAAGTACGTGGATGAACATCATACTAAACTTCGGATCTTAGTTCCAGCATCACTACAGAGGGGATTGACTTGGCATGTTCACGAGAGCCTAGCACATATATGCACGGACAAGACTGAAGCTACGATAGGGGAGACCTTTACTTGGCCTAAGATGAGATTCACCATTGTTGAAGTAATTAGAACGTGTGACGCATGCCAGCGCACGAAACCGAACAACTTTATTCTGAAACAACCTCCAAGACCACTTTTACCGCAAAAAACATGCGAGATGCTCGCTATCGACTGTTTTGGCCCTTTAGTAAAAGGAAAGCGTGGATGCTGGTGTGTGTCGATGTATTTTCGAAGATGGTCGTGCTATGTCCTATTCAGAAGACGACATCAAGACAAGTCCTCAGTCGAATTAAGAACAAAGTTATTCCGATGCTTGGGAAGCCGGAATCCATTCTATCAGATCACGGTACCTATTTCACGAGCAATGTTTTTAGGCAAGGTTTGGAGAGCCTAGGAATAATACACGTATTTTCAAGCATTCGTCATCCTTGTGGAAATCCGAGCGAGAGAACAATTCGCTGTGTTGCTAAGTACTACAGAGTAATGATTCCTAACGAACACAATAAATGGCTTGACAAAGTACGGGAAATTGAGATGTGCATGAACACCACTAAGCACGAGTCGACGGGTCAAGTCCCACTGATTGTACACCACAACAGATTGCCGGAAAGAACTTGGGGCAAGATCATTCCTTGCCCAAGGGATCCATTATTAGCGCATGACTTGCGAATCCAGCGAACGAGAGAGCACATTAGGAACCAAGCGGACCGAAGGCTGAGACGGTACCGAGGAAAGAAGTTTCACCGAGAGTTACAAGAACAAGAATTAGTGCTGGTTCGTAGACCACCGATCTCCGACCCTAAGAACAAAGTCTTCGCAAAATTCTGTCCAAAATTTATTGGCCCGTTCCGGGTAATCAAGAATCTGGGTAACAATGCCTACAGACTTGAGAAAGTGAGCACTGGTGCAAAATCTGTTTTAATAGCGCCAATTTAAAACCTTATTACAGGAGGGAACCATTTGATGACTAGGAAAGATGATGTGTGCAGAATCTGTATTGCAAAATTTTATTTTGAGAGCCAACACTCAAATCTACGGGGAGCGCCAGAGTACGCACTTTGTTTGTAAACAACGAGCAGCTGAGACGACAGGAGTGGAAACCACTTGAGGAGAAGGGGGAGACCTAGTGAGGAAGTATGAATGACATTCCAGCGAGAAAGGGAGCACACTAATTGAGTCAGAGGGGCGTACACTCGAGCAGCTGAGTGAGATTTAAAGAGATGTGTTGTTACTACAGTGGATTTTGTTTTTGAAATCCAAACCAATAAATTGCTTCGAATTTCAAAACCTTGCTGAGGATAAATGAACCCTTATTGATTTACGATAAATAAGTATTCATATTTATTAATATTATTACTACGGCCCAGGCAGTACTTGAAGTCGACATGGATAAAGGGAGGCTAGCGTTTCGTAATGATTGCAACAGGAGCAGAGCTGGTAGCTATTCTTGGGGGTCGGCTAGAATTAGTCGGGTTCAAGGCCAAATTGAGCAACTACATGTACCAAATTGGAAGCATAAAGGAAGGATCACGAGTTACTTGCAACGAACATACGATTGAATCAGCCAATCAAAAGAGACCAAGCCATGACCACGCGGTGGACAGCGTCAGTAGTAAAAAGCCCGCGGAATTGGTTATCTAAAGAACCGCCGAACGGATTAATCTCCGCACGAGTGCTTTGAGACGTTTGACTTATTTGAAGAAGAATGACACTAGTCCCATATTTGTGAGACAAAAACTCTGGAAGTTTTTATCCGATTCCACCCCACTCCTCCGTCCCCTGTCAGTTTCTAATAAATAGTTTGACATGACGCTACTCTAAGTCATTCTTTGTGGAGCCTTGAGAGGCTAACTTCACGCCAGTTTGCATCGTGATTTTGACGCTCGAAATTATTAGAAGTCATTCTTTGTGGAGCCTTGAGAGGCTAACTTCACGCCAGTTTGCATCGTGATTTTTACGCTCTGAATTTAGTGAAGTTATTTTATTTGTGAGCTCTGAGGAGCTAAATTCACATCAGTGGTAATATTGAATTTTAAAGCTCTAATACATTTTATTCTGAAATCAACTTTATTTTGTGAGCTAAATATTTCACGCCAGTGCGTGGTAACTTGTAACATTTACTTAAAGACGACCATTTCAGCTCTGAGGGGCAAGTCTTGTAACACCCTAATTAGCGCTCACCGGAGCGAAGGTCAACAGTACAGTACGGAAATACCGAGCAAGATAGCGACTGCCAGTGCAGCCAAGATCTTAAACTTGTTATCGAGCCAGTGACGTGGTCTCGAGGTGTATATTTATGTACAGATTTCAGTGTATTTTTTATGTTTTTATTGTGCGTGTGTGCGAGATATCTAGGGCCAGTCTTCGCAATTAATCGCATTAGGACAATTGTGGGCGAATTGAGTAACCTGCAAGCGATTATAGATAGGTCAAATAATTAACATTGAACTTTTCTGCCAAGGAGTCGATACCAAGATGATCAGCACGTGGTTTGGAGTTGGGATGATCTTCAACGAATCAACGCAGACGACCACGATGGAGTGTTAATTTGTCCATAGGGGCAATGGGCTGAGGAGGATGTCCTTAGTTCTACAAGCAGATCGGTGATGTACAAAAATTGGATTATTTCAATTATGTAGTTAGATTTGGCCGGGGAACTTTTGTAAATAGTCATGTTTCTTTTCTTGTTGTTTAGAGTTTTTCTTGCACCAACACTAAATGTTTTAAATGTCCGTTGGCGCGTGGCCAAAGTGTTTGTTAGATTTTTTTTCCCTTGAGTCATATGTAATGTGCGCGGCGTGCGTACGTGATTTTTATCCTTGCAAATGCGGAACCCGTTACATTCGATAAATGGTGCTTTATTAACGTTAATATTTGAAATAGGAATGGGAGGAAATTACTGTAAGATATTTGCTGAACAGGTTATTATTCATATTAGGGTTGCCAAGCGCACCAATTTAAAAGTAATTTGTAGAACACCTTCGTTCTAATTTTGATAGATTTTCTTGAGTCCTTTTCAGGTTGACTAGTCACGGCATAGAACGATGGCGCCAGCATGTGGAAATTATTTGTGTCTTTTTATTTCAGGGTCGGTCAAAACCCATACGTGTGATTCTGTGTGTGTTACTGTGTCAAGTGTGTGTTGATTCTACGTGAGGAGGGGGTAGAGGTCCTACCGCCCTCATATTTTTGCTGCTGTTGTATTTTTGATGGAAAGACAGGGTGCTCTAGGGAGACCGCTGTTTATTGTCCATATTTATTCTGACACACACACACGTATTATTGTGCTTTGGGGCACACTTCTTCGAGATTCGACCCCATGTCCTGGGAGGTCGAGATTTTTGACACGTGGGTTGACAGACATGCAGAGTTCCACAAACCGCCCGTTTTGCCTGGTGACTTATTTTGATAGGCAGTCCTGATTGTCCGACTGATCCCTGTAAGCTTTCATGTAGCAAACCTGTTCATTGTGATGGTTACTTTTAAGCCATAATTAATTGGGGAGTTCGCCATGTGTGTAACGGCTTGTTGTACGTTGTATGGGTAAAATATTGTATTATTAATGTAAATGTTGGCTTTGTGCCTATTGTTTTGTTTATGACTCGATTCATGTAATTTTTGTGTGTCGCACCCGTGTGGTGTAGTGGTAGAGTACTTGTAAATTTTGACAGCGGTCATTTGTGTATTTTTATTGGTCACGTGTTAATGTACTTGTGTTGATTTGTGTGAGAAGTCCTAAGTTTTTAGGCAGTAAATGTTGCTACGGCAATTTGATTCCAATTTCACTCGGAAATTTTGTGTTTGTTTATATTAGATTTAGGAAGTGTCGGTTTTAATTTAAGTATTTTAGTGTGTTCCCCCGTGTCGGTCTAGCTCTAAGAAATGTAGATTCGTTGTCTGAATGATTATTCTCGATGATGACGAATCACGCATTCATTGTACACATCGTGATGCATGTAGAACGGCATACGCACATATATGGTCACTTTTGTTATTTTTATCTTCGGGACACTTGGTCCAGGTAATTAATCTCTCCGGAGATTTGGCCTAGTTTTTGGCATTTTTATTAAGTGGGAGTCAGATGGGAGTTTTGTTGTTAAATTTTGTGTGTAAATATGGTGATTTGTTTATTAAATTCATTTGTTTTAACCCTGGCTTCACTCTTTCCTGCATGTTATTTTGTTATATGTTACCCTGCAAGTTAATGAAGCGCCTTGACAACAACTTACGATATGAACCGTTACACCCCCCGAAACTGAGTCTCATATGCTTCTTTGCAAGGGTTCAATATATAAAAATCCAACATGGCGACCATCCGAAATATTTAGTCGGTTCTCAATATCTAAGAATATATTACACCAATCAAACTGAAATTTTGTATGTTGATAGTGGCAATTAACATAAGTAGGATATATGAAAATTGGCTTTAGTTCTTCACGGAACTACTTGTTAAGATACTGTTTTAACAAATTGGTTGAAATGTACGCAAAATATAATTACAAATATTCGTGTGTTTTGATAATAGCCACGTATTCTTTGCGTTAGTAGGCTATGACTTAACACGAAACTGGCTCGATTCAAAGAATCAATGTATTATTAGTACGCGTATATTACTGGACACGCGCGCTTAAGAGAGATCTAGTAACGTACATTTATGTTCGACCCTAACTATTATGTGTCAGAAAACTGTATCATAATGAGGCTCATTATAACACTATTTTTCATTATGAAACAGTTTCTCCCATCAATCAGAGCTCAAGAAACAGTTGTGTGACCAATTAGATAAGGATACCTTCGCGCATGCGCTCAAAATCCAACATGTCTTTATAAATTACCGAAATTGCACCGTCCATATGTTCGCGTAAATAAACTGATCAATATGAGACAAGAAATGGCACTGTACCTTAATATCCCCAAAATCAATTTCTACACAGCGCGTGGTTTTGAAACGACTTCGGTGACAGTTTTACTGAATACTGGAGCACAATCTGAACATATGGCATTGAAGCACACAGAGCGCATGCGTCGGTTGTCCAGAGAGCTTGGAAAACAGAGATATACTACCCACCGCAGCACCCGATCACAACATTCTAGTGACTGAACAGATATTTATGAATATTTATGTTAGAACATATAATAAAGTTATAATTATCGTCGAACATAAACAGTCGTATGCAACTCGCCTATAATGGTAATTAAGACACTCGTATGGAAATTATAAAACTCGCATACGCTCGTTTTATAAAAATACTCGTGTCTTAATTATAGCCATTATAGGCTCGTTGCATAATGTACTATTATCTAACTACAGTATCTATCTATTTATTTATATATTTATTTTCCACCTGTTTAGCATCTCTTGATATATTCAGTATTTTTGCATCTCCCTCTTGGCACAGGCTAGAGTAAAATGCATAGCGAGGTTTGTAGCCATTCTTCAGTGTTGCAAAATGTGAATTTTCACCGATATCTCAGGTTCGTTCAGTCTACCTCGTAACGCAATGGCTAGCATTCTTGGCTATCACCCGATTCCCGGCTCTGTCAAGAAATTTCATTCTGGTCTGAGGCTGGAACGGGGTACACTCAGCCTCGTGAGACAGAACTGAAAAAGGAGGGTTAGATTCCCACCTCAGCCAACTTATAGTGTTTTTTCCGCGGTTATCCCACTTCCACTCCATACAGCTGCAACGTACTGGATGGCCACGGTCGCCTCCTTACCAGCCTCACCATAAGCAGTCTGGCAGCTCTGGCACACCACACATGCCTTGTCAGTAATGTATTTTTCGCTGTCAGACGACAGTTTGTATCAAAATATCCAATTTTATATGATGCAGAAGCGGCGGTCTTTTAAAGACGCAGTAAAGCAGACCATGAAAATGTGAATCGACGAAATGATTATTAGCCTACTTTTCTCATTTTGCAAAAATGAGGAAAAAGTAGACTTATGAGATCGATCCGGGAAAATGTGTGTCTGTCTGTCTGTCTGTCTGTGTGTGTGTGTGTCCCCGTATCAACTCCTAAACGGCTGCAGCTATCGAAACCAAATTTGGTAAGAGTAAAGATCAACATCTGAATATCTCACGGCCATATTTGAAATTGACATAAGTGCTACCAACTGCTGAAAAATCACAATTGAAATTTTAGCTCCATGTCGGATATCTCAGAAGTTATGGATGCGAACTCTTCCAAAATTGGCACACAAATAGACGATAACATTCCAGATTAATTTTCAGAAGTTTATACATGCCAGTGTTGCCAACATGATTCTAAGTCTGCCGATAGGTCCATAATATAAATGCAGGTAACTTTTATACTATCAATTGAATTTCAACCAAATTCCGTATGTACTATGTGTACTACAACAGATATGACTGTACGTAGCCTATTCTAATGAGCCGCCAGGGCGGCCAACTGTCAATAAATGCTCTCTCTATGTTTTAACATTAGTATCAAATATACAGTGTGGTCCACCAGCCCCCCCCCCCCCCTTTTTTTTTTTTTTTTTTTTTTTTTTTTTTTTGAGGAAGGCAACCCAACTAACGCGTATATCACAGTCATCCTAAAAACATTAGTACCTGCTCCTTTACGTCCATTGTACAACTTTACCGTTGAGTACATCCTCGCGAGTATAGAAGAAATCAATAGTGGCAGTGTTCTTTCAATGACCTCAAATATAATGCATGATTGAAACGATCAGAGCTCCGAATAACACCTTCTTACGTTTGGACAAGAAGTGTCTACGAATAGATTCAATAAGTGCCAGTTATACGCCGTGGTTCTCGGTAGCTATGGTGGCTAAATCAAGAATTGCTAGAGTAGCGTCAACGAAGTCGCATTGTAGTAGGTTCGAACCTTGAACTAGTACTTTTTTTTTTTTTTTGCTTAATGTCGTTTATTGTGGATGTGTTATGGACGCATATCTATCTGTTCCAACGAGTGATTTTTTATTTCGTGCTCAAAAGCACCTTACTTATCCGATGGTACGCAGCCAGATTGGACGACGACATAATGATCTGTAGAACGAAAGCAAGGTATCCTGTATATTCAACGTAGCAAGTGTTCGAAATTTTGACGACCTTTGTTTAAAGGAAAACTCCGACTCACTCAGACGACCCATATAACAAATAGATTTTTTATGTGGGTAGGCTCACGAATAAATACATCAGACCGAAACTATAATTTCTTTCAATGGCGTCTGTGCGAAGAGCGCTTGCTATACACTTACAATAATAGTTAGTGAGGTTTTAAGGGGGCGGAACTACGAGGTCATCTGCCCCAAACATGCAGTAAATACAGATAATTATAACATTATTGGTTTTACGTCCCTTTTAACTGCTCTGGCTTTTAGATACGCCGGAGTGCCGGAAGTTTGCTCCGAAGGGGATCTTCAACGTGCCAGTAAATCTACTGACACGACTCCCTCGCATTTGCGCCAGGATACGAACCTGCAACCTTGGGCACAGCAAGCGAGAACGTTACCGCTGAGCCTCGCAGCAAGGCAGTAATTACATAACGTGTCATATTATTATAAATATTGAACTATTATAATTCTAATTATCACGAATAGAGTCGCCTCTGTTGCGTACTGGTCTGCGTGATTAGCTGCCACCCCGGACGTCCTGGGTTCGATTCCCGGCTCTGCCACGAAATTTGAAAAGTGGTATGAGGTCTGGGACGGGGTCTACTCAGCCCCGGGTGGTCCAAATGATTAGAGGGGGTTCGATTCCCTCCTCAGCCATCCTCAAAGTGGTTTTCCGTGGTTTCCCACTTCGCCTTCGGGCAAGTGCCGGGATGTTACCTACCGTACGGCTACGGCCGCCTCCTTCCCTCTTCCTTGCCTATCCCTCCCGATCTGCCCCTCCCTTCCTATCCATCAAGAGGACCCTGTTCGCTTTGCAGGTCGCCTGGGCGAGGTGCTGATCCCACCTCCCCAGTTGTAACCCCCAGACGAGATGTTTCAAGCTCCAGGACACAGCCCGTAGAGGCGGTAATGATGGGATCCCCCTCGCTGAGTTCGTGAGAAAACCTAACCTGGGGGGTAAAATTGACTAAAATAATAATAATTATAACGAATAGTATCCATCCATGGTTTTGAACAGTATTTAGGGAAAATAGCCATTTAAATGAGACAAGAAAATAACTTTCCCTATCGTCTTCGTAGATAATGTGAACAAAACCAAGTTGAAATCTTGCTGTACTGTAACATTTTTAATGAGTTAACTAAACGTGGTGATGACTATTGTGGTTCAATAAAACAAACATGATATGAATAAATAATATACACTGTGGTGTGACCTTACCTGTGATAGTGTAATATAATAAGTTGTTGAGCGCCAGATCCCTATTTAAGACAGTGAATCGAAATTTATTAATTTAACCTCGGCTATCAGCAGTAGAGTCGAAACCACTTACCCGGGCCGTAGTGAGACAAAGTCATCTAACCAATCCGTATTTAATCAAGGAGTATGATTGCCTTAAAGTACCAACTACAATGAAAGAAATAGGCATTACGTTGAAGAGAATGAATTTATTAAATGCAAAAACAAAATATTAATAAAACAGAATAGTGATAGTCACACAATTGAATTTAAAATTACTCAATGCGGCAATTAATTATTTAAAAGAAAATGAATATTAAAATGAATTGAAAGTTAAATGAAGTTAAATTATAATAGAGACGATAGTTTTATTGAATTGTTGGCTCACCCAGTCGAAGATTCGTCATATTTAAGAAATGATCGATGATCTCGATGTTACGTCGCTTATGTTTAAAAAAATGATGTGATATCTCATTTACTATGAAATATCCTCATTAAGTACGTTGCCATCTGTAGAAAGACTCTTGATCAGGGATATAACCCATTATGTATTGATATAGATGTCGGCAAGACATCGTTCAGTGTCGACTCTCGGTGCTCAGTCCATTAGGACCCAGAAAGCAAGGTTACAACTTCCTTCCTTCATTAAGAGCTGTAGATCAATGCTACTCTTGTCCGATGTCGCAGGTACTAATACTAATGACTTCCTTGTCACGTGGTGTCACAGCTTCCCTCTCTATTAGCCTTCTCCATTCTTGACTCATAACTTGCAATATATATTGACGCGTATATACCGTAGAAAATGGCGTGTTGGTTACACCATAGTGAGTTTCTTAACATCTCAGGAAAATGACGCAGTTTGCCGTGGTGTAATTCTTACTACGTCGTTCAGTTTGTGACGCACAGGGTTAGTCCATATCGCCAGTCTTGTTGCAATATATAATACTTCGTCTCTTTACAAGTAATTGTTAATAAAAATCTAATTGAATATAATAATCAAAACCGCTTACAATTATCTGATATAAAAATCATCTCATGGATGTACTAGTTAATAATAATAATAATAACATGATAATAAATGAATAACCCTTTAAATATAACCGCTATGGGATCGAATCGTTACAATCGCCCCTGATATAAATAATTTAAAATAAAATGTAACATTATTTGTATCACTACACATCCTACACAAATGAATACAAATTTAAATATTAATACCCCCATAACGACAACATACAAATAATACCCTTCAACAATACATAAAGATATACAAGAACATACTCTTTTCACTTTACATATTTGTACTATCATTTCTCATTCTTCCAAATGTTCATAATGTTCATTCTTCTTTATATATGTTGTAAAAAAAATATACATAAATGTATTCTTCACAAAAAAATCATATTTTAACTTTCATTCATCTCATTCTTCCAAATGTTCATAATGTTCATTTTTTTATATGCTGTAAAAAAAATACATATAAAATGCTCTTCACTTTTATTTTTGACATATATGTCAACGCTGCACTCGTTTATATTTCGGTGATCGTATGCATGACATACAATTTTGGCTTCATCTCTTTTGAACGTAGTTTTTGTATATCCGTCTGGCGTAGAAGTACATTGTTGTAATACCAGCTGATTAACCCATAATAACTATTACAGCACACGATAATAGGATGCAAACAATACAATATTCCTTTCGTCTTTATAAAGGGATTACTCAAATGCAGTAAAATTTCAATAATTGAAGAAAAAAATAACTTAGCACGATACCTAAGGCAATTCCTATTTCAGTGCATATGTCATACATGTAAATATTTCCCCAAATACATAATGACATCGAAATACCTCAAAGCAGTTATTAAACAGTTCATTTAAATATCCAAGTTACTACTCACCTGCCTTCGTGGCTTAATTCTTTCTTAGGCCACGGCCGCCTCCTTCCAAATTAATACTTCCTAAGTCTCCACGACTTCTTAACTTCTCATAAAACCATAATTCCTCTTTACTACTTCTCGAAAACAATAACTTGGATTTTCAAAATCACCAATAAACATAAAATCTGACTTCTCGTTCACTTTATAAAATTTAACTTAGCGTCAAGATATAACTTTACCGTAACGTCATTCCTTACTTACCATAACAAAATGATTAAGACTTGGACAAAATACTACTCAATACCTGAATTACGTATATTACTAAACTATTTCACAAAAACACATGACAAACTCCTCGGAATAAATATTTCGTTCCACAAAATATTAATGCTCTTATACTTTGAACTTAGTCTATTCATGATTTGACTTTTTGCTGAATGCCTAAAAACCCCCCTTAGTTTTCTCTCAAAACTCTTAATTAAGTACCGTGTCCTCCAAACACCACTTCCTACTTGTTCTGACCGCCTGGACTATAGCTCACTCTTGCTATACCAGAATCTCTCAAAACTCATCGTGACTTCACACGTCACATACAAAAACCTCCCCTATTCGTGGTATAATCCCACTTCTTCTTACTGTTACAGGTCACCTCTTACTGACCAATAACACACTAAATTTCAGCTAAAAAAAAATCGTCCATGCTTCGACTAATTCCTTGGAATAATAACATCACCCTTTGCTTTCCTAACTATTGTCTTCCTCAAATAATGACAGTGTTCCAGTTGACAGTCAATAACACTGACACTCATAATTAGCAAATATTCTCCCATAATCACTTCATAAAGCAAGTTCTGAGTTCTAACACAGTTCAGATACTTTCTTCTCTATCAAATTAAATGCGTAACTTACACCTGCCTTTAATTGAAACTTCATTATTATCCTTTAGGTATCTTCACCTTACATTACTAACTTATTCTTGTCTTCAAAAATATAAACTTCTCTTTACTAACTCCGTATGACATAAATAAAACTTTAATTTCTCGTCTACTAAAAAAAATGATTTATCTTTAAATCCTCAAAACGTCGAATTATAACAAATTCCTTTCAATTCTAGAAAATATTATGCCAACCATATAATTATTACTATTATCTTTACTTTAACCTGTATGTAGGACAACAATCTACCACATAATTAATTCGTTAGTAACTTTTTACTACAAAGTGGTTTAGCTCGATAACAAGCCTTGTAATATCTTTAAAACGTGCGTAACTGTAACAAAAACTTGGACAATCTTACCTTTGTAATCTCTTATTACCTTGTGTGCATACATCCATATATACTTAAAAAAAACTCCCTTATTAACTTCACGTAGTCCCGTAGATACCATAAAAAAAAAAATTATTGCTCAACGGAATATACCTCGCTGACCTACTTCATCTTACCAAAAACTTCCTCCAACCTACTTCATTTGGCATCTTACCAAAAACTTCCTCAAAAAACAACTTCTTTTGGCATCTTACCAAAAACTTCCTCAAAAAACAACTTCATTTGGCATCTTACCAAAACTTCCTCCTTAAAAAACTTCATTTGGCATCTTACCAAAACTTTAAAACCACATTGCTCAACGGCATTACCTTCGTTGGCCTACTTCTTCAAACTCACGTCCATTTACGTGAAAATACACACATACACACACACATATCTGTCAACAAGTACCAGATGTCCTAATTAGTTACTACTTCCTCATTTCAACCCGATGTTGGTTAATTCATACAACGCATTACCATTAACAATTCTAAACCACTTATAAATTTCTCAACATATATCCGCTGATAACCTCGCTGTCCTCAACTGAAACTTCTTTATTAAATCAATACTTAATTCTTCAACTCACTAGTTTTATTACCACTGTATCATCTTATCTTCACTCACTTTTGAATTAAATCTTTATTACCATTATATTCTTAATTATGGTTGCCATAATAATTATTACTTTCTTTCGATTACTTACCTATGTAATAACCTTCCTATTTTTAAAATTTAATTCTTACTTCATCCAACTTACCTGCAGTTTAAGGACCTACATTCAACTTACCTGAAATGCTCAATAGCACGACAACCTCTGTCTTCCAAATTAAATGATTTTAGTCAATCTAAATCAATAAGCGTAGGCACTACGCGCCCCTTACCATCCTAACTTCACGACTGAATTAAAATTACACACAGCAGGTTCCTTATCTACCTCTGTTAAATCCTATAACACTTCATTACTTAATATGTAAGTCATACGGAACAGTAACTATCGGTAATATAAATTTGCATCACTACTTTCTCTGGCATATCACAGTTCTTACCATCTACTATTCTGATATTGGCCCCTGCCATTATAATTCTGCTGATTATTATCATAATAATTATTTTCAGGATTATTCTGTAATATGGGCATATCGTATGAATCTTCGAGTGCATCGAATCTGCTTAACAATCCCTCTAATTCCTGTATTGTAGTGATCATTTGCATACAAGCAGCCACGTTTACCTTGGGTGGGAAATGCCTGAGGAGAAGCCTTATCACATCCCCATCTTGATTCATCCCGTCAAGATGTTTACATATGAGTACATACTCTAGAAAGTAATCAGTCATATTACTCCCTTCCCCAGATTGATACCTGCCAGAATTAATAATCTGTCTCATTTGTGATTGGATATCCTCATTCCAATATTTTTCAATAAATTTACTTTTGAAATCTTCAAAATTTATCAAGGTATGCTTGTACACTAAAAACCATCCCTTAGTATCTCCTATAAAAGCCTGGTCCAATAGCTCTACTACCATCTTCCATTCAATTTGACCATCCTTTAGCCTTTCTTTAAATCTATCCTCCACCTGATTCATGAACTGCATAGGACACCCCTGTTTGTTTGAAAACTTAGGCAGTTCAGTCTCTCTCATACTACTTAAATACTTCATTCTATCCTTATTTCCTTCCTCCCTTATCTGCTTCTTTAATCTCGCCTCCATTTCTTGAAAATTACTCTCTTTATCCATTAATTCATTTCTCAATACCTTAATCTTATCCCCAAAATCTTCTCTCATCTGCCTAGTTTCCGCTTCTATCAATTTGCTAAAACCTTTACCTAAAATTTCCTCGGACTCAGATCTACTTTCATCTAAAATCTCCTGAAAGGCTGTCTTTACTGATTCTACTTTCTTATTAACTTCTATCTCAACTTCCTTAATTTGATTTTCTACTGCTTCTAATTGTTTATCTATTTTTTCAACCATATCTTTAGCCTTCTTCTCTACCACTTCCTTAATTTCACCTCTGATCTCCTGTTTTACCCCCTGAATACTTTCCTGTAGCATATCATACTTCTTACTCAATCCTTCATTTACCTTAACCACACTGTCTAGCTTTTTACTATTTTCTTCCAGCTTTTGGTTGATCGTTTTACTATTTCTATGCAATTGTTCAAACTTCTCATTAAATTCCTTCCTACTTTCCTGATTTTGTCTACCCATCTCTTCTCTCATTTCCTGACTATTCTTATCAAGCTTCAAATTCAACTCCTGACAATTCTTTTCTAATTTCTCAAATTTAACATTGAACTCCTGACTATGCTTATTTAATTTTTCACTCATATCTTGATTTAGCCTACCCATCTCTTCTCTCATCTCCTTACTATTTTTATTCATATCTTTATCTAATTTCTCAAATTTACCATTGAATTCCAAATAATTTCTTTTATTCTCTTCACTATTTTTATTCATACTTTCATCAAATTTCGCACTTAAATCTCTACTCATCTGCCTTATGAGCGCAGTTAATGGATTTTCAGGAATCTCTATAGACTTTTCTTTCTCTAGACTACCACTAGTCTCAGGATGTACCTCTATATTCGTCTCGATATTTTCCTCTGAATTAGTGTCAGGGTTAACCTCAGGATTATTTTCAGGATTACTCTCAGGATTATTCTCAAGATTTACCTCCGACATCTTGGTATTATTCTCTACGCTCTCAACATCGCTACCGCTATCAACCTCCTTATAATTAACTTTCTTGACTGCATCCCTACTTCTCAACTGCCTCTGTTCCTCCTCCGACATCTCGAAGTACACCGTATAACAATTGCCCTTCCAAAATTTCACTTCACTTCACTGTCCCCCAAAAGCACTGACAATTTGCACTGAAATTATACACTCCTCTCCTAAATACCGAATGGTTTTCGTGTCCTACTTTGTGGCGCCAAATGTAACATTTTTAATGAGTTAACTAAACGTGGTGATGACTATTGTGGTTCAATAAAACAAACATGATATGAATAAATAATATACACTGTGGTGTGACCTTACCTGTGATAGTGTAATATAATAAGTTGTTGAGCGCCAGATCCCTATTTAAGACAGTGAATCGAAATTTATTAATTTAACCTCGGCTATCAGCAGTAGAGTCGAAACCACTTACCCGGGCCGTAGTGAGACAAAGTCATCTAACCAATCCGTATTTAATCAAGGAGTATGATTGCCTTAAAGTACCAACTACAATGAAAGAAATAGGCATTACGTTGAAGAGAATGAATTTATTAAATGCAAAAACAAAATATTAATAAAACAGAATAGTGATAGTCACACAATTGAATTTAAAATTACTCAATGCGGCAATTAATTATTTAAAAGAAAATGAATATTAAAATGAATTGAAAGTTAAATGAAGTTAAATTATAATAGAGACGATAGTTTTATTGAATTGTTGGCTCACCCAGTCGAAGATTCGTCATATTTAAGAAATGATCGATGATCTCGATGTTACGTCGCTTATGTTTAAAAAAATGATGTGATATCTCATTTACTATGAAATATCCTCATTAAGTACGTTGCCATCTGTAGAAAGACTCTTGATCAGGGATATAACCCATTATGTATTGATATAGATGTCGGCAAGACATCGTTCAGTGTCGACTCTCGGTGCTCAGTCCATTAGGACCCAGAAAGCAAGGTTACAACTTCCTTCCTTCATTAAGAGCTGTAGATCAATGCTACTCTTGTCCGATGTCGCAGGTACTAATACTAATGACTTCCTTGTCACGTGGTGTCACAGCTTCCCTCTCTATTAGCCTTCTCCATTCTTGACTCATAACTTGCAATATATATTGACGCGTATATACCGTAGAAAATGGCGTGTTGGTTACACCATAGTGAGTTTCTTAACATCTCAGGAAAATGACGCAGTTTGCCGTGGTGTAATTCTTACTACGTCGTTCAGTTTGTGACGCACAGGGTTAGTCCATATCGCCAGTCTTGTTGCAATATATAATACTTCGTCTCTTTACAAGTAATTGTTAATAAAAATCTAATTGAATATAATAATCAAAACCGCTTACAATTATCTGATATAAAAATCATCTCATGGATGTACTAGTTAATAATAATAATAATAACATGATAATAAATGAATAACCCTTTAAATATAACCGCTATGGGATCGAATCGTTACAGTACGAGGTATGGAGTGTATAATAAAATAGTTAAAAAGAATTTTAAAAATCTGCCGTTGGATAGTCTTGAACCCGGGATCTTCGAAAGAGCGAGCGGACGCAATAACACTTGCACACATTTCCAACACATTCTGGAGGTTTTTATTGCGCTTCTTATTAACGCGTATGGTAAAATAATCAATTATTACAGTTAGATCTTAAATATTGATTGGAATGCATTCATTCAGTACCTGGCATGTTTTCTAATTAACTTAAAGCAAGTTTCGCGACCGCTTTACGTTAATAAGGCGACAGAACTGCAAATAATGCCCTCAAACGACAGCCCTTCGGTTATATTTCATACAACTTAGCGTCCAAAATGCTAGTGTGTGATACACTTCGGTCATACAAGCAGGTGTAGGCTACTGACGAAGAGAACAGAATCATACAGGATTTTGTACCGGCGATCACAGCAGCTTCCTTGGCAGCGAGTGTCGTGCGATACGGGCCTAAAGATATGCTAAGACTTTCAGTTAAAATTTAATAACAAAACAAGATATTCGGTAAAGAATGTATAGCCTACGTTCTCCCAAATGCATGGGTATTGTTATAAATCTTTGTCCTTTTCAAGGAGTATAATTGAATGTTGGTTGTAGTAGCTTCTTGAAATATAACGTGCTATGCGGATATTATACATGAATATGATGTGCCCTTTGCTAGTGCTACCTCTGTAAAAAAATCATTCAATTCGGTTTCACCGTGTTTGAATTGATGTGGGGAATCGATTTTCACACATACGTAGCTGCTATCTGCAAACTATTGGGCTGATGACCTTGTAGTTCAGTCAAAAGATGCTTCCCACAAGAAGGTATGTTGTTGAAAAATTTGGTAGAGATCAAATGATTAGGTTGGTCGTAATTTGATTTAAGCTTTTAACATTTGGGTGGCCACCATTCCGTTTCCGTCAAGATGGCGGCGATATAAAACATGGCACTGAGGTGGCCTTTGCTAGTGCTACCTCTGTACCAAACTTCGTTCCATTCGGTTTCACCGTGTTTGAAAAGATAGGGGGAATCAATTTGCACACATACATGGTCGCTATCCACACATTATTGGCCTGAAGACCTTGTAGTGTGGTCAATAGATTCTCTATACATAAAGGTATGTTGTTGCAAAATTTGGTAGATATCAGATTATTAGGTTGGTCGTAATTTGATTCAAGCTTTTAATATTAGGATGGCCGCCATTACGTTTTCGTCAAGATGGCGGTGATAAAAAAAACATGACACTGGAGTGCCCTTTGCTAGTGCTACCTATGTACCAAATTTCGTTCAATTCAGTTTCACCGTGTTTGAATTTGATAGGGGGAATCGATTTGCACATATACATGGCCGTCATCTGCGAACTAATGGGCTGATGACCTTGTAGTTCAGTCAAACGACGCTCGCCATACAAGTATATGGTGTTGCAAAATTTGGTAGAGATCGGATGATTAAGTTAGTCGTCATTTGATTTAAGCTTTGAACATTTGGGTGGCCACCATTACGTTTCCGTCAAGATGGTGGCGATATAAAACATGACACTGAGGTGTTCTACTCTAGTGCTACCTCTGGACCAAATTTCGTTCAATTCGGTTTCACCGTGTTCGAATTGATAGAGGGGGCAGACATTCAGAGTAAACACACTCACACACACACAGAGACACAGTCACACACACACACACACACACACACACACAATTTTTGGCCCTGTGTAGATCTCATAAGTCTACTTTCATTTTTTGCAAAAATCGAAAGTATGCTAATAATACCATGGGAATTTCTAAGGAATACGTATACTTCGATGCAAGCACTGGCGATCAGAATATCCTTCGATATGTTGTTGTTTTGTTTCATTTGAGGGGCTAGAACATCGCGGTCACATAGCCCCGTTTACTTGGGTGTGTGTGTAGAATTTGTCTGAAAACCTGAGTTATTGCGGGCTTGTAATGATGCGTGTATTTGCAATTAAGGATTGGGAAGGAGGCGGCCGTGGCCTTAAGATATAATCCGGCCAGGAATTTGGCCGGATTAGAAGTGGGAAACCACGGAAAACCATTTCCAGGGTGGCTGAGGTGGGAATCAAACCCATTTCTTCTCATATTTGCTTCACGAGGCTACGTGTACCCAATTTCAGCCCTCAGACAAGTATTACATTTCTTGGCAGAGCTGGGAATCGAACCCGGACCTCCGGAGCAACATTTCGATATGTTATGTTAATATTCATGCCAGTTTTTTAATTTTCTGCCATTACAGGTCACGTGGCATATCGTACCAATTCGATCGTATTTTCTTTATAAATCATCAAAATTCAACCTACTCTTCACAAAAATGAGTCGTAAGGCAATAAATGTGGCAATGTAGTTACATCCCGACTAAAATGGAATGTGGGCTTTCGTTCAAAAACGTATGCCTATTACTGGATTCGAAGCAGCATTCTACCCGCTCGCGCCCACCACGTACTGTCAGGCTTTAAACCTCTCAGCCACCAACACATAGTAGTTCCGCACGCTAAACTTGCTGAAGTTACTGTAGCCGTCCCACCTCAAACGTTTAAGTCCATCTCAAAGTCTTCAATCACGGTTTATGGTGTTGATTTAACCTTTTACTATTACAGATCACGTGGCGTAAGCTATTAATTCGATCGTATTGCGTATATGTGTGTTATTTCAAGGAGCAGTAAGTCATATGTTAGTAGAATGGGCCATAGTATATGGCGGGGAAAAGTTTAAGGTCGGTTTTTCTTTGCTAGTCCCATGACCCAATTTCATTGCAGTCACACAGTCAGAGCGCAGAGCAATATCGACCATCGGGAGAATTGAGACGTTAGTTGGGTTTCATAAAACTAAATAATAAGGGGCGGGTGGACCACACTGTATAAGAAAGTATGCAAGCCAACGGCTCTAAACTTTGCACACGTATAGTACCTAAAATTCTACCTTAGTTTGGCGTAACATATATATATATATATATATATATATATATATATATATATATATATACATCAGTGCTGCCAACACGATTCTATGCCTCTTGATAGGTCCAGTTTTTAAATGCATATAACTTCTATACTAACAAATGGATTTCGACCAAATTTCGTATGTGCCTTGTGTACCATAACAGTTATGACTGTACGTATTCGTAAGAACCAGCAGGGCTGTCAACTGTTAATAAATGCTCTCTCTAATTGTTCAATCCTAATATAAATATATCAGAAATTATGCAAGCCATCAGCTCTAAACTTTGCACACGTATAGTACCTGACATTCTAGATCAATTTGGAGTAACTAATATACCCCAGTGCTGCCAACATGATTCTAAGCTTTCTGATAGTTTAGATTTTAATTTCATGTAACTTCTATACTAACAAATGGATTTTATCCAAAATTGGCACTATATTAGAGCGTAATACTTCCGTTTAATTCTGAGCATCACATACATGATATTGTTCCCAACATGATTTTACGCGCACTGATAAATCCAATATCAAACAGCATGTAACATCCATACTATCCATTAGACATCAACTAAATTTTGTTTGTGCGTTCTATACCCTAAGAGATGGAACTAAGAATATATTCAGAGTCGCCAGGGTTCCCAACTGTAGTAAGTTACTCTATTAGGCTTCACTATTTCAAGTGTATTTCAAACTGTAGTACGTATAAATGTTAGTATTACCAAATGATTTCGTCATTATTCTAGATAGGTCTATATAGATTGGCATGAATCTTAAAATTTAAGAAAAGTAGGTTCTTTAGTTCGTCACGGAACTTCTTGTTCTTTATCTCTAACCGCAGTGTTACGAAATGTTTCTGAACGGCGCTGATTCATCTCCGCGTTATAGATGGCATTATATCCTGGCAAAATGCTTTGTTTGTAGTGTGGCACTATACGGGGCCGAGCATGGAGGAAAGAATAAGAGGAGATGCCCTGAGCTCGTTTGAGTGAAGCCAAGAGCTGCAACCAAAGTGGGCGTAACCTTAACTCGTATTCGGTGTTCTGTGACTTGCATGAGGCGTTGTGCATGGCTAAACCTTATTTTGGCCCTGGTTTTTACCGCGCTCCGGTTATGCAACTTTGGAAACGTAATAACAGTATTGATAAGTTATTACAAAAAAAAAACTCTTCAATTCTAATCTCAGCATGTGTAGGCCTACCCTATATACCAAAAAAATAAAAATCATTCCTCTGGAAATCCCAAATTATCAAACGGCTGTCGGTCAATAATTACGGTAGGCCTACGTAATTAATCAATTCGAGGCTAATCGTAAAGTTTCAACCCCCCACAAAGGAAATACCGTATGGTACCGAAACGTATAGGCTATACCGTATTTTTGTGCAAATATGCGTCCTTTTTTAATTGTTCTGTTTATTAATTTTGAGGTTCGTATTCTTGAATATCAAAATGTGTACGACCAATGAGTGAAAGTGGCTGTGCTCGAAATTAGGCCTAAAATCTGATGAATGCCTCAACACCAATAAGAACATAAAACTCAATTTGGTGTAAATAGCCTACCGTAATTAGTTCGGCATCATTAATTCCCAAGATGTTCCTTCTTTGGTATAACTCGCATCTTCAGACACCTGTATTCAATTTAATGAGTGTTTCAGCGTATTATTACGTTTTGCCGCGTCTTCCTTACAAAACTAGCCTCGCAAAGGTGCTCTCATATTTATATTTAAATTGGCTTTTAAAACGATAACGCAGCTTATTTGTGCCAAGTACCGTGATGTACAGAGTGTATTCTGCCTATCCAAGAAAAATCTTGACTTGTCATTGCAGTTTTATGTCACTAAAATCCATCACTAGTTAGAGTGGTTTACGGCTTTAAGCATAGGGACAGCCATTTTCTTGCAACCAAAGTGGGCGTGCCGTTTGGCTTCAACAGCTTGCGCTAGGCAGCGCAGCGAAGGCATCACCTTCCTTTCTTTCCTCCATGGGGCCGAGGCCTGAACGCTAAGGAAGGATGATGAAAGATGACTAAAGCGTTTGAAATGTGGTTATGGAAGAGGATGGAAAGGATATCCTGGGTGGAAAGGGTCCGGAATGAGGAGGTATTGGAGCGAGTGGGAGAAAATAGGAGGCTGTTACATTCCATCCTTACAAGGAAGAGGGACTGGCTTGGGCACTGGCTACGAAGAGAGTGTTTGCTGAGGGATGCTCTCCAAGGATCAGTAAACGGAAAGAGAGAAAGAGGACGGAGAAGCTACCAGCAAGTGGCAGTGTGAAGATAGCAGGAAATTACCACCAAAGAAAGAGAACGGCTGAATACAGGACTGCATGGAGAGCTGATGTGTGAGGACCTGCCTAAGGACTGAACACGTTATATATATATCCTCAGCAAACAACCTTAAAACTATCTGGAATGGGTCAGTTGCGTCTCGTGTATTGTTTAAACATATCTTCGTCTCTTTTCAGATGTCTTCAATAAATAATTTAAAGCAACCATCTTTTTTTCGGTTTTTGTAGATACAGCATATTTCGTAGTTTTCCTTTTTCTATTTCACACCACCAAAGCTTGGCAACAGCTACTTTTGACTTTTGACTTTTACACTTTTACATGGCAGATTATTGAAAATATATGATTCATAATTCACATATCTTTCTGGGAGTCATTGGCAATTGTAATCACTGTCAATTGTCAACTGTTTTATTCCTTGCTCATTCAACAACGGCAGCCATGTTTGATGCGCTCACATTGCCGTCATATCACGTACTATCACTGTTGCCAATATGTCCGATATAAAATACACAAGAACTAAAATGGGTGTCTGGACTAAACCATTGGTTGCTACTTGGTTAGACGACTGTCTGGACGAAATCATTGGTCGCTACTTGGATAGATTACTGTCTGGACGAAAATTACTGATTGCACTACAAGCAAGGGGGTCTGGCGTAAGTCCCAGGTTAAGTTTGTTT
This sequence comes from Meconema thalassinum, assembly GCA_946902985.2. NCBI lineage: Eukaryota > Metazoa > Arthropoda > Insecta > Orthoptera > Tettigoniidae > Meconema > Meconema thalassinum. The sequence continues at coordinate 121,727,047 of OX336400.1, forward strand.
TGTATGAACAGTATTCACCACTGTAATACCGACAGTAGTGGCTACGCGGGCTAAAGCGCTGCGTTAAGTCAAGGGGCCAAGCTCTCTGCTGACTCGGTAGACGCGTGGGTTCGAGCCCCACCGTCGGCTGTCCTTGAAATGGTTTTCCGTGGTTTCCCATTTTCAACACCAGGCAAATGCTGGGACAGTACCTTCTGACAGGCCACGGCCGCTTCCTTCCACATCCTTGCCCAGTTTCATCCATCTTCATCCATTCCATCTCTCATCCCGACGCGCAGGTCACCCACGAGCGTCGCCTAGAAAGACCTGCACTCGGCCTCTCAGGAGGCTACACGACAAAAGAAAAAACCACTGTAATGAAACTTGGCGCACTTTCACATTAACTTGAAAGCGCTCGTTTGTTTTACGCTACCGGATAAGAAATCGTACCGAATGCGTGGGGTTGGCAATACTGTACATGCTGATAAAAATGGTCGAGTCAGCTGTAATTTCATCTATACTATACAAGTCGTGATCGCATTTGGGAAGGAGGGAGGGTTACAGACATCTATTACTACATCGTGTTGTTTAAGTCTTCAGTATTTTGACTGGTTTGATGCAGCTCTCCATGCCTCCCTGTCCTGAGCTAATCGTTTCATCTCTACATAGCTATCACACCCAACATCCGAGGCAATCTGTTTAACATATTCTAACCTTGGTTATTGTCCTCGACCCTTCCTTCCATAACTAAGCTTGCTATTCCTGGGTGTCTTAGTATGTTTCCTACCATGTGTCCTACCAACCTGTCTCTTCTCTTCATTAGCAGTCGCCAGAAACATCTCTCCTCTCCCACTCGTCTTAATACCTCTTCGTTTGTAACCCTATCTACCCATCTGATCTTCATCATTCTCCTGTAACACCACATTTCAAACGCTTCTTTCTCCTCTTTTCTGCTGCACCAATAGTCCCAGTTTCACTTCCATAGAGCGCCACGCTCCAGACAAGGGTTTTCAAAAATGACTTCCTAATACCTAAATCTATATTTGATGTCAACAGATTCCTTTTATGTAGAAATGCTTTCCCTGTCTGAGCTAACCTACTTTTTATATCCTCTTTGCTTCGTCCATCACTGGTTATTTTGTTTCCTAAGTAACAGAAGTCTCCTACTTCCTTTAGCTTTTCACCTGCCAATTAGATGTCCATAGAGGTTTCTGATTTATTTCGGCTGCATTCCAATCTTTTTGTTTTACATTTATTAATTTTCATCATGAATTATTTCCTCAAGACGGAGTCCATACCATTCAAAAACTCATTCAAATCCTCAGGCGTGTCGGCCAAGATGATTACTACATCATCTCCAGATTTTTCCCGACCATTACTTCAGGTATTTCGGCTAATTTCAGTAGTTTAAGATTTTTTCCCACTGAGAAGTTGTTGCCAAGTTCTACCTTTTTCCCCCCTCACATATTCCAGTAATTGGAATTATTTTGCAATGACCGACTGAAAGTTACAAAATCAACATAACTATGAGCAGCCTACTAAACCTCTACCACGCTGCCGCTGCCCAAGCAGCGAGGAACGTAAACATGGCGGCGAGGTTCCAAATCGTACCTTTACACTTATAATATGAACAATGATATTTATTATTAAGTTACGTAAGTTCTTCTGACATAATCCCATGGCCGCCTCCTTCTTAATCCTATCCCCCAATTTACAAATGCATAGACTACCGTACACTAGTACAGCCATCACAATAACTCAGGTTATTTATTATTTATTTATTTATTATTTACCGTATGATGAAAGGAGGAATATGTACAAAAATATATACAACAAGATACACATGATCTCATGTTTGTAAAATTAGAGTTCAATTTTAAGTTGTTGAATCCAATCGATGGCTTCTTGATTAAGCTGGTGAAGTTCTTGTATTGTCCCTTTGAATGCTCTGAGAGGACATTCGAAAGCTACGTAGTCCATAGTTTGCCGATCTCCTCCACAGTCACATTCAGGGGAGGACTTCCAGCCCCATTGATTCGCTGCACACCTGCCTTGGCCCGTTCGTATCCGGTTCAGTGTGCAACATTGACGTCGTGGTAAACGAAAACCTGCAGGTCGTTCCCAAGGAGTCACAATTAGATGGTGATGTGTCAGGGAAGTTTGTTCCTGCCATTGATTGTTCCAGGCATCTAGAATGTTGAAGTGATTATCCTGCAGGTTGACTGCTGTTCGCCATGATGGTTGTCTGGACTTCAGTCCCCTGCGGTAAAGGTACTGCGAGCTCGGAGTGTATTGGCAGCGATGGGTTGTTTTCAACTTTCTTCCATGTGTTCAGCAATGATTGAAGTCTTCTCAGGGGTGGAGGTGGAATGTTGCTTACAACCGGAAGCCAATGTGTGTTTGTGGATCGTATGCATCCTGTGATGAGGCGCATTGCTTGATTGAGTTGTGTGTCAATAATTTTGGCGTGGGCACTGTTAAGCCAGGTAGAGCAGCAATATTCTGCAACTGAGTATGTAAGAGCTAGGGCTGTGGATCTCAGAATTGTTGCGTTGGCACCCCAGGAGGTCCCTGTTAGTTTCTGGAGTATGTTGTTCCGCGTTTTGATTTTAGCTGCTAGGTTCTTTATGTGAGTTTTGTACGTCATTGACCTGTCTAGGATCATCCCTAGATATTTTGGATTGCTGCAGTGTTGAAGAATCTCGCCCCCGAATGTAACTGTAGGTATGTAGTTCGCATCTTTGTTCCGCAGGTGGAAAGTTGATACAACGGTCTTTTGAGGATTCGGTCGTAAACAATTCTGTTTGAAGTATTCGTCTAATATCTTCAGGTCTGATGTTAATGATGCTTCAGCTCCCTGGAATCGTTGATCCTGCACGATCAAAGTAATATCATCAGCGTAAATAAATTTTCTGGACTTGGTTACTGGAAGGTCGTGCGTGTACAAATTAAAAAGGAGTGGAGCCAACACTGATCCTTGGGAGAGTCCATCATTTATTTTGTGCACATTGCTTTTAGAGTTTTCTGAGAACACCTGAAAGTATCTGTTGTTCAGCATGTTGCCAATTAGGGTAGTTAGTTTCCGACATGGAATGACGCTGATGAGTTTGAGCAGCAGTTTATCACGCCAAGCGGTATCATAGGCAGCAGTTAGGTCTAAGAAGACACCAATGCTTATGAACTTCTTCTCAAATCCATTTTCGATATGAGTTGCTAATGCTAGCACCTGTTCCTCACATCCTCTTCCTGGTCTAAATCCAGCTTGCTCCACAGGTACAACCTTGTTGATAGCGGAGGATATTCTGTTATGGATTAACCACTCCAGAAGTTTCAGTATCACACTAAGGAGTGCAATTGGTCGGTAGCTTTCAACTTTTGAAGCATCTTTGTTTGGCTTTAGAATAGCAAGGATCTTAGTTTTCTTGAAGAGAGGTGGCAGATTACCTGTTTCTAAGATGTTTGAAAAGAAATTGGTCAACCATCTGATAGTAGCTGGGCCACAGTGTAAAAGGAACTCAGGGTAGATACCATCAACACCTGCTGCCTTTCCAGGTTTTATGCTTTTCATGGCTTCCATAATCTCTTTCAGTTGGAACGGTGCAGAGAACTCTGAAGTTTGTGGGGCTGACCGTTTTCTTGTATTCAGTAAATGTCTGACTTCCCTTTTTATGTGCTTATCCTTTGTTGATTTTGAGATAGAGATCATATGCTTGGCTACATCATCCAAATTTACACTGCATTTTTGTCGGACTGTGATTCTTGCTGTATCCAGTTTCCGGATTAAAGACCAGGCCTTTCTGCTAGAGTGAGTACAGTCCAAAGATTCCACAGTCTCTTGCCATTTCTTACGTCTGTTTTCATTTAATGATTGTAGGAGATCAGAAGCAGTTATAGGATCACCATTATCTTCAAATTCTTTAAGGAGCCTCTCACTATCTTCGTTCCAGCCTGGGATGTACTGTTTACGATAACCTCTTGGTATGCTGCAGCTTTTAAAACACCAATGAATCTGCTATAGTTGTTGAAGGTTGGCTTTATCCATCTTATGTTGGAATCAGTCTGTTTCGAATACTCCGGCCAGTTAGCTTTGCTGAAGTTCCACCTTGGCTTTGGGTAGAAGAGGATGGTGCGTATGAACAAGCCTGCCTCGAGAATTACTGGCCGATGTTGACTGTGGGGGAATCTGGTTAATACTGTGCGGCGCACCTCATTGGGCATGTATGGAGACTGCGTAGTGAAGCTTAGATCGGGTGTATATCCCTTATCCCATCGCACAGAGAAGAACGTTGCCTTGTCTTTAGCATCATACACAAGTGTGAGGTTTTCTGTTTCCATCCAGTCAATAAGTTTCTGTCCATTTTCAATCATTCTCTTCGTATCCCCAGAGGGTGTGATGGCTGTTGAAATCACCAGCGATGATGCTAGGATGTTGTAGTGAGGGCAGAGGTGGAGAAGGCCAGATGTATCCTGGCGGTTTGTATAAATTGACTATCGTCAAGTTACCCACCTTGATTGTTGCTGTAAAGATGTTGTCATCTGAAGTTGATGGGAGGACCTCATAATTGCTGATGTTATTTCTTACGTACGTTGCTAATCCATACTTGGGATGATTGTTTCTTGCTACAAGCTTGTACCCTGGGATCTTTCCCCTATGGTAAAGTTGCAAGTCGTCTTCAGCATGGGTTTCCTGGAGTAAGATGATGTCAATTTGATGAGTTTTCAAGCTTTTGTATAGATATTCACTCAGGTTATCACACAAATACTCGGGGCTATACGCCTATGACCACGATGTCGCAGCCCCTAAAATAAACAAGTTCTTGATGCAGCTTGTAACGCGTCAAAAATGAAGAAATGGTTTTTGTTCAGTTACCTTGAAGCACTTCTTTAAATGCTGCGTTAATTTTTTATTACTAAGGACCGGATTTATAGCCTACTTTCAGTTATGAAAAAATAGGCGTATGAGATCACCTTTTGTCCGTGTGTCTGTCTGTGTGTGTGTGTGCGTATGTGTGAGATTCGTGTGTGTGTGTGTCCCTAATAAAATCTAAACGGCTGAAGCGATTTCAATAAAACTGGGTAAGTTCATAGTACTATTCCGGACGACCACGACCGTGCCCTTCAAATTTTGTTACGTCTCACCAATCCAACATGGCGGCTGTGTGAAATACTTCACCAGCATTCAATATCTCCGAAATTATTACCAATATCACCCTGGAATTTTGTACGGTGATGAAGGGAACTACCAGAAGTTTTGAAAACCTTGTAACTACAAAACCAACATGGCGAAGTTGCGACATTTTAATAGAAGTTTCTCGCGATTTAACCAACCAAACGCAATGAAACTTGGTACAGTATATGTTTATACACATTGTAACGCAGCGACATCTAACTTCGTTCAATTGTTTACATAACCTCAAGATGACGGCTGTGCGAAATATATCACCGGCATTCTATATCTCTGAAACTATTGCCTTATTACCCTGAAATTTTGTACGGAGATAAAGGGCACTATTGAAAGTTCATCTATGAGACTTTCAAAAACCGGTTAACTACAAAATGAACATGGCGACCAAGCGAAGTTGAGAGTTTTAAATAGACTTTTTTCGCGATTTAATTATCCAAACACAATGAAACTTGGTACAGCAAATGTTTATACACATTGCAATGCACTGGTATCTAATTTAGTTCAATTGTTTACATATCCTCAAGATGGCGGCTATGCGAATTTTAGAATTAAGTTTTTATTTCTTGTGTCGTAATCATGCGATCGAAGTGAAAGTTTTAATAATGAACCTACGAAATAATTTTCCTTTAATGGTACATGCCTCTATGGCCTATACATAAAACAATCCAACCTAGCGGCCATCCAAAATATTTAGACGGTTCTCAATATCTACGAATCTATTACAGCAATCAAACTGATTGTTTTATGTTCGTAGAGGCTATGAACATAAGCTCACCTATAGGACTTTCAATAATCTGGTGATCACAAATCCAACATGGCGGCGACGCGAAGTAATAATATTCACATGGACGTTTCTCGCAATTTAACCATCCGAGTGCAGTGAAACTTGGTACAGTAAATCGTTATACAAATGTTAATCCACTGGCATCTAATTTATTTCAATTGTTTCTATAACCACAAGATGGCATCTGTGCGAAATTTTAAAATCTCGTTTTTACTTCTTGTGTCCTAATCATGCGATTGAAGTTTGAATACTACACGTACACAATAGTCTCCATGTAACAGTACATAACTCTAAAACCTACAATTATAAAAATCCAACATGGCGACCATCCGAAATATTTATTCGGTTCTCAATATTTACGAATCTATTACAGCAATCAAACTGAAATTGTGTATGTTGATAGTGGCAATTAACATAAGTAGGATATATGAAAATAGGCTTTAGTTCTTCACGGAACTACTTGTTAGGTTTATAAGATTGCCATTTTAGGCTTTCAGAAACATAAAATAGGTTTCTTTATGTTTTAATAGATAGATTAGGTTTTTTAAATATATTTTTATGTTTAAAATGTAGCAAAAGTTGAAATGAACTACGCAAAGCTTACCATGCATGCCTAATTGTTAGTAGAAAATCTGATTTCAACGAGAGTATAAATGTTTTACCTAATGATACGTCTTTTATCAAATTATCACCGAGAACTTCACAACTTTAGGCAATATTTGCTTTCCTTAAATACGAGGCACGTCCAGAAAGTAAGTTCCGTTTGGTAATAAAATTGAATTGTGTACTGATACAGAAAAATTATTTATTGCACAACATTCTACACCTCTTATTAAACTACTTTTCCACATAACTGCCGAACTTTTGCAGGCATTTGTCATAGCGTGGCACAAGTTTTTAGATACCTTCTTCATAGAAGTTTGCCGCCGACCGTAAACGAGACTGAAGACTCCCCTGTAAGATATGCTACTGTTAGGCCACCACTGTTAGGCAAATTGCGTATGTGGTCAGGAGAACTCCTAAACATACGCAGTTCTCCTGGTAAGCACGCAATTTGCCTAACAGTGGTGGCCTAAGGGTAGGATATCTTACAGGGGAGTCTTCACTCTCGTTTACGGTCGGCGGCAAACTTCTATGAAGTAGGTATCCAAAAACTTGTGCCACGCTATGACAAATGCCTGCAAAAGTTCGGCAGTTATGTGGAAAAGTAGTTTAAGAGGTGTAGAATGTTGTCGGAATAAATATTTTTTCTGTATCTGTACACAATTCAATTTTATTACCAAACGGAACTTACTTTCTGGACGTGCCTCGTATGTTAATTATTCAAATTCAATAAAACCAAGGATGTCAGAGGTGATCTTCACACTCTAGCCCGTTAATTAACTTTGTTTATTTAGAATATCGGGAACAATAAGAGATTTATCCCCACTTTCCTGTCAGTAAATAACCAAACAATGAGATATAAGCTGAAAAGTACTGAAAGTATTTGAATTTTCTGGCAGGTAGGAATTCTCTCAATCAACTAGGGCTAGGAATTAACACTGTCTTGTAGTTTACTTTCAAAAATACGGACTAAAAACTGAAATATACTACAATAAATGAAGCAAAATTTCAATTACTCTACTTATTTTTAGGTACTCGCATATCATGTAGGTATTTTAGGTACTACAGAATTCATGAATATGGCTCTTTTGAGTTTGCTTCGGAAAAGTATTAACGCATTTAGAAGTAAGGAAGAAAATAGGTATAAGCCTAAGATTCTAGTCCCTAGTTATTACAGTATATAAGGTAAGTGTAGCCTACAGTATCTGGTCACATTTTATAATCAAGTACTGGTACAAGTTTGTGGTGGTGTTTTTCTTCGTGTTCTGCTTTTCTGTATCCTCTGATATCCTAAATAGGGCCATTTCTTATTATTTTCTTGATCCATCCCACAGATATTTGATACTGTGCCTGCCTATTATTTGTTGGCATATTTATGTATGTAATGGATCGTTGCTAGTTTCACGAAACCAGAGTCTCTTCTTTTCCAGCGCGAATGAATTGTTAATTTTCCCATCATGATGAAGATTACGGCATGTCAAATGCACAAAAATCTAAAACTAGTATAAATGATAGGATTTCTAACAAAGAGCAACCACAAATTCAGTCTTATCTACAATGCGGCTGTAATCAAAAACCTATAAAAGCAACGGACTCACTGAAACACTTAGGCCCGTCTATAATCGCTCACCAAAACCAACTGAGTAACTCCAAGCGCACTACAAAATTGCCCCCCCCCCCCCAAAAAAAAAACAGAAGAGAATTAATCATCTTTCTTTATGAAAAATCTCTTATATAGAGGAAGCAAAGCTAATAACATATAAATACAATAAATCTAAAAATTATCATAATAATCTGGCCAGATACTGTAAGTATATAAGGTGACCTTTGAGTGTCTTGACGTCTAATGTGGCAAGCTTTTGATGTGATTGCTGTCACAAATATTTTGTTAATGTCCATTTCTGTTTACATTTCCTATTTAACTAATTCGTTTTATGATACGTTATGGTGAATTAATCCGCATACACACATACAAATGGGAGGGGGAATTTAATTGTATGACATATGTCAGGTGAACTTTGTCAGATCCTGTTCACTTGGGCTTAAATTAAGTGCCGTGGGTATTTCTATAACACTTACGTACAATAATATTACTTATTATATGTTACGTAGGTTCTTGATAGAACAAAAGTGAAAATATGAATGTGTAAAATTAGCAAACCTTTGAATTCGTTAACGTCTAATGTGGCAAGGTAATGAAATTATTGCCGTTGACATTATTTTTGATAAGGTCTGTTAAGATATCTCATAATTTAGCAAGATGGATAAATGTGACATGTACACATACACTAGTCATGCAATAGAATGTATAGTATAAACTTAGCTGAATTGTGGTAAACACTGTTTCTGCGCCCGTAGCACACAACACCTCACCGTGAACTGACAAGAACGAGCCCAGCGCAGCCTACAAGTTAAGAACTAGTGGGGCACTCTTTTACTTATCCATGAACTACAGTATTGTCGGTACATCTGAACGATATTTCCGCCTTCTCTTGCTCTCTCATGCGAACGTACTTGTCTTGTGTGCCCATAATTATAGCCTATTTATTCGTGAACTTGGTGGCTCGTGGCAGTGTTGCCCAACGGTTTCACCCAGAGAGTCGTCTAACCTAGCAGCGACCAATGGCTTCGTACAGAGAGTCGTCTAACCTAGCAGCGACCAATGGCTTCGTACAGAGAGTCGTCTAACGTAGTAGCGACCAATGATTTCGTCCACACAGTCGTCTAACGTAGTAGCGACCAATGGTTTCGTCCAGTCAGTCGTCTAACTTAGTAGCGACCAATGGTTTTGTCCAGACAGTCGTCTAACCTAGTAGCGACCAATGGTTTAGTCCAGACAGACGTCTAACCTAGTTGGGACCAATGGTTTTGTCCAGATAGACGTCTAACCTAGTAGCGACCAATGGTTTCGTCCAGACAGTCGTCTAACCTAGTAGCGACCAATGGTTTTGTCCAGACAGACGTCCAACCTAGTAGCGACCAATGGTTTTGTCCAGACAGACGTCTAACCTAGTAGCGACCAATGGTTTTGTCGAGACAGACGTCTAACCTAGTAGCGACCAATGGTTTTGTCCGGACAGTCGTCTAACCTAGTAACGACCAATGATTTCGTCCACACAGTCCTCTAACGTAGTAGCGACCAATGGTTTCGTCAGTCAGTCGTCTAACGTAGTAGCGACCAATGGTTTCGTCCAGTCAGTCGTCTAACTTAGTAGCGACCAATGGTTTGGTCCAGACAGTCGTCTAACCTAGTAGCGACCAATGGTTTAGTCCAGACAGACATCTAACCTAGTTGGGACCAATGGTTTTGTCCAGACAGACGTCTAACCTAGTAGCGACCAATGGTTTCGTTCAGACAGTCGTCTAACCTAGTAGCGACCAATGGTTTTGTCCAGACAGACGTCCAACCTAGTAGCGACCAATGGTTTTGTCCAGACAGACGTCTAACCTAGTAGCGACCAATGGTTTGGTCCAGACAGTCGTCTAACCTAGTAGCGACCAATGGTTTAGTCCAGACAGACGTCTAACCTAGTAGCGACCAATGGTTTCGTTCAGACAGTCGTCTAACCTAGTAGCGACCAATGGTTTTGTCCAGACAGACGTCCAACCTAGTAGCGACCAATGGTTTTGTCCAGTCAGACGTCTAACCTAGTAGCGACCAATGGTTTTGTCCAGACAGTCGTCTAACTTAGTAGCGACCAATGGTTTCGTCCAGACAGTCGTCTAGCCTAGTAGCGATCAATGGTTTCGTCCAGACAGTCATCTAATCTAATAGTGCCCAATGGTTTCAACCAGACAGTCGTCTAACCTAGTAGCGACCAATGGTTTCGTCCAGACGGTCGTCTAACCTAGTAGCGACCAATGGCTTCGTCCAGACAGTCGTCTAACCTAGTAGTGACCAATGGCTTCGTCCAGACAGTCGTCTAACCTAGTAGCGACCAATGGCTTCGTCCAGACAGTCGTCTAACCTAGTAGTGGCCAATGGTTTTGTCCAGACAGTCGTCTAACCTAGTAGTGGCCAATGGCTTCGTCCAGACAGTCGTCTAACCTAGTAGTGGCCAATGGCTTCGTCCAGACAGTCGTCTAACCTAGTAGTGACCAATGGCTTCGTCCAGACGGTCGTCTAACCTAGTAGTGACCAATGGCTTCGTCCAGACAGTCGTCTAACCTAGTAGTGGCCAATGGCTTCGTCCAGACGGTCGTCTAACCTAGTAGTGGCCAATGGCTTCGTCCAGACAGTCGTCTAACCTAGTAGCGACCAATGGCTTCGTCCAGACGGTCATCTAACCTAGTAGTGGCCAATGGCTTCGTCCAGACAGTCGTCTAACCTAGTAGCGACCAATGGCTTCGTCCAGACAGTCGTCTAACCTAGTAGCGACCAATGGCTTCGTCCAGACAGTCGTCTAACCTAGTAGTGACCAATGGCTTCGTCCAGACGGTCATCTAACCTAGTAGTGGCCAATGGCTTCGTCCAGACGGTCGTCTAACCTAGTAGTGGCCAATGGCTTCGTCCAGACAGTCGTCTAACCTAGTAGCGACCAATGGCTTCGTCCAGACGGTCATCTAACCTAGTAGTGACCAATGGTTTCGTCCAGACGGTCGTCTAACCTAGTAGTGGCCAATGGCTTCGTCCAGACAGTCGTCTAACCTAGTAGTGGCCAATGGCTTCGTCCAGACAGTCGTCTAACCTAGTAGCGACCAATGGCTTCGCCCAGACGGTCATCTAACCTAGTAGTGGCCAATGGCTTCGTCCAGACGGTCGTCTAACCTAGTAGTGGCCAATGGCTTCGTCCAGACAGTCGTCTAACCTAGTAGTGGCCAATGGCTTCGTCCAGACGGTCGTCTAACCTAGTAGTGACCAATGGCTTCGTCCAGACAGTCGTCTAACCTAGTAGTGACCAATGGCTTCGTCCAGACGGTCATCTAACCTAGTAGTGGCCAATGGCTTCGTCCAGACAGTCGTCTAACCTAGTAGTGACCAATGGCTTCTCCCAGACAGTCGTCTAACCTAGTAGTGGCCAATGGCTTCGTCCAGACAGTCGTCTAACCTAGTAGTGACCAATGGCTTCGTCCAGACAGTCATCTAACCTAGTAGTGGCCAATGGCTTCGTCCAGACAGTCGTCTAACCTAGTAGTGGCCAATGGTTTTGTCCAGACAGTCGTCTAACCTAGTAGTGGCCAATGGCTTCGTCCAGACAGTCGTCTAACCTAGTAGTGGCCAATGGTTTTGTCCAGACAGTCGTCTAACCTAGTAGTGGCCAATGGCTTCGTCCAGACGGTCGTCTAACCTAGTAGCGACCAATGGCTTCGTCCAGACAGTCGTCTAACCTAGTAGTGACCAATGGTTTCGTCCAGACAGTCGTCTAACCTAGTAGTGACCAATGGCTTCGTCCAGACAGTCGTCTAACCTAGTAGTGGCCAATGGCTTCGTCCAGACAGTCGTCTAACCTAGTAGTGGCCAATGGCTTCGTCCAGACAGTCGTCTAACGTAGTAGTGGCCAATGGCTTCGTCCAGACAGTCATCTAACCTAGTAGTGGCCAATGGCTTCGTCCAGACGGTCATCTAACCTAGTAGTGGCCAATGGCTTCGTCCAGACAGTCGTCTAACGTAGTAGCGACCAATGGTTTCGTCCAGACGGTCGTCTAACGTAGTAGCGACCAATGGTTTCGTCCAGACGGTCGTCTAACCTAGTAGCGACCAATGGTTTCGTCCAGACGGTCGTCTAACGTAGTAGCGACCAATGGTTTCGTCCAGACGGTCGTCTAACGTAGTAGCGACCAATGGTTTCATCCAGACAGTCGTCTAACATAGTAGCGACCAATGGTTTCGTCCAGACGGTCGTCTAACCTAGTAGCGACCAATGGCTTCGTCCAGACAGTCGTCTAACCTAGTAGTGGCCAATGGCTTCGTCCAGACAGTCGTCTAACCTAGTAGTGACCAATGGCTTCGTCCAGACAGTCGTCTAACCTAGTAGTGGCCAATGGCTTCGTCCAGACAGTCGTCTAACCTAGTAGTGGCCAATGGCTTCGTCCAGACAGTCGTCTAACCTAGTAGTGGCCAATGGTTTTGTCCAGACAGTCGTCTAACCTTGTAGTGGCCAATGGCTTCGTCCAGACAGTCGTCTAACCTAGTAGTGGCCAATGGCTTCGTCCAGACAGTCGTCTAACCTAGTAGCGACCAATGGCTTCGTCCAGACAGTCGTCTAACCTAGTAGTGGCCAATGGTTTTGTCCAGACAGTCGTCTAACCTAGTAGTGGCCAATGGCTTCGTCCAGACAGTCGTCTAACCTAGTAGCGACCAATGGCTTCGTCCACACAGTCGTCTAACCTAGTAGCGACCAATGGCTTCGTCCAGACAGTCGTCTAACCTAGTAGTGGCCAATGGTTTTGTCCAGACAGTCGTCTAACCTAGTAGTGGCCAATGGCTTCGTCCACACAGTCGTCTAACGTAGTAGCGACCAATGGTTTCGTTCAGACAGTCGTCTAACCTAGTAGCGACCAATGGCTTCGTCCAGACAGTCGTCTAACCTAGTAGCGACCAATGGCTTCGTCCAGACAGTCGTCTAACCTAGTAGTGGCCAATGGTTTTGTCCAGACAGTCGTCTAACCTAGTAGTGGCCAATGGCTTCGTCCAGACAGTCGTCTAACCTAGTAGTGGCCAATGGCTTCGTCCAGACAGTCGTCTAACCTAGTAGCGACCAATGGCTTCGTCCAGACAGTCGTCAAACCTAGTAGTGGCCAATGGCTTCGTCCAGACAGCCGTCTAACCTAGTAGCGACCAATGGCTTCGTCCAGACGGTCATCTAACCTAGTAGTGGCCAATGATTTCGTCCACACAGTTGTCTAACCTAGTAGCGACCAATGGCTTCGTCCAGACAGTCGTCTAACGTAGTAGCGACCAATGATTTCGTCCACACAGTCGTCTAACTTAGTTGCGACCGATGGTTTTGTCCAGAGTGTCGTCTAACCTAGTAGCGACCAATGGTTTTGTCCAGACAGTCGTCTAACCTAGTAGCGACCAATGATTTCGTCCACACAGTCGTCTAACGTAGTAGCGATGAATGATTTCGTCCACACAGTCGTCTAACTTAGTAGCGACCGATGGTTTTGTCCAGAGTGTCGTCTAACCTAGTAGCGACCAATGGTTTTGTCCAGACAGTCGTCTAACCTTGTAGCGACCAATGATTTCGTCCACACAGTCGTCTAACGTAGTAGCGACCAATGATTTCGTCCACACAGTCGTCTAACTTAGTAGCGACCGATGGTTTTGTCCAGACGGTCGTCTAACCTAGTAGTGGCCAATGGCTTCGTCCAGACAGTCGTCTAACCTAGTAGTGGCCAATGGCTTCGTCCAGACAGTCGTCTAACCTAGTAGTGACCAATGGTTTTGTCCAGACAGTCGTCTAACCTAGTAGTGACCAATGGCTTCGTCCAGACAGTCGTCTAACCTAGTAGTGACCAATGGTTTTGTCCAGACAGTCGTCTAACCTAGTAGTGGCCAATGGTTTCGTCCAGACGGTCGTCTAACCTAGTAGTGGCCAATGGCTTCGTCCAGACAGTCGTCTAACCTAGTAGTGACCAATGGCTTCGTCCAGACAGTCGTCTAACCTAGTAGTGGCCAATGGTTTTGTCCAGACAGTCGTCTAACCTAGTAGTGGCCAATGGCTTCGTCCAGACAGTCGTCTAACCTAGTAGTGACCAATGGCTTCGTCCAGACAGTCGTCTAACCTAGTAGTGACCAATGGTTTTGTCCAGACAGTCGTCTAACCTAGTAGTGGCCAATGGCTTCGTCCAGACAGTCGTCTAACCTAGTAGTGGCCAATGGCTTCGTCCAGACAGTCGTCTAACCTAGTAGTGGCCAATGGCTTCGTCCAGACAGTCGTCTAACCTAGTAGTGGCCAATGGTTTTGTCCAGACAGTCGTCTAACCTAGTAGTGGCCAATGGCTTCGTCCAGACAGTCGTCTAACCTAGTAGTGACCAATGGCTTCGTCCAGACAGTCGTCTAACCTAGTAGTGACCAATGGATTTGTCCAGACAGTCGTCTAACCTAGTAGTGGCCAATGGCTTCGTCCAGACAGTCGTCTAACCTAGTAGTGGCCAATGGCTTCGTCCAGACAGTCGTCTAACCTAGTAGTGGCCAATGGCTTCGTCCAGACAGTCGTCTAACCTAGTAGTGGCCAATGGCTTCGTCCAGACAGTCGTCTAACCTAGTAGTGGCCAATGGCTTCGTCCAGACAGTCGTCTAACCTAGTAGTGGCCAATGGCTTCGTTCAGACAGTCGTCTAACGTAGTAGTGGCCAATGGCTTCGTCCAGACAGTCGTCTAACCTAGTAGTGACCAATGGTTTCGTCCAGACGGTCGTCTAACCTAGTAGTGGCCAATGGCTTCGTCCAGACAGTCATCTAACCTAGTAGTGGCCAATGGCTTCGTCCAGACAGTCATCTAACCTAGTAGTGACCAATGGTTTCGTCCAGACGGTCGTCTAACCTAGTAGTGACCAATGGCTTCGTCCAGACAGTCGTCTAACCTAGTAGTGGCCAATGGCTTCGTCCAGACAGTCGTCTAACCTAGTAGCGGCCAATGGCTTCGTCCAGACAGTCGTCTAACCTAGTAGTGGCCAATGGCTTCGTCCAGACAGTCGTCTAACCTAGTAGTGGCCAATGGCTTCGTCCAGACAGTCATCTAACCTAGTAGTGGCCAATGGCTTCGTCCAGACAGTCATCTAACCTAGTAGTGACCAATGGTTTCGTCCAGACGGTCGTCTAACCTAGTAGTGACCAATGGCTTCGTCCAGACAGTCATCTAACCTAGTAGTGGCCAATGGCTTCGTCCAGACAGTCGTCTAACCTAGTAGTGGCCAATGGCTTCGTCCAGACGGTCGTCTAACCTAGTAGTGACCAATGGCTTCGTCCAGACAGTCATCTAACCTAGTAGTGGCCAATGGCTTCGTCCAGACGGTCGTCTAACCTAGTAGTGGCCAATGGCTTCGTCCAGACGGTCGTCTAACCTAGTAGTGGCCAATGGCTTCGTCCAGACGGTCGTCTAACCTAGTAGTGGCCAATGGCTTCGTCCAGACGGTCGTCTAACCTAGTAGTGGCCAATGGCTTCGTCCAGACAGTCGTCTAACCTAGTAGCGACCAATGGTTTCGTCCAGACAGTCGTCTAACCTAGTAGTGACCAATGGTTTTGTCCAGACGGTCGTCTAACCTAGTAGTGACCAATGGTTTCGTCCAGACGGTCGTCTAACCTAGTAGTGACCAATGGCTTCGTCCAGACGGTCGTCTAACCTAGTAGTGGCCAATGGCTTCGTCCAGACGGTCATCTAACCTAGTAGTGGCCAATGGCTTCGTCCAGACAGTCGTCTAACCTAGTAGTGGCCAATGGCTTCGTCCAGACAGTCGTCTAACCTAGTAGTGGCCAATGGCTTCGTCCAGACAGTCGTCTAACCTAGTAGTGAGCAATGGTTTCGTCCAGACGGTCGTCTAACCTAGTAGTGACCAATGGCTTCGTCCAGACAGTCGTCTAACCTAGTAGTGGCCAATGGCTTCGTCCAGACAGTCGTCTAACCTAGTAGTGGCCAATGGCTTCGTCCAGACAGTCGTCTAACGTGGTAGTGGCCAATGGCTTCGTCCAGACAGTCATCTAACCTAGTAGTGGCCAATGACTTCGTCCAGACAGTCGTCTTACCTAGTAGCGACCAATGGTTTCGTCCAGACGGTCGTCTAACCTAGTAGTGACCAATGGCTTCGTCCAGACAGTCGTCTAACCTAGTAGTGGCCAATGGCTTCGTCCAGACAGTCGTCTAACCTAGTAGTGACCAATGGTTTTGTCCAGACAGTCGTCTAACCTAGTAGCGACCAATGGTTTTGTCCGGACAGTCGTCTAACGTAGTAGCGACCAATGATTTCGTCCACACAGTCGTCTAACGTAGTAGCGACCAATGGTTTCGTTCAGTCAGTCGTCTAACTTAGTAGCGACCAATGGTTTTGTCCAGACAGTCATCTAACTTAGTAGCGACCAATGGCTTCGTCCAGACGGTCGTCTAACCTAGTAGCGATCAATGGTTTCGCCCATATAGTCATGTAACCTAATAGCGATCAATGGTTTCGTCCAGACAGTCATCTAACCTAGTAGCTACCAATGGTTTCGTCCATATAGTCATGTAACCTAATAGCGACCAATGGTTTCGTCCAGACAGTCGTTTAATCTAATAGCAAGCAATAGCTTTGTCTCACCGTTATTTTGGAAGAGTGCATTGTAGCATTTCAATTAACTTGAACACATCTGACTGCATCCGCATGTAACGACGCACTGTTTGAAACCATATCAAATGAATAATATGGCGGCAATTCAAACAACAACATCAAATAAATGAACATAACGTTCGCTCGTCATCCATGATGTCTTCCACTACTAAAAAAATCCCCTAGACACGTACGTATCGCGGTATATACCGTACTTGAACCTTTGTTTTGATTGAATGAAAGTTACCGTTCAATTGCTATCTTGGTCGTGCTGACGACCAAAACCAACAACAACAACGCATTCTGTTACGGAAGTGAGAGGTGTTAATGATGTATAAATGCAATGTTTCTGATACTTCAGGTAAAGGGGACGAGTGAAATATGTGGTGTGGCTGCTACAATGCAAGGGGTGTGGGTGGCGAACTAATTTCCCTTGTAAATTAAGCGCATGGACTGTGCAGTTAATCACACGCTGAAGCGACGGGGACGCGATGCTAGAGGGGGGGGGGAGGGGGGGTTGGGGAGGGTTGTTCTAACTTGTCCCCAGCGAGCTCGGTCTTACAGCTTATTAACTAACAAAGATTTTCACACTAGTTTCACTACGAGACGGCACAGGGTCAATGCTTTTTCTTGCTGATTCTTTTAGGGACTTTGAGACATGTAGCCCCGTGTACTTGGGTGTATGGGGAATCTGTCTGATAACCATGGGCGTGATGACGCAGTCTCTCACCAAAGGTTCGATTCCAGGTCCATGCTTGTGAGATCTTGGAAGTGAAAGAAGCAGTACCACACGCCGACAATAAGGCCTCTTACACACGGTGGCACCACCATGTATTTGCTACATTTTCTCTAGCCACCAAATACGCCACCAGCCATGAGCCAGTCTTGAAAAGGAGGTGGAAGATGCAGCACCTACTGTTTTTCTATATATCAGGTTACGTAAACGCCGAAAAAGGGGAAATAGAAGATTTTGGGTTCACCCACTTTTGCAGGATCGATCAACAAAAGGGATATTTTGTACTCTCTATATTGATCTTAGACAGAATCCAGTCAAATTTTTCACTTACCTACGAATGAATGTTTCGTCTTTTGATGAGCTACTGCAGTGTTTAAAAGGTCAACTGACCGGTGTGGGCACAAATATGAGAGATAGTGCACCTCCAGAGGAAAAACTCCCTGTTTGCGTATTCATCAGCAGTCATATCCCATACAGCAGGTTTCGATTGCATTAAGGATATGAATTTATCTGTGTCGAAATCACTCTTTCCTGGTACGATATCCAGTTTTAAAACTAGCAGATAATCCACACGTCTGGCCTGGCCGCACAGGAAGTCGCGTCTCGTGTGAAAAGCTCGGTTTGACTCAATGTAATCATGCCGTGGCGCTGCCAGCATGGCCGCATCAAAAATTGCATTGCCTGCCACCAGCAATTCTGGCCGCGCCACCACCACCACCACGTGTGAAAGGCTACACTTGAATTAATGCAAAGCCATGGTGGCGCTACCATGGTGGCCCCGTTTGAAAGAGGCCTAACCATTGTCTGCTTCTGATCAATAGAATGCTTGCGCTATCACTCCACGTGAAGTCCAAAGTCAGTCCTGGCTGCCGGCTCGCTTGTCAGGTCTCCAGTGTTGCACACTTGTAGGCAGTTTTGGCCAGTCGCGCTGCTTGCTCTCAAGTGGCTATGATGGAGAGTTGACAACGCTGTGCCTCGAGCTGGGAAAGCCCTGGCTCACCGCAGACAAGGCTGCCCAACTAGATTTCAAAGGCGAGCCGGTCGTTAATGAGTGAACTATACACCATAGCAGAAGGAAGGAAGCTTGCAGTTTTACGTGACCGTTAATCTTGCAATCATGAGCCACGCGGGACCTCCATTTTACGTGGAATCCGAACAATAGGACGTAATATTTCACTTAGCAAATCTCACATACATTAACCGCGTATCGAACCCGGTTCACCCTGGTGAGAAGCAAGCAGCTTGACTACTGCACCACCACACTCGTCTATATGCCATAGTTGTTAATTACCGAAGTTCCTACTATTGTTCTGGTTTCGCTATCACGTGGCGCAGTGCTTTTATTCAAAGGGAACGCGGAGGTTCGCGAACATTTGAAAAGTGTTTAAGAAAAATTATTGGTACATTCGTATCTAGTCAGGCAAATATACTGTTACGGCTGTGAGTTTGTGTCATCGCTCGCCGCATGAGTCACAACTGCCCCAGGGCTGGGCTGTGTCTTGCCTCGTGTATTGCGTGCGCCTTATGCAACAGGGCTACTAGGACAAAGGGATGGTCCAGAATGTTCGTGACTGAGCCAGCGATGGAAACCTCGAGAAGCCGTGAACCCTGGATGGATCTAGAAGCATTTATTGAGTCACCGGCCTGCTATATAAGTGCGACCTGTCAAGCAGTGGTTGTTGTTGTGTTTTACGAGCGAGTGCGAGCGCTTATACTGAGCGACAGAAGTGTGGAGACTTGCGAAACCCCTAGTGAAGCCGATTCTCTTGACAGCGAAGGGAGTGAGGAGCTTACAGGGGACTGCCTGTGTTTTGAGCGAGTGTGCTTACTTAGTGCGAGAGAGGTCATTGTGGTGAGTTGCAAAACAGTGAGTGACAGACCTAGTGCAGCTATTTCTAGCCAGCGTACGGGACCGGACTCATTAGCGAGAGGATTAACTGTGGTCTGTTGACAAGTGAAAGGGGAAGTATTCTCGACGTGAGGAAACTGGAGTAAGGTAATAATTGCTTGTATTTGCTGTTGAGTAGTGTATCTTTCTGGCCACAATAAAATTAATTATTTCTTTAAGCAGTAATTGGTGTTGTGCTTTCAACCCACCATAATACAGTTAACAAAAGTGCCACTAGGGGGGTGGCACGTAACAATACAGTAACTTCCGACTTGCAAGTTCATCGATCAGCTGGCGTCAAGGCGCTGTTCACAACAGCTGGAAGAGATTTCGAGTAATCCTCGATTTAAATCGATCTATCGAATCAGTTTCTTTTGGTCGGCAACTCGGCACTCCGTTCTTATAAGCACGAAGGCTATTGTTTGGAGGCGGGGTAGGTTGTTATTGTGTGCGTGTGGTCAGTTTTGAAGGATGAAGAAAATAACGAACTATTTAACATCCACCCAGGCATCGAAAAAGCTGAAAGTTAATGATTCGAACACAAACAATGACCGGACCTTGAAAAATGCCGAAAATTGCAAGATCGTCATGTTTTGTCGACTACAACTGTGAGAACCCTTTATTTATTTATTTTTAGAAAATACAGTGACAGTCAGTCTGAAAGACTAGACTTTATATCATTTTAAATGCTACAAAAGCTGAAAAATGCTGGGTGAAAGCTTCATGATCATGCAGCGAACTGCGTGAACTCAAACGCCATTAGCAAGTGCAAATCAAGGTCAAAGGAGGTAGCTGGCTGGATGACGTCACGCTCACCGGAGAGCATGCGTGAACTCAAAGTCCATTAGCAAGTGCAAACCAAGGTCAAAGGAGGTAGCTGGCTGGATGACGTCACTCTCACTGGAGCGCGTGGGGAAAGGAGGAAGCTCAAGCAGTACTATGACGTCACACACCTCAGTGCATTCGGGGTACATTTCGTCCCGTCGCTGTAACGTAACGCCAGACTTCAGCGTAACGACGAAGTCGACAAGATCATTTAAAATGATAAAAAAAACACTGCGTGGCAGCTTCTTCAGGCGGACGTGACGTCACGGTCTCTCTCCTCAGCACGGCCTGGTGGCCGTCGTTCGATCCCAGTGACATCTTCCGTTTCATGTCTACACATACCAAAGTTACATAAACACACAAACAGAGGATGTCACTGGGATCGAACCACGGCCATCATACAGCGCTGGGTGAGAGAGACGGTGACGTTACGTCCTCTGCAAGAAGAAGCCAACGTGGAGCGCAGTCGTTACCGACCATCTGAAGAAGCTGCCACGTGGTAGCGAAACTAGAGCTCGCGACAGCCCGGAAGGCGGCCGGCTCTCTGGGATTTGCGCAGAGAGAGAAAGAGATACATGCCCACTGTTCGCTTACTTCATCAAGCCTGTCTCTTTCACGCTGTTTTACACTTAGCTTTCCTGACAACACAATAGCTCAGGTTGGTGGGATGGAAGTGAGGCATGCCGTAATGGTAGCGTTGTGTTCTGCGCACCGCCTTCCGGGCTGACTCGAGCTCTAGTGTAGTTATCTCACATTCCTGGTTAACGAGCGGTGATTCAAACGTTAAGGAGTAGCACGTGCCGTCAATAACCATTGTTCGCTGCTGGTTCTTGCTTCCTCTATCTCTCCAAGTTGACTTGAGAGCCTATAGTCCTGGCGGCCTGCTCGCGTGTTACACAGCTGCACGGTGTTCTGTCCAGTCTCGCTGCTTGGAGAGTTGACAACACTGTTCATTGAGCCGGGCAAGCCTTGGTTCCCCGCAGACATTGAATGTAATCATTCGGGCTCGGATTTTTAGGTGCTAAAAATCGGGAAAAGATTTATTTTTTATGCATTAAATACTTCTGAAATATGTGGGGAAAAAAAGTAAAAATATTTAATTATTATTTAGTTTATTAATGCCAATATAAACAATATGCAGTATTCGCAAATGCAATTTATGCTATGCCTCACTGACTGCTGAAGAATTACAATACACAACTAGATACATCTTCAGGTTGCCCCCCCCCCCCCCCCCAGGGGCTCACATCTAGTAGGACGTGGGTTAGTGACCACGGGACCCCAGCTGAGTCCGGCATTGCTTCCACTTACTTGTTCTGGGCTCCTCTCCGTCTTCTTTCCTGTCGAGCTCTCTTGGTCAACTCTTGTTCTTTTCCGACCCCGACGGTATTAGGGTATCCTAGGCCTAGGGAGTCTTTCACTTTCCCGCCTTAGTAGGCCCTTGTCTCATATATTATTTTTTTGGTGTAAATGTGTGTGTGCGTGACAGGAGGTGGAATCCTCCCCTAATCACAAGCTGAGTGGTCGTGGCGAGGTGATGAATGGCTACTGGGTGAGTAGTCACAAGCGACCCACCTCCAGATACCTAAGGACCTCTGGAGAACTCTAGCCTTACCCCGGGCGAGCGGGGCTCTGCCGGGGGTTGACTTTTAGTTCCCTAGCTACTCGTGGGACCAAACATAGCGTCCTTCACTTCACAGGGTGGCTCCCTTACAAAGCCGTCTTTAAAATTTAAGAAGAGAAAGTTTATGCCTCTAGTATCGCCGCTTGATGAAAAGGATTCAACGTTTTTCCCTCGGTACCTTATGGTAACAAGGACCGATGGGCAAAATTTTACAAACGTTGATCCTTTTGATTTACATGATGCAATTGAGGGGAAATGGGGCGACGTAGACACAGTAAAAAAGCTGCGAAACGGTGCACTCTTGATAAAAACTCAAGGAAAGAGACAGACGGATGGTCTTCTTGGGACGACAACTTTCGGTGATATTCCAGTCGAGGTAGTGAAGCACCAGTCCCTAAACCTGAAGAAAGGTTTAGTATTTCATAGGGATCTGGTGAACACTACCGACGAGCGTATCCTGGAAAGAACTGGAAAGCATGGCGTTGTCGAGGTGAGACGAATCAAACGTAAGATGAATGGTGTACTAGTTGACACCGGGGCGTTCATCTTATCGTTTGAGTCGGATAGCCTGCCCAAGAGGATCAAAGTGTCAATGTATACTCTCGATGTGCGACCGTATATTCCATCTCCATTGCGGTGTTTTCAGTGTCAGCGATTTGGACATACCTCATCTGTTGCTCGGGAAAGCCTATCTGTCTTTCCTGTGGCAAGGCCACTCATGAGGGAGCGGAATGTACACCACCTCCCGCATGTCCAAATTGCAAGGGAGAGCACTCTCCTCGCTGGAAGGAATGTCCTGCCTTCCTAGAGGAGAAGAAAATTCAAGAAATAAGGACCTTAGACGAGCTCTCCTACACTGAAGCACGCAGAAAATATCGCTCCATGGCCTCTCCTATTTTCTCAGTATCATATGCACAAAAGGTATCAAAAGAATCCAGTAGTCAAGCGGCAAATTTGACAACGGAAAAAGTTCGAAACGAGTTACCACTATTAAGGGGGCTAAAAATAGCCCTATTATCACCCCTGTTAGCCAGAAGAAGGTTACGGAATCTTCTTCTGGCATCCAACAAAAGGCGCAGGTGCCTCCATCTAAACCGGCGCCATCGGAGAAGGTAACTCCTACGTTAAGGCCAGTGAAGAAGCCATCTCCGACTCGTTCGAGGAGGAAGTCTTCGCCGGCCACGGCTGGACCCATATCCAGCCAAATAAAACAGGGAACAGGAACGGCGGGTAAGAAAGAGACTGTTCATCGCCGTCTCTCTTGCCCTCCTGCTGAAAAGGCAGCTCCAACATCTGCTGGCAATTCTGCTTCCACGACCACCGGAGGAGCAGTGCCAGCACGTGCTGCATTGTTTGGCAGGACGGAGACGTCAGGGGGGAAGGGACCAACTACTTCCCCAAATAGACGTCAATGCCGGTTCAAAAAGAAAAATAGTCGGAACGTGCTGGGGACGGACTCCCAGTCCTCGGACCGGGAGAAGGTCCCTCGTCACCGCTCTCGCTCTTCACCAAGAGCGAGACCCGGAAAGTCCGGCGATAACCGTTCGCCAACCAAGAGAGCATTCGATCCGTTTTCTTCGTCCTCCGAAGGAGATGTGGAGATTGAGGAATGCTCTCCTACCCTATCACCTCCTCCTAAGGATAGGGATGGTTGGCAAACGGTTAAGCATAAGTAGACAACTTATCCTCTACTTAAGTCCACACTATGGCACTATTACAATGGAACTGTAATAGCTATTTTCGACATCTCGCTGAAGTAAGACAATTGATTTCTCAGTTTACGGCAACCATTGTCTGTCTTCAGGAATCCAGGTTTCGTCCTGGACATCAGACAACAATGCGACACTTCAAACTATTCTCTAAAGACCGGGTGGACGGAGCTGTGGCCGCCGGTGGCGTCTGCATTCTCGTCCACTCTAGCCTCTTAAGTGAAGAGGTGCCGTTGCGTACTCACCAGAATCAGTTGCAGTTCGTACTTCGTTGCCAGTAATGGCAACAGTATGTAACGTGTACATCCCGCCTGATTCTCAACCGGATAACGGCCAGCTGGTGGATCTAGTCTCTCAGCTCCCCCCTCCTTTTCTCCTTCTGGGAGATGTTAATGCCCACAACACTATCTGGGGCTCCGCTACCACTAGCGGTAAAGGGAGAGATTTTGAGAGGCTGATCAGGTGGCTGGACCTGTGTTTGTTGAACACAGGGAAACCTACGCACTTCTCTATTGCACACGGCACTTATTCAAGTGTCGATATTACCTTGTGCAGTCGTGCGCTGGTTCGCCTGCTACAGTGGGGTGTACACGACGACCTTTGTAATAGTGACCATTTTCCAATTATCGTTCCTCTTCCGAACCAGAGAGCCATCGAGTCGATGGCTTCTCCGTCGGGCTGATTGGCCAACATTCACGGCACGTGCGGTGTTTGCCGAAGATACCTTTGAGAGTGTCGACGATCATACCATTCACATAACGAATGGTATTTTGGCTGCTGCTGAGGAAACAATACCTTCCTCATCCGGCAACTCACGCCGGAAGCTTGTCCCTTGGTGGACAGCCGAGATTGCAGCAGCCATTAAAGATCGCCGACGTGCTTTCAAATGCTAACGGAGGCAAAACACTATGGCCAACCTTATCACCTTCAGAAGGATGCGTGCTAGAGCCCGATATCTGATTCGGGAGAGTAAGAAAACGAAATGGGAAAAGTATGTGTCGTCTATGACGGCACATACTCCTTCATATCAAGTGTGGACTAAGCTTCGTCGGATCTCCGGACTCCCGACATCACTGTCGATACCCGGAGTATCCATCAATGGAGACATCATCACGGACCATCTCGCCATTGCTAACAGTATTGGCTCGCACTTCTCCGATGTATCCTGCTCTGGGAGTTACGATCCTACATTTCTGACTCTGAAGCGGGAGGCAGAGGCTCACCGCTTGTCCTTTGCCACTGCTGCTTCGGAGTCCTACAATGTACCATTCTCTGAATGGGAACTGCGCAGTGCGCTTGCACTGTGCAGGGATACGGCTCCTGGACCGGATAACATACATAATCAAATGTTAAATCATCTGTGCGAAGCCAGTATAAAACAACTGTTGATCCTCTTCAATCGTATATGGATTGAAGGGGAGTTTCCATCTCAATGGCGAGAGGGGATCGTGATACCGATTCCTAAGGCTGGAAAGGATCCCAAGTTTGTAAGCAGCTATAGGCCCATTTGTCTGACAAATGGCCTATGTAAGCTGCTGGAGAAGATGAGGAACCGTCGACTGGTGTGGTTCTTGGAGGAGAAAGGTCTCCTGTCTGAGTACCAATGTGGATTTCGCTCTCATAGGTCCACCACTGACCATCTGGTGCGACTTGAGAGCGCAATACAGGAGGCACCTAGTCACGGTTTTCTTTGACCTCGAGAAAGCCTACGACACCACATGGCGCTATGGGATCCTTTCCACCCTTCACAAGTGGGGACTCCGTGGTAATCTACCAACTTTCATTGCGAATTTCATGTCCGTCCGACTCTTCCGTGTAAGGGTCGGTAGACATTATCGCAATACTATACTCAAGAAAATGGAGTTCCTCAGGCTTCTGTGCTGAGCTTCACCTTGTTCGCGATTGCCATAAATGGCATTGTTGCCGCCGCCGGGTCTGCGGTAGTTCCATCGCTGTATGTAGACGATATAGCTCTGCATTACAGCTCTGGAAGTATGGCAGTCGTGGAACGGCAATTGCAGCTAGCTATCAACTGGGTCGACAGGTGGGCTCACGACCGGGGTTTTCGTTTTTCAGCAGCGAAAACCTCCGTCGTCCATTCTTGTCGGCTCCGGAGGCTACATTTACACCCTGAACTACATCTCAGTGGTGTATTCTTTGGAATACACGGTAAGATAGAGTAAGCTTTTGCTTCTCTTTGCTATAGTTCATTCCTTCCTTTTTCTCAAACACCAACAGAGATCTTCTGATTTCTCCTTGTTGGTTATGTCTCTTATGTTACCTGTGAGTCTGTTCTAGAGATATATCTTCCATGACCCACCTAGCGTCATCTAGCAGCGAATCTCTGAAGTTCCTCAATTCTTCCCTGTACAAGAGGACTTCTTTATTAATCTGGCCACCAGATCTCGTCGCCATCGCCAGCTATCATGTCCGTCATCAAGAGAACTTCATCTACTTTTTCACTCTCCAGGCTGCGCTAGTGTTGCCTGCTATCAACTCTTTTAAGATCATTTTATCAAGAGAAATTAACATTTCAATGTTGGTTATTCTTATATGTATTCCTTTTGTCTCCTACCCCCACTCTTTTCCCTTCCCTGGTCCCTCCGTGCTTCGTTGAGCGTGTCTCACTTGTACGTCGGAAGTCGACCCAGTCAGTTAGAGCTCCACTAAAGCTCGCCTCCTCAACTCGAGAGGCAAACTTTTAAATTCTACGCCATGTTAGAATTTTAGTATCAACCGTCAAAGGGAACATCGCCTTCGCCATGAAGCAAAGCTAAGTACTACTTCTACGTTCTTCAACTTATTTTAATTGATTTTAAATAGCTACATGCTTTTTAATGATCATTTTATAGGCAGTGTGAGATTTCTATATTAGGGGCAATAATCATCCTTCGCGGGATTTTCTATGTTGGGCTTTTGTCTATCTAAGCCAATCTTAACAGGAAGCAGCATTTCTTATGCTTATTAAATGAGAGATTTTCTCACAACGTGGGATACCATTAAATTACCCACTGTCTATAAAATACTTAGCTCGTTCCACCGCTGGACTAACTTGTGTCCTATTCTTCAGTTATGATTGCTCTGGAACCTTCCAGAATCTGCACTCTATCTACCAGTTATACTGTCATGTATTTTCCACTCACATATGGGAATACTTTTTCAAACTAAGGAATCTTAAGTAAAAATGTAGACTTTCACGACCGGCGTTGAAATAGGAATCTCCGTTTCGCGGGCTTATAGGTCGTGTTCCAAGGACATTTTGTCGTTACCTCGCTTTATGTAACCTGTGAACATGCTGAACGCAGTATTCAGCGAAACGTCAGGACGACAAAATGTCCTTGGAACACGACCTATAAGCCCGCGAAACGGAGATTCCTATTTCTAAGGAATCTTCCTTATGAACTACTAATCAATATCTAATTTTTCTTCCTCCGTTGGGATTTTCTCTGGCGCATTCAACTATAATCTACAACTTTCTCAAGCAATAGACTCTCGCATATCTAGTGTAACTAGCTATTTTCCATCATTGCAATAACTTTCTTTGCCATAAACTTTTTGTGCTACTACAGTGAACTTTTCATCTATTTCAACAGACTATAGTGAAATCAGTGCTTGTTCAACCTTTCATCCGCGTCGCGTTCGTCCGAATACAATAATTACGGCCATAAACACTTTTCCACAATCCCATTTGATCTTTCCCAAGCCCCTTACTAACAAACCAAAATAATAAAATTATTACTTTAGGTCTTTTTTCAATGAGGTGTCACTCTCAATAAGTGCCCTCCCTCTCTTGCTTTATGTACAACGAATTAATGTCTGTAAAACTTCGTGTCTAGTACACGCCTTAAATTATATTGTTTCTCCCTTCTAATTAGGGAATACAATTCTTTCAACTCATAAGTGAGTTATCTCTAGGTTTCACGAAAGGGAAACTTGCCCCATTTGCCTCGTGATCCCTACTTAAACATAGGAATTCTAGAAACTTCCTTTCGATTTTTCTCTTCAGGTTTCACAATAAGTGACCTGCCCTATTTGTATAATCATTAAAAGTAATTCAGCATCAATACAAGAAGTTATAGAAACTTCTATTTTATTCTTCCTGCTTTTTGTTGTTGTTACTTTCGAAGTTGTTACTCTTTCTAAGATATTTACCTAGAAATTCTTAAAGTACACACCTTGTGTTTGATTTATTGTCTAACTTTAATTACGTCAGTTATCTTTAAATTTTTAATTTATTTATCTTCGTCATTTCAAATTCTTACGAAGATTTTAGTACTTATAAAAGGTTTAAAACCGAAAGAATTAATTGCTTGGCGCAAGCTTTAGATGTTTTCGGAGGTCTGCGACCCCAATTGTTTATAGAAGTCAAAATTATATATTTGTTACAAAACTACTACCCAACATTGTTAAATAAATTCAAGATTTCTTTTTGGCTTTATCATTTCTCTAACATAACGGTTAGGCAAGATCCTGTCTTCCTTGACTCTTCCCACTTATTGCAAATAAATCTATTGGTAGGGCTTTCACCACTTGTTGCATTTGAGCAAGAACTCTTAGTTGATAACTTAGTAAAGTCTCTCTTAGCTTTAATAACTAATTCTAACTGGCCAGTAAGGCAAGCATAGCTCGCTACGCCAGCTTCCTGCTTGTGGAGATTCTCTCCAACACTTATGGTTGGTTTTTCAAAATATAAGTGTTTCTCGTTGTCTAAACTTTTAGTCGACGCCTTGCTGGGTAAAAGCTTAGCCATTTCTAAATGCAACTATTGGTATACTTACCAAAATTATTCCCAAACGTATAATTGTTTTATCCCTATCCTTCTTGGAAGCATTTGGTCGCTCTTTAGAAATTCTACAATTTCAAAAACTAAAAATCTCGAAGCTGATTCAAATTATTTGCATTCTTCAAATTACTTGTTTAGAAACAAACTCCTTTGAAAAGATACACAATAAATCCGTTACTCTTTGTCTTGCCAGACCACCACCCTTCCCCATAGTAGGCATATGTATGCTTGAGAGGGAATACACTAAAGCAGCTTTCTCGAGAACAGCCCAAGTTCCAGCTGCGTTTCCCGTTATCTTCGGCCAGGTCCTTACCCACTTTAGGTATCGGAGAGCGGATTTGCAGTGGCAGCTGCCTTTGAGTATACTTAACGTTAAAATTATAACTTATTTTGGACTCTCTTCCTATTTTTCCATCCTTTTTCTCCAGTCCGAAACCCACTTCCTTTTCTTTATCATCTTCCCTCGGGAGTTAGGTTATTCCCAATTTAATAATCTACCCACTCAGGGATGCTGTGTTACCGTTGGTTGACACTTATCGCTTCCTGGGGCTCCATTTTGATAGCAAATTAACGTGGCAGCCCCATATACGGCAGTTAAAAATGGCGTGTCTCAGGAAACTGAACATGCTCAAGTTTCTTAGTGGCACTACGTGGGGGGCTGACCGTGCGGTGCTGCTACGGTTCTTCCAAGCCCTCGTCCTGTCCCGGCTAGACTATGGTTCTGCGGCATATGGTTCAGCAAGGCCGGCAACCTTGAAAATGCTGGACAGTATCCACCATAGTGGCGTTAGGCTGGCTACCGGTGCCTTCCGGACCAGCCCGATACCCAGCCTACTCGCCGAATCGGGCGTTCCACCTTTAAATTATAGACGCCAACATATGCTTTTAGCATATGCTGCCAATGAGCGTCAAATGCCGCAACACCCGACCTATCAAGCTCTCTTCGGTACCCAAAACCACCAGGGGTACGCCAACAGGCCTCGTGCCACTCGGCCGGTTGGCATTAGACTTGATAGCTCGTGTACTGAAATAGGAGTGTCTGTAGGTCCCTGTATGATCCGGACATCTTGCGAGGTGCCTCCGTGGAAAGTCCCGCGTCCGGAAATTCGGTTAGATCTTCACCGAGGTCCTAAGGTGAACACGGATGCCTCCGTTTACCGGAGGCAGTTCCGCAGCATAGTTCACCAATTTCCGGACGCTGGCATTCTCTACACGGATGGTTCGAAGGTGGACGGGAAGGTGGGTTGTGCTTACGTTACTGATGGTGCAAATACCAAGATCTCTTTGCCTCAGGCCTGTAGTGTGTTTACTGCGGAGCTCTTTGCCATCTATGAAGCTCTGCAGTTTGCACTACAGGATGCACGAATCCACTTTCTCGTGTGTACCGACTCTTTGAGTTCGTTGCAGTCAATTGCTACATGTTTCCCGCAACACCCCCTAGTGCAGCGAATCCACGACCTACTAGCCGGGCTGTGCCACTCTGACACTCGAATCACCTTTCTGTGGCTTCCAAGTCACATGGGAATTGCGGGAAATGAGTTAGCTGATCAAGCTGCAAAAGAGGCTGTATCACTACCACCTCGACCAATGGAGGTACCTGCTAGAGATATTCGCTCTCAGTTACGCCCACAAGTTCTGGCATTTTGGGAGAGTCAGTGGCTAGCTGACCCACTGCCCAGTAAACTGAGAGTGATCAAGGGAACTACTCGCGTGTGGCGGAGCTCTTTCCGGTCACGGATATAGTCCGTCATTTTGTGTAGGCTAAGGATAGGTCATACAAGATCCACCCACTCGTATCTGATGAGAAGGGAAGACCCCCCACTTTGTACCTGTGGAGCCATTTTCACCGTGGCCCACATTTTCACCGAGTGTGTGGATCTTGCTGACTTACGAAGAAACCTTGGTTTGCAGATGACACTCAAACTTCTATTAGCCGATGACGCGGTGGCTGCTGATCGCGTTATCCGCTTTGTAAGTGAGAGTGGGTTAGGGCCAGCAATCTAAATTTTCCAGTGAACATTGACTCAACGACTTGTTCGTTTCTGAATGATAATGTTTTGTTTTTCCGTAATTTTTGTTTATTTTTATAATTTTTATATTTTATTTAATGTTTTTGTTTTTGTTTTATTAACTTTTGGTCTTTTTACATTTAGGTGTCCACCTCAAAATTTTAAATTCAATTCCAAATTTGTATCCTTTAATCTGTGTTAAGGGGGCAGATGACCTCGTAGTTCCGCCCCTTAAAACAACAATAACTAACTTCAGGTTGTCCATCACAAATGACCGACGATTATCCCGAAACGCTTCTTCTGAAGGCGCGAAACTACGGCAATATGTTTCTTGCCCTCGAGGTGTTGTGTAACTTGAGATCGCTGTTCTGCCTTAATTGCTTTCCCACATGGTTGGCAGAACAGAACGCCCCCATCAGAAGTAAAATTATCCTTAAATTCTGCAACATACTGCTTCAGACGATAACTTGTAGTTGCTTTTACTTTAGGCATCCCCAGCTTCCACAGTGAGTGGAACGGGGCGACAAGATAAGATAAACAGAGCTGCAAGCTGACATACGCTCTGCATGAAGATTAGATAGTTTACAGGTTATTCCCCGTTGAAGTAACACAGAACAAAAATGCAATAAACTGAAAGATCTAGCATACTGATTTTAAAAAATGTAAATATTATGTCTTTTTATGTGCTAATAAGCGAAAAGCAGGAATTTATGCATTTATAGACAACATTTTTAGCCTATTTTCAATTTTGAAAAAAAAAACAGGCTTATGAGATCACCTTTTGTCCGTGTGTGTGTGAGGAGTGTGTGCCCTTTAAATTTTGTTACGTCTCACCAATCCAACATGGCGGCTGTGCGAAATATTTCACCAGCATTCAATATCTCCGAAACTATTCCTGATATCACCCTGGATTTTTTTACGGTGATAAAGGGAACTACTAGAAGTTCAGCTATGTGACTTTTGAAAAACTGGTAACTACAAAACCAACATGGCGGCCACGCGAATTTGCGACTTTTAAATAGACGTTTCTCTGGATTAAACCAACCAAACGCAATAAAACTTGATACAGTATATATTTATACACATTGTAATGCACCGACATCTAACTTACTTCAATTGTTTACATAACCACAAGATGGCTGATGTGCGAAGTATTTCACCGGCATTCTATATCTCTGAAACTATTAGCGGTATCACCCTGAAATTTTGTACGGAGATAAATGGCACTACGGGAAGTTCATCTATAAGATTTTCAAAAACCGGTTAACTACAAAACGAACATGGCGGCTAAGCGAATTTGAAAAATTTAAATAGACCTTTCTCGCGATTTAATGTTCCAAACGCAATGAAATCTGGTACAGGAAATGTTGATACACATTGTAATACACTGGTATCTAATTTAGTTCAATTGTTTACATAACCTCAAGATGGCGGCTTCGCGAATTTTAAAATTAAGTTTTTATTTCTTGTGTCGTAATCATGCGATCGATGTGAAAGTTTGAATAATGAACCTACGCAATAATTTTCCTTTAATGGTACATGACTCTATGGCCTATACATTTAACAATCCAACATGGCGACCATCCGAAATATATCTACGAATCTATTATAGCAATCAAAAGAATTTTTTATGTTCATAGGGGCTATGAACTTAAGTTCACCTACAGGACTTTCAATAACCTGGTGATCACTTATCGAACATGGCGGCGCCGCGAAGTATAAATATTCACATGGACGTTTCTCGCAATTTAACCATCCTAGTGCAGTGAAACTTGGTACAGTAAATCCTTATACGAATGTTAATCCAATGGCATCTAATTTATTTAAATTGTTTCCATAACCACAAGATGGCAGCTGTGCGAATTGTTAAAATCTCCTTGTTGCTTCTTGTGCCCTAATCATGCGATTGAAGTTTGAATGCTACACGTACACAATAATCTTCATGTAACAGTACATAACTCTAGGACCTACATGTATAAAATCCAAGATGGCGACCATCCAAAATATTTAGTCGGTTCTCAATATCTACGAATCTATTACAGCAATCAAACTGACATTTTGTATGTAGATAGAGGCAATTAACATAAGTAGGATATATGAAAATAGGCTGTATAGTTCTTCACGGAACTACTTGTTAAAATATGTATTTACATAAAAATAATATTTATTTACCTAAAAACCGAGCCCTAATAATCATATCCGCTAAGCTGGGTTTAACGAGGAAATTGAGAGAACTATAGTGGGAACTTCAGTAAGTAACAACTATGGCGTGGTGTATTACACGTTTAACTAATATTTACCGTCGGTAGAAATATGAACTACGAGTGATCAACAGTGTGACACAATCGGTTTACTGGGAGATAGCGGTACAATCTGCGCACTGTGTCGATGAATCACTGTGAAACGAGCTTTCCGTTTGATATTTCAAGTCTGATAAATGACATTTTTGAGGCATTCATACTACTCATGAAGAGTACTGTATTATTACAGTAGTATTAATATTGAGATCGCACCAAGAGATGGCAGTTGGGTTTGAACTGCAGATGTCTTCCCGCTCACTGCGTATCCCTCATTCGCTACTTGCTTCACTCACTCAGCACATTCCATCTTGCACTGGCTACGTGTTGTCTGCTGCAATGACAACCATTGGCATGCGGGAAACCGATATATTTAGGTTTGGAATAGGCAGGCCGCACATGCGTACTGCAAGACCCCGTCGTAGAGTGTTGAACTGCTATCTCCTGGCGCGATGTCAATATATATTAGCACAGGCAGCAGAACCACATACAATCTCCTGTCGATAACACTTGATACGGAGTGTACATGCCTTCCATCTTGCCTCATTCTCGCCTTGACGCGCCGATGCACAGATGTAAATAGTAGTCAGCGCTCTCTCTCTTAAGAGCGGCAAAGACTCATCAGACGGGTAATACCCAGTGATTTAGTTGGAAAAAAATATTTACAGGAACTCACCTTATTAAATCAGCAATTTCCAAATGGACTCGTATTGGGTGTCAAAATCAGCGGCCTCGTGTTTCCGACAAGTTGTTTCATCAGCTGAACGTCTCCCCTTTCGTAGCCATGACTTGACATATGGTTGTGGGTTAAATAAATGCACAGGAGGTCCTACGCTGCTTATGAAAATAAGTCCGCTTGATCTTTCAACCAGCAGCCTATTTCTCTTTTCGGTGTGGATCTCATTCATGTTACTGAAAGCTCTTTCAGCTTCTGCTGAAGAGATGGGAATGGTCCGTACAGTCTTGATTAAAGGCATCAGCTCCACTGGAATTTCCTTGGTCTCGACATACTTTCTAAAAGCATTAATGTACCTCCTCTTGTCTGACATGTGGAAAAAGTCACAAAGGTTGCCGACACTCTCATCACCATAGCAGATATCCAAAGTAGAAGTGGAGGGCCAATTATTTTTGTATAGTACCTTTGAATCACTGATAACTTTTGTCATTCTCTCATGTCTCTGCTGACTAGAGCTGGAACCAAGATGAGATGATGTGGACACATTTTCCATAAGCCTGTTATTTAAATTGTTCACAAGACTTCTGAAAAACTGCTTTCTGTCAATTTTTACAACTTTTTTAGAATTATGTAATCCTATGTTTCTAAACTTTTTGTTTTCTGCTGTTTTAAGAACTGTTCTGTAGTATTCTCCAGAAGCTGAGTTACACAAAGATTCAAACACTTTTATAGTGCGCTTGATTGCATTTTGAGCCTCTGTCAGACTTGTCTCTCTTTTCTGCAACTCTAATGACAAATCAGCTAACTCAACAAGAGCATCATACATAATTGCAATATTTTCTAGAAATTCTACACAAGTTAACATATTTTCTAGACCTTAGAATTTTGCCCTTTCTTTGGAGTCTCTCTGGTGGTCATTTTTGGCCTCACTAAAATGTTTTACTAGAGCACTGTAGTTTTCCCAGACAGCTTTTACAGTTCTCTGGCTTGAAACTACCCATCTTATTGTAAATATTTTCCCAATCTTCTTAACTCTTTGTTCCAGTGAAGCAGCACAAATGTTGAGTTCCCTTTGATTTTTGGGAGACATGCTGTATAAAGAATACAATTTGTCAAAGAAAGAATGGAAATTGTTGGTTGGTTGGTTCCTTAGTTTAGGGGCTGCGACAACGCGGTCATGTAGCCCCGTG
This sequence comes from Meconema thalassinum, assembly GCA_946902985.2. Taxonomy (NCBI): domain Eukaryota; kingdom Metazoa; phylum Arthropoda; class Insecta; order Orthoptera; family Tettigoniidae; genus Meconema; species Meconema thalassinum. Next base: position 121,761,580 of record OX336400.1, read on the forward strand.
TACTTTGGGTGGGTGTAGAATCTGTCTGATAACCGGTGTTAATTGTGATGACTGTATTAGTGTGTGTATCTGTTCTTTTAATTCAAGTAGGGACTGCAACTTTGAATTTTCAAATAGTTCCTACTTTTGCCACCAAGCGCCACCGTCAACGACTACTAGGCCTAGTTCAGAACTAGCTACTAGACGCCACCGCAGTCGGCTCTTGGCAACGAACGTAGCAACCTAAGAGCGTTGTTTACATTCTTAACCTATCCAATTTAGTTTCACACAGGTGTAATTAGTGGAAAGATCTTTAACATGCCATAAATCTATGACATGGGACCGCCGGCTTTACTTCCCCTCCGAAGGAAGGCATACTGAGGGATTTTTAACGCTCTTAAAAAATCCGACGGCTTCGGCCGGGTTTGAACCCGCTATCTTGGGCATAGAAGCTCAGCATGCTACCGACTACGCCACCGAAGCCGCTGGAAATTGTTAACACCTGTAACTTCCTTGTATCAGAAACGGCCAATTCCAAGCGATGGTTTAAACAGTGCCAGATTACTATATCTGGAAATAACTTTAAAAACTGTGCTCCAACTCCATTTTTTTTCTACCTAAGATTACAGAGGTCCCATCACATGCTAGAGCAACTAAATGTTCTGCCAGCAGGGGCGTGGTGGCTCAGCGGTCTAGCTGTATGCCTCTCACCAAGGCGGTCTGGGTTCGATTCCCGGTCAAGGCATGTGAGATTTTCGAAGTGAAATGCCATGTCCTGTGGTTCGGATTCCACGTAAAAAGGAGGTCCCGTGGCTCATGATCTCAAGATTAACGGTCACGTTAAACTACAAGCTTCCTTCCTTCTTTGTTCTGCCAGAAAGTTTTCATTCATCCCATATGAAGAATGATTCTTCAATATCTCTCGAGTAATAACATCTGCTGTAGTTGATTCAAGTTCTATCAAGTCCCAGAAAAAGGAAACAACTTCAGAGTTATCTGAAAGAGCACATCTCAAACATAATACTAACACAGATTTTACACTAACTGTTGTTGATTCGCCAATCATAATACTGATTTTCTGTTATAGATTTTGCTATTTTATTTCTCATTTCCTGTGAAATGTGTTCAATAATATTAGCACAACTAAAATTTGTATGAAGAACTCGTCCCACATCTAAACCATTTAATTGTTGAAGTTCAACATAAGCCTGTAGGTCTACGAAGGGTCTATTACGGTACTTTTCGCAATTGAGTATGCTGTTCGAAATACTCGAACGGTGGTTTATAGGTGTTTGACATTCATAGTGTCCAAGCAACTTTCAAATATCTTTTTATTGGATTCTGATTTTTGTAACATAGCTTTTTTGTGAGATTTTGAATTTTTGTGCTCAAATATTTTTTTCCTAAGGCTTGTTTGTTGTTGATTAATATTATTTCCGTTGGGATGAACCTTGCATTCTACCCATACTTTCATTAGCTTAAGTCCTGCCCCTTTAGAAACTCCTAATCCTAATTTACTTTCCTCTTGACATATATTGCAGCCTAAATTTTTATTTCCTGCAAATAACCACTCGTTCTCTGACAAAAAATAACGGTACTGAGACTCGTTCCAACAGTCTGGAAAATCTTGTTTTCGGTAGGTGGGTCCTTGAATTTCACAGTCGATGGTAGAAGGTGTAGAACCATAACCTAGATTCTCCCTTGAATCTGCATCACACGTTTCAGCAACATTTAACCCAGGGTCTATCTCTATACTCACGTCTTTAATGAAACTAATGTTCTCGGAACTCCATTCAGTTTCGTTTTTACTTGAGCCATCACACACCTTTTTAGTGTTCTTTGATTCTTCATCTTCATCCCCAGCACGTTTTTTTGAACCCAGCCACTTAAGTAAACTCATTGTCACAAGTTGTGACTCACAACTCACTTTCACAATCACTGGAAAACTTGAAAGGTACTACGGGGCTACTGATGTTCATTAACTGCAGAGAGATTCCGTAATATCTGCTTCACAGCAACACATCGAGCAAAACATAAAATAAAACTTGGATTCACACAAACATAACGAGCGGAAGAAAGTTGTTGTGCTCACTTCCCGCTCTCCGTATCCAATAGCAGTGTAGCCAACCTTAGAGAACCAGAAAAACGCCCAGGAGTGTAAAAGCGACCGTATTTTATGAAGATAAAACCGTAAGGTTCGATATTAGTCCACTAGAGTACACCCGTGACGTTTCAGCGCTATGTATAGATTATAAACGATTTTCTTACTGAATGTAAAATTGTTACGTCATTCTAAAGCGGGAAGATATTTTCCGGAACGGCGTTCCGGCCCGTTCCGGTCCAACTAAACCACTGGTAATACCATAGCCACCTATAACCAGGCCGTGGCCAGGCTGAATTGCAACACCGTCTCGCTGGCTTCATACGTCCGACAGAGCGCCTAGGCTGTCTCTTAATATTCTAATTTTGATATCGGATTATTGAAAAGAAGTTCACTAATATGTATGGACGGGGGTAATTACGTATAGGTCACAAATGGAGATTTCGATGTAAGTTATTTAACAATTAACCAAATACAAGAACATGGCAAGAAAAAACAAGATGTTCAGCAAAGAACATATAGCCTACTTTCTCCTAAATGTATGGGTATCTTTATGACTCTTTGTCCTCATCCCTAACACAATCACCCCTACCACAATGTATTGTTTGTTTTCTTTTATATTGATAATAAGCCAGTAAGTGTCAAAATCAATATTATATACTTTATGATGATTGAATAACAAAACTACTAACTTATTGTAATGCATTCACGTCCGTTAATCTCTATATTAAGCCAGCCTGCAAAATTAAGGATCTTCCGCCCCAATCACAGTAGGTGGTGCTGCGACCTATCAGTGAATTAATCTTTATCTTGTACGCCTATGCACTGCCATCGTAATGTACTACGATGGCAGTGTTCTATGGGTGTTGAATGAGTAGGCAGTTTAAAGTAGCCAAGAGGGAGGCGATCCAGCTGGCAGTGTTTAAGGGTATTCGGAGCGCGATCGTGGCTAATAGTTGAACTACCAGTATTACAAAATTGCCATACTTCAGGAGGCCAGCTCAGGCATTTACACAGCGTTATGTTTGGAACAATATTACCCACATAACCCACAAGAGGACAGCACCGTACAGAGGCATTAAGAAGGCTGTGGTTAATGACAACTTGTATCTAGTTCTTCTATTCTCCTTTTCCTAATGGCTTCTGTTTATGTGCGATGCTGGGACTGTGATTTTATTAATATACGAGTGTATACTTTATCCTCTCCTTTGAGCTAAATGACATTTTATTCAGTATCTGTGGAAAAAGCTCGTGCACATCATTTGTAAAAGAATTCAAGAAAAAAAACCTAACTGTAGCCGTATTCGATCCCCAGTCAACTGCGTGTCAGACTAACATGCTAGCCCAGAGCTAACCGTATCCATGACGTCAGGTGTTCTTAACTGACATATTAGATACAAACTGTTGGCAAATAATGACTTTAAATAAACGATTTCTTCACTGCAGTACATCTTCATTAAAGATCATTTCATACAAAGTTTATATTATTGTATCAGTACGGTACATCACATACAACATACTAAAACTACTGAAATATAAGACAGGCACATGAGGACAGCTGCCATCTTGTCGTGTGACACAAACGGCTCAGCTCTTTTAAGCCACTCATACTGTATAATATTATAATATTAAATTATAATAAATAACGGATCACGACCTTCAGGATAGCTTAAACCCACCTAGGCTCGATAATCGGAATTGGTGGGTCTTAAGCTATTTATTAAAATGGTTGCATAATTCACACGGCCGCCATCCTGAAATGGCATGGCCGATGACCTTGAATTTTGGGTGAAAGACGCGTCCTATATAAATGTATGTTGTCACCGAATTTGGTAGAGATCGGATGATTAGTGTAGCCGTAATTTGATTTTACGTTTTGAACATTTGAGTGGCCGCCATTCTGTTTTGGTAAAGATGGCGGCGATATAAAGTATGACACTGAGGTGTCCTTTACTAGTGCTACCTCTGTACCAAATTTCGTTCAATTCGGTTTCACCGTGTTCGAATTGATAGGGGGGGACAGACATTCAGAGTACACACACTCACACACACACAGACACACACACACACACAGACTCACACACACACATACACACACACACACACAGACTCACACACACATACACACACACAGACAGACACACTTTTTTCGCCCTGTGTTGATCTCATAAGTCTACTTTCATTTTTTGCAAAAATCGAAAGTAGGCTAAAAATATACATCGTAAGTGTTAACAGATTACGTTTCTCAATTTGAAGTATTCAATGGGTGTGTCATCATTTTAGAGTAATTGCTGACAAGAATGTTTGATCCAATTGTAATTATTGCCACAGATATGCTACACGTATCTTCAACGACGTGACGAAATAACAGCTGTGTCAAGAATACATTTCCTCATGCAATAAATCGCTATCTATTCTTAGCCTAATTTTTCACATTTTGCAACAAGTAGTTCCGTGAAGAACTATACAGCCGATTTTTATAAAATCCTACTTATGTTAATTGGCTCTATCTACATACAAAATTTCAGTTTAATTACTGTAATAGATTCGTAGATATTGAGAACCGACGAAATATTTCGGATGGTCGCCATGTTGGATATTATATATGTAGGTCCTAGAGTTATGTACTGTTACATGAAGATTATTGTGTACGTGTAGCATTCAAACTTCAATCGCATGATTAGGACACAAGAAGTAACAAGGAGATTTTAAAATTTCGCACAGCTGCCATCTTGTGGTTATGAAAACAATTGAAATAAATTAGAAGCCAGTGGATTAACATTCGTATAAGGATTTACTGTACCAAGTTTCACTGCATTCGGATGGTTAAATTGCAAGAAACGTCCATGTGAATATGTATATTTCGCGTCGCCGCCATATTGGATTTGTGATCACCAGGTTATTTAAAGTCATATAGGTGAACTTAAGTTCATAGCCCCTATGAGAATTAAAAAATTCAGTTTGATTGCTACAATAGATTCGTAGATATTCAGAGCAGTCTAAATATTTCGGATGGTCGCCATGTTGGATTGTTAAATGTATAGGCCATAGATTCATGTACCATTAAAGGAAAATTATTGCAAGGGTTCATTATTCAAACGTTCACATCGATCGCATGATTACGACACATGAAATAAAACCTTAATTTTAAAATTCGCAAAGCCGCCATCTTGAGGTTATATAAACAATTGAACTAAATTAGATACCAGAGTATTACAATGTTTATAAACATTTCCTGTACCAGATTTCATTGCGGTTGGAACATTGAATCGCGAGAAAGGTATATTTGAAATTTTCAAATTCGCTTGGCCGCCATGTTCGTTTTGTAATTAACCGGTTTTTCAAAGTCTTAAAAATGAACGTCCAGTAGTGCCCTTTATCTCCGTACAAAATTTCAGGGTGATACCGCTAATAGTTTCAGAGATATAGAATGCCGGTGAAATATTTCGCACATCCGCCATCTTGTGGTTATGTATACAATTGAATCAAGTTAGATGTCGGTGCATTACAATGTGTATAAACATATACTGTACCATGTTTTATTGCGTTTGGTTGGTAAAATCGCGAGAATCGTCTATTTAAAAGTCGCAAATTCGCGTGGCCGCCATGTTGGTTTTGTAGTTACCAGTTTTCCAAAAGTCACATAGGTGAACTTCTAGTAGTTCCCTTTATTACCGTAAAAAATTCCAGGTAGATATCGGGAATAGTTTCGGAGATATTGAATGCTGGTGAAATATTTCGCTCAGACGCCATGTTGGATTGGTGAGACGCAACAAAATTTGAAGGGCACGGTCGGGGTCGGCCGGAATAGTGCTATGAACTTACCGAGTTTCATTGAAATCCCTCCAGCCGTTTAGAAATTATTAGGACACACACACACACACACACACACACGGACAAAAGGTGATCTCATAAGCCTATTTTTTCAAAATTGAAAATAGGCTAAAAATGAGGAAAAAGTAGACTTATGAGATCGATCGATCGGGCAACTGTGTGTCTGTGTGTGCCCCCCCCCCCCTTTATAAACTCCTAAACGGCTGAAGCAATCGAAACAAAATTTGGTAGGAGTAAGGATCTATATCTGAATATCTCAATGCCGTATTTGAAAATGATGTCAGTGCTACCAACTACTGAAAAATCGCAATTGAAATTTGAGCTCGATGTTGGATATCTTGGAAGGTATGAATGGGAGCTATTTCAAAATTGGCACACGTATAGATAATAATATTTCAGTTTAATTTCCAGGAGGCCATACATGGCAGTGTTGCCAAAATGATTATAAGCCTGTTAATAAGTCCAATTTTTAAATGCATATAACTTCTACACTATCAATGGAAATTCAACTAAATTTCGTATGTGCTATGTGTACATAAATAGATATGACTGAGCGTATTCTTAAGAGCCACCAGGGCTGCCAACTGTTAATAAATGCTCTCAATTTATTTTATCCAAATACCAATATATCAGAAAGGATGCAAGCCGACAGCTTTAAACTATGCACACGTATAGTACCTGACATTCTATATTAATTTGGAGTAACTTATACACGTCAGTGCTACCAACATGATTCTAAGCCTGCTGAGAGGTCCAACTTTAAATGCACGTAACTTCTATACTATCATTTGGATTTCAACCAAATTTCGTGTGTGTTACGTGTACCATAACAGATATGACTATGCGTATATTTAGGAGCAACCAGGGCTGCCAACTGTTAATAAATACTGTCTCTATTTTTGTTACCCTAATATCAATATATCAGAAAGTATGCAAGCCAATAGCTCTAAACTTTGCGCACGTATAGTACCTGGCATTCTAGATTAATTTGGAGTAACTAATATAGGCCTACGCCAGTGCTGCCAACACGATTCTAAGCCTGCTGATAGGTCCAATTTTAAAATGCATGTAACTTCTCTACTAACTAATGGATTTCATTCTAAATTGACACAACAATAGATCATATTATTTCAGATTATTTCTGACCAATACATGTATGTCATTGGTGCCAACATGATTTTACGCGCGCTGTTAGATGCAATGTTTAACTGCATGTAACGTCTAAGCTATGCATTGGTCTCCAACCAAATTTTGTATTCTGTGCCTTAAGAGATAGAACTAAGAATATATTTCAGGGTGATATCAGTAATAATTTCGGAGATATAGAATGCAGGTGAAATATTTCGCACAGCCACCATGTTGGATTGGTGAGACGTAATACAATTTAAGGGCACGGTCGGGGTCGGCTGAAATGGTGCTATGACCTCACCGAGTTTCATTGAAATCACTTCAGCCGTTTAGATTTTATTACGGACACACACACACGGACAAAATATGATCTCATAAGTCTATTTTTCATATATGAAAATAGGCTAAAATAACAACGTATTAAATGTTAATGAAATAAAACGTGGATGTAGGAGGATAAAAGGCACTAAGCCTGCTGATAGCTCCAATTTTAAAATGCATGTAACTTCTATACTAACTAATGGATTTCATTCAAAATTGGCACAACAATAGATCATATTATTTCAGATTATTTCTGACCAATACATGCATAGGGTGACCAACTGTCCGGCATTTGCCGGACATGTCCTCCTGTTTTCATGCTTGTCCTCTGTCCGGCAGGCATTTATTATTTGCTATTAAATGTCCGGCTTTTTTCATATTGTATTCTTAGTCAATCAGTTTCCTATTGTTTTCTCTGTTACAAAGCTATTTTTGTTGGGCTTCCTCTATCTCAGTCTATATTCTGGATACCCCTATCAGACTACGTTATTTACCCACTTAATAATAAATCATATCTTAAGTTAGAGCTGTCTCAAGGGCCAGTCACCAAAGTGGTGACACCGCCCGACGTGATATGAACGTGCTCGGTCGGGGCCGGGGAATTCTCGGCGGGGATTCACCAGTCAAGTAATGCCGGCTGCGGTATTTCGTAGTTTTATTTCTGTGCTAGTTGGATTCGGACCTTCTGAGTGAGTGGAGTGTTTGTTTGAATAATATCAGTATGTCATCACTCAAAAGTGGCGAGGCACAAAAGAGGAAATGTAAGTTCTTGGAGAAATTGAAACAGAAGTACCCGTGTTTTAGAGAGGGACGTAACCAAAGTGAGGCAAAATGTTATATTTGTGACTGTTATGTAACTGTTGAAAATATAGGTGCAGGTGATCTCGAGAGACATATTGCTAGTTTTTATTTTTATTTTTAGCGTATGGCTTTTAGTGCCGGGAGTGTCCGAGGACATGTTCGGCTCGCCTGTTTTGTAGCTGCTTCGAGACGGACACCCAATGGGTGAGCTACAAGTACCGTTGGGGAGGAATGTTGGATGGGAGGGTCGGGGAGTTGGAAGGTAGCGGCTGTGGCTTATAGTTAGGGACCAACCCCGGCATTTGCCTGGAAGGAAGATGGGAAACCACAGAAGATCATCGTCAAGGTTGCCGGCGGGGGGATTCGAACCTCCTCGCCTCCCGGATGTGAGCGACTGCCAACAGTCATGCCGCAAAGACCTCGGCTAACTCACCCGGTATATATTGCTAGTGAAAAACATAGAAAACCAATTAGAAGCAGTTCTTCTAGCAGTAATATTGATTCATTTTTACCGATTAAACATTCCCCACTAAACAGGAAAGTCAGGGCAACAGAGGCAACATTGGCATATCACACTGTTTCTCGCCATCAGTCGTATAGGTCTATGGACTGCACATCAAAGTTGGATGAAGTGCTGTTTGCAGATTCTGAGATTGCTAACAAAATATCATGCGCTAGAACCAAAACTGAAGCTATCATAAATAACGTAATCACCCCTCATTCCTTTGACATTATCACTAAAATATTGAATAATAGTATTCCCTTGTTCGTAGTGGGTACTGATGCTAGCTTTGAAGCTCTTTCCGATTGTTATACAATATTTCGACTATAAAGAAAATGGTATTCAAACTAAAGTCTAAGAACTACAAACATGTCCTAATGAAACTTCAGAGACAATATCCAAATATGTTTCCGAGACTTTTAAGAAGCATAATATTTCTGCTAAATGTGTTGCTTTTAGTGGAGACAATGCAAATGTAAAATTTGGAGGGGTTAATCGTAGAGAAGGCAAAAACGTATTTTCAGTACTTAAAAGTAAATTAAATGAATAATCGGGGTTGGATGCCCAGCACATGTACTGCATAATTGTTTGCAACAAGTTGCTGATGTACTGCCAGTTGATGTAGAGAGTATAATTTTAAAAGTCTTCAATTATTTCCATATCTATACAATTCGCACTGATCAACTCAAAGAATTCTGCGAGTTTGTTGAAATAAATTATGAACAGCTTTTGTGTCACAGCAAAACAAGGTGGTTAAGTTTGTTTCCTGCAGTAGAAAGAATGCTAAAACTGTTTGCAGCTCTAAAGTCGTACTTTCTTTCTCAGCCTTCAAATTCTGTTCCTGCTATAATTAGGTCCTTTTTGGAAACGAGTTTTCTGAGCTTTACCTGTGGTTTGTTCATTCCACTATGCACATTTTTCACAACAAAATTTCATACATTGAAAAAGAAACGCTCTCTATAGCAGAAGATTGTGATATATTAGGTTCAGCCCTGGCCACACTGAATGATAGGATGGAAAATAAAATTCATACTCTTAAGTCAAAAAGTCTCTGAAATCCCTCACTGAAAATGGCTTCGAAAGAGAATGCATTGCATTTGTAGAACATGTTGTTTTTTATGAAACGTGCATTCAATACCTGTTAAAGTGGTGTAACCCTATGATGGAAGAATTTAAATGTTTCCAATGGATGAAGCTTCATAGTATGAAAGACATTAAGTTTGAAGATGTTCTTCCTTGTCTCGAGTATTTGCAATCTAACGGTGTGGATATAGACGATTCTAAACGTTTTGACCAATTTTGAAATGTTCAGAATTACACTAGGAGTTCCGAAATTTATAAACATACAACATTAGATAAGCAGTGGTGTGAGTTTTTCAAATATAGCCCTGACATTGAAACATTTAGTGAGCTGCTTAAAATTTATCAGTTTTATTTTGCTATTCCAGGTTGCAATGCAACCGTTGAAAGATTATTTTCCCTGATTAATACACAGTGGTCAGAAGAAAAAAATCGTTTGCTGACCGAGTCGGTTAAGGGTATTATAATAGTGAAGTACAACTTTAAAAACATGTCATGTGGAGAGTTTTACAATTATTTATTGCAAGAAAATAATTCATCTTTGCTGTCGAAAGTGGGTGCAGTCGATAAGTATCAGAATAATATAGCTGCAACTTCAGCATCTTCATCAACATAACAGTTATAATGTATGTAATACTAAATTTTGCATGTAAATATTAAAATTCCATCTGTCCTCCATTTTTAGAACATTTTTATGAAAAGTCCTCCTTTTATTAAGAGTCTGTCCTCCATTTGAAAATTTAGAGTTGGTCACCCTATACATGCATGATATTGTTTCCAACATTATTTTACGCGCGCTGTTAAATCCAATGTTTAACTGCATGTAACGTCCAAGCTATGCATTGGACTTCAATCTATCTGTGTAACTTTCAAAAACCTGTAAAGTACAAAACGAACATGGTGGCCAAGCGAAGTTGAAACATTTTAATGGACGTTTCTCGCGGTTTAACCATCAGAGCGCAGTGAAACTTGGTACGGTAACCTAAATGCTTATACAAATTTTAATCCACTGGCATCTTAATTTATTTCAATTGATTTCATAACCACAAGATGGTAGGTGTGCGAAATTTTAAAATCTCTATTTTAATTTCTTGTGTCCTAATCATGCAATTGAAGTATGAATACTACACCTACACAATAATCTTCATGTAATAGTACATAATTCTTAAGACCTACATATATAAAAATCCAACATGGCGACCATCCGAAATATTTAGACGGTTCCCAATATCTAAGAATCTATTACAGCAACCAAACTGAAATTGTGAATGTTGATAGAGGCAATTGACATAAGTAAGATAAATGAAAATAGGCTGTATAGTTCTTCACGGAACTATTTGTTACTTAGCCTATCAATGTACAAATTATAGAAAATTAACAGTTTTGTTGGTATTAAATTATAATGACCAGTTTTCTTCCTGAAATCACCTGGCCCTATTTCCCCACATTGTATTAATGATAAACTAATGTTCCCTACTAAAGTTTAACACAATGATATCGGTATTCACTTTCCAAAATGACACACTCGGATACTAACATGAAGGCAACTGACAAGTGGGGTATTTTTGGCAAGGGATGAGGAAAAATACTGCTCGCCCATCTCACAGCTTCCTCTCTGGCTAACTGAACAGCTGACTATTTTGTTCATTCAGTGTTAAGTTAGAGTAGCGCTGAATATGTCAAACGAGTAAAAAAACTTTCAAATTTGTAAGCATTAGTCATCAATCCGAAGATTGGTTTTATTCAAAATTAACAACTTCAACAAATGTAATAGTTTCATTATTTGGCTCTGGGGGAGGGATTGATCCCCCTGATCACCCCCGTAGTTACGCCACTGATTGTTACACCCCACTAGTATCACCGTACGATTGTTGTTACAGGGTTAAGTTACAATAAACAACACAGAAGAGCAACTAAGTGTAATACGATTCGGGAGCTTACTACTCCTATTTAATATTACAGAACAACGACGTTGAGTTAGGATCCGTACGTACGTTTACCAGATGATTAGCCTTCCTTCTTGGGTCTACTTTAATAGTACATTATGCAACGAGCCTATAATGGCTATAATTAAGACACGAGTATGTTTATAAAACGAGCGTATGCGAGTTTTATAATTTCCATACCAGTGTCTTAATTACCATTATAGGCGAGTTGCATACGACTGTTTATGTTCGACGATAATTATAACTTTATTATATATTTTAACATACATATTCATAAATACCTGTTCAGTCACTAGCATGTTGTGATCGGGTGCTGCGCTGGGTAGTATATCTCTGCTTTCCAAGCTCTCTGGCCAACCGACGCATGCGCTCTGTGTGCTTCAATGCCATATGTGCAGATTGTGCACCAGTATTCAGTAAAACTGTCACCGAAGTCGTTTCAAAACAACGCGTTGTGTAGAAATTGGATTTGGGGATATTAAGGTACAGTGCTATTTCTTGTCTCATATTCACCAGTTTATTTACGCGAACATATGGATGGTGCACTTTCGGTAATTTATATAGACATGTTGGATTTTGAGCGCATGCGCGAAGGTATCCTTATCTAATTGGTCACACAATTGTTTCTTGAGCTCTGATTGGTGGGAGAAACTGTTTCATAATGAAAAATAGTGTTATAATGAGCCTCATTATGATGATACAGTTTTCTGACACATAAAATAGTCAGGGTCGAACATAAACACTATTGTAAAACATGCGAGTCTTAAAAGAATATATGCAATTTAGTACGGAGTCGCACGTTCAGCACCATTCATCACCATGGCTACCACTCGCCTCATATAGACGAGTGTGCGAGCGGTGTTGCCGCTCTGCTATGGACAAGGCCTTCGTTATAGGTGGCTATGGTAATACCAAAAGATTAAGTGCACACTAACTGTACCACTACGGAAGTGTTTGAAACATTTTAGAATAAAATTATTTGAAGAGAGCAGAGAATTGAACCTATGACCCCTGAGACAAGAGTTTGACGCGGAACACCGGTTCAAATCTCAGCTCTGCCACGGAGGATTCAATCCTTGTGTGAGTCTTGGAATAGGATGCACTCAGCATCGTGATGATAACTGATAAGTAGTCTACTGGGTTCGAATCGGATTAAGCACTTACCGGTATACTTACCATGGATTATGATAAGACAGATGAAGTCTCTGCAGTCTGTCTGCTTGCTATTATCCTGAAACCTGGGTGGATTCTCATGAAGCACCGGCGTAGCTGCTACGCTGCTGAGTTATATTACATCTTACTAACTCATCAAAATACAGTGAGAGCCTTCCCTATAGAACGGAGACTTGCTGGGCCGTGTGACGGGCAGAGAGTGATTAGTCACCGCCAGATGAGTAGCATTTGCCGATTACACAAGAGCTGGTCATTGCATTTATTACACACGGAACTGGCAAGATAGAGTACCTAGATAATTAGGACTTGTGGTGAAGTACTGTATGCTAGAATACAATTTTGAATTTACAAGTGAAATTATTTAATTTATTTAGCGTATGACTTTTAGTGCCGGGAACAAGTTCGGCTCGCCAGAGGCTGTAGTTGCTTCCACGCGAACACCCATGGGGTGAGCTACAAGTTCCGTTCAATTTCAAGTAGTTCCAACTTTCGCCACCATATGTCACTGACACCTAGTGGTGAACGTTGGAACTTTGATAGAGCGTTTCAACGAAATATAACCTGCATATATAGCTTCACACAAGTTTAATTAGAGGAAGGTTCATTTACATGCCATAAATCTATGACAGGGGTTCGCCGCGCCGGCTTTACTTCCCCTCCGAAGGAAAGCATAGGGACTACTGAGGGATTTTTAACGCTCTTAAAAATCCGACGACTTCGACCGGGTTTGACCCCGCGATCTTGGACATAGAAGGCTCAGGATGCAAAAGTATATTTGAATTTTCAGTCTTTTGACTGGTTCGATGCAGCTATCCATGCCTCCCTGTCCAGAGTTAATCGTTTCATCTCTACATAGCTACCACACCCTATATTCGAGTCAATCCGTTGAAACATATTCTAACCATGGTCTATCCATGCAGTTCTTACCCCCCGACCCTTCCATAACTAGGCTTTCTATTCCCGGGTGTCTTAGTAGGCCTGTGTCCTTCCAAACAATCTCTTCTCTTCATTAGCAGTCGCCAGAAACATCTCTCATCGCCTTAATACCTCTTCATTTGTCACTCTATCTAACCATCTGATTTTCATCATTTTCCACATTTCAAGTGGTTTTATTCACCTCTTTTCTGCTGCGCCAACAGTCCCAAGTTTCACTTCTATAGAGCGCCACACTCCAGAAAAAGGCTTTCAAAAATGACTTTCTAATACCTAGATCTATATTTCACGTCAACACATTTTTAAATGCTTTCCTTGCTTGAGCCAACCTACTTTTTATATCCTCTTTGCTTCGTCCTTCACTGGTTATTTTGCTTCCTAAGTAACAGAAGTCTCTTACTTCCTTTAGTTTTTCACCTGCCAATTTGACGTCCATAGAGGTTTCTGATTTCTTTCGGCTGCATTCCATAATTGTTATTTTCCATTTATTGACTTTCATTATGAATTCCTTCCTCAAGACGGAGTCCGTACCATTTAAAGAAAATCATTCAAATCCTCAGATGAATCGGCTAAGATGATGTCATCAGCCAATTTCAGAGTTGAGCTTATTTCTCCTGAAATTTTTTACTCCTAGTTTAATTTTTTCTCCATAAGTAAAACTAACTTGCAACTAAAATTACTAACTTACATACTACAGGGAGATTCTTTTGCTGCAGCGGGGCTGGCGGTTGGCCGCCGGGCGCGCGCGCCAACCGAGCTCGGTCCGTCGATTGCGCGCAGGTGGAAACCGTAACAGAGTACATCAACCCCTGGCACTAGACAGCCCATGACGGGCTAAGGCCGACCAAGCGACCGCTGCCCTGCCATTTGGCCTGCGGATACTGGGGTGACGAGTGATCAGCGCGCCGGGTCCCCTCGGCCGTTAATCTTGGTATTCGTGATCAGGTCGCTGTCTCACTGTCAGACAGCTACTCAATTGTCCTCACGAGGCTGAGTGCACCCCGTTCCAACCCTCACGTCAGTTTTAAAATCCCTGACGGAGCCGCGGATCGAACCCGGGGCCTCCGGGTGAGAGGCAGGCGCGCTACCCTAACACCACGGGGCCGGCAACTAAGTACATTAATTAATGGTAAATTCACCAGCAAATCATGATTTAAAAACTTACCTTTTCACAGAAGATGCTGAGCGTGCTTTCTTTCAGCTGACAGACAGGTGTTGTACCGTGTAAATAAATTAGCGTTTACACGTTGTAATTCCCTTCTGTTGTGAGGGATATCTGCTGCCGTATATTGTTCTCCAGCTCCACTAGAGTACGGGTAATTGATCTGTACACTTGGTATTTTAAATTACCCCACAAACATCAAACGGCCTTAGGTCCGAGCTTCGATTAATTACAGTAAACACGCAGTGGGGTACAGGAGTAGTAACATAATGTAACTTCTCAAGTTACTGTCTGTCAGGTGAATGAGAACATTTTCAGCATCTTCTGTGAAAAGGTAAGTTCAAACCTTTAACTGGTGACGTGAGGTCATCCAAATTCCCAAGAACTAAAAAAAGACATCTGTGCTTCTTTAATTAAATCTTGTAAGAAGCTGTTGTTCATGTTACGGGTAGCTTCGTATCTGTGCGCTGACACTTCACACTCTCCTTGATGAAAGTTTAGTAACTTAATGACTTTAATGACCCTGGTTAGCTCGCCTCCGCGCAACCTTGCGGCATGAGCTGGTTGGCTGGCGGGAGGCGCCAGCGCCCGGCCCCGCTCCAGCAAAAGAATCTCACTGTATAAGAAGAAATGGAAAACAAAAGAAGGGAAATAAGAGACAGGGAAAATAAATACCCTCAACCCTGAAAGAATGAGAATTAATGGATTTGGAAGGAAGAGGTGCCATGAAAGACAGAGAGGAAAGGGAAAGAGGAGAGGGTTCGCTTCAGAGTCACGAACCCATAGAGGTCACCAAATCCCCAACTCACCAGCCGTGAGTCCTTGAGGGTGAGCAGAAGGCAGGGGATACTGATCAGTTCCACCCGATATCCTATGCTGCAACTTTACAGCTTGTCATTAAGTGCAATACGGCGAGTGTATATTGTTAGTATAAAAAACAATAGCACTAACCATGTTAGGAGAATATTTACCATATTAACAATAATAATAAGTATTAATAATAATAATACTACATCAATCAATACAAATTAAGAAACAACTACGGTATTCAATTGTTGTACATATTTCGGCTTGACAACGAAGCCTTCTTCAGCTAAAAGTTCAATTAAGAACATTAATTTATAGATTGACAAAATGATATATATATATATTTATTTAACAATATTTGTATAGTT
The DNA here is from genome assembly GCA_946902985.2 of Meconema thalassinum. NCBI lineage: Eukaryota > Metazoa > Arthropoda > Insecta > Orthoptera > Tettigoniidae > Meconema > Meconema thalassinum. Next base: position 121,777,715 of record OX336400.1, read on the forward strand.
ACCTAGGTATGAGTAGCTTAGTGATGAGCTACTGATAATTATTGGTTGGCACCGACGCTTAACGCATTACGCTACAGACAACCTCATTTCTTACTTGAAGCACTGCGATAGTCAAAATTACCACAAAACATTGGCAATGTGTTTTTTTTAGCTCCTTCGATGACTGCAACATTAGTTTTTACATTTTAGAACTTCATTTTTAGAAGCTACTCAAAATTATACAAATAAATATATTTTAATTTATTGTAAGGATATCCATTTCTTTTAATAATTATTTCTAAGGTTTAGTCATAGCAAATTATTGTTATTTATAATCAGTAATTTATATATTTGACACAACGATATCTTAATTAATATTCTCAATTGAACTTTTAGCTGAAGAAGGCTTCATTTTCAAGCCGAAACAAGTACAACAATCGAATATTTGTTCAACAATTGATCTTTTTCTTAATTTGTATTGACTGGCGTAGTATTATTAAGAATGATTAATAGTATCCTTAAGTATTTGGAAGAGGAATGCAGGATGATATTTAAAATCAACAACACCGGCAATCTATATTTTTCAGGTACTTTTATTTTTGACGTTTTTTTATTCGTCGGTAACCACACAATTTGGTACATAACACATCTCTAGGAGTAAATAGTATGTATATATATTTATATGATAAAATTAAAAAAAATCTTTGAAGCTTCAATGTGTGTTGTGATACATGGAAACATAATAGAGAAGAATAATTTCTTTCATTTTCAATACATTCCTTCATTAATTTATATTTAGTCACATCCATGATCATCATTTAACTAAATAGCTTTGAAATAACTGAAACAGTATGTCATTTAGTAATGATGAGTTCAAATCATCATACAGTTTTTCGAATTTATTGTAGTCAATAATAAAAATTCGTGCAGTTTATTCACAACGAATTTACATCGGTATTACACCTTGTACAAATTAATGTGAACATAATTATTGTACTGAAATTATTTTAAATATCAAACCACAACATTTCTTTTAATGAATTCAAACGCAGTCCACACTTATCTTTAATAATATCTTCCCACAGGAGTCCACCAACACAATACACCATTATCGATTATTTTTTGTTTGTTTCTCTTAAGTTGAGTACGGTACCGGTAGTTAATTTTACTGGGCCATTTTTTTTTCATAAGCTGCCTAAAATTTTCATGGGATTAATCTCAGAGGAGCTTACTGATTCAAATTAACCAAAATGTTTATGTAACACATCTATAGAGATGTATTTTAATAATTAAAATGGGAACAACTGAAATGTGAGCAAATAACGTATAACAAGAATTAATTCCACAAATATTTCAGCCACCATTAGACTATACAAATTCACTATTTCAACACATATAACCACAATATTTCCCGTTCACAATTCTCACCTAAAGAGAATCAGGATTTTTGTTTAATATTTTAAATAGGACGTATCTTCAGTTTCATTTAAAGCTACGTTACAGAAAGTAAATTTGTGAAATCGTTGACCAATTAACTGTGATCTACGAAATTGAAACGCTTTTTTAAGTTCGAGGTTTCATTACTTTCTCGACTTCGAAAAACCCATTTATTTTCGAAATCAGTGAATTATATAAATTTGAAATAAGAAAATGCAAAACAAATAATGTTTTATTACATTGATTAAAATAGGCATTTCATAGAGAATGATATGGTTTCAAATATCCAATTATTGGAATCGCTATATTTTATTCCAAGGTTCTTTGGTGAATTTTATCGGCTTGCAGAAAACATAGTACACTCGGCATTACCAAGAAATTCAAATAAATGCAGTGTCAATGGACTCATATACCCAATACTGTAGAGATGCTTATTAAGAATACAGGTAGTCATATAAATCTTAGACCTTTATCAGGATTCATTAAAAGTAAAGTTGTTCACATTAATTTGCACAAAGGAAATTCGTGAAAGCAAAGAATACATTTAAGTAAAATGAAGTTCAATTACAAATATAGTCATGATGTTTGTATGTCCAATGATATAAGGAAAAAATACTGCTAATAAATTAATTAATTATCATGTTTTTACATAATAAGCTGCTTATTTTCCCTATGCCCATGTTTAGTTAAAATCAAAATGAAAGTAATAATCATAACAATATACTGTAATAAATACAATGGTGTTTTGTTGTCACAACCCAGGAAAATGTTAGTAAGAGAAGATAAAACATTGTTCATCCTTCTTCAATCTTATTCACAATTATCGTTACAAAAATATGCATGACGATATTTCATCATTAGAAAGAAAAAGGCAATATTGTGTTTATATCAGTCCTAGCTTTTATTTTTATACAACATCTCCTATAATAATTTATCTTCTCTTAGAGTTAGGGAAAACATTTTAAAAATATTTGTGCTTAGAAACAAGAGTATGTTCATAACTGATTATACATAATTATTATACATAATATATATATATATATATATTTATACTTAAAAACTGAAAAAATATACATTTTCTTTGTTTACAAACTTCAAGAGTTTTCTTGAAGCTCGATCAACAATAGAACCACAGAATCTTAAAACCATTTGATCAGGCCAGTGTCGTTTTATTTCAATGATAGCTGCAGTGGGATGAAGACTTAATGGAAATGATAATGAAATAAACACCCTCATTCTATCTCTTTTTGAGAAACATTTTAGATTTTGATGTCTCTCCTATTGCCATAACTTTTTCAATCTCAATAACAATTCAATGTGAAAGGATTTCTTTTTTTTTTCTCTTCATTATGAAATAAGATATTTGACTCATTAATTGTGAAGCAAAGAAACGATGTAACAGTGTTGAATCGTAAAAATATTTTTGACTCAAAAAAGTGAGTGAAAATTTTGCTTGTGTTTACAAAGGGGTCAAGTACATCCATCTACAATTCATCTTACAATATAGAATTTGAAATCGGGATAGTTTCTATATTTAATATTCCATTCTGGAGGAAGAGAGTTCTATCATGAAATTTACTATCAGTTTATTACTCAGTAGAGTAGAATTTTATTTAACGACAAAATAGATTTACAAATCAACTGCAAAGTTTGCAATTTTAATATATATCTTCTTTGGCAAAAAACATCATTTTCAACCAGAATGGACCATTCTTCTTTGCAACATATTTGAAATACTCTTTTTAAAAATCCCTTCCATGCCTCTAATTGTTATTAAAAAATTATGGTGATCTTTTGACAAATTCTACAAAAGCAATATACATCATATTTTCTTCTGAAAGACAAAGAGGGTGATGAGTTCATTAAGTGGCTCTATTATTAGTCCACATGAAATGGTCGCAAAATGTCTTGATCCCCCTAATATCATTATCAAAAAAAGGCACTTGTATTATTTTTGTCATTTGATTTTTCTTGTAAATGCCGAACTATAAATCGAAATGAGAGTAAATATGTTTTGTACACTTCCCTCTTTGTCCTTCTATGTATGCGCTGGCAATCATCTACTTCTCAAAAAGCTGCTATTTAAAAGCGCAGAACCACACGGAGAACAGGAGAGGGCAGGGAAGAGAGATACATACTGTAATTTGCTAAAATCTTCCAATATTTAAAGAAATGTCTTCAAAACAGTATTCTTCACAAGAAGTGTCCCGTTAGCGTATTTGATTATTTTAAATAAAATCTATCAACTGATATTTCTTTGACGAATTAAGTTTCAGAAGCAAAATAAACAAGAAGATATGTTCAAGGAGGTTTTTAGATATTAGGTCATATGTTGTACGAAGAGTACAAGCCATATTAATAATAATAATCTGGGTTTCACGTCCCTTTTCACTGATGCGGCTTTAGAGACGACAGGGCGCCGGATTTTTCTTTCCGGAAGAAGATCTTTGACCTGCCAGTGAATATAGGCTACTAACACGGCTCTCCCGCATTTAAGCACTCTCAAATGCACCGATTGACTGTGCAGGGGTTCTGTCGTATGACCTTAGGCACAGCATGCAAGAACAGGGGATATGGATGGGTAGATACGATAATAAATATGTCCGACGCATTTAAAATGGCACTGATGATGTGAAAATACAATTCTCAAAACGAGAAATCTATCAATTCTATTGCATACATCTATGGGGAAATTCTAGTAATAATAATAATACCACAGTGATTTTGGAGGCGTCGATGTGCCGAGATTATGGCCTGGAAGGTTTTTTCATCGTGCCAACGAATCTAATGATCAAGTCACTCGCATTTGTCAACCGACTGTGCATGGCTTTGGTCCAGCAACCTCAGGCATTGTAGTCGAGAGCCTTATACATTGTGCGAGATACCGGCTATAAATTAGATTAAGATGCTTTCCGACGATGGTGCTGGAAAGACGCCCATGACTGATCGCAAGCGCTTATTTTAAATTATGCTTAATTTTGAGGTGGCAAGAATACATGTCATAACCAAATTATATTTTTTAACGATGACAAAGCTACTGAGGGAAACCAAAACACGAAGACCCAGATTATTAAAAAAAAAATGCAAAGACTCAAGAATACTAATGTAAATAAGTGAGAAATGATTGTTCGTATTTTCCCTCCCATCCATCACCACGCAAATCAACTTTCAAGTGAATAAGTTATTTCAGTAAGGCTGCGGTCCCACGTTTTGACACAAATTGATAGAGAGAGGTGAGTAGTTTATGAAAAACTACATTTTTAATGATTTCAGTTTGATTTAATTTGATCCCAAATGGTCCTGTGGCTATTCCGATATGCACTGTTCTTCCCCTTTTATTTGAATTATTGTAGCAGTGGTCTTCCTTCCCCCCTGGACAATATGACCTAATAAATAAATCAGTTAAAATGGGTTCTGAAGTAAAGACTACACCACGATCAAAAATTAAACTAGTTAACTTACTAGTTCATTTCCAAATGGTTCTTAAAGCCTATTCGTTGCCTATACAAGAATCGAATTGATATCCCAGAATTTGATTATCACGGCCGTATTGATGACAAATGCTTCTTAAACCTCTTCGTTGCCTATACAAGAATCGAATTGATATCCCAGAATTTGATTATCACGACCGTATTGATGACAAATTGTTCTTCAAGCCTTGTCGTTGCTTATACAAGAACCAAATTGACGACCCAGAATTTGATTATCACGACCGTATTGATGACAAATTGTTCTTAAAGCCTTGTCGTTGCTTATACAAGAACCAAATTGATAACCCAGAATTTGATTATCACGATCGTATTAATGACAAATGGTTCTTAAACCTTTTCGTTGCCTATACAAGAACCAAATTGATATCCCAGAATTTGATTATCACGACCGTATTGATGAAACATGGTTCTTAAACCTTTTCGTTGTCTACACAAGAACCGAATTGATATAACAGAAATTGATTATCACGACCGTACGACAAATGAAAGCACAAGCTATTTAGTTGGAAGATAGAGAATAAAATTGCCTGACCAATGTGGCACTCGGAACCCACGGCCTCCGGCTTTGCACGCCAATGTTCTGACCACTGAGCTAATGGGGGGACACTTAATTCTGTATTAATATGGACTTTACTTTAGATATCAAAAATGAATTTCTACGACCGTATTGATATAGAAAGGATATTTCTGCAAGTAATTTATTGATTGAAAACTACGTTTTAAACTCTTAAGAAAGACATGAGCAGTACAACACATATTTACTAGGAAAAAAGGCACAAGGATTGCTGACAACGAACAAACACAAGTTTCCGCGTTAAGAACGACTCATGCTCCTTTTGTTTATAGTTGTAAGCATTTATTTCAAACCACAGTACAGTACTTGAAAGTTCTTTATCCTCCTTTCATTTGCCACTTTGAAAACCGCGATCAAAGGAAGTACTGTGATTGAGACGTAGAAACTGAAAGTCGTACTTTACCACTTTACAGTATCATCATCAAATCGCAACTCTTTTTGTATCCCCCGAAACGAATTCTTTTTAAAATTTTAATTGAAAGCTGCGATGAAAAGATAATTACAGTTATGTTTCAACTAGCACTTAGAAATAACTTTGATGTTCTCCGTCTTTTACAAAACTATTAATAACATAATGCTGAAGTTTGTTTTGAAAATTGAACGACATGTATACGTGTAATTTGGAGAACAATAGGGCAAATATACTTAGCGAGGGACTCAAAAAGCAAAATACTCTTGTAAACCATGTAGGCTATATAGCCGTGTTTATATTTATTGAAAGAAAAAAAACATGCAATCTGCAGTGGATTTATAAGCGCGAACTGTCGCAAAATGAGTATTTAGGACGAAATCTCCTGAAATAAAAACCAAATACACACGAAACAAAAATTAAATTGTTGCATTTATCTCGAGTAATTGCTGGGCCTGTTCCCCAGTCCTATGATCAGGTTCAGAATCTTGTTGGAGTCCTGACCAAGAAAAAGAGTGCCATTGAAATCATTGACCACTGTCTCTTTGATATACTGTATGTTATGTTTTACCTCACCTTCTCGCCAAAATTAGCTCTCTACTCTCTCCTAATTTCTTTCTCTGTACCGGTTTATTCCATGTTTCAATCAGACTTTTAATTCACTTTCGCATTCAGAAAGAAGGGATATGATATAATTCAATTCGATGGAATAATTTAGGATGAAATTAAGTAAAATACCTCGGTATTTCGTAAATAAGAAAACTAATTAGTCTGCCATAAGCGACTGATGAACAAACATGCATGAGGTCACAACAATTTTAGAACTATATGCATGCCAGAAAACTGGGAAAAAATATAGTTGAATTTATTTCAATACGCTTAGTTTCCACTCAATGTGAACACAACTGTTTTGCACGTTGCCATAACATTTAAATTAACTCCAGATGCAATTTCTTAATTTATTCTGTTGCCATAAATATGCAATAAAAACAGTTCATAATTTTTAAACATATGTTCTTAAAAGTGCTACAAAAAGACACAAATTTCATTAAGAAGAATGAAATCAAAATTATTTATCAAAATTTTGCAAATATTTAAGCATAACCAATAAATCAACTGATTGTTTATAATTTGTTGAAAATATCGTTACCAGTAATTTATATGACAAAATCGTAAGCATTTCATGATATTACTTACCAATGAGTTTAGTTTCATTAATTTGAAAACCAAAAATTATGCAAACATACCAATTTAGGGAAAGATTTCCTATCTTCTTAAAAAACGTTCAAAACAATCAGTTCAATTAAGCTAGATGATATTAGAATTACTGTGTTTCAAACATCTGAACAAGAAAATGAAAAATTATAGATTTGGTATTGAAGATAAAAGCCACAATTATAAAGTAACAATGCAGTTATTTTGAAGTAACAGCGTTATCAAATAAAAAGTTCACTGTAGCTTAATTTATTTTAAAAGTAATAGAGCAACTTTTCTTTCAGCCATTAAATGGAACATTCAATGTACATTTTATACATAGCCTACAGTATGTATTGGATTGAATTTTTGAATAACCAAAAACGAATTTTAGGATGGAAATCAAAACCGCTCCTTTCAGTTGCACCCCCTTTCCATCCCTCAGAAGAGAATTAAACTTTTTGGCAGAGCCAGGAATCAAACTCTGGACCTCGGAACACGGATATCAATATGTACTCCGAGACCAGAAAACTGATTCGTTTCAAATCAGGAGGTACCTTCTGATAAATATCGGAGAATACCTATTACAGTACAATGCAAATACTGTATAAGAAACTTTTACAAAATAAGTTTGTCAAGACGATGCAATCCGGCACTCCAGAATTCATTGAAATGCCACTGATAAATTAATCATAATTTCAACATAGCAGAGCACAAAATTGCAAAGCCATCTTCTTGTCTTGATGTGAAACACAGTAGGCCCATATTGCACAATCCTACATCACTGATAGCAAAGGTAAACCATTCTTTTCCACAGGACACAAATAAACTTTATATTTGCATATGTATCATTAGAACTAAACACTCTCTTCTCTTGCAACCCTCTCCATACAAAACATTCACAAAACACAAGTTTGTTTTACTTTAGAATAATTCAGTTTCTCTTTACACATCTAAAAATGTTATCCTGACATTTTTTAAATGGGAATAACTTTTATAGTGTAGTTTATGTAATTCATATACATGCAATATCTAAATTTATATACATAACTATGTTAATATACATTTCCTTTTTTTTTTTTCAATTTAAACTCTATATATAACATTGAAATTGTATATGTCACTTTTAAAACTTCTGTTTCCTCTCTAATTGTGGTAATACAATAATAATCTGGACCTTTTGCTTTTAAGTAAATTTTCGAGGAAACTACCTCAACATCATTATTCGAAATAGTTTGTAAATACTTTGGACCAACAAAGTAAAATAACCACCAAAGTTTGCACTCACTTTGATGATTTCTTACCTTTTTATTATTATTATTACATAAAAATAACAAGTAACAGTATCTTCCGAATCTGTCCTGTATTTTTCTTTCTTTCATGATCTGTTGAAAGCAGTGCAACAGCATTTTAAAAAAAGTCAAAACTAAAAAGTTGCGTGTAAAAGTGTACCTTTATATAATTTCACATTTTGTGCAGGCAACTAATTAACTTCAAAATACGTTCATATACTTTCTCCGAGCTATTTCTTTTTCTTTTTAATATAATTCGAGTTAACTTGTTTAATATATTTCGTTTCTTCAGGAATCGACCGAAGTCCTTGTGAGTAACGCTTTACTTTTATACAAGGGGGGATTTGTGAAATAATACGAAACGAGATTTCACTTACGAACATCCCCCCATTCCCGGCTGGATTGATCGATTTTCTGTGTCGTTCACACGCTACGACTCTAGAGATGCAATCAAACTATGATACACTACGGACTGGATCTCACCGAAAATGGACGAATGACCGCAAGAATACTGATGTTCCGTCGTATCTAACATCATAGCATTGTTGTTATTATTATTATTCCCCAAACAGAAGTTACTACACGGTGACATTACATTCTTATTAGTATCACTGATATCAAACCTGAGCGGATGAGAGTCCATTGTTGCGCATTGTTCGCTGGATCTCCAGCATGAGTCGATTGTTGGTCGGGCATCCTGTAAATGCGGAGACGTAGGGGGAGTTGATCTTGTCCGATTTGCATTACTACACAAGAACAGTCTCCTTTCAACATCCTCATTGTCTTCAAGAACAACTTCGATATCTTCAGCGTCTTCGGGTTCACAAGAAAGATGATGGGAGGACGGAGGATGCGAAAGGGAAGGTTGCGATGGCTGTGACGATTGTTGTGACGTTGTGGATTCAATTGTCCTGCATAACCTATCACATTCCTGTTCGTCAACAAACCTGTCCACTGACTTACTACTGCTCTCACAACAATCGTCAGTCTGCAAAGATGAAGGTAAGGACATTTCAATGTCCACAACGTTCACTTCATCCTCATTGTCCTCATTAACGAACCTCGGCCTTTTAGACGTCACATCGTGTCCACTACTAACATTACTGATGGAAGAATTTAGAGCTGAAGAAAGAGAAATATCGAGATCAAGAGGCTGGGTGGTGTCCAAATCCTCTGATGATAGTCGAGGTCGCTTACTCGGTTGTTCAGGGGTGAGCACGCCGCTAGACTGCAGAGCTGAAGACAAGGTCATGTCCGGTGTGACAATATCAATGTCAACAACATTGACGTCTTCATCTTCATCGTCAGTATCGTCGATGGACGTCAACATCCTGGGTGTTGGCGGCATGTAGAACTGACTCAAGACATCATGAACGTCACAATCTTCAACCTCATCAAACGTACGCTTCTTGCTGGAGGAGGAAGATGATGTTGTTGAAGACACTGCTATAGAGATGGTAGACGAAACACTGCCATTATGGTCCTCAGTTTGATCACCGGCAACATCCACTAATTCGTCAATAGTTTCGTCACAGACAACAAGCTGAGATATAGATTTTGGAGTTGTGACATCCTCCACTTGATGATTATGTTGTTGAGAAGAAGGCTTGTGATCGTTCTCAAAGTCAGAGACAGTAAAAGGAGAAGCATTCTCCTTGTCGGCCTCGGTAGAAGCGGATGGTAAAAGAGAGTTGCTGTCATTCACGACAGAGGAAGGACTACCATTGTGACGAGATGTATTGTTGTAACATCTGTTAGGATACTGTTTCTGAAGCTTCTCTTCGCGGGCTTCTCGTTGTAGCCTTTTCATTGTATTATTAATGAGCACAGATCGCCGAAGAGAACTCTCAGGGTCTTCGATTTTACGTAACTTATTGATTGAGATCTTGAGCACTTTGCGTCTCTCTTCCTTCAGACGGTACTTGGCACTAATCATGGTTGGACGCATCTTAGTGACAAAGCCGCCAGGGCTGCCACCATTGCCGTACACCCGCGAGCTGGCTGAAGACGATGAGAACAGGTCATCTCCACTCCCACTGTTATGCTGATCCACCAACGCTCCTCCACCCGACTTCATCCTGGGGGGAGCGATGGACTTCTTAGCCTCTTCACTTGGGGTCTTACGGCCTCCACCTGGAACAAAGAAAATATTTATGTATTAGTGTCTTTCAATAGAAAATCTTGGACATGTCTTGTAAATACATCTTCAGTAATACAATGGAAACACACTGTAAAGTTTAAGTATAATGTTTAGTATAGATGAAGATGAATAACAATGCTGTATGTGAATGAGTTCAGACCAACAACTTTTGAATATTATTATTTTAAAGGGAGTCAGTTTTCAAATTTCTGTAATTATTAATGAATTTTGTTCTAATATAAGTATTTTATATGCAAATTTTATATCAAACAAATTGAAATAGCTCATTACCTCTTGTTGTCATATAAGAGCTTGAACATTGAGGTCATTTCAACTGAAGGGTCCACGGGAAGAAGGGGGTAAGTCACACAAAATGTAAAATCGAAATATCAGCGCGATCTGGTAGGCTTCTTTGCGACGTATTGAAGGCACAATTGTGTCTGGCTAAGAACAATGATAATTGGGGGAAAATGATGTTTCAAGTTGACGCGTACATATTAGTACATAATGAAACTTTAAAACACGTTTACTGAACATTTTACAGTATTTGACATTCCTCCTTCTTCCCGTAGACCCTTCAACTCCGTGTGCTTTAATTATTTATTTATTTAATTAATTAATTAATTAATTAATTAAATAGATAGATAATTAATTTGCCTGATAACCTGTGTTAGCGTGGTGTTTGTGATACTGTGTGTATTTGTAATTCAGGTGAGGATTGGGAAGGAGGTGGCCGTGGCATTACGTTAGGAACCATCTCGGCATTTGCCTGGAGTAGAAGTGGAAAACCACTTTCAGGATGGCCGAGGTGGGAATCGAGCCCACCTCTTTCCAGGTCTACCTCACGAGACCGAGTGGACCCTGTTCCAGCTCTCAAACAAGAATTAAATTTTGTTGAAAGAGCCTGTAATCCAACCCTGACCTCAGGGCCGACGGTCAAGAAACATGAGGTGGTCCACTGTGTACGTTAGGCTGGGTCGAATGACCTGTGTAATTGTGGTGCTTAAGCTGGGATTTGATATAATATACGAGTGAAAAAAATCACATTTTATAACAGCCGCCGAATGCCACCGAGACGAACAACTGAATTCTGGCATCCTACAACTCAAATGTTCGGAATTAATTAGATGTGTATCAGCCAACGAAGCATGCATTCTCAGTCAAATTTCACTTACTATGCTGCGATCTACTGTAAAGTCTGTTCCGGAGATCAGTGAAACTACGCGTCAAACGGGGAAATATGTTTATTAATGATATTCATGTCGACACAGCATACACGCTCCCCCCCCCCCCCCTCTTCTTTTTTTTTAATACACAGCCCCCTCAGTAAGTGAACAGGAGTAATTTGAGGAATTGGATCTGAGTATGTGAACAAACAAGAGTAAAATGCAGCTTGGTGGAGGAGGATCACACAAGACCCCTCACAATCTTATATATCATGGCACAGAGAGTGGAAGGGAGAGGGAGAGAGACACTAATAACGGCACAGACAGAGACGGAGAGACGCTGCTCTTCCCATCCCCGCCATACATTATTCATGGCCTCCTCTATATAGACTATTTGCCTTGTGTGTGCCCGCGCGCGCCTGCCTGCCTGCCCGCTACAGCAGGCCAAGCCAGGCGCTAGATTGCGGTATGCGGGGGGAAAATACGTCAACTCAACTCCTGATCACTCAACTAGATTATCTTAACATCCTCACCTCTTCAATGATTAAATGTTGAGTTGAAAGATGAATTAATACACACTTGCACACACCAGAATTATCTTCCTCTCGCATTCACTATGTTAGACTATAATATGAGATACAGTAAAACTAACCAGAGAGGTTGGTGTTTATACAGAGTGTCTATCAGAAGAAACCAACAAATTTCTCTGAGAATTCCCTGATTTTTCCAGGACAGACCAGAAAATTCCCTGAATAACGTTTTTTGTTTGTTTAGGGGCTGTCACATCGCGGTCAAACAGCCGCAAGTATTTCTGGGTGTGTGTGAAATTTGTGTGATAACATGTGTTATTGCGATGGCTGTACTAGTGTGTGTATTTGTAAATTGGGGATAGGATTGGTAAGGAGGCGGCCGTGGCCTTAAGTTAGGAACCATCCCGGTGTTTGGCTGGAGTAGAAGTGGGAAACCACGGAAAACCACTTCCAAGATGGCTGAGATGGGAATGGAACCCTTCTCTTTTCAGTTTTGTGTCTCAAGAGACTGAGTGTACCAGTTCCAACCATCAGGCCAGAATTAAAATTTCTGGGTAGAGCCAAGAATCGAACCCGGACCTTCGGGCCAACAGCCAAGAGTGCTAGCCGCTACACCACGAGGTAGTCCCGAGGAAAAGAAAGGAACAGAAGTCCTATGACCTAAATTGCTAACAGTAAAGTAAATTGCACCTCCCAAGGTTGCAGGATCGAATCCTGGCGCAGTCAGCCGGCATTTGAGGATGCACAGATGTGACGGAGCCGTGTCAATAGATTTAGTGGCACGCTAAAGATCCCTTTCGGGGCAAAATTCAGGCACCCCGACGTCTCCAAAAGCCGCAGTATGTAAAAGGGACGTAAAGCTAATAACATTATTATTAAATTGCACTGACTAGATATACCGTAAAGAATAAAGTACTTATTAACAGTGGAATCCATAGCAGAAAATTAATGTCCGGAGAAAACAAACACAGTAAAATTAGGATGAAACAGCAGCTTAAATTATGGACTATTTTAGAAGTATGTTAGAAGTATCTTTCAGGCGAAAAAAAAAGTGTGAATTGCAGTTAAGATACTGGATAATTGCTGAAGTGTCCTTCCTTGCACATGTTCTGACGGCAATTAGCACACACGAAAAGCACAGGGCAATTTAAAATATGCACCGGAGTAGTACTGCATACATTCCTCAGAAAATGTAAAGGAGAAATCAATTTCTAGCACTAAGAACTCAAACAGTTGATGTTAAAACTAAACCAACTCTTGGTCGGTGAACATTCAGACTAACTAAGTTAGGCCCTCTGTTTTTTATACGGAAGCGAAAGCTGATGTTGAGGAACTTGGACATCGTAGCCATTTATTCCCGTGTTGTACATGGGTGTGTGTAGAATTTACCTATGTTATCTGTAGTAGTGTTCGTATTTCAGATGAGAATTGGGAAGAAGGTGGCCGTGGCCTTATTTTAGGAACCATCGCAGCATTTTCCTGGAGTAGAGATGGTAAACCACGGTAAACCACTTCCAGTATGACTGAGGTGTGAATCAAACCCTCCTCTCTTCAAGTTTTGCCTCACGAGGCTGAGTGTACCCCGTTCCAACCCTCACACCAGAATTACAATTTTCAGGCAGAGTCAGGAATCAAATCCGGACCTCCGGGGTTACGGCCAAGAAGACTACACCAGGTGGTCGATTCAGAGTGTAAGATACTGTATACATTTTTATTCGTAGGAAGGACGGGTAATCGGCTAGTTTATTAATAGTTTTCCACGTACCCCAGTGCTGGAGAATCATATGTTCTCGACTGCCTAGACTTCTGTATACCGAGTTTCATGAAATTACCTCCTACCATTTCTAATTTAGCTTCCTGGCCTAGAGAATGATATGTTCCCTGCCTAGACTTCTGTATACCAAGCCTACCGGTTTTAATTTGTGTGACCAAACACAGACACATCGAGTAAACGGCCAATTCTGAAACGCTGAGATGTGAAACTAATGTAAACCGTTCTCTTCTTTAATTCTGTTAAAAAGTATAGACAAAACTGTAATTGTATTCATATATATTTAGGACCATGTGTGTGTGTGTGTGTGTGAGAGTAAATGCAGTGTGGTAAAGCTTGTTGGCGTGTGTAGGACGGGTCCGTGAAATGTATTCTGTTTTATAAATTACATACATGTATTATAACAAAAAAAAAGAGAAAGAGGAAAGACAACACGCTGTGGAGAATAGCTATGGTGTGGTCTTTTTTAGAAATATTATCTGTGTTTTAAAGTGAAATATTAACGTGCACATAATACCGGAGTCATGTTTTTCTTTTTTTAATGAAGGGTGTAATGAAGGTTTCTGTTCTGAGGAGTTGTGTTCTGTAGAACTCGTCCATCTGGTTCAACAAGGACAGCGTGTCTGATATACGACCAAGATGTTTCAAACGTGTATGCTCAAAATAATCACCAAATGTGATTGTATAATAAAAATCATTTACGGTTAACACATCGTGGTCATCAGTCCCGTATAGCCCTAAGTGTATATGTGTGCCTAATTTGTCCCGTAATTTGTTTTTAGCCTACTTTCGATTTGTGAAAAAAGAAAAACACTTATGGGATCTACACGGGCCAAACGTTGTCAGTCTGTATGTGTGTGGAAAAAAAATGTACGAACAATAATGTTTTTTATTTTATTTTTTCTTCTTATTTCATAATGCCAGGATATTGAAACTATTTATATAACTTTTGAACATTTGTTAGTTTTACAATGCCTCTCCTGAGCAAGTGTTTAATTTTTCCTTCCATTAGTAAAAATACTGGAAAAGTTCGTTGATTGAGCCAGTGGAATGAATGAAACTAGTAATAGCAATAAAATGAAAGGGCTTGTTACGTGAAGAATTTTACAAATACAATAAGCTACTGACAAAGAAGAGAAAAAAAGAGCATTTCATCCCTTCTCTCTAGCATAATCTATACTGGCAAATACAGTTTCAGAGAAGAATTGCATCAAGGACTGAATTTGTTTAGAGGAAGTTCTGTGTAGCCTAGTAGCCAGCATGCGATTTTTGTTTCAACTGAAGTTGTTCGGCGTTTTTAAAAGAAGTGCCGCTTCATACCAATGTCCTCCATTTGAAAATATTCTATTCGTAACCCTGGTTAGAACGGAATCCCACATGTCGGTGTAGAACCTTGGTATTGGAAATAATCAATTTGACGTTTCATAAAATAGTGTAATTGTTCAATGGTTTGACGGTGAACGGGGATATGATGTTGCATTTACCTTACAACATTACGGGGCTAATCAGGCACATAAACAGGTGTTCAAAACTGCTACAGATATCGTCAAACCAAACTGTTCTCATTAGAAGTCAAATCCTGTAACGCGTATGTAAATGCTATATTAATGAATGCGAAAACCTTGGTGCCTAATGCAACCAGTTTTTCTGTCCTTGTCACTGATAAGTCCAACCATATTCGAGAAGCCGTCAGAGTGCACTACAGCCTGCTGAGAAAGAAAAAAAGAAGCCTTCTCATTGACCTTTTGAGTAGGCGTACGTCACTTCCTGTCATTGTTCCGACCCGAGATACTCAACCAAGTGTCACATTAGTTCATGTCTAATATGGACTGTGATCTGTTTTGCAGAATTCAACTGCCAGGCATAATTGTCGAAGATTAAAAGGTTTTAACTTCGCGCATGCTGATTTTATTGATCCATTTCCATGTACTGTCGATCCCTTATTTGTCCTTCCGTGGCCAAGGGGATTGATCAGAGTGACCCAGGTCCGATTTTCAGTTGGGTTGTGGTATTTTAGCTTCGTCTGGTTTATTTCCCTTGTTCAGGAATTTGGTACCTGAGACATTTTCGTCATTTATTTCACCCTCATCATGAAGCGCAGGCCGTTTACGGGCGAACGTAGGCCTACATGAACTAATAACGTTTGGCCTTTGGGGAAGCCAGCTGCAGGACCTCAAAGTTGAATGTTGCATTCGTGAATCGTGCTTGACGTCACATTGACAGAGGACGAACAGCACATGCTGTCAACTTTCAAGTCACATTATAAGTGCCAGTTTAAATGTAGGCAAGTGGTCTTGAAACATGGTGACTTGGAAACATATATGGCAACACTGCATACCACCCTCGTTCAACCCAACTGTATGAAATTATAGCCTACTACAAATCGCTATGTTCGTAGTGATATGTGGAAATGGTGAGGTACATTGTTAGTAACTTATTTAAGGTGACGCTGGACCACATACAGGGTTTAACGCTTCCGGGGAAGTTAAAAGAGAAGCAATCATCTCTTTTATTTGTTTATGAACAAATTGTCAATATTTATGAAATTAGTTTGCAATTAGTCACTGCTGCGGGTAAATCTCTTTCCTTTGAATGCGCATTTGTTACTTGTGAGTGTAGCAACTGAAATAATATACTGTATATTATGATGAAGGAGCCTCCGTGGCTTAAGTGGCAGCACGCCGGCCTCTCACCGCTGGGACCGTGGTTCAAATCCCGGTCACTCCATGTGAGATTTGTGCTGGACAAAGTGGTGGCAGACAGGTTTTTCTCCGGGTAGTCCGGTTTTCCCTGTCACAAATTTCATTCCAGCAACACTCTCTACTATCATTTCATTTGTCATTCATTCAATCATTGCCCCAGGGGAGTGCGACAGGCTTCGGCAGCCGGCACAGTTCATATCCTCGCCGCTAGATGGGAGCTTCATTCATTCCATGACCCGGTCGGTCGACTGGAAGCAGGCTGTGGATTTTCATTACAAATTATGATGAAGATGGAAGCACTGGGAAGATCGAATGAAAGACATCAAACACAATACACACGTGAGAACATTCTTTTTCTCTCTATGCAGTACTGCCAATAAAATGAAAACTCTGTTATAATGCCCTAAAACTAATCCCTTTTACTTCTCATGTCAGGCTGAATGTATGCGAGTTGCGCTGCTCTTTTGTTCCCTACTATCGTTGTGAAAGCGACCGCTAGGGCGCGTGCGCGCGTGTAGCAATCCAATATTCTACAAAATTCCGGGCGCATACAAACTTGGTTACAACCTTACATTAAATCCAGTTCCCTCTCCACACAAGAGAGGAAGATGGTGAGAGGAAAAGCGATGGAGGGATGCTAATCCAGGTTAAAGTCGCTGGAGGATAATGCAAATTAACCGCGGCTTCTCCGTCTCCTACTGCTTAAACTGAGACAAATTTTAAAGCTGCTACATGTCTGAGTACTGGTAATTGTTGTGGCTTCCCCTTGAAGAAAAACAACTCGGCTACAATGACGTCAATACTCGGGCTCGCGACCAGAAACGTTTTTGCGATGTTCCGCCTGAACATTTGAAACCATCTTATAGAAAACGATTTTAAATTTCAAAATGTATTTTAAAATTAAACGATTTCTTACTAACCACGTTTCGTAAAACGTTTAATTAAAGAAAGAGGCTCGTTTTAATCTTGAGTCTCTTAAACGATTTTGCATTTAAGTGTAATAAATGTCGATGAGGACTGCCGGTTTGACTGATTCTAAGGGAAGTGTTCCGAAGGTTTTTCACATCACAAATCTAGTGCGATGAATAAATGCACAGTCGAGCGGTACACTGGTATTTTGGAGTATTTAATACTGTAGTTTTTGAGCTTACTGCAAGGAGGACGAAGACTGTTTTTATTTTTATTTTTTATTATTATTATTATTTTATTTTTATGGGTTAGTCACTTCTAAGTTTTGCAACATTCTACCGGCTTCGGTGGCGTAGTCGGTAGCATGCTGAACTGCTGTGTCCAAGATAGCGGGTTCAAACCCGGCCGAAGTCGTCGGATTTTTTAAGAGCGTTAAAAATCCTTCAGTATGCCTTCCTTCGGAGGGGAAGTAAAGCCGGCGGTCCCTTGTCATAGATTTATGGCATGTAAAAGATCCTTTCACAGACTAAACTTGTGTAAAGCAAAATTTGTTAGGTTAGATTTCGTCAGAACGCTCTATCAAAGTTCCAACGTTCACCACTAGGTATCATTGATATCTGGTGGCGAAAGTTGGAACTACTTGAAATTGAACGGAACTTGTAGCTCGCCCTTTAGGGTGTCCGCTGGAAGCAGCTACAGACTCAGGCGAGCCGAACATGTCCTCGGACACTCCCGGCACTAAAAGCCATACGATAAATAAATAAATAAATAAATAAATTTGCAACATTAATGTACACAGCTCTTTTTTCGGTACTTAATGCCTTAATATTTATCCGTATAATTACCACACTTACTAAGTTTTCTGACGAGTTTTTTTTTTTTTTGCTTGCTTTGTTTAAAGAGGGCAGAGACTGTCTGTGGGTGTCACTGTAGTTTTGGTAGTGTTTCGTAGAGCCATTTGTCTTGCATATTTGGATCTGATGATGCTCGCTTGACGAGCGAAACAAGTTCTTCTTCTTATTCTCCAATAGCCCGTAAAAATATATATAAATCTTAGTCACATGTAATTTATTTCAGGTTATTTTTCACATATTCCAGTAATTGGAATGGCGGCTTCGGTGGCGCAGTTGGTAACATGGTGAGCTTCTATGCCCAAGGTCACGGGTTCAAACCCGGCCGAAGTTGTCGGATTTTTAAGAGCGTTAAAAATCCCTCAGTATGCCTTCCTTCGGAGGGGAAGTAAGGCCGGCAGTCCCGTGTCATAGATGTATGGCATGTAAAAGAACCTTCCACTAACTACACTTGTATGAAGCCAAAATTTGTAGGCTAGGTTTGGTTAATGCTATTAAGTTCCAACATTCGTCACCGGGCGCTAGTAGTAGCCAAGTTCACAGCTAGGTGTCGTGGACGGTAGCATTTGGTGGAGAAAGTAGAAACTACTTGAAATTATCGTAGCAGTCCTTACTTGAATTAAAAAACAGATAACACACACTAATACAGCCATCAAAATAATTGTTAATTATTAACACCGGTTATCAGAGAGATTCTACACACCCAAAGTACACGGGGCTACATACGCTCGCCCGCGATCTGTGCCAGTCAAAGCCGGCTTAGCTTGTGTTTATCGGGGCGCATGACCCTGTATATGAAATTCAAAGGAATACAATTATTGTACTCAAATTTTGGAAGACCTGTTACAAGGTACCAGTCAGGCATTTGCCTGGATTTAAAAATAGGATACCGTAGAGAACCATTCCAAGGATGGCCAAGCTTGGGGTTTGGATTCATTCATCTCCAGAACCTAGTGATTACCTTTCTTCACGACCTTGCACATTACCACGAGCAGTTAATTCGGTCGCTATTAATATCGTCGATAAAATACGAAAAACAGCGCGAAGATTAGGGCTAAGGTTAAGCACAAGATCGACAGTCAGGTGAGGAGGTCCAACTCCCCCTCCCCTAGAAACAGCTGGCCGTCAAAACCACAAGCTGGGAGGCCAAGAAGTGTACCCACAACAAAAGACAGATGTAAGCGAAGAATACACGAGGGGGAAGCGAAACAGAATAGGGCACATTTTCTTTCTTACTGAGAGCTTTAAAGAACATCAATGCAATAACATTAAACTCGCCGTTCCAGAGTTATGCTGGAACAAGTGTGAGATTTAGTGTTACCAACATAAGCGATACATGCCGCTCTCAAGTATTTTCAGCGATAAAATTTTATGGAATTTATTACTGCTTAAAGAGGAATTTAGAGACTTTTAAAGTCATATATTCGACAGAAATATTCTTCCCTTTACTGAAAATATAGAAATCTAGCGAATTTTGACTACCACGTCTATTTAGTGACTTCCAGCTTTATTAGTTTAAAACACTGCCGGCGAGCGCGATCTGGCTGGCTAGGGAAAGAGCAGAAAAAGACTCGACCACCCTGTCACACGTAAGATCCGGTTCAAAAAATCTTTTGAGGTGCAAACCTTCCAATAACGTTGAAAACTTAAAATAAAATTTTAAAAAAAAACTTTTAAGAATATTAAAAATAAATAAAAATATTTAAAGTAAATTAAATTAAATAAATATACCTTCAATATATTGCACAACGTTTCTCACTTTTTCTAATCTTAAAGTAATTGTAATGTTATTGTTTCATTTGAGGAGCTTGGACATTTAGCCCCATAGTTCTATTTGTGTGTGCATTTGCAATTGAGGTGAGGATTGGAAAGGAGGCGGCCGTGGCCTTAAGTTAGAAACCATCCCGGCATTTGCCTGGAGTAGAGTGGGAAACCATGGAAAATCAGTTCCAGGGTAGCTGAGGTAGGAAACGAACCCACCTCTACTCAATTGTGCTAACGAAGCTAAGTGCACCCCGTTGCAGCCTTCAGACCAGAATTAAATATTTCTAGGCAGAGGCGGAGATCAGCTCGGACCCCCCGGGGCGACAGCCAAGAATGCTAGCCACTACACCACGAGATGATCGAAGTATATTAAACTGATACATAAACAAAGTTAAGAGGAAATTCAGTCAGAGGATTATAGCGAGTAGGAAAAATATTTTAGACTCAACATGTAGGCAGTTTGCCTAGGTCACGAGAACAAAATAAAACTAGACTTAGGCTTAGCGAAGTTATTATCGGCATCCATCTGAAATATCGTTAGGATCCATTACAATGTATATCTTCGTCTTTATAGACTGTTCGTTACCCTTCATAGTTGCTATCATGACATCTTTCATTGTAATTTGAAAGGTAAACTTTCACAATAGACTCACAAATAAGAAAATGGTGTAGTGTAATACTGACAGATCAAACGAAGAGCAGTTGGCATCTGAACGCAGTTTGACATGTAACCCCTCTCTACTTCTGATAAAAAGCGAACGTCATGAATGATGTAACTCGATAAGAAGCGAATGAGATTTCTCTCTCCCTCCGAACGTCAGTAATGTTTTCCTTCGAACGGAATCTCGGGAGGGGATTATGTATTATTGTAATAATAATAATAATAATAATAATAATAATAATAATAATAAATGATCACAAATTATGGGAAGATTAGACGGGTCAAGAAATTCAAATTCCGAACAGTTGTCAACAACTATCATGTTGTGGAGAAAATCAGTACCAGTAAACCATGGACTGAAGAACGGAAGAAACTATTCAGTGCTCAGATGAAGAGATTTTGGAAGAAGATTAACATAATTTGCTAAATGAGTTCTCTCGCGCTCCTCGGGCATAACGATGTGAATAATAATAATAATAATAATAATACAAATGAGTGCTATTAATAACTAATACTATCTGAATCCAAAACTGAAAGTATGTCATTTTGCTGCGTTGGGTTGATAACTGAAGAAAGAAGGGGAAATTCACCTCAAAGACGTTAACGCACGTTTAAAGAAACTAAAACAACATTCTGTTTTAAGTTAAATCCTTCCACCAGACCATTAAATAAACATTATGCATTTCACAAGCAAATTAATCGGTTACGAACGTTTTAAACATCATCATTAAAAATTGTACGACAATAACAATACACGACCAACATGGAGCAGAAAAGCAAAATCAAATATAGATGAATAATCAGCTATCACTGATCGGGAGTAGTTCATGAGGCATAATTATCATGACAGTGGTTATAATAACGACTTCATCGCGGTAACGGTCCTGGTAGAAAATAAAAAGTAATAATTACGAGCCAAGTTATTTCATGGTTATGAACCTAAAAAGAAAAGATTGGTCTACGTGACGCGTGGTGCGGTGGTGTTCACTTAGTTCGCCGTTCTCATCAGAGAGTGCGCGAGTGGGGCCAATTGGGTTACGTGATGGAAGTCGCCTTCCGCAGGCGTATGGCTCGCCTCGCCAAGATATTCCCTTGAGATCAACGGCAAATAAACACACCAGACCAACTGGCCCTAGATGAGGCGTCCTCAACCTTTTTTTGAGACTGTAAGTACCACCCTCACGCCATAGCAAGCACTCAAGCACCATTAAGTCGAATTAATAATAATAATAACCCTGATAAGTGCTGAAATAGCCCCTGAAATAGTGGCATTTTCTCGATGGAGTATCCGTACAGAAGCTTCTTCTCTGAAACATGTCTTCTAAACCGGCTAATCGCCTGTTTTGGGAATGCAGGGCAAATTAAATCTACTGCACCATTTGCAAATCCCGTGTTTTAAACTCTACTCCGAAATCATGTAGACCTAGTCAAAATTTAAACAAAAATCCTCAATATATAACCAAATATGACTTTATAACACTAAAATTACCACCACAATATGACAAAAATCGTTAAATAATACCCAAAATATGCATTTATAGGCAAAATAAAAATACTTTGATCCGGGCCCGAGACTCTTCATTCACACTTATTTGTCAAATTTCGGGCAAAATAAGCTCAGGAGAAAATATGACGGTTCCTAACCTTCATTATCATCATCATCATCATCAGTAAAATGAAGATTAGCGATTTGCCTCATACAATACACGCAAGAACTTTCTCATAATCAGGGTTACAAAAAGAATGAGTACTCTTGCAGCTGTTCAGTTGTCGTTTATCAGTAAGTGTGTAGGATTGTTAATCAATATGCCAGGTGTATTCGAGTGAAGGCAAAAAGAAAGGCACCTAGGACAAGGTTATTACCAACTTGCCTCTGGTGCTACAGACTAGAGCAAGGTTGGCATGACTACCGTTAGCAGACTTCAGGGAGGCCATGCTGATAAGAGGTCCGACGCTGTGACCCTTCCAGGGGACCTTGATCCACATCGCTACCATCATGCCAAGTATCGCTTTCTTTGTTGCAATAACACTCCAATAACAGTTCAACTACAGCACCTTAAATCTGGAAGTTCATTGTTCATAGTGTGCAAAGAATAGATTCCTTGACACATTTCATCATAACTCGCAAATAAGGACACATTCCGTTAATTTCTACTTTTTAAATACGGTATTTCGACAATCATTCGTCATGAATGACAATAAATAACACAGGCTATTAGACAAATTCCTTACGCACGCAAATACACTGCTGTTATTACCATCTAACTTACCAATTTATTAGGTCGTGGTGTGCAGTCTAGAGCCAGGGCGTTAAATAACAGCCTGTTCGGGGAAATAAGTATAGATACTCGAGTTTAGATGCCAATAAAATCTTTACCCGCAGTCTTACATAAAAACAAGCTACACCAAAATTTTCCTTATTTAATTCTGCGTTTACCTATATAGAGTAAACATTTGTATTGTAACCAGTTAAACTTTTATGACAGATTGAACAAACAAAAAATGCTGTTGTTTACCAAATCTAACGGAGCGCTCTCTAAGAAGAATTATTACATTTAAAAAAATATATTGATCAGATTGTAAAGAAACTTTAATACGTCCTATTGTTAACGTGGAAGTTTTAATCTGATCTGACGTTTCTTAAATGGTTGATGTAGTGTATTTGCGTGCGTAAAAGGAATTTATCTGATAGCCTGTGTTAATGTACTACGGGATCTAAGACTGAGCTGCCACCAGCACTAGGATTCAAATCTCGGATCTCTCAATGATCTGCTACTTACTCCAGTTGTGCTGAAATTATATTGTTCAATCATTTAAATCACTTCCAGGTTAAGAATGCATCTTACTCTGATCAATTATGAAGATAAAAGTTACCAAAATATCCCCTCCATTGTATATAACACTGTCCCGTGCCTGCGTCAATAAAGAGACGCATTACCCAGAGTAATCAGCTGTTGCAGCGGGGCGATATCTGGTGATTTTCAGTAGATAAAAATTGGCAAAACTGTATAGCCTACAAGTGGAGTAGCGTATGTACATAATTCAAAATATTTTCTGGATACGCTTTATGTAACCATGTACTGGAAAGGAACAACTGTTTTGGACGCATTCCTCTGCGCCTATATAGAGAGACATTGCGACAAGCTGTCAAAGCCCACAGTAATCAGCTGTTGTGGCGAGGCGAGCGCAGAGCGTCCCACTTGTTCGGCCTAGCGTGACCGACTAGGCCGCAATGGATGACGGGAGAAAGTACTGTGCTAACACTCTTATAACTTGACCCTATTATCTTATGAAGCTACGCAGAATTAGCTCTACAAATCCACAACATTAATTAATAATCTACTCAGTTGTACGAGTTCTTCAAAGAAACACTCACGTCTTCATTACACTGAATGTCGGCCTAGAACTTTTTCTTTCTTTTTTTTGAACACAGAGACACGGAAGTGCTTCCGTAATGAGATGGCCTGGAATGGAGTCTTGCTACATCTCAAGCGGCCCAGACAAAACCGAACATTTTACCAAGTAACAGTACGTGTGTTAGTGAATGTGGTTATCATTTTCCAGTTGAATGAATTGCATCGCTCAGACGTTAGACTATTATTTAATTATATTCCTCAGTTAACGGTCTGTCTCGAATGAAAATGCACAACAAAAAGTTAACAGCATACATATTTACCGTACACCGTAATTAAAGACTGACAAAATGGAGAGGACGATTTTATGAGAACAAAAATGCTAAGCCTTTTAAACATACATAACTTACTGTATGTACCTAGGTATAACGCCTATTCCCACCTTCTTGCCGACCGTGTTTAATTCTTGTGGCAAACGAAACTTTTAGTAAATGATTCCGAAAGTGACCGTTTATTTGGCTTTGCCACGTTGAAACACAAAATTGATATTTCTACTGCAAAATCTCCGAAGATAAGCAACATTGGACGTGTTCATAACCGGGATGGATGACCGGTTTTGGGGTAACATTTGCTGTTGATGGAGGGGAGGAGGAGTGGAAAGGAACTGGCCACCCTACAATCGAAACTGGTCATCCAAGTGAATTTCTTAATTCCATAAAAAATAAAATAAGGATCAGGGTGACACCCATCACAATTGGGTACAATCGTATTAACTGACAGAAAAGCATTAAATTTCGATTACTAAGGCAACACTAAAACAAGTAGTTCCGTGAAGAACTATACAGCCTATTTTCATATATCCTACTTATGTTAACTGCCACTATGAACATACAAAATTTCAGTTTGGTTGCAGTAATAGATTCGTAGATATTGAGAATCGACTAAATATTTCGGATGGTCGCCATGTTGGATTTTATATATGTAGGTCCTAGAGCTATGTACTGTTACATGAAGATTATTGTGTACGTGTAGCATTCAAATTTCAATCGCATGATTAGGATACAAGAAGTAACAAGGAGATTTCAAAATTTCGCACAGCTGCCATCTTGTGGTTATGAAAACAATTGAAATAAATTAGAAGCCAGTGGATTAACATTCGTATAAGGATTTACTGTACCATGTTTCACTGCACTAGGATGGTTAAATTGCGAGAATCGTCCATGTGAATATTTATACTTCGCGTCGCCGCCATGTTGGATTTGTGATCACCAGGTTATTTAAAGTCCTATAGGTGAACTTATGTCCATAGCCCCTATGAACATAAATAAATTCAGTTTGATTGCTATAATAGATTCGTAGATATTCAGAGCCGTCTAAATATTTCGGATGGTCGCCATGTACGATTGTTAAATGAATAGGCCATAGAGTCATGCACCATTAAAGGAAAATTATTACGTAGGTTCATTATTCAAACTTCCACTTCGATCGCATGATTACGACACAAGAAATAAAAACTTAATTTTAAAATTCGCTCAGCCGCCATTTTGAGGTTATGTAAACAATTGAACAAAATTGGATACCAGTGAATTACAATGTGTATAAACATATACTGTACCAAGTTTTATTGCGTTTGGTTGGTTAAATAGCGAGAAACGTCCAATTAAAAGTCGCAAATTCGCGTGGCCGCCATGTTGGTTTTGTAGCCTAGTTACCAGATTTTCAATAGTCACATAGGTGAACTTCTAGTAATTCCCTTTATCACCGTAAAAAATTCCAGGGTGATATCTGGAATAGTTTCGGAGATATTGAATGCTGGTGAAATATTTCGCACAGCCGCCATGTTGGATTGGTGAGACGTAACAAAATTTGAAGGGCACGGTCGGGGTAGCCTGGAGTAGTGCTATGAACTTACAGAGTTTCATTGAAATCGCTCCAGCCGTATAGAAGTAGTTATTAGGGACACACACACACCTCTCTCTCTCTCTCACACACACACACACGCACAGACACACGGACAAAAGGTAATCTCATAAGCCTTTTTTCTTTTTTTTTTTCAAAATTGAAAATAGGCTCAAAATGGCTTCCAACACGACAATCCCCACTGGTTATTGTGTAGAGCGTATCAAAATAAATTTATAAAATACTTCATTAAATGAATAACAACTGATTTTTGGTTGTGTTTTGTAGAGCTATTTGTCTTGTAAATTTGGATCCGATGATGCTCGCTTGACGAGCGAAATATGTCATCCCGAAGTTTTCTCCTTTTTCAACAGTCCATAACAATATATCTCACATGTAATATATTTTCACATATTCCAGTAATTGGAATTCTTTCGTGTTGACCGACTGAAAGTTAGAAATATCAATTGATCTCATTGATGAAATTGGGCTACCAAGAAGTCATTTACAATACCTTCCGATGAAATTCTTAACATTACAATATAATGCTTTAAAGTCTGTAGAATAAGGCACATCTGTATGTTGGTTGTCAAAGAACAGAAAATATAAAAATTCCACACTATGGGGGAAAATTGATAACCCTGTGAAATCTAAAATTCATCTACATACGGGCCATCACACAGTTTATTAATAGGGCCTAGCACAAATTCACCAAAAGTCAATAACATTGGAGACAATACATAAATCACACAATAATACGAATATTCTCGATAACAATTTATTAAATTGTTAGACAAACACGTATGCTTTCCGTTAAAAGCACCAATTAGAAACCAGAATGTACTAGCTTTTGCTTTTTGGCGGGAAATAACGTTGGCATTGTTCCTGAAACCCAACTCTCATTATGACTATATTGAAAAACAAAACACACACACACACATGCACGCACGTATATTTTGGTGATCGTCCTTTTTTTAAACCCAGCGTCGAGCTTCGTTTATTTATCATTCGCTCGGCACGGCCATCTATATGTATGTCTGTAAACAAATCTGATTTTTTTATTCTCTGGCCGCATGACATGTACACAATATTATCAAGTCCCTTGTGGCTATCGGTGCGTTGTATATAATAATAACTATTCGGTTTCTCTGATACAGTACCAATGCCAAAGTAAAACAACTTTAGGCCTATTATTTAATTTATAAAGTAATTTAAGTTATCGTTACTGCACTATTCACCAAAAATAGTAAGCGAGAAACAGTTACGATGGTAACGCATAAGATTTGCAGACAACGAAACTCATTTATCAAAATTCAAGAATTTGTACAAACCAATAATTTCTAACAAAGACGCAACTTTTATACTGTATATTATATTTAGAAATATCTATAGTTAAGGAGTATATCGATTTGGGCACGCAAATCGTAGCAACCGTTTAATAAAGGAAGCTTTAAAGCCGTAATATCCTAGAAAAATCAACTTAAAATACCTTCATTTTGTACATTTACCCTTGTTTAAAAGCTCACAACTGCTGTATAAAATAGACCAATTAAATTTTTTAAATGAATTTCTGACGTTTTATACAAACTGACTATTTATGTTAGTCAATTTCTTTAAATATTCAAGCTGTGTTTAATTTAATTATTATTTCATTTGTCTGTTTAAGCTGGAATTGGTACTTTTTCTTTTACTAGACACATAATGCTTGCGCTTCATCCACACGATCGTTTTTCGGAGTCAAGCATGTGCAAAACCTGTATCTTATATAACATACTAAAGTTTTACACGAGCTTTTTATTCGCACGTTAACGCTTAATTTTTGAATTAAAATTCGGAACGATATCAATTTTAGATCACTCCACAAGATGAACACACCTCTTCTCAGGGTTGTCTCACGAGGCTGAGCACCCCGTTTTAACCCTCAGACCAGAATTAAATTTTCTTGTCAGAGCTAGGGCCTCCGTGGCGAAAGCCAAGAATGCTAGCCTCTATAGTAAGGTTGAATGTGATCCTGATGAGCGAGTTAGAAGGTGCGGTTTGTACCAAAATCTTTCAAATCGCCTCAATAGTACCGTACATGAAATATCTCGCATTTCTTGAAAGGTCAACGGAAATATATATATATATGTATTTGTTTATAAAGTGGGATTAAACAAATAAACAAGACGATAGCCCCTGCCAGAACTGTGTCGCGACGAGCCTGCATGCCAATAAAACTAGGCGGGTGGTTTATACACATAGGGCGCTAACAAGTAACCAATCTTAACAAATGAGCATTCAAAAGAAAGAGAATTACCCCCCCCCCCCCCAGCGGTGACGAATAACACTCTGATTTTATATATACCGACAATTTGTTTAAAACTTGCCCGTGCCAGAACATTGTCGGGTCGAGTCCGCTAGCTACACAATAATGAATAAGGAAATATTTTGTCAAAATGCAAACCAATGAAAATTGAACGACGATGCAATACATACCATCTACCGCTGACTATTTTACGTGACAGATTTGGAATATGATTTCAACAGGCCGATACGCCTACGGTTTGCAATCAGGAACTTGCCGGCAAGGAAGCCGTATTGAGAACTAAAGCAATAGGGGGTCTTGGTGTGCCGCCTTAGGAAGCCATTAAACAGCGGCTCGCATGTCAACTGTCTGAACGTTAAACACAGAGCGAGGACGACCCTGCTATGCGTCCTGTGTGTGCACTTCAGTCAACTACACTCGCTGAATGCGAATTCAGAGGCTCAAAACCACGTTCTTTTCCGCGCTTTGCACTCTTGGTTGTAATATTTACTTAATTACAAACTTCAGTGTCCATCCGTCAGACTGTATAATAATAATACCGGTACTAATTATTATTATTTCCATTTATTTATTTATTAAAATACTATTAACATTACATTTTGTGATATGTATCACGAACCTGACGGCAAGTCCAGTACAGATTATCTGTGAGATATATTAATTATTATTTACAACATAATTATAAAGATTTTATTTCAATACAAGAGTGCATGCAAAAGAGATGTTACTTTTTTTTAATGTATTTATATATATTTTTGTATTTTTTAAAATATATATATAATTTATTTAACATATTTGAGGTGATTCTGAGAAAAATATTAATGTAAATAACTTAATTAAAAACAAATAGTTATTAATGTTTATTTACGTAATACTTTTCAATGCGACGTATAGCTAGTTGTTCGCTGTTCATGTTGGACAGTCCACGTGGTACTTCATTAATTAGTGATGGTACAATATAATTTAGTTCCTTGAAACTATAGCTATTTACAGATAAAGACTTTACATATTTAGTACTTGTTATAGCTCTTGTGTGTATGTTGTGAGAGATCTTAGGCCCGAATCTTCCATCATGGTAGTAGAGATTCAATACAGTAATTTGAAAACTCTTTAAAATTAAAATAAGAGATACCAATGAAATATTTAAAGAATCTGTTTTGGATATCTTGCAGATTATTAATTAACGTTGTGTTTTGATTAAAGACTTGTAGAAACAAGCGAGGAACATATTGAGGAAAAACCTTGGTCCAATCTGCTCAGAAGGAAACTGGATGAAACGAAAGTCTCAGGAGCTTTATCAGCATGCTGAAAAGGTCACTGGCACCTTGAAGAAAAGGAGATTGAATTTCTACGGCCACATTCTCATAATGAACAATGATAGCCTCATTGTATCACAACCTTGCTCTCTCAATGAAAGTCAAATGAAACTGGCTTAGTGAAGTAGAGAAAAAAAACCTTCAAGAAATTGGCATTACAGAGGATATTATACAAGATAAGACTCCAATTCAGAACATTAATCAACAACCATAATTTATCTCAGAAAATTACTACTAGGACTAAGAAATCATGGACTGAAGTACGGCGAAAGATTTTTAGTGCCCAGATGAAGAGATTTTGGGAGAAGAAAAATACATCATTAGCTACATACATTTATCGCGCTCCACAGATGGGCAAAACAAATAATTTCAATAATTTCTCCCAAGAGAAAAATACAAAGGGAGCCTGGTTAAGTGAGATACAAAAAAATCTGCACGAGTTTGGGATCTCATGTGAAGATAAACGAGAGCGTGACCAGCTTAAAATAAAATTCTTCAAATATCCGAGTTTCCAAATAAGCCGCCACTGAAAATTTAAAAGGCGTGAACAAAAGCCAGAATGGAACAACACCTTCTACGAATGAAGAAATACTGGACTAATGCTAAAGCTAAAAGGAAAAAGTTGAAATGACGAGTTCCTTAGTTTGGCCGAAAAGAAACAAGAAGTATTTCTTTCCCTTATTATTCTCGTTTCTACGGAGTTGGAGATGAGGTGAAATGCGTTTCTACAATACGTGGTGGATAGTTTCTACGGCTGGATTCCCTTACATACACCAATCTTTAGACGAGTTAATGAGAGATGGCATAAATGATGAACAGAGCAAGAACATGGAAAAAGGCAGCTGGGATCTAAAAGCAAGCCCGGTATCTGCTTTGTAATTAAAAATGGGAAACCACAAAACCCATTTTAATTACGGTCGACGGTGGGATTCGAGCTCTACTCGTCTATTGACACCTTGAACGCATCTACCCGGGACGGTAATTATTATTATTATTACTAGGTTATTGCAGTGCTAAGATATATTTTATTACTCGCGATTCCAATTAACTTAACGGTTTACAGGGCCTGAACTTCTGCTCCGTAATTATATCTTCGTCTTCGACAACTTCTTACCCGCCGCAGACTTTACTACATAGGAGGGTGTATGTTCAGTGATGTAACCACGCCAAAGGAGGCAAAGAGAGAGATGAGAAGGAAGAGGGGAGAAAAAAGCAAAGCGCTAGTGGATTTGTGAATCAGTAGCAAGCTAGCGAGGGAGAGTGCAGATGAATTGCCTGCGGGCATCCCCCAGCGATATCGAGTGGTGCATGCGCAATGGGGATGCTGCACTGGAACCCACTCCTAGCGTTGAACAGCCACTAGGATCTTTCAATTTCTACACACACACACACACACACACACACACACACACACACACAGATTCGTCAAGTTTACCCCTACAATACGTCAGCCCCCACTACATTTCATTCTTAACCGGATGGATACCGCAGCCCAGGGGGAAAGAAAGACATGATTCTGGAATGCACCGTCCCGAGATCAGAGGTTCAAATCCCGGCACTGGGTACACTCAGCCTCGTGATGCCAAACTGACAAGATATGGGTTCGATTCCGATCTCTACCATCCTGGAAGGGGTTCGCCTTGGTTTTCCACATATAGCCTACTCCAGATCTTAACTTTAGGCCACGGCCGCACCCTTACCAATTCCCACCTGAATTACAAATACACACTCTGCTACAGACACCACAATAACGCAGGTTATCCGAAAAAATCTACACACCCAAGAACACGGAATTAGATGGCCACGATGCCCCTCAAATGAAACAACAAATTAGTTCAGTAGTAATAGACTAATAATGTTATTGGTTTTACGTCCCTATTAACTAAAGCGACTTTTAGAGACGCCAAGGGGCCGGAATTTTGTCCCGAAGGGGG
This sequence comes from Meconema thalassinum, assembly GCA_946902985.2. Taxonomy (NCBI): domain Eukaryota; kingdom Metazoa; phylum Arthropoda; class Insecta; order Orthoptera; family Tettigoniidae; genus Meconema; species Meconema thalassinum. The sequence continues at coordinate 121,809,392 of OX336400.1, forward strand.
TGTTAAACGTGCCAGTAGAAGTAACCGAGGTTTATCTCAGATATTCCCTCCGGTTTCCCATTATTTTATTTTTTTAAATACAAGTATGTCATAACAAGGAACATCGGCGACCCGTTAGGAGTCCCTTGCCTATGTCAATAGATCGCTAAACTGGCATTCTGAGCCAGAACTCACATGCAGTAGAAGAGCTAGCAGTACTGCTCGAGTCTAAGCTGCGTGAGCCTGAGAGGAATGTGCATCGCGGACTATGAGAAACGGTGTTGACGAGTGATGAGATTTCTCGGTCTCTTCTCGCCTGACCCTTCCCTGCTCTTTCTCCTCACCCCGCAAGTTCATAGAGCTTGGACTCGCACAGTAGTTACTGTACTTTCTACCCTTCTTACTAGCACATCATCAGGAAAGACGCCTCTCACTTCTTCCTAACCCTACCCCGAATTGGTGCTACACATATTTGCACAGGCATCACAATCACACGACAATAAATGATACACATGTCCCAGGTCCCTTAACAAGTAATGCCAATTTTCAGAAATTGAAGCTATGCCTATTTCAATTCCCGTCAGACGTTCAGCTCTTCACCAGGTGTCAGTGAATGATAGATATCACCTGATGTTTAGATATCGCGCGATAACCTGTGTTCATGTGTTTTGCGCAAGACACCGTGCTGAGAGGTGAAGGGATTGTAACCTTCAAATGGCACATTAGTCTGCTTAGGCAGCAAGATCATCGGCCAGACCTCATATCCGCCTTCCTTGGACATGCGAGTGTTCGTAGTACAAATACAATTACCTTCCAAGGTGGCTGTTTCATTAAAGGGACTTGGGGATATCGCGGCCATAAATCCTGTTAACTTGAATGGTTTCACCCAAACATTGGCCTAAGCCTACAGAATGGTTTTACCCAGACAAGTGCCTTAACTCAGTAGCGCCTAATGGTTTCACGCAGACAATGGTCTAACTCGGTAGCGACCAATGGTTTCGCACAAACAGTGGCTTAACCCATATTAGGCACCTCCCAGTTTGTTCGCATATGTGGACTCCTCCACATGTGTCAAAAGTAGATCATTCTCTCCAGTTATCCACAGGTTCGCAATCAGGACGACTACCCGATGGCTTAGGAGTAAGTGAGAGGAGAAGGAAGAAACAAACGCCGTTGTGATTCACTTAGGAACTGGCCTTGCAATGTATGCTTTCATAACGTATCCTCTATCACGCAAAGCCGGCCTATCATGTAACAGCAGTGTACACCATTACATAGAAACAACAAGGATATGTTGAATAAGTGCAACACTTTAAATTCTCAGCTGATAAAACCTTAAGAACGTCCTTGTTGAGCTACAAAAGGAGATTAGATTGAATATTATCAGATAACTCGCATTATCAACAGTAAGCATTTTCTACACTTTCCTATTCCACCTTGACTACCACATAAAAGGCAATGTGATATTTAGTTATCAATTTTCATTTCCTTTTGTTTTTCGATCATAGGTTTCTTTTGCACTTTCACAATTTTACAGAACTTGATGATCTTCTCCTCCTACTTCATATCTCATCCCTCCTCTGTAAACCCGAACTCCGTCCACCCTCCTACGATGCTTCATAACAACATCCAAACACACATTTTGTTTACTTCTCGTCCAATCGGTTTTGAAGATAAGACGTCCTTCTGCATTTCCGTAAGTTTCACTAATATTTCATTTTTTGAGTTTTATTTGTTGTTAGATTTCGTTATTGAGTTACATAGCTGATTGTATTTTCACTAGTTTTGTGTTTTTGATTTTATTTTACACTGAAAATTATTTTTAGCACAATTTTTATTATTCAATTTTAATATATTAGTAGGCTACGTCATTCGAGTTATTATCGTTATTGTGCTCTTCGGTCTTGGCTCCGTATTTGCGACTAACATGGTTCTGAGACCCCTTTAATTAATTCTTGAGATTTTGTTTTCCTCTTTTGATTTTGCCTTACGTAATTTAATCTATTTTATTTATATTTAAGGAAATCTTCCTCTAGTTTGATTTATAAACCCGGGTCCAGCGGCAATCATACGAGATCTTGATTTGCCATTTTGCTTTTCTTTCCAGTTGTTCTTCCACTGCAACTACGTTCTACTTGCGAGTTCCTTAGGCGGTACAACACCCAATATCTCACTCTATGTTATCCCAATAACGTCCCTAAATTACCATTAATCACAAGATGTTCGCTACTTGGCCTTGAACACAACAAGCTACTGAAAGCTGTTTAACGCAGATAACACAGTAAGAATCCCACAGCTCTTAAGGTAAGCTGCTTACAGATAGTGAATCCCTTTTATCTCAATAGCATCTTGAAAGGACTTGCGGCGGAGAGCCTTAGCGGCGTTAGCATAGCCCAGCCTGCTCGACCACAGACAGCTCTGCTGTAGTCCATAGACGGAGAATTTATTTACAGGCCTTGGAAAATGAAACGCAAAATAGCCAAATGTATAAGCAAAAAAAATATTGTTATGCAGAGTGTTTCGAAAGCGTATTCCCCCTATAAAAAAAAATAATAATAATAAACATGGAAAAGCGGCTTCGGTAGCGTAGTCACAATTCGTTTGTTACGTCCACTCATGGGGATGTTTTAGTATACTCTACATGGTTGAGTAGTTATACATGTGGGATACTTCGCTCCGAAAACGTATGAAGTCAGGGGAGCCAAGCGTGACGTGGGTTGTATGTCAGGAATTGTGTCCTGAAAGAGGCTGTCTGTTGGTACTATCTCCATTTTTCTATTTAAATTTTGTGGATGTTTATAGATTTCGTTTGATTAGCATTGGTAGTTCGATGTTCTAGAGAGTGTATTTCTGTGTATTTAAATCGAATTGCGTGATCTCTTTCCCAGGTATGTTCAGCTACATCAGGTTTATCTACTGTACAAAAATAAATACGAGACGAATATTCTCCACACATGGATTTCCTTAGGTCGTAAAGACCGGTCAAGGAGTAGTTGTCTACTGACCATTCCACTACTTCTGATTATGTTTACTAAAGAGTGCAACCTGTGGCGGACCTGCTAGAAATTGAAGAACAGCTGTCCTAAGCAATGACAGAATAACAATAAAAAAGATACCGGAAACATTAGTAGCAAGTCTGCCTGTCATTAAATTTGAGTAGCTTGATGCATGAAGTACTGCGGCATTGTTATCTTGCCATTAGTATTATTCTTATTCAAACCCGCCATCCACAATTCTGTTGCCGGTACATAGCTCATCTCACTCAAGCTGTCAGCCATCTTCAGCGAACTCGGTATTAAACTGCGTGGTCTGATACCCAGTCGCCAATAATCATAACTTCACAATCAACAGTACCGTAGGTCTAGCGGATGTTAAAATCTCAAAGCGGCATTGTTTTAATGGGGCAGCGGACCAGCGCGCCAAGTGCGACCCTCACGTATTGTCACACGTCGAGCTACTGAGCTTCTGTGTGCAAGCGATAACGGTTTAGAGTGGCTAAATCAGAGAGAGGTTGAAGGAGCAGATGATTTCAGTGAAAAATACATGGACATGTTGGTTCCAGTAGTCACTCTTGAGATCATACATGAGTCTCCGTGGACTGAATTAGAATGAATATTCTTTTACGAATTTTAGTAGTTCCTACGTAAGCCTCCGTGGCTTAGGCGGCAGCACGCCGGCCTCTCACCGCTGGGTCCGTGGTTCAAATCCCGGTCACTCCATGTGAGATCTGTGCTGGACAGAACGGAGGCAGACAGGTTTTCCTCCGGGTACTCCGGTTTTCCCTATCAACATTTCATTCCAGCAACACTCTCCAGTATCATTTCATTTGTCATTCATTTAATAATTGACCCAGAGGAGTGCGTCAGGCCTCGGCAGCCGGCACAGTTCAAATCCTCGCCGCTAGATGGGGGCTTCATTCATTCCATTCCTGACCCGGTCCGAGACTTGAAGCAGGCTGTGGATTTTCATTTTTTCAGTAGTTCCTACGTAGACTATTTTATTCTAATACAGCCATCACAATTAACACCGGTTATAAGACAGATTCTACACACACCCAAAGTACACGGGGCTTACATGACCGCGTTGTCGCAGCTCCTAAACTGAGGAACCAACCGACCAAGACTAATTTATTGTTCAATTTTCGCACTGTGATTCTAGACCACGTTCTTAAAAGTCTTAAATACTAGTCTTAACTAAAATAAATAAAAGGAATTACGCACTTTTTAAAATAAATCGAACGCGATCAAGCAAAGATTAACTTATTTACATTAAAACACGCATTTTGAAAAATCTCAAGTGAGATTAGGGGAGGGGAGGGGGGTCAAAAAATCGCCAAAATCACCTCGCGTAATTAATGGATGCCTCTTTACCGCTGAGCCACGCAATCAACGACAGAAAAAAGAAGACTGGCAGATATTTTCTAGGAAAAATGTTGCTTACGACAACACAACATGACACAAAATGAATCTCTTAGTAACTACAGTACTATGCTACGCTGCCTAAAGCATCAATAACCACCAGAACTATTGCAGAGAAACCAACCACATATTCTCCATCGATTAGTTGAACAGGCACACGTTAAACTGTACTCAAAGTCTTATCCATGAGTTTAGTTCTTGTTTCAAGTACGATGAAAGAACCATTCATTATGAATCTGTAATTGCAGTTTCCAACGAGCATTATTCAATGATTTTTTTTAACTTGTGTCGAGAGGATACATGTCACACAAAATAGAAGACAAGAGGAGCTCGTACATAGCAACAGGTACCACATTCTATTTGCGTCAAAGGAAATCGATCTCGGGACTAACTGTGGGAACTCAGTGGTTTATCAATTACCTTTTACTCAGCTTAGAGGAACGCAAGTCCTCCTGTATTGCTGTTGGCTTACTGTTTTCGCGCACAGAAAGCAAAATGAGGAAAAAGTTTCCGTTTAATCAGCTGTTATCTGATTGTTGTCTACCGACCAACCACAAAGAAATACTTATCACTCAGCACGTACACAGCTGTGGCCGGTTGATAAATATAGATATCATTGAGTCCTTGTTAATTATAACACACCATCTCCCTCAAGTAATCACATAATAAAATAATGCTTTCCTATTTACAGAATACCTTTACAGAGTACATTTTATTCCTCTATTAAGCTGGATCTCCCCCCTTAATGGTTCCTGTCAACTCCGTCACCCTTTTGTGTTACATAAATAATTTGTAGCTAGAAACCTTCCCTGGAGTGCACACAACAACTCACCCAAGTTTCATCGCAATCGGATGAATGGTATATGAACGCATAGGGGACATACATATATACAAATTAACACGTAACATTGAGTATTTTAATATATAGATATGCTTTTGACGTGGAATATCACTGTAGGCCTATATTCACTTTGCTGAGGAATTGCTAATATGCTATTTAGTGGTTAATGTTTGACCACGGAAGAATGTGTAAAGACAAATATTATTGAATCTCACGTCGTTTATAAATGTAATATTTACTCGTTGAACTATTTCTCGCGACAACACTTAGAGAATGTGTAAATAAATCTTTACACATTCTCTAAGTGTTGATTTATTTGAACCCCTTAGTTTTGTGAAATTACAAAAAGACAAAAAAGAGTTGTTCAAATCTTTATGAACAATCAGCGGGCGTTATGCGGATGATAAATGGCCTGCTATCAAGTCGTGGACTCCAGCACAATATCAGATCGGCTAGCATTGGATCCAGTGAAAGTGAGAATGAAGTGAGCGACAGACAGACAGACTGACACTGTGTCGACACAACCAAGACTTTCTAGCGCAATGCAGCCAACGTGACGCGGCTAAAATAACTAGGAATACGTGACAGGACCCACGTCACTGGTGTTTATCATCGGCAATGATGAATTTTAGAGGATAGATGCACCCTGCATTTTCTGCGAATAACATGGAAGGAAAAGAAGATGACGCCTGTCAATATAGCAAACGTTGAACCCGTATTTTTCAGCACCGCTAAGGTAATTCAGTATTAACTCAATCAACACTCAACGGTAGCCCAATTAAGCAAAATAGTTAATGGTATTATATTCCAATTATATGATAAACCTATTGGTCGAAGTTTATTCTTTGGAATAGATGCACGGTAGTCAATCCGGGAGAAGCATGGTGAGGGGCAATGTGTGTGACAAAGAGCGAAAACCTCCCCTCCACGTTCATTCCCTACCTCACCCCAAAAGTTAAGGGCATACCGCAGTCGATAGCAAATGTCTGTGAAATGAAACGAATATAAGATCAATTTCTTGAAGAGTACGGATACAATTCTATTCTTCTTCTTCTTCTTCATCATTATGCCCATTCAAAGAGCGCGTTTGAACTTGTCAGTAGTCCTGATGGTTTTCGCCTTCTTATCCTACCAAAATCTCTTCATGAATGCACTGTGTTGCATCTTGCGTTCTGTGGATCACTTCCAACCAGTTTTCTTTTTTAAGTTTCTCTATGAATTTGTGCTTGAAAGGCTCCACGATTTTTTATGATGTTGTATATTATTTATTTCTATCATCAAATTCTATTATCTATGTTAATTCTGCAATATTGATGAAACTACAGCACCCGTTTTACGATTACTTTGATGACAAACCCTAGGATTAAAACAATAATAATCATACGGTTACTCTGGTAGTAAACCATTAAAATCTGTATTTACTAAGCTTCCTCGGTTGATCAGTAGAAGAGTGTCCGCTTAATGAATCAGAATTGGAATTCCCCCTCCAGCAGGATCAAAGAAAGAAGTAGATAAGTTTCGACCCTGGTTCGATTCCTGGCCGAGGAAATCGGGTGCCAGAAACACACGGCACTTAGGAGTCGTAAGATGTTGACTCAAAAAACACATCTTGCATCACATTCGGTTAGTAAAAGACAAAATTAATTATATCTCAGTTACAGGTCACCCAATAAGAGTTCTATAACAATAATAATAATAATAATCTACTGGCGGATCCGTGCGAAGACTCTCGCATAGTGGGTTGTGTGATCCCCATGTTTACCGACTACCCGCCCGGCTCTAGTGCCATGCGGGCTTTGCCCGAAACAGTTCTGCCAGGGGCTATCGTCTTGTTTAATTGTTTAAAAGCACTTTATAAACAAATACATATTATTTCCGTTGACGTTTGATGAAATGCAAGATTTTTCCTGTACTATTGAGACGATTTGGAAGATTTTGGTACAAACCACACCTTCTAACTCCCGGAGCTTGAGTTTTGTGAAACATACACCTTAGCGTATTATATAATAAGATTGTAATAACGTTATTGGTTTTACGTCCCGTTTAACTACTGTGGGTTGTAGAGACGCTGGGCTGCTGGTATTTGGCGCGAATGGGATCTGTAACGTGCCAGTAAATCGACTGACAGGGTTTTCACGCATTTGCGCACCCTGAAATGCCAACTAACTGTGCCAGGATTCGATCCTGCAACCTTGTGCCCAGCAGGCGAGAACGTTCAGTCTAATATCACAGTCTCTAGTCCAAGTCAAGGCAGCTCATTTTTTATTCTCATGTTGATAGGTTGCTGTGTGAGTGGAGGCTATCCACCACCGACAATGGGATCAAGTTTCAACCAGAAGATATAGCTGCAGTGTTTTGATAACAGGACTGAGCTTTGGTGCTGGAGTGTTTCGGCGCGCCGACACGAGATGGCAGCAAGTGCTTTATTTGGTCGCCCGCGGCTGCGGGACAGGACCTTGTAAAACATAACTGTTCTTCTGCGTAACGTAACCTCTCTCACTAGTGAAACCTAAATGGAACAGCTTCCGCGACAACGTATTGGTGCTGTGCTTCAAGAACGATACAATCAAACGACATTATAAAAGGATGCTCAGTATACCCTATAATAATTACGTCAAGTTCTGTAACTCTTCAAAAGAGGGGGGGGGGGGGGGATCATCCACAATTCGGAATAAGCAAAACGAATGAAATAGTTTCTAGATGACCGTGACTCAATGAATTAGTAAGTTGTTCTTAATGTATTCGTGTTGGTTTTCATTTGTTGGCTAATATAATGTGGAGAACACGTTCGGGATTATGAGAGTAAAAAAGACAACTTTAGATAACATTTCAATGCAATATAAAAACAGTTCATTCCATCGGGCATCAATCTGTATTTAGACATACAACTACAATTATTCGCATTCAAACTTCACACTTAATTTCTTGATTTTATTCTTCGCATCATTCGTCTATGGAATTGAAGTGAACAAACAAAAACACGAACGAAGACTATGAACGTCAATTATCATAAAATACTTGAACATGGGTTTCTTAGATAGCTCTTGAGAAGGTTGAAAGGAAAGATCTACAAATCTGTGGTGAGGCCTGCGATACTCTATAGCAGCGGTTCCCAAACTGGGTTCCGCGGAACCCTAAGGTTCCATGAAGGCATCGCAGGAGTTCCGCGATAAATCTTAAAACTGAAATTTAAAACTAATTTTAAAATAAAGCCACACGAGGCTAACTATCAGATTGTCTCTAATGCGAAGGTAGGTGGAGTACGTGTTATATCCAAACACCTATTTGTCAACGTTAGGACATCGTTTTATGACTTTTATCACAGCAAAATCCATTTGCCAACGAAATAAATGTCACATGTCCGTGCCTTACTATGAAGATCTTATTGAAATTCAATGTACCTCCGCTTTTAAAACGAAATTTGAATTGGTGCCACTGAATGACTTTTGGGTAGAACTGATAGACGTATACCCGTCAGTAGCCGAAAAGGCTATCCGAGCTCTGCTCCCCTTCGTGTCCAACTATCGATGCGAAGCAGGTTTTTCTGCTTATGCTTACACCAAAAACAAATTCAGGAGTAAGTTGAATGTTGCCCCGGATTTACCTATTCAGCTGTCGGACATAAAGTCCGATTTCAAAACTATTTTAAGAACGAAAATGAAACAATTTCATTCATCACATTAGAAATTAGATGGAAATCCAATTTTTATTGTTCTTAAATAATTGTTTATAAATAAAGGCTTGTATGTATATTTCAAATATTTTATCTTTGTTTCCAAACCTACTACGTTAGCGTTAGGCTGTACAAAACACCCAGGCAATAAGAATAGATGAAAGCAGGACGAACGTTGTGGGCTCACAATGCTCAGTAAAATGTTCAGGGATGGAGTTCGGGTTCCGCGGAATGAACATGACTTCTGAAGGGTTCCGGGACCCCAAAAGTTTGGGAACCGCTGCTCTATAGTGTAGAAACTTGGTCGATTACAAAAGCCCAAGAGAGAAATATGGAAGGGGCAGAAATGAGAATGTTAAGGTGTATGAGTGGAGTGACAAGAAAACGCAGAATAAGGAATGACTACAGGAGCAGAGCAGTGAAAGTTGGACCCATAGGAAAGAAGGTTCAAGAGAGAGGGCATGTGTTGGGAAGAGAGGATGACTACATGGGGAAACGTTGGAAATCTGGAAATTGAGGGGTTAATGAGAGGAAGACCAAAAATTAGGTGGAAAGACAAGGTTGCTGAGGACCTCAGAGAAACAGGATGGGAGAGGGAGGAAGCATGGGATTATGGAAGGGAAGTATCCAGCAAAGTAACGCTGACCCTGCGTGACGTGAGAAGAAGTAGTTAGCTCTAAGTTTAAATTATGCTTCACTGCATTTTAATTATTAAAAATGACTAGTGACATTTTATGGTGGCAGAAAGACTTTGTAAATTCGTATAAAGTTTATCACATACTCCTTGAAGTCCAGAAGTGTTCAATGCAAAACCACAACTGCCTTGACCCTGTGAGAAACATCATGGAGGGAACAATTTGTATGTCAAGGCCGGGATTACCCACTTGAGAAATAGGAGTAATGGAAACAGTTGAATCACCTTCGTAGACACTATGAATAAGGACAGACATTCACTACGGAACCATTGGTGAAATGTAGAATGGAAATGCACGAGTTGCTACGTAAGTAGTATGACGAATTAGAGGGTAGCCGGAAAAGTATGGAGCTGGTGATGGCGAAAGTGCGGTTTCCGTCTCTTATCAGGGAGCAACGTCATGACCCGAGACGGGGTTACAATGACTCATGGCGATAACTGCAGGACCTAGTAGGCACGGTTCGAGATATCATGTCTGCTTCAATTGAACATGGCTAATTAAATCTACAAGTCCAACACTCCATATCAAATTTATTTGAAAAAAAGTAATGCCATAGCAACATGATCCATCCTCAAGGCAAGTCCAAAAAAAGTTATCGTCGAAGTCGTGTACACTCAAACACTAAGAAGTACCGACGTTAACATATTTATTCTTAATATGAGCCGTTGAGAGCCCGAGTGGTGTAATTCCTCTCGGAATCGCAGGGAAGTGTAACCCGTATGGCAAGCAGGCGTAGCTCAGGTCCAGTGTGTGCGAAGCATTGGAAGTGAGCATTGCGTCTGTCGGACACAAAGGTTAGACTTAGCCTCTCAACGGCTCATATAATTTTGTCGCCCAGGATTATGCTACCAACAGAGATATGCACTTGCTCAATCCCTGTAAATTCACGCTGCAATTGGTATGTTACCGGTACTTGGCTAACGCAAATCTTGGCAACCATAAATAACGTCGTCATAACCAAAGTTTTGATGTTTATGACATGTCATATTTGTTTTCCTGGCTTTAATTTCGACTGTAGTGTTGAATCAAACAAAACTGCTTCTAACTAGGCCTACGGTATTTAAGTTATAGATTATATTGTGTGGCATAAAACTTGCACATCTGAGACTTTTTCATAACTTTGGTTATATTCCCGTTATATATACGGTCATGATCTTATATTCAAGATGTCTCATTCGTGAGAATTACAAGAGTTTCTGATATTCTGGTCTGACGGACAATGACATGTGGATCGGTAGTGGAACCACGAAGTGCAGTAGAGCCTATTGTCACTTGTATAGCTACCAATAAGGGTACAGCTCTGTTACAGGCAGTCGTCTATCCCCTCGCCTATATAATTATATTTATGTTGAAATAACAATTTTAAGACTTCGGTGTATTACTTACAGTGGACCTGAGATCTTCAACATGCCGAAAACTAAGGGCGAAAGTGTAACATTTTGTTTAGGAGATGAATATTTCATTACTGTAGGAAAAAGTTTTTTTTTTTCGGCGAAGCATGTGAAGTTAAAGCCCCACCAAGAAAGCAATTTTTCATAAGCAACAGCATTACGGCACGTCAAAACAAAAGAGCAATGTAGTTAATTATTGTTGTTTTAAGGAGCAGTACGGCGATGTAATCTGCCCCTCAAGAGCAATGTAAATCGTTAAGCATTTGCTTGGTCATATTTAGCTATTTTAAGGGCATAATTGCTGCCATGAATCATTTTTTACTTCCAAAGCTTAGTCATAATAAACGACGATCAGGTAATGCTGCCAACTTTCAAGTTACATTATGCGTGCCAGGTTTCAGTGGTTGCAAACATGGTGACTTCGAAACATGAGTGGAGACAGTGAATGCAATCGTGATGCAACACATGAGCCATGCCGTAACCGAACGCACCCCTTTTGTAACTTTTACTCTTTGGAAGGTGGTCTTGATAGCGGCAGACGCCATGTAACCAACGCCTCGGATATAGGCTACTTAACAGCCCTTTAAATTCAAACTTCCACGCTGAAGTTTTATCAATGAATTCAATCCATGTAGCCTAGTTGTCACCTAATATTATTTTTGTCTGTGTTGACTTCTTAATTTTTGGCTGGCTGTGTCTCGCAGTGGTAACGTACTCGCCTACTGTTTCCTAGGTTGCGCAGTCAGTTGGCATTTCAGGGTGCTTAAATGCGAGGGAGTCGTGTAAAAGATTTACTAGCACGTCGAAGACACCCTTCGGGGCAATTTCCGGCACCCTCGACGTCTCTTAAAGTCGCAGTAGCAAAAGGGACCTAAAACCCATAACATTATTATTATTGTCAGCATAAAGTTCTGGGTTTTCAATATAAGATCGTAATAATGACCACCACTAGCCTGAAACCCCGAGAATTAACAGCAGTAATATTTAGTCATGACGAATAGAAGGAACTAGTGTGAGGACTCCGCCATTATAGCACGGTAGTTTGGGGTCCCGCCGCTACAAGCACAGCAAGCGATAATCTCCATCAACCTGTAGGACTACCAGGGTTGTAGGCACTACAAGCACGCCATCAAAAAACAGCAGTTGAAAAACAAGGAACAACTCCATAAACCCATCCCCTCACTCCTCTCCCTCTCACCTACACTTCCCCCACGCAATCCTAGCACTCTACATCAAATCCTACAGCTTTTAATCACGCCAGCAGCACAATAAACTTAATAAATCCGGGCTACAGAACAGACCAAAAAACTACACTTTAAGCTGAACCAAATTCACTTCTCAGCACGACATAAGCCATAATACAAGTTAAAACCTATACAAAACATACTCTCCCTACTGTTTTACAACTATTAAACTAACTATTCGCACTCAAAATCTAAAATCCCTGAAACGGGAGCTAATTTAAAAACGCAATAGCCTAGCCCGACTACGTCTCCGGCAGTGCTACCGCATATGCATTTCGGGATGTATGTAGCCCCACCAGTTCTGGTGCACCCTAGATAATGCTACACCCTCAGGGGCTCCCGGCTGGTGAGTTCGGGAGTTGGTGACCCCGAGGGATTCCTGAGCTGGGTCCGTTTTCCCCTTTTGTCCCTTCCCTTTGGGGCTGACCCTCTCCTCTCTCCCCTCCCCTCTCCTCATAATCCATTCCTCTTTTCCTTATATTTCCTTTTCTCTTTCAGATTCCCGCACTGTTTTTGTTACTTGGTTCCCCGTGTATCTAAATTCCCTTTTAGGATTTTTTTTTGTAGGTATTTTTAATCTACGTCGCATTTTGTAAGTCTTTTCGATCTAGATTGCATTTTGTGTGTGTTTTTCAATCTCAATTGCATTTTGTAAGGATTGACAATCTATATTGCTTTTTAGTATGACTTTCAATATCCGGGCCGGGGCTTTTGTTAGTTTTTTGAATTTCAATTGCATTCTGTATTTTCAACCTAACCCGCTTTGTTCAAGTAGTTAAGTCTCAATTGCAATTTTGTGGGTATTTTGAATCTCCATTACATTTTGTGCGTATTTTCAATCTCATTTGCATTTTGTAAGTATTTTGATTTCACTTGCATTTTGTAGGTATTTCGACTGTACGTTGCATTTTGTACGTATTTTGGACCTAACATACATTTTGTGCGTATTCTTTAATCTATTCCTTTTCGAGTATTTTCGTTCAAAATTCCCTTATGTACGTATTACCGCTCTCCATTTGGTGAACAGTTTCAATCTGAATTCCTTTTTGTAAGTATTTTCCCTGCTACATAAGGCATAGTTGTTGGGGCTCATTGTCTTTTTTATCTAAACCATTTTCGTTTCATCCATAGCAGTGAGCTGTTTTTTATCTTCATCCTTTCATTTCACGCCATTTCATTTCATCAGGGGCCGATAACCTCTATGTTAGGCCCCTTAAAACAACAATTATCATCATCATCATCTCATATGCATTCATAACTTCACAATAACTTCCAAATTACGACTAAGTGAGCTATCTGCCTGAGTAGTTACAGGTGTTACCGGCTTGCCTGGGACGATGGGTCACCAAACCGGTATTTAAACTCAATTATTAAGCTTTAATTAACCAAATTGAGAGGAAACAGATCAGACCAAAAAACGTACACATTAAGCTATACCAAATTCACTTCTCAGTTCGACATAAACTTTAATTCAACTCAAAACCTACACAAAACATACTCTCCTTACTCTTTTACAACTATTAAACGAACTATTCGCACTTAAAACCTAAAAACCCTGAAAAGGGAGCTAATTTAAAAACGCAATAGCCTAGCCCGATTACGTCTCCGGCAGTGCTACCGCAAATGCATTCATAACTTCACAATAACTTTTGTATAATTTGGTGCAAAATGATGGGTTTTAAAGCTATCTGGATTCAGTTTTTCAACCAATTTATTGTGATGTTTTATGTACGGTATGGTTAATGTCAAACGCAACTAATACCATTTTATCCATAATGTAGAATCTTGGGCTTATGCCGTGTTTTATTTATTCAAACTCGACGCGTTTCGAAAGAAACCATGTCTTTCTTCATCAGGAATAAACGGAAATACGACTAAATTGTTGCTAAGAGAAAGCAACAAAGAAACTAAAAAAGGTGCCCTAAGATGAACAATGAAGTGTATCTAACACGTCCTTCGAGAAGTGTATGTGGCATTCTTTTCCAGGCCGAGAAAGTAATTACCGGAAAATTCAACTCAAAATCGATGTGGAGCGAAATATTTATGATTGTATCGATTCCAAAGGAACAATTTCAGATGATCATTCAGGAGCTGGCTGCTGTCTTCAGCATGTCATGGATATTATCCCTAGACTTGTTTATTTTGGGTGCCGATTCATCTTCAGAACGAAGGAAATCTGCCGAGATTTGCAATCTCGAACATCCGCCAAGTCTTCACGCAAGCTTTCGAAAGTTCAGTACCGTAGCCGACAAAATGAATTGGTAAGTAGAGAGTTACTTTAAATAGTTTATGTGTGCTTATTTTAATATGCTGGGGATTAGCCGTGTTTTTTATCTGTTTCTGTATACTACAGGAATCTGTGCGTTCCGTAACATGCAATGAAGACCTTAGTTCTTATTTCCATGAATTATATTTTCCATTGTGCCCTGCCGTGCTATTTTAATTGTAACCGCTAATTACTTTTTAAAAGAGTACTAGTTACAAAGTAATTCGTTTCCCTTAGCACCATCCCTAAGACCAGCTGGCCCTGCCAGTGTGGAACTTACCCACTCTAGCGCTGCCTGGCGGGGCGCGCTTGAACTTCAGGAGTCTTCTCACTTTCTCCTTCTATTCGTCATGATTTAGTGTTTTCTCGGGCTAGAGTTTTTAAAATATGGCTTGTTTGGTTTAGAATTTCAAATCTTAAACAGACTAATAATAATACTATATATGGCCTTGGGTTCCGGGTGCAAGCTTTGTTATTTGACACCCAAAGGGTAGCTTGCATGTCGAATTTCGTTGTTCCTTGAAGCACTATGAAAGTCAAGGAGGTTAAATGCCCAAGCTCCTTGAATACTATAGCGCTTTCTAGTAGAGAAATGAGGAACTTTGTGTTGCGGAAACTCCCGAGATTAATTTTGCCATTATGAACACGGCCTACTGAATTCAAATGGATTCTTTGACATGCCAACAATTTTCAAAAACCTCTTACCACGGCCAGGAGCGAACCTGCAAGCTTGGGATTAGTAGACCGACACGTTGACCACTCACACATCTTGGTCATCAGCCCCGTGTAGTTGAGTGTATAGAAACGTTTTGACATTTTGTCCACATGGGGAATAGTCAATTGAGGGATCCATTATTGCTTTCTCTCTTTGGCTTTACATTTTCATTCTTGCAGGTCATTGTTGTCAACTCATGAGCATCTTGGTCATCTGCCTGTGAAATTGCGTATGTTGAACTTCTCTCATAACCTGTTTCTGTGATGAATGTATTAGTGTGTGTAACTGAAGCTGTTGCTCGGAACAGTGATGTGATGTGATAGCAGCCTCAGGACTTAAAATAACGTACTATTCCGTGATTCGAACTCTCTATCTCTACACTTGCTGCAGCTATCGCGGTCATAGTGTGAAACTTAACGTGCACAGCTACGCCGCAAGGTGTTATGTAGGACAGTGTATTATTAATTTGTATATGTATTTCAAGAAAATTCTAGAGGTTATTTGAGTGCATTGTTCTAATAGCCTATTAACTGTACAATATAAGTGGATTCCTGCCAAAGTGTTGACAGTGTGAAAAGAGACTTTCTACGTGAACATAAAATAGAAAGAAAAAAAGAAAGAAAGAAGTGTGGTAGCCAAATGCATCCAGCAATAAATTGTGTGCGCAATCCTTGGTCACTGCCAGTGCGACAGCAAACAATTAGCCTGACCTATTCCAAGGCGACCTGTGACCTCAATTCGAGAGAGAAGTCCATGGCTGTTGGCATTTTTTGTATCGTCACTCCGAGATGTGATGCGCTCTTCGTCTTACGCAATGACCAAGGACGTAACCACTATGTTGCTCCAATGTTGTAACAGGCGTCATGACTGCGTCTCACAACCACACGTACTAAAACAATTCTGCCAACTTCCATGGTAGCCGTAAAAAATACTATTTATAAGAACACTTCCGATTTTACCTTCTCGTAATTGGTAACATTGTGGGGTGCAATGTTCCGCCGCGAGATTTTCTCTTGTTTAACTGCACGTCAAAAAATGAGAACACTAGACAAATAAAAGTGTTCACAAATTACCGATGGTATTATTTTATCACCGAAGCCTCCGTGGCTCAGGCGGCAGCACGCCGGCCTCTCACCGCTGGGCCCTTGGTTCAAATCCCGGTCACTCCATGTGAGATTTGTGCTGGACAAAACGGAGGCAGACAGGTTTTTCTCCGCGTACTCCGGTTTTCCCTGTCAAAGTTCATTCCAGCAACACTCTCCACTATCATTTCATTTCATCTGTCATTCATGTAATCATTGCCCCAGAGGAGTGCGTCAGGCCTCGGCAGCCGGCACAGTTCATATCCTCGCCGCTAGATGGGGGCTTCAGTCATTCCATTCCTGACACGGTCGGAGACTGGAAGCAGGCTGTGGATTTTCATTTTTCATTATTTTATCACCAACTAATTATTAACAACAACAAAAGTAAATAACTACTTTCAAAGTAAACTTCCCGATAGTGGAAGGTGTAAGTTCCTAATTAATTCTAGGGTAACTGGGGGGAAAAGCGAATAAATAAATAAAAAAAACAACACAATTTTTCAGAATAGATAAGTATTTACGGATGCTAAATCCGGCATTTTTAGATAGTTGACGTTTCTAAACAGATCTATACACGCATAGGATGTGTTAAGACAAGTTAGTAGTGTTTTAAAGAAAGTAAACATCGAAAATTTACCTCTACTGAAACGTTGTGTGTGTTTTTTTTTAATTCAGTGCAACACGAGTGACCGTTTCCATAGTAACACGCTAGATGTTAGAGCGCTGTCTAGATTGTATTCCCAGGTGGCCGTGACATACGTGGCAGGGGTTGGACAAGGAGCTTATTTGGCCTTTCTATCATAGGATTGATATAGAGAAGAGCTCCAATCCCTCGAAAAAATAGTGTAGTAGGAAAAGAATGCAAAGGACCTTGAAAGATACCCTAGACTTCCTCTCGAGAAGAACTGATTAAGAAGGGTCAGCAAAAAGATGAAAGTTCATAGTTCAGGACCTAGCACAAGGAGAAACAATGTCGGTCGCAGATAGAACCTTGCGATCGATTCACCTCACAAACTGTAAGCCCCCTCCCTCATTTCAGTTACTTTTTTGCACAAAAAATCAATATTGAAACCAACCTCGAGCGCAATGTCATCCATATAAGTCTTCAGGATTTATCTAAGTTTCAGAACATTCTGTGTAAAGTTTGAAAAGAAAACCCTAACCTCATATCTGAATCCTACTGTATGGATTTCCGGGCATATGGGTAAAAATAAGTTTCACCGGTTATAGGCCTATAATAACACTCGACGGGATGTTTACATTCTCAACTCTACGAAAAAGAATTAAATGACGCGGAAAATGTGACTGTATAATGCTATAAGAACAAGGAAAACTGCCAATGTAATGCTCATTCTACGAATCAGTGTTTTTGTGCAGCTCCACCTCGTATATTATCCCCTATTGAACACCAAGAACAATCTGCTCTTTTTTTTTTTTTTGAAGAAATAATAGTAATTAAGAAGATCGGAAGACGAGGTGAAAATTCTGAAAGCAGGTATACGTCCACTCTAAGAACTAATCTATTCAGTCTATGGGCAGATAGGAATAATATAATGTTATTGGGTTTACGTCCCTTTTAACTACCCTGGCTTTTAGAGACGCCGGGGTGCCGGAATTTTGCCCCGAAGGGGATCTTTAACGTGCCAGTAAATGTACTGACACGGCTCCCTCGCATTTGCGCACCCTCAAATGCCAGCTGACTGTGCCAGGTTTCGAACCTGCAACCTTGGGCTCAGCAAGCGAGAACGTTACCCCTGAGCCACGCAGCCAGACCAGATAGGAATAATCCGCATCATTGTACTGCTAAAATGGTAGGGCAGACAGTGAACAGAAGAACATACGTAAGCTGTGAAATAACAGTTCTTATCACAAGTAATGACGGGAAACAACCAGCTGCGTCATCAATGAAGATAATGGGACAACTTTCTTTCAGGCAGTGACTAGTATAATGAGCTGAAATTTGGTAACTTGGAAAGCTTTTTCTTCAATGAATAGGGCATTTTTTTTTCCAAGAAGCACGACATCGCTAAATAATTGACGAAATTATATGGAATCGCATCACTTGGAGTTAACGGTGGAGATTCGAGGGGAGTCCAATAATCGATGCTACAATTGATTTTATCGAAAGCTACGTATTATTATAATAACTATTATTATTACCTGTCAATTTAATTTAATATTTGGATTTCTCTGTATGCTTTGGTGCTGTATTCTCAGCAAAAGAATAATTTGAATGTATTTGAACAAATGTAAAAAATAAAAATAAGTGTTACTGCCTATGTGCCATCAACTGTCTTTTTGATTAGCTATTATTGCTAAAAGTGGAAATTAAATTTAGTTAAATTAAGAATGAGAGAAGAATAGTGAAACATACGTTTAAAAATGAAATTAGAGAGCAAAAAACATTCACCACAAAGAGGTAAATAAAACGTGGTCGAATGGAAATGCCCATAAGATGGCATACACGATGGGTAAAAAGCCAGCTGCTGCAGGTAAATAACGCGATATTGAGAGGAAATACACTGTATGATCCTGATGGTGTACGTGGTGGTAAAAAGCCAGCTGCTACATGTAAATAAAGCGGTAATGACGAAGCGTGATCGAAAGGAAACGTCTTGGAGGAGAAGGCTTGCTTCACTTCACTTGGTGGTCACGTGGGAGCGAGCGGAACTCAGTGTGGCCCACATTCTGGACTTGCCCAAGCGCCAAGTCTGGCCTACATACTGCGGTACCTGTACTACTGCCACTGGAGCCAACAACATTCAACCGGAAATACTCAGCAAGTAGTAACCTTAGCAACAGAGTGACCTTACTACTGTATATTGCAGCCCCTCACTTGGGAGTGTGTGTGGAATTTGTCTGATAACCAGTGTTATTGTGTTGTCTAGGGCTCGGATTTATAGGTGCTGAAAATCGGGAAAATATTTATTTTTTATGTATTAAAAATACCTGAAATATGGTGACAAAAGAGTACAAATATTTGATTAAAATTTAGGTTATTAATGTGAATATAAACAATATGCAGCACTCACGAATGTAATTTATGCTATGCCTCACCGACTACTGAAGAATTACAATACACAACGAGATACATCTTCAACTTGTCCATCGGAAATAACCGACGATTATCGCGAAGCACTTCTTCTGAAGGCGCGACTCTGCGGTAATATGTTTCTTACCCTTTAGGTGTTGTGTAACTTGAGATCGCTGTTCAGCCTTGATTGCCTTCCCACATGGTTGGCAGAACAGAACGCCCCTATCAGAAGTAAAATTATCTTGAAATTCCGCAACATACTGCTGCAGACGATAACTTGTTGTTGCTTTTACTTCAGGCATCGCAGAACTGCCTTACACTTCAGTGCCAGAAATAAACTGGACGTGAGTGACACTTGTTCCAGGTACCTAAGGGAGGGGGGTCTAGCACGTGGTGCAATATGGCTAGGACAAGGAAATCCCCGGCTTCCACAGTGAGTGGCACGGGGCGACAAGTTAAGAATAACACAGTTGCTAGCTGACACGCTCTGCATGAAGATTAGATAGCTCACAGGTTCTTCCCACATTGAAGTAAAACAGAACAGAAATGCAATAAACTGAAAGATCTAGCATACTGATTTAAAAAGATGTAAATATTATGTAATTTTATGTGCTAAAACGTGAAAAGCAGGAATTTATGTATTTATAGAAAAAATGCTTAAGATATGTATTTACATTAAAAAATATTTATTTACCTAAAAATCCGAGCCCTAGTGATGTCTGTAGGGTATGCGTGTTTTATTGTAATTCAGATGAAGACAAATATTTAAGCACCCTCATGATAACGGCATTGTTGGAATTCAAAATATTAACTTTAAAACACAGCAGACGACAATCCCATGCGTTACCCTACGCAGAATTAGCAACCAGCTAAGCATTTTCCTGGAGCACAAGGATATCGCGAGGTGAAAGCACATTCAGAATAACATCTTCCCGCGCCGGGATTCTAACCCCGAGTAACAAGACTTATGCCCAAACTACAGCGGTCGGTGTACTAACTAGAATGTATTATTCACCGTCGTACTCGCTACGAGACTAGTATTGGCTGGTTAAGTGTTTTATTAAAAGTAAAGTAGTGTTGTACACTCCTAGACATGCTTTTAGAGTCAATTGCTAATTGAACTTCAGGGCTGCCAACCGCTTACACATCTGGCGGTAGCAATCAATACCGCCCTCCGCTCACTGCCCGCTATCAGATTCGACTCATCACCGATTCGTTAGAAATTAATAATAAAAAAAAGGTTCCCTCCCTCCGTCAAATGAAATATACTCGAGTAGCTCTCTTCCGTGTAAATCATATTACTTCCACTAACATGACGTCATATGCCACTCTGAAGACGAGCTCCGAGAAATGATCCAATCCCGCAGCATAGCCACGCGCGTTTCAGCACGCATCAAGACTACAAAGGGAAGCTGGAAATTCAGACAGGGATGGTCCGAATTCCGGTGTCGATAGCATCCATCCTGAGTGTTTGTTGACTTGTTTTTTAACCCGGGGCAGCTAGGCTATAGTCGTTACTGTCAACGGAGTCTCACGCGGTTTCAAACAACTCGGCGATTGACCCTAAGCCTTATACATGTGTATTTGAAATTCAGATGAAGATTGGGAAGGAGGCGGCCGTGGCCTAAGTTAGGAACCATCCCGGCATTCGCCAGGAGTAAAAGTGGGAAACCACGGAAGAACACCCGATTATCATCAAGTTATTAAACGTCATCGGTCCAAATCGAAAGAATGACGTACGATCCGAACAGTAGAAATAGAAATTAGGTGGACTTGTGGTACTGTACTTAATTTGCTCACGATCAGTGGGAAATGGGTTGGCGACCACGAGACCCCCACCTGAGTCCGGCATTGCTTCCACTTACTTGTGCAGAGCTTCTTTCTGCCATCTGTTTGTCGACATACCTTGGTCAACTCTGGCTCTCTTCGGATCAATTTCTCGCCTTAATGGCCTTTGTTACTTCTTTATTAATAGGCCTACTCTCATTCTTCGGGGGATCAGACCTTTTTTTCCCTTTCATGGTAGGCTATCTCCTGCCTTCTGCTCAAGACCCTTAGGGTGGCAGGGTAGTAAGTTATGTGTAGCCCCACCGCTTACGGTGCATCATGCATAGTGTTACTACACCCTCAAGTACTCACCGCTTGTGAGTTCGGGAGTAGATGACCCCGAGGGATTCTTGAGCAGAGCCCGGTTTTCCCCCTTTTTCCATTTACATTGAGGCGGACACATTCCTCTCTCTCTCTCTCTCTCTCTCTCTCTCTCTCTCTCCCTTTCATGGCTCTATTTCTTTCTAAATCCGTCAGTCCTCATTCTTCGGGGGTTGAGGGCATTTCTATTCCGTCATTGATTTTCCCAATTCCTTTCCTTTTGTAGACTATGTTTTTGTTCTAGTCCGTAAGTTAACTTTAAGATAGTAGTTAACGTTTTTCAGTTTAACATCTTCACAATGACCCAAGCCATTAGAGCCCGATAACCTAGATGTTAGGCCCCTTAAAATAACATATCATAGTCATTATATTTGGTGTTAGGAAGGAACAATCCTGGCACACTTGTATGGAGTAGGTTCGGAATTCCCAAAAGAGTCTCCTAATCGACCATAAGAGGCGGCTTTCTTTGTTCTTCAAGTGCGCCACTGGAGGAATTCATTTCGTCGTGTTTATAGGCGCTAAATAAAGTTTCTCTTTCATGGGAAGTATGCCTTCTATTGTGTTATGTAACTTGTAATTATAGCGAATAATTACAATAATATTTCCTGTTATGTTGTTTGATTAGTTAGCGTGGGGTCAGTCATAGACTTAATTAGATTTAAAGAAGTTTGAATGAAGACAGTCCCCGGCATGGGCGACAGGCCTTCCTGTCTGGCACGTTTCCATTAGCCTCTGTACTTGGTGGAGTTGCCAGACCTGACTGGTACCTTTATAACTGTTCAAGTGGAATGTCATTGCACGTTCTCTGTGCGTGAGGATCAATGGCTACGATGTTTCTTGTCTGTCAAACAGATGCGGATCCAGATGAGGAGGGGGAAGAGGCGTAGGGCAAAGATATTCCCCATGAATGTCACCATCCCTTGATTATTACTTAAGACAATGATTGAAAATGCTATTTACGAACATTGTGCCATTTCACCAGCACATTCACCTATTAGGATTAGTTAACGAATCGTTATTGTTAAGGGATATACAAACCTCATTGAAAGAAAAAGGTTGTGGCGGTATTTATAGGCTATATTCTTTCGTACGGTGTAATCAAGCAGTCCATTAACTGCAAAAAGCTTGAAAGTCATATGGTCCTTGGTTTAAAAAAAACATGACTGACGAGAAAGAGAGGAATTTTTCTATGGATGAAATAAATATAGTGAGATCAAGAAAACAAGAGGACGGATTATTTGGAGTTGCACGGTTGGTAACAGGTTGACGAAAATCTGGTATGTCTTCAATAACATCGTCATTATTGAGACTGATGCACGCTCCATTTTGGATTAGAATGCCACATAAATCGACCGTCAGCAGTTGATTGTATGTAGACCGAGCAATTAGTTTTAATGGCTCGTTAGGGATGTTAGTGGATTGTTATAGTTTGGTGAACCAAGACATTTTGGTAATCGCCCACTAACGGACTATAATGGCTTCTTAAAATGTTGACGAACTATGGTGAACACAGCCCTAAGACGCTGTTGTTAATTCGTATTAGGGGCTGAGCTCTGTGTACTTGGGTGTGTGTTCAATTTGTCTGATAACCCGCAATTGTATAGTGGGTCGGGTAATGTAGGTGCACCGGCATTTGAAATGAGCACTTGACTGATTATGTAAACCGGCTGAATTTGAGGAAATTTAACTACAGTTGGCCTGTGGATGGTTAAGGAACAATTTTCAGAATAGTTTCCTCAGAATAATCCAAAAGATAAGATACATCCAGAAAGTATTCTTGTCGTTGTGATTCAACGAACATGGCATAGTGACTGATGATTCATACTTTGTTGGCACAGCTATAATCACGTCGGTCGGTCGGCTGTCTGGCCCGTCATTAGAAACTCACCGCAGAGCACAAGAACGTAGTGCAGGCTGTTACAAACAGTGTCGTGTGTGGTCGTGTGCAAGGGAGGACTTTTATCCAACAGCGTAGCCAAGCGGTCGAACACATTCCGCGTTCAGAAATGTTTAAACCTTTGTACGACGGATTATTATTAAATATATTTTATTTGTACTTATTTAAATCTAATTTCAATTATTGTAGCCTAACTTTAAATATTAAATTTTGATATATAACATTTTAATCTTCATATTTATTTTTATAATTTTATAATATTTGCATTATCTTATAAATACGATTATAAAATGATTATTATTTTTAAGTTTTACAAGCTTATTTTTAATTCTAATTGTCATTAAGACATTTGTTTTTTTACTTTTAAGTTACTTTTTTAAATTAAAAGCTTGGAATTTTACGTTACCGTTACCTCCCGATCATGAGTCACGGGACATCATTTTTACGTTGAATCCGAACCACAGGACATGGCATTTCACTTCAAAAATCTCACATTCATTGACCGGGAATCGAACCCTCGGTGACAGACAAACAGCTCGACCACTGCGTCACCACTCCCAACTTATTTTTAATTTAACAACCGTCTTAGGTCAAGAATATCAAGAAATAATACTTGATTCTCAGAAACTTCCAAAACAAAAATTCTTTCAAAAATGGCTGAAAGGTTCAACCATCCACATACGGTATTTGACAATACAAATTGTCCTTACAGTAGGTAATGATAATGATCGTGTGACCTCCGGAGGCCGAGAGCAGGTCTTCCTAGATGACGCCCGTGAGCGACCTGCGCGTCGTAATGAGGATGAAGTGATGATGAAGACGTCACATACACCCAGTCCCCGAGCCACGGGAATTAACCCCAGGAGATTAAAATCCATGATGGCCCGGCCGCGAATGAAACCCGGGGCACTTCGACCAAAGCCTAGCACGCTAACCAATTAGCCACGGAGTCATACCTTTTTAATAGGTGACCAATATACAGACCACTAACCAAAAAAGACATCATGGCGTTGGAAGTAATTTTTCAATGTTGCCTTAGTAAACGAAATTTTATGTTTTTCAGTCGGTCAACACGATTGTACCAGATCGTGTATGTTGTTGGTTGGTTCTTAAGTTTAGGGGCTGCGACAACGCGGTCATGTAGCCCCGTGTACTTTGGGTGTGTGTAGAATCTGTCTGATAACCGGTGTTAATTGTGATGGCTGTATTAGTAGTGTGTGTATCTGTTTTTTAATTCAAGTAAGGACTGCAACTTTGAATTTTTCAAATAGTTCCTACTTTTGCCGCCAAGCGCCACCGTCAACGACTACTAGGCCAAGTTCAGAACTTAGCTACAAGACGCCACCGCAGTCGGCTCTTGGCAACGAACGTAGAATCCTAAGAGCGTTGTTTACATTCTTAACCTATCCAATTTAGCTTCACACACGTGCAATTAGTGGAAGGTTCTTTAACATGCCATAAATCTATGACATGGGACCGCCGGCTTTACTTCCCCTCCGAAGGAAGGCATACTGAGGAATTTTAAACGCTCTTAAAAAATCCGACGGCTTCGGCCGGGTTTGAACCCGCTATCTTGGGCATAGAAGCTTAGCATGCTACCGACTACGCCACCGAAGCCGCCAAATGTGTGTATGTTGTTCTCAAATCCTGAAAGAAAGAAAAACCATGAGAGTGACTGGCTGCGTGGTGCTCTATGCCAGGATCGAATCCTGGCGCAGTCGGTTGACACTTGAGGGTGCGCAAAATTAAATGTGAGGGAGCCCTTCGGGGCAACATTCCGGCACACCGGCGTCTCTAAGAACCGCAATAGTTACAAGGGAAGTACAGTAAAACCAATAAAATTATTGTGATCTGTATAAGTCAGTGGTTCTGAACCCGTAGAAGTCTACGAACCACCCCCCATCCCTCCTCTCCCCCAATACACCTTATCAGTTGTGTAACCCTTCCTCAAGAACACTTGTTTTTAAGATATTTCAATTCGAAACCTGATAGTTATTGCCGCGAATACATTCGGACGATTCTCGTTCAACGCACATCGTTTTCGAAATCCCCATTTTTTGCCACTTTTTTATACGTGCTGGTGGATCTTTTTCTCCCGCGGACCACTCCCAAGGCACTCACGGACCACCGGTTAAGAACCACTGGTATAAGTAGACCTCCTGGCAAGATGAAGTCGTTTTTCAACTTGGGTGTGCGAAGAATTTGTCTGCACTAGCGTGTGTATTTTAATTGAGGTAGGATTTGGGAATGAAGCGGCCGTAGCCTTAAGTTAGTTAACATCCCGGCATCAGGCTGGAGTACAAGCAGAAAAATCACGGATAGCTGAGGTAGGAACCGAACCCGCCTCCTCTCAGTGTTGCCTCATGTGGCTAAGTGTACTCCCGTTCCAGCTCTCAGACCAGAACTAAATGTTTTAGCAGAGCCAGGAATCGATGCCGGACCTCCAGGTTGGCAAGAGAAAGAAAAGTATCGTGGCACCTCCGGCTCTTAATTCGCAGAAATAAAAATGCATTGATAGAATAAGAAGAAGAGACAATTATATACTTACTGCCGTTATTACAGTAGCTTGCTATCTACGAAGGCAAATAAGCCACGCTCTGAGCCTTTATGAAGCTCGTTTATTCACTCCACGCTACGATGACAGCAGACTTAGTCGCGTCACAGTTGGGCGGTTGTTAGCTATAATAAACCAGCAGGTAACAATAACCCGAACACCACTTGTGTGAGATTTGGAGCAAGATCAATTCTGACTCTACTGGGGCATATATAACACGTGTTGGCCATATATCTCTACTCCCGAGATGACATTCGGCAGCCAGCCAAAACAGTTATGAACCCCAAGGAGATTAATTCAACGGTAAAGAAACGAAACATTAAAAAACAAATGTGGAAAATAACTCAAGGGTGCCAATTAGATCGTTCTTTTAACGACTGCCTTGACACTCAGTTATGTCGCTGTCAAAACAGACGACAAATTGCCATCACTGACTCCTAAATCTTTACTCCGTGTTCATTTACACCGTTATTGAAGGGACGGAAGTGAGGCGATTCTGATCTTACATTGAAGGTGCACCAAGCACCCGAAACACTGTGAACTTGAATCCATCAGTTCAATCCAACTCCAGGCATACAAGTTACTGCGATAATCAAACACTTCAAATCCCGAAACACGTACCCCATACGTGATATTTAAATTTAAAAAAACTACATAATCCAAGCGTTATCCTAGAGCGAATATGGCAAAGCATTGAGGGTGACCTACAGAATATTCTACGTTGGTGTGCTGCTGTACCGAAGGTTGCGAGATGGCGTAGCCAGTAACACCCCCCTGACTACGCCACTGCGTTATAGATCCCTTTCAGAACAAAATTCCGGCATCCCGGGCCACAACATTAAAAATGGACATAAAAACCAACAACATTATTATTGACAATCGAACATTGCCTGGATCCAAGTCACGAAAATTCGGGGTAAAGCACTCAGAATGGGATATGAACCAGCCGCGCAATCGAGGTGTGCTCGAGACCACTCGCCTACGCTGATGGGTGAATAATAATAATAATAATAATAATACACGAACTAAACGGACGTAATCAGAAAACGCCGAGCACAGTTTTATACACACATTTACAGGATGGAAAACTTCAGAACGGCGAAGAAATTGCTCAACGTTATAACACAGTAAGTGTGGCACGGAGTGGCTGACAAGAGGTCCAAAGGGACCTTCAACAGGTCAACATAGAAAATCTCGAGGACCGCACTGAGTGCCGGAATAAAATCAAAAATGCTAAGCTTGTGCATAGACCATCACGACAGCCTGGAAGAAAATGGACAGCTGAGCGGAAGAAGGAGCATTCTGAGGGATGAAGAGATTTTGGGAAGAGAAGCGGGAAATCGTCAGAAGATGAAATGTATTCAATTTCAATCGCTCTCCTCAAGGGGAACAATCGATTAAATAAATAAATAATACACGTAGGCTACTAAAACCTTGCCAGTACTAAAATAAAAGTTCCTCCTCAAGAAGGAGAAAGAAAAAAAAAGCAGCCACTAGTTAAGCAGAGTTATCTACGCCTTAGTCCTGTACGCACGGCTACGAGAGAAAAAAGAGGTGGACAAATTAGGTAACACTGCCATCCATGAAGCGTGCCGCGTAATGCAAGGTTGAGATGCCGTCAGGTCTTATATCCCATACGTGTGCATTTCTTTTATTTGTTTTCATAAAGCTATGTTTAATTTCTGACCACACGTGCCAACAATAGCTCATTCAGTAGTCTTAAGACATCGCTTCAGGGAGACAAGAGCTCTGCATACCGTAATCATGTTAGTTGTTATGAAGCAATGGGTTTTTACTCATCCACTGCTGTGGGTAATGGATGATTACAATAACTGAAGGTCTTGTAGAAGCCATTCATCCCATGAATGAGCATATCATCTCGAAACTACTGGGAGGAATTAACTTTTCCCTCCAATGGCCAGCAATTGATGTATGATATCAAAATTAAATAAGGTAGCAATAAAGAAAATTTAAGAGACAATAGATAGCACATAGTGCAAGGAGTGTTTTCTCTATAGAACAGAACCTCGCAGATGCCGTGTGACGGCCGGGCCACGGTGCCTAGCCGCATGTCGACACTGCCTAGCTGTAATTCATCATCATTTCGTTCTTGAGAGCCTCCAGAGTACGCGGATTGGTCATGTATGCTTTTCATTTGAGGTTCCCTTACACGTAGGATCTCGAGAGCCCAAAATCGGACAAGCCTCATACGAATGTGCGATAATGCCGTCTAAAAAGCGTTCCAGTAACGCTCATACCAGCAATTAATAACGGTTGCTACCTAATAATTCTACTTCATACCCTATTCTATTTTAGCGTACAGGTCCGGAACCAGCTTCGCAAAGCAGCACAATGGAATGTAACAACATATTAATTTCCCCACGTAAAATACTGAAGCCTATATTTCAAACCATGAAGCGAAATACTGCGCAACACATGAAAAAAAAAGAGAGACAAATATATATTCAGTTTAAAATAACGGGTAGTGAGCTCATAAAAAGCCTCGCGGCTTGCTGCGTTAGTTAACCGGCTACATACAGCACAGCAGTGTATAATGACACCTAGCGCACACTAGGAAGAGTACGGTGCACGACATCCGGGAAGAGAATATCAGGGCTGGCACGCCATCTGCCACACTTTCACACTACAGTACACGGTTCGTTTAGAAAAAAAAAAAAGATGGCTGGTGCTACTTCTTTACCTTACAGGAGCGGTAATGGACAGTAAACTCAGATAAGTCGCACTTGGGTTCACAAATCCTTCAAAGATAATTTACATAATCGTACTACTGTAATGAGAGTAATGAGGCGAAACAGCAAGGTCGACCGCCCCTCTTAACTACATTTAGCCTACTGTACATTACTGAAGGGGGAAAAGGGAAAACAATTGTCAATTTATAATTCTCAATTTTGCCCAAATACATTAGACAGGTTAATATTCACTCATACAATGGGGATGTTTTCAGGAAGCATAATAATATATAACCCACCTAATCTATTGTTGTTTCTAGAGTCTTCAGTCTTTTGACTGGTTTGATGTAGTTCTCCATTCCTCCCTGTCCTGAGCTAATCGTTCTATCTCTACTTCACTACCACACCTTACATCCGAGATTATCTGTTTAATATATTCTAACCCTGGTCTACCCCAACAGTTTTCGTCCTCGACTCTTCCTTCCACAACTAAGGTTGCTATTCCTAGGTGTCTTAGCATGTGTCCTGCCAACCTATCTCTTCTCTTCATTAGTAATCGACAGAAACATCCCTCCTATCCCACCCGCCTTAATACCGCTTTTGTTACTCTATCTGTCCATCATCCTCCTGTAACCACCTAATCTAATTGGACAAACGTAGTTTATGTTGACCGATTGAAAAGTATAGCATAAGTTGACAGTTTGTACAGACAACACTGGAAAAATTGCTTCAAAACATCACCACCACATAAAAGTGAAGAATTATTCTAACGCTTCAGAAAATTAGGATGAACTTGCGTGCCCATGTAGCCTAGTGTAGTTGGGTGTGTGTCTAATTTTGTCTAATAAACTGTGTCATTGTGATGTCTGTATTAGTACAATTGGGGCTAGCATTTGGGTATTAGACGACCGTGGACTTATTTTAGGCACCACTCCAACATTTGGCCGAAGTAGAAGTAGGAATTCACGAAAAACACACTTCTAGGATGCTGAGGCGGGAATCGAACTCACATCGCACCTCCGGGGAGGCCTGGTGCCGAGTTAAAGCCCGTGGGCGACCTGCGCATTGTGTTGAGGGCGAAATGAATAAGGAAGACGTGACGACACTCATCCCGAACAAGAGCAATTAACAAATAGGCATTCAAAATCTCCAAGGCCTGGCAGGGAATCGAAGTCTGTCCTTTGGCCAAAAACTAACTACTTAACCGCAGGGCTAGACAAACACGACATCCAGAGTATGCCTTGATTTCATGCATAATCAATTCCCTCACGAGAGGGGGGGGGGGGGGAGAAGAAAATCCCAAGATATTAATTGTCGCTCCAGGACAAAAATAAAACTCAATATTATACAGTAGTTAGACGAACGCTACCTGGGAATAAACGCACAATAACACTAGCAGCTGGTATTATAATATTTCACCGCAAGCTTATCGCATAGCGTTTCCAGGAAGTTCGGCGGGGGAAACTGCGGCAACAAACTGCGATACCTGGTATTCATAAGTGTTCGTAGTACTGTAGCTGTGCCAGTGAGTTTCCATGGAAACGGCGCTCCGGAATATTCCTCACTTGAAACTTTGTACTCCGTAATGGATGCTGTAATAAGAAGCAGATAATAGAGGTTACCCGCCCTACTGCGGCATTGTTACAGTAGATAGTTATTGTTGTTTTAAGGGGCGGAACAGCGAGATCATCTCCCCGTATTGTGACAGTACTTGGGGCATTTGTGTCATCAGCTCCATTTACTTAGAAATGCGTTTAGGATATCTCAGTTAACCCGTGTTTCTATGGTGGTCTAGGAATTGAGAACTTACCTCGAGACTTGAAATAAGGTACAATAAGGCAGTTGAGAAAAATCTCCGGGGGACGACGACCACACAGGATGGACGATTTGCAGTCGTGGCACATTGCAGGATACGCTACACACAGTAGGAATAGTACTTAATCGTTCCTATGGCTGTCTGCTCCAACTAAGCATAGGCCTATATAGGCTACTTGCAGTTGGTACTAGGTAATGATATGGATTGGGACGGCCGTGGCCACGAAAAAGTCAAGTCTTCATGAGGTTGAGAGCATCCCGATCTAACATTCACACTAGAATTAAGTTATTGGTTGAGCCGTCAGGCGAACCGTAGAGTTTTGTGGCAGCCATCTTATTTAAGACACTGACTTGTTTCCCCAAGTGACTGTATTATGCAAATAGGCAGATAGATACCACAGCTTGTAAATCGTATGATCGCAATATTGCACAGTAAGCAGGCAAGACAGCAAACGTATACAAAAAGAAAAGTGTTTAAACAATGGTGTTCAGATGTATGCCGTGCACATGAAGAAGAGATACCAGTCCCTAGATAGGATACACCTTATCTGATGTCACCAAATACATATCTACGGTACGTCATTTCAGGAAGACAATGATCCACTTATCAAATGGAGATTCTTCCATGCTACATACATTTCATCAGCGTCAAGAACAAAGCAAGGAGGATCGCTCCAGAGGCAAAATCCAAGCGAATAATAATATAAAAAAGAAACTTAGGCGTAGGCTATAGTCTTTCAACATGCAGAACAAAGAATCGAACTTGGTGTGAAGCAAGCACCTCAAAGTTTCACTACTTTCCGCGTGGGTGAACATCCACTAACTTACTTTGTTAAAAGACACAGGCTGTCTGAGTGGCCTTTGCGATACACTAAAGTTGTAGGATTAAAACCTGACTATCGCTTTGCATGTAGAGATGATTAAACGGATGATGTTCGGACACTCTAAAATCGCTCATTTAGGGCAAAATGTACTTTTAATACTAAGATTCTATAACTATAGCAAAGCCATCATTACTTCCGACTTGATGTTTCAGTGCTAAGCTAGATTTTCGTTCACTAAATCGCGACATCGCGAACGAAAGTTAATTTGTCGTGATATAACGATTTGAATGGCTGCCTGCAATTGTCTAGTTAAAGTGATTTTCCTTCTGACCGCTAGATAACTCTAGGATAATATTGAAAGTCGGAAGTAAAGCCATCAAGCCATCAATACTCCCGACTTGAAGTTTCAGAGTTATCCTAGAGTTATCTGGCGGTCAGAAGGAAAACGACTTTAACTAGTCAATCACAGGCAGCCAATCAAATCGATATATCACGACTTTTGTTCTTGATGTCGCGATTTAGCAAACGAAACTCTAGCCTAGCACTGAAACGTCAAGTAGGAAGTAATGATGGCTTTACTATCGAGCCCTGCGCGGATAAACATAACGTTATCAGCATGACTTCTATCCACATCCGCACGTTTGTTATCCGAATCTGCTGGCATCACAATCATATTTTTATTTATTGGATAAAGCATAAACTATTAAAGCAACACATATAGACATTTAAGGAGAAACTCGTTCCCCTAGGCTGTGTGAATCGCAAGACAATGTTGACTGGGGTTTGTCCCTCTGAGTAACGGTATGTCACACAGCGAGTGGCTACTTACTTACTCGTTAGTCGTCAGGTAGCCTATACGCATCCAGGCAAGTGGCTACTTACTTACTCGTTAGTCGTCAGGTAGCCTATACGCATCCAGGCAAGACCAGGTATAATGGACTTTTGTTTTTGACGTAAGTATTACCATGACTGGCTTCTCTCACTTCTCTACTATTCTCATACAATCCAAGTGAAAGCAAATAGGGAAATAGCAAGAAACGTGAAAGGCGCAGATTTTACTAAAACCTAAATTTATTTTTAAAACATCCAGTTCAACATTTTATTCTAAAAACTATCAGCAAATTTACTCTAAATATCATCCGCAGCTTATCCGAACAGCCATGCAAACTATATCCACATGGTGAAATATTTTGGGGGTATCTCCGGGTTTATCCGCATCCGCGCAGGGCTTTTATGTACAACCGAGCCTGTAGAAAAAGGCTAACATATTTCGGTTATCAAGAACTTTGACTGCAGTCTATGAAGAATAACCCAGTCATTTACAGCAAAGGGAGGCTACATCTAAACGGTGCAGGGTAAACAACAACAGGTAACTAATTTTGAACATTGAAGCCAGTGGGGTTAATTTAGGCAGTAGGTAAAACTTATTTATTATTAATCAAAAAGGTGCCTTGAATATCATAAACAAATTCATATTTAAAAAAACACACGGTTACTAATTTACAACAATTTCTTGTAAGGTCTTGCGGTTGGCTCCCTCCCCCCGCACAATGTAAAGAAAATAAATAGAACGTTACACTTTCCCCATATGTATCCGATTAATAAGAGCTCTTAAGATTATTATTCTCTTTGCCCAACCAAACAGCCCAATGTACAAGTCCACTTCATTGGTCAATGCTAAGTGGAAAGTACGCCACAGTTCCCAGGTGAAGATGACCTTGTGTTTCTTACGCCATATTTCACGTCCATTCCGGTCTGTAATAGGAGTCGTGGCACGTGTGAGAGAAAACTAGACTGGCCTTGAGAGGGTCGACTAACTTCCTCCTCCGCTTATCAACAGATTCACACTGATAAAAGGCATTTCAACAAATTAGCCTATTCTCGGTACCTGACTTTACAACACTCAGGGTGGTCTTATGAAGCCTAAACAACACACTTGCAGACAGGCGTAGTATACAAGGTTAGACTGTGCGGCTCTGAAAATATCTAGTTTGTGTTGTTAATCGTTTCAAATGCATAGATCAAAAGCAATCGTCGACTAATAGAGGAACTTTCCAAATTACATAAAACAATAATTAGAAAGACAATTATCTCAAGCATGGTGCCGAAGGCCTCCGATAGTGTGCGTACCCTAAGTTCAAGGATTTTGGAGACCAAATGCACTCTCGCTCTGAAAATCACTGACGAAGTAAATCAATTATAACTCAGCAATTTTTCTAGGCTTATGCCGGCTGATTAGTCATCTTGGTGTTCCTGGGCGAAACCCCACACAAGACACGGCATAAACCTAGAAAAATTGCTGAGTTTTAATTCACTGGCCGTGAAAGCAAATATGTCATATTAAATCAAATATGTTTAACTAAAATTATAGAAGATTTCCGATCCACAATGGCTTATCATCACAATTCTCGTAATTTAATCGGTCTGATTGGCCGTGTAAACTGATATGCCATCATTTTAATTTTTAGTAATTTTTACTAACACTGCAATATTTGAGCTACTTGTAATTGAATTTAGCTAATAGAAAGCAAATGAAATAAGATTGTCACCTCCTAGGCTCTAAAACGTCCCGAGCGCATGAATAGGCTACTTTATTTGTCTGAACATGATTAAGAACGCAAACACAGCACCATTGATACATCAGCTTCAGCATTTCATCACACAAACTACGTCAGCCAAATATCTCACATGGAACACAATTAGGCCTACTGTACAATGATAAACATAATCGAATACGTGTAGTTCTGATTTTAAAATATGGCGACCGACACTTAGCACAATCATTATTATGATACCACACAGTTCAATTAATGGATGTACCTCCATGCAAATTGAAGAAAACCCGTAGAAATCAGGAAAAATACTGATGACACCTCAAGACCAAACCCGTAGAAATCAGGAAAAAATACTGATGACACCTCAAGACCAAACCCGTAGAAATCAGGAAAAATACTGATGACACCTCAAGACCATGGCCTCATCCCAGTTCTAATATAAATTCATATTCTTAGGATCATTCAGGTAAGCAATACCTCCTATCACTGAAATTTTAAAGCTACACGACTGTAAAATGTCCTCTATACCAGTATTACAACAACTCAACACACACTGATCTACTCCCTAAAATCAACTTTCACATCACAGTAACCACTCAGCAGTCACATTTTCAACCATTTGTCGTAGAATTTCCTTGGCCAAAAAAAATCCTAATATTTCAGAATCCCTAAAAATATCCCAAAATACCCTTTAACCCTTAATCGGGCACATGGCGGTCCAAATGACCGAAGTCTTAAAATTTTTGGCAGGCAATCCGTTAGAAAGTTAGCGATGCCCCCTCCCCTCCAGACATCTCGGCCAAGGGATCATCTAGCCATCTGATAGTTTGGCCCGTCCCTAGTCCGGCTGTAAAAACTGAAATACTATATGTTACAGTAATTTGACCCTTCGAGACGGATATGCCTCAATATATTACAGAGTGATGGGTTGGGGTGGGGGTGGAGGGAGGGAGGGGGGAGAAATGTACACGATTATCCTTCCATCTTACTAACCCAGAAAAAATAAATAGAAAGGAACTTTGGTGTTCGGAGCTTTCCAGATTTCTTCTCAAAACAACTCGTCCTACAACAGGATATATCTTTAAAAGGCCTATGAGTACGGAAGAATATTATAAATATTATCTAAAGAAGTATAAACTTATATACAACAAAATTAATCCTCAACATTTTTATTAGAATCCAAGATCGTTCAGTGGACTAAAATTTAAAAAAGCGGTCGAAATGACCGATGCGCCCAAGAGTGTTCGTCAGATGAGCGCACCCGGTTGAGGGTTAATGTCAACCTTCACTTCTAATCTGACCTCTTTATAACTCTCTTCGAACATGGAACCATTTATGGGCGACTGTTGATTATTTCGTTCAACCTATGTTCGTATTTAATAAGTTTAGTTCTTCGCTGATATTTATGCTTTCTTTGGTGTAAAATAGAATTTTAAGAACTATAATAATAATAATAATAATAATTTATTGCAGCAAATAGCCATGCCGTTAAGAACTATAATAGGCCTATTAACTTAATCGCAGTTTCTAGGAGCGATACATTGAGGTCATGTGCTTTACCTGAGAACAGCTGTAGCCTATATGGACAATTGACAAATAAATCAGTAAAATTCAGGTCAACATCGCCTATCATCACGAATAGGCTTACATCCAGATTTAAAAGAGATTATTCAGAAAATACGTGCCGCACATTCACTGAGCCCAAAACGATTTAGGAGGCCTTGTATGCTTAAAGCTCCTACTAAAAGAAACGCGACTGTGGAATCCGACTTTCACTCCAACTACCAACCTAATGCTACCAGAAGGACAATTCGTAACAAATAAGGAACTGAAAGTAGTAGTAATAATAATCCGGAGAGGCCTGGTGCAGATATTTCAAATTTTCGCCATGATGAGGATGCAATTGACAATAAATAATAAAGAAGCTACTAAACTTAGTATCCAGTCCTCAAACCTTTGCTATGAAGCCAGACAGGAAATAAATATGGATACCACAATGTTAAATCAAACTCATGACGTTGTACCATAACATCCTTTTTGTTAGGCGGCCTTGAGCTGTGTTTCCTACCGCCATCTCGCAAAAGCTTGTCATTTAATGCCAACGGTTCACTCAATGCCGCCCTAGCACGGCGTCTGAGTTTATCTTACAATATCGTTAGTCTTTGTCTTGGGCGGAGACAAATCTCTCTGCGCGCGGTATTTGCGTATTATTGAATCCCCAAACAGGAAAAAAGGAAAGAAGCTGGAATGTTATAAGGAAATAAAATCTTCCGCGGAGCATCTCCTAACGCAAACAGGATGTTAAGATAAAATATTATGGAGAGAAAATTTGATATATACGGGGAAATCCTTGTAACAAGCTTTTTCAGCCGAAGTGACCAATGTGACGAGGTTACGTCGTAATCTAAGAACCGAACGCACACATATAAACACATTGTTACACGCTCAATAAACAAACATTGTCTATGCATGCCGAGCATTGGAATATCATTATTAAATTTAATAGTAGGCCTACTCGTCTGATTTTCAAAATAATATCATCACTGAATTTCTCTACTTATGTTAAGAACTGCTTATAAATATATTTTTGCTCCGAAAATCAAAATACTATGTATTTAAGACCAAATCTGTTATGCGATAATCAAATAAGTATATAATTATGTATAATTACATATTATTACACTTAGTTTCTAAATAAATACTGCCACAAGACGAAGTAGCCTATGTCACTGCACAAGCAACAAATTGTGTGTTTTTTATTTACTGTATTGATGTTAAGAGGAAAGAATTCATGATGAAAATCAATAAATGTAATACAAGATTAATGAAATGCATCCGAGAGGAATCAGAAACCCCCGAGAGGAAGAGGAGACTTCCGCTACTTAGGAAGGAAAATAACCAGTGATGGATAAAGCAAAGAGGATATAAAAAGTAGGTTGGCTCAGGCAAGAAAAAAAAACTGTCTGGAGTGTGGCACTCTATAGAAGTGAAAATTGGACTGCTGACGCAGAAAAGAGGAGAATAGATGCATTTGAAATGTGGTGTTACCGAAGAATGATGATCACTTGGGTGGATAGAGTAACAAATGAAGAGGTATTGAGACGAGTGGGCGACTGTTAATTAAAGAAGGGTCAGGTTGATAGGACACATACTAATACACCCCGGAATAGCAAACTTAGTTATAGAAGGGTAGAGGACAATAACTGTAGGGGTAGACCAGGGTTAGAATATGTTAAACAGATTGCATCTTAAGTAAGGTGTGGTAGCTATATCGAGATGAAACGATTAGGGAGACATAGAGCACTGCACCAAACCAGACACAACACTGAAGATTCAAACAACAATGGCATGCATTCGTGCATTAAATACTGTATCATGTTAAAAGCATTGGACCACTGAGGTTACGCTCGCCTGATAATAAAAACACCGGACAACGGAGGTCCGAACTACGAGAGAAAAACAACCGAGGTCAGGTTGTATCGACACTAAAATTATTGGTCGATCAAGCTTCCAATTTGCGGAGCATAAGGGGTTAGGCCCTCGCGAAGCGCTACCGTTAAGCTTGCTATTATTATCCATTTGTATTGTTGTCTAAAAATTAATCATGTCCAATGTGTTGATTTATTTTTTCAATTGATTACTGGAATAACTGTAATCGGGTATATTTCATGTGCAATGTTGGTAGTGCAAGTGCTTTATTTCTTTAACGATTAAATAGCAATATTTACTGAAATTCCACAAAAGAAACTCTTTAATTTGGCCTTTTCTTGACGATGGGAGTGAAAAAAAAAAGTACGATTGACGGTGGCGTGTTTGCGTTCACGCATCCAGAGATTCTACAATTAAAAAGAAACTCAACCATAATAGCTGAATTGCATAGCTTATTAATCGAAAACAAGCAGTTCGGGTACACCAAAGCCTGTCAAACACAGTTGAACCAATATAATGAACATGATGATCTAAATATCAGCGGAATGAATCGCTTTGTACTGTATCGCACGCTGTTTCTTTTACGGTATACTATGTATCAATTGTTTCTTTTATTGAGTGGCGTCAAAGATATTCTGGTTTAATTTCAACCTTTTGATCATTCGGAAATTTACGGAGTTTTAATTAATATAAGAATTTCTGCATTTATTTTAATTTCCTTCTAAATGTTGAAATTCCATTAATTAGTACTAGCATTGTGGTACCCTATACGTTAAAGAACGATCATCGTCACCACTGATGCCAATGATTGAAGAGAAAAGACCTATATTATCTTTCTTTTTTTAAGATAAATTTCAAGCTGTCTCTATCCTTCACTGTTACAGCAGTCCCTTGACAGTTAATGATTAGTATTGCATAGGAATAAGAGCGCTACAAATGGTTTGTATCAACATGAAATTAAACTTTTTAATTGGCTCTTACCGTACCATATTTCTAGTCCATCTGAAGTACTCCCATTAATCACGATTCGTTCCGGAGAGAAAACAAAATCAGAACACTCCATTAACGTAATGAAATATGTCGTCACAAAGGAATGAAGTGTGATGTTTTGTAGACTAATAGTTTATTCTCACTCACACACACGCACGTACAAACACTTCACAACAATACACAAACAGTAGAATAAACAAAAAAACAAAACACTTGCTTACCTGCCGCTTTCCTAGAAATCAAAGCCACCTAATCCTATAGCGTATTCACTTCACAGCGCGACTTCCTTCGCTAACACGGCACAGAACAGCACACCACTACCAGTACATCCAGGCGCTCAGTTGCAACTGACTGCTTTACCAGCTAATTAAAGTTAATCGTGAGGCAAGCAGGCAGGGGAACTGACTCATACGTCAGAGAGAGGGCGCCGTGCAGCGGCGAGATGTGGAAACTAACTTCTGAGAACCCAAGCCGAGTCGAGAGCTGCGAGCTAGTGCAGTAACGCCAGCCACGTAAACACACAAATTGAATGTACTGTGCACTCATTTACAGATGTAACGCGTTCCTCTGAACACATGGATACCCCAAATTAGATTCCCTAACAGACATGCTTAGCAGGAGAACTGTTGTTGTTCATTCTTTAGGGCCTTGGTCATGCAGCCCCGTGTACTTGGGTGTGTGTACACAATTTGTCTGGTAACCTGTGCCACTGTGATGTCTGTACTAATGTGTGTATTCGTAATTTGGGTAGGTGGCCTTATGTTACGTACCATCCCGGCATTTGCCTGGAGTAAAAGTGGGGAAACCACGGAAAACCACTTCCAGGATGGCTGAGGTAGGAATCGAACCCGGCTCTTCTCAGATTTTGCCTCACAAGGCTGGGTGTACCCCGTTCCAGCCCTCAGACCAGAATTAAATTTCTTGGCAGAGCCGGGAATCGAACCCGGGCTTCCGTGGCGACAACCAAGAATGCTAGTCACTATGCAATGAGGCGGACAGCAGGAAAGCAATAGTACAGGCCGGACATTTGTTTTAGACGAGTGTCCTTGATCTTGAAGCCTGCAGGTGAGCCTACACACACTCACTCACTCACCCTATCGCTTCACACTTGTCACCACCAATCGGATGTAATGGAATTCCAGACTTGAGCACGTGGCGACATCGTCTTGGAGACAGTACAGTCAACGTCGAAGTATTGTGTGACGCGAAAGTACACGTATTGTTAATAATAATAATAATAAAATAATTTACTAACGCCCCTTTTAAGTGTGGTGTTGGACACACTGGGAAGCACACATAAATTCAAATTTCGTTAGAACTATCAATTCAAAATTCTGAAACCATCATTAAGTTTATTATTACTATTAACTTATTAGTGTAGTTAAAAGGGACGTAAAACCAATAACATTATTATTAGTATTATTATAATTGCTCTTATTATTATTATTTACAATTGAAAAGAGCCTCTGTGAACTGCATGTTAACAATCAATTTCATTTGTGTCTAAATCTTGTTTCTATACAGGCCTTGACATCCTCCCAGTATTTCTGAAGTCCACCGATCAGTGCCTTGTTTCGTGCTTCTGGTCGAGGTCCTCGACGTCTCCTGGCCTCATATCCCACTCGAAAACCGGTTGGGTTGGTTCCTCACTTTAGGGGCTGCGACAACGCGGTCATGTAGCCCCGTGTACTTTGGGTGCGTGTAGAATCTGTCTGATAACTGGTGTTAATTGTGATGTCTGTATTAGTGTGTGTTATCTGTTTTCAAATTCAAGTAAAATAATAATAATAATATCGTATGGCCTCGGGTGCCTGGTGCAAGCTTTGTTAATTGACACCCAGAGGGTAGCTTGCATGTCGAATTTCGTCGTTCCTTTGAACGCTATGAAAGTCAAGGA
Source organism: Meconema thalassinum (assembly GCA_946902985.2). Lineage (NCBI taxonomy): Eukaryota > Metazoa > Arthropoda > Insecta > Orthoptera > Tettigoniidae > Meconema > Meconema thalassinum. The sequence goes on from OX336400.1 coordinate 121,849,529, forward strand.
GGTTAGATATCTAAACTCCTTGACACTACAGCGCTTTCAAGTCGAGAATGGAGAAACTTTGTGTTGGCGGAAAATCCCGAGATTAATTTTGCCATTGAACACGGCCTACTGAATTCAAATGGGTGCTTTAACATGCCAACAACGTATGACATGAGTGTCGTGATTTGTGTCACCTTTCAAAAATCACTTACCATGGCCAGGAGCGAACCTGCAATCTTGGGGTTGGTCGTCCGACACTATAACCAACCACTCACCCACCGTGGCAAGCAGACATTAAGTAAGGACTGCAGACAATAAATTTTCAAGTAGATCCTACTATTGTTACCAAACGCCTACTAGTTCTGAACTTGGTTATTAGATGCCACCGCAGTCGGCTCCTGGCGACGAACGTTGGCACCTAAGAGCGTTAGTCAAAGCTAACCTCATAATTTAGCTTCACACAAGTGTAATTAGTGGAAGGTTCTATAACATGAGAGCACCGGCTTTACTTCCCCTACGAAGGAAGGCATACAGAGGGATTCTTAACGCTCTAAAAAATTTAACGCCTTCGGCTGGGTGAGGGAGCCGTGTCAGTAGATTTGAACCCGCGATCTTGGACAACAGAAGCTCAACTACGCCCGCCGCACTCGGAAACCTTGATAGCTTTTAATAATTTCTCTAAATTCAAATCTGTCGTGGATTTTCTTTTCTGGAATACCAATTTTCATCAGGTCTTTCTCACATCTTGGAATCATGTCCATTTGGTTGCCTTTGGCTTCGTCAAATTCCAAATTTTCTAAGTCAGTCAGCCATCCTCATCACGTCAGTCATACGGAATATATGCTCGTAGAACAGTAAGATTTATTTTTGATTGACGCCGTTATTGGTTATGTTAGTGTAGACTGGCTGCGTGGCCCAGCGGTTACGTTCTCGCCTTCTATGCTCAAGGTTGCAAGATCGGGTCCTGGCGCAGTCAGCTGGCATTTGAGGGTGCGCAAATGTGAGGGAGCCGTGTCAGCAGATTTACTGGCACGTTAAAGATCCCCTTCGGGGCAAAATTCCGGCACCCCAGCGTCTCAAAAAGCCGCAATAGTTAAAATGGACGTAAAAAATAACATTATTTTTACTATCTTAGTGTATCTTATTATTATTATTACGACGTTATGCCCAACTAAGGAGAGCGATTGAATCTATTTCACAGATGAATTTGAATTCCGGTAGCTATCTTCTCTTTCCAAAATCTCTTCATTCCCTCCCTATGATTTTTCTTCCATTCTACTGTCCATTATGATTATTATTGGCACATTGTACCTTTGAACTGCTATGAGAGAGACACTAGAATCTTAGGATTTCGCTCTAGAATGGCTATCAACCATCAGTTATAACCTAACTCATTCAGCATATCTATTTTCACATCAACATCTCTTCAATTCCACGCTGTTTTATCAAGACTTTTTCATGTTATTCTGAATACATTTTGTAACAGATCTGGTTTTTGAAATTTTACTTGAGAGCTTTTGGAACAAAAATAATAATTTTAGTATCCTCTGTTATGGCAAAATTTCATTAAGTGAATGTTATTGCACATTTACTTATCCTATAACACGCTGAGGGTAAGTCACAATGTGTCCGAAACAGGTACTGTTTCAATGTACAACATATTGACTTAAGGTAATAATAATAATAATAATAATAATAATAATAATATCGTATGGCCTCGGATGCCGGGTGCAATCTTTGTTATTTGACACCCAGAGGGTAGCTTGCATGTCGAATTTCGTTGTTCCGTGAAGCACTATGAAAGTCAATGAGGTTAGATATCTAAGCTCCTTGAACACTATAGCGCTTTCTAGTAGAGAAATGAGGAACTTTGTGTTTGCGGAAACTCCAGAGATTAATTTTGCCATTATGAACACGACCTACTGAATTCAAATGGGTTCTTTAACATGCCAACATTGTATGACATGCGTATCGTATTTTTTCCGCCTTTCAAAAATCACTTACCACGGCCAGGAGCGAACCTGCAAGCTTGGGGGGTTAGTACACCGACACGTTAACCACTCACCCACCGTGGCAAGCTAACTTAAGGTAATGAATGGTTTATTATAAATAATACGGCAATGAGGAATCGGGCTATCATGGACATTTTTATGTAATTTCAAAATAATACTGACATCTAATTACGTATTTTTATTGTACCCCCTCCGTAGTTACGCCACTGCCTCATACCCATGCCAAGATTATCACAGGCTAATGTTTCAAGTTTTAGCGTGTACATATTTTGTCGTGCCAAGATTAAAACGTCAACACCATATCTCCGTGCTCTGTGCCGTGGGTGTAGCGGGGAATTGGTTGGAAAGGTCGTTGAGCTGTGTAAGAACGCTCTCGCTATAAATCGCCATAGTAAACGGAGTGTAACATTAAATCGAGGAACAATCTGAACAGACACCAGACGGCAGTTATTTGAGCCGAAGGACATGAGAGAAAACCTGATATTCAGAAAGGTGTAAGGTAATCACCCGTACTTTTCAATCTCTACATTGAACAAGCAATGAAGGAAATTAGAGAAAAAATAAAATGAGTTTTTAAATGTTACAGAGTTCGTCTTGAGGAAAGAATTCCTGAGGAAAATCAATAAATATAAAACTCTTTTGATGCAGCTCTCCTGAGCTAGGTCTAATCGTTTCATCTCTACATAGCTACCACATACTACATCCCAGGCATGTTTAACATATTCTAACCTTGGTCTACCCCTACAGTTCTTGTCGTCGACTCTTCCTTCCATAACTAAGTTTGCTATTCCTAGGTGTCTTATTATGTGTCCTACCAACCTATCTCTTCTCTTCATTAGTAGTCGCCAAAAACATCTTTCCTCTCCCACTCGTCTTAATACCTCTTCATTTGTTACTCTATCCAACTAACCATCTGATCATCATTGCCCTGTAACACCACATTTCAAATGCTTCTATTCTCCTTTATTCTGCTGCACAAACAGTCCACGTTTTACTTCCATAGAGCGCCACGCTCTAGGCACAGGCTTTAAAAAATAGACTTGCTAGTACCAAAATCTATTATTATTTATCGTATGGCTTTTAGTGCCGGGAGTGTTCGAGGACATGTTCGGCTCGCCGGAGTCTGTAGCTGCTTCCAGCGGACACCCTTATTAGGGCGAGCTACTAGTTCCGTTCAATTTCAAGTAGTTCCAACTTTCGCTACCAGATCTCAATGATACCTAGTGGTGAACGTTGGAACTTTGATAGAGCGTTCCAACGAAATCTAACCTAACAATTTAGCTTGACACAAGTTTAGTCTGTGTAAGGATATTCTACATGCCATAAATCTATGACATGGGACCGCCGACTTTACTTTCCCTCCGAAGGAAGGCATACTGAAGGATTTTTAACGCTCTTAAAAATCCAACGACTTCTGCCGGCTTTGAACCCGCGATCTTGGGCACAGCAGTTCAGCATGCTACCAACTACGCCACCGAAGCCGCACCAAGATCTATATTTAATGTCAACAGATTTCTTTTCTGTAGAAATGCTTTCCTTGCCTAGTTTTTATATCCACTTTGCCTCGTCCATCACTGATTATTAGCAGAAGTCTCGTACTTTCCTTAGCTTTTCACCTGCCAATTTGTCGCCCATACGGGCTTCCAATTTATTTCGCACCACGCAGTTAGGGAGCGGAATCTTCCCAGGAGTTCGATATTTCACACGATTCTCGGTATTGTCCAAACCTTCCTCGTAAAGCTGATCAGAGGGAGTGCTCGTGGAATCAATGATCACAGAGTTTAGGCTTGTCGAAAAGCTTCTTCGTAAAGCTGATCATTAGCGTTAATAGTTTAAGTGGTTACAGAACAAGGGAGTGGAAATCCTTGCAGAAACGAAGGGTGAGATGAATTCGCAGAAAGAGGATTGCTGCACATGTCCATTCTTGGATTTTCCAGCTCAGAACCACGCCTGGGCTTGAATGTATGGCCCCGGGGTTTGAATTGTTATAGATGACTTGTGTGCCGATTCCTGAAATCGGTACAATTAAGACACGAGTACGTTTATAAAACGAGCGTAGCGAGTTTTATAATTTCCTCAAGAGTGTCTTAATTACCATTATAGGCGAGTTGCATACGACTGCTTATGTTCGACGATAATTATAACTTTTATTATATGTTTTAACATAAATATTCATAAATATCTGTGGGATTCAGTTACTTCAGTTAGTGAACAGGGCGCGCTGGCTTTGCTGACTGAACACAGCGCATGCGTGGGTCGAAGTACTTCGAAATCAGAGACCATTACTTTGCTTGGCAATGCTATTGTTTACAGCCTGCATGATGACTAGTGCCGTCCAGCTCTAGCATTCACTAATATTGTCACCGAAGTCGTTTGAAAGCAATGCGCTGTGTAGAAATTGGAGTTGGGGATATTAAGGTACAGTGCTATTTCTTGTCTCATATTCGCCAGTTTATTTACGCGAAAATCTGGACGGTGCACTTTCCATGTCGGTAATGTATATAGAAGGATGCTGTGTTGCTAACTTCTGGACGTAGATTCATAAATTTCTTGCATATCGTCACCTTTCTTTAAAAACCTCGTAAGTCTGAATGTTCTCAACATTGAATGTTACCTCTTTCCTAATCAGAATTCAAAGCGGAATCGGAATTTAAAAACCTCTTAAGTCTATATTCGACAGTCTTTCCTCTGGAGATGAATTTAAAAACCTCTTATGTCTAATGGTCGGAGTGTTCTTATTTAAAAACCACGTATGTGAGACATACGACGTTTATTTTGCTCTTAGGGGGCGTGGTGGCTCAGCGGTCTAGCTGTATGCCTCTCACCAAGGCGGTCCCGGGTCTATTCCCGGTCAAAGCATGTGATATTTTCGAAGTGAAATGCCATGTCCTGTGGTTCGGATTCCTCGTAAAAAGGAGGTACCGTGGCTCATGATCTCGAGATTAACAGTCACGTTAAAATACAAGCTCGCTTTTATTTTGTTTTTAGGACATACGTGGTTTCTAAAGAAAGGTGACGATATGTCATAGTATTTTCTTGTTACCGTAAAGGTTCGTGCTGATTTTGTCTTTGTGTTTGGGATTGTAACTACAATGGTTGATCCGATATCCAATTTGAACTTTCAAATCATGTAATTCATGTCAGACATGTTGGATTTTGAGCGCATGCGCGAAGGTATCCTTACCTAATGGATCAATGAATAAGCTCTGATTGGCTGTAGAAACTGTCTCATAATGAAAAACAGTACTATAATGACCATCATTATGATACAGTTTTCTGACGTATAATATTTACATTTCGACATCGTCGAACATAACACTTTTAAGCAATCATAGAGATAGAATTAAACACTTTATAACAGTAACTCGTCATGTGGGCTTCAAAAAATCGAACTGACAGGCGGTGCCTTGTTGCGATACACAATGTACATACAGTAAGTTACTTACAGTAAGTGGAGTGAACGGGAAGGGAGGGGGATGTGATCGACAGTTTACAATAGATGGCCTGGCGCAGTACTGCGGCGATGAAAACCTGTCCCAATTATCCGAATTCCGAATTAGTGAAGCCCGAAATAGTGAGGGTTCACTGATTAGGTATATTCTATTGTATTACACTCAATGTAGCATCATGGGGAGTCTCCAACTACTGAGAGAATCACTGAAATCTCTCCCGCCTTGAAAGGAAGACACTTTAATATGAATCATGATGACGACAGAAGCAAGAAGGAAACTAGTAAAGTGGAGTAGTAATAGAACGCAGCCAGCACATCCCGGAATTCCAAGTAAATATTTCCTATTGTAAGTTACGTCAGGATGTTGTGCATCACAGTCATGACGTCACGCTCGCCAACAGTCGACCAGACGTGAGCCCTGTCTGAGGAAGAAGGAAAGACTCGGTGAGACGCTAATTGACCGGACGTCCTGATTGGCCGGGAGCAGATAACAGGTGGTTGCTACTTGCTTGCTGGTCTTGTCTTGTATTATACAGATGCCTTACTTTCCTCTTCATGCACAGGCTCTGATGAAACAATAACATTCCAAACGAGGAAACTCCATTCAAGTCTCAATCAACTCTACGCCGATTTAAAAAAAACACATGTTTATTGACAAGTCAACTCAAAGAATGCTAAGGTCAAATATAATTATATATGAATTGCAGCCGAATGGCCATTTTTGATTGAACGCCCGAGGGCTCCCAACAAGTTTAATTTCAAGCACTGTACCTGTAGTTCCAACGTTGGCTACCAGAGGCTACTGTCACTAATATCTAGCGGCGAACGTTGGAATTTGAGAGAGCGTTTGTAAATAGCCAAATACGAATATAACCTACAAAGTTTGCTACACACTACCAATTTCAGTGGTAGGTTCTTTTACCTGCCATAAAGCTATGACATGGGGCCGCCAGCTTTACTTCCCCTCCGGTTATCTTCTTCACATGAGTATACAGTGCAAGGTTATGCCGTCTTCTACAGGGCGCCCGAGAATGTTCTCCGCAGCTGTGAGTGGTTGCCTCATCGGTTTAGTTTGTAGCACGGTGTCTTTGAGAGGGTGAATCCCACACGTGTGGCCTGTCGAAATCGTCAGTGTGTATTGCAATTAGCGAGCGTATGTGTCATCAGCACTTCCAGCATCTGTTATGAATGGCTGTGGTGAGTACAAAGTATACTGTTTGCTTGTTATTAGGGAACACCGCGATGACAGAATGCATTCTTCACATAAGTCAAGCAGCATTGCGCGTCATAGGAGCTCATGTCACCACGGACAGTTAAATGATGACAGAGGCTACTTGAGCTGATTCATATCCTACTAGCGCAACTGTACCTGTCAACGAAGCAGGCTGACGTGTGACACAAGAACACAAAGAATAGTTCCCATCTCGACCGCCGGCAATCGTTTCGCGAAAGGGTAATATGATGCAAGCGGCAGACATGCTGCCAACGTAACTTCTGTAGCTAGCTCTCGCAGACGCATGTAGGCGCTGCGGAGAACATTCCCGGACTCACTGTATATTCCCCATGTCCTTTGACGGGACCCACGATCTTTCGTTGGCATCCAGTTTATCGACCAAGCCGCTATTGTTCATCGTGAGGCATTCGGAAGCATACAAGACCTCTGGATGGATGACACTGCAGTAATGATTTAGCTTTGCGTTCAAATATATTGACCGTTTGTTACAGAGGACTTAGGTTAAATGGTAAACCATTTCCATTTTTTACATGCGCAATACGAAGGCTTCTTTTTATAATACATTGGGTGTTATCATTTCTTCCAAGTGTAAACTTTGCCACTCGCTTGATTTTTCTTTATTCCACAACTTGTAAGTTGTTTGGGCGCCGGTTCAATATTGGTTGTGAACTTCGTCCTCTCATAGGAGATCTGGAGCCTTGCCTTATTATTAGAAATAATGCGGGTTCGAAGTCGTCGGATTTTTTTATGAGCGTTAAAAATCCTTCAGTATGCCTTCCTTTGGAGGGGAAGTAAAGTCGGCGGTCCCATGTCATAGATTTATGCCATGTAAAAGATCCTTCCACGGACTAAACTTGAGTAAAGCTGAATTGTTAGGTTAGATTTCGTCGGAACGATCTATCAAAGTTCCAACGTTCACCACTAGGTGGTGGCGAAAGTTGGAACTAAGCTTGATATTGAACGTAACTTGTAGCTCACCCTAAGGGTGTCCGCTGGAAGCAGCTACAAACTCAGGCGAGCCGAACATGTCCTCGGACACTCCCGGCACTAAAAGCCATACGATAAATAAATAATAATTAGAAATAATTGAATAAATTAATAAATCAGGTCAAAAAAGAGCCAAGAATACTTTAGTTCTCGAAGTTGTGTGTAACAATCGCCGAAGCACCTTTGTTGTCGACATCCCACAAAGAAAGGGAAGAAGAGTAGAGGGGAGGCTTGTCTGATCAAACGCACCACACACACACACACACACACAGTGTCACAGCTGATTACGTAGCGGGGAAACCGGGGGTGGAGGGGGGTGGGGGAGGGATGAAAAGAACTGAGTAGAGGGGTGGGACAAGAGCGAAGAGCCCTCCCTAAACTGCGAAGTGTGCGAGACAGGCTTGCCTAATAGAAAGAACATTCGTCGGGAGAAAGAAGATACGGTGGCTGCAGATTCGGATTTTTTGCTTCCATTTGTTGAGGCGAAACGGCTTTCTGTTCTTTCTTTGCCAGAAGCAGAGTATGAGAGAGAATTGTCAAGAAGGCTGGAGAGAAAAAGTTTGGATACCTCCCGGTGAAGTTGAGAGGTTACATGATAACGTACAGAAAAGTAACTTATTGAGGTCTGTGATTCTCCAAGTTGAACAACCCCGAGGCACCGACTGCGATCGGGAGCGGCAGCAAGTATCGAAATTGATGGTTCGCATCCCGGCGCTGACAGCAGCGGAAATCTTGAGTGTGGTTTTGCCACAGGGCAATGGCCTTATTGTGAGTCCCAGCATCTAACCCGCACCCTAATAATCACAGTTTCATACGCTTCTATAGTCACTACAGAAACACAGGTTATCACTTGACAAATCCAACACATACTGAAATAGCCTACGCGTAATTGATGGCCAAAATACCCCTAGCATAGCCGATGACGTGTGGCTTTATAAAGTGAGAGCGGTCACCTTGGAGTGATTTTTTGTTGTGAGCATTATTATTATTACCGAAAAGCGGTAGCTACTCTCGCTAACACCCAGCCCTAGGCCATGGGGCCAAGCTATCTGTGGACTCGGAAGACGTGGGTTCGAGCCCCATCGTCGCCCGTCCTTGAAATGGTTTCCATTTTCAACTCCAGGTAAATGCTGAGAGGCCACGGCCGCTTAATTCCACATCCTTGCACAGTTTTATTCATATTCATTAATTTTATTAACTCCTCTCATGAGCCCCCCAGGGGCTCACAACTTGTGGGACACGGGCTGGCGACCACGGGACCCCAGCTGAGTCCGGCATTGCTTCCACTTACTTGTGCCGAGCTCGTCACTGTCAAAGTGTGAGTTGTCACTACGGGGCCAAAAGTGGGGGTGTTCGAACAAAGGAATTTTCTGCCCATTTATTTACGAATGCACCTTGTTTTGTAGCAGAATGCATATAAACATTTTGGTTCCCACGATATCGTTTTAAAGCTCATAGTGCACCCTATAACACACGAAGAAATTTTTACGAAGCTACAACATAAAAATTAAAATGTGCAGATCTTAATAGTAACTGTGAAACACAAAGAAAATGACCGAACTTGAGCTTTAAATGCAAGGCTAAAGAAATCCAGGAATCTGGAACAATACCAAAACTTGCTAATGAATAGTATCGAATACGTCTTTGAGATAACAAGAGTAGATAGTGAAAAACTCCGTGAAGATCAGGGCAGGTTGACACATTCCCACAATATTTACCTCACGTCTAGTTTGGAGTGGGGGAGAGAGAGAGAGGGGGGGGGGGGGGGCAGTGAAACACGCCTCAGACAACTTCCCCTGTTAAGATATTCCTAATTGACCCCAGTGGAGAGAACCCATTAGCGCAGCTCGGTATCATCCCAGTAATGTATGGAGCTCAGAAGAATGCTAGGTAGAGGAATTTAGCCGCCGAGAACTAAGCTAGTGATAACATTGTAATATCGGCCTTACCAAAAACATTGCGGCTTGACTAGCGAACAATGTTCACTGGTCGTACTGAGTCATTAACGGGCCGATGTATTCTGCCAAGTAAATTGACTGTGGTGCGCCAAGACAAACCATCCGTCACATTGCTATCGAGTGTCGTAACAGGGCATACTTGGGATCGTTGAAAGACTTTGCGCGAGACTCTATGAAGGCTGTCGAGTGGCTACAATTTGGATTTGAAACTTTAAATGTATCAAATGTTGATTGTTTTATAGATGTGCGTTGTTTGTAATGATATTATAGGCTTATAGCCTATTTTGTGTACTCTGTCATAAGCTTAATAATAATTGAAGTATTAGAAGCCATTTTTCCTTTCTGCCAAGTTCTATTAAATAAAGCTTTTCAGTCCGCCAACACAAATTGTACCTAATTGCATTAGGCGGGAAAACAAGTAATTATACACCCTAACCTGAAATAAATATTACATAAGATATGTATGTAGAAATAAGAAAGTCATATCTTATAGATCATGAAAGTAAGGTAAATACCAAATGGCATTGAATATATTTATTCCACCTTAATCAATAATTATAATAAGAAATTAGTTAATTAGCATCAGCTTTGTGTAAATATTAACATATTAAACCAAATGCGAGCATGTAATAATACAATTCGAACAAAATATTCTAAAACAAATTGGAAACTAATCTTAACAGTCAAATTTTTAATACAAATAAGGAGTAATACTGTCTGTAAGTTGTGATATTGTCTAATGAAAAGGAAATTGCTAATGGACAGAATATAAAGGCTTCCATTAAAATCTGTTGTCATAAAAATTTACTTACGGTATAGGCCTACTATTAATGATGTTAAAACTCAATAATAACATAGGAAAATATCTTAAAACACAATAAAATCAGATCTGTTACAAATAGTGAAGTATATTTTACTGTAACTTTGTAGTAATAATTATCTTATTGGAAATTACGGATAAGCAATGTTTCGAATGTCCATGAGTAAATTTAGATTTTTGTACATAAAAATATGTTACTTTGTGATAAATCAGGTAGCTTACATAAATAGACTCCTACATAAAAGTCTGTTGAACCTTCAATGCAGGAGAGAGAATGTACGATTATGTTGTTTACATATCATGGTACATGTGCAATAGTCATGTGGGTGAGTGGTGTTCGCTCCTGGCAGTGGTAAGTGATTTTTGAAAGGCGACAAAAATCACGATACACATTTCATACGATGTTGGCATGTTAAAGAACCCATTTGAATTCAGTACGCCGTGTTCATAATGGCAAAATTAATCTCGGGATTTTCCGCCAACACAAAGTTCCTAACTTCTCTACTAGAAAGCGCTATAGTGTCACGGAGCTTAGACGTGTCCATAATGGCAAAATTAATCTCGGGATTTTCCGGCAACACAAAGTTCCTAATATCTCCTTGACTTTCATAGCGCTTCAAGGAGCATAAAATTCGACATGCAAGTTGCCCTCTGGGCGTCAATTAACAAAGTTTGCACCCGGCACCAGAGGCCATACGATATTATGATTATTATTATTATTATTATATATAGCACAGTGAGCTCAGTGATTCACAAGTGCCGTAAGCACCAGGTTGTTCCAACAAATATGGAATGCGACTGATCCTAAGCCTTGTACAAGTGTTCCTCGCCCAGCAGGGGGTGGGCGTATAAGGGTTTGGGGCTTTTAGCGGAAGTTGTCTCGTAAGTTTCTCTCTCCATGATAATGGGCTGGCTGCGTGGTTCAGCGGTAACGTTCTCGTTTGCTGTGACCAAGGTTGCAGGATCGAATCCTGGCGCAGTCAGCTGGCATTTGAGGGTGCGCAAATGCGAGGGAGCCGTGTCAGTATTTACTGGCACGATACAAATCCCCTTCGGGGCCAAATTCCGGCACCCCGGCGTCTCTAAAAGTCACAGTAGTTAAATGGGACGTAAGACCAATAACATTATTATTATTATTATTCCACGATAATAGTTATACAGCCACAGCAACCTTAAATATACCGGGTGATTCAGCAGCCCCTTCCAATGCTGTTTGCTGCAACCCAACTAACGCGTGTTGGCAGAAAGGTCGATAATTATTCTCTGCTTACATCCCGCATGATACACATGCACTGCAAGCATATCCTCCAAACAAACCCTATTATTCTTCCCTCGATGTGACTATAGACTAATACAAGGGATAACTTATAGTGTTCAGTATCGTTTGCGGGATATGCTTGCAGTGCATAGTACCATATGGGATGCAGGCAGAGAATATGACCTTTCTACCAACGCACGTTAGTTGGGTTGCAGCAAACGATATTGGAAGGGGCTGCTGAATTATCCGGTATTTAAATCACGAGGGACATTAATTGTATAGGGAAAAGAAGCCGACACCGAACCACAAAACTAGTTGGGTGGAACTGAGCGGTATGGGGATCAAAGAAAGCAGCCTGAGTACGCGTTAGCCGTACCGAATATAGGCGCCGGGACGGTATCTTCTGACAGGCCACGACCGCTTCCTTCCACACCCTTACCCAGTTTCATTCAACTTCATTCATCTCTCATTAACTCCGTTCATGAGGTTGGTGTTAGAAAGGGTATCCGGCATAAAGCCACCCACCACACAGAAATTAATTGCTTCTCGTACCCAATTCCGTTGAAAAACGAGAATATTGGGGGTATGGCAGGGGCGTATATAAGATGGGGGGGGGGTCTGAGCGGGCTCTAGCCCCCCCCCCCCCTCCGAAAAAGTCAATAAAAATTAAGAAAGTGTTGCTTTGGTAAGAGCATAAAATAATTGTAATTTTGGTTGTACCCTAATCTTAACTTATTGGCTAAGTTATAAGTAATATTAAGATTGAAATTATACTAACTCGTGGTGTAGTGGCTAGCATTCTTGGCTGCCGCTATGGAGGTCCGAATTCGATTCCCGGCTCTGCCAAGAAATTTTAATTCTGGTCTGAGGGCTGGAACGGGGTACACTGAGCCTTGTGAGGCAAAACTGTGAATTCCACAGTACGGTACTTTTGAAAAATAAATTATCAACTTGTAAAAGAAAAACCTATTTACTTTTCTGCTTAGTAAATTGACGAATATTTAGATATTTGCCATCCATACTCCATAGATCATAATAGAAAATTCATTAAGTAGGCCTATAAAATGTTATTTGTGTGTTGTGTTGTATTTAACAACATTTTTGGATTGTATGTAATTGTAGGCTATATAAACTTTGAATCTTATCTAAAATAATTGCACAAAGTTATATGCTCTAAGATATACATACATTGTTAGTTATATTTTATTTTTTAATGTTCGGCTGTTTGTAATTTTAGGCATCCTCTTCAAAATTAAGAAATAAGCATAATTCGTATTTTTACTGTGTTAGGATGGGCAGATAACCTCGCTGTTCCGCCCATTAAGACAACAATCATCAAAGTACCTCTGGCAGTTGGACAGCTCCATTGTTTCACCTTGTAGTTTTTTTGTCGGACACGGGCTATGTTTTAGAGCTGCGAATTCCTCCACCTTGGCCACTCACCTCTTATCCTAATTCTGTGAAACACGATTGTTCCCATAACGTTGAATGCTCGCTTTGTTCGGCGCTGGCTGGGCTTGCCATATAACTCGCCCTCACCCCTCAAGCTAGCGCTGGTTTTGCTACGAAATATATTCCACTCCCCTTGAGTTCTCTTTTCCTTTTAAACTTCATGCTCTTCAATTCCCCTCCCCCCTCCGCAGTCTTAAGAGTGTTTTATTCTTCGTCTCTCTCGCTCCCTCCATCTTCATTATACAGCTTCTCTCTCACTCCCGTCTCAGTTTTATGGCATTACCTTCTTTTGACGCCTGGCGCTCGTTCGCAGCTAAGATCTCGCCGATGCATGAAGCTGCCACTCGCCTTTCGCTTTCCACACAGATACGAGACCCATTCAGAAATTAAGATTCCCCATTGGTTAATGTTGAAAACATTTCTTAGCAGTAAGGGTTACCATCTTAGCAACAAAAAAAAAAAGCAATTTCCTCAATTGTGCTAAAAGTTTAAGGGCCCAGAAAGGTTTCAAATTGTTGAGTCTTGAAGAGCTCTTCAATCAAACTATAATAGGCCTACCAAATTTCTAAAATCACTTCCGGCCTTAGGCGACTTCGGTGGCGTAGTTGGTAGCATGCTGAGATTCTAAGCCCAAGAACACGGGTTCAAACCCGGCCGATGTCGTCGGATTTTTTAAGAATGTTAAAAATCCTTCAGTATGCCTTCCTTCGGAGGGGAAGTAAAGCCAAGGCGGCGGTCCCATGTCATAGATTTATGGCATGTTAAAACACATTCCACTAATTACACCTGTGTGAAGCTAAATTAATATAGGTTAAACATTTGACTAACGTTCTTAGATTCCTACGTTCGTCGTCAAGAGCCGACTACGGTGGCATCTGGTAACTAATTTCTGAACTAGTTGGTCGTTGCCAGAGGCGTTTGGCAGCAAAAGTAGGAACTATTTGAAAAAAATCAATGCCTGCAGTCCTTACTTGAATTAAGAAACAGATAACACACACTAATACAGTCATCACAATTAACATCGGTTACCAGACAGATTCTACACACACCCAAAGTACACGGGGCTACATGACCGCGTTGTAGCAGCCCCTAAACTGAGGAACCAACCAACTTCCGGCCTTAATGCAGTTACGAAAAATCAAAAACAGCCTAAAATCGCGTGTATCTTCACTCGTTTTCTTTTTGATTGAAATCCTAGCCAAATTAACTTATTAACATAACTCTTTCTTTAATGTGTTCCCCTGATTCAATACCATCAGGACTTATTTTTTGATTTTTTGAAAAATCTTCACACTGGAAGCAGTTATTAAGTGAAACTCTGCATTGACTCACATTAGCGCTCGTAGTGGTAGAAAAGGCAAACTGCTAATCTAATCGACCAGATATGGTTGAGTTTCCGGTGAACAATCATGTCTACCGCGTGTCATCATGCCGACAGCTCGTAAGAAACGTCCAACTAGAAAAACTTTCTATTAGGTTTCATTTTTGTTGTCGTCCGACCTCCTGAGTGCAGGTCTTTCTAGTCGACGCCCATGGGCGATCTGCGCGCCGGGATGAGAGATGGAATGGATCAAGAGGAATGAAACTGGGCAAGGATGTGGAAGAAAGCGGCCGTGGCATGTCAGTAGGTACGGGCTCAGCATTTGCCTGGTGTTGAAAATGGGGAAACCACAGAAAACCATTTCAAGGACGGCCGACGGTGGGGCTCGAACCCACGCGTCTACCGAGTCAGCAGAGAGCTTGGCCCCATGACCTAACGCTGCGCTTTAGCGAGCGTAGCCACTTCTATCGGTTTTCTATAGGTAATATTTAACCATTATGACTAACGATTTTGCTTATTATAGCCTATACTAGGCAAGGACTCTAAAAGGTCGGTGGCCAAATTTGTGTACGGGCAAATGACCTCGATGTTCCACTCTTTAAAAAAAATACAATCATCACGTCTATCACCATCTCTTTTCCTTCAATTTCGTCGCCAAATGACCCCTTAAAGCCACTAGATGTAGGGATTAAGGTTGGCGACACTGATTGCTACTACATATCTGATGCACAGTGCCAAGCTAAGCAGCTCTTTTAAACTCCACTGCCGCTCTCCTTATGCCAAGACACTTTGTACCCGTGCCAGCCTACCGGAATTAGCCGGTTCGCTGTGGAACAAGGTTACTAAACGTCAACCGGCTGGGCTGCGGTTTCTTCAAGAGATCTCTCTGTAACCACGTTGTTGTTTGTTGATTCTTTAGGGACTTTGTGGTAATGCAGTAGAGTGCGATCACGGGCCCTACGGCAGGTACTGTCAGGACCCACTATAATTGTGTTTTCACCGTGAAATCCTAATGGGGTATTAATATTTTCTCTTAAGATAAACTAAAACTTCAATATTTGGTTATGTGAAATGATACGGAAAGCTAATAAATGTATTGATTTTCCATCAACCGGCTATGTTGCCAGTTCATAATATAATTTCCCATTAGTCTACTGTAATTCGTTAAATTATTAACTTTCATGATTTGCCTACATTTTCCAAGTTGAAAATTTGAAATTTAGTCTACTATCGTACTTGCCAAGTAAATAAATAACAGTTCTTTATAAATATCCAAAATTCGCTCTACAACGGCTCAATGATAGCTAAGGTTTGTAAATATTATTTTTAAGTTCAAGGAAGCTTGTAGTTTTACGTGACCATTAATCTCGCGATCATGAACCACGGGACCTCCATTTTACGTGGAATACGTTCGCCGACTTTACCTATTAAAGAATGCTTAATTTCAAAATTCAGTCGAATTCGTATTTCAATATTATGCAAGATTTTCCTTTGGATTCTTATAAATGATATAACTTAGCATTTTTTAAATGTGATTCTCTCTTCCAGGCCCTTCAGTTTACTCAGGCCCCAGGGCTGTAGCCCCGTTTGCCCCTCCCCCACGTTGGCCCTGCATGTAGCCCCCAAAATGTGGATGTGTGTAGAAGTTGTCTGGTAACCTGTGTCACTGTGATGTCTATACTAATGTGTGTATTTGTAATTGAAGTAGGATTTGCGTAGGATACGGCCATGGACTTACGTTAGGTACCATCCCGGCATTTGCCTGGAGTAGAGGAGGGAAACCACGGAAAATCACTTTCATTATGGCTGAGGTAGGAACCGAACCCGTCTCATCTCAGTTTTTCCCCCACAAGGCTCCGTTCTAGCTCTCAAAGCAGAATTAAAATTCCGGGCACAGCCAGCACAACACAGCACAGCTAGCCGCTACACTCCGAGGTTGTCGACAGTAATATTATTATTAATAATAATAATAATAATAATAATAATAATAATAATAATAAATCATGTATGGTAGTCTATATTATAGCAATTTCGGTGGAATTAATTGACATTCTTGCCCTGAAATCAACACTGTTGCGATATGATCCTTTTTAATGACCCGGAAATTACGCGGCAGATAGTATACTGTGCTTCACTTATCGCATGGGAAAGTTTTCACCGTCTTATTATTGAATTAAACGACATATGTAGGCTACTGTACGTCACTTCTAACGATAATAAACGCTTCAATGTTCACGTACCACGTTTCTTAATCGGTTTATATTATGTAATCATTCTGACAGTTATCTGCCAGCCATCTCAAAATCATTGAGATAAGGAACGGAAATCCCGTTAAACAATAAGACTAATGATGTACAGAAATATTGTGTGAACTTCATCCATGATCTCTGATGTAATATGTTGAGAGTTTGAAGGAGCTATTCGGAGCATAACATAATTATGACCTAACCTCACGCACTGAAGGATCCTTCAATTAATATTATTACAGTATTATTAGTACCTTTTAGATTATCCTACGATGTGTCAAGAATTTTATGTACAGTAAATCTCCCTCTCCTTATCTAGCCCATCTGCCCCCTTCCCCCTAACCACAAACAATATAATTCTTATATTAATGCAGCTAATGGCCATTCATTCATTCATTTTCTTTTGAGGACGGGTCAGGAAAGGGATTTTGGATGTGGCATTTGTCTGGTAGTGACAATAGGAAATCACGAAAACCATTTTCAGGACGGCCGAGGTAGGATTCGAACCCACTCTCTCCCGATGCCAGCGAGGCACGTGGTAGCGCTTTCAGCCACCGCGGACGGTGAATATAATTATTTGCACCCTAGATGTCTAGTCCCATTACTCTTGTGTTCAATATTAAGTTTCACGAAATGATATCCAATAGTTTTCCAATTGATACGTGACCAAAATACAGATAGAAGTCAAACAAGTGGCCATTTCAAATTGTTGTTATACGAAGCGAATATAAAACATTTATTTTTATAGAAAGATACTGGCAATTTAGAACCCACAACACTAAATCTTGAAAGCAAACCTCTTCTACTGTTACGATGTCTTAATAATACTAACAATATATAATTCGACACGGTATCTCAGATGACAGGAATTTAATCCAATTAATAACCTTGTCAAAGCCTCCACTAATACCAGCCTCAAAGCGGCAGCAAGCTAACCACAGCCCACTGTATTCATATCAGGTCAAGCTATCGGATCGGGCAGTGAAGGAACTAAACCGGTTTCCAAGACAACATAGTACAGTACCTACTATTATAAATCCAGCCTATACCGACTCTGGTGTGCCAAGCCCTTGTCAGCAAGTACTTTGGTCGCCAGGCCGTTCGTCTCTTTAACTTATTTGTCCTTCTCTCTCTCTCTCGCTCCCTACCTCTCTCTCTCTCTCTCTCTTTAGCTGTTGTTTATTTCTGGGTCGCCGCAACTCAAGCGTGCATGCGGAGCGAACTTTTATTTCATCCTCAAGTAAAGTTAATTATCCTTATGGCTTTATAGCCATACTGTGGCACTAAGTGGGCGGGCAATAATACTACCTACAGCGACTCACACACGTTTATAGGTTCCTTGACGACTGTTCGCAATATGTAAACATTACACACACTCGGCACTAAATACTCGTACTGCTGACGCATCAAGTCCCGCGCCGATTTTTAAACGTTATTAATTGCAGGAGAGATAATGGTGATGATTATTGATTTAAGGGGGAAAAACATCTAGGTCATATATGGATCATGATAATGAATATAAGTACCAGTGGCATAACTAGGATTTGCTTCTAAGCGGTGTCAAATTGGAACTAAACAGCTATCAGGAGCGTTTTATGGTGTTTTTAAGGTTTTATTCCTGGTTTCTTTGTTGTGATTTTTGTTTTGGATTATGACTTGTTTTGTTTGTTGTTTTCTGCTTTTGTTATTTTATTTTTGCCTTGGGTTTTTTGGTTTTGTGTTTGTTGTTTTCTGCTTTTGGTTTTGTTTTCGAATTTTGCTTTGTGTTTTTGGTCATATGTTTGTTTTTGCTTTGTGCGGGAGGCAAAATAAGACATAACACGACACAGTTCTGGCAGGGGCTATCGTCTTGTTTATTTGTTTAAACATGTATTTATAAACAATTTGCGTTAGTCAAATTTAACCTATAATTTAGCTTCACACAAGTTTAGTTAGTGGAAGGATATTTTATATGCCATAAATCTATGACAAGGAACCGTCGGCTTTACTCCCCCTCCGAAGGAAGGCATACTGAAGGATTTTAACGTTCTTAAAAAATTCGACGACTTCGGCCGGGTTTGAACCCGCGATCTTGGGAACAGCAGTTCAGCATGCTACCGAAGCTGCTTGCACATTGATAGGCACAAATAAAACGTATCAAATGCTATCGAGATCAAACATGAATAGTCTATGGGTAGGTTTGCTTTCTAGGTTAGATTTCGTTGAAACGCTCCATCGGAGTTCCAACGTTCACCACTAGGTGTCAGTGACATCTGGTAGCTAAAGATGGGACTACTTGAAATTGAAGGGAACTTGTAGCTCACCCCATGGGTGTTCACTTGAAACCGGTAAAACAAAAGTTTGGTGCTTTTCAGTCGGTCAACACGAATGTACCCAAATAGTTAGGCAACACTGAAAAGTGGCTTCAAACCTCACAATGTCACAAAACAGGTAAAACCTGTCCACGGACACTCCCGGCACTAAAAGTCATACGATAAATAAATGTACCGGTGCCCTGTCCTATTGCACAAGGAAGAACAGAAGCCTAAAAAACAATTAAGAACTAAATATAACTCCACTAGCCTACGGGTAAATCAACATAATATAAACCAAACAAGCTATTAACTAAATGTTGTAATTTTAAAATTAGATCAGTCTTGCCACCCGACACGAATTACAAAATTATGCAGTTAAAAGTTTGTATCTATTAAAATAATGTTTCCTTCAGTTGCCCCTTTTATAAAGTCAAGTTCATACCATCTGGTGTTTTACAGCCCTCCATCAGTTTCCTCGGAGGCGATTGCTTTCAAATGTCGTTCTCACCAAGGTCCTTCACACACTGTCTCTCCAGTGACTCGCGAGCATAGCCTACCCCCACCCGACTACTCAAGTCGTACCAAGGTAACTAGGGGTACAAACGTGCCAAAACAAAGCCAGAGTACAAGGTTTACAATTGGTATCTCGAATATCACCCCACACAGTTAGTGAGTGGAATCTTCCCAGGAGTTAAGATATTTCACAAAATTCTTGTTATTTAGGCTTGTTCTAAGCGTTCCACGAAAACTAATCAGAGGAGTGCTTATGGAACCAATATTGACAGATTTTGGCTTAACAAAAACAACCTTCTTCTAAAAGCTGGCCATTAGCGTTAACACAGTAGTTTAAGTGTTACAGGACAAGAGAGTACAAATCCCTGCAAGAATGAAGGGTGCGGATGAATTCGCAGAACGAAGGCTCCTGTACATGTCCATGGCGATAATTGGTTTCCATTACCAGCCACCTGGCCTCTAATGAGTCTTGAACTGGCAAAGATGTCCTGTACTGATTCTTCAAATCGGTACAATAAATAAATAAATAAATAAATAAAAATGTGCAAATTATCGGAACGATTTGTAAGTCCTTAAATAAAAATAAATAAAAAATTATAAGAGCCTTACAGTAGTCGCATATGATGTGTAACATGTGACATTTTATCCTACTACGTGTATCCAGGGAGCGCAAATCCCTTGTTGACAGTGAACTCTGTTGTTCATTGAAATAACTACTTGTATAACTCCAGTGCCAAATCCTGACCGTAATGAATCATAATTGTTATTTGCCGTGGCGGAAGCAATCTACTGCCTACTTGATGCGAGCTGCGCTCTATACCGGCCAGTTAGTGAACCCATGCCAGCGATGTTATTGAAAATGGCCTCGTTTAGCCGATAGAGCGCACTGCCAAGTATAGGCGCGATTAAAAATTAGGTGTCCGGAAAGTATATTAAATGTGATTCCGTCAGTGATATGTTTAGACCAACGAAGTTTCAATTATTGTTAGTAGTCGGCGTTAATATACTGAATTCATACGTTGTTTGGAGTGTTTGTTGATGCGATATAGATTCCACATAGCCACATGGCCGACAGTAAATCGAGTGCTTACATTAAATAAAAATACAGCAAAAGTATGAAGATTTAATAAATCGTAATTGTTTTCAGCAAATATGATAAAATTAATATTTTCACACCAAAGAACGACAACTTGAAGATGATTTATTGTGGGAATATCTTAAATAGGGTCTCCAAACCTTGAACTAAACTGTATGCGATATACATTCCCCATAGCCACACGACCTACAGTACGTCGTTGTACCGATCTCCGCCACCACGCGCGCTTATTGTTTCCGTCCCATGCACTTCCGTCCCTTTTCCAAAATCACTCCCACAAACATGTCAGGCTACTGAGCGTCACAAAAATATCCAGATACCGAGTGGACAGATGTTACACAACAACAACAACAACAACAACAACGACGACGACGACAAACAAATGGAATTAAACATAATATAATGCAATGCCATCTAAGAATTTCATATCATGTTCACGGAAGACGACAACAGCTGTTTGATAATTTATACGCAATGTAACACGCGCCAGAGATAAAAAAAAAAAGCCATGCCAAAGGAGTCACACAAGATTAGCCTACTTCATTCTATTGTACATTGAATCATGTCATTTTAGCAATGTAACTTGGGACGTCATATCCGTGGGTGGTAAAGCACGCATCGTGAAAGGACTAGGGAGCAATCCCGTTTACGACTACTTTGATTTGTTGTGCAGGAAAATACCTGATTAGTCCCAATAAAAACAGTACTTAATTCAGTTACAGAAAGCAATGAAGCTCTATTTCAGTGTTGGCTTACCAACTTTCAATTTTAGGTAGATTTCATTAGAAAACTACCTATTGCAATGGGTTCTTGTTGTTTGAGTCTTCAGTCTTTTGACTGGTTTGATGCAGCTATCCATGCCTCCCTGTCCTGAGCTAATCGTTCAATCTGTACATAGCTACCACACGCTACATCCGAGGCAATCTGTTTAACATATTCTAACCTTGGTCTACCCCTACAGTTCTTGTCCTCGAACCTTCCTTCCATAACTAAGCATGCTATTCCTGGGTGTCTTAATATGAGTCCTACTAACCTATCTCTTCTCTTCATTAGCAGTCGCCAGAAACATCTCTCCTCTCCCACTCGTCTTAATACCCATCTGATCTTCATCATTCTCCTGTAACACCACATTTCAAATGCTTCAATTTTCCTTTTTTCTGCTGCACCAATAGTCCAAGTTTCACTTCCATAGAGTGCCACGCTCCAGACGAAGGCTTTCAAAAATGACTTCCTAATACCTAAATCTATATTCGGTGTCAACAGATTCCTTTTTTTTTTTTTTTTTAGAAATGCTTTCCTTGCCTGAGCCAACCTACTTTTTTATATCCTCTTTGCTTCGTCCATCACTGGCGACTTCCGGAAAATGTCGACATATCTTCGCGTTTCACATCTCCCAGACACCAAAACCACCGTCAGTTAAGAAGTGTATTATAATTTATATATAGGCTACCACTGTCTTGTAGACACGATAACTACCGTCATTTTACATACAAACAATAGGCCTATAACCATTCAAAATCTCGGTAGAGTTCATTAAAGGGAAAAAATCGGACCGTAGGGGGTGGAAATGGGAGGCTTTTTCTTTTTAGGAAAAGTGAAATATCACTATAGCTTTCTTAGTATGTGAAAACCTGAATCCATTCAAAGTCCATACTACTGACCGGCAAGAAAACCCGATCTCTTGAAAAATTCAACATTACTTTCATTCAAATCATAAATGTCTGGCTGCGTGGCTCAGGGGTAACGTTCTCGCTTGCTGAGCCCAAGGTTGCAGGTCAGCTGGCATTTGAGGGAGCTGTGTCAGTACATTTATTGGCACGTTAAAGATCCCCTTCGGGGCAAAATTCCGGCACACCGGCGTCTCTAAAAGCCAGGGTAGTTAAAAAGGGACGTAAAACCAATAACATTATTATTATCAAATCATAAATATGAACGGTATAAGCCTAGTACAGTACATACTGTTTATAGCATGGAAGTAAGGTTAGTTGGTTTCCTGGATTCATTACCATTCTTCATGTCATTGTTTCACTTAACAATAGCGATTCTTTGACATGATGCTGTTTCCCGCGGAAAGATGTGCGCGCCATCGCTATCGTCAACAATGCAATGATTTATTCTTTTTTCTTTTGCCACGTGTTGTCATAGGAAAAGATCAATACAGCCAAATCCTCAGTTGTTCTTGTGCAATTCAGAAACGAATATGCGCTTGAGGCCTGAAGATGTTGCCTGGCAGTGGCTCTGATTAAAAATAGTGGCGCGCACATCTTTCCGCGGGAAACAGAATCATGTCAATGAATCGCTATTGTTAAGTGAAACAATGACATGAAGAATGGTAATACATCCAGGAAACCAATTAACCTTACTTCCATTCTATAACTACAGTGGCCTATATCGTTCATATTTATGATTTAAATTAATTGTTGAATTTTTGTGAGGTTTGAAGCCATTTTTCAGTGTTGCCTGAGTAAACAAAAGTTTGGTGCTTTTCAGTCGCTCAACACGAATGTACCCAAAAAGAGCTGGGTTGTGCTCTAATCCTGAAATAAATTACATGAGATTAATAAATACACTAGGATGACCAGTTTCGATCGTCAAGCGATCATCATCAGATCCATTACACTTCGGCTATAACATCTATGTTTGAGAATACAGGTGAAAAAATATTTACAGTATGTACAATTGTTTAGTTGCAGTATTGGAAATGCAACTGTCGGTGTATGCTAATTGTAGTATATCTAATGTTAGGTGAAATGCTAAAATGGTCATAAAAATCTGGAGTTTGTCTGTTATACAAAATCAGCTAAGGTTATACTGTATTTATTAATCTCATGTAATTTATTTCAGGATTAAGGCACAACCCAGCTCTTTTTGGGTACATTCGTGTTGACGGACTGAAGGGCACCAAACTTTTGTTGAATTTTTCAAGTGATCGTGTTTTTTTTTTTTTATTTATTTTATTTTTATTTTAGTGCATTCATTAAATAAGGGCCGAACACTTATCTCAGTAGACGTTTTTGATAGCACCAACCATTGACCAGAGGGGTGGGGAAATGGAATTTTGAGGGGGGAAATCATACCTCCCTTAATAGACACAATATCAAAACCGTTTATTACCTAAAACTTTTGTCTGAAATAATTGTTGATATGGCTCATCCTTACGCCAAGGGATGAGCAAATTGTTTCAGGAATTATAAGAAGATGGGGCTTCTCGTATGCTAAACAAGTGAAACATTTGTAGATATACAACAAATGACAAATTTAGTACATTTGAAACAGTTTTCTTTGCCCGTTGAAATCTACCTCCGTCTTCCGGCAGGCCGAGAGGGATTTTTATATGATGGCAATGCACGAAATAAAAGACATCAGATCACTCAGTCTGGAGATAGCAATGTTGTTATTCAAAGTAAAAATACTTCCAATAATGACCTATGGCATTGAAATCATCTGGACACATTTAACAACGAGGAACCTATCCACCTTGGAAAGGGTGAAGAAGGTGATAGGAGTATCAAAAACGACACGATCTAGACTTGTATCTTTCCTGGCAAAGGAATCTTTCCTCAGGACAAGCATACCCCTACCGAGCACCGGTGCATCAGAGAAACTGCTGGCAACTTTGACGGAGAAGAGAGAAGTACAACCAGACTTCTATGGCACAGGGGCCATGATGGACCGCTCGTGGACAAAAGCTAATTTCGAACTAAGACATTTCATTACAAGATTGGCAGTTCACGGTTTTCACCACCTACTCTGCAAATCAAAACACTTCCATGACACAAGTATAGACTGTGAGTGCACACTATCTGAAAAAATGTGTGAACGGTACCACATAGAATTCTGTACAAGAAGAACAATAATAATAATAATATCGTATGGCCTCGGGTGCCTGGTGCAAGCTTTGTTAATTGACACCCAGAGGGTAGCTTGCATGTCGAATTTCGTCGTTCCTTTGAACGCTATGAAAGTCAAGGAGGTTAGATATCTAAACTCCTTGACACTACAGCGCTTTCAAGTAGAGAATGGGGAACTTTGTGTTGGCGGAAAATCCCGAGATTAATTTTGCCATTGAACACGGCCTACTGAATTCAAATGGGTTCTTTAACATGCCAACAATGTACGACATGAGTATCGTGATTTTTGTCGCCTTCAAAAATCACTTACCATGGCCAGGGGCGAACCTGCAATCTTGGGGTTAGTAGTCCGACACTATAACCACTCACCCACCGTGGCAAGCAAGAAGAACAATGTCTATAAGTGATTATGCAAATATGTAACCTATATTTTCAGTTATGGCTAATTGGCTACGTTAAATATATTATTATATTTTGTTGGATTGTAGTAAATAACTCTACTTGCTTGCTGGAGGATCTAATGTGAATGTTTTAGTTAGCTTACCACAGTCCCTCCTCAGTATCGAAAAGGCCGCCTGTGAGGTGATATTTAGTTCGTTACAAGCCTCGTCATCTCACTCACCTGCAACAAAGAAAAAATATACATAAGAAAAACAGTACGGATGGGCCGAGTGCCATGGGACTTCAAATGAGGTACTATCCCGGCATTTGCCTGGATGGAGTGCGGATAAACTCGGGGGAAACCACTCTCAGGATGGCCGCTGTCAGCGCAGCGTCGGGATTCGAACCTCCATTCTCAGGATTTACTGCAGCACATTATTGAACACACCACAATGACATAGGCTGTCACATATAGACTAAAACACACTGATAAAGCAGATAGAGCTGATGTCTAGGGACCGGATTTTTAGGTTTCAAAATTGTCATTTTAGATTCTCAAAATCATAAAATAGTGTTTTTTTAATAGGTAGAATATGATTTTAAATACTGTAGGTTTTATGTTAAAAGTGGAGCAAAAGTTGTTGTAAACTTCGCAGAGCTTAATATTAATGAATAGTAGAAAATCTGATTGCAACGAGAGTGTAAAGATTTTATATAATCACCGAGAACTTCACACTTTTAGGCAATATTTGCTCTCCTTAAACATGATCATTATTCAAATTCAATAAAACCAAGGATGTCAGAGGTGATTTTCACACTGTAGCCCGTTAATTAACTTGTTTATTTAGCATAGTCTATAGGGAACCTGGAAACAATAAGAGATTTATCCCCACTTTCCTGACTGTAAAATTATGATAAGTTATTTAGCAGCCCTTTGTTGATTACAGTAGAAGAAACAAGTATCTCTTTAAAAATATGGACTACAGATTCAAATATATAAGGTACGTTCAAAAAGTAACGAGCCGGAGGCTGTAATGCGCAAACCGGTGAATACATCAGCTAATCGTGGCTTGTGTAACGAGTGGTGGTTCCGACCAGAGCGTGAAGGTCACAGCCCGTCGCTAGAGGGCACGCGTGCACGTCACGTGACGATACAAAGCGAGCAGCAGCATGCATCAATCGTCCAACGCAGCCAGTCGCATTGCAAACAGTGACATGGAGGCGTCAACCGAAGAGCCAAGAGGTTTTGTTCGGTTTGTGACAGCGGAAGGAGTAGGGGGAACGGATATTCATCGCCGAATGTCACAAGTGTACGGCGAACACTGCATGTTCCTTGCAAAGGTCAAGGCGTGGCACAAGCGCTTCAGGGAAGGACGGGTGTCGTTAGCCGATGATGCCCGGTCTGGAGAACGCCCCTGCATTACCGATGACAACGTCCAGCTGGTTGATACACTCATTACCCAGGACCGCCGAGTGATAGTGAACGCCATAGCCGCCGTGGTCGGATTGAGCGTCGGAAGTGTGCACACTATCATGAAGGAACGACTGCACTTGCGCAAAGTGTGTGCCCAATGGGTCTTCAACCACACCAGGAAGCATGTCGAATGGCCCACTGTCTTGGTCTAGTTGGACGATTGATGCATGCTGCTGCTCGCTTTGTATCGTCACGTGACGAGCACGCGTGCCCTCTAGCGACGGGCTGTGACCTTCCACGCTCTGGTCGGAACCACACCTCGTTACACACGCCACGATTAGCCGATGTCGTCACCGGTTTGCGCATTCCAGCCTCCGGCTAGTTACTTTTTGAACGCACCTGATATAGATTTGACACAACGATATCTTAATTAATATTCTTAATTTAACTTTTAGCTGAAGAAGGCTTCATTGTCAAGCCGAAGCATGTACAACAATTGAATAGTTGTTCCTTAATTTGTGTTGATTAGCTTAGTATTATTAAGAATTATTTTCAGCATTCCAACAAATAAATTGTTTAAAATCCCAAGCGCTCGTATCTCGCAGTGTCTCGGCAATCTTTGTTAATCCCCTTCCCCCCTCCCCTCTCTGATCCATTCAGCATTCTCATTTCCATTCTGCTAATATTTCTCGCTGGGCTGTTAACGTCCTGATGGGCTTCACAGAATTAAAACTCCTAATGGATTCAAACAAGCAATCTCATCAAAATGCTATCAGGTAGGTTTAAGTGGCTGGGTCATTTGGTGTATAAGTAAGTATCAATATTGGGCTTGGGGTGTTTAAAAGGAACTTGTCTCAATCACGAGGGCTCGACTTCGAAGACAATTGATAACAAAGGTGACAACCCTTGTATTGATCCCATCTATTTGTTCCAGCAATCATTCGTGCAATCAGTTGCCTCGAGCTTATGTATGAGCGAGAATTTACCCAGCTTTCGCTTCCAAACAACAAGGTTGGTCTAAATACTGGGCGATGTAGGGAGAGTTTCGTCACTATACTAACTTATTTCTTGCAGATTACTGTAGATGACAACTGAGAACTCACTGCATTGGCTTTCTCTTTTATACTATCTCTTTTATCCTATGCTACCATCCTGTGGGAATACACAGCCCAAGGTTAATGAATGTAATATGATAGACTATATTTTTCATAAAGAGTTTTTTTATGAAAACGAACGCAATGTTTGTTTAAAACGTTCTATTAATACATTTTCCTATTGGCTCATACAGAGTGCCCAGGAAAAAGGATCTAATATTTACAGAAGAGTTAGTGCACAACAAGAGAAGAAACCAAGTTCCTACAAACATTGGTCGTAAACTTAATATCTTCTGATTGTGAGTTATAGTCGTATTTTGTACGAGGAACATATCTTGCACTCGGAGCACATCGGCTCAAAACAAATGCGAAAACATCGTACAATGAGTTTAATCTTGCACTCCCAAGCACTTTGGTATGAAACAAATGAGAAATCATTGTACAAGGAGTAAAATCTTGCACTCCAAGCACTTTGGCATAAAACAAATGAGGAAACATTGTACAAGGAGTATAAACTTGCACTCCAAGCACTTTGGCACGATAAAAATGAGGAATCATTGTACGAAGAGCATTTCTTGCACAATGTTCTGGCATTTGTTTCGAGCAAAAATGCTTGGCATGCAAGATATGCTCCCGGTACAAAATACGACAATAACTCAAAAGATATTAAGTTTACAACCAATGTTATACGAACTTTTTTTTGTTCCAAACTAGCTCTTCTGTAAATATTGGAACCTTTTTCTGAGGCAGTCTGTAGGTACTGAAAATACAGTTTATAAATGTATGACGATATCCCGATACGAGTGGTAAGGCTCAACCATTCCAGTATAGACTATTATTAAAAATCAGTTATTTTTAATGCTACAAAATAACTGGCGAAAATAAACCGCTGCTGCAAGACTGAAACTGATTTATGACACCCTTGGAACGTGTGCTACTTGCCTTACCCCAGCCTTTCAATCACTCAGCTGAATAGGCAGTGTGCCGGCCAACAAAAACTAGTCTGTGTATATGTGTATACTTTGAACAGTGTCACAGGACCAACAAACACTTGTTCTTTGTTTCGTCAACACCGCTATTACAATAGAAAAAACAACAAAGTATCTTCACTGATGTGTGGTTTGGTTTTGTTCCTGTTTTACGTAAATTAAATTAATTCCCTAGTACAGTACAGTTAAAGGGAGGGGGAGAAGAGAGGGGGAGTGTTGACGCTCCGCCCACTCTGACCCATTCCCCTTTTACCCCTCTTGTTAAATATCCATCTGTTAACAGAGAGATTGAAGTGAAGCGGGCGGCAAGTGAATCACAACACAGTGCAGTAAGCCTAAGCTGCCACTCAAAGCCAAGCCGAAACGTGAGCGCTTGCTTGCTTGCCTTTTGTTTCTACCTTTAAGGAGCTATAAGTGGCTCCTTGTAGCTCTGGAACACGACAAGAAATAAATAGACCATTAAATTTGTGTGGAGGACAAATTGAAGACCACGCATCGACTGGTTTAGCACAGGCCATGAGACTAAGCTATAGCTGGACTCTGTAGACGACTGGGTTCGAATCTCACCCCTGACGGTCCTAGAAATGATTTCTTAGAGTTTTTCACCCCCCCCTCCCCCCCCCCATTTGCAACTCCTGGCAAATGTCAGATTCTTCAATCTCCTTGCCTAGTTAGTTTATTTATTTATTTATTTCTTCATTCATTCATTTACTTATTTAACAATTTATTAATTATTATTTATTTAACAATATGAAGGTACACAGGCATAGCCCCAATTTATTACGTCCTTCTTGACATATCAAGTTCAAAATACAAATACACCAACGAAGAAAAGAGAGACTGACAGATAAAAGGAGAGTGTAGTACACAATTGAAGAACATAACAAATAGAAAACTATAAACTTATAAATATAAAAACTGCTTGCTTCTCACCAAGGTGGACCGGGTTCGATTCCCGATTAAAGCCTGTGAGATTTTCCAAGTACAAACTCACTTCTTGTGGTTCGGGATTCCTCATAAAAAGGAGGTTCAACGGTCACGTAAAACTACAAAACTTCCCTATCTTGCTTTAACCTCGTGGCGTAGTGACTAGTATTATTGACAGTCACCGTGGAGGACCAGGCTCGATTCCCACCCATTGGCGGCTCTGCCAATGAGGGTTCGATTCCCACCTCAGCCATCCTGGAAGTGGTTTTCCATGGTTTCCCCACCACCACCACCACGTCTACTCCAGGCAAATGTTGGGATGGTTCCTAACTTAATGCCAAGGTCGCCTCCTTCCCAATTCTATCCCCAATGTACAAATACACCCACTAGTTCGGCCATCACAATAACACACAATTCCACACACACAAATACACGGGGCTATATGACTACGATGTCGCAGCCCCTAAAATGAGCAGCAGCAGCAACAACAACAACAACTAAAACAACCATCCGTGTTGTTGAGAGTATTTATAAAGAAATAATAAGATATAGGCCTATATAATAAACAACATTATCCTAGAACACTAAGGCAGTATCAAACAGAGGTCTGACCTGAAACTCTGTATGGGGCAGAAACACTTAAATTAACAAGATTTGGTGATTTAGACAAATTAGAGAAGACTGAAAGACGAATTCTGAGAAAAATACTGGGAGCTAAACGAAATAATAACGCAGAATATAGGTTGCGACCAAATAGAGAGTTATATTTGAAATGTGAAAAATTAACTGATGTAATGAAAAAGAGAAATTACAGTTTTTCGGTCATATTTATAGAATGGAAAATACTAGACTAACTAAACAGATCTTCAACTTACTGAATAATTACAAATCCAAACCCTCATGGTTCATTGAAATTGACAATGATTTGACAAACTCCAGAATTCAGACAGTCACAATAGCAAACAGGTCACTCTTCAGAGAAGCTATTCAAAAGGCAGAATTTCAAGAAAGAAAGAAAGAAAGAAAGAAAGAAAGGGGAATCAAGAGGAGAAAGATCGACCCTCTAGAAGGATGAAGGATGAAGGAAACAAAGGAAATTGAATACAATGGACAATAGCCAAAGTTGATTCATCGTAACCTCCAAGTGGATTATTCGAAAGTAGAAGAAGAAGAAAGAAAGAAAGAAAGAAAGAAAGAAAGAAAGAAAGAAAGAAATTGTCTGATAATCTGTATTATTGTGGTGTCGGTAGGGTAATGTGTTTTTCTAAATCAGGATGAGGATTGGGCAGGAGGCGGCCGTGGCCTTAACCATTCCGCCTCCTTCCCAATTACAGTATATCCCCTTTTGTTGCTTACTCTAGGGGCTGTGACGTCGTGGTCATATAGCCCCGTGCATTAGTGAGTGGAATTGTGTGAAGAAAAATGAAAATCCACAGCCTGCTTCCAGTCGACCGATCGGGTCAGGGAATGGAATGAATGAAGCCCCAATTTACCGGCGAGGATATGAACTGAGCCGGCTGCCGAAGCCTGTCGCACTCACCTGGGGCAATGATGAAATGAATGACAGATGAAATGAAATGATAGTGGAGAGTGTTGCTGGAAGGAAATTGTGAAAGGGAAAACCGGAGTACCCGGAGAAAACCCTGTCTGCCTCCGCTTTGTCCAGCACAAATCTCACATAGAGTGACCGGGATTTGAACAACAGACCCAGCGGTCAGAGGCCGGCGTGCTGCCGCTTAAGCCACGGAGGCTCTGGAATTGTGTCATAACATATGTTATTGTGATGGCTGTACCAGTAAGTAGAAATAGAAAATCACGGAAAACAAACGACTTCCAGGATTGCTGAGGTAGGAATCGAGCCCAGCTCTTCTCAGTTTTACCTCACGAGGTTGAGTGTGCAACGTTCTAGCCCTCAGACCAGAAATATTATTATTATTATTTTGGCCGAGATGACAGTCAAGAATACTAGCCGCTACACCAGTAGGTGGACGTCAACGTTGGCAACCTTGAGTACAGTGAAATGGCATGTAACTCTAGAATATTGTAAGATTAGAAGACGTGTTTGTAGTTGAAATACAGTTTCTGTTGTTATACAAGAAGGAGGCTGGTCTCTCGTTAGCTATCGTCTAACAACCCACTTCACTTGGGAGATTGGTTATTGTTCAGCATTGAGCTGCTTGCGTACCAGTTGCTGTTGCTCATTGTATGGCTGTCTCGCTTTGTGCGAGTCGGTCGGTTTCCTAGGTTACAAGAGCCGCCGAGCAAGCAGATTATTACAGTCTGGCGGACGAATAACGACTATAGCTCCTATCGCTTCTTATGACATCACTGCCCCCACTCGGAGAGTTCTCATGCTAACACTCGTTCAGAATGACAGTTATTCTGAAGGAGTTGTCGACATTACTGAAGAAATTGGTGATTCTTACGGGAAGGAATTCATTAAGAAATAATTTTAGAATATACGGTATACTAGCATTACCCGTCGCCCCGCGAATATTCTAGTTAAAGAGTACACTTGGCAAAATCTCAATCATGAATGCTATGACTGATTTATCCTTGGTATGAATAATCAGACTTTATCAATTCAGCTACTGGTGCAGTGGTAAGGGGTTTGTCATTCCTTCATAGGTATATCAGAGCGAAGTTCTAGGAATATCACAGACACTGTTAATTTAAGGGTCTTTACATGTAGTTTTCGGAGACCCTTTATAGTCGAGTGAAAAATACCTTTCGTACCACACACACACACACACACACACACACGCACACACACACGTGAAAATTGCGTGAAATTATACTGTATGTATTGATGAATTTTACAGCTTAATTTGGTTCCGTGATAACCTTATAACCGTCTGGAAACTTTCACAGTAATGTAATAATTGGAATTGCATTGCGTCTTACAGAAATAGATGGACCTGTGAGATTCTGTTACCATGGTTACCGTGTTGCATTCTTTCATTATTTCATTGTAAATATACATGTTTTAAGGTATTTATTTAATTGTGAGGCATTTAAAGAGTAAGTGAGAGCGTTTCGCGTACACATTGGGTTATGCTGAACCTGTAGGTACCCCATATGTGTAGGTTGGTGTTAATGGGACCTTATTTTCGGTACAAAACTGGAATGGGAGCTTAGCAGAATAATATAGGGAGGGATTGGCTTTCACGGCCCGTGAATTAAAACTCAGCAATTTTTCTAGGTTTATGCCGTGTTTTGTGTGGGGTTTCACCTAGGACACCGGGCGGGCGTGGACACCATGGCTTATTATTCTCATTTCCATGTGGGGGGATAGCTTTTACGGCTAAATGCTCTTCCTGTCGCCAACCTCATTAGAAGAGTTAATGAGAGATGAAAAGAATGAAGATGAATAAAACAGGCCAAGGAGTTGGCCGTGAAATAAATAAATAAATAAATAAATAAATAAATAAATAAATAAATGTTCCACACAGCATACGGAACTGGTTAATACGACGTCTCATCTCCCTAAATTAAACAACATCCTTCCCCCACGCCATCTCAAAATAGCGATTCAAATAGTGTGAATCAATTTGTAAAACAAAATCTGTGCATTTTTCCTACTTGGGGGAGTTGAGTTGACCGAGCTACTGTGTGTGAGTTACACAGCGCGATATATTCGTGTGTCACCCAGCGCAGCCACTCGATCAGAATTTCAAACAGCCCACAGGACAGGTTCCAAGCGCTCATACACACACACATTCAAACACACACATACGCGCGCGCGGGGGCGGCTAATGGATGTCAAATGACAAACGATAAACCTCGCGGCGCATACAGGAAAAATCCAGCCAGCCAACTAGCCTGCTATATTTTATCTTGATCATAAATTAAAATCAAGGTGGGAAATACTATTTAACACCTGTTATTTATTTATATTATATCAATTATATAGTATTGCGGTGATTACTCACTGTTGTATCTGTTTAATTGTCTGTGTTAAGCCAACTGAGTAAACATTCTGAATGGAACCGGAATCACAGCGACACGCGACTCGGATGTGATTAGATCTGGTTAGATACAGTACGTCAGTCACTGCACTGACAGGGGGCCGTGACAGCTCAAATACTACCTCGCACAGTTTAGAATCGTTTTCACAGTTCCAAAGACTCTTCAACATGGGTTGGAATTTTAAGGTGGCGCTAAACTAAATAGTTGAACAAAACGGTTCAGTTTCTTAATATGATCCTAATGAGAAATGTTTACGCATTCTATAATATGATCCTACCACATGAACTACTGGTATTGTTTTGAAAATTTATCAACATTTTACCTTTATAAGATAAAATACTTAAGTTACTGAAAAAGCAATATAATTCACTGATACCAACATTACAATTAATGAATGACGACGGCCTTGAGTTAGGGACCATCCCGTCATTTGCCTGGAGTAGAAGTGAGCAACGAGTACAGAAGATAATATTCTGTACTCGTTGGAAGTGAGAAATCACGGAAAACCACTTCCAGTATAGCTGAGATAGGGATCGAAGCCTCCCTCCTCTTCTCAGTCTTGCCTCACGAGGCTGAGTGTACCCCGTTCCAGCCCTCACACCAGAATTAAATTTCTTGGCAGAGTCGGAAATCGAACCTGGACCTCCGGAGCGACATCATCAAACCATGGTTTTGTGAACATGTAGGCGACTGTATACTAACAAAATTGAAAGGAAGTGTTACAGTAAAAAACAAAATACAATGGAGGGTCTTCAAAATGTATATTCGTTGATGCAGGCGTGCAGCACAACGGGGCGTGTCATCCAAATCGTGTTTGCGTGCCGCCAAGTGACACGCATAGACTATCATATGGAGGTTGACCATCCTTCTCTGCAGTGGCGTGACGAGGATTCGCTTCTGGAGGGGATGAGCGGAGTCAAATCTCAACTAATTGAGTTTTTGGTTGTGTTTTTTGTTGTTTTCTATTTTATTTTATTTCTTGCTTTGAATTTTTGTTTATGTTTGTTTTCCTCTTTTGCTTTGTGTTTATTGTTTTGTGTTTGTTTTCTGCTTTTGCTTTATAATTTTGCTTTTTACATTGAGTTTTTGTATTCGATTTCAGCTTTTACTTTTGTTTTTAATTTTCTCTCTTTGTTCTGTGTTTTTTGATTTTTGTTTGTTTTCTGCTTTTGCTTTTGAAATTTGCTTTTTACTTAGAGTGTTTTGTTTTTATTTGTTTTCTGCTTTTGAATTTTGTTTTCTTTTTATCTTTTCGCTTTTTGTTTGTTTTCTGCTTTTGCTTTTTGCTTTGTGTTTTATGTTTGGATTTGTTTTCTGATTTTGGTTTTTCAATTTTATATTTTTGCTTCGTGTTTTTTGTTTTGTGTTTGTTTTCTGATTTTGCTTTTCAAATTTGCTTCGAGTTTCTTGTTTTGTGTCTGT
The DNA here is from genome assembly GCA_946902985.2 of Meconema thalassinum. Taxonomy (NCBI): domain Eukaryota; kingdom Metazoa; phylum Arthropoda; class Insecta; order Orthoptera; family Tettigoniidae; genus Meconema; species Meconema thalassinum. The sequence continues at coordinate 121,884,197 of OX336400.1, forward strand.
TTTCTGATTTTGCTTTAGTTTTCTGTCTGCTTTTGAATTTTGCTTTCTGTTTTGTGTTTGTTTTCTGCTTTTGCTTTTGAATTTTGCTTAGAGCTTTTTGTTTTCTGTCTTTGTTTTTGAATTTTGCTTTGAATTTTTTGTTTTTGCTTTCTGTTTTGGTCATGTGTTTGTTTTTGCTTTGTGCTGGGGGCAAAATAAGACAATGAATGAAAGCAAACCTACAAGTTATCACGTTTGATCTCGATAACACTTATTTTACACAAGATACATTTTCTCAAATTAGCAAGTTTAAACGTACATAATCCAGTCGTTTGTCATCAATCCGATAAATGTTTTTTTAATAACATTCTCATCAAATTAGCCTACGTTTAAAAAATATATATTTGGCTCTGTGGAAGATAAATCCCCTTAATCACTCCCAGAAGTTACGCCACTGCGTTTTGGACATCGTTCTAATCTGCTGACAATCCTAACTTATGGCCAGTGCGATCTAAAGACAGCCAGACTAGGAAGCTACAACAGTGGCCGATAGGTAATACGTGTATACCAACACTAAAAGAACATAACGAGTGCATCATGCGACTTCCGCCACAACGCCCGCTATGCTAGGGGGAACCACCAAGGCCGTGCAGCCGGTCTAAAGAGTAGGAGGGGAAATCCACTCGTGCCACTCCTCCCCTCTTCTCCTCCCCCTTAATACAACCCGGACATGGAACATTGAACTTGGAAAACCCTCCTTAACAAGAAGCTGTTATAAATTCATTGGGCTGTAGGCGGCTTACCTGACTCAACATCCGTTTACAAACAATTAAAAAAGCCAACCCTACAAGTCCATACATATTTATAAGAGAACTTGCTCTCGATTTTAATTTAACGGAAACTGTAAAAGTGCCAGAAAGATGTGAGGCGCGTAATAATTGCAAAAGTTGCTGATCCAAGGGACGATTATTTATGAATGACACAAAATGTACTTTAGCCAAGAGTATGTTGTCTTATAACTGAGGCTATGTACAGTACATCACACAGCTTCATTTGAGACTGATTTGCCTTTCAGCGTCCAGTCTGCAAGCTTCTGTATGCGAACAAGTCCCCTCCATGATGCCCCATTAGCACTGCGGCTTCCTCTGCTTCTACACCTCTGACTTTGAGATCGTTCAAGACTGAATCTGACCATCGCCTCCCATGTCTACCTCTGTTTCTCTTATCCTCTACAGCTGAACGCATTAACCTCTTCAAGTAATCTCTCTACCCCCATTCTCATCACATGACCCACCATCTGAGTCGGCTCATACGAACAACTTCATCTAGCATGCTCATTTTTGGTTGGTTGGTTCCTCAGTTTAGGGGCTGCGACAACGCGGTCATGTAGCCCCTTGTACTTTAGGTGTATGTAGCGATGTGGACCGGGTAAATACCCAGTGGGAAGGTAAATATAAATTGGGTATTTACCCGGGTATATCCCAGTGGTCATTTAAATACCCAGAATGAGGGTATTTTCAGTTTTTTGAGCTTTGTACACCACTTTTTGATGTGTTGATGAAGTGTTGGACAAACAAGGACTGAAACACAGGTATTTGATGTCTTAAATTAAATCAGGAACAATATTGATCCTTCAAAACTAATAGAAAGGAAAATTGACGTCCGGGTATTTTTGGGTATTTATATGTTTTGGCACTGTAACCTTGTCTTTACGTGTGTTTTTTTCCTTAAACTAAAGTAAAATATTGGATAAAACCTTTTGGTGGTTTTGTGTTTAATTTTTTTAATAAATTCCAAGATATTCTAATTCTGTTTATAAGTCCCAATTCTAATTAAATGTTATTTTATTAACTATGTAATGTTTTTACATGACTAAAAAGTTAATGTAGATTAGGTTGCATACCGGAACCCTTTTTTAAGTTTAAACTTACCACGACACATGATCTGTAATGAAAAATCTAAAATACCCGGGTATTTACCCAAATTGGGTATTTACCAGAGTATATACCCTGGGTATTTACCCCGATTTATAAATACCTGGGTATTTTACATCACTAGGTAGAATCTGTCTGATAACCGGTGTTAATTGTGATGGCTGTATTAGTGTGTGTATCTGTTTTTTAATTCAAATAAGGACTGCAACTTTGAATTTTTCAAATAGTTCCTACTTTTGCCGCCAATCGCCACCGTCAACGACTGCTAGGCCTAGTTCAGAACTTAGCTACTAGACCCCACCGCAGTCGGCTCTTGGCAACGAACGTAGGAACCTAAGAGCGTTGTTTACATTCTTAAGCAATAGCCTACAATTTAGCTTCACACAGGTGTAATTAGTGGAAGGTTCTTTACCATGCCATAAATCTATAACATGGGACCGCCGGCTTTACTTCCCCTCCGAAGGAAGGCATACTGAGGGATTTCTCCGTTTTGTCCAGCACAGATCTCACATGGAGTGCCCGGGATTTGAACCACGGACCCAGCGGTGAGAGGCCGGCGGGCGTGCTGCCGCCTAAGCGCACGGAGGCTATTTTTTATTTATTATTAATATTATTATTAGGCCTACCGGTACTGTATTTTAATATGTCATGTCCAACGAAGGAGTGCGTTAGAAATTATTTAGCACAATGTTTTCTCTTTTCTTCCCAATATCTCTTCATCCGTTTACTGTGCTCTCTTTTGCGTTCTTCTGTCCATCCTGTATTTTTCCGTGTAGGTTTCTCATTATTATTATTATCACTGAAGCTAATTGCTAGTAGCTATCTATTAAAGCGATTGTTGCCTCTCCAATTAGGTGTATTCATCCACAACCCTAACACACCCCTCTGAGCGTAGTAATCAATATAGGGGTCTCTCTCTCTCTCTGTGTGTACGCACTTTGGAAGAATGTGCGTGTCAGAGCGCCATTACAATCACGCGTGACTCGTCCATTGCGCTTGTCACCCGCTGGCTCCGGGGCAGAACACGGGAAGTTCATTAATCATACACAGGCCTCAAGAACATCTAATTATTTACTACATATGCCTGATAACATTTAAATAACGATCATTACAACGATCTCAATTGGACATTTTTTAAAGTATAATCAGTTAATCACGTTTATGCCTTGCAGATATTCAATAGCACACCTGCCAACCTTACGGAAACCAAAAATCAGGAGATTTTGAAATGAATATCAGGAAAAATCAGCAGATAGAAACATGCATATCAGTACAATTTACTTAATTGTCAAATTATACTTCAAAATGAATGATGTGCATAAGCATTTTATTCCCCAATCACTTTTAACACAATTCGTTTGTTGCTTCCTACGCTTCTTGGCTCTTCCTTGTTCCCATGTGTTTCGAATCCTCACATTTTCATCAAATGATATACAGTGAGGGTCCTCCGTATAGAACGGAGACTCGCAGAAGCCGTGTGGCGAAGGGGGTACTGTGTATTGCAGCAGCGTAGCGCCCAACTATAGTAAGGCCATCATTACTTCCAACTTGACGCTTCAGTGCTAGGCTAGAGTTTCGTTCGCTAAATCGCGACATCGTGAACGAAACTCGATTTGTCGTGATATATCGTTTTGAATGGCTGCCTGTGATTGGCTAAAAGTGGTTTTCCTTCAGACCGCTAGATAACTCAAGGGTAACACTGAAAGGTCAAGACGGAAGTAATGATGGCTTTATTCTAGTTTAACACATTTACACTTTTTAACGTAATCATAATTATTAACTGCCTCAGATCTAATTGACCCTTGTGAAAATCTAGTACGAAGCTGAAGAGAGAGTCTGCTTTCCTCAGCCTGCTGGATGGTGTCCGACCGCTCCGTCACCCGTCGGTCGTCAGAATTACACTCTGTTCCCGCAGCATATGTCACTCACTCATACGATTACAATATATCACTATATAGTTCAGCACTGTATTATTAATAATAACCATTCTTTCTGCGTGTTGTGGTTTGATGCGTTGTCAATAACAAGCACTGAGTTGCGTTCCAAATTAGGGGACAACTTCTCTTTTAACCAACGAATATAATATTCACTGTTCATGTCTTTGTGGTAGTCCTCACTTCTTTTATGTGACTGGTAAAAAAGTACCACGTTGGGAACAACTGGCTGACTGTACCTCTCTGTTATAAATCTGTCACAAGAAGCAGCCTTTCTTCCTTCGACCCCTCTCGCCACTTCACAACCCTCAGCCGCATTGCAAGCTGTCATTGAACTAGAGGGCCCGATGGCCTGGTTCACTTTCTCACCCACGGGCCAATTTGTTCCGAGGGACTTATACATGCATTTCTGAGTAGTTGCTGGAAATTAGGTCCTTCAATTTCTAAACACACATTGCACCTACGTAGGAAGTTTTGGTACACTCGCTGTAATTCATCCTCGCTGATATTTCGTGCCAGTGCAGTTATTTCGTTCTCGAGAGCCTCCAGAGAACGCGGATTGTTTCTGTCTACCTTTTGTTTGAAATTCCCCAAAAGTAAATATCGCATGGCACTGAAACTTACGAACAAATTTACAGCAAACTTCTTCTTTAGAAGACATAAGTTTCCACTAGGAAAATTCGATATTTTGTTCTATACCTAACCATGTTCACTGGATACGATGTAGGCTTCTGTACTTCACCACAAGTCATAATTATCACAACTAAGTTATATTGCCAGCTGCGTATGTAATACATGCTGTGACAGCATCCAGGGCTTCCCGACCCACTGTTGTAATCGGTACATGCTATAAATCTGGCGGTGAATCATTGCGACCTGTCCACGGCACGGCATCTGCAAAGCTTCGTTCTACAGAAAGGGCACTCACTGTATCAACATATCGATAAACAGTTAAAAAACTGCAAAAAAAATATAATACTACCTTTGCTGGATTCAATAATGCACGGAAATTATTCCGAAAACTGTTTCAAGAAAACGGAATTGTATGTCATTTTTGCAAAATTATTTTTAATAGCATCAAATTCGTTACAGATCTGATTTTAACTATTTTTATAAGATTTTTCATAGAAAACCCAAGTAAAATAATAACAGCAAGACTATTAAATATGACTAAGGTCATACCACTATGTATAATAAACATGATCCGTTACTGCAAGACACGGCATTTCATTTCATCTAAATCTGTGAGAATTTGATGAACCTTATTACGAGATGTTCTGCGTAAGTATTAAAAAAAATAGGTTATGTAAAATATTCACCGAGTATTTTATGAAGGTCAGAGCTACGTCACGCAGGAAGTGGGCAGAGAAATCTAGTTACGTCAGGATGTGACACACTAACGCGACGTGCTACCTCAAGCACTGAAGAGTAATCCGTTCACTTTCCATTTTTGTTATAGGATATTTGAGGTCGTTGAGAATTTGAAGACTTTATACTGTACAGTGCATTTTTAGCCTACTTTCGATTTTTGCAAAAAATGAAAGTAGACTTATGAGATCAACACAGGGCGAAAAAAGTGTGTCTGTGTGTATGTGTGTGTGTGTGTGTGTGAGTGTGTGTACTCTGAATGTCTGTCCCCCCCCCTATCAATTCGAACACGGTGAATGCGAATTGAACGAAATTTGGTACAAAGGTAGCACTAGCAAAGGACACCTCAGTGTCATGTTTTATATCGCCGCCATCTTGACGGAAACGTAATGGCGGCCACACGAATGTTCAAAGCTTAAATCAAATTACGACTAACCTAATCATCCGATCTCTACCAAATTTTGCAGCAACATACCTTTATGGGGGGAGAATCCTTTGACCAAACTAATAGGTCATCAGCGTAATAGTTTGCGGATGGCGGCCATCTTTGTGTGAAAACCGATTCCCCCTATTAATTCGAACACGGTGCAACCGAATGGAACGAAATTTGGTACAGAGGTAGTACTAACAAAAGGCGCCTCAGTGTCATGTTTTATATCGCCGCCATCTTGACGGAAACGTAATGGCGGCCTCACAAATGATCAAAGCTTAAATCAAATTACGATTAACCTAATCATCCGATCTCTACCAAATTTTGCAACAACATACCCTTATAGAAGAAGCATCCTTTGACCAAATGAATAGGTCATTAGCCTAATAGTTTGCGAATGGCGGCCATCTTTGTGTAAAAATCAATTCCCCTTATTAATTCAAGCACGGTGAAACCGAATGGAACGAAATTTGGTACAGAGGTAGCACTAGCAAAGGGCATCTCAGTGTCATGTTTTATATCGCCGCCATATTGACAAAAACGTAATTGCGGCCACACAAATGTTCAAAGCTTATGTTAAATTACGACTAACATAACCATCCGATCTCTACCAAACTTTGCAACAACATACCTTTATGGTGGGAGCATCCTTTGACCAATCTAATAGGTTATTAGCCTAATAGTTTGCGGATGCGGCCATCTTTATGTCAAAATTGATTCCTCCTTATTAATTCGAACACGGTGGAACCGAATGGAACGAAATTTGGTACAGACGTAGCACTAGCAAAGGGCACCTCAGTGTCATGTTTTATATCACCGCTATCTTGACGGAAACGTAATCGCGGCCACCCAAATGTTAAAAGCTAAAATGTAGTTACGACCAACCTAATAATCTAGTCTCTACCAAATTTTGCAACACCATATTTTTATGTGGGAAACATATTCTGACCAAACTGCAAGAACATCAGCCCAATAGTTTGCAGATGGTGGCCAAGTACGTGTGCAAATCGATTCCCCCTATCAATTCAAACACGGTGAAACCGAATTGAACGAAATTTGGTACAGAGGTAGCACTAGCAAAGGGCACCTCATATTCATGTTTAATATCCCTATAGCACGTTGTATTTCAACAAGCTACTACAACCAACATTCAATCATACTCCTTGAAAAGGACAGAGAGTTATAACAATACCCATGCATTTAGGAGAAAGTAGGTTTTATGTTCTTTACTGAACATCTTGTTTGTTTGTTCAATGTTCTCAATCCCAGTAGTGATTTCAGGCATAGACCCAAGTCCAAGACGGTGAAATTCAAGGAGTGGGACAATATTTTGGCTGAAAAAAAAGGACTACTGTAAAATAAATTAAAGGTCGTGTTATTGATAGTTGGTTAGTTCCAATGGCCTATCTTCTTAATGTTAATATTTAATAAATTCATGTTCCTATTTCGTAGAAACTACTGAGTAGATTTAGATGAAATTTTATTGCCGTAATTAGTGATCAGTTCTTAGTACTTTAACACGGGCGTTTGGTGTTTCTACTATTGTGACCATAATATTTTTTTTCTTTAATCTCACATTTTTAGTTTTAAAATCTAGATATATCCATTTTTTAGCCTACTTTCGATTTTTGCAAAAAATGAAAGTAGACTTATGAGATCAACACAGGGCGAAAAAAGTGTGTCTGTCTGTGTGTGTGTATGTGTGTGTGTGAGTCTGTGTGTGTGTGTGTGTGTGTATGTGTGTGTGAGTCTGTGTGTGTGTGTGTGTGTGTGTGTGTGTGTGTGTGAGTGTGTGTACTCTGAATGTCTGTCCCCCCCCTATCAATTCGAACACGGTGAAACCGAATTGAACGAAATTTGGTACAGAGGTAGCACTAGTAAAGGATACCTCAGTGTCATACTTTATATCGCCGCCATCTTTACCAAAACAGAATGGCGGCCACTCAAATGTTCAAAACGTAAAATCAAATTACGGCTAAACTAATCATCCGATCTCTACCAAATTTGGTGACAACATACCTTTATATAGGACGCGTCTTTCACCCAAAATTCAAGGTCATCGGCCATGCCATTTCAGGATGGCGGCCGTGTGAATTATGCAACCATTTTAATAAATAGCTTAAGACCCACCAATTCCGATTATCGAGCCTAGGGGGGTTTAAGCTATCCTGAAGGTCGTGATCCGTTATTTATTATAATTTAATATTATAATATTATACAGTATGAGTGGCTTAAAAGAGCTGAGCCGTTTGTGTCACACGACAAGATGGCAGCTGTCCTCATGTGCCTGTCTTATATTTCAGTAGTTTTAGTATGTTGTATGTGATATACCGTACTGATACAATAATATAAACTTTGTATGAAATGATCTTTAATGAAGATGTACTGCAGTGAAGAAATCGTTTATTTAAAGTCATTATTTGCCAACAGTTTGTATCTAATATGTCAGTTAAGAACACCTGACGTCATGGATACGGTTAGCTCTGGGCTAGCATGTTAGTCTGACACGCAGTTGACTTGGGATCGAGTACTGCTACAGTTAGTTTTTTTTTTTCTTGAATTCTTTTACAAATGATGTGCACGAGCTTTTTCCACAGATACTGAATAAAATGTCATTTAGCTCAAAGGAGAGGATAAAGTATACACTCGTATATTAATCAAATCACAGTCCCAGCATCGCACATAAACAGAAGACATTAGAAAAAGGAGAATAGAAGAACTAGATACACGTTGTCATTAACCACAGCCTTCTTAATGCCTCTGTACGGTGCTGTCCTCTTGTGGGTTATGTGGGTAATATTGTTCCAAACATAACGCTGTGTAAATGCCTGAGCTGGCCTCCTGAAGTATGGCAATTTTGTAATACTGGTAGTTCAACTATTAGCCACGATCGCGCTCCGAATACCTTTAAACACTGCCAGCTGGATCGCCTCCCTCTTGGCTACTTTAAACTGCCTACTCATTCAACACCCATAGAACACTGCCATCGTAGTACATTACGATGGCAGTGCATAGGCGTACAAGATAAAGATTAATTCACTGATAGGTCGCAGCACCACCTACTGTGATTGGGGCGGAAGATTCTTAATTTTGCAGGCTGGCTTAATATAGAGATTAACGGACGTGAATGCATTACAATAAGTTAGTAGTTTTGTTATTCAATCATCATAAAGTATATAATATTGATCTTGACACTTACTGGCTTATTATCAATATAAAAGAAAACAAACAATACATTGTGGTTGGGGTGATTGTTTTAGGGATGAGGACAAAGAGTCATAAAGATACCCATGCATTTAGGAGAAAGTAGGCTATATGTTCTTTGCTGAACATCTTGTTTCATAATGTATTTGAGCTAGAACAAAATCCCTGTGTTAAAATCTCATTAAAAGCCACGCTACATGTGGTACAAATTTGAGACTTCTGTGATAAGTAACAACTGAAAAATATGGAACATTTAAGTTATGTGCAAAAAGTAAGTTCTGAGAAAACGCCTTTGTATGTTCTAATTATCAATGTTTTCTAACGCACACTGCATTATTTAAATAAATACTAGACATGTTTTGCAAATAACAAATATTAAGTGTTATACATCATTTTAAACGTCAAGCTAGCTTTTACATCGTATACAAATCTGAAAATTGATATTTGTTTCATATTGTATCCATTGGAACTCCCTTTAGTCACTAACATCCCTCCTCCTACTTATCGTTTACCTTCAGTGTATTGAAAACACATTGTTCTATTTACTAGGTGCGACGGAGCGACTGAGTGCGAGCGGGTGGTTTGCGACACACCTCTGACCCACATTCAGTAGACCAGACGAGACTCGGCACGGCGAAAGGTACCGCGCGAGCCACAAAAAACTTGGCGAGAACTGTGTCGATCACTCATTAATAGACCAATACTTTCCCTTCGAGCCGTATCGATACCACCTGTTCAACTAAACATTCACACGCGAACCATACCGGTAACTGAAAAACTATAGAATATAACTACTGTACAGCTTATTTAGCAAGTAGGCAATACATTTGTGATTTCAAATACGTACTTATTTATTATTTATTTATCTAGTTATCGATTTATTTGTCCATTAATTTATTTATCTATTTATTTATTTATTTATGTATTGACCTATCAATTTTTGTGTTTATGTATTAAGTTATATGTATTTATTTATATGTATATTTATATATCTATTTATTTATTTATCTATTTATTGACCTATCTACCTATTTATGTATTTAAATTTATTTAACTTTCTTTCTTCATTTCTTTCTTTCTTTCTTTCTTTCTTTCTTTCTTTCTTTCTTTCTTTCTTTCCTTCTTAGGGGCGTGGTGGCGCAGCGGTCAAGCTGTCTCTCATCAAGTTGGACCAGGTTCGATTCCCAGTAAATGCATGTGAGATTTTCGATGTGAAATGCCATGTCCTATGGCTCGGATTCCACGTAAAAATGAGGTACCGTGTATCATGATCGCACGATTAACGGTCACGTAAAACTACAAGCTTCCTTCCTTTCTTTTTCTTATATTTTCAACAGAGAGGAAACACTAGATTTGAAATTCTGAGTAAAAGATCTGCTACTCAAATTATATAAGCGTTGTTTTTGTAGATTTATATTAGGGGGCCCATGTACTTGGATGTGTGAGCTGAATTTTTCTGATAACCAGTATTCCTGTGATGACTGTGATATGTGTATGTAGCTGTAAATTTTAAGGGTCGGAGATAAGACAGGTGCCCCGGGACTTCAATTTTCTTGGAGGGGGTGAGGAAACACAAGAGGAAAACCACACTCAAGATAGCCCCCCTCCCCGACCTTGCTACAGCTCCTCACCAAGGTCATGGTGCACAATTTAACGTGCCATAGGACCATGTTGCAAGTCAATAAAGACATTTTATTGGCTCAACTTCTGCATCTTCGTGCTAAAAAAAAACAACAACAACAACAACAACCTGCATTTTTCATGTAGTCTTAATTAAGTACGGTATCATTGGGCTGTATGATAAACGTGTATTAATTAGCAATACCCCGAGCACTGGTGGTCCATGTTTTAGGGGACGATATACGGTATGAAGGTTACAGAAGAACACATAATTAGACTAGAGTAGGTAAATCGGACATTTAAATTCAAATAATTAAATCTAAAAAAAAATCTAAATCAACTCAACTGAAAGTCACTGAAAATATATTACATCTGGAAAAGTAAACAACAATCACTTGATATTGAGACACACGTAAATTTGGTAGAATCGTCAGAATTAACTTAGGGCTCTTTTCTTCTGTGAAATGTTGGAACTGGAAGGACCGTTATTTGTAGTTAATTTGAAATTTATTGTGAATGTATAATAGAATCTGAAAACATTTACACAATCGAGAGATAGGTTTTCTTGAGTGTTTCTGGACATGGCGATTCAAGAAAACAAGGGCATTTAATTACATCCCAGCTGCAGCAGTAATTACATCATAATGATTACAACATTAGATCAAGCAACTGCAACCTTACTACAGAATTATAACAACAGTAAAGAGTCGTTAATGTACTAGGCTTCCCACGAAATTAGCATAACACTTCAACCTAGGAAGAGAAACTTGACTATACAGTACGTTACCACCTGATGAACATCAGAAACTTAAATCACGTTGAGTAAAAATGCAGAAGTGCACGGATATCTATAAAATATAAACACAACAATGAGCAACCTACTTGAACATTAATAATAGCTCAGTATAAAAGACAAACTGTAAAAAAACTAATTATTACAGAAAAACTGCGATAGAATTGTATGAACGGAAGTTATAGAGGTTTAAATAAATCAATGTTATTCCATATTAGATATAGACTTAATAAGGCTAATATGCAGTACTACATGTAACCTATCACCCTTAATGCGTAAGTAAACGATGAAAGTGTTAGTCGCAAAATTATAAATAAAAACATTAATTATACATGAGCCAATACCGATTTAATTTGGTCGCTTAAAATAACCACATCTTAAAACCATGATAAACGTAACAATGCACAAACGGAGAAACCTTCTCCCACAACATTGGTGATGGCTGTGGTGATTGTTGACGAACAACCGCAATTCGAACTGCGGAAACCTTACTTCAAGGCAGACACAGCTAAAACTTTACTAGAATATAGATCTACACAGCAGCTATAAGAGCAATGTGCAGTATTGAAAACATCACATCCCTGAAACTAACAACGTCGATGAGACTCTTCGAAACGACAATCGCCCCCATCGCTACATATGGGTTAAATTGAAAACCAGTGATTTAGAAAAGCTAGAAAACGTGAAAGCACGCTTCATCAAACGGGTCATAGGAGCAGGCAAATATGCGCCAAATAGAATGGCATACATTCTAGCAAAAGAAACGTTTTTCCTCGAGGATATAAGTCTCAAGGAATTCCTACCAAGTACACATGCTTATACTGCAGTAACAGAAAGAAGGAAACACAAGGAATAAGAGATCGATAATAGATTTTTTGGAACAGATGCCATGTTAAATAGACAATGGGCCAACGCCAATCAAACGCAAATGTACTCAATCATAGGGCTCGCGATTCATGGTTGCCACCATAAAATGTGTGTAAATACTAAATATCACAAAGCAGATGACCAATGCGTGTGAAAAATATGTGAACTTGATCACTTCAAGAAATGTAAAAGCTGGACAGGGTCTCATAATGACCTCATAAATGCAAGCAAATGAACAGTACAATTTTACTGTGATCTAATGTGAATATGTAATCTAATATTGCAAAACCTTTCCTGGCCATTCGGCTGCAATAAATATTATTATTATAAATAGACCTAGTTTACTGTACATACATTGTGTCCACAGAATTTTCAATGTCAATTTTCCTGACTTTTCCTGACCACTTTTCAACAAAATTCCTGGCTCGTGAAGTCCTCGTAACATCGGAAAAAAGGTTTATTGAGCAAATATATATATATATATATATCTATCAAAATTGCCATTATGGAAATAGGAAATATCAAGTGATTGGAATTTAAATTTAAATTTTCTTGGTTATGAATGTCCAGTCACAATATTTTAGAGGCTGATTGCAGACACGTAGTGCAATGTGCTGGGCGATGGGGTCGCCACATTCCTACGCCAACGCCAAAAAAACGTACAAAAATAGGTAAAAGAGGTTTTTACTATGAACTGTAAAAATGGAAACTTACCATAATGTCCAGTGAGTTATTGCTTTTTATCTTCAGAGATTAGTTGAACTAGCAACATCAAAATATGGCTGTAAAACATAAAATACTGTATGGTTAATAAAAAATTCCTGACTTTCTAATACTTTTCGCCATTTTCTCTCACTTTTTCCTGACTTTTCCTGACCAAAAACAAAATTCCTGGCTTTTCCTGCCTGTGGACACCATGTATGGACACCATGTACAAGAACAGCAGACATATTTTTAACGAGACAAAGTGGAGATTCCTCACTTCGAGGCTGAAGGCATCGCAAGAGACAGAAGTGACCTTAGAGACCCAGGTAATGAGTCTGATGATGAGACTCTACGCCTAGCACAATGTAGTCACGTGATGAAGGCTGCAGTTAGAAAGCTCCCGTGTAGGTCCGCCTCGGGCTCACACTTGGCATTCCATACAAGGTCCTTGAGGGACCGCACGGGCACTTTCACTGCGGCAAGGACATCAACACCTTCACCAGCCCCCTTTATCTAGTTCACAGACACAACTAGTAACTTGCATTACATTCTTTATAATTTCGTTCTTGGGCCTAGCCCAATAATAACAATAACATCGTATGGTGTCGGGTGCGAGCTTTGTTATTTGACAGCCATAAGGCAGCTTGCATGTCGAATTTAGTCGTTCCTTGGAACACTATGAAAGTCAAGGAGGTTAGATATTTAAGCTCCTTGACACTATAGCGCTTTCTGGTAGAGAAAGGAGAAACTTTTGTATTGGTGGAAAATCCCGAGATTAATTTTGCCATTATGAACACGGCCTACTGAATTCAAATGGGTTCTTTAACAAGCCAACAACGTATGACATGCATGTCGTGATTTTTGTCACCTTTCAAAAATCACTTACCACGGCCAGGAGCAAACCTGCTAGCTTGGGGTTAGAAGTCCGATACGATAACCACTCACCCACCGTGGCAAACAGCCCAAAAATTCGGGTGGCCGTAGCCGGAGCCCACCATACAACTCATTGTGATCTTTACTGAGGTTACACGACTGTATGTCCTTCTTGACACCACGTGATTTAAAAGTGAAAATTCCACCCCACTGTCACAAAGATTCGAACCTGTCCGTCGGGGTGAAAGGCTAGCGGTTGTGCCACAGTGCCATCTCTTGAATAATTTTATGGATGAAAATGATTGCCAACAAAATGTACCATTTAAAATAGGAAAATAATCCTATATAATTTTCAAAAGAAAAATATGTATTTTCCGTTGAGCCATTATATATTTAAACACAAAATTGTGCTAAATGTTCCGGCATAACTCAACAAAATGACAGTGTTTCGCCCCGGTGTGCAATTGGGCTCTTCAGTTGGTTAAAACACACCTCACTAAGACACCTTTGTTGAGTTATGCCGGAACATTTAGCACAATTTTGTGTTTAAATATATAATGACTCAACGGACAATAGGCTACATATTTTTCTTTTGGAAATTATATATTCAATGCCAAGGTAAGGTTATAATTGCTTTGGAATGGAGTTTCGACTCCCATAGTGCACTGGCTTTTGCTCGTGACGTGGATACACATGTATCAAATACGTCTTGCAATGGCCTTCCCAGTGTGTACTAGACAGTGCCTTGGTGAGGTGTGCTTTAACCAACTGAAGAGCCCAATTGTACACCGGGGCGGAACACTGTCATTTTGTTGAGTTATGCCGGAACATTTAGCACAATTTTGTTAAACACATCCTATGATTGAAGGATGCAAATCATTGCCAACATAACCTATGTTTTAAAGGAGAAAAATGATTGTGTGTCAAAGTAACCTACGGTTTAAAGTAGAAAATGATTGCCAACATAACCTACGAAATACAATAGAAATATGATCGACAACGTAACCTACGAATTAAATTAGGAATATGATCGTCAACGTAACCTACGATAAAGACGGAAAATGACTGCCAGCATAACCTATGTTTTAAGCAGAAAAATAATTGCTTACATAACCTATGATTTAAAGTAGGAAAATGATTGCCAACATAACCTACGTAATTTGCGGGATAGTAGCCTAATTGCCAACACAAACTATGATATAACGGATGCAATTGATTGGCAACATACCCTTCAGTTTAAAAGATGAAACGATTGCCAACATGAGCAGTTTTTAAACGTTCCTTGCTTTCACTGCTGGAATCCACCCTTCCCCTTAAAAAAATACCATTGTAGATGTGGGGTGGATGTCACAAATCAACTTAATTCTAAGAAAAGTAAAGGTAAACATAACGCTGCGTTACGTCACAACTGTGTAACGATAGAGCTGAAAGTAATTGTTACGGAGATTCCGTTAGAACGATAACTATAACTACGTTACCCAACTCCGTTCTTAAAACAAGGGTTGGCAGATGACCTGAAAAATGGCCGCTTATGAAGAAAATCACCACCAGAATGCGTTCTACACTATCGCTCGTACAATATAAATCCCAGAGACCCTGTTTTGTTCTCTTCGACTAATAAACTGTAATAAAATGCATTTCGTGACGGTACAAGTAAATTTCTCAAGTGTCTCAATTCGATGCGAGTGAAAAACAGGTTCTTACGAAGCAAGTAGGACAATGCATTTTTATTAACCACGAGATTCGATCTTATCTCTGGCGTGAGAACAGAGAGAAATCTGAACGAGAAATATGCACAATGGAATGTTTTCAGCAGGAAATTGTATTTTGTTGAGCTCGGTGGGGAGATGCAAGGATGTGGCGAGGAAGTATCGGAATTGTGACACCATCTTTCTCCTTAACGACCAGCTGAATAACGCGCTCACTCAAACCACCTTACACTTGACAGATACACAGAATAATACAGTAAGTGAACAACGTTAAGGCTTCTGTGAATTTGAGTCTTATTACGAGGATACCAATCTGAATACGAAAACAAAACAATTCAAAATAATAATAATAATAATCGAAGTCGACTTCAGAAAAAGACGATTGAAATTCTTCGGGCACATAAGTAGACTGCCGAATACACGACTAACCAAAAGAATACTAGATTACATATCATCACTCACAAGTACAACACCATGGATGAAAGAAGTACAAAAAGACATGCGAACTGCTAACATAACAGACATATCAGACAGAGACTCCTTCCGTAACAAAGTGAACAACTGGGAAGTCCAACCAGAGCAACCAAAACCTACACCTTACAGACCTCAATGGTCTGACGAAAGAAAATTGGTATTCTCCAACAGAATGAAACAATATTGGCAAGATAAGAAGAACGTCAAGAATTGAGTCAAATTGCTTAACGCTTTCCAATATTGGGAAAATACGCTGTAAATAAATAAATAAATAAATAAATACATAAATAATAATAATAATAATAATAATAATAATAATACGGAATGACTACCAGGACTAAGAAATCATGGCATACGCCGAAAAATTATTATAGCATTTTGAAACTATTGATTATTATGATTATATGATTACCGTATATTTAAACTCACAATACTGATCTGCTGATTATTTTCTGTTGATTCATTTATATTTGGGTATCGTGGTTATCATCCCCGTATAAATAAATAAATAACTAAATAAATAAATAAATAAATAAATGAAATACATAAATAAATAAAGTCTGCTAACCGATGTTATTGTTGTGTTTGTAGTGGTTTTTTAGTGTTCATAATTGAGGCTAAGATAGGGAACCATTATGGCATATGACTGGCATAGAAGTGGGAAATCACTTCGAGGATGGCCGGGGTGTGAATCGAACCCAACTCTTCTCAGCTTAGCATCACGAAGCTGAGTGTACTCTGTTCCAACCCTCAGACCAGCAGTCGTGAATCGAACACAGGACCTTTGGGACTGATATCCCCAGACCACTGAAGGTGGCAAACAACACAACTAATGTGTGTTGGATTCCATATTATTGACGAAGTGCCAATAACGCTGGCCAACAGGTAGTGTGAGGTAGTTATTGTGTAGGATTTGTGCAGAGGGAGCACTGGTGTGTCATCCACTTAGGGGTGTCTGTCTGTGTGGGAGAGGGACAAAGCCCCCTTGTGCTATATCATATGGCAGGAGGGCACATTGAGAGAATCCCTTGAGTAGAGTGGAGGCCATGCCAGACCACATAGCGTAACGCGCACCTCATTACGTGACGTCACACAGTTTCCGTGCTCCAGCTGCTTCCGCTCCCGACAGTCAACTGTTTATCTATAGACCATTCCGCAAACATCAAATCTTACAATACAGACATTATAAAATTACGTCCGTATGGATCATTTCATTCCTTTGACGTTGAGAATGATCGTCCAATGCCACCAACTTCTTATGACGGCAATAACGCTGGAAGAATGGCACATTAGATGCTCCATTGTGAACAGTGTGTATCCTAAACCAGCATTTCCCAAACTGTGGTACGATCGTACTGCTACAGAGGTACGTGGCGATGTTACGAAAAAAAAAAAAAAAAAAAAAAAAAAAAAAAAACAACAACATTGATATCTTGGAGGACTTTAAGGCCAAAGATAAGGAGCAGTTTTATGAATTGAATTGTGATTCAGAACTAAGGCAAACTTTTTCAAAAATGGCTTTTGTGAACTTTTGGGTTGAGAGGCGTGCAGACTATGCAGACTATGCAGACATAGCTGACAAAGCAGTTAAATTTTTACTGCCTTTCACTACTTCGTACTTGTGTGAGACTGCATTTTCTTCACTTGTTTATCTCAAGAATAAATACCGGAATAGGCCCCTTACAGTGGAATACGATCTTCGTTTGAGACTCAGAAATCATAAACCAGATATTCCTAAGCTGGCTTCTAATCTTGAAGCTCACCCTTCATATTGAAGTTGTTAGTTGAACTTTGGTTTCTATGTTTGAATTGAATACTTATTATAATAAATAATAAACCAACTGGACACACTTTTTATTATTTGAACTCTAACAGTCTAACTCTAACAAAAACAATTTAAATCCATCTCTTGGTCTGCTACGTAGTGCTGGTGGGGGTTATACAGTAGTTACTAAATCTCCCAACCATTAGGTGGTACGCGAGAGATTCTCATCTCTTAAAATGGTACACACACAAAGAAGTTGGGGAAACACTGTCCTAAACCATACCTGAATCTTGACTTGATAAGGTATTAGCCAGAGAGTTGAAGTTAAAGGGCTTAAAAAATAATTTTCATTTGAGTTTGTTTTGCCTTTCAACGCTCTTACTGTAGTGTGCAAGTCTCTTATATGCAAACTACTCACCTCCATGATCTCCTATTAGCAGTTAGCACTGCGGACCTCTATAGCCGAGCTCATTAACTTCATATGTAATCCCTTCAGCCTCATTCTCATCAAATCACCCCACCATCAAAGTCGGTTCATACAAACAGCCTTATCCAACGTGTTCATTTCCAACTTAGCATTTATCTCTTTATTATACAACCTGCTTTTATAAAAAGCATCTCAAATTCCAAACGTTAATCTTAACATTGGGGATTTGCAAATTAATGCTTCCACATGCAGACTGAGGGTTGCCAGACGTTCCGTTTTAATCGTTAACGGAACACCAAATATTCCGTTTTTTATGTTAATATAATCAATTTCGCACCAATTTTCAAATGTCCCGCTTGAGCAATCCATGCTTGACGTGATTGGTGATTATTGTTAGTGACGTCAAAGAGCATCGGCACCGGCACGCCGGCCGCGTTGCTTCACTTTACTGAGTGGTAGCGTACAGGGGCAAGTTAGCAAGAGAAAAGGATTTATATGCCTGTGTCAGATAGATGGGTACATGTTATTAGGAGCAACAACATTAAGGAATATCTTAGTCCTTGTGAAGTTCATAATCAGCATTTTCCCCTCCAATGATTTTGCGGAGAGTTTTTTCTGTCATGAATATCAAATGGAGAGATGATAGAAACAGAAGCTCCGTTAGTTTGATAAAACAAGAATTGTTCACATATTACAATTATGACGAAAATTGTAGTGAATTTTATCAGAAGCTACTTACAGATTAAAAACTCCTTGCAAAGGGTCGTTCAAATGAAAAGTTTTTGTAAGTTGCTGGTGTTATAGGCCTATATGATATGTCAGCAATATCTAGTTTTAATTTTGTGTGTTTGATTATGTAATGCTTATTTTATACACATGTGTATTATTACATTTCATAACCTTGATTTAAAAAAATGTTTTGGGACGTGTGTTCCTTTTTTTCCATTGTTGAAATCTGGCAACCCTACGGTTTTATAACAGGACAGTGGTAGTCAGAGTAATCTTTAGTCATTCCACAAATCAGGTAAGTCTCCATATCAGATTTTTCAGCACATCATCAGTAGACAAACACTGTTTTTGTATATTGCACTTCTAGTTTTTTACCATCATCTCAGGAGAGTACTCGTAGGCCATTTCTGCACATTAGTTTGCAATTCTACAGGGTCATTATCTATGTGCGCCCAGATAAACACGGAAATCTACGCTGGCTTTGACTGGCGCAGATCGCGGGCGCGCGTGCACGGTTCAACTGGTGATGGCGCGCACTTTACCACATTTACCAAACATGTTCAATAATGTGTACTTACAGTACTCATACCAGATGCTGAAAATGTCCTCCCTCTTGTAACACACACCTGACATCTCCTGATGAAAGAATGGACAACAATCTCATCTAATTTTTGTTTTCTGGAACGCAACGTTGACTGTTAACTTTTTTTTTATTATTTACGGAGCCTGTTCCCTTGAATCGTTTAGAGAGCCTCCTGATTGTACTGGCATTAGGCACAGGTCTTCCTGGAAGCTTGATTCGAAATTTTCTTCTTGTTTCAGAACAAGACTTTCTGCTATTCATATACGAATTATGGATATACAGGGTCTTTCATATAAAGTAAGAACGGCGAGCGGCGGTTTTGTCATCCGCTGCTGAAGCCGGCTTGGCCGAGCTTGTGACGCACCACGGCCCCCTGCTGTAGTATTGAAAGCGCGCGCATAGTACAAACTTGACCTTGCAATAATCGTGCAGGTGTTGTCAGTCGCCAGTTAACCTCAGCTGCTAACATGTTGAGACAGTTATCATTGAAACATCGTATTTTTGTATGTAAAATTTATTTTAATTACGATTCGGCTCGGCGGGTACGTGATGCATTTGTTTAGCAATTTCCTGATGAAGTACCACCTTCACTAGCACAGATTCACGTAATTGTAAATAACTTTGACACTACTGGTTCAGTGCTCAATAAAAAGCACAAAATAAAAATCAGAAAAAATACAGTGACATGACTCACTCGCGTCAGCCAAAATGTGGTTACCAGATACAATGCCTGTATAACCCAGGAAGGACGACACTTCCAGCAACTTTTATAAGGTAATACACACATCAAAAAAAGTTTTGCATCACCTCGGTTCCAAGAGTTCCGGAACCGTTAAATACAAAGGGAATAGAGATCAACACAAACAACATTTCAGCTCGTTTTATTGCTCATGAGACCCACACATTGCATGTTGTACCATCATACAGCTAGACTTTCAGCATTTGTGGTCCAGATTGCAGTACACACCACTACCTCTAATACCCAGTAGCACGTCCTCTTGCATTGATGCATGCCTGTATTCGCCGTGGCATACTATCCACAAGTTCATCAAGACACTGTTGGTCCAAATTGTCCCACTCCTCAACGACAATTCGGCGTAAATCTCTCAGAGTGGTTGGTGGGTCAAGACGTCCATAAACAGCCCTTTTCAACATATCCCAGGCATGTTCGATAGGGTTCATGTCTGGCGAACATGCTGGCCACTGTAGTCGAGCGATGTCGTTATCTTGAAGGAACGCATTCACAAGATGTGCACGATGAGGTCGAGATTTGTCGTCCATGAAGACAAATGCCTCTCCAATATTCTGCCGATATGGTTGCACTATGGGTCGGAGGATGTCATTCAGGTATCGTAAAGCCGTTTCGGAGCCTTCCATGACCACCAGTGGCGTACGTCGGCCCCACATAATGCCACCCCAAAACATCAGGGAACCACCACCTTGCTGCACTCGCTGGACAGTGTGTCGAAGACGTTCAGCCTGACCAGGGTGCCTCCAAACACGTCTCCGACGATTGTCTGGTTGAAGGCATATGCGACACTCATCGGTGAAGAGAACGTGATGCCAATTCCGTGGGGTCCATTCAGCATGTTGTTGGGCCCATCTGTACCGCGCTGCATGGTGTCGGGGTTGCAAAGCTGGACCTCGCCATGGACGTCGGGAGTGAAGTTGCGCATCATGCAGCCTATTGCGCACAGTTTGAGTTGAAACACGACGTCCTGTGGCTGAACGAAACGCATTATTCAACATGGTGGTATTGCTGTCAGGGTTCCTCCGAGCGGCAATCCGTAAGTAGCGGTCATCCACTACAGTAGTAGCCCTTGGGCGGCCTGAGCGAGGCCTGTCATCGACAGTTCCTGTATCTCTGTACCTCCTCCATGTCCGAACAACATCGCTTTGGTTCACTCTGAGACGCCTGGAAACTTCCCTTGTTGAGAGCCCTTCTTGACACAAAGTAACAATGCGGACGCGATCGAACTGCGGTATTGACCTTCTAGGCATGGTAGAACTACAGACAACATGAGCAGCGTACCTTCGTCCTGGTGGAATGACTGGAACTGATCGGCTGTCGTACCCCCTCCGTCTAATAGGCCCTGCTCATGCATGGTTGTTTACATCTTTGAGCAGTTTTAGTGACATCTATGAACAGTCAAAGGGACTGTATCTTGGATACAATATACACAGTCAACGTCTATATGCCGGAGATCTGGGAACCGAGGTGATGCAAAACTTTTTTTGATGTGTGTATTTCATAGAGGATTGTACACACGCTTAGAGCAGGGGGCCACGGCTCTCCACAAGCTCGGTCAAGGCCACCACACTAGCGGATAATAAACCCGCCGCTTGGCGTTCTTACTTTATATGAAAGACCCTGTACACATGTTCTCGCAATGTGAATTGGTGTCTAGGCATGACCAATAATCACAATACTCACTAAACTAAACGTGCAACACTAACGTCTAAGATTTGCAGATACACATCCATATGACAAAACACGTGTGAACTAACGATATAAGTCAGCGGAGCACGCCAACCTGGTCTATAAGTGGGCGATTGAAAATAAAATTAAAATAAATACAAGGAAATGCAGTCTCATAAAAATAGGGAAAGGCAAGATTTTCAATATAACATTAGATCGGAAATACTTGTAGAAGAAGATTCATGCAAATATTTGAGCGTTCGCGTAAGGATTTATATGAAATGGAGTAGTCATATAGGATGTGTAGTTTCTAAAGCGTATAAATATCTGCACATTGTAATGAGTTTATTAGGATATTTGTCACTTGTAAGACCTATTCTGGAATACGCCTCGGCGATTTGGGATCGATATCTATAAGTTCGAGATGGTACAAAGAGCGTTCGCGTTTGTGCTGAATGACTTCAATCCAAGGAGCAGTGTGACCCGTAAGTTAAAGAAACTTGGGTGGGAATCACTTGAGGTTAGGAGGATGAAATCTAGACTCTGCAGTATGCACAACACGTATACAAATCAACCAGCACGGGGTGAGCTAAGCAATCGTATGGGAAACCCCACTTACATGAGTAGGAGTGATCATTATTTCAAAGTTAAGGGCCAACCACAGCGTATAAATTATGGTAAATTAATCTTTCGTAAACCGTGACATTGATAACTGGAATTCTCTACCTGCCGCAGTCTTAGAGCCTTTTCCCATACATATCGGTATGTTTAAGAAAAGACTGACGATTTGTGTAAATACTCCGGTTTAATTGTGATGTATAATTGTTTACCTGTTATGTACAAGGTGGCCACTCAAATCGGTCAACGATTCTCCAGGAGTTTTCCAGGAGTAATTCTCATTTTTCCAGATTTAAAAATAAGCGAGAGTGCGGGGCGTGGGGAGGCTTTATCGGTTGCCTACTTCATGACCAAAATAAAGCAGTTGTGTTTGGTTTCCTTATATAAATGTTGACAAAAATTAGTGGTAGTTGCGTTATTGATACGCAAGCCTACAAACAAATGATTTAATTGTTGTTTTAAAAAAGCCTTTGTGACTGAAATATCCGCTTTAAAAAGTTAGTTATTGTTGTTTTAAGGGGCGGAACTAAGAGGTCATCTGCCCCTCTTTAAAAAGAAAAGAGAATAGAATGCTGCCTGCAATTTTATTGCGGTGAAGTTGTCTATACCCAATATGTTTTACAAAAATACTATCGTGTGTTCTCACACACAGAAACAGTTAGCCTGAGGAAATTTCTTTCGTTAACGAGAGTGCTCACCCAAAATCGCAGCGGGAGTATGATTTAAGATGGAAAGATTTTTATAATTAATTAACAGTGGCTATTTTCCACGAGTTTTCAAATTTTTCGTCATCTTCCAGGAGTTTCCCAGGAGTTTTCCAGACATAATAAAAAACAGGAGTTTTCCAGGATTTCCATGAGTAGTGGCCACCATGTATGTATACTCAATTTGTAACCGAGCCCCCCTCCAATTGCATATAAATGAATGAATGTCACACACACATTACTTTACTGCCATGGTCACATGACCGCTAGGTAGCAGTGCAAGACCGTCCACACCAGCGCTCCAAAGCGACTAGAGTACTCATAATTGTGTGTCCGATGAGCTTAATATGCATATGCGTTGCAGGCTGTTAATATCGCTAGCTGTTGAAGTAGCTGTTCGCTTGAACAATGCGCTGATGCTGTTGATAAGGAAAGTGAAGTGAGACGGGGCGAAACACTGTTAACTTCCCCGAAGTAGAGCCAGATGTGGGACTCAGATAGCGTAACTCATTGCTCACGAGCTGGTCGGCCTCTCTGTCATAGAGTGTGGCGCACTTTCAATTGAAATTTGCATGCCTCAATTGTGTAATACTTACCAGCTCTCTTTCGGACTCCAATATTCGTACGTCTACTGCACTGATTCTCTTTCCATTAGGCTATTTGAGACGTGCAGTTGCAAAACTCGTTTAATCCACTTGTGAATAAGAATCATTTTCATGAGAAACGTTTCTCTGGACTTTGCCTGGCGTAACTTTTGTGTTTGTTGTTTTCTACATTCTTCTTTTTGCTTTGTGTTGTTGGTTTATGGTTTTGTGTTTGCTTTGTGCTTTTGCTTTTGCTTTTCAAGGTTACTTTTTTGCTTTTCATTCTTGGTTTTGGTTTTGTTTTCTGCTTTTGCTTTTTTGAATTTTGCTTTTCGCTTTGTGTTTCTTGTTTTTGTTTTTTGCTTTTGTTTTTGAATTTTGCTTTTTGCTTCGTGTTTTTTGTTTTTGGTTTTATGTTTGTTATCTGGAAAATCAAAATAAAACATAACAAAATGAATTAAAACAAAATAAACAAAATAAAATAACACAAAAAACAAAATTTTAAATAAAACAATTTAAAACAAAATAAAACGAAATAAAAAACAAAATCAAAATAAAACAAACAAAATTAAGTTAAATTAAACAAAAAAGTAAAATAAACTAATTAAATAAATAATTTTACGACATGATCCTTATTCACAAGTGGATTAAACGAGTTTTGCAACTGGACGACTCATTTTACCTCTGTCAAAAATATCAGATTGTTGTTGTTGTTTCATTTAAGGACATTCCAACAGCTATACTGTATATAATCTGTATAAAACGCTAGTAAACTGTATAATTATGTATATACTAGTAAGTGTGTTGTATTGTACACTAGCAACCCGCCCCAGTTTCGCCCAGTTTCTTTAATGGTTTACCCAGCGTAAGCTTAAAAAGCGCACGGACGGCAGGTTTCTCTTCGACTCGATTCACTGAAATCGTTACTGCTCGGCTTCCTTTGGTTATAAATTAATGTTTTTCTATAAAATCCTTCCTCCATAAATCCTTTACAGAATGGTGAAAACCGCATCAAAATATATCCAGTAGTTCTCGAGATTACCTGTCACATCCGTGAATCGGGGACTTTGTAGAGATTCTGAACTGATAAGGCTATTTAGAACTATTTATTTTAATACCTGCAATGTTGGAAGACGGAGAAATGTATCTTTATTTCCGTTGTCCGAATAACATACAGTGCCTACCAAAAGTTTAAGACCACTAGCTTATTTTCAACAAAAGCTCGCTGGTCTTATATGTTTGATTCAAATTTTGCCAAATATTTTTTGAAAATACTTTGATCTAATAGACATCCACCTGTACCATGAACATTGTAATATGGCTTTCAGTTTTTGAGTTACACATTTTTAATACAAGTGGAGTATCGTAGAAAAACGCATTATTCAACCACAAATTAATTGGTGGACACTAAACCAATGGGGTTACCTTATTGATTACTTTTATAAGTAATAGTATGCTGCTGCTCGCTTTGTATCGTCACGTGACGTGCACGCGTGCCCTCTAGCGACGGGCTGTGACCTTCCACGCTCTGGTCGGAACCACACCTCGTTACACACGCCACGATTAGCCCATTTCGTCACCGGTTTGCGCAGTACAGCCTCCGGCTCGTTACTTTTTGAACACACCTTATATATTATAAGATGTTAAAGAATACGACTGTCAATACTTTTTAAATCATAACTATTTTAACCCATTAAAGGGCAAAACATTTTTTTTATTTTTATGTGTTTTTACATTTTAATGTTATATATATATATATATATATATATATATATATATATATATATATATATTTCATTTTCAATTTCTGATCTTATAGATTTAATTTTGATATTTTTCTATTGAATTAATTAATTAACCAATTTCCAATTGATTTTAAAATTATTTAAATAATTCTTTTATAATTATAGTTATGTTTATTATTTTACTTTTTAATTTCTTTTATTATTGTAATTATTTTTATTTCATACGCAGAAAATGATGGAAGGATCGAGCGATAATGTCACTGGTAAAGGTAGCACCAACAGCAACTGTGGAGGATGCAAGGGACAGAGAAAGGTGGAAGATCATCTGCGACCGATTTGTGAAAAGTCTCAGTTCCTCCTGTTGAATGCCTGTGTTATTTTATATATTTTTGTTTAATGTTCTTATTGTCTGTCCTGGGTCTTAATGGCCTGTTAATACAATAAATGATGAATGATGATGATGAATTATTTTTATTTCTATATTTATATTTTGTTTTTACACTTTAATTGTTAATGTTTTTAGTTTTTTTAATGTTATCCAACGTATATCATATTTGATTTTTAGAAATACTAGCACTTCGGCACGAAAATTCTTCGAAATTTGCCTTAAAGATTCAACTATCAGCATCTTTGAAAGCGTAAACTGTCCTTATAGCAGGTAGTTAATATAGAGACCGCTAACCCATAAAGGGTTAAGTATTAATGATGATACATGTTTCGACCTACGTTGGGGCCTTCTTCAGTCAGTAATAAAAATAGAAGATTGTTGAAAAACTATGTTCTAATATGAATGTTGGGTAAGAAAACTACATAATAAATGTGTAATTGGTATAAATAACCAATCAAAATGGATATCCTTACAAACAGAAATAAAAATTATTTTTATACAAATGTAATATTGTGTTTCACAGTAAAACTCGCAAAAATCGTCAGTAGAAAAACAAAGAATACTGGTATTTTGAGAGAAAACATCATACCTCGCTTAATAGACATAATATCAAACCCGTTTAAAATGGTCAATACTCCTCTAACCATTATCTTAAACTTTTATTACTGAATGCATTTTTGATATGACCCACCCTTATACCAAGGAATGAGCAAAATATTTTCGGAATTATAAGAAGGGGTTTCTCGTATGCTAAACATGTAGAACTTAAAGTGAATTCAAAACATTTTTATTTGTCCGGTAAAATCTACCTCCATCTTCCGGCGTGTAAAATATTCGATTTCCTATTCTTACAGTTTAAATTGAGACCAATAGTCTATTATCCAATTTTATTTCTTCTTTATAGTCAATGGTGGACAACCCAGTGCATCACACAAGATCTAACCAATATTATCAATTTGCAATAAATCACAGAATACACGATTTTAAATTCTTGAAGATGTTTTACATATTGATAACCAGGATGCACTTTATTTTCAAAGTATATCAAGAAATTTTCAGTTTTCATAAATGATTGCACTTTCTTTTTTGAGAAAATTTCATAAGCTTTTGATATTTTTTACAGAGTTCAGATTAATGTTACAATTCATTTTTTTAATGTAATGTTTGTATCTATTCACAGTTTAACGTGATACCCGAAGCGGCATTAAACTGTGCTGCAATATTGTATATCGTGTCAAGGTCGACTACACCTACTCTCCACTGCCGCGTATCCTTGACAGAATATTTCGTCTGATATGAAATATAAGTCATGAACACGCCTCGGATTTTGATGACTTATCATTTTTAATTGGTTCACCAGAAACATAGCTAACTTATTCAGAAATCCTCATCATATTTCCAAAATTGTTACGCCATTTCTTGTCGTTTTTTTGGTGTAATTTTTAAAAGTATACATCATTATTAGGTAATTTATTGGACTATTTTATAATTCTTGAGTCATTTCTCAATTTTAAACGGTTTTTGATGCATTTTTGCGTACGGTATTGAATATTATCCGAATGTAAAAAATAGGATGAATGCAGAGACATAAGAAACTTCATAACTCATTATCGGTTTGAAGACTAAAGTAACTTTGTTCAGTCCTTAATTCTTGTAGATTTTCATATTCCTGGAGACACATCTGCGCTTGCAAATAATCCCGAAGCGATGTTGAAAGCGTGGATAGTAGGACAGATTACAGCAGGCTCAGTAATGCCAACCATACGTGTGTTGAGGGAATTTTTGTTGTCGGCTGCGATTGTTATTTCGAATGTATTTAAAGTGCCCAAGTTAAAACCGTCTAGGGCTGTTCATTAGAAAAATGAAGTGATAGAAGCCATTTTTTCAGTGTTGCCAAGTTCTAATAAAGAAAGCTTTTCAGTCGGTCAACACAAATTTTGTGCCAAATTATATTAGGCAGGAAAATAAGTATTTATATGTCCTAACATGAAAAACATTACATAAGATATTTATCACAACATAACACGCTTTTATGTACAACAATGTGGGTACTTAAAATGGATGACATGTTTCGGACGTCAAGCGTTCATCTTCAGATCCTGTTCACTTAGGCTTAACTAATTACGATGTTTATGAATTACACATATGCACAAATATAGCCCGTACAGGGTGTATCAGGAGGAATAGTAAATATTTTAGGAGGTGGTAGTATAGATGAATTGCAATAAAAAATCCATACAACATGTGTCCCACTTGTATTGCGTACCGAGATACAGCTGGTAGTATCTGACCCAAATAAATGTAAAGCCAAGGCAAATGAGGACCCTCAAAGTTGATTTTCAAAAATTCCACCACCAACTTCAATGCATTTTGCACTTCTCTTGATAACACCCCGTGTAGCTCTTCGGAGGGCGTCTTGGCGTTCTTTGACTAGGGCTGCACTATGCATAATCCGAACGACCAACTCTGCTCTTGTGTTAACATTTTCCTTGTAGACTTGGCCTTTCAACCATCCCCAAAAGCAAAAATCCAAAGGGGTAAGGTCCGGGACCTTGGTGGCCAAGAAACGTGCCCATAGCAACCGCTGTGCCAACACACGAAACGACAACTGCCCTGGTTACATACCAACCGCTCGGTTGCTGGATAGTTTTGTGGGAGTGATTTTGAAAATTGGGGACGGAAGTGAATCGGGCGGAAGTGGATCGAACGGAAGTGGATCGGACGGAAGTGATGACGCACTGCCAGCTGGATGTACAATTGAAAATGTGTGTATTGGAAACAAGGCAGTGTGTGCTCTGTAGCGCGAGAATGTTATGGCAATACAGTAGGCAATGCATTTAGCAGACACTGGTTTGACGAGCACAATGGCAAATGTTTCATATGAAGCTTCACGTTCAAGGTTGAATATCACATGGGGTAGGACAAAGACGACAAATTACATTTAAGTAAGCGGCATTATTGTCAAGCTGTGGGTGAGTAGTCTAATATTAAATGCATAACAGGATGTTATATGAGTGGAATAAAAGCTGTATTTTCATCATATGTGAGACTAGGTCATTTCATGATTGTAGGAAGCCATGTTTTGATTGTTTACGACGAACTGTATGAGAGCCTTGAGAATAATGAATGATATAGTTACTGAGGAATGTGCTCACAGTATTTGAGAGTACTGTCGACGTTGTGTGTCACTTTGTTATTATGAATTATTAATGTAAAAGGAAGGAAGCTTGTAGTTTTGCGTGTCCGTTAATCTCACGATCATGATCCACGGTACCTCCCTTTTACGTGGAATGCGAACCACAGGACATGGCATTTCAATTCGAAAATCTCACATGTATTGACCGGGAATCAAACCCGGTCTACCTTGGTGAGAGACTAACAGCTTGACCGCTGCGCCGCAAATGTGACAGTAGCATATCTCCAAATCAATCTATACATTCATCATAGTACCAGTATGAAAATGGAGTGTAAATTGATATTTTAAGAATGTCCAAGCTGTGTAGTATACGAGTAGGATAATATGTCAGATGTTACACATCATATGCGACTACTGTAAGGCTCGTATCTTTTTCATTATTCCAATTCATCTATACTACCACCTCCTAAAATATTTACTATTCCTCATGAAACACCCTATATACAATATTCAGATTACAAAAGTTCGTAAAAACTTGTGTTACTCGTCAATCTTATTTACACTGGAAAGCTTTCTTTATTGTTCATTAGAAACCAATATTTTTTTGAATTCAGGGTGTAAGCTATATTTTTTCTATCGATGGTGAGATTATTTTCTGCAAAATAAGCTGTGTGAAGTCAAAGTTTATGTTTGGATTTCTTTGTGTGTTGACATTATATCAGCAACATAAATATGCCTCTATCAACTCGATGAATAATACAATTTCATTCGAACTTATAGGTTATATTACGATTCTTTTGGGATGTTGTAACAAAATTGACAGTATATAAATATGTTAAACCATTAGACTTACTTTTATAAATTCTATCAAAAATTTTGGTTCAAATATAAATGTTATTGATATATATACTGTACAGTATATTTCCTCATTTATTCTTTCCTGAGATCTTCCATCATTTTCTTATTTAATACTTTTCAAATATTTCATATAGCTTCATAATGGATGAATTAATCATACCCAACATATGTTTGCTCATTTAATAGCACTTAAACATACGGCAAAATTGTTCCCAAGTTTCCATCGTATATTCCGATATGTGTAGAAATAGGAAACGCCAAGGAGGGACATTCTGTTTTTTATTTTTTTTATTTCATCAAAAGAGGCCACAATTTTTAAAGTCAGTACTTTTGTTTTAAATTGCCTGTTACATTTCATGGCAACTTTGTGAACAAAATGGAGGAGGAAAGTAGATCCCATTTGTTCGAAATTTTAAATATGTATTGGAATTATTTAACTCAAGTTTGTTTTTCAACCAACTAATTATGAATATTGAGGTCCAGGAATTATGGTCGATTTTCGTTTGTAACTGCTTCTTTGAAGTTAAGTCATTTGCAAGGAAATAACCTGAGAATTTCGTTTTTTTTCTTTACTTCTAGAATTCCCACATTATTACCGCTGTAAACATGAGAATTCGTTCTGATCACATTCTTGATCTGCGGTAAGTAGCATTAATGTCAATGCCATCAACTTGAGAAGGGCAAATTCTCTCGATAGCTCGAAACTATTTTCACATTATCGTCAATGAGTTTTGATGCATTCAATGAGTCATTCAACCTACACAATCAGTGTAGCCAACCTTAGCGACAAATAGCTAGATAGACTAAGTCTATAGCGGTTCAGTATGATGAGTTTAGTTGTGTTTAAAATAAGAGAATTAGGGACGGTTTAAAAGCCTGTTTTGTCACACAGTGGGCCTCACAGCTTGTGAGAATTAGGTTGGAGACCATGGAACCCAAGCTGAGTACGGAATTGCTTCCGCCTACTGTACTTCTGTTGGACTCCTCGATTCATCTTCCCTATCGACCTTCCTTAGTCAGGTCTTGTTTTCTTCCAACTCCGACGGTATTGGGGTATCCTGCTTTGACTGCATTTGTCTTTTCTTTTTAGATACCTCATCAGTCTCTCTCTCTGTCCCCTGCCTATTTTAAGAGGCCCTAAATAGGGGCAGGGTGTGTTTGCCGCTCGACTATGCCTGGTATACCCAGGAAAACAAAGCTCCCTCGAGGGTTCAGGCTAGGGAGCTCAGGAGTTGACGACTGTGAGGGATTCCTGAGGTGGGTCCCGTGACTTTGGGGATGGACACTTTCCTCTTTTCTTTTCCTAATAGCTTTTCATTCTTTAGTCCCTCAGTCTTCAATCTTCGAGGGTTGAGGGCTTCTTTCCCCATATATTTTATTTCCCGTTGGGCCTATTCTCTTTCAACATGGATCTATTGTGATAATTGATAAATAATATTATTAGTTTTACGTCCCTTTTAACAACTTGTTAGACGTCGCGGTGTCGGAAAGTTACCCCAAAGGGGATCTTTTATGTGCCAGTAAATCTGGCAAGTGTACAGACAAAAAATGAAATAACAGCAAAAAAATAATCGCGGAATTACATATAGACCTACTGACGAGTGATATGGTACGCACTAACGACTGTGCAGTGTGCACTAGACTAAGTTGGCCGTCGGTACAACCGAGCTACACAATACTGACAATATTGATTATTCATTAATTTGTTTGTAATTGGGGAGTATTTACACAAATCGTCAAGTTTTTTTCTTATATACACCCACAGTAGGCTATATGTTTGGGGAAAGTATGTAGGACTGCGGCAGGTAGTAGTTATCAACAGCACGGTTTACGAAATAATATTCACCATACTTTGTACGCTGTGATTGGGCCTTAACTTTGAAAGAACGATCACTCCTACTCATGTAAGTGGGCTTTTCCGTGCGTTTGTTAATCTCACCCGGAATTAAAAACCTCGGATCTCAAAACGACCAATCCTCAATATTGAGTGTGACTTGGTGCATTTAGCTACGGAAAATATGCGTGGGGAGGATATTCGCTGTAGTGAATGCGTGGTATTTCTTCCCATGGCCTTGTGTGGCGTTGTTTTTAAACGGAAATGTGAGGAAGCAATAGGAAAGTGAAATTTCTTACGGTAGGTGGGTTGAAACAATCTGTGCAGGAAAGTTCCACAGCTTGGCTTGCGTTAAACGGCGAGTTAGTCGAGCAAACAAACTGTGCTAATAGCTTCAGTTCACACTCTCTGTGTTCCACTCTTATTATAGACAGAGCCAAGCTGGAGACTTTCCATCGCGAGGATCCCATCACTTGAGCCACATACAGTACTTGATTAGGATTGGGTGACTTATTTTAGTTTATTCACAAGAATAATCAATGATAATATTTCTACCTTTGGGAATACAATGTTTTACTGTTCATTCATCTTTAGCAGTAACTTACATGTTTCGGATCTAAATTAGGCCCTTCTTCTGCTGCTCGCCAAACACACAAAAAACTTACAATGCCATATTCCAAAACATTAAAATATCTTTAATTTGCAACACGTAGGCCTACGTCAGGTAGGATATACATTCTACCAGCCTATATCGTTTTGTGCCGTTATTGGAACAATAGAATAAGAGAATAATGGTTTTTCTTTTGGTCCCGTCCAACATAAAAACAAGAAAAAGCAAGAAGAATTGTTATAATTTTAATGTGAATACCTAAAAAAAAAAAGGAAATGAGTTTTTAACACGTGCTCGAAATTTAGCTACGGAAAATATGCGTGGGAAGGATTTTCGCTAAGGTTACAAACTGATTTCTACGAAGACAGCCAGGGTTTAGATTCCCGACTCTGTCAATATGAATTATAATCCTGGTATGAGGTAGGTCAGCCTCTGTAGGACAGTTGAGTAGAGTAGTAACTAGTGGATTCGTATCCTACACTCGGCCATCCCAGAAGTGCTTTTCCGAGTATTCGCAAGGTAATTTCAGGTTACGGCTGCCACCTTCCTAATCTTAGCCCCCAATTACAAAGTGTTAACACTATAACGGTCACTACAATAACGCAGTTTATCAATTGATAACCATGACGTCGCAAGCCATAAATTAACCAAAAATAAATCGCTCGGGCCGGTTTTATTTAAAGGTCCTGTCAATAATGCCCAAATTTCTCCATCTTGAAAAAGTAACGATCATTCTCGTTACTGTTTAAAATAGCGGCGTTACATTTTCTTGATTTAATTTCCCTGGATGCCACAAAAACTAACGGACAATAGTAACGGCGTTAGAAGTAATGCGTTCCTCCCCAACCCTGGTCGTTACCTTCTATTTACCGCAAGGAGTAACGGTTAGTAGTAAGGACGTTAAAACGTTATTACCCTACTTTGAGAGTGTTGGGACTCTGGAATCACAGGAGGAGTCTTGGCCCCCTTCAACAGTAACAAAAGGCCGCGTCTTTTCGGTGACTTGAGGTTGTTGGGACAGTGGAATCGCAAGAGGAGTCTAGGCCCCCTTCCACTGTAACAAAATGCAGCATGTTTTCGTTGTCATGAGATTATTGGGGCTGTGGAATCGCAAGAGGAGTCTAGGCCCCCTTCCACTGTAACACAAGGCAGTGTGTTTTCGGTGACATGAGATTGTTGGGGCTGTGGAATCGTTAGAGGAGTCTAGGCCCCCTTCCACTGTTAACACAAGGCAGTGTGTTTTCGGTGGCATGAGATTGTTGGGGCTGTGGTATCGCAAGAGGAGTCTAGGCTTGACCACAGAAATAGAAGGCCTTAGAGGTCCGCTATGACGTCACGGCTCGTCGATTCGTTCTTCACCGTCACCCGAACTCAAAGATCGTCTCACCACCGTATGACACAAACGTACTACCGTGCTATTCGGTAAAATCTAGAACAACTATTAATTGAACGAGTAACTATACAGCGTTTACAACTGTCTGAAACCTTAACGTTCATAGAGATCATTCGCGCAGCCTCATTGTAGAGACATATTTGTGACATATTATAATACTGGTATCTCTAGCATTAACTTACGAAGAGAATAAGTCTAACGATAGAACAGGTCTGCTTGAAATACAGTCATTTATTTATTTATTTATTTATTTTATCAAAAGAGTAATTAGAATATAATTATTCTTCACGGCTTGATATATCGGCCGTTCGGCAGTCGGAAATAAACTTATAAACAATAACGTGGTTATTTTTTTTCGTTTTTTTTTTTAATGGCTCGTGTAGCCTACATATATTTAAATCAGTGCGTTACTTGTGCTACGGGTGTTATTAGTGCTAACCACTATAGGCCTATTATATTATGTCCTGAGAGCAGCAATGCAATACCTAAGGAAATGTAAAGTTTTGAAGCCATTTTCCAATGTTGCATATACGACATGTGGTAACTCTTCAGTCGGTCAACAGAAGTTTGGACTGGGCGGGCATTCAATGTGATGTATACAAAAAACTGAAGAAAAGAACGTTAAAAGATTGTTGGTGCTTTGGAATCGTAAGAGGAGTCTAGGCCCCCTTCCAGTGTAACACAAGGCAGTGTATTTTCGGTGACATGAGATTGTTATGGCTGTGGAATCGCAAGGAGAGTCTAGGTCCCCTTCCACTGTAATAGAAGGAAGTGTGTTTTCGGTGACATGAGATTGTTATGGCTGTGGAATCGCAAGGAGAGTCTAGGTCCCCTTCTACTGTAATAGAAGGAAGTGTGTTTTCGGTGACATGAGATTGTTATGGCTGTGGAATCGCAAGGAGAGTCTAGGTCCCCTTCCACTGTAATACAAGGAAGTGTGTTTTCGGTGACATGAGATTGTTGGGACTCTGGAATCGCAAGGAGAGTCTAGGCCTCCTTCCAATGTAACAAAAGGCAAGCCCGTGCACTGGTCTGCCTGGTGAAAGTCGGTGTGTCGTGTGACGTTAAGACGAACCTGCGCTGTGCTGGTGTACGTGCCTGCCGTTACGTAAGCACAAACAGGTTATGTTATATTGTCTACTAGCATTATGGGGCGTGTGCGGCGAAGGTCAATACCTCTTGAACAACATTGTGTGCTGGTGGATTTAATGTCCGAACTTGCAAACAGATCCAGTGATGAATGATGTAAAACCAATAGAACAACTTCCTAAACAAGCCATATTCTGCTTCCGGGTATCTACATTTTATTATGATGGTAACACGGTTTCATAAAATTCTAGAGCATATGAAGGCAAGAGAGGGAAAACGATCAAGGTCCTTCAAAAGTGAAAAATGATAATGTTTCCACCAGTAAGTAATAGGTATCATCATATTACGAAGCGTCGGAGTAACGCATTGTTCAGTGGCTTAACTATGGTTG
The DNA here is from genome assembly GCA_946902985.2 of Meconema thalassinum. Lineage (NCBI taxonomy): Eukaryota > Metazoa > Arthropoda > Insecta > Orthoptera > Tettigoniidae > Meconema > Meconema thalassinum. The sequence continues at coordinate 121,919,360 of OX336400.1, forward strand.
CTTCTGGAGCTGGGTAAAAATTGCATTGTGGGGTGAGGGTTCGGACATAATGAGACAAAAAATCAATGAAAATAATTGTACAATCCCGAAGTTTCTAAACCTCCTATCTATATACTTTTTGTTTGATATATATATCATTTGATACGTTGTATTTGCAGTTATCAATGTGCAAATGTTCGTATTAAATTATAAAATCCTTTTTTTTTTTTTTTCGCGAAATCATATGGCCCTTTCTATTCACTGACATTGTATAGATTCTTCTTCTTCTTTCTTTCTTTCTTTCTTTCTTTCTTTCTTTCTTTCTTCGTTTTGCCCACTTAAAACAACAATAACTTCATGCAGGGCAGGAAGAGCAATCACATATGTCACTAAAAGGTGCAACCTTGTGTGTGGCATGAGTATCATTGATTACTATTTCTTAAAATTAGTCGAATAACACGTTCTATGTAAAAGCTTTATGTACTAAAAATAATGAATAAGAAGGAAAATTAAATTTGCGTTTGAATAAACTTGTAGGCTTAACTAATTATATTTTCAATTTTTATTTTGTTTTCTCTGAGAAAATGTTTTATATGCATCTTCAGGTTTGCACGATTTCCTTTAAATTATTTTAATTTAATTGGGAGAATGTTATATATTAATCAATTACAGCTTCTAACTGAAGTTTAACTTAAAAAACAGCAATACAACTTACCACAATGCCACTCAAACTTGTTTACTAACAGAATGGCAAATGACTAGCGGTGAATTTTTGAAAAGGGATGAGGAAAGATAGTGCTATATCCATCTCAAGGCCTCCCCTCTGGCTAACTGAACTGTTGACCGTTTTGCTTATTCAGTAAGTGTTAAGTTAGGGTAACGCTAAATATTTTACGAGTGAAAATACATGCTTAAAACTTACGTGATCCAATCATTTGTCCTCATTCCGAAGATTGGTTTTATTCATAATTAAAAACTTCAACAAATGTAATGTTTTTATTTGGCCCTGTGGGAGGGGGATTGATCCCCTTGATCACCCCGTGTAAGTACGCCACTGACACCGTTAATATTTGAGCGTTGTATGAAAGAATGATTACGGTCCCTTAAAGCAAGCACCACCACAAGATTAATTTGTGTTGTTAAATAATATGTTGTAGTAGGCCTACTCAGGGAAACGTATAGCTTGAAGTGTCGTTAAATTTGAACATCAAGAAAGAAGCAAACACTATTATTATTATTAGTAGTATATTATTATTATTATTAAATTTAAATCAATTATGGCATTGGTATAGTGATTTTTTATTGCTACCTAAGCATATTCTGATTATGTATTATGCAAACATGCTTGCAAAACAGACAGTTATGCTGTAATTTGGTCACGTAATAATAACAAGTTTCTTTTAATTCCGAAAAAAAAAAAACCAGTATTCATTGCGTGGTTCGTGTGCGGCATATCAAGAGATATGCGCCATCTAAAGGTGCGTATACACTTGCGCGCCGCGCCGCTCGCGCGCATCAAGTTCGCTAGATTAGTACGGGGTT